>JAVQMF010000051.1:12800000-14050000 GCA_032878935.1 Erythrophleum fordii | reverse complement strand
TATAGTATACTTTATTTTTATTTTTATATAATTATTTATGATTTTTCAAAGTTCATGATAGAAACTTGACACACCAATCCGAGGCTGAACATATAATTTTTATGTATATGGTTCATGAGCTCGAGTTTTTGGCCACATTTTGAAATGGTTTTAAGGTGTATATGTGCATTTAAATAGGAGAATGAGATAAATGAGTTCATATGGTCCATAGGACATGAAATGAAAATTTTATCCATGAGATGGATGAGTTCATATGGATGAGTTCATAATTGAATATTTTAATACCATTTTCTTGGAAACCTTGTGAGACTAATGAAAGGAAGTTAGGATATAGATAAGGAAGGCTAGTTAAATATGGTGTTACAACTTGCATATATACATATTGACATCACATCACATAAGGGCTCCTTGGTGATGAGAACATACATATTCATTCATCTAGCTTCCACATTGATACATACATTAGAATATGCTCAATGGTTTACATCATGTACACATCTCATGGTTATATAGTTTGACATCAATATGCCACCAAAATGCTTGTTTTTCACAACCCTTTGTCAAAGTTTTGATCTTCAAGGTTATTGGCTTCTATTTCTTTATCCACTTGGCTCACCTAGACATAATTAGGCATATGTGGGGAAAAAAGTGAGATTCAAAGAATTTTAAAAGCTTTTAACCGTTTCAAACATACATAATGAATGCATAAATAACTCAAAGAATGCATGCATGACATTCAAGCAACTAATAAGCATACATAAATTATTTTCCATGACACATCAACTTATACATAACAAACATAACCTCTTAACGACATTGGTTTAGTCTCACCCAACTTTTTTGAGACTTTTGAATTTGCTTCACCCACTTTCAAAGGACTTTTGACTTAGTCTCACTATTCTTGAGAATTTTGGCCTTGTCTCACCCATTTCTAAGGACTTTTGGCTTATCCTCACCTATGCAAAAGGGCTTTTTGCATCACTAAACCCACGCAAGCCATAATGCAATCATAACTCAATTCAAGAAACATAATGGTACCATAACATGTAAACACTAGCTAGAAACATTTCTCATGGCTTAAACATACACACAAGCACTTAATGACAAGAAAACAACTAAGCTATACATGTGAAAAAGGTTAGATACCTTAAAGTAAGATTCACACACTTTTTCCTTAGTTATTCCTCCCTCTTTTTGGTCACACACTTGCAACTAGGTGGAACTTAGTTCCTTTGGCCTAAACAAATCAAATGGGACACAATTACATCATTGAAGTAAGCTTTAGCATCACACACACTTTATGGAAGGCTACTTTGTTCTATGGTTCAATTATGGTTCTATACAAGACCTAATGAAGCAACTACTAGAATTTAAGATCTTGGCTCCATTTTCTCCTTCTATCTAGGTCTCTTGACTCCATTTAGACATCTTAGAGTCATAACTAATTCATTCCTATAAGCCTAGGTACAAGTTGCTTCTTTAAGTCTTATTATGGAGCCTACACTTCTATCACACAAACTAAGGCTTCTAAAATTTTTCCAAGGCTTCCTTTGATGTTCCTCTATCATATTTAGTCCCTTTCTATATAATGAATGTAATTTTTGTAAAACAACAAAATGAGCCGTATAAAAGTAAGTCCTCTAAAATGGGCTAGATAATATCCCAAAAAATTTGGGTAGAATCCTAGACTCCTAAAAAAGATAATTTTAGGCTCAAATAGAAAGAAAAATGGAGTTAGAATGGAGAAACAATTTCTGACGAAAACTAATGAAACGTAATAGCATTTTTGTAAATAAGTGCAACTTTTAGAAAAATAAATATGAGGGCTTTTTAAATGGGAACTTTGAGTTGCCTAGGGTTGTCAAAGGCCCCAAAAACCATGGGAAGCCTAGCAATCAGTAAAGCACCTCCGGTGTACTTTTTCAAGGTCGATGAGCCCAAATTTTGACGAATTCGTTTAGGAAGGTTTTAGCTCCAAATTGAGTGATTCTAAAGGTATTTTATTAAATTGGGAACCTAAATTTTATAATGGAAAAATGGTTCTAAAAAAGGAGTTAAAATGAAGCTGAAATGCCATTATGGAAGGACGAAATTGGAGTTTTTGAAAAAGTATGTTTCTAAAAGCTTCCACACACTTTTCCCTTCTTCTCCCACCTTCTTAAGCACGAAATTTTTTGGCCAAAATACAGAATATGATCTGCCCTTTTAGGCACACACAAGAAGGAGAAAAACGAGGGAAAAAGGCTAAGAAAGGTAAGGAAACTTGGAGAATTTCATGCTCTTCCTTCTTCCAACTTTGCTTTGCTCTTTCTAGGCTTTCTTTCCATGGTTTATTTGAGCTAGTTGGTTCTATTTTAATCTAGAATATTGAAGAGAGAGTTTAAAATTCTTGAAGGGAAGCAAACCAAGGAGAAAGACTTTTGAAACTAAGTTGGAATCCAAGGTAATTCATGCTTTGAATTATTTCTTCCCTTTGCTTCCTCTTGCTTTGAGTTTTAGCCTAAATCAGAACCATATGGGGGAGGGAAATTCGTCCAAAAACAAGAGAGGAATAAGGGTTTTAGGCCATGGGGAGATGGAATATGGAAAGAAATTCCAAAGAAAACAAGATAGAAAAGTGTAGGGTTCTTTAGGCTTTTGTAAAATCTAATTTTTTATGAGTGTTTTCTTGGTTATTTGAATGTTTCCTTGAGCTCCTAAGACCTCTAGAAACCCTCCCAAGTGGCTCTCCCATCAAGGAAAAATCAAGAAGCTTGTGAACTCCTTCTTTGGTGCATATCTTAGCCTAGGCTAGTTCCTAGAGTTAGGGAGTATTTTAATTTGTTCTAGCCTTGGTTTGGGACTTTATATGATGTTAGAAGATGGGAGAAACTATTGGAAAAAATTTAGGAGCCATGGAATCAAAGATGGAGCAATGATGTCCATAATGGTGCCTTATAAAGCAACTTGTGTTTCTAATTGTGTAAGTGAATGTGTGAGGGCTCCAAGAACCTTAAATGAGTCCAAGAAGTCTAGAAAAAACAAGAGAATGGAGCCTAGAATTTGAAATATGAGAGTTGCTTGATTGGGTCAATTATGGAATCATTATTCTACTTTTGAAACCAAGTGTGTATTCAAGCTTTAGTTTAGTGTCTTGGCTTGCTTCAAGTGTGTGATTATATGTTGTTTATGGTGCCTAGGCCAAGAGAACATCCACCCACCAAGGTGCACTTGTAAGGCCGAAAAGAGGGAAGGAAAGGATCAAGAAAAGCTTGCATAAATCTAAGGTAGCTATCCACCTTATTCTCCTTACATTCTTGTGTGCATATGTATGTCTTTGCATGTTTATGTATGCTCTTAAGATTTAAGAATATGCCACTTAATGCCTTGACATTACATTGGTACCAATGTGTCTTCTTGAATGACTATGGTTATGGAAATGGCTCATAAGGGTGAGGTGATGCCAAAAGTCTTAAGACATGGGTGAGACAGGGCTAAAAGTCTCTTGGAAGGATGAGGCCAAGTCAAAAGTCCCTAAGCTAAGAGTGAGGCAAATCTAAAAGTCCTAGAAATGGGTGAGGCAAAACCAGAAGTCCCTAGAGCATGGTTTTGGCTTGAATATGAATAAGTGGCATGAGAATTGTGACCTTGCATACTTTATGATTGCCATACTTTCCATACATATGCTTTGATGTGTATATGCCTTGAATGTGTATGTGAATGGGTGTGTGAGCTATTGAGATTCTTGGAATCTCACTCTCCTTTCCCCTTCCATCTTGAATTGTCTAGGTGGCTCGCAAGAAGAAAAGAAAACAAGCCAAGAGCCTGAAAGGGCTATACTTTGAACTTTTTTGTAGTTTTCTTTGTGTATGAATGTGTGATATTGTACATGTTATTTTTTGTAATGTAAGATCATGCACAAATGTAATATTATGTATAAATGATGTATGAACCTTGTATGGTGCTAAGACAATGGAAATATGGAAATTGAACACTTGGGTGTACACTTGAATGTATGTATTCTTGGGTGTGAGATAGTCAAAATGAGATGCATGGTGCTTGGGACCACTTGGACAGTTCCTACAAATCATATTCATACTTTTAAACTAGCCTAAGAGGTGCCAAACTCAAAGGAAGGCCATTTGGACCAAAGTGATACCTTATGAGAGGCAAAATTTATCAAATTGGTGAGCTATGTCACTTTTTGTCCAAATGAACTCTTCTTGGTTCGAAATTTTGCATGCATCTAGAACTTGTAGGGAAGCTAAAGTGGGTATTATTTGGAGGTCTATAGAATATTTGATGAATTTTTTAAGTTAGGAATTTTTTTTTGATATGGTCACTGCTACTGTACACATGGTTTGAAAATTGTTCTATGCCAATCATGAGACAAATGATGTCCAATTGTCATAAAAATTTATAGGCCAAAATTATACCTTTCCAGTGACTTGTGACAATTGGAAGCACCTCATTTGGATGTCTAGAGAGGGAGATATTAATTTTTAAAGTTTCTATCCAGTATTAGGCATCTAGTCAGAGCTATGTCATTGTTTGATTAGATTTTGAGGCTTGGATTGGCTTGAATTTATTTTTCTCCTCTAACTAACATCTGTAGCTTTCTAGATTGGTATCATTTTCATGAATTGGATTGTTTTGGAATTAATTGGACATTTTTGAAATTTATGATAGTAAACTATATTAGTACCAAGGATAGTCAGACCTTGGTGGCTAATTCATCATCAAACATGGTCCAAAGGCTATGTTCATGTGCTGGAATTATTTTTAGTGTGAAGTTAACATCTAGAGCTTTCCAGACAGCTATGATTTGTGTGATTTTGATTTTTCTACATTTAGTTATGATTTTTCAAAGTTACCCCTGAAATCTGCTACTGTACAGCTGCGGGAAATGAAGGAATTTTGTGATTTTTGACCCTTGATCCGTGGTTTGTGCCAATTTTTGAGAATTTTATAACTTTTATGTATGGAAAATAATTACAGAATGTTGTTGATGAGTTCATGGGGTCTTGGAGACATGAAATGAAAAATTTATCCGCTACGTAACACAATTTAATTTATTATTTTAATGCATTTTCTTGAGATGTCCTTGACAAAATGCATATCCTCATTTGCAAACGAGGGATTAATGTTAGAACTAATATGGCATTACATTCTATCATTGGAAAATTTTAAAACTCTCCCTAAGTGCTTCTTCTTGTCTAGGCCGAGACCATGGACATCTTGGAGCACTAATGGATTTTGCAACTTCTTTTTAAGGAAATGGCATATGTATGGCTTTCTAGGTGTCTCAGAAACCCATATATACTCTTAGACAATTAGAAGTACCACTAGAAAGCTTCATACATACTATGGTACAATAAAAACCCTAGGTTTTGGAAACCTAATTTCTAATGCTTCTTTTTGGAATCTCTTTGTATATACTTATTTCTCATCCTTAAAAACCTAGGTTTCATACTTGGTTTAGGTTGCAAATTATTCCCTCTTGGTTGTTCTATATGAGGCCAAAAATCCCCCACGGAAGATCAAGAAGAAGGAAATAAGGAAAGCCATGAATTTACCTTGATTCTTTAGCCTTTCAAGAGCTTTCTCCTTGGCCATGACTTCTCCTTGGAATTTCAAACTTCCTCCCCCTAAACATGACTCAAAATAGATCCAAATCACACACCAAAACCAAAGAAAAAGAGAGGAGAAGAAGGAGAACAAGTTTGCTATAGGGAGGAGGATGAAACTTCAAGGATTTTCTCACCTTTTTGCTTAGTTTTTCTTCTCCCTTTGAGCTCCTTCTTGTGCACCCTTCTTTAGCTAGTTTCCCTCTAGTTTAGACAAAAACTAAGTTGGCTAAGTGTGAGGGAGAAGTGGAACCCTCATATATATAGCTAGGGAACCAATTAAGATATTTCAAAATGCTAATTTTACCCTTTGTTCTTGGATTCTTCCCTCAAGGCTCATTTCAACTCCTTTTCAAAATCTATCTTCTCCATCATAATCCTCTAACCTATAAATTACCTTTGGAATTACTCAAATTGGATCTAAAACCTTTATGCATGAAAGGATCAATGTTTAGATCCATTGACATTCTAAAAAGTTAACTGAAAGGGTTTAAACCATTCTAGGGGTTCCTATAATTTTTAGGGCCTCTAAGAATCTTGAGAAACTCAAAATTTTTATTTAAAAATCCCTCCTATGAGTTTTCTATAAGTGCCTAAATTTACAAAAATACTATCGCATTTCGTCAAATTTTTTATAGCTACTCTGGCTCTCGTTTCTGGGCATCCTACGCCTTGGATCCTCATTTTCTATTATTTAGAATTTTACTCTAATTTTATTTAGCCTCAACTGATTCATTTTAGAGGACTTTCTTTTTATATCTGACTTGTTTTCATCATTTTTATGAAAACTAGATGTTACATTATAACTCCCAAGTAACTCATTTGAATCATTATATGCCTGGTTAGAGTGGCTTAAAACCAACTTGCTTCATTAACCTCTTTTAGGCCTTAAAATTTTAACTTCCATTCTAAGGCTTCTAAATTCAATCCAATGCTTCCATATAGGTCTCTGAATTAATTAGAATTCAAAGAAACTCTCTAAGTTCTTCTTAGATGGCATAGCTAAACTTATAGCTTACATGGAGACTAAATAGAGTTTTGTTTCTTTTTCTTTGGGAATTTAATACATACCCATATTCCTTGATATCTCTAGAGTTTAGACATGATTAAATATGGCTTGGTTTATCCTATTAAAGTTCCAAAATTCTTAAGATACAATTGAAACCCTAATTTTTCTATCTTGTTTCCTAATGCTCTTTTGTTGATTCTAATTGCATTTTTAAACTCTCTATGCCTTAAAACCTTTGTTAATACTTTATTTTGTCAAGAATCATCTCCTTTCATACTCAATCTTAATTATCCTCAGGGTCAATCATAAAATACAGTATTTTTTTTTTAAACTCATGCACTAGGCCTACTACTCTTTTATCACTCATGTATTCTCTGTGAGCCTGCTACACCGATTATTTTTTATTGTTTATCTTGTTCAAACTATGGGTTTTAAACTTTCTTTTCTCTATTTTTCCCATAGTAGTTCATTTCCTATAGTAGCTTGAATATGACCAATAAGGCCTTTCATTCTAAAATACACTCCATTACCTTGTACATTCTTTTTTAATGACATAATCTGAGCCTCAATTGTCTCTGTATTTAGCCCACCATCAAGGCTAAAGGGTTCTACATCTTTCTTTATTCATTTATAGCCAATGGTATATCTAGGTTATCAGGGCTTTTATAGGGTGTTGTTTGTAGGTTCTGGCCTCTGGCTTGAGGGGATAACTTTTTAGACTCTCTAATTCATCTAGACATCTAGGTGTCATGGCTAGGTGTAAGACCATAGACTTCTAGCTTTTCCTTATGCTACTTTTAAGTCTCATGCCGAACATTACATAGGGAAACAAGAAAAATGACATTAAAATATTGAGTTTTCTTACGTTGCGCTATGCATAAATTTTTCTTTCAGAGTCCCATGGGCCATATGGACTTATGTATCACATTCTTATATTTAATTACTTAGACACAACTCAAATCCATCACCAAAAGTGGCCTAGAAGTCATGCAAGTGCAAGAAACACATAAAATTCCATAATGTAGCCTCGACTAGAATTCCATGTTTTTTGTCACAACTTTGAAAAATCATAATTAATTCTAAAAAAATTGAAATTATGCATTCTTTACCTTTCTGAAAGCTATAGATGTATAATTTATGATAAAAATAATTACAGGTCATGGAACATTAAGCAGAAGATGTTTGACATTCAAAAAATGCCCAAGGTCTCAGCTGCCTTGGCTACTGTCACAACTTACTGTCTTAAATTTTGGAAATTCATAACTAATTCAAAAAAACTCCAAATCATGAAATTTCAGTCAATAAAAGAAGCTACAGATGTTAAATCCAAGGGAAAAATATCTTTAGACCATGCCATGTACCACCCCAAAATTAATTAAGGTGTTAATGATGTATTTAGACTAATTATTATGGAATAATTAGGTAAGCTATATGAATAGGAATTTACAGAGAAATAAGTTATTAATATAGGTTTAATATTTCCATTAGATTAAAGCTTAATTTGGGCCCATAAATTAATTTGAGTAAGCCATGGATAAGGACTTATGGAGGCCCAATACCTTAGGTGTAAGCCTAACTCCTTATCATGAGACTTGGGCCAAGAGTGATCACCTAACAATAGCCCAATTTGATTTAGTAGAATAGGGGCCCAAGACCCAATTTATGTGAGCTGGCCCAACACATATTATGCAGACCCAAATTAGATTGGCTCTTAAAATTTGGCCTGACCTAACTACAACTCTGAAGCCCAACTCATGAGATTCAGCCCAACTTATGAGATAAGGCCCAACAAGCATAAAAAGCTAAACCTATAGGGAATTAGGCCATTGGGTCAGCACATCCCACTTTTAGCTTTAAATTTCCTGCAGCCCATTCATTAAACCATAGCCCAACCACTAGAAATGAGCCCAATTGGACCTTGGGCTGATGGGTCAGCCTATTTCTCATTAAAAACCCTAAAGGTTCAGAAGCCACACCCATTTGGAAGAGTAAAACATTTGGTTCTGCAAAAGGGAAAAGTTATTTTCGCACTTGAGAAGAGGGGCTAGGGTTTTTTTGCATTTCTCCACCATTTCTCACTTCTAGAGGATGATTTTGCCAAGGTAAGTTATACATAACTTGACCCTCTTATTCTCCTTTTCATTTTGGTCTAATTAGTTTCTAGTTTGAGCATTTTCATCTTCCACCCAAAAATTGAAACTTCTTGTTGGTGCTTCCATTGTGGATTTTCGGAGGTTGAGGCTATGGGTATTGTTAAGTGAGTATCTTCTTCCTATTTTGATGCATTTTTTGTTAGTTTGAGACCTCTATAGTTGACCTATGATATGGGCTTTGATTTCATGTGAAATTACCCAGAAATTGGAGTGAACTATGGTAGTTTCTAGCATCGGAAAGTTGGAACCTAAAATTAAATCCCTTGGTAATTAGGTGAGTAACCTCTAGGCTATCATTAGCAGTTTAATTCTTTAGATATCTTATTTGTTGATTAGAAATGATGATAATTATGCTTGTTATAGGCTTGATGTGCATTTGGATTATTATGGTAGCTAGGGGAAGAGTAATTGGCTTCATTGAGGTAACTGAGGTTATTTTCCTAATTCCATATATATGCTCGTGTTAATCTGCTATTTGTTATACATGCTTGATTTTGAAATACTAAATGACTGGTTGACTACTTGATTGTTATTATAATTGGACCTTGTGAGTCCATGGTGGAGTTGTGGTGTGGCTGCCACCTGTGCATGTACTTCGATCGAGCACTGGGTTGTGATTAAACCCCAGATGCACTGAGCCCTGGTTGTGCTCATCATGGAGTAGGTTTCGTGGACGGACCTCTCCCGGTGTTATTGGCCATTAACCTGTTATGTATTACTACTGGTATGGGACAGTAGTCATTGGTAGTTCAACTAGTTCATTTGCGAGTAGAATTGATGATTCTGGTATTGATGACATGAAATTGCCTTGGATTGATTGACTTGTACATATATATGGAAATTTCTTTTTTGTTACTGAGATTGTATATCTCACCCCATTGTGGGCTAACATTTTCAAGGACCGGACCTCTTAATGGCAAGGAAAAAATTAATGGAAGCTTGTTAAATGGTTTGATAGCACATAGGTTTGGGAGCCTTGTCAAATTGTATTGTAACTAGATTGCTAGTTTTGTATCATTGCTGCATTGCATCATGCGTTGCCAAGTATAGGGACTGTATAACATTATGATTGTAATTGGCTAGCAATGAGTGATTTGATTTTATATGAACAACAAGCATTGATCCCATGCACCTTGTTACCGGAATACAATTGTTGTCATAGATCTATGAATTCATTGGTTTATGGTGGTTAGAGGGTTAAGGATCCACATTTGGGGTTTGAATGGGTAATGATAGATTAGCTGGGTAATTAAGGTACTTAATTACCACTAGAGTTGCATAAATTAAGGTAGAATGGCCTTAGGGTGATATTGGAGGGAGATTGGAGAGCATGAGGTGAAATCTTGGCAGTTATAGGATCAGAAGGGGTTTCGCCGCGGCTAAAATGGAGTTAGCCGCAGCCAATAGAGGCGAAGTTGCCCTGGAAGAGTACCAGAGAGGAATTCGCCACAGCAAAATGTGTAATTGGCCGTAGCAAAATGTGAAAGGCTAAACTAGGAGTCTTCTAGAGGGAAATTGGCTGTGGCAAAGGGAGAATTGGCCACTGCGAACTTTTGCGAAAAGAAGCCAGGCATTCCAGAGAGGAATTGGCCGCGGCGAAAGGAGGTATTGGCCGCAGCCAATAACGAGAGGCAAGCGAGGGAGGTTCCAGTAGGCTTCTTTACTGTGGCGCCATGTAGGTTGGCCGCGGTGAAGGTCCAACTCACTGCGACAAAATTAGTAACAATGCAAGGGGTGAAGCTGAGGGGAATTGGCCGCGGCGAACATCCTAAACCCTTATATTAACTAGGAAATCTTGGTTTTTCATATGGTAGCCTCAAGGGTTGATTTATAAATGGTGATAGAAGATTCATGTGAGATGAAATTGATAGGTAATAGAATCAAGGCCTATAAATAAATGTTTAATTCCCTTATGAACATAAGTGTTTGTAATTGTATGATTGATGACTCTAATCACATTAAGGTCCAAATTTCCCCGTAATTTCATAATGTGATTGGTCGTAATGACTTGTAACCCCAATCTGTGATTATTAATCACGTATTTAACCTTAATTACAATGAGTAGAAATTAGGGTCATCACATGCCAAGTGTAACACCATAAATTCTAGTTCATTTCATGATACTCATATGCTTTACATCATTAAATTCCATGAAGGAAGTAGAAAAGTCTATTAAAATAATGCATTTAATTACGCTGCGTCGTGTATAAAATTTCCATTCAGTGTCACGTGGATCATGTGGGCTCTTACTTTATATTCTCATATTTAATTACATAAATACAACTCTTTTGCATTATAAAATCATGCCCACAACTCATGGGAATCAAAGGAGAGTTCAAAATAATCAAGTGTATTTTCAGCCAGAATTGGCCCTTTTTCTGACCAAACTTGGACAAACCATAACTAATTTTAGAAAAATTGAAATCATAAATTCTTAGCCATTCTAGAAAGCTAAGGATGTCTACTTCACACTAAAAATATGACTAGACCATAACATCTATCATATAGGGTTTTTGACATCTGAAAAGGTCCAGAGGTCAAACTTCCTCCTGATGCTGTCACAGATTCTGCAGCAAACTTTGAAAATATCCAATTAATTCCAAAAAAAAAAATCCAATTTGTGTAAATGATACCAATCTAGAAAGCAATGGATGTTAGCTAGAAGGGAAAAATATTTCCAAACCAGCTCAGGCAGCCCAGACCTCAGAATTCAATAGAACAGTAACTCAGGTCTGGTAAAACTCCTAATACTGGACAGAATGTTCAAAAATTCATATCTCCCTCTCTAGACCTCCAAATGAGGTGCTTCTAGTAGACACAAGTCATTGTGAATGTCTAGTTTCGTTGTATAAAATTTCATGGCAATTGGACATCATCTGGGCCCTATGTGATAGAATTCATTTTCATACCAAATGAATAGTGTAGCAGACTAAAATCAAAAAAATTGCCAACTTTGAAAAAGCATCAAATATTCTGTAGATCTCCAAAAATTATGTTCTTTAACTTTCCAAAAATCTCTCAACAAGCTCTAAATGTATACCAAATCTCATATCAAGAAAAGCTCATTTGGCCAAAAAGTGATATAGGGTTCCATTATGGTCATTTTTGGCTCCATATGGAGTACCAAAGTTGCAAAATGGTTTTCCCTTAGTCTTGGCACCTTTTGGGCAAGTCTAAAAGCACATTTAGGACTTGTGTGAGGTACCCAAATGGTCCCAAACCTCATGCATCTCATTTTGGCCTTTTCATGCACACTTATGCATATTTCCATAAAGCTATCCATGAAGCTATAATGCCATAACATACTCAATTTACATTTGATCATTCACATAACACATTCTTTCATTCCTACATCATATAATATCATAATTACATATGTCTCAAGGGTCATAGGCCATTTAAAATAATAATATACATCATTAAGTATCATTATAGTTCAAAAAGGGCAAAAGTTAGACATATTGATGTCAATCTTCTTTCTTCAAGGTGGTTGACTCCCATTGCCATATCCAATTGGTCTACCTAGCATATTAGATCATTGGAGAGGAGGGAATGAGATTCAAAGAATCCCAATAGCTCATCTCCCATTCAATCATACATAATGGATGCAAAGCAAGTCTTGAAAATGCATGCATACAATGGAAGTCATGAACATTCAAGAAGCAAGCTTGGCATGTAAATCAATCATACAAGACATTCAAGAGCTCACCAAGTAAATGGATTAGTCTCATACTTTTCCTCATGGATTTTGGACTTGCCTCACCTATTCTTTAAGATATTTTTGGACTCAACCATACTCTTGGGGCCCACCTTGCTTTTGGGAGACTCTTTGCTTTGTCTTAACCAATCTCAAGGATTCTTGGCTCATCCTCACCATGGTTAAGAGTTCATGGCCTCTCCACACTCAAGCAAACTCAAACAAACATCATACTTTCATTTAAAAACATAATATGTCATCATGAAATCATGGCATATAAAATCATACTAGTGTAATGTCCGATTTTCATTAAATGATAGAAACAAGCCCGTTTTCAAAGCAAGTCCCCTAAAATGAATTAGTTAAGGTCCAAAAAAATTTGAGTAATATTCTAGACTCATAAAAATGAGAATCCTAGCCTCAAACAAAAGGAAAAACAAAGCTAGAATGAAGAAACAAATTTTGACGGAAACCCTACGAAACGTAATGGCATTTTTGTAATTTTGAGCAATTTTTGGAATTCACACAGGAGGGCTTTTTAAATGAAAGTTTTGAGTTCTCCAAGATTCTCAGAGGCCTTAAAAACCATGGGAAGCCCCAGGACAGTTAAATCCCCTCCAGTGGATGTTTTCCAATGTCGGTGTGCCCGAACTTTGATAGGTTCGTTCGGGAAGATTTTAGCTCCGATTTGAGTGATTCCAAAGGCATTTTATTTAATTGGGAACATAAATTTTATAATGGAAAAGACAGTTCTCAAAAAGGATCTAAAATGAAAGAGAAACAAAATACAAAGTATGAAGGGCAAAATTGGAATTTTTAAAAAAGTCACTTTCCTACACCTATATATAGGTGGCGCCCCACTTTCTTCCCCATTTGGAATCAGAAAATTTTGCATAATTTTAGAAGAGAGAGCTAGGGTTTTGAGCTCACCAAGGGAAGAAGAGAAGGAGAAGAAATCCCAAGCTAAAGGTATGTTTTTACGGTTGTTTTTCATGTTTTTCTCCATCCACACCACCTCTCCTTCATTCTCCTTGATTTCTTTTAATTAAAATGAAGTTTATAAATCTGATTCCAAGGAGAAATTCAAGGGAAATTTCGGATTTGAAGAGAGGAGCTTGGAGAAAACAAGATTCAAGCCAAAATAAGCAAGGAAACTAGGTAAAATTTCATCCTATGGTTGATGTCTTCACCCACCCTTCTTCTCCATTTCGCCTAACCCTAGGAGCCATAGGAGGATCTGATTTTTAAGTCCAATCAAGCATGAATCTTAGGTATTTGATGGAAAGAAATAAGAATATACGAAGAAAACAACAAAATAACCATTAGATTTCAAGATGCAAATTATAGGGTTTCAAGTGTTCCTTCCAAATTCTAATTTTGTGTGATGATTCCTAGGTTTAATTAAGAGCTTAAATGAGTTCTTGAGACCTCTAAGATGCTCCCTACAAGCTTCCTCCTTCAAGAAAAATAAAGAAAACTCCAACCCTAAACCATGCATAGGCTCGACCAAAGGGAGTTCTCATAGTTAGAGGGAGTTTAAAATTTTTGTAAGGCCATTCTTGAGTCATTTTTTATGAATGAAAATGAAGGGAGGCCTTGGAAAAAATTTAGAACTCATAGAAATTGATGTGGTGCTTTAGGTTCCGCATTTTGACCTAAATAAACAACATGATGTTAGACACTTTGTTTTAATTGTGTGATGATTCCAAGAAACTTAAAATGAGTCAAGAATCATATTTGAAAGGAAAGAATGGGGCCTAGAAATTATTTGAGGGGTGTTGCTTCATTAGGTGCATTTATGGACCATAATAGAACTTATAGAGTAATCTAGTATCTAAGCAAGTTATATGGCCCTAGAGATTGTTTTATGAACCTAATTGGCTTCCATAAATTTTATCTAGGCCAAGAGAAACCATTTCCACAAGTTTGTGGGTGTGTGACCGAAAGATGAAGCTTGAGTTCAAAGAGAAAAGTGTGTAATTGTGTGCAAGGTAGCTCTCTCCACCTTCTCTCATGCATGGATGTGTGTTTAACTTGTCTTAGAATGTGTGTATGTATTTTTTCAAGCCATGAAAAGTATGCTAGCATGATTTTATATGCCATGATTCATGATGACATATTATGTTTTCAAATGAATGCATGATGTTTGTTTGAGTTTGCTTGAGTATGGAAAGGCCAAGAACTCTTGTCCATGGTGAGGATGACCCAAGAACCCTTAGAATTGGTTGAGACAAAGTAATGAGTCTCCCAAAAACAAAGTGGGCTCTCAAGAGTATGGTTGAGTCCAAAGCTCTTAAAGAATACATGAGGCAAGTCCAAAATCCATGAGAAAAAGTGTAAGGCCAATCCAAACACATGGTGAGCTCTTGAATGTTTTGTATGACTTGTTTACATGCCAAGCTTGCTCTTTGAATGTTCATGACTTCCATGATATCCATGCATGCAATTTTAAGGCTTGCTTTGCATATATTATGTATGATTGAATGGGAGATAAGCTATTGGGATTCTTTGAATCTCATTCCCTCCTCTCCAATGATCTCACATGCTAGGTGGACCAAGTGGATATGGTAATGGGAGCTAACAACATTGAAGAAAGAAGATTGACAACCATATGCCTAGTTTTTGCCTTTTTGGAACCATAATGATGCTTCATGATGTATATTGCCATTGTATATGGTCTATGACCCTTGAGACATGTATAATTATGATATTATGTGCTGTAGAAATGAAGGAATATGTTATGTGAATGATAGAATGTAAATTGAGTATGTTATGGTATTATAGCTTCATGAATGACTTTATGGAAATGTGTATAAGTGTGGATGAAAAGGCCAAAATGAGATGCATGAGGTTTGGAACCATTTGGGCAGCTCACACAAGTCTTAAATGTGCTTTTAGACTTTCCCAAAAGGTGCCAAAGCCAAGGGAAAATTATTTGGTCACTTTGGTACCCTATATAGAGCTAAAAATGACCATAATGGAACCCTAAGTCACTTTTTAGCCAAATGAGCTCTTCTTGGTCTGAGATTTTGTTAACACTTAGAGCTTATTGAGAATTTTTTGGAAAGCTAAAGATCATAATTTTTAAAGGTCTATAGAATATTTTATGAGTTTTCAAAGTTGTCAATTTTTCTAATTTTGGTCTGCTGCACTATTCATTTGGTCTAAAAATGAATTCTGTCACACAGAGCTCAAATGACATCCAATTGCCACAAAATTTTTTACAGAGTACTAGATATTCACAGTGACTTGTGCCTACCAGAAGCACTTCATTTCAAGGTCTAGAGAGGGAGATATGAATTTTTGAACATTTTGTCCAGTATCAGGACCCTTACCTGACCTGAGTTACTGTTCTATTGAATTCTGAGGTTTAGGTTGCCTAAGTTGGTTTGGAAATATTTTTATCCTCTATCTAATAGCCACATCTTTCTAGATTGGTATCATTTACATAGATTTTATTTTTTTGAAATTAATTATACATTTTCAAAAATTGCTATAAAATCTATGATAGCATCTAAAGGCAGTTTGACCTCTGGACACCTCTGGACCTTTTCAGATGTCAAACGCCATCTGTGATGGATGTTATGGTCTGGGCATATTTTTAGTGTGAATTATACATCCATAGCTTTCCATAATAGCCAAGATTGTATGATTTTGATTTTTTTAGAATTAGATATGATTTTCCAATATTTGGTTAGAAAAAGGGGCAAATCTAGCCGAAATTACACTTAAGTAATTTGAGCTGTCACTTGATTTTCATGAGTTGTGAGCATGATTTTATGATGTAAACGGGTTGTATTGATATAATTAAATATGAGAACGTATAGAATGAGCTCACACAGTCCACGTGACATCGAACGAAATTTTTATACATGACACAGCACAATTAAACTCATTATTTTAAAGAGAGTTTTTCTACTTCCCTTATGGATGTGATGATATAATGTTTCTAAATGATATAGGATGAGCTAGAATTTATGGTGTTACAGCTAGCATACTTTTCATGGCTTGGAAATACATATACACACATTCTAAGACAAGCTAAACATACATCCATATATGAGAGAAGGTGGAGAGAGCTACCTTGCACACAATCACACACTTTTTTTCTTGAAAATCCCTCCCTTGCTTCGGCCACACACCCATAAAAGTGTGGGGAAGGTTTCTCTTGGCATAAACACAACTTATGGAAGCCAATTAGATTCATGAAATGAATTCTAAGGTCACATAACTTGCTTAGACACTAGGTTATTCTATAAACCCCATTATGGTCCATAAATACACCTAATGAAGCAATACCCCTCAAATGAATTCTAGGCTCCATTCTTTCCATTCAAATATGATTTTTGACTCCTTTTAAGTCTCTTGGAGTCATCACACAATTAAAAATAAAGAGCTTAGCTACATGCCACTTCTTTAGGTCATAATATGGAACCTAAAACACTAAATCACTTTCTATGAGTTCTAAATTTTTTCCAAGGCCTCTCCTCATTTTCATTCATCAAATATGACTCAAGAATGGCCTTAGAAAAATTTAAAACTCTCCCTAGCTATGGAAACTAGCCTAGGCTGAGACTTTGGGGGTTTTTGGCCTCCTTGGAGTTTTCTTTGTTTTCTTGAAGGAGGAAGCATGTGGGGAGCATCTTAGGGATCTTAGGAGCTCATTTAAACTCTTAATTAGGCCTAAGAATTATTATATAAAATCCAGATTTTGGAAGGTGTACACAAAACCCTAGAATTTGTATCTTGAAATCTAATGGTCTTTTTATAATTCCCTTTGCATATTCTTAATCTCCACACCCTTTTTCCTTAGATTCATGCTTGGTTCTTGTAACGACCCTAATTTCTAATCATCACAATTAAGGTTTAGTATGTAATTAATAGCTAAAAATTTAAATTAGAATGCTGAAAGTCATCACAACTAATTATATTCAAAAGATGTTGGGAAATTTGAACCTTAATGTTATTAAGGTCATTAATTAAAGAACCATAATTATTCAAATGTGCAAGTGAATTTAATCATTAATAAGGAGCTTTTGATTCTCCCATCTATCAATTCCAACTCATAAAAACCTCTTACAAGTGTTTCTAAATCATTTCTTATTATTATCATAAAAGAAACTAAGGTTTCTAGGTGAATATGAGAAATTGAGCACCTTTGCAGCGGCTAAATCCCCTTTCGCCACAGCTAATTACTCTTGGATTCAAGCCCTTACACCGTCATAAATTTCATGCATTTTGCCATGGCCAAATACCCCTTTCGCCATGGCCAAATACCCTTGGAACACCCCTAAACTTGCTTCCCAGACTTAGCCGCGGCTAACATCACTATTCGTCGCGGCCAATTTCTCTCTGTTTTCTTCCCTAGCAGGTTCGCCACATTTAGCCGAGGCCAATTAAATGTTGGTCGCGACCAATTCCTCTCTGTTACCATTTGGCCAAGGCTAATTAAATGTTGGCTGGGCCAATTCCCTCTGTTCATATAACTCCCAAAATTTCATCTCATGCTCTCCAATCTCCCTCCAATATCACTCTAGGGCCATTCTACCTTAATTTATGCAACTCTAGTGGTAATTATGTACCTTAATTAGCCAGCTAATCTATCATTACTCATTTAGCATTTAGATGTGGATTTCCCTACTCATCCATGGGATTTTATGTCAGCAAATTATAAATCTCCCACAATGGTCATTCAATCATACTTTCATTGGGTATTTCTTACATTAATAGTCAAGTCTATAAGGAACATATCATGGGATTACATTCTATGTTAATAAAATACAACTCCTACACTTGGCAATTCATAATGCAATGCAGCAATGGTACAAAACTTGTAAACTAGTTACAATACAATTTGTCAAGGTTTCAAAACCTAAGTGCTACCAACCCATTTAATAAGCTCCTGTTAATTTTCTCCTTGCCACTAAGAGGTCTGGTCCCTGAAAATGTTAGCCCACAACGGGGTGAGATATACAATCTCAGTAACAAAAGGGCAGTTTCCATATATATGTACAAGTTAATCAATTTAATGCAATTTCATGTCATCAATACAAGAATCATCAATTCAATTTGCAAATAAACTAGTTGAACTACCAATAACTACTGTCCCATACTAGCAATATTACATAACATGTTAATGGCCAATAACACCGGGAGAGGTCTGTCCATGGCACCTACTTCATAATGAGCACAACCAGGGCTCAGTGCATCGGGGTCTGATCACAACCCAGTGCATGATCGAAGCACATGCACGGGTGGCAGCCGCACCACAGCTCCACCATGGACTCACAAGGTCCAATTACAATAACAATCAAGTAGTCAACTAGACATTTAGCATTTCAAAATCAAGCATGTATAACAAATAGCATATTAACATGAGCATATACCTGGAATTAGAAAAATAACCCCAGTTACCTCAAGAAGCCAATTACTCTTCCCCTAGCTACCATAATAATCCAAATGCACACCAAGCCTATAACAAGCATAATTATCATCATTTCTAATCACAATCAAATATCTAAAGAGTTGAACTACTAATGACAGACTAGAGGTTACTCACCTAATTACCAAGGGATTTAATTTCGGATTCCAAATTTCCCACACCAGAAATTGCCATAGTTCACTCCAATTTCTGGGTAATTTCACATGAAACCAAAGCCTATATCATAGGTCAACTATAAGGGTCTCAAACTAACAGAAAATGCATTAAAATGGGAAGGAGATACTCACTTAACAACACCCATAGCCTCACCTCTGAAAATCCACCATGGAAGCACCAAAATTCGCATTTCAGTCATCAAGCCCAGAAAATTCAGTTTTCCACCATTATCTCCTTGTAATTTCACACAATAACAGAACCCATTATGATAATCCATCCTTAGGGGCATTTTCCAGCAAAGTAATACACAAAATGGAAGGGAAATGCTTACCTAATCATCCCTCTAACCTCCAACTCCGAAAATCTTGCAAGGAATCACCCAACACTAAGTTTCAAATTTGAGAAGAAGATGAAAATGTTCAAAACCAGAAATTAATTCGACCAAAATGAAGAGGAGGATGAGAGGGTCAAGTTATATATAACTCACCTTGGCTAAATCATCCTCTAGAAGTGAGAAATGGTGGAGGAATGAAGAAAACCCTAGCCTCCTCTCTTCCTATACGAAAATGGAGTTCTCCTCTGCCTAAGATTGAGTTGGTCTACAGAATAGGGGGTAAAGGGCTAAGTAAGTTAGGGTTTTAAATGGATTTGGGTCAACCCTAAAGCCCAAAATCCACTTAGATTTAGATGTGTGCTTATTGGGCCTTTGTTTGGTGAGGTGGGCTGCAAAACATTTTAAGTTTAAGTGAAGTATGCTGACCCAATGGCCCAATTTCTTGTAGGTTTAGATTTTTATGCTTGTTGGGCCTTATCTCATAAGTTGGGCTGAATCTCATGAGTTGGGTTTTAGAGTTGTAGTTGGGTTAGGCCATATTTCAAGAGTCAATCCAACTTAGGTCTACATAATGTGTGTTGGGCCAACTATAAGAGCTCATGTAAATTGGGTCTTGGGCCTCGATTTCACTAAATCAAATTGGGCTATTGCTAGGTGATCTCTCTTGGCCCAAGTCTCATGATAAGAAGTTGGGCTTACACCCAAAAATTATTGGGCCTCTATAAATCTTTATCCATGACTTATTCAAATTAAATTTTAGGCCCTAATTAGGCTTTAATCCAAATGAAATCTTAAACCTATATTACGAACTTATTTCTCTATAAATTTTCATTCATAAAGCTTGCCCAATTATTTCATGATAATTATTCTTAATTAGTCCAAATACATTATTAACACCTTAATTAATTTCAGGGTGTTACAGTTCTACCTAAAACTAATCTCCTCCTTGGTTTTTTCTCAAGTAGGGCAAAATGGTGGAGAAGGGAACTAAAGATGACAACCATAGGAAGAGAAATTACCTTGTTTTCTTGTTTTTTCTCACTTGAATCTTGTGTTATTTGAGCTCTTCTCTTCAAATCCGAATTTTTCCTTGAATTTCTCCCTTGAATTAGATTTATAAAATCCATGTTAATCAAAGGAAACAAAAGAGAAGAGAGGAGAGAAGGTGTGGATGAAGAAAAGCATGAAAAACTACCATGGAAACATACCTTTAAGCTTGATTTTCTCCCCCCTCTCTTCTTCCCTTGGTGTGCCACTCTCCTAAGGTTTTTCTTCTGATTTGGGGCAGAATAATCTGAAGCTAAATAGGGGAGAGTGTGCGGTCCCACCTATTTATAAGGGAGGAAGAAGCACTTTTTCAAAATTTTCCATTTTGCCCTTTGTTCATTGCATATTTGTTTCTCCTTTGTTTTAGCTCCTTTTTTAGAACTGTCTTTTCTATTATAAAATTTAGTCTCCCAATTTAATAAAATGCCTTTGGAATCACTCAAATTGGAGCTAAAACCTTCCCGAATGAATCCATCAAGGTTTAGGTACATTGACGTTGGAAAACGTCCACTGGAGGGACTTTAGCTGTCCCAAGGCTTTCCATGATTTTTAGGGCCTCTAAGAACCCTAGAGAACTTAAAACTTTCATTTAAAAAGCCATCTTGTGTGAATTCCAAAATTTGCTCAAATTATGAAAATGCCATTATGTTTTATAAGCTTTTCGTAAGAAATTGTTTCTTTATTTTAGCTCCATTTTTCTTTCCGTCTGAGCCTAGGATTTTCATTTTTAGGAGTTTAGAATGCTTCCCTAAATTTTTAAGACAGAACTACATCATTTTAGGGGACTTTCTTTTGTATCAAGTGTTTCATTCATTTATGGAGAAACTGTACGTTATGTTTCTCACGTTTTCTCTGGTCTTCAAAGAACTAGATATTACACCAAGACCATCTGGGAATTGAATTATGATGGAACAATACTGGAGGTCTAGTGGCGCTACTAGTACTGATAGTAAACTTCAAAAATTTATAACTCTCTGATTAAAACTCCAAATGAGGTGATCTTAAGGGCCATAGAAACCTTATAATCTCTAGTTTATGCATGTAATATTTCATAAGCATTGGACACCATTTGACCATTTAATGATACAGAACACAAAACTGACCATATGAACAGTACATGCACCAGAACAATAGAAAAATCCCAACTTTGAAAATTCATAATTAATTCTATAGAATTCCAATTTTTCTACACTTTAGCTTTCCAAAATGCTCTCAATGAGCTCTACATGTCTGCCAAATTTCAAGAGAAGATTCATCCATTTGGTTAGTTTGTGCTATAGGATTCCAATTTAGTCATTTTTGTGGTCTCAACTAGTATCAAAGTATCCAAATTTGCTTCCTAAGCTTGTGTGGCCACTTGAGCACGTGGGATTGCACCAACATGACATTTTAAACTTGTCTTAAAGGTGTACAAACCCAAAATTTGGAAACTCACTCTCTCACCCCATACCATACTCCAATTTCCATAATGCTAGTCTTATCATTTTATGTCCAATTTGCATTATAACATTCACATATCATAAATTCTCATTTTTGCATGATATATTAGCATAATTACATATATTCATGGGGTCATAGGTCATACACAATAATAGATTACAACATTTGCCACTCATATGGCCATAAAGAAGCAAAATCCATGCACTTTTATGTCATACTCTTATCTTCCAAGTTGTTGGCTCCCATTACCTTGTTCTCTCGGTCTACCTATCATGTTAGAACATTAGAGAGGAAGGAGTGAGATTCAAAGAATCCAAATAGTTCATCTCCCTTTCAATCACACATAAAGTATTCATACCAAGTCTTACAAATGCATGCATGAGCATATTGACATGTGCAATCATCCAATAGACATCTTTAATGTTTGAACAAGTCACACATAGCATACATAGGCTTGCCAAGTAAGTAGATTAGTCTCACCCATTCACTTGTGGATTTTGGACTTGTCTCACCCATTTTTTTAAGAGGTTTTTGACTCAACCTTACTTTTGGGAGACTCTTTACTTTGTCTCAACCAATTTCAAGAGTTTTTAGCTCATCCTCACTATGGCTAGAGGGTTCTTGGCTTCTCCACACTCAAGCAAACCCAAGCACACATATTAGACATCATTTGAAAGAATAATATAACATCATGGCACCATGGAATAAAAGCTCATGATAGAATACTTTTCATAGTTTAAAACACACATACACACATTCAAAGACAATATAAGCACACATTTATGTATGAGAGAAGGTAGAGAGAGCTACCTTGGTTGCAATCACACACTTTTCTTCTTGAATTTGCTCTCACTTCCTCAGACTCACACACACAAAGATATGGGATTGGTTTCTCTTGGCCTAAACATAATTTATGGAAGCCAATTAGATTCATGGAGTTAATTCTAAGGCCACACATCTTCTTTAAATACTAACTTAGTCTATTAACCCTTTATGGTTCCAAGAATTCACCTAATGAAGCAACACCTATCAAATAAATTCTAGGCGCCATTCTTTCCTTTCATTCATGATTCTTGACTTCTTTTAAGCCTCTTGGAGTCATCACACAATTAAAATAAAGAGCCTAAATATATGTTGCTTATTTAGGTCATATTATGGAACCTAAGACACCAATTCATTCTCTAGGCCTCCTAAATTTTTTCCAAGGTTTCCCATTATTTTCATTCATCATATATGACTCAAAAATGGGCTTGAAAAATTTAAAACTCTCCCTAGGTGTCCCATCCCCTTTAGGGCGAGACTATGTAGCATTTGGCCTCAATGGATGTTTGCTTTGTTTTCTTGATGGATGATGCATATGGGGAGACTTCTAGGGATCTTAGGAACTCATTTAAATATTCATTTAGGCCTAGGAATAATTTCATCAAATCGTATTTTCAAGGGAACCCATGAAACCCTAAGTTTGCCACTTTGAAAATCAATGGCCTTTTCTTGAATTTCTTTGCATATTCTTACTCTCCACTCTTAAATTCATAGAATTCACCCTTGGTCCTGCCCAAAATTCAAGCCCTCTTGTAGCTACATATATGGAGCAAAATAAGGAGACGAAGGGGGAAGGAATAGCTACCATAGGATGGAGATTTTATCTTGTTTCCATGGCTTTTCTTGCTTATTTCTCACTTTCCTTGGCCTCCTCTCTTTAAATCCGAATTTTACCCTCTTGGTCTGACCTTAAAACAGCGCTAAAAACCTCAATAAAACCATGAAAAGAAAGAGGAGAAGGAGGAGAAGAAGTTTGATGAAGGAAAGTGCTTGGAAAACTAAGATTTTCATACCTTTCTTGCCTTGCTTTTCCCTTTCTTCTTGCCTCCTCTTGTGCACCTCATTCTTAGGGTTTCTCTCTGGTTTAGGGCAGAAACAAGTGTGAATAAATGAAGTGAGGAGGTGGGGCACCTCATATATATAGGGAGGTTTAAGGAAGACTTTTCAAAATTTCCTATTTTACCCTTCGTTCTTGGCATTTTCATTTTTAACTTGTTTTAGCTCTTTTTTTAGAACCATCTTTTCTATTGTGAAACTTAGGTTCCCAATTTAGTAAAATGCCTTTGGAATCACTCAAATTAGAGCTAAAACCTTCTCAAATAAATCTGTCAAAGTTTGAGCTCACCGTTATTGGAAAACATCCACTGGAGGAGCTTTAGTTGTCTCAGGGCTTCCCATAGTTTTCAGGGCCTTTGAGAACCCTAAAAAACTTAAAAATTTTATTCAAAAATCCCTCCTATGAGAATTCCAAAATTTGCTCAAAATGACGAAAATGCCCTTACGTTTCGTTAACTTTTCATCACAATTCATTTATTCATTCTAGCTCCGTTTTTCTTTCTGTCTGAGCCTAGGGTTCTCATTTTTAGGAGTCTAGAATGCTTCCCAAATTTTTCAAGACCTTAACTGAGTCATTTCAAGGGACTTCCTTTTGTATTTAGTGAATTTCATATGTTTACGGAGAAACTATACGTTACATTTCTTGTGTGTTCTCTTGTTTTCAAAGAACGGGATATTACACTAGGAGAATAACACTTTCTCATTTTCCCCTCTAAACTCATTTCCTTAGCAATTGTAGTTTTACTTCATACTGCACTGCATTATTGCCCATCTTATATCAGCAAAACATCTTAGAATGGTCTAAGTGTGATAATTAAGGAGGATTAGGCCTCTCATATCCTTCTGGGCAAGTCTCTCTTGCAGGTGCATAATAACCTCTTACTACTAATACATCATAACTTGCTACTGATCCAAGTGAGCTACCAAAGCTTGTAGGGCTCTAGCTATAGGATCACTAGTTTAGTCTAGCCTCTCTAGAGGGCTTACCTCTCCTGGTGTTCACCATCCCATCTGATACCATTCCAACACAACTTAGCATAAAACATAAATATATGCCACATTTAAACACCCACAAAATCTTGTATAAGCCTATACATAACTGTAACATCACATTCTCAAGCCATAACCATAACTAAAGTGCCTAAAACATTGCTCTAATGCCAAAAATGTAATACCTTTGCTTCCTAGCCTTCAAATTATATCATAAAAGCTCATTTTAATACATTTGCATAAAAATTACACATTTGGCAGTGGTTTTATTGACATTAAAAGCTAAAATACTTTATATTCAGCTCAGTAAATCATTTGAAATTTCATAATTTATTTACCATCCATAACATATTCATTTATATCATAAACATCATAATTCATTACACAAGTATAGGATTTTGGACTATACTTCACAAGTTCAGAAAAATTGGTCTTGGGTTGTAGGGCCACTTTTCTAATATGAACTTTGAAAATTTATAACTAATTCCAAAAAAAATCTTGTAAATGATAACTTTCTAGAAAGATTTGAACATTAGCTAAATACTAAAAATAATTCCAGATCAAGACAATAGTATTTAACTTATGAAATCAATAGAACAATACACTAAGTTGTGCTCTCAAACTATTACATACCCTAATTTTCAAAAATTCATAACTCTCTTTATATTGATCCAAATTGAGTGCTGTCAATTTCTATAGAAATCTTATGATGTCTACTTTGTGCTTATAAAATTGCATGAGCATTGGACTTCATTTAGTATCTGAGAGACACTAAAAGTGAAACTAACTAGACGAACAAAGATAGTGGCAATTATGCATAATTTGGCCAACTTTAAAAAATCATAATAAATTCTCTAGAGCTCCAAAATGTTGTTCTTCAGCTCTGCGAAAAGCTCTAGATGAGATCTATAAGTATGCCAAATGTAATGCCAAGACTAGTCCATTTGGTTAGATTTTGGTTCAGGGATAATTTATGGGCATACAAGGCCCTCACGAGTATTGTCCCTTCCTTCCTGGTCCGTGGGTCTTTGACCCTAGCTTCCTAGTTTGTTGGGCTTTGCCCTTTCCCGCTTAGCTCACGGGAAAAGTACGCTCGTGAGGGGGAGGATTCTCCCCACTTATATGGGCTAGCCATAGGCCCCTTCCAGCCGATGTAGGACTTTACAATCTACCCCCCTTTTGGGCCAACTAGTTCTTGGGTCGCACATGGGCCAAGATTACTCTGATACCAACACATACAGAGACCTCATGAGTATTGTCCCTTCCTTCTTGGTTCTTGGGTCTTTGACCCTGCCTCCTGGTTCGTTGGGCTTTGCCCTTTCCCACTTAGCTCACGGGAAAAGCGCACTCGTGAGGGGGAGGATTCTCCCCACTTATATGGGCTAGCCATAGGTCCCTTCCAGCCGATGTGGAACTTTATAATCCACCTCCCTTTTGTGCTGACCCATCCTCAGATCGTACATGGGCCAGGATTGCTCTGATACCAACACATACAGAGCCCTCACAAGTATTTTCCATTCCTTCTCGGTTCATGGGTCTTTGACCCTGCCTTCCCAGTTCATTAGGTTTTGCCCTTTCCCGCTTAGCTCACGGGAAAAGCACACTCGTGAGGGGGAGGATTCTCCCTACTTATATGGGCTAGCCACAGGCCCCTTCCAGCCGATGTGGAACTTTACAATCCACCCCCCTTTTGGGCCGACCCGTCCTCGGGTCACACATGGGCCAGGATTACTCTGATACCAACACATACAAAGCCCTCATGAGTATTGTTCCTTCCTTCTCGGTTCGTGGGTCTTTGACCCTACTTTCCTGGTTTGTTGGGGTTTGTCCTGTAAAACCATGACTTCTAGCTCATCTCATGCTTTCAAATGGCATAATATCATGAATCATATTGATGTTCCATGGAAACGCTAAAGAAATAATGATTTTTTCGCATTGCGTCATATCAAAAAAATTCAATTCGGTGTCACATGGACCGTGTGAGCTTATACTATACTTCCCCATATTTAATTTCATTATTTCAACTCATTTCCATCACAAAAACATGCCTACAATTCATGGAAACCAAAATGGAGCTTAAAATAGACAAGCATATTTTCGGCCAGCTTTGCTCCATTTCCTGACCCAACTTTGGAAAATCATAACTAAATCCAGAAAATTCAAAATCATGCAATCTTGGTCATTCTAGAAATATTAGGATGTCTAATTCACACTAAAAATATGACCACATCACAACATTCATCACACAGAACGTTTGCACCCAAGAAGCCACAGACTCGCTGGCTGCCTGGGCTGTGATTCAGCTTACTGATCTAAATTTCTAAAATTCATAACTAATTCTACAAAAATCGAAATCACACACATTCAGTCTTTCTGGAAAGCTACAAATGTTGCATTGACAATAAAAATAAGTCCAGAATGAAACAGAAAGGTTTAGACATCTGGAACTGATGAAACAGTGATTGAGCTCTGGAGATGCCACTGTTACTGACAGCAAACTTCGAAAATTCATAACTCTCTGCTCAGACCTCCAAATGAGGTGATCTCGGTGGCCACAGAAAGCTTATGCCCTCTAGTGTATGAATATAAACTTTTATAAGCATTGGACACCATTTGGCCATCGAGTGACACGAAAATCAAATCTGCCAGTATGAACAGTGCACATACCAGAAACCATGGAAAATCCCAATTTTGAAAATTCATCAAATATTCTCTAGGTTTTCAAAAATTACGATCTTTAGCTTCCCAGAAAGCTCTTAATGAGACCTAATTGTATGCCAAATTTTAGGGCAAGAATAACTCATTTGGCTAAAAAGTGACATAGGGTTCCATTATGGTCAATTTTGGCTCCATATTGAGTACCAAAATTGCCAAATGGATTTCCCTTGGTCTTGGCACCTTTTGGGCAAGTTTAAAAGCTTATTTGAGACTTGTGTGAGCTGCCCAAATGGTCCCAAACCTCATGCATCTCATTTTGACCATTCAACCCACACTTATACACATAACCACCAAACTTTACATTCTCATACCATGGCATTTCATACTCAAAACATGTGCCAATGGTCATACATCATTTCCATACATCTAAACATCATATAATATCATTTTTACATTTGTCCAAGGGGTCATAGACTATTTACAATAATCATATACATCATGAAGTCTCCTTATGAATCAAAAGACCAAAAATCAAGCATAAGGATGGCAATCTTCTTTCTTCAAGGTGGTTGGCTCCCATTGCCATATCCACTTGGTCCACCTAACATATTAGGACATTTAAGAGGAGGGAGTGAGATTCAAGAATCTCAATAGCTCATCTCCCATTCCATCACACATAATATGTGCAAGCAAGTTTCACAAATGCATGCATGGAGAAAGTAGAAATCATAGGCATTTTAAAAGCAACCTTGGCATGTGAATCAATCATACAAGACATTCAAGAGCTCACTAAGTGTTTGGATTGGCCTCACACTTCTCCTCATGGATTTTGGACTTGCTTCACCCATTCTTTGAGCACTTTGGACTCAACCATACTCTTGGGAGCCCACTTTGCTTTTGGGAGACTCTTTACTTTGTCTCAACCAAGCTCAAGGGTTCTTGGCTCATCCTCACCCAAGGGAAGAGTTCTTGGCCTCTCCACACACAAGCAAACTCATACAAACATCATGGATTCATTTAAAACATAACATGGCATCAAGGATCATGACATGTAAAGGCATGCTAGCATACTTTTCAAAGCTTGAAAATACACATACACACATTCTAAAACAAGCTAAACACACATCCATGCATGAGAGAAGGTGGAGAGAGCTACCTTGTATGCAAGTACACACTTTTTCCTTAGCTTTTAAACCTCCTCTTTAGCCACACACCCACAAGTTGGTGGAAATAGTGTCTCTTGGCCTAGACACAAATTATGGGAGCCAATTAAGTTCATGAACCACACTCTAAGGCTACACAATTTAACGAAACACTAGATTGCTCTATAGGCTCCATTATGGTCCATATTGGCACCTAATGAAGCAACATCCCTCAAATGATTTCTAGGCCTCATTCTTTCTTTTCAAATATGATTCTTGACTCCATTTAAGCCTCTTAGAGTCCTCACATCATCAAAACAAAAGGCCTAGCACCATGTTGCTTCTTTAGGTCATATTATGGAACCTAAGACACTAAATCACTTTCCATGAGTTCTAAATTTTTTCCAAGGCCTCCTTTCATTTTCATTCATCAAATATGACTCAAGAATGACCTTAGAAAAATTTAAAACTCCCCCCACCTACACAAACAAGCCTAGGCCGAGACATAGGCTTCCTTTGGGCTTCTTAGAGTTTTCTTGCTTTTCTTGAAGGAGGAAGCTTGTGGGGAGCATCTTTGGTGTCTCAAGAACTCATTTATACTCTAACTTAGACCTAGGAAGCATCATACAAATCCAGAAATTGGAAGGTGCACTTAAAACCCTAGGTTTTGCATCTTGCTTTCTAATGCTTTTTTCTTAGTTTTCTTTGCATATTCTTATTCCTCTCCATCAAATACCTAAGAATCACCTTTGGTTTGGTTGAAAATCTAAATCCTAAGATCTGTCCAAGTGTAGGTCGAAATGGTCATGGAAGGGAGGAAGAAGACCAAGTGGGAGAATTGCAAAATACCTTGTTTTTCTTGGATTTTCTTGCTTGTTCTTGCTTTCCTTGGCCTCCTTACTTGGAATTCGAACTTTCCCCTCTGTTCTCCCTTCAAAACAGCCCTTAAAACTTCAGAGAAATCATGGAGAAGAAGAGGGAAAAAGAGGAGAAGAAAGTGGAGGAGAGAAAGCATGAAAAACAAGCAAAATTCCATACCTAAAGTCTTGAATCTTTCCTCCTTCTTCCCTTCTCTTTGTGCACAACTCTCCAAGGGATTTGCTTCTGATTTAGGGCTGGAAATTCTGAAGTGAATGAAGGAGAGTGTGAGGTGCCACCTATATATAGCTAGGGTAAAGTGACTTTCTTTAAAAATTCCCATTTTGCCCTTCATACTTTGCCTTTTTGTTTCTCCTTTGTTTTAGCTCCTTTTTTAGAACCGTCTTTTACATCACAACAAATAGGCTCCCAATTTAATAAAAATGGCTTTGGAATCACCCAAATCGGAGCTAAAACCCTTCCGAACGAATCGGTCAAAGTTCGGGTCAATTGATATTGGAAAACTTACACTGGAGGGTCTTTACTGGTCCCGGGGCTTCCCATGGTTTTTGGGGCCTCTGAGAACCCTGGGCAACTCAAAATTTCCATTTAAAAAGCCCTCCTAGGTGCTTTTCCAAAATTGCACTTATTTACGAAAATGCCACTGGCCTTTCGGCAAATTTTTCAAATCACTCTGACCCCGGTTTCTGGGCAACTCAAGGCTCAAATCCTCATTTTTTATTATTTAACATTTTATCCAAATTTTATTTGGCCTTGAATCACTCATCTCAGGGGACTTACTTTGAAAGCGTGCCCATTTCCATCGTTTAATGAAAACGGGACATTACAATTCTCTCCCGCTTTTAAAAATTTCGTCCTCGAAATTTAGATAACATACCTCATAGGAAGAGTTGTGGATATTTCTTTCTCATAGCACCCTCTAGTTCCCAGGTGGCTTCCTCAGGAGATAACCCTTTCCAAACCACTTTCACCAGCGGTATCGTCTTATTCCGTAACTGCTTGAGTCTAACGTCCACGATCCGATCTGGTGATACTATGTATGATAGATCATCTTGTAACTGCACATTCTCATATTCTATGGCATGTGAGGGGTCAGGCCGGTACTTTTTCAACTGGGAAACATGGAAGACATTATGGACTTGGCTTAGGTTCGGAGGAAGGGCTAGTCTGTATGCCACAGGTCCTACTTTATCAAGAATCTGGAAAGGACCTATGTACTTTGGGCTGAGCTTTTTACTTTTGATGGACCGACCTATCCCTGTGACTGAAGACACTCTAATGAAGGCATGGTCTCCAATTTCAAACTCTAACAGCCGCCTACGTTTATCTGCATAACTTTTCTGTCTACTCTGGGCCGTCAGAAGTTTCTTTCTAATGGTCTCTATTTGTTTAGAGGTCTGGTCTACTAATTCTGGGCCTATGAGGCTCCGCTCTCCTAGCTCAACCCAACGTATTAGGGATCTGCACTTCCTCCCATACAATGCCTCATACGGTGCCATCTGTATACTTGCATGATAACTGTTATTATAGGCAAACTCCGCTAGAGGCAAGTATGTATCCCAGTTCCCTTTCATTTCTAATACACATGCCCTTAACATGTCCTCTAGGGTTTGGATGGTTCTCTCTGTTTGTCCATCAGTCTGAGGGTGGTAGGCTGTGCTAAATCTAAGTCTGGTGCCTAGAGCATCCTGTAATGATCTCCAGAAATTCGATGTGAACCTGGGATCTCTATCTGACACTATGCTCCTAGGCACACCATGCAGTCTAACTATCTCCCTGATATACAGCTGGGCTAACTTATCTAGGGTATAAGTGGCTTTCATAGGTAAAAAGTGCGCTGACTTTGTTAACCTATCCACTATTACCCATATTGCATCATACCCCGATGATGTCCTGGGTAAACCCATGACAAAATCCATAGCTATGCTATCCCATTTCCACTCCGGGATATCTAGGGGCTGAAGCAACCCAGCTGGTTTCTGATGTTCTATTTTTACTCTTTGGCATACTAGACATCGGGAGACATACTCTGCTATGTTTGTTTTCATTCCGGGCCACCAGAACATTTTCTTCAAATCCTGGTACATTTTATTACTGCCCGGATGAATGGTGTACTTACTCTTATGTGCCTCATCTAATATCTTTTCTCTAATTTCTGTGTTTCTAGGCACATACAGCCTATCCCTATATCTTACTATGTCATCCTCAGACAGATTGAACTCCTGGACACTACCCTGGGCTATCTGGGCTCTAATCTTATTTACATGATCATGTGTCTGCTGGGCCTCTCTTATCTGATCCCTCAGGTCATTTGCTATTCGGGTCTCACTCATTAATAGTTTTCCTGAATACACCTCGCAGGAGAGACTCATGTCTCTAAATCTCTCAATCAATTCCTGCTCTCGGATCATCATACAGGCCATGTGTATGGATTTTCTACTTAGGGCATCAGCTACCACATTAGCCTTACCGGGATGGTACTTCAATGTGAAATCATAATCTTTCAGAAATTCTAACCATCTCCGTTGCCTCATGTTCAATTCTTTTTGATCAAATAAATATTTGAGGCTTTTGTGGTCACTGTAAATTTCTATTGCTGCCCCATATAAGTAGTGTCTCCATATTTTCAAAGCAAATACCACTGCGGCTAACTCTAAGTCGTGTGTGGGGTAGTTTTCCTCATGAGGTTTCAACTGTCTAGAAGCATAAGCTACCACTCGGCCTTTCTGCATAAGCACACATCCTAACCCTTTCTTTAAGGCATCAGTGTACACTACAAAAGTTTCTTTAGGGTCAGGGAGTATTAAAACTGGGGCCGTGGTCAGCTTGTGCTTTAGCTCTTGGAAACTACTCTCACTTTTCTCATTCCACACAAACGGTACATTCTTTCTCGTAAGCCAGGTCAGTGGCATCGCTATCTGAGAAAAGCCCTGAATGAACCTCCTATAATACCCTGCTAAACCTAGGAAGCTCCTGATCTCTGTCACTGTCCTAGGTCTCTCCCACTGCAATACTGCCTCTACCTTATGGGGATCTACTGCGACCCCTGCCTGGGAGATGACATGACCTAGAAACTGAACCTCAGTGAGCCAGAACTCACATTTACTAAGTTTAGCGTACAACTGTCTCTCTCTTAGGGTCTCCAAGGCTAATCTCAAGTGTTTCTCATGTTCCTCTCTACTTTTTGAGTAGATAAGGATGTCATCTATGAAGACCACTACAAATCTATCTAAGTATGGCCTGAAAACTCTGTTCATGTAATCCATAAAGACTGCGGGTGCATTCGTCAACCCAAAGGGCATAACTAAAAACTCATAGTGCCCGTATCTAGTTCTAAAGGCTGTTTTGGGGATATCTTCAGCCTTTATCCTAAGTTGATGGTATCCCGACCTGAGGTCTATCTTAGAAAACACTGACGCTCCCACTAACTGATCTAGGAGGTCATCTATATGGGGGAGAGGGTACTTATTCTTAATGGTAATCTTATTGAGTTCCCGGTAATCTATACATAGCCTAAGGCTCCCGTCTTTCTTCTTTACAAATAGGACTGGAGCTCCCCACGGTGAGACGCTGGGTCTAATGAAACCCTTCTCTAAAAGTTCTTCTATCTGTTTTTTAAGCTCTGCTAGCTCGGTGGGAGCCATCCTATACGGGGCCTTAGACACCGGACCTGCCTCAGGTACAATGTCTATGGAAAACTCTACCTTTCTCTATGGGGGTAGTCCACTAATTTCCTTAGGAAATACCTCTGGAAACTCCCTCACTACGGGAATCTCTTCTATACCTTCTTCTACCTCGACCTGAACTGAAAAGAAGACCAGATACCCCTGACAACCATGCCCTAGAGATCTCTCAGCCTGGGAGGTGGTCATGACAGATAACTCAGCCTTAGTACTAGGCACAGTCCCACACTCAGGTAAAGTAATACACCTGTGGCTACAATCTAGTGTGGCATTATTTGCAGACATCCAGTTCATGCCAATAATCACATTAATATCAACAAAGGGCATACAAATCAAATCAAGGGTGGTCAGGCAATGGTTAAACTGGATCACACAATTTAAACAAGCATGGGAGGTAATGGCTCGGTTTCCTGTGGGGGTAGATACATGCAACTCATATGGCAATATAGACATACTCAGACCCAGCCTCCTAGCACAGTCATATGATATGAAAGAGTGGCTAGCACCCGAATCAAATAAAGCAGTTACAGAAAAATCATTAATTTTAATAGTACCTTGAATCAGACTCGGGGACCTGCTAGCCTCCTGCTGGGATAGGGTGAAGACTCTACCCTGGGTCTGTGGTCTGGGAGGAGGAGCCATCTCCCTCGGCTGTGTGATCTGCAAAGGGGCCTGTGGAGGAGCCTAAGTGCAATCTCTGGCTATGTGCCCCGGCCTGCCACATCTGAAGCATACATTCTGCCCCGCATAGCACGGTCTGGTACCATGATTCTTGCCACACAGGGGACAAGTGATAGGTGGAGCACAACCTTTACTGGACTGAGTCCTCCGTCTTTTACCTCTCTGGTTCCACTGACTCTTTCCGCCTCTTCGGCTAGTCACTGCAGGCTGGGAACCCTCTCTAGGTCTCTTGGGCTCAGGGAGAGGAAGGGGTGGTCTAACACTGGAACTGGGCTCATCTCATGCTTTCAAATGGCATAATATCATGAATCATATTGATGTTCCATGGAAACGCTAAAGAAATAATGATTTTTTCGCATTGCGTCATATCAAAAAAATTCAATTCGGTGTCACATGGACCGTGTGAGCTTATACTATACTTCCCCATATTTAATTTCATTATTTCAACTCATTTCCATCACAAAAACATGCCTACAATTCATGGAAACCAAAATGGAGCTTAAAATAGACAAGCATATTTTCGGCCAGCTTTGCTCCATTTCCTGACCCAACTTTGGAAAATCATAACTAAATCCAGAAAATTCAAAATCATGCAATCTTGGTCATTCTAGAAATATTAGGATGTCTAATTCACACTAAAAATATGACCACATCACAACATTCATCACACAGAACGTTTGCACCCAAGAAGCCACAGACTCGCTGGCTGCCTGGGCTGTGATTCAGCTTACTGATCTAAATTTCTAAAATTCATAACTAATTCTACAAAAATCGAAATCACACACATTCAGTCTTTCTGGAAAGCTACAAATGTTACATTGACAATAAAAATAAGTCCAGAATGAAACAGAAAGGTTTAGACATCTGGAACTGATGAAACAGTGATTGAGCTCTGGAGATGCCACTGTTACTGACAGCAAACTTCGAAAATTCATAACTCTCTGCTCAGACCTCCAAATGAGGTGATCTCGGTGGCCACAGAAAGCTTATGCCCTCTAGTGTATGAATATAAACTTTTATAAGCATTGGACACCATTTGGCCATCGAGTGACACGAAAATCAAATCTGCCAGTATGAACAGTGCACATACCAGAAACCATGGAAAATCCCAATTTTGAAAATTCATCAAATATTCTCTAGGTTTTCGAAAATTACGATCTTTAGCTTCCCAGAAAGCTCTTAATGAGACCTAATTGTATGCCAAATTTTAGGGCAAGAATAACTCATTTGGCTAAAAAGTGACATAGGGTTCCATTATGGTCAATTTTGGCTCCATATTGAGTACCAAAATTGCCAAATGGATTTCCCTTGGTCTTGGCACCTTTTGGGCAAGTTTAAAAGCTTATTTGAGACTTGTGTGAGCTGCCCAAATGGTCCCAAACCTCATGCATCTCATTTTGACCATTCAACCCACACTTATACACATAACCACCAAACTTTACATTCTCATACCATGGCATTTCATACTCAAAACATGTGCCAATGGTCATACATCATTTCCATACATCTAAACATCATATAATATCATTTTTACATTTGTCCAAGGGGTCATAGACTATTTACAATAATCATATACATCATGAAGTCTCCTTATGAATCAAAAGACCAAAAATCAAGCATAAGGATGGCAATCTTCTTTCTTCAAGGTGGTTGGCTCCCATTGCCATATCCACTTGGTCCACCTAACATATTAGGACATTTAAGAGGAGGGAGTGAGATTCAAGAATCTCAATAGCTCATCTCCCATTCCATCACACATAATATGTGCAAGCAAGTTTCACAAATGCATGCATGGAAAAAGTAGAAATCATAGGCATTTTAAAAGCAACCTTGGCATGTGAATCAATCATACAAGACATTCAAGAGCTCACTAAGTGTTTGGATTGGCCTCACACTTCTCCTCATGGATTTTGGACTTGCTTCACCCATTCTTTGAGCACTTTGGACTCAACCATACTCTTGGGAGCCCACTTTGCTTTTGGGAGACTCTTTACTTTGTCTCAACCAAGCTCAAGGGTTCTTGGCTCATCCTCACCCAAGGGAAGAGTTCTTGGCCTCTCCACACTCAAGCAAACTCATACAAACATCATGGATTCATTTAAAACATAACATGGCATCAAGGATCATGACATGTAAAGGCATGCTAGCATACTTTTCAAAGCTTGAAAATACACATACACACATTCTAAAACAAGCTAAACACACATCCATGCATGAGAGAAGGTGGAGAGAGCTACCTTGTATGCAAGTACACACTTTTTCCTTAGCTTTTAAACCTCCTCTTTTAGCCACACACCCACAAGTTGGTGGAAATAGTGTCTCTTGGCCTAGACACAAATTATGGGAGCCAATTAAGTTCATGAACCACACTCTAAGGCTACACAATTTAACGAAACACTAGATTGCTCTATAGGCTCCATTATGGTCCATATTGGCACCTAATGAAGCAACATCCCTCAAATGATTTCTAGGCCTCATTCTTTCTTTTCAAATATGATTCTTGACTCCATTTAAGCCTCTTAGAGTCCTCACATCATCAAAACAAAAGGCCTAGCACCATGTTGCTTCTTTAGGTCATATTATGGAACCTAAGACACTAAATCACTTTCCATGAGTTCTAAATTTTTTCCAAGGCCTCCTTTCATTTTCATTCATCAAATATGACTCAAGAATGACCTTAGAAAAATTTAAAACTCCCCCCACCTACACAAACAAGCCTAGGCCGAGACATAGGCTTCCTTTGGGCTTCTTAGAGTTTTCTTGCTTTTCTTGAAGGAGGAAGCTTGTGGGGAGCATCTTTGGTGTCTCAAGAACTCATTTATACTCTAACTTAGACCTAGGAAGCATCATACAAATCCAGAAATTGGAAGGTGCACTTAAAACCCTAGGTTTTGCATCTTGCTTTCTAATGCTTTTTTCTTAGTTTTCTTTGCATATTCTTATTCCTCTCCATCAAATACCTAAGAATCACCTTTGGTTTGGTTGAAAATCTAAATCCTAAGATCTGTCCAAGTGTAGGTCGAAATGGTCATGGAAGGGAGGAAGAAGACCAAGTGGGAGAATTGCAAAATACCTTGTTTTTCTTGGATTTTCTTGCTTGTTCTTGCTTTCCTTGGCCTCCTTACTTGGAATTCGAACTTTCCCCTCTGTTGTCCCTTCAAAACAGCCCTTAAAACTTCAGAGAAATCATGGAGAAGAAGAGGGAAAAAGAGGAGAAGAAAGTGGAGGAGAGAAAGCATGAAAAACAAGCAAAATTCCATACCTAAAGTCTTGAATCTTTCCTCCTTCTTCCCTTCTCTTTGTGCACAACTCTCCAAGGGATTTGCTTCTGATTTAGGGCTGGAAATTCTGAAGTGAATGAAGGAGAGTGTGAGGTGCCACCTATATATAGCTAGGGTAAAGTGACTTTCTTTAAAAATTCCCATTTTGCCCTTCATACTTTGCCTTTTTGTTTCTCCTTTGTTTTAGCTCCTTTTTGAGAACCGTCTTTTACATCACAACAAATAGGTTCCCAATTTAATAAAAATGGCTTTGGAATCACCCAAATCGGAGCTAAAACCCTTCCGAACGAATCGGTCAAAGTTCGGGTCAATTGACATTGGAAAACTTACACTGGAGGGTCTTTACTGGTCCCGGGGCTTCCCATGGTTTTTGGGGCCTCTGAGAACCCTGGGCAACTCAAAATTTCCATTTAAAAAGCCCTCCTAGGTGCTTTTCCAAAATTGCACTTATTTACGAAAATGCCACTGGCCTTTCGACAAATTTTTCAAATCACTCCGACCCCGGTTTCTGGGCAACTCAAGGCTCAAATCCTCATTTTTTATTATTTAACATTTTATCCAAATTTTATTTGGCCTTGAATCACTCATCTCAGGGGACTTACTTTGAAAGCGTGCCCATTTCCATCGTTTAATGAAAACGGGACATTACATGTCCCTTCTCTCTTAACTCATGGGAAAAGTGCGCCTCGTGAGGGGGAGGATTCTCCCCACTTATATGGCCTAGCCACAGGCCCCTTCCAGCCGATGTGGGACTTTATATTTCGCCATGCCTAAATACCCCTTGCACCGCAGCCAAACACCCTCTGGAACACCCCCAAACTTGCTTCTCAAACTTAGCCACGGCTAACTTCACTATTCGTTGCGGTCAATTTCTCTGTGTTTTCTTTCCTGGCAGGTTCACCACATTTGGCTAAGGCTAATTAAATGTTGGCCGTGGCAAATTCCTCTCTATTACCATTTGGCTAATGCCAATTAAATGTTGGCCACGGATAATTCCCTTTTGTTCCTATAACTCCTAAGATTTCATCTCATGCTCTCCAATTCCCCCTCTAGCAATACTCTAGGCCACTTTAACTTAGTTTGTGAAGATTTAGTGTCTTTCTTTTATCTAATCCACCTAACATATCTATCATTATCCATTTAAAACTCAAATGTGGATCCTTAACCCTCTAGCCACCATAAACCGGTGAGTTCATAGATCAATGACAGCAAGGAGTTCTTACACTATTCATATTTTTGTTCAAACATAAGTTCCATTAGAAATTCCATACATCGTTAATTTAAGTTGACATATGATGTATCAAATGATTATAGTCCCTATGCTTGGCAATTTATGATACAATGCGACAATTACATAAAGTTAATAGTCTAGTTATACAAATACAATCTGACAAGGTTTCTAAACCTACCTACTACTAAACCATATAATAAGCTTCCATTAATTTTCTCCTTATCACTAAGAAGTCCGATACTTGAAAATGTTAGCCTACAATTGGGGTGAGATATGCAATCTCAGTAACAAGAGGCAATTTCTATATATATGTATAGATTAATCAATACAATGCAATTTCATATCATCAATACCAGAATCATTAATTCAATTTACAAATAAACTAGTTGAGTTACGAATGACTACTATCCCATACTAGCAATCATACACAACATGTTAATGGCCAATAACACCGGGAGAGGCCTATCCACGACACCTACTCTTTAATGAGCACAACTAGGGCTCAGTGTATCTGGGGTCTGATCATAACTCGGTGCTCGATCGAAGCACATGCACGGGTGGCAGTCACACCACAGCTCCACCATGGACTCACAAGGTCCAATCACAATAACAATTCAAGTAGTCAACCAATCATTTAGCATTTCAAAATCAAGCATGTATAACAAAGATAAGATTAACATGAGCATATACATGGACTTAGGAAAATAACCCCGGTTACCTTAATGAAGCCAATTACTCTTCCCATAGCAACCATAAAAATCCAAATGCACATCAAGCCTATAACAAGCATAATTATGATCATTTCTAGCAACAAATCAAATACCCAAAGAGTTGAACCGCTAATGACTATCTAAGGGTCACTCACCTAACCACCAATGGATTTTAATTTCGGGTTCCAACTTTTCCACATTAGAAACCACCATAGTTCACTCCAATTTCTGGGTAATTTTACATGAAACTAAAGCCTGTATCATAAGTCAACTATAAGGGTCTCAAACTAACAGAAAATGCATTAAAATTAGAAGAGGATACTCACTTAACAACACCTATAGCCTCAACCTCCGAAAATCCACCATGGAAGCACCAAACAACAAGTTTCAGTTTTGGGTGGAAGACAAAAATGCTCCAAATAAAAGACCAATCTGGCCAAATCGAAGAGGAAGAAAAGAGGATGAAGTTATATGAAGGTTACCTTAGCTGAATCTTGCTCTAAGTGGGAGAAATGGAGTCAAAATAGTGATGGAAACCCTAGCCTCTCCTCAAGGTGCGAAAATAGGTTTTTCCTTTCTACAGAACCAAGTGTTTTACTCTTCCAAATGGGTGTGGCTGCTGAACCTTTAGGGTTTTTAATGAGAAATGGGCTGACCCATGAACCTAAGGTCCAATTGGGCTCATTTCAAGTGGTTGGGCTATGGTTTAATGAATGGGTTGTAGAACATTTAGAGCTAAAAGTGGAATATGTTAACCTAAAGGCCCAATTCCTTATAAATTCAGATTTTTATACTTGTTGAGCCTTATTTTATGAGTTGGGCTGCAGAGTTGTAGTTGGGTTAGGCCAAATTTCAAGAGTCAATCCAATTTGGTTCTACATGATATGTGTTGGGCCAATTATAAGGGCTTATGTGAATTGGGTCATGGGCCTTTATTTCACTAAATCAAATTGGGTCATTGCTAGGTGATCTCTCTTGGCCCAAGTCTCATGATAAGGAGTTGGGTTTACACCTAAGATCATTGGGCCTCCATAAATCCTTATCCATGGCTTACTCAAATTAATTTTTTAGGCCCAAATTAAGCTTTAATCTAATGGAAATCTTAAACCCATATTAATAACTTATTTCTCTATGAATTTTCATTCATATAGCTTACCCAATCAGTCTATAATAATTATTCTTAATTAGTCCAAATCCATTATTATCACCTTAATTAACTTTGGGTTGTTACAAAAAGTATGAGATGAATAGGACCTATAGGAATTTTTGAGATTTTAGGGGGTCTAGAGGCAAAATTGTCATTTATAACCCAGACAAATTTTGATAATTTTTTCGGAGGACTAAACAATCAAGAACTGCCATGATACATCTCTCTCTCTATTAATATATATATATATATATATATCAAAAGTTTGGGAATAATATGTAGAAAATTATGAAATTTGTTCCATAAAATTATGAAATCGTTAGGATCGAAAAATGGCCCTAGACAATTAAGAGCTTATATGAAGACAAACTAAACCCTAATGCTCGAGTTAACTACCTTAGGAGATTCTATGCAAAGAAATCTACCAAATGGTGGTGATAGAATCTGGAAATATGGTGTTAAAACATAAATCTAAGTAAAAAATGAACAAAGGTACTTGTCTGTTACCCTTCCACTAGGGATAAAATAGTGATTTTGACCTTAAAATCATAAAATATTAAGAAAATAAATAATAAAATAAATGACTAAAAAACTTAAATGGAAGACACATTAGCCCAAATAATATTAAAATATAGCAAAAAACCCAAAGAACATAAGTTGAAAAAATCTTATAGAGAACCTATGAAAATATAAATGGTAGAATGGAGATATTTTCAAAGGATCTGGCTAAGAAGGTGCTGATGTGGCACCTTGAGTAGGAGAAATGGTAATGTGGCACTATGTGCAGGGAATTTTCTAGAGATTACAGATATTATGAATCTATAACAACAGCTTACATCAGTAAATCTTGCTAAATCTCATATTTTACAAAAAGTTTATCCTAACATCACTACTAACTCTGGATGACACAGCCGCTAACTTAAGCCCTAATAAATGCAAATTTATCTTCACACAAAACAAGGAATTAACCATGGGTAAAATTTAATTGTAGATAAAATCCAACCTTTAATATTCATCTATAAATTGAGATGTAATCTTCATTGTTGATGTAATGCTATGGTCTAGATTTTTCTACTCTTTATGATCAAATCACAACCCTCCATCTAATCTAAAGGCTTACATCTAATCTCCCATTTCAAGACTTAATCTTAACCATCCATTTGATCTAAAGGCCAAGATTTTGCATCTTAAAATTTATTCAATCTTAATCATCTATTTAGAAATAAAATTTACATGAAATATGTCATACCATCAAGAAATAGTATACATTTAATGTTACATTATACTTATAACATCAATCTCTCATCCTTAATAGTTTTAGCAGCAGAATAAAGTGACATTAAAAGCCTAAATTCTTTAATTTCTGCATAAATGCATAACTTTAGTATTTCAATCTCAAAATCCATGCTATACAAGTTTGTTCAATGTAAAACATTAGATAAAGAGTCATGAATCTCGAGTTCCAAGTCATATGAATCAAACTAGTACTTTGGCACCATATCTCATAGGTTTTCATTTTGGTCACTAAATTCAAAAATTCATATCTTAAGCTAGAAAAGTTTGATTCATATAAGTTAGGACTCTATGAAAAACTCAGGACATGAATTACATGCTATAAAAATTTCAAATCAAAACAAATTCATTTGGTCTATAAAAATATAATAGAATAGTAATTGCATTAGATTTTTAGGTACAACCAAACTTAAAACTTTAAGCATTCATATCTTTGGCTACACAACTTCATTTTATATAAACTTTGGCTATGAAAAGATTATAATTCCAAATATATGCCTATAAAATTTTATGAGAATTGGAGTCAATTTGCCTGTTTAAATACTAAAAAAACCAGAACTGACCATATGAACAGTGCTCAGGCAATTTTGCAATTTTCAGCCAATTTGGAAAATCATAATAAATTCTACATAGTCTAAAAATTATGTTCTTTGGCTCTATGGAAAGCATTAAATGAGATCTAAATTCTTGCCAAATTTTATCCAAAAACTCCTTCATTTGGTCAAATTTTGGTTTAGGGGTAGAAGTGTGGACTTCTTCATTGCATGTGAGCATGTGAGCACGTCCTAAACATGAAATACAGCATATATGACCATTTCATTAGGTCACAAACATCATGCAACTTAAAATGACTAATCCACTTGTCAATATACATGCACTTTCCAAGGTCTATACATACCCAAATTGCACATTCTTGCACATTTACATTAAAAAATTATGTTTACATTATAATCTCATATTTTTCATATCTGTAAGAAAGAATGTTTACATCACAAAAATAATATGTATGATCTCTCATAGGAAACATGTTTAATAAAAACCAAAAATATTGTCAAAGTAAGGTAATTCATGCTTATTGATTTCCATTCTTGGTTCCTTGAGAGTTTCCTAGACATGATCAGAAGTAATATGAAGGAGAGTGAGATTTTATGAATCTTAATAGTTTATTCACCCTTTAAACACATCAAAAAGCAAGCATGCATGATAAGCATTCAAATATCAAATATAATCAAATATTTGAAGTCATATGGATCTATCAAAATAAAAATAAGTTCTAGGAACTTTTGGTCTAATCTCACCCAATTATTTGAGACTTTTAGATTAGCCTCACTAACTTTTAAGGACTTTTGACTTAGCCTCACTCATTCTTGATATTTTTGTCTTTGTCTCACCCATACTTAGGGACTTTTAGCTTCACTTTATCCAAAACAAGGGACCTTTGGCACAATCTCACCCATTAAGAGCCATTCCACATTTCAAATGCATTTCATGTAACATAATTGCATCAAATCATCATTCCAATGGCAATAGACAGGATTTATAATCCATTCACACATACAATCAATCAATGACAATCAAACAACTAACATAAGCATACAAGAATAGATGAACCTTTACTCAAGAAGTACAAAGTTTTCCCTTGGTTTCTCACTTCCTTTTCTCGGCCTCACACCCACACTCGGGAGAAGCTCTACTTGCTTAGCCTAGGCACATCAAACAAGACACAAATGCATCATTGGAACTGTAACACCATAATTCTAGAGCTCATTTCACATGACTATTAAAGTTCCTCCCATTACCATACAAGAAGAGGAAGGAAAAACTCATTTAAAATAATCAATTTCTTTATGTTGCATAGGATGTGAATTCTTCATTCGGTGTCTCGTGGACCATATGAACTCATTCTCATATTTAATCACACTAATACAACTTAACCATCCAAGGAAATGGCCTAGAACTCGTGCAAGTGGATGGAGTACATGAAATTCAAGAGTGCAGCCTTGGCCATAAATTTCAATTTCTGTCATGAACTTTGAAAAATCATAACTAATTTTAGAAAAATTGAAATCATGCATTCTTTACTATTCTAGAAAGCTACAGATGTCTACTTTATGTAAAAATATGTTTAGATCTCAACAAGTCCTACTAGCTACCTGAAATTGATGGAATAGTACTAGAAGTCAACTGTTATCCCTAACACTGACCTCCAACTTCAAAAATTCATATCTCCCAGCTCAGAAGTCTAATTGGGGTGACATTAGTGGTCATGGAAAGATTACCATTTCTAGTTTATGGTTGTAAAATTTCATGAGTATTAGACATCATTTGACTTATTAATGACACAGCCCAAGTTTTTTACCGTTTGAACATTATCTGCATCAGTTCAGTAAAAAAATGCCAATTTTGGAAATTTATAATTAATTCCACAAAGCTCCAAATAATCTAGTCTTTGTCTTCCTAAAAAGCTATGGATACAATCTATGTGTGCCAAATTTAATGGGCAAATTCATTCATTTGGTTAGATCTTGACATTAGGTTGCAAAATGACTCATTTTGTATCATCAAAGGGGTCCAAATGGTCCATTTTAAGTTATAAGACAACTATGACCACTTGAGTACATGAAAATGTACCAAACTGACATTCTAAACTTGTCTTAAAGGTTCATAAACCCAAAATTTGAAAACTCACTCCCTCAGCCCATACCATACACAAGAATGCACAAGTCTAGTCTTGCTCCTCAATGTCCAAAATGCACTATATCATACACATAACATTAAATCTCATTGGTACATGATACATTTGCATAATTACATATGTTCATAAGGTCATAAGATATATACAATAATGGATTACAACATTTGCCACTCATATGGCCATAAAGAAGCAAAATATATGCATTTTGGTATCATACTTTCATCTTCCAAATTTATGGCTTCTATTACCTTGTTCACTTGGTCTACCTAGCATGTTAGAACATTAGAGAGGAGGGAATGAGATTCAAAGAATTCCAATAACTTATCTCCCTTTCAACCACACATAAAGAATGCAAAATAAGTCTTAAAAATGCATGCATGAGTATCATGAAGTGTATGATCATTCAAGAAGCATTCTTGGCACTTGAACAAGTCACACAAGGCATATATAGGCTTGCCAAGTAAGTGGATTAGCCTTACCTATTCTCTTATGGATTTTGGACTTGCCTCACCCATTTTCTCTAAGAGATTTTGATTCAACCTCACTCTTAGGAGTCAACCTCACTCTTGGGAGACTCTTTACTTTATCTCAACCAATCTTAAAGGTTCTTAGCTCATCCTTACCATGGTTAAGAGTTCTTGGCTTCACCACACTCAAGCAAACCTAAGCACACATACTGGGCATCATTTGAAGACATAATGCAACATCATGGTATCATAATACATACGTACATGTTAAAACACTTTTCATAACTTGAAACACACATACACACATCCAAAGACAAGTTAAGCATACATTCATACATGAGAGAAGGAGAAGTGAGCTACCTTTGTTGCAATCAAACACTTTTTCCCTTCGAAATGCTCTCCCTTCCTCGGCCTCACACACACAAAGGTGTGGGATTTGTTTCTCTTGGCCTAAATACAATATATGGAAGCTAAATGAGTTCATGGAATCATTTATAACGCCATACATCTTCCTTAAATACTAGCTTGGTCTAATGGCCCTTTTGTGGTTCCAAAATGCACCTAATGAAGCAACATCCATCAATTGAGTTCTAGGCTCAATTCCTTCCTTTCATTTATGATTCTTGACTCCCTTTAAGTCTCGTGGAGTCATCACACACGTAAAACAAAGAGCCAAACTAAGTGTTGCTTATTTAGGTCATATTATGGAACATATAAGGCCATCTCACTTTCTATAGTTTTTAAATCTTTTCCAAGGCTTCCTCTCATCTTCACTCATCATATATGACTCAAAAATGGGCTTGGAACAAATTAAAACTATCCCTAGGTACCCTAGCCCTCCTAGGCCGAGACTATGCTTGTTTTTAGCACCTATGGACTTTTCTTTATTTTCTTAATGCAAGATGCATATGGGGAGCCTTCTAAGGATCTTAGGAGCTCATTTAAACATTCATTTAGGCCTAGGAATCATGGTATCAAATCAGATTTTACAAGGAACACTAGAAACCTTAGGTTTGCTATCTTGATTTTCCATGGTTGTTTTTTAATTCTCTTTGCATATTCTTATTCTCCTCCCTTGAATTCCTAAGATTCACCCTTGGTTCTGCCCAAAATCTAAGCCCTCTTGAAGCTCCATGAGTGGGATGAACTAAGGAGAAGAAGGGAGCAAGGGGTAGCTACTGTGGAAGGAAGATTTACCTTGTTTTTCCTTGTTTTCTTGCTTGATTCTTCCTTTCCTTGGCCTCCTCTCTTCAAATCCGAATTTTTCCCTTTGTTCTTTTCTCAAAATAGATCCAAAAATTTCAATAAAATTATAAGAAAGAAGAGGAAATGGAGAAGAAGAGGTTTGCTAAAGAGAAAACATGAAAAAACCAAGAAAATCCATACTTTTTACCTTACTTTTCTCCTCCTCTTGGTGCACTTCAAACCATAGCTCTCTCCTCTAGTTTAGGCCAGAAACAAATGTGGGCAAATTGTAATGTCCGATTTTCATTAAATGACGAAAATGGACATGTTTTCAAAGCAAGTCCCTTGAAATGAATTAGTTAAGGTCCCAAAAAATTTGAATAACATTCTAGACTCCTAAAAATGAGAATTCTAGCCTCAAACGAAAGGAAAAATGGAGTTAGAATGAAGAAACAAATTTTGACAGAAATCTTACAAAACATAATTGCATTTTCATAATTTTGAGCAAATTTTAGAATTCACACAAGAGGGCTTTTTAAACAAAATTTTTGAGTTCTCGAGGTTCTTAGAGGCCCTGAAAATCATAGGAAGCCCCAGGATAGTTCAATCCCCTCTGGTAGATGTTTTCTAACGTCAATGTGCCCAAACTTTGACAGATTCATTCAAGAAGATTTTAACTCTGATTTTGAGTGATTCTAAAGGCATTTTATTAAATTAGGAACCTAAATTTTATAATGGAAAAGACAGTTCTAAAAAAGGAGTTAAAACAAAGAAGAAGCAAAAATGCAAAGAACAAAGGGCAAAATGGGACTTTTTGAAAAAAGCTTCCTCCTCTACCTATATATAGGTGGCGCCCCACTCTCTCCCTCATTTAGACTCTGAAATTTCTATCCAATTTTAGAGAAGGGAGCTAAGGCTTTAGGCGCACAAGAGAGGAAGAAGAGGAAAGAGAAATCCAAGCTTAAAGGTATGCTTCCATGGTAGTTTTTCATGCTTTCTTCCATCCACACCTCCTCTCCTTCATTCTCTTTGTTTCCTTTGATTAAAATGAACTTTAAAAATCTGACTTAAGGGAGAAACTTAAGGAAAATTTCGGATTTGAAGAGAGGAGCTTGGAGAAAATAAGATTCAAGCATGAAAAAGTAAGAAAACAAGGTAATTTCTCTTCTTATGGTTGCTATTTTTAGTTCCTCTCCTTCTCCAATTCGACATACCTAAGGAACCATAGAAGGAGTTGGTTTTAGGCAGAACCAAGGATGAATCTATGGAAAAAGGGTGTGGAGATTAAGAATATGCAAAGGGAATTAACAAAAAACTATTAGATATCAAGATGCAAATTCTAGGGTTTCAAGTACACTTTGTAAAATCTGATTTTGTATGATGATTCCTAGGTTTAATTAAGAATTTAAATGAGCTCCTAAGATCCCTAAGATGCTCCCCATATGCTTCTTCCCATGAGAGAAAAAAGAAAGTTCCAAGAAGGCCAAAATTGCTCCTTGTCTCGGCCTAAGGGGATTTTCCTAGCTAGGGAGAGTTTTAAATTTTTCTAAGCCCATTCCTGAGTCATGTATGATGAATGAAAATGAAAGGAGACCTTGGGATAAAATTTAGAACCCATAGAAAATGAGTTGGTGCTTTAGGTTCCATATTATGACCTAAAGAAGCAACATGTAGTTAGGCTCTTTATTTTAATTGTGTGATGATTCCAAGAGGCTTAAAAGGAGTCAAGAATCATATTTGAAAGGAAAGAATGGAGCCCAAAAGTTATTTGAGGGGTGTTGCTTCATTAGGTGCAATTATGGAACCATAATGAGGTTATAAGCCAACCTAGTGTCTAAGCAAATTGTATGACCTTAGAATTGAGTTCATGAACCTAATTAGCTTCCATAAATTGTGTCTAGGCCAAGAGAAAGTATCCCCACACTTTTGTGTGTGTGGCCAAAAAAGAAAGAATTCTTTCAAAGGGAAAAGTGTGTAATTGTGTACAAGGTAGCTCTCTCCACCTTCTCTCATACATAGATGTGTGTTTAGCTTGTCTTAGAATGTGTGTATGTGTATTTTCAAGTTATGAAAAGTATGTTAGCATGATTTTATATACCATGATTTCATGATGACATATTATGTTTCTAACTAATGTTATGATATTTGTTTGAGTTTGCTTGAGTATAGAGAGGCCAAGAACTCTTAACCATAGTGAGAATGAGCTAAGAGATTGGTTTAGACAAAGCAAAGAGTCTCCCAAAAGCAAAGTGGGCTCCTAAGAGTATAGTTAAGTCCAAGAATCTCTTAAAGAATGGGTGATGCAAGTCCAAAATCCATGAGGGAAAGGGTGAATCCAATCCATCCACTTAGCAAGCTCTTGGATGTCTTGTATGACTTATTCACATGCCAAGCTTGCTTCTTGAATGTTCATGACATCTATTATATCCATGCATGCATTTTCAATACTTGCTTTGCATCCATTATGTATGATTGAATGGGAGATGAGCTGTTGGGATTCTTTGAATCTCATTCCCTCCTCTCCAATGATCTAATATGCTAGGTGGACCAAGTGGACAAGGAAATGGAAGCCAAGCACCTTGAGGGTGAGAGAATGATAATAAAATGCAAAGTTTTTAGTTCTTTAAGGCCATATTTATGTCAAAGGATGTAATCCATTGATGTATATGGTCTATAACCTCTTGGACATGTGTAACTATGTTAATATGTGATGTATAAATAAAAGAATGTGATATGTGAATGCTAGAATATAAATTGTCAAGTTATGTTTCTTGAAAAGTTTATGTAAGTGTGCATATGCATGGATGAAATGGCCAAAATGAAATGCATGAGGTTTGAGACCATTTGGACAGCTCACACAAGTCCCAATTATGCTTTTAGACTTGCCTAAAAGGTGCCAAAACCCAAGAAAAGTCATTTGGACAATTTGGTACCCTATATGGAGCCAAAATTGACCCTAAGGGAACCCTATTTCACTTTTTGTCCAAATGAACTCTTCTTGATTTGAGATTTAGCATGAAATTATAGCTTGCTTGGAGCTTTTTAGGAAGCTAAAGAATATAATTTTTAGAGGTCTACAGAATATTTGATGAATTTTCAAAGTTGGCAAATTTTCTGGTTTTAGCCATGTCATTGTTCACTTAGGTCCAAAAATGAAATCTATCACACAAGGCTCAAATGATGTCCAATTGCCATGAACTTTATACAAAGAAACTAGACATTTCTAGTGACTTATACCAACTAGAAGCACTACATTTAGAGCTCTAGAGAGTGAGATATGAATTTTTAAACATTCTGTCCAGTATTAGGAACTTCACCCAACCTTAGTTATTGTTTGATTAGATTTCAAGATCTAGGCATACCCGAGCTAGTCTAAAGTTATTTTTTTCCTCTAGTTAACATCCACAGATTTCCAAATTGGTATCATTTGCATGGATTGGATTTTTTTGGAATTAAGTGGACATTTTCAAAGTTTGCTGCAAAATCTGTGATAGCACCAGTGGATAGCTTGACCTCTAGACATTTTTGGATGCCAAAAGTCCTTTGTGATGGATTTTATGATTTGGACATATTTTTAGTATGAATTAGACATCTGTAGCTTCCCAAAATGAGTAAGAATTCATGCTTTCAATTTTTCTAGAATTAGTTATGATGTTTCAAAAATTGTGATAGAAATGAGCCCAAGCTGGCCGAAAATGATTATCCATATTTTATGCTTCATTTCGAGTTTGTTAAGGTGTAGGCCTCTTTTGATGATATAAATGAGTTGTATTCATGCAATTAAATATGAGAATGTGTTGTATGAGCTTACACGGTCCACGTGGCACAGAATGAAATTTTTATATATGACACAACATAAAGAAATATATTATTTTAATGAATTTTCTTACTTCCCCTCATGTAATACACTATATGCGCATGCAAATGTGATAGAAATGAGCTAAAAATTATGATGTTATACAAATGAGTGAGGAGGTGGGGCTCCTCATATATATAGGTAAGTTTAAGAAAGATTTCTAAAAAATTTCAATTTTGCCCCTTCGTCTTAGCATTTTCATTTCTAATTCATTTTAGCTCCTTTTTGGGAACTATCTTTTCCATTATAAAATTTAGATTCCAAATTTAATAAATACCTTTGGAATTACTCAAATCGGAACTAAAACCTTCTCAAACGAATCCGTCAAAATTTGGATAAATTGACATTGGAAAACATCCACCAAAAGGGTTTTAATTGTCCCGAGGCTTTTTATGGTTTTCAGGGCCTCTGAGAATCTTAGAGAACTCAAAACTTTCATTTAAAAAGGCTTCCTATGAGAATTACAAAATTTACTCAAAATTATGAAAATACCATTAGATTTCATCAATCTTTTGTTCAATTTTGTTTCTTCATTCTAGCTCGGTTTTTCTTTCCGTATGAGCTTGGGATTCTCATTTTTAGGTGTCTAGAATGCTATTTAAATTTTTTGGGACCTTAACTAATTCATTTTAGGAGACTTGCTTTGAAAACACACCCGTTTCCATCATTTAACAGAAATTGGACATTACAGGAACCATCTCTAGACTCACATAAGCCCTACATAAATCAATTATAGTTTTAGGCTTCCATATGGCTCCTTTTAGTGGCATAATAAAACAACTCATATAATTCATTATCTTAGCTCCAATTTGTAACACCCCAAAATTAATTAAGGTGTTAATCATGGATTTGGGTTAACTAAGAATAATTATTATGGAATAATTGAGCAAGCTATGGGAATGGGAATTTCTAAAGCAATAAATTATTAATATGGATTTGAGATTTAATTGGGTTAGAAACTTTATGTAAGCTAAAATTAAATTAGGTAGGTTATAGTTAGAGATTAATGGAGGCCTAAGGATTATAGGTGCAGACCTAACTTCTTATTATAAGTCTTGGCCTAAGAAAGACCACTTAGTAATGCCCCAATTTGGTTTAATGAGTTAGAGGCCCAAGACCTAACTTACATAAGCTCTTATAATTAGCCTAACAACCCTTATGTAGACCCAAATCAAATGAGCTCTTAAAACTTGGTCTAATCTAATCAAAATTTTGCAACCCAACTTATGAAACTCAGCCCAATTTAACTTAAAATCTAAACCTATATGGATTTTAGGCCATTGGGTTAACCCATAACCCATTTAGGATCCAACCTAAACCTAACCAAACCCTGAAAACATGTAGCCCCTCCCATATTTTGCTAAAACACAAACACAAGAAACATTTTCACACCTTGAGGGGAGGCTAGGGTTCTCACCAACCTTTTGGCTCTATTCTGCACTTTTAGGGGGGATTTTGTAACACCTTGAAATTAATTGAGATTAATAATGGCGATTAGGGAGTTAATGTGAATTAATTAGAAAAATTAATTAAGAGAGTGAACTTTTATTTTTGGCCATGTGGATAACTTAATAAAGCTTTGGAATAAATGTAAAAGCCCAATCTTAGTTATATGAGGATCTAATTCAACTTCCAAATGGCCCAACATTTATGTGGTGTAGACCCAAGCTAAATAGGCCCTTAAAATAGCCTAAACCCACCATAAACCCTCCAACTTATGGCCCAATAAATTCCCACCATAATCTAAATGGATTTTTGGGGCCTTTAAATTAGCACACTCTCCACAACCTTAAGAGTTTTTGCAGCCCATCTCACCTACCACTAGCCCACTTAAAATAATAAGCCCAAATGAACCTTAGACTAATAGGTTAGCACATTCCTTATTAAAAACCCTAAGTGCTCAAAAACCACATCCTTTTGTTGAGGGTAAAACATTTGGTTGTGCTGAGCAAGCGTTCATTTTCACACTTAAGGAGAGGTGCTAGGGTTTTTCTACATTCCTTTACCATTTCTCACTTCTAGAGGAAGATTTGGCCTAGGTAATCTATATAAAACATGTCCCTCTCATTCTCCCTTTTATTTTGGTCCAATTAGTTTCTAGTTTTGAGCATTTTCATCTCCTTCTCAAATATGAAATTTGGTGTTAGGTGATTCCTTACAAAATTTTCAGAGTTAAAAGTTAAAGGGATGATTGGATAACTATTTCCCGTTCATTTTGTGTATTACTTTGCTAGAAAATGGCCCAAAGGATTGATTTTAATAATGGGTTCTATTATTGTGCAAAATTACAAGGAGATGAGGGTGAAAAACTGAAATTTCTGGGCTTGATGACTCAAATTCGAATTTTGGAATTTCCCATGGTGTGTTCTTGATAGTTGAGGCTCAACTCAATCTATTTGACCTCTTAGGTATATGGGCAAGTGTTCCCTCTTCTCTTGTGTGGTATGTATTCTAAATTTCCATAATTTGGACTGACTTTTAGTGCATGACTTTTATATGTGCGAAAATGGAGATGTTATGAGTGATCCATTATGAGTTCTTGTTGTTGTGACCTTGAATTAGTGCAGTAGACCCTTAAGAAGCTTGGGTAAGAAGTTCTTAATGTACTCTTGTTAAGATTAATCTGTGGATAGGGAAATTCCTTACTAATGGTAGTTAAATAATGATGATTATGCTTATGTTAGGCCTGGTGTGCTTTGAATCATGACGGTAGTTAGAAGCAGAGTAATTTGCTTCATTGAGGTAACCAGGGTTATTTTCCTAATTCCATGTATATGCTCATGTTAATCTGATATTTGTTACACATGCTTGATTTTGCAATGTTTAATGATTGGTTGACTACTTGAATTGTTATTGTGATTGGACCTTGTGAGTCCATGGTAGAGCTGTGGTGCGGTTGCCACTTGTGCATATGCTTCGATCAGGCACCGGGTTGTGATCAGACCCTAGATGCACTGAGCTCTGGTTGTGCTCTGAACACCATACTTCTAGGACTCAATTCATGCAATTCCCATGCCTCATCTTATATTTGTTCTATAGAAACAATATAGTGGCATAGGGAGTTATGAAAAAATGCATTCCTCTACGGGTAAAATTTTTCTTTTGGAGTCTCGTGGGCCATATGAATGTAGCTATCATATTCTCATACTTAAACACATGAATATAGCTCATTTCCATCATCAAATTTGGTCTACAACTCGTGGAAAGCAAAGGAATACATAAAATCCATGTTTGCATTTTCGGCCAGAATTTCCTCTTTTCTGCCACAAACTTTGGAAAATCATAACTAATTCTAGAAAATTGAAATCATGTGTTCTTTGCCATTATAGGAAGCTACACATGTCTAATTTATGCTAAAAATATGACCAGACCATGATACGTCACACAAAAGACGTTTGAAATTCAAAAAGGGATGGAGGTCTGGCTGGCTACTAGTACTATCATAGCTTCTGTAGCAAAATTCAAAACATCCAATCAATTCTACAAAAATCCAGTGCACATGAATGATACCAATATAGAAAGTTACAGATGTTAACTAGAGGGTAAAAATAACATCATACCATTCTATGCATGTCTAGGTATCAAAAACTAATCAAACAGTACCCTGGGTCAGTTTAGATACTTGATGCTAGATAGAAATTTCAAAAATGCATATCTCCCTCTCTAGACATCCAAATGGGGTGATTCTAGTTGGCACAAGTCACTGGGAGTGTCTAGTTTCTCCTTATAAAATATTGTGGTAATTGGACATTATTTTCCCCTTGAATGGTAGATTTCATTTTCGGACTTGAGTGAACAGTACACCAAACCAAAACCAGAAATTTTATCAATTTGGAAAATTCATCAAATATTCTATAGACCTCTAAAAATTCTGCACTTTAGCTTCCCAAAAAGATCTCAACAAGATCTAGATGTATACCAAATATCAGATCAATAAGATTTCATTTGGGTAAAAAGTGGTATAGGTTTCTAATATGGTCAATTTTGATCCATATTAGAGACCAAATATGCCCAAATGGTCTTGCTTGGTGTTTGGCACCTCTTAGGCAAGTTTAAAAGAATAATAGGACTTGTATGAACTGCCCAAGTAGTCCCAAACCTCATGCATCTAAATTTAGCCATTTTACTTGTGACGAGCCTAAGTTCTAATCCCGATAATTAAGGTTAACCACGTGATTAGTAATCATAAATTGGGGTTACAAGGTATTATGACTAATTACATTATGAACATATGAGGAAAGTTGAACCTTAATGTGATTAAAGTTATCCATCATACAATTACGAGCACTTATATTCATAAGAGAGATAAACATTTGTTTATAAGCCTTTAATTCTATTACCCATCAATTAGAACTCATCCCAATGTCTCTAAATCATCCCTTGAGATTACCATATGAAAAACCAAGGTTTCCTAGGTATTATAAGTGTTTCAGCATGTTCGCCGTGGCCTAATTACTCTTAGCCGTGGCCAATTACTTTCTATTTTACCCCTTACTTCGGCGAGTTGGAGCTTCACCGCGGCCAACCTACATGGCGTGGCGGCAAAGAAGCCTCCTGGAACTTCCTTGCTCGCCTCTCGATATTGGCCGCGGCCAATTCCTCCTTCCGCTGCGGCCAATTCCTCTTTGGAATGCCGAGGACCTTTTCCTAAAAGTTCGCCGTGGCCAGTTTCCTAATTTACCGCAGTGAATTTCTCTCTAGATGACTCCCTGTTTGACCTCTCACATTTCGCCACAGCGAATTCCTCTTTGGCACTCTCCCTGGGCAACTTCGCCTCTATTGGCCACAGCTTACTCCATTTTAGCCATAGGGAAGTGCCTTCTGGTCCTACACTCCAAAAATCTGGACTCATACTCTCCTTTCTCCCTCCAATCTCACCCTAGGGCCCCTCTACCTTAAGTGTGGGGCTCAAATAGCTTTCATTAGCCTAATTTATCCGGCTAATCTATCCTCTCTAATTCAAGATTCAACAGTCAATTTCTTTTCTCTAATTACCCTATATTAGCAAGTCCAGGGAATAACAACAACATAATTCATGCACCATTGACATTTATCATTAGATACACTTTCCATTAGAGGTTCCATGCATCAGTGATTCATATCAATATCTCAAGGTTACATTCCCAAATGGTAAGTCATATCATAAGTTCGATAAGGTTTACAACAGATATCATAAATCCATACATCAAATGCCAATTTAAAGTAAGGCCTACTCCTCAATAGGTACACATTATATTATCAAAATACAGACTTCTACACTTGGCAATACAGATACATGACGATGCTATACAAAACTTAACAAAATTAGCATCTACTTTATTCTACTCAGACCAAGTGTAGCTCCCCCACACTGGGCCTCAGCTCATGGATGTTCATCCACTTGCTTACCCTTATCCTTACCTGAAGCACTTTCACTTGAAATGTTTAACCCATGAAATGGGGTGAGATATAAATCTCAGTAACCAAGGCAATTCCATCATATAATCTAGTTTAATTAACATATATGCATGAATCAAAATCAACATCAAAATCATATCAGTCATCTCAGCAAACGAAATAATTAGGCTATCATGATTACTATCCCATACTAGCAATCATATTTTAAAATGTTAAAGGCCATTAACACCGGGAGAGGCCTGTCCACGGCACCTACTCCCCATTGAGCACAACCAGGGCTCAGTGCATTTAGGGTTTGATCATAACCCGGTGCCCAATCGTAGCACATGCACGGGTGGCAGCCGCACCACAGCTCCACCATGGACTCACAAGGTCCAATCACAATACAATAGATAGCCAACCAATTCATTCAACATTTCAAATCATTTATATAAAGCAAATATGAAATTAAATTAGATACATGCATGGAATTAATGTAAACCCCGGTTACCTCACTTGTAAACAAATTTGCAACAGCCACCAATGGTACAGAGTCTCCCTATAATCATAGCATCAGATAATTACTACTCTAATTTATCATTAATAATTACAACAAGTATCCAAGGAATTTAAATGTTATTAACTACCTAAAGAACACTTACCCAGCCACCAAAAATCCCAAATTCGGATTAAAGTGTTCTCTGCCAGATCTCTTAATATTCCACCCAAAATCCTAAGCAAATTCGTACAAAATTAATACCCATATTATAAATCAGCTATGGGGTCTCAAATTAGCAAAGAAAGCATGAAAATGGAGGGTTTAAACTCACTTAATGTCAGCCCTAACCTCAACCTACGAATTTCACCAAGAAAACCCCAAATAACTACATTTTAGATTTTGGGTAGGGTGAAAATACTCCAAATGAAAAACTAATTGGACCAAATTAAAGAGAAAGATGAGGGGATTAAGTTGTATAACTATTACCTTGGTTGAATCCTGCTCTAAATGTGAGAAAATGCAGAATTCTTGCCCCTAACCCTAGCCTCCTTCTCAACCTCCGAATTTTGCTTCTTGAGTTTCAGCAAATGAGAAAGCGGCTGAAGCATTGGGGTTTTAGGTGGGTTTAAGTTGGGTCAAAGATGGGTCATGGGTTGCTCCAAGGTCCAACTCCAAATGGGCTTCAGATTTTAGCTTGTTGGGCCAGTTTTAAAGTGTTGGGTTCCAGAATTTTATTGGGCTAGTTCTTATGCATTGAGTTGCTGAAGTTTAATTAGATTTGGGCCAAGTTTGAAGGGCTCAAGGATTTGGGTCTTCACAAGGGTTATTGGGCCACTTATAAGAGCCTATACAAGGTGGATCTTGGGCCTCTATCACACTAAATTGGGTTGGGTCTGCACCTAACTCATTGGGCCTCCATTAGCCTCTTATCATGATCTATTAATTTGGGCCTAGATAAAATTTCTATCCCAATTAATTCTCAAACCCATGTTAATAATTTATTTCTCTAAAATACCTATTCACTAACTTGCCCAATTATCCTCTATTAATTATCCTTAATTACTCTAAATCTATGATTAACACCTTAATTAAATTTTGGGGTGTTACACTACTTCCATTATTACACTAATCTATCTAGCCATTCAAGAGCTAAACTTGCCGTTCAATACCCAAAACATACTATCTCATACATTTGGCATCAAAGTTCATTCATGCATCACACATTTGGGTATTTACATATGTTCTTATGGTTACATACCAATTTCATCATGAGATTACATCATATGCCATGTATATGGCTAAAAAGAAGGCAAAACTAGGCATATTCATATACTTTGATACCCATCTTCTTCCTCTAAGCTTGGTGGCCTCCAATACCTTGCTCAATTGTTTCATCTAGCATGTTAAGACATTGGGGAGGAGGGGATGAGATTCAAAGAATCCTAATAACTCATCTCCCATTCAATCATACATAATATGTGCAAAGTAAGCTTTTCAAATGCATGCATGGTGAAAATGTAAGACATGCACATTTTAAAAACAATCTTGGCATGTGACCCAATCATACAAGACATCCAAGAGCTCACCAAGTGCTTAGATTGGCCTCACACTTCTCCTCATAGATTTTGGACTTGCCTCACCCATTCTTTAAGAGCTTTGGACTTAACCATACTCTTGGGAGCCCACTTTGCTTTTGGGAAACTCTTTACTTTGTCTCAACCAAGCTCAAAGGTTCTTGGCTCATCCTCACTAAAGGGAAGAGTTCTTGACCTCTCCACACTCAAGCAGACTCACACAAACATCATGTAATCATTTGAAAACATAACATGGCATCAAGCATCATGGCATATAAAGGCATGCTAGCATACTTTTCAAAGCTTGAAAATACACATACATACATTCTAAACAAGCTAAACACACATTCATGCATGAGAGAAGGTGGAGAGAGCTACCTTACTTGCATTTGCATACTTTTCCCTTAAGTCTTGAATCCTCTCCCTTGACCTCACACACCTAAGAAGGTGGAGATCATTCCTTTTGCCCTAGACATATCATATGGAAGCTAATTACACTCTGGAAGCAAAGTCTAAGGCCACACAATTACTAGAAAGGCTAGATGACTCATAAGGCTCTTTTATGGTTCCATAATGCACTTAATGAAGCAACCTTAAGAAAACATCATCTTGGCTCCATTCTATCTATTCATTCATGATTCTTGACTCCATTTAAATCTCTTGGAGTCATCATATATTCAATTCTAGGAGCCTAGCTAGGTGTTGCTTCTTTAAGTCATATTATGGAACATATAAGGCCATCTTGCTATCTATGACTTCTAAACTTCTTCCAAGGCTTCCTCTCATACTCTCTTATCATACATGATATAAAACTAAGCTTGGAAGGAATTAAAACACTCCCTAGGTGCATGGACTCTCCTTGACCGAAGCTATGGTTCTATAAGGCACCAATGGAGTTTCCTTGCTTCCTTTGATGGGAGAATCATGGAGGAAGCTCTCTTAATGTCTTAGGAACTCATATAAACACTTAAACATCATAAAATATGGCTAGGATTCATGATAGAGCTTAAGGTGCAATCAAAACCCTAACTTTTTTATCTTGCAAAATCATGATTTTTACTTGGATTTCTTTGCATATTCTTACTCTCCTCCCTCAAATTGATGGAATTCACCCTTGGTTCTCCTTAAAATTCCAGCCCTCTTACATCTACATATATGGGGCGAAATAGGGAGAAGAAGGGGGAGGAAGTATCTACCATGGAGTGAGAGATTTACCTTGTTTTTCCTTATTTTCTCACTTCCTTTGGCTTTCTCTCTTCAAATCCGAATTTTTCCCTCTTGGTCTGACCTTAAAATAGCACCAAAAACTCTAAGAAAGCCATAGGGAGAAAGGAGAGAAGGAGGAGAAGAGATTTATTAAGGAGAAGACTAGGAAATTCTAACAATTCTTACCTTTTTCTTGAAAATTTCCCTTCTCCCTTGCCTTAGTCTTGTACGCCTCCTTCCCTTAAGCTTTCTCTAGTTTTTGGGCAAAGTTTGGTCAATCTAAATGAGGGGTGTAGAAGAATGCTTCATATATATATATATATATAGGTTTAAGAAGGGCTTTTTCAAAAATTCCTATCTTGTCCTTGTTCTTCGTAGTTTCGTTTCTAACTCGTTTTAGCTCCTTTTTTAGAACTGTCTTTTTCATTATAAACTTTAGGTTCCCAATTTAGTAAAATGCCTTTGGAATCACTTGAATCGGAGCTAAAAGTTTCCCAAATGAATCCGTCAAAGTTCAAGCATACTGACATTGGAAAACATCCACCGGAAATGTTTTAGTTGTCCTGGGGCTTCCCATAATTTGTAGGGCCTCTGAGAACCTCGAAGAATTCAAAACTTTCATTTAAAAAGCCCTTCATACTCAATTCCAAATCACACAAGTTTAACATATTTTACAAGAAGACCTTGTACTTGCTGGAGGAAACCCTGTCAATAAGGTCTTAGAAATTGCACTACAGATTGTAGGATCTTGTCGACAAGATCTTCGACCCAGGTGATGAGATATTATTTTACCCTTAAATTAACTTGGTCCACTGCCATACTTCATGCTCAATATGCATTCTAATGATCGCATAACATAATGTCTCATTTTTAAAGAGTTAGATATTACATGCTCATTATGGAGTAAGTGCCGTGGACAGACCTCTCCCGGTGTTATTGGACATGTCGTGTATGATTGTTGGTATGGGCCAGTAGTCATTGGTAGCTCAACTAGTTCATTTGCAAATTGAATTGATGATTTTAGTATTGATGATATGAAATTGCATTATATTGATTAATTTGTACATATATATGGAATTTGCCTCTTATTACTGAGATTGTATATTTCACCCCGGTTGTGGGCTAACATTTTCAGGAACCGGACCTCTTAGTGGCAAGGAGAAAATTAATAGAAGCTTATTATATAGTTTAGTAGAACATAGGTTTGGAAGCCTTATCAGATTGTATTGTGTAATTAGATTACTAGTTTTATATAATTGCCGCATTGCATCATGAATTGCTAAGTATAAGGACTATACATGTAATATAATTATCATGGAATTGAACATTATAATTGTAATTAGCTAACAACGGATGAGTGACTTGATCTTGTATGAACATTAAGCACTGGCCCTACTTGCCTTGTGGTTCGAACACTTTTGCTGTCACTAAATTATGGATTTTTGCTGATGAGTGATAGTTTGGTGAGTAGAAATCAATACTTAAATCTTGAAGTGGATAATAATAGATTTGCTATGTAAATCAAGCAGATAAATATCATTAAAGTTTCACAAATTAGGCGAGAGTGGTCTTAAAGTGTTCCTAGAAAATGAATTGGAGTGTATGGGACAAAAAATTAAGAGTTGTAGAAATAAAAAAGAATTGGTCGCGGCCAAAATTTAATTAGCCTCAGCCAAATGTGGCGAAGCTATCAGGGAAGAAAACAGAGAGCAATTGGCCATGGCAAACAGTAAGGTTAGCCATGGGTAAGTCTAAGAAGCAGGTTTGAGGGTGTTCCAGAAGGTATTTGGCCGTGACAAAAGGGATATTTGGCCATGACGAAATGTGCAAAATTTGTGAAGGTATAAGGAGTTGAACCCGAGAGTAATTAGCCACGGCGTGAGGAAATTTAGCCGCGGCGAAGGTGCTCAATTTCTCATATTCACCTAGAAATCTTAGTTTCTCTTATGGTAATGCTAAAGAATGATCTAGAAACACTTGTAGGAGGATTTTGTGAGTTGGAATTGATGGATGGAAGAATCAAAGGCTTCTCATTGATAATTAAATTCACTTGCGTATTCGAATAATTATGGTTGTCTTGTTAATGACTTTAATAACATTAAGGTTTCAAATTTCCCTGTATTTTTTGAATGTAATTAGTTGTAATGACTTTCTTGATTTATGGTTATTAATCACGTACTTAACCTTAGTTCTAATGATTAGAAGTTAGGGTCGTTATAGATTTAGCCAAGGTAACCTTCATAGAACTTAACCCTCTCATTCTCCTCTATAATTTGATTTGAATATCTTCTGGTTTAATGGATTTTCATCTTCTTCCTAACTCTGAGATTTTTGTTCTTGGTCCTTTCATGGAGGATTTTTGGAAGATGAGGCTAAGAAGGATATTAGGTAACCATAAACTCTTCATTTTAATGTATTTTTGCTAGTTTAAAAGCCCCATGATTGATTTGTAGAATGGGTATTAATTTTATATGAATTTACTTAGAATTTAGGGTGATAAATTGAAGTTTCTGGTAGAGGAAACATTCAATCTGAATTTCACTCTGGTAGTGGCTGGGATGAGGTAGCATTGTTGTTGGTTCTCGAGAAAATTGTCCACAATTGAGGTAATGGGGGATTATATAAATTTAATGCATATATCTGCTTTAATTTTATATTTGCTGCTCATGAATGATTTGAAATACTAAATGAATTGGTTAGCTATCTATTGTATTGTATTTAGACCTTGTCAATCCATAGTGGAGTTGTGGTGTGGCTACTGAAAGAAATGTACTGTACATGCAACGAAAATTTTATTTCGTTTCCCCCCATTGATCCGTCGAATTGATTAAATCAAGTATGAGATAAAATATTACCTTTTTAGCGCGCTTTGTCCCTTCGGATCTTAAGAACTGACGTCTATGCACAGCCCCCTTTACTAGTATCCACACGAACGATCTGGCAACTTCAAAGGCTTGCTAGCACCTTCGTTCACCATGTCCGTACGCGAATTGACAAGAAGACGATCTTCTCTTTCTAGGCGTCCGTACACTTTCTCTTTCTAGGTGTACAGCTGCATTTTCTCTCTCTAAGGTGACGGCTTAAGGTTTTTAGAAAGTCGACTCTTTTTGTGTGTCTCTAAACCCTAGCCTACCTCTCCTTTTATAGAGGTATATTTTAGATTACATTAGTTTATTTAAATACATTATTTAAATTAATCCAAATTAATCTTAAACAAATTAGTTGAAACTTAAATTTATCTCATAAATTCAATTTTAACTAATTCATTTATAAATAAATAAATAAATATTATATTAAAATATATAATACAATATATATACATATCAAATACAAATATATATATACTTATATTTTGAATTAATTACATATATATATCATATATGTATATAATTATCTCACCCTAATTAAGTGTAACATTCATCGAATTTAGGCACAATTCTAGATTCAATGAATTTGGACATTCTTATTCAAGTTAATTTGTTCTTGTGTGCAACCCTGTAGGCCTATATGATATTGGCAGTGGGCCAACAACATTATTGTATCCACAAGTCACCAGTGGCCTCTAGCAAGACATAGTGACTACCCAAATCACATAGGGTTTGGTGATCCGATACAGCCTATTGTATAACCCTGTCATATCCCTTTTATCACACGATGTCTTGATCGAGCATGAGGCATGGAAATGTCATCCTTATCTTACTCGATCATTAGTTTTTCGATTTACGTGCAGACTGACAGAATGAATGGAAAAACCCTTCCATCTAAGCATGGCCATGCATTTCTCAGTCTCACTTATCGAGGGGCCCAGAGATATCTCTCCATTAACGAGAGGGACAAATTCCATCTTGACCACTCATCATCCTTTACATGGAGTCCACTGTGCTTGACCATAGCCTTTTTGATCACCGGTCAAAGGTGACTTTTGACAATGCCAAAGCACAATGTCCTTCATGTTGGAATCTATGATGATCTCAGGTATGAGGGATTAGTGACACGGTTATATATGAGGTATGCTTATGACCTAATCCATGAAGCTACCTCATGACAGGTCGATCCAGAGCCTTAGTCCCAACAGGCGCCTATGATTTTGATTTGTATCTCCATACATGATTAACACATAACCATCAATCAAAATCATACTCATCTTAATTCATCATCATTCCCACAATGATAATCGACTAGGGATATTTAGGATAACTAATATAATTTATCCAAGGATATAATTATTATAGAAACATGCAAATAATATAATAATTTGTAATAGAAAACTTTTATTCTTAATGAAGCACAATGTTTACAAATGATTGGCCTATGACACAATCTCCAACAGCTACCACCCATGCATGTGCTTCAATTAGGCACTGAGTTATGATCAGACCCTAAATGCACTGAGCCCTGGTTATGCTCATTGGGGAGTGGGTGCCGTGGACGGGGCTCTCCTGGTGTTATTGGCCTTTAACATGTGAAAATGTGACTGCTAGTATGGGATGGTAATCATAATAGCCTAATCATTTTATTTGCTGATATGACTGATATGATTTTGATGCTCATTTTGATTCATGCATATATGTAAATTAAATTTGAATATATGAATGGAATTTGTCTTTGGTTACTAAGATTTACATCTCACCTCGTTTCATAGGATCATACTTTTAGGTGAAAGCTTTTCGGGTAAGGACAAGGGAAAGCAAGTGGATGAAAATCCATGAACTCTAACCATGTGTAGGGTAGACTACACTTAGGCTAATATGAGTAGAATAAATGCTAAATTTTGTATCCCTTGTTGTATAGCATCATCATGTAATTATGTTGCTAAGTGTAGGAGTTTGTATGTTGATCACTTAAGGTGTAACTATTGAAGAGCTATATTCCATATTAGTTTGGTATCAAATGCATGAACTTATAACATCTGTTTTGAACTTTGTTAAATTTATGATACGGCCTACCATTTGGAAATGTAATCATGTCATACATTGGATGTGACTTAAGTTAGTGATGTATGGAACCTTTGATGATATGTGTATTTAAATGATGATTGTTGGTAGTTTATGAATCCTTGCTGATATATGACATATTGATGAGTAGGAAATCAACACTTAGATATTAGATTGGTAATGATAGAATACCTAGATAAATTAGGTAAATGAAAGCTATTAGAGCCTCACAAATTAAGGTAGAGTGGCCCTAGGGTGTCACTAAAGGGAGAGTTGGAGTGTATGAGACAAAATTTTAGAAGTTGTAGGATCAGAAGGTGTTTGGCCATGGCCAAAATATTCTTAGCTATGGCAAATAAAGGTGAAGTTGCCCAGGGAGAGTAACAAAAAGCAATTCGCTATGACGAGAAGTGGAATTCACCACAGGGAAATGTGAGAGGCCAAACTAGAAGTCATCTAGAGAGTAACTCACCACGAAAAATTTTGTGAAAATGTGTCAGTTGTTCTAAAGAGGAATTAGCCATGGCAAAAAGGAGAATTGCCCGTGGCCAATAGTGAGGTAGGCTTTAGGAGGTCTTCTCACCATAGCGCCATATAGGCTCATTGCGACGAAGCTCCACCACAGTGAAATTTATAAAGCTATAAGAAGTGAACTCGAGAGCAATTGGCCATGATGCAAAATCATTTAGCTGCACGCAAAGGTTCTCAAACTCTTATATTAACCTAGAAATCTCGGTTTTTCCTATAGCAACAACAAAGGATGACTTGGAAACACAAGTGAGAAGTTCTTGAGAGTTAAAAATGAATGGATAATAGATTTAAAGACTTTTAATTGGAGATTTGTTTCACTTATGTATATGAATGGTTGTAAATTTTTGGTAAATGATTCTAATAACATTAAAGTTCAAATTTCCTCACTTTTTCATAAATTAATTAATTAAAAAGGTGTTAAACCTTAATTTATGACTATTAATCGTATGTTTAAACTTAATTACTATGATTAGAAGTTAGGGTTGTCATATAATTTCTCACCCAAGATAAGTCATATGACTTTATTTTAAACTCATCAGAGTCATCACAAACTCAAATCAAGGAGCCTAGCACCAAGCTGCTTCTTTTTCACATAATGGAGCCCTAAATATCCACCTTTCAAAATAAGACTTCTAAATTCAAATCAATAGTTCTTATGGTATTTATAATTTACATCTAGACCATTTCTATCCTTAGAATCAAAGAAAACTCTCCCTAGGCATTACGTCTACCCTTTGGCCGAGATAAGCATGAAGGAAGACCACCCATGGAGTTTTGTTCATTCTTTTAGGGGATTTAGCACCATTTCCAAAACCTTAATTCATAGCATGTTTTAATAAAAAACCATTTCCCTTCACCTCCCTCCTATGTTGGCCAGACCTAAGAAGTGATAGAGAAGCAAAGAAGAGTAATTTTCCATACCACAACATATACCAATTGAAAAGGCTTTTTGTGATACCCAATTTGCTAAAAAAAGGCCAAAAAGGTGTGATTTCCAATGGAAGACCTCTAAATTAAGGGGATAGCAGTCAAATGAAATTAGAGTAATAATTTAGACCTCTAATAATTAGGATTTGAGGTTTGAGTTGCCTAGAAACCTAAGTCAGATGAGTTAGAAAATTTTTTGAAAGAATGTTAAGGGACTTTTATAATTTTTGAAAATTTTGAAAAACTCACACAGGGACTTTTAAACAAAAAATTCAAGCTTTTTTGGGGCTCTCAGGGGCCCTAAAAACCATAAGGACCCATAAAACAGTTAAAACTCCTCCGGTGAGTTATTATAGTAAAGGGTTAGCTGAATTTTTGACCAAATGGTTCGCAATAGTTTTAAATCTATTTTGACTAAAACTAAAGGCATTTTATAAGTTTGAGAGTCTAAATACTATGATAGAAAAGATGAATTTCTAAAAGGAGTTGATTTGAGCCAAAATGACAAAAACTAAGAATGAGGAGCAAATTGCAAAATGGAAAAGTTGTTAAAGTAACCTAAGAGCCTCTTAAATCACATTGCCTCTTAGCTCATTTAGTTTCACCGAAACTTAGAACTCTAAATCATAATTTTTCATAACTGGAAGCATGTTGAACTATGAGGAAAAAAGAAAGAGAGAACTTATGGGAAAAGTGAGTATTTTTACTCTCTTCCTTGCTTCTTCTCATATTCACTCTCTTCTCCACCTTCCCTTTTTTTTTCCTTGGTTTTGGAGGTTAATATGGTTCTATTTTGAGGTCAGCCCAAGTAGAAGAAGAAAGTTTTGGAATGAGAGCTTAGTTGCCAGTGAAAGCCTCTTAGAAGAACAATCAAACAAGGTAAGCTTCTTGGGTTTTAATGGTTTCTTCTTGGATGTCTTCTTTGGCACTTGGTTCGGTCAGACCTAGCTTTTCCTAAGGAAGATGAATTTTGACCTTAGGAAGAAAGAAATAAGTGTTCAAGAGTATGAGGAGTAAGATTGGTTCATTGGAATAAAAAGAGAACTAAGAAAACCAAGTTGGTGCAACTTGGGGTTTTGAGGGATATGTTGAAATCTAATATTTTCTAGGGATAATTAGGCTTATGTAAGACGTGGTATGAGTCCCTTAGACCTCTTGGAAGTTACATATGAGCCATTCTTTTCAAGAAAATGCAAGCAAGTCTTGGGCTCTATGAGTAGGTGCATGTCTCGACCTAAAAGGAGTTCATCCACCTAGGGAGTGATTTAAGGTTATAAGAGGCTTAGTTATGAATTATAAGTGCTAGTGGAACCAATAGATTGAATTTAGAAAGCTTAGTTTGAGAGTTGAGGTTTTAGATCCTAATTTAAACATAATGAGGCCACCTAGACTTTGGCTTCCTAGAATGTGTTTGAGAGGGTTTCAATGAGTTTATATAGAGCCATATGGTCTAGAAAGAATGAGAGTTGGGAGCTAAGAGCAAGATTTGAGATGGTTGCTTCATTGAGTCTTAAATGGACCATATGTGAGATTCAAGACCAAGTGAGCTAGCTTAGGATTTTATAAAACTAGAATTAGTTTCAAGGCTTCATTTGTGTTATGTTTGATGTGTTTAGGCCAAGAGAATCAAGAGCTTTCCCTTTGCGGGTGCTTGGCTGAGAAAGGAAAGGAAGAAGGAAAGGGGAAAGCTTGAATTTCTAGCTTTAGGTAGCTCTCTAACATTTCTCACATGCATTCCTTGATTCGTTGCTTGTCTTGGATTGCTTGTATATGTATTTGAACTATGATATATCTATAGCCATTGATTTAGTATCTTGGCACCATGATGTGATTTGTGAACTTGTTTTGATGTGTAATAGCTTAAGTGGGCTTAATGATGCCAAAAGTCCATTAAGATGGGTGAAGATAAGCCAAAAGTCCCTAAGAGTGGGTGAGACAAGGCCAAAAGTCTCAAAAAAGAGTGAGGCCAAGTCAAAAGTCCCTAGAAATGGGTAAGGCAAATCTAAAAGTCCTAAGAATTTAGGTGAAGCTAAACCAATAACCCTTAGAGCGTATGTTTGAATTGTATGAACTTGTATAACATGGAAAAATGGCTATGTATGTTTCCTAGAAGGTTTTATGGCATGCTTGCATTTCTTGACTTGAAAAAGCATCATATATGTATGTTTGAAAGCGTAAAAGAGCTATTGGGATTCTTTAAATCTCACTCTTTCCTCTTGCATATATATTTTTGCCTAGGTAAAACTTAAGAGCCAAGTGGAAGTGGCAATTTGCCTTGAAGTGGAGAGATTTACATAAGAATAGGAATTTTTGTACTTGTATGTCAAGATCATTGTATAAGAGCTATATATATGATGTAAAGGTTGAACATATGTAAAAACATGTATTTTATGATGAATGAAAGGACTTTAGAGCCATTTGTGTATGTATGTATGTTTTTGACATCCACATACTTAATTGAGCACTTGTAGCTTTGTATGTGAAAGCAAGTGAGGAAGTGGCTTTGAGATGCATGAGTAATTAGACCTCTAAGAAAAGTTTTGTATGTTGTTTTTAACCATTTTCACATGCTTAAGAGGTCATGGCTAGGGTAGGAGAGGAATTGGTCTCAATTTAACCCCATTTGGTGCCTAAAATTTCCATTTTTCTGCCCTATACCCCAAGCTAACCAAATGAACGAATTTAAGCATAAAATTTGGCATGAATATAGGTCTCATCTAGAGCTTTTTTTTTTTAACTAAGAACTATACTATTTGGAGCTCTAGAGAGTTAATTATGAATTTTCAAAGTTGGGACAGTTATACAAATTTGGTCGAGCTACTGTTCATATAGTCAATTTGTGTTTTTATGTTATCTGAGAGACAAAAAAAAAAATCCAATGCTTATGAAAGTTTACAGGCATAAACTAGACATGTTAAGCTTTCTATAGCAATTAAGGGCACCCCAATTAGAAGTCTGTAGAGGGAAAACCGAATTTTGAAAGTTGATGATTAGTATTAGGATGCAGTTGGACCTTTGGTATTGTTCCATTATTTTTCGTAGTCCAATTGATGTTTTCATAGTCTAGAATGATTTTTAACCTTTAGTTAACATTCAAATCTTTCTAGAAAGCTATCATATGCTTGATTTTAATTTTTCTAGAATCAATTATGAGTTTCCAAAATTTGCATAAGTAAACTGCCCTGCAACATAAGAAGAAAACATAGAATTTCTGACATAAGGGCTTGTGATCAGTGATGTGAGCTCCAAATTGAATTGTTTTTTATTTTTTTGGATATGATATGGATGAAAATGATTTGATGAAAATTTAGATGATTCATGTAAGTAAAATTGAATGATTTCTGCATCTATCCTCTATTGTTTTTGTTGCCAAGTATGCCATCTTATTGCAATTGTGTATGATTTGCCTTAGATGTTATAATTTGAGGCTTGTGAGTTTATGGTATTACACTTTCCATGGTGATTAATTTGGTGTATTTGGTTTCTTGTTAAAAGCCCTTTCCTCCATGAGTTTAGACCCAAAACTCTATCTTTTGAGATGCCAAAACCATAGAGAAAAAGAGGAAAATGAATGGAACTAAACAAGAAGAATAGCATAGGCAAATTCCTTAAGCTTTGTTACCTTAGGTGGCTTCATCTTCCTTAGCTTTTGGTGCTTCTTGGGACTCCTCTTGGTCTAGTTTAAAGGTGCATAATTTTGACCAAAGTGAGGGGAAGGAGATGGGGTGGTCTTTTATAAGGAAGAGCTAGGGTTTCTTTAAAGAAAATTTTCTAATTTTGCCCTTATTCTTTAATTCCATGGTTTAAGCTCATTTTAACTCCTTTTTTAGAATCGCTTTTTCCATCATAAAATTTAGATCATTTAATTTATCAAATGCCTTTGGTTTCAAATTAATTGATTCAGAATAACCTTGAATGATTTAGTGAAAGTTTCAGTCAATTGACGGCATAAATTATAAACTAGAAGGGTTTTAACCATTCTGATGACTCTTATTATTTTATAGGCCTCTAAGAACCCTAGTGAGCTCAATTTTATCACTTAAAGCTCCTTCCTTTGAGTTTTCATAAAGTTACCAGAAATTACGATTTTGCCATTACATTTATCTTTTAATTTGTTTAGTTATTTTGCTCTAATTTTGGGTTATTCTTAGGCTCTTAGCCATATTTTTAGGTATTTTAATTAACATTCTATTCTCAATTGGCCTCAATTTTTCTTGCTTTAAGGTGCTCTTATATCATTTTACTAGTTTCAATTTAGTTCCTAAAAAATTGGTTATTAGAAAGCACACACATACATATTCATGTGACACAAACACACACAATACATGTAACACCATATTTATTTAGCCTATCTCATCTCATTTCTAATTGCATTCCCCTGATATAGCAAGCTTTCAAGGAAAGCTCCATTAAAATATTACATTATTTTTACATTACATAGCGGATACAATTTTATTTTGTGTCCCGTAGATTATATGAACTCATTCATCTCATTCTCTTATTTGAATACATACATATAACTTGAAATCATCTTAAAATGTTTCCAAAAACTCGAGCTCATAGCATACATACACAAAATAATGGAAGGTTGCCTTGGGTTCAACTACCAGATTTCTAGTACCAAATTTGAAAAATTATACCTAAATCTAGAAAAATTAAAATCATGCACAATATACCATTCTGGAAAGCTACAGAAGTTAAATTTATGCTAAAGATAAGTATAGACCAAAACAAGAACATCTAGCTCTTGGAAATTGATGGAACAATACATAAACTTAGTTAGCACTGCTGGTACTGACATAAAACTTCAAAAATTTATATCTCTCTGCTTAGACATCCAATTTGAGTGATCTTAGTGGTAATAGAATGCTTGTAAAATTTTATGAGCATTGGACACCATTTGACCCTTGAATAACATAAGAGAAGAAACTGACCGTATGAACAGTAACTACACTAGAACAGCAGAAATTTGGTAACTTTAAAAATTCATAATTAATTCGACAGAGCTCAAAATAATTTGGTCTTTAGCTTTCCAAAAGGCTCTAGATGATATCTATATGTATGCCAAATTTCATGAGGAAATTCGTTCATTTGCTCAGATTGTATAGGGTTCCAAAATGACTATTTTTGTGCTTCTTAAGGGTCATAAAGGGTCCAAATTTGCTTCCAAGGCCACTTGCGCATGTGGGAAAGTATCAAAATGGTCTATTAAACATATCTCAAAGGTCCACAAACTCAAATTTCACAAACGCACTCTCCCACTCCAAGATATACATAGGAACATACAAGCTTTACGTTGCCATTCAATGTCAAAAATTTGCTATATCATTCACATGGCATCAATTCTCATATATACATCAAGTATCTATATAATTATACATGTTCAAAAGGGTTTACATCATATTCATTATAAGATTACATCACATGCCATCAAAATGGTTACAAAGTGAACAAAATAATATATTTCTTTGTCAATCTTTCTCCTTCAAGCTTGGTGGCTTCCATTCCTTTATTCACTTGGTCCACCTAGACATGTTAGGCAATGGGGAGGAAGGAATGAGAATCTAGGAATCCTAATAGCTCTTTTCCCTTTCAACCATACATAAAGGATGCAAATTTAAGTCTAAAAATGCATGCATGGATATCATGGAATGTATAATCATAGATGGAACATTTCTTGTATTTAAGAAGTCAATAAAACATATATAGGCTTGTCAAGAGAATAGTTTAGCCTAACCCATTCTCTTTAAGATTTTGGACTTGACTTACCTATTTTCTTAAGGGACATTTGATTAAGCCTCACTCTTTAGAGACTTTTAGCTTTGTCTCACCCATTTTTAGGAACTTTTGGCTCTCTTCATCTTAGCTAAAGGGCTTTTGCTTTATCACACTCAAGAAAACCAAAATATATTCATAAAACATTATTTAAATATATAACAAAGCATCATGGTACCATGGCATATAGATACATGTTAAAAACATCTTTCATGGCTTAAACACACACATTCAAAGTCAAGAAAAACACTCAATTATGTATGATAGAAAGAAGAAAGAGCTACCTTAGTGCACGACAACATACTTTCCCCTTTGAAAATGCTTCCTTTCCACCAACCACATACTGACAAAGATGTGATAGATTTCTTTGGCCTAAACACATCACATGAAAGCCAATTACACTCTTGGAACAATTTCTAAAGCTACACATGGATTTGATAAGCTAGATTGCTTCAAAGGTTCAATTATGGTTCTATAAGGCACCTAATGAAGCAACCTTGGAAAAATATGATCTTTTCTCCATTCCCTCCTTTAACTATGACTCTTGACTCCATTTAAACCTCTTAGAGCCATCACACAATCATTTTAAAGAGCCTAGCTAGGTGTCATTTCTTTAAGTCACAATATGGAACCTATAGTTACATCTCATTATCCATGACTTTTAAAATTTTTCAAAGACTTCCTCTCATGCTCTCCCATCATATATGATACAAACCAAGCTTGGAAGAAATTAAAACACTCCATAGGTGTCCCATCCCTTCTTGGTCAAGGCTATGCTTCCTTGGAACACCAATGGAGTTGTTTTAATTTCTTTGATAGGAGAAGCATGTGGGAGGCTCTCTTAATGTCTTAAGAACTCATATAAACTCTTAAACATCTTAATTTATTGCTAGAACTTATCTTACAAATCAAGGTGTAACTAAAACCCTAGCTTTTCTATCTTACAATTTCATGGTTCTTTTTTGTTTCCTTTGCAAATTCTTATTTTCCACACTCTAACTCCTAAGATTCATCCTTGATTTGGTTTAAAACTCATTCCTTCTTAGCTGTCCATATGTAGGGTGAAACACACACACTTACAAGAACAAGGAAGAAGAAGCATGGAGACTAGCATTTTACCTTGGTTTTCTAAAGCTCTTCTCTTTGCTGGGCTTCCCTTCTTAAAAACTCCTCCCCTCTGGTCTGAACTCAAAATAGACCCAAATACATCAATAAATCTATAAAAAGAAATAGGAGAATAAGGAGAGAAAGTTTGTAATATCTAGATTTTGTTACATGATAGAAATGGATACATTTTCAAAGCAAGTCCCCCGAAATGAACTAGTTAAGGTCTCAAAAAATTTAATAACATTCTGGACTCCTAAAAATGAGAATCCCAGGCTTAGATAGAAAGAAAAACAGTGCTAGAAAGAAACAAAATTGAACATAAGGTAATGGCATTTTTATAATTTTGAGTAAATTTTGGAATTCACACAAGAGTTCTTTTTAAATGAAAGTTTTAAGTTTTTTGGGAATCTTAGAGGCCTTGAAAACCATAAGAAGCCCCAGGACAGTTAAAACCCCTCCGATGGATGTTTTTCAATGATGGTGGACCCAAACTTTAATGGATTCATTCAAGAAGGTTTTAACTCTGATTTAAGTGATTCCAAAGGCAATTTACTAAATTGGGAACCTAAATTTTATAATAGAAAAGACGGTTCTTAAAAAGAAGTTAAAACAAACCAAAAAAATGCCAAGATGGAAGGGTAAAATTGAAATTTTTGAAAAGTCTTTCCTAAACCCACCTATATATATAGGGTGCCCCACCTCCTTACTCATTTAGCTCATTTAGTTTCTGACCTAAACTAGAGGAAAAACCCTAAGAGTGAGGCACACCAAGAAGCAAAGAAAGGAAGGAGAAATACAAGGTAGAAAGGTATGGATTTCCTTGATTTTTCACACTTTCTCTTTAGTAAACCTCTTCTTCTCCATTTTTCCTTTCTTTCCTATGGTTTTATTGAAGTTTTTGGATCTATTTTGAGGGAAGAACAGAGGGGAAAATTCGGATTTAAAGAGAGGAGGCCAAGGAAAGGAAGAAACGACCAAGAAAACAAGAAAAAATAAGGTAAATCTTCCTTCCATGGTAGCTACCCCTTGCTCCTCTTCCCTCCTTGGTTCGTCCCATTCATGAAGTTACTAGAGGGCTTGGATTTTAGGCAGAACCAAGGATAAGTCTTAAGAAAAGGAGTACGAAGAATAAGAATATATAAGGGAATTAACAAATAACTATGAAAATTCAAGATAGCAAACCTAGGGTTTCTAGTGTTCCTTAAAAATCTAATTTGATACCATGATTCCTAAGCATAAATGAGCATTTGAATAAGCTCCTAAGATCCCTAGAAGGCTCCCAATACGCTTCTTCTACCAAGAAAATAAAGCAAACTCCAAGGTGGCCTTAAGGAGCATAGGTTCAACCTAGCGTAGTTGGGACACCTAGGGATAGTTTTAAATTTTTTCAAGCCCATTTTTGAGTCATATATGATGAGTGAAGATGAGAGGAAACATTAAGAAAACTTTAGAAGGCCTCGAGAATAAATTGGTGTCATAGGTTCCATAATATGGCCTAAGGAAGCAACATGTGGTTAGGCTCTTTGTCTTAATTGTACGATGACTCAAAGAGGCTTAAAGGGAGTCAATAATCATATATGAAAGGAAAGAATGGAGCCTAGAACTCATTTGATGGGTGTTGCTTCATTAGGTGTATTTAGGAACCATAAATGAACCATAAGGCAAAGTTAGAGTTTTAAGTAGATGTGTGGCTTTAGAAATGACTTCAAGAACTTAATTGGCTTCCATATATTGTGTTTAGGCCAAGAGAAACCAATCCTACACCCTTATGTGTGTGAGGCTGAGGAAAGAAGCATTGTTTCACGAGGAAAAGTGTGTGGTTGCAACAAAGGTAGCTTACTCCTCTTTCTCTCATGTATGAATGTATGCTTGACTTGTCTTTGAATGTGTGTATGTGTATTTTAAGTTATGAAAAGTATTCTAGTATGAGCTTTTATTCCATGGTGCCATGATGTTACATTATGCTTTCAAATGATGTCTAACATGTTTGCTTGGGTTTGTTTGTGTGTGGAGAAGCCAAGATCTCTTAACTATGATGAGGATGAGCCAAGAACCCTTAAATACTATTGAGACTAAGCAAAGTGTCTCCCAAGAGTGAGGTTAAGCCAAAACCTTCTAGAGAAAATGGGTGAGGCAAGTCCAAAATCCATAAGTGAATGGGCGAGGCTAATCCATTTACTTGGCAAGCCTATGTATAACACCATAACTTTCTAGCTTATTTCATACTATCTCCATGCCTCACATCATGCATTTCATGAAAAGGTAAGGAAATTGGCATTAAAATAATGAATATTTTAGCGTTGTGTAGCATATTCATTCGATGTCCCGTGGACCATATGAGCTCATGTATCACATTCTTATATTTAATTACATAGATACTATAACACCATAAATTCTAGCTCATCTCATGCTTTCAAGTGGCATAATATCATGAATCATATTAATATTCCATGGAAACGCTAAAGAAATAATGATTATTTTCGCGTTGCGTCGTATCTAAAAAATTCAATCGGTGTCACGTGGACCGTGTGAGCTTATACTATACTTCCTCATGTTTAATTCCATTATTACAACTCATTTGCATTGCAAAAACATGCCTACAACCCATGGAAAGTGAAATGGAACTCAAAATAAACAAGCATATTTTCGGCCAGATTTGCTCCATTTTCTGACCCAACTTTGGAAAATCATAACTAAATCTACTTGAATCACTCATCTCAGCGGACTTACTTTGAAACCGTGCCCGTTTCCATCATTTAACAAAAACTGGACATTACAGATACAACTCAATCCATCACCAAAAGTGGCCTAGAACCCGTGTAAGTACAAGAAACACACAAAATATCCTAGTGTAGCTTCGGCCATAATTTCCCACTTTATATTCCAAACGTTGAAAAATCATAACTAATTCTGGAAAAATTGAAATCATGCATTCTTTATGATCCTGGAAAGCTACAAATATCTACTTTATGCTACAAAAATATGTCCAGGTCATGAAACACCAAGTAGAAGACGTTTGACATTTGAAAAAGTACAAAGGTCTGATTGATTACTGGTACTAATATAGATTTCTACTATAAACTTCAAAAATGTCTAATTAATTCCACTAAAATCTAATCTATGCAAATGATATTAATCTAGAATGCTATAGATGTTAACTAAAGGAAAAAAATAACTTCTACTAGTCCAAGCACGTCCAAGCCTTGAAAACTAATCAAACAGTAACATAAGTCTGACTGAATGCTTGATACTGGATAGAAACTTCAAAAATTTATATCTCCCTCTCTAGATATCCAAATGAAGTGCTTCTATTTGGTGCAAGTCACTAAGAAGGTCTAGTTTCTTCCTGTAAAATGTTGTGGCAATTGGACATCATTTGCCCCATGAATGACAAAGTTTCATTTTGGATCACAATAAATAGTGCGCTGAACCAAAACCATAAAAATTTCCAATTTTGAAAATTTATCAAATATTCCATGGACCTCCAAAAATTTTGCACTTTAGCTTTTAAAAAAGCCCTCAAGAAGCTCTAGATGCATGCCAAATTTTAGACCAAGAAGAGCTTATTTGGATAAAAAGTGGCATAGGTTACCAATATGGTCAATTTTTGCTCCATATGAGATACCAAATATGTCCAAATGGCCTCCTTTGATGTTTGGCACCTTTTGGGAGTTTAAAAGCATGAATATGACTTATATGAACTATCCAAGTGGTTCCAAACCTCATGCATCTTAATTTGGCAATTCCACTTCCATTAATACACTAATATACCGAGCCATCAAGAAGCTAAACTTTCCATTTCTATTAATTTCATACCATATATAGTCTATACAAGAGTCATACATCATTTTACATTCATACATGAGCTTACATCGCAAAAATATTATATACAAAGCTACTCTGCCATTCATATAGCCATGAACAAGCAAAATCTATATAATATATTGTCATTCTCTTAGCTTCCAAGTTGTTGATGTAACACCATACTTCTAGGACTCAATTCATGCAATTCCCATGCCTCATCTTATGTTTGTTCTATGGAAACACTCAAGTGACATAGGGAGTTATGAATTAAAATGCATTTCTCTACTGGTAAAATTTTTCTTTCGGAGTCCTGTGGGCCATAGGAATGCATCTATCACATTCTCATACTTAAATACATGAATATAGCTCATTTCCATTATCAAATTTGGTCTACAACTCGTGGAAAGCAAAGGAACACATTAAAATTCATGTTTGCATTTTCGTCCAGAATTTCCTCTTTTCTGTCACAAACTTTGGAAAATCATAACTAAATCTAGAAAAATCGAAATCATGTGTTCTTTGTCATTCTGGAAAGCTCAGGATGTCTAATTTACACTAAAAATACGTCCAAGTCACATAATTCATCACACAAGACGTTTGACATCCAAAAAGATACAAACTCGCTGGCTGCCTGGGCTGTGATTCAGGTTACTGATGTAAACTTCTGAAATTCATAACTAATTCCGCAAAAATCGAAATCACACACATTCAGTCATTCTGGAAAGCTACAAATGTTAACTTGACACGAAAAATAATTCCAGAATGAAACAGATACGTTTAGATATCTGGAACTGATGGAACAGTGATTGAGCTCTGGAGATACCACTGTTACTGACAGCAAACTTCAAAAATTCATAACTCAGTGCTCAGACCTCCAAATGAGGTGATCTCAGTGGCCACAGGAAGCTTATGACCTCTAATTTATGGACATAAAATTTAATAAGCATTGGACACCATTTGGCCATCGAGTGACACGAAAATCAAATCTTCCAGTATGAACAGTGCACATACCAGAAACCATAGAAAATTCCAACTTTGAAAATTCATCAAATATTCTCTAGGTCTCCGAAAATTATGATCTTTAGCTTTCCAGAAAGCTCTTAATAAGACCTAATTGTATGCCAAATTTCAGGGCAAGACTAACTCATTTGGCCAAAAAGTGGCATAGGGTTCCATTTTGGTCAATTTTGGCTCCATGTTGGGTACCAAAATTGCCAAATGGATTTCCTTTGGTCTTGGCACCTTTTGGGCAAGTTTAAAAGCATGTTTAAGACTTAGGGAAGCTGCCCAAATGGTTCCAAACCATTTGCATCTCATTTTGGCCATTCAACCCATACTTATACACATAATCATCAAACTTTACATTCTCATATCATGGCATTTCATACTCAAAACATGTGCTATTAGTCATACACCATACTCATTCATTTATCTATCACATAATATCATTTTTACATTTGTTCAAGGGGTCATAGACTATTTACAATAATAATATACATCATGAAGTCTCCTCATGACTCAAAAGACCAAAAATCAAACATAAGGATGGCAATCTTCTTTCTTCAAGGTGGTTGGCTCCCATTGCCATGTCCACTTGGTCCACCTAGCATATTAGGACATTTAAGAGGAGGGAGTGAGATTCAAGAATCTCAATAGCTCATCTCCCATTCCATCACACATAATATGTGCAAGCAAGTTTCACAAATGCATGCATGGAGAAAGTAGAAATCATAGGCATTTTAAAAGCAACCTTGGCATGTGAATCAATCATACAAGACATTCAAGAGCTCACTAAGTATTTGGATTGGCCTCACACTTCTCCTCATGAATTTTGGACTTGCCTCACCCATTCTTTGAGCACTTTGGACTCAACCATACTCTTGGGAGCCCACTTTGCTTTTGGGAGACTCTTTACTTTGTCTCAACCAAGCTCAAGGGTTCTTGGCTCCTCCTCACCCAAGGGAAGAGTTCTTGGCCTCTCCACACTCAAGCAAACTCATACAAACATCATGGATTCATTTAAAACATAACATGGCATCAAGGATCATGACATGTAAAGGCATGCTAGCATACTTTTCAAAGCTTGAAAATACACATACAAGCATTCTAAAATAAGCTAAACACACATCCATGCATGAGAGAAGGTGGAGAGAGCTACCTTGTATACAAACACACACTTTTTCCTTAGCTTTCAAGCCTCCTCTTTTAGCCACACACCCATAAGTTGGTGGAGATAGTTTCTCTTAGCCTAAATACAATTTTTGGGAGCCAATTAGGTTCATGAAACATTCTCTAAAGCCATACAACTTGCTTAGGTACTAGAGTGCTCTATAATCCCCATTATGGTCCATAAAGGCACCTAATGAAGCAACACCCCTCAAATGATTTCTAGGCCTCATTCTTTCTTTTCAAATATGATTCTTGACTCCTTTTAAGCCTCTTGGAGTCATCACATAATTAAAACAAAGGGCCTAACATCATGTTGCTTCCTTAGGTCACAATATGGAACCTAAAGCACCAACTCATTCTCTAAGCTTCCTAAATTTTTCCCAAGGTTTCCCCTCACATTCATTCATCATGTATGACTCAAAAATGGGCTTGAAACAATTTAAAACTCTCCCTAACTATGCCATCCCTACTTGGCCGAAAGTTAGAGCATAAATGGGATTTCATAGCTTCTTGATTTTTCCTTGATGGGGGAACCATTTAGGGAGGTTGTTAAGAGTTGTAGGAGGTCAAGGAAACACTTAAACAACCAAGGGAACTTATAGATTAAATCAGTTTTTACAATCCCCTTAAGTGCTCTACACTTTTCTAACTTTTAGGTTCATGACTTTCCATGGGGTTTTGTTAATTTTATGGAGGAAGAGACATATGGGGGACCTCTTAGGGATCTTAGGAGCACATTTAAACATTCATTTAAGCCTAAGAACATTTATATAAAATCAGATTTGCAAGGGAGCATTTGGATCCCTAATGATTCCATTTTGTTTCCTAATGCTCCTTTCTTGATTCTATTGGTTCATTCTTAATCCTTGCCATCTAAAACCCCTAATCCCTCCATAAATTGGACAGAAAACAGCCCCTAAGAATTGGGCTCATGGTGGTCAAATTCGTGCAAGAGGAAGGGGGAGGGAGAAACTACCAAAGAATGGAAGTTTTACCTTGTTTTCTTGCTTCCTTTGGCTTGTTCTTCCACTTGGTTGGCTTACTCCCTCAATTTTCAAAATTCCCCTCTCTGTTCTGCCCCAAAAATAGCACCAAACTCTCCATTAAAACCATAGAAAGAAAGCTTGAGAGGAGAGGAGCAAAGTCCAAGAAGGAAGGATATGGACTGTCTTAAAGTTTCTTACCTTTTTCTTGAATTTCTTCCTCCAAAATCCTCCTCCTCTTGTGCGCCTAAGGAGCTGGAGTTCTCCTCTGAAAATGGGCAGAAGCAAGTCGGTTTAGAGAGGAGAGAAAGAACGTGGCATATAAAGAAGCTTCCTTTAACACTTTAATGCCAATTTTGCCCTTCGTTCTTAGCATTTTCGTTTCTCCTTCGTTTTAGCTCTTTTTTGAGAACCGTCTTTTCCATCATAACAAAGAGATTCCCAATTTAATAAAATGCCTTTGGAATCACTCAAATCGGAGCTAAAACCGTCCCGAACGAATCGGTCAAAGTTCGGGTCAACCGACATCGGAAAGAGTACACCGGAGGGGCTTTACTGGTCCCGGGGCTTCCCATGGTTTTTAGGGCCTCGGAGAACCCTAGGCAACTCAAAATTTCCATTTAAAAAGCCCTCCTAGGTGCTTTTCCAAAATTACACTTATTTACGAAAATGCCACTGGCCTTTCGGCAAATTTTTTTGAATCCCTTTGGCCTTCGTTTCTGGGCAACTCAAAGCTCAAATCCTCATTTTCTAATATTTAAAATTTTATCATGATTTTAGTTGGCCCCAATTCCATCTATTTCAAGGACTTCCTTTTGTATCTGGCCTATTTCTGCCATTTACGGAGAAACCGAACATTGCGTTTCTCACGTTTACGAAGGGACTGGATGTTACAGTTGACTCCCATTACCTTGTCCACTTGGTCCACCTAGCATGTTAGAACATTAGGGAGGAGGGAATGAGATTCAAAGAATCTCAATAGCTCATCTCCCTTTCAATCACACATAAAAGATGCAAAAAAAGTCTTACAAATGCATGCATGGACATCATTCAAGAGTTATCTTTAACATTTGAACAAGTCATATATAGCACACATAGGCTTGCCAAGTAAGTGGATTAGCCTCACCCATTCACTTGTGGATTTTAGACTTGCCTCACCCATTTCTTTAAGCATTTTTTGACTCAACCTTACTCTTGGAAGTCAACCTCACTCTTGGGAGACTTTTTACTTTGTCTTAACCAATTTTAAGGGTTCTTGGCTTATCCTCACCATGGCTAAGGGTTCTTGCTTCACCACACTCAAGCAAACCTAAGCATACATAATGAACATCATATGAAAGCATAATATAACATCATGGTATCATGGAATAATAAATCATGCTAAAACATTTTTCATAGCTTAGAATATACATATACACATTTATAGACAAACCAAGCATACATTCATGCATAAGAGAAGGAGAAGTGAGCTACCTTGGATGCAACTACACACTTTTCTGCTTGGATTTGCTTTCCCTTCCTCGACCTCACACACACAAAGATGTGGGATTGATTTCTCTTGGCCTAAACACAATTTATGGAAGCCAATTAGGATCATGGGATTAATTCTACAGCCACATATCTTCTTTAAATACTAACTTGGTCTTTTAACCCCTTTATGGTTCCAAGAATGCACCTAATGAAGCAACACCCATCAAATACATTCTAGGCTTCATTCTTTCCTCTCATATATGATTCTTGACTCCTTTTAAGTCTCTTGGAGTCATCACACAATTAAAACAAAGAGCCTAACTAGATATTGCTTCTTTAGGTCATATTATGGAACACAAGACACCAATTCATTCTCTAGGCCTTCTAAATTTTTTTCAAGGTGTCCCCTCATTTTCACTCATTATATATGACTCAAAAATGGGCTTGAAAAAAATTTAAAACTCTCCCTAGTTGTGCTAACCATTCTAGGCTGAAACTAGGTAGTATTTGAGCATCCATGGACTTTACCTTGTTTTCTACATGGAAGATGCATATGGGGAGACTTCTAGGGATCTTAGAAGTTCATTTAAACTTTCATTTAGGAATAGGAATTAAGGTATCAGTCAGATTTTTCAAGGAACACATGAAACCCTGGATTTGCTATCTTGAATTTCTATGGTTATTTGTTAATTCCCTTTGCATATTCTTATTCCCCACAATCCTTTTCCTAAGATTCACCCTTGGCTCTGCCCAAAATCTAAGCCCACCCATAGCTTCTTGAGTGGGGTGAACCAAGGAGAGAAGAGGAGCAAGGGGTAGCTATCATGGAAGGAGAAATTACCTTGTTTTTCCTTACTTTCTTGCTTGAATCCTCCTTTCTTTGGCCTCCTCTCTTCAAATCCGAATTTTCTTCTTTGTTCTTCCCTTAAAATAGATCCATATACTTTAATATTATCATAGAAAAGAAAGGAAAATGGACAAGAAGAGGTTTGCTAAGGAAAGAGTATGAAAAATAACCAAAACTCCATACCTTTTACCTTTGATTTCTCCTTCTCTTCCTCTCCCTCTTGTGCACCTCTCTCCTTAGGGTTTTTCTCTAGTTTAGGGCAGAAACATATATGGCTAAGTCAGTGGAGGAGTGGGGCAACCTATATATATAGGTGAGAGGAAGAAAGACTTTTCAAAAATTTCTATTTTGCCATTCATTCTTGACATTTTCGTTTCTAATTCGTTTTAGCTCCTTTTTTAGAATTGCCTTTTCTATTGTAAAATTTAAGTTCCAAATTTAGTAAAATGCCTTTGGAATCACTCAAATCGGAGCTAAAACCTTCTCGAACAAATCTGTCAAAGTTTGAGTATATTGACATTAGAAAACATCCACTAACGGGGTTTTAACTATTGCGAGGCTTCCAATGGTTTTAAGGCCTCCAGAACTCCAGAGAACTCAAAATTTTCATTTAAAAAGCCCTCTTGTGTGAATTCCAAAATTTGTTCAAAATTATGAAAATACCATTACGTTTTGTAAATCTTTCGTTAAATTTCATTTCTTCATTCTAGCTCCATTTTTCTTTCCATTTGAGCCTGGGATTTTCATTTTTTGGAGTCTAGAATGCTACTTAAATTTTTTAGGACCCTAACTAATTCATTTCAGGGGACTTACTTTGAGAACGTACCCATTTCTGTTATTTAACGAAAATCGGATGTTACATATGCTATGTATGAGTTGTTTAAATATCAAGGATGTTTCTTGAATGCTCATACAATTCAATATGTTCATGCATGCATTTTTAAGACTTGTTTTGCATTCTTTATGTATGATTGAATGGGAGATGAGATATTGGGATTCTTTGAATCTCATTCCCTCCTCTCTAATGTTCTAACATGCTAGGTGGACCAAGTGAGCAAGGTAATGGAAGCCATCAACTTGGAAGGTGAAAGATTGACAACAAAGTTCCTTGATTTTATTTCTTTATGGCCATATGAGTGGCAAATGTTTTAATCCATTATTGTATATATCCTATGACCTTATGAACATGTGTAATTATGTAAATATATCATGTATAAATGAGATTTAATGTTATATGGATGGTATGGTGCATTTTGGGTATGGAATGGCAAGACTAGCCTTGTATGTTCTCGTGTATGGCATGGGGTGAGATAATGTGTTTTCAAATTCTAGGTTTATACATGTTTGAGAAAATTTTAGAAAGTCATTTTGGTGCATTCCCACGTGCTCAAATAGCCAGGGTTGCCTTGGAGCTCAAAATGGACCATTTGGACCCTTTGTAAGACATAAAATGAGCCATTTTGCAACCCTATATCAACATCTAACCAAATGAATGAATTTTCCCATGAAATTTAGTACACATATAGATCTTATCCAAAGCTTTGTGGAAAGCTAAAGAAAAAATTATTTGGATCTCTATGGAATTAATTATGATTTTTCAAAGTTGGCATTTTTCTACTAAACTTATACAAGGACTGTTCATATGGTCAAAAACTTGGGCTTTGTCATGTGAGGGCCAAATGATGTCCAATGCTCATGAAATGTACAAACATAAACTAAATATGATAAGATTTCCATGGCCACCAAGATCACCCCAATTGGACCTTTGAGCAGGGAGATATGAATTTTTAAAGTTGGAGGTCAATACTTGGGATGACAGTCAACCTCTGGTATTATTCCATCAATTTCCAGTGGCTACCAGCCCCTGTTGTGGTTTGGATATATTTTTATCATAAAGTAGACATCTGTAGCTTTCTATAATGGTAAGGAATGCATGAGTTCAATTTTTCTAGAATTAATTATGATTTTTCAAAGTTCATGATGGTAAATTGAGATTTCTGGCCGAGGCTGCACTCTTGAGTTTCATGTAATCCCTTCGCTTGCACGAGTTCTAGGCCACTTCCTTGGATGCTTTTAAGTTGTATTAGTATAATTAAATATCAGAATGAGTTGAATGAGTTCATATGGTCCACAAGACATCGAATAAAGAATTGATACATTACACAATGTAAAAATATTTACTATTTTAATGTCATTTTCTTGTTCTCTTGAGAAGTGCATAACATGAGACATAGAATTTGCATGAGAAAGATTAGAGAGTTATGGTGTTACAAAGTTTGCTAAAGAGAAGACTAAGAATTTCCTACCTTTTTCTTGGCTTTTCTTCTTCCTTTTTCCTTTTCAATGATGCGCCTCTCTCTCTAGGTCTCCTCTCTATTTTAGGGTAGAAATGAAGTCGGTTTAGGGAGGAGAAAGGTGGGGCGGGGCATGACTTATAGGTAATAAGAAAATAAAATTTGTTATACAAAAATTCCATTTATGTCCTGTAAACTTGGTATTTTTGTTTTAGGTATGTTTTAGCTCCCTTTTGAGAATTATCTTTTCTATCATAAAATTTAACTTATAAAATACTTTTGGAATCACTCAATTTGGAGCTAAAATCTTCCCAAATGAAAGAGTTAAAGTTTGAGTCAACCATCATTAGAAAATACACACTAGAGGGGTTTTAACTGTCCCAGAGCTTCTGATGGTTTTAAAGCCTCTGGAAACCCTGAAAGCTTAAATTTTCCATTTAAAAAGACCTCTTGCAAGTATTCTAAAAATTGCCCGAAATTACGAAAATGCTATTACATTATGTAGCTATTTTGTTCAATTCCATCTGATTATTTTGGCTTCTATTTTAAGGCACCTCTAGCCTCATATTTTCATTACTTGATGTCTAGATTATTATTCTAATTTTTCTAGATCTTAACCAATTCATTTAAGAGGACTTACTCTAAAAACGGATCCGTTTCTGTCATTTTTATAAAAACCGGATATTACAATATGCACACCCACCAGTCAACCAAACCAAGAGAGAAAGGAGGGAGCAGAGCCATGGCCAAAGGAGAAAAAGGAAAAGGATAAAAGAGAAAGGAAAAGCCACTGTGGATTCAAAGGTAACATAGATAAACTCTGTAACACCCCAAAATTAATTAAAGTGTTAATCGTGAATTTAGAGTAATTAAGAATAATTAATAGAGGATAATTGGGCAAGTTAGTGAATGGAAATTTTAGAGAGATAAATTGTTAACATGGGTTTGAGAATTAATTGGGATAGAAATTTCATCTAGGCCCAAATTAATAGATCATGATGAGAGGCTAATGGAGGCCCAATGAGTTAGGTGCAGATCCAAACCCTTGAGCTCTTCAAACTTGGCCCAAATCCCATTAAACTTCAGCAACCCAATGTATAAAACTGGCTCAATAAAATCCTACAGCCCAACACTTAAAAATTAGCCCAACAAAGCTAAAAATTTGGAGCCCATTAGGAGTTGGACTTGGAGCAACCCATGGCCCATCCCTTGACCCAACTTAACTCCACTAAAACCCTAAAAACTGACCAGCCACCTCCAACATTCTGCAAAATACAACTACACAAAGCAAATTCGGAGGTGAGAGGGAGAGGCTAGGGTTCTTAGCATAAATCCACATTTTCTCACATTTGGAGCAAGATTTAGCCAAGGTAATAGTTATACAAATTAATCTCCTCATCTTTCTCTTTAATTTGGTCCAATTAGTTTTGCAATTGGAGTATTCTCATTATGGTCAAAATCTGAAATGTGGGTGTTTAGGGATTTTCTTGGTGAAATTCGTAGGTTGAGGTTAGGGCTGGTATTAGGTGAGTTTAAACCCCCCATTTTGATGCTTTTTTTGTTGGTTTGAGACCCCCATAGCTTATTTATATTATGGGTATTAATTTTGTACAAATTTGCTTAGGATTTTGGGTGGAATATTGAGATTTCTGGAAGAGGACACTTAAATCCGAATTTGGTATTTGTGGTAGCTGGGTAAGTATTCTTTAGGTAGTTAATAGCATTTAAATCCCTTGGGTACTTATTGTAACTGTTAATGATGAATTAAAGTAGTAATTATCTGATGCTATGATTATAGGGGGACTCTGTACCATTGGTGGCTGTTACAAATTTGTCTACAAGTGAGGTAACCGGGGTTTATATTAATTCTACGCATGTATCTGTTTAATTTCGTATTTGCTGTATATGAATGATTTGAAATACTGAATGAATTGGTTGGCTATCTATTGTATGATGATTGGACCTTGTGAGTCCATGGTGGAGCTGTGGTGTAGCTGCCACCCATGCATGTGCTATGATCGAGCACCGGTTATGATCAAACCCCAGATGCACTGAGCCCTAGTTGTGCTCAATGGGGAGTAGGTGCCATGGACGGGCCTCTCCCGGTGTTAATGGCCTTTAACATGTTAAAGTATGATTGCTAGTATGGGATAGTAATCATGATAGCCTAATTGTTTCATTTGCTGAGATTATAGATATGATTTTGATTCATGCATATATGTTAATTAAACTGGATTATATGATGGAATTGCCTTGGTTACTGAGATTTATATCTCACCCCGTTTTATGGGATTACAATTTCAGGTGAAGGTTCTTCAGGTAAGGATAAGGGCAAGCAAGTGGATGAACATCCATGAGCTGAGGCCTAGTGTGGGGAAGCTACAGTTGGTCTGAGTGTAATAGGGTAGATGCTAAATTTTGGTTAAGTCTTGTATAGCATCATCATGTATCTGTATTGCCAAGTATAGGAGTCTGTATTTTGATAATATAATGTGTACTTATTGAGAAGTAGGCCTTACTTTAAATTAGTAATTGATGTATGGATTTATGTTATCTACAATGAACCTTGTTGAACTTTGATGTAGCTTATTATTGGAGATATAATCTTGACATAAGTGATATCTATTGATAGTTCATGAACTCTTGTTATTGTTATTTTACAAATTGTTGATAAATGGACTTGCTGATATAGGGTAATTAGAGAAAAGAAATTGACCCTTGAGTCTTGAATTCGAGAGGAGAGATTAGCCGGATAAATTAGGCTAATGAAGGCTATTTGAGCCCCACAATTAAGGTAGAGGAGCCCTAGGGTGAGATTGGAGGGAGAAAGGAGAGTATGAGTCCAGATTTTCAGAGTGTAGGATCAGAAGGAATTTAGCCGCGGCTAAAATTGAGTTGGCCGTGGCCAATAGAGGCGAAGTTGCCCAGGAAGAGCGCCAGAGAGGAATTAGCCGCGGCGAAATGTGAGAGGTCAAACTAGGAGCGTCTAGAGAGAAATTAGCCACGGCGAATTAAGGAATTGGCCGCGGTGAACTTTTAGGAAAATGTCCCTGACATTCCAAAGAGGAATTGGCCGTGGTGGAAGGAGGAATTGGCCGCGGCCAATATTGAGAGGCGAGTGAGGAAGTTCCAGGAGGCTTCTTCGCCGCAGCGCCATGTAGGTTGGCCACGGTGAAGGTCCCACTTGCTGCGGTGCTAGTGATGAAGAAAGGAGTAGAACAAAAAGGAATTGGCCGTGGCTAAGGGTAATTTGGCCACGGCTAACATGCTGAAACACTTATATTAATTAGAACATCTTAGTTTTCCATATGTTAATCACAATGGATGATCTAGAGTCATTAGGATGCATTATAACTGATGAGTAATAGATCCAAGGCTTATAAATCGATGTTTAATTCCCTTATGAACATAAGTGTATGTAATCGTATGATTGATGACTCTAATCACATTAAGGTTTAAATTTTTTCACATTTTCATGACCTATAGTGATTAATCACGTGTTTAACCTTAATTATGATAATAAGAAATTAGGGTCGTCATAAACTCTCTTTTTCTTAGTTTCTTGTTCTATTTTTCTCCAAGGAATTTTTCTCTTCTCTTCTCTTTGCGTTATTGCCATGGTAAGAAGAAGATGAAAAGTCTTGTTGTCTTATGAATCCATGGCAAGAAAAAATGGAAAATTCATATATGAAGCTTATGAATTCAAGTGATTCAAGAAAATTTCTATTCTTGGAAACTTTTGGAGCATACTTGTGATAGTTAGAAATTTATGATGCATTATGTCGATATTGGAATATACAGTAAATATTTGTTTTGGGTGTTGCTTGTTGTCTGGTTTCCTAATCATATGGATAATATGTTGCTTATTGTTTGCTTTCATGAATATGGGTTTTTCTATAAAGGACTAGCCTATATATATATATATATGTATTATGATAGACTTGCCTAATTTAGAGGATAAACCCTGTGTGTGCTAAAGTTGGCTATTGGATATCCAATTTTAATTAAGACACTTAAAATATTTTAAAATAATTAACTAGGACCGGTGTGTAACACCATATTTATCTAGCCTATCTCATTTCATTCCAAGCTTATTACCTTGACCAAGCACAATTTCTCAAGAAAAATGCCATTAAAAGAATATATTATTTTGCATTATGTCACAAATAAAATTTTCATTTCGTGTCCTGTGGACCATATGAACTCATCCATCTTATTCTCCTACTTAAATACATACATATTACTCAAAACCATCTCAAAATGTGGCCAACAACTTGAGCTCATAGCATATATACATAAAAATCACATGTTTTGCCTCAGATTGGTGTGCCAAGTTACTATCATGAAATTTGAAAAATCATAAATAATTATAGAAAAATAAAAATCAAGTATACTATACCATTCTGGAAAGTTATAGATGTCTACCTTGTGCTAAAAATAATTTTAGACCAAAAAAAGAACTTTTAGTGACTAGAAATTGATGGAACAATACCTAAACTCAGCTAGCACTATTGGTACTGACATAGAACTTTAAAAATTCATATCTCTCTGCTCAGACATCCAATTGGAGTGATCTTAGCAGTCATAGAAAGCTTATCATGTCTAGTCTATACTTGTAAAATTTCATAAGTATTAGACACTATTTGGCTCTTGAATGACATAGGAGAAGAAACTGACCATATGAACTATAACCATACTAGAACAGCAAAAAATTGGCAATTTTGAAAATTCATAATTAATTCCATAGAGCTCCAAAGAATCTGTTCTTTAGCTTCCCAAAAGGATTTGGATGACATCTACATGTATTCCAAATTTCATGAGGAAATTTGTTCATTTAGTCAGATTGTGTCATAAGGTTGCAAATTAGTCTATTTATGCTTCTTAAAGGGTCACAAAAAGTTCAAATTTGCTTCCAAGGCTTCTATGGCCACTTGAGCATATGGGAAAGCACCAAAATGGTCTATTAAAGATGTTTTAAAGGTCCATAAACCCATATTTCATAAACTCACTCTCCTACCCTAGGGTATACATAAGAACATACAAGCCTTTCCTTGCCATTCAATGTCACAAAGTGGCCATATGATTCACATGGCATCAATTCTCATATATACATCAAATATCCATGTATTTACACATGTTCAAATGGTTATACAATGTATTGTTCATAGGCCATCAAAATGTTTACAAAGTGAACAAAACAACACACTTCTTGTCAATCTTTCTCCTTTAAGCTCGGTGGCTCTCATTCCTTGGTTCACTTAGTCCACCTAGACATGTTAGGCAATTGGGAAGAAGGAATGAGATTCTAGGAATCCCAATATGTAATTTTCAATTTTCGTAAAAATGACAGAAACAGATATGTTTTCAAAGTAAGTCCCCTGAAGTGAATTGGTTAAGGCCCAGAAAAATGAGAATAATGATCTAGACATTAATTAATGAATTTAAGAGGCCAGAAGTACCCTGAAACAGAGGCTAAAATAACTAGACAAAAAGCAACAAAATAGTTATGTAACGTAATGGCATTTTCATAATTTTAGGCAAACTTTAAAATTCTCATATAAGGGCTTTTTGAATGGCAAATTTGAGTTTTTTAGGGTACTCAAAGGCCCTAAAAATCATAGGAAGCTCCGAGACAATTAAATCCCCTCCGGCATACGTTTTTTAACGTTAGTTGCCCTAAACCTTGACCCTTTCATTTAAAAAGGCTTTAGCTCCAATTTGAGTGATTCCAAAGGTATTTTATAAGATTAAGGACCTAAATTTTATGATGGAAAAGATAGTTCCTAAAAAGGAGCTAAAATAAACCAGAAACAAAAATGCGAAGATTGAAGGAAAAAATTAGAACTTTTGGAAACAACTTCTTAAACCTACCTATATATAGGACCATGCCCCACTCTTCCCTTCACTTAGTTCATTTTATTTCGGCCCTAAATTAAAAAAAGAAGTAAGAGAGTGAGGCGCACAAGGGAGAGGAGAAAGGGAGGAGGAAAAGCAAGGAAAAGATATGGTTTTCGTGGATTTTGTTGGTTTCTCTTTAGCAAATCCCTTCTCCTCTATCTTCCCTTCTTTCTTATGGTTTTATTGAAGCTTTGGGTCTATTTTCAGATCAGACCTAAGGGGGGAATTTTTGAAAATCAAGAGGAGAAGCTAAGCTAAGTAAAGATCAAGCCAAGGAAACCAAGCAATCAAGGTATTTTGCCATACTTCAAGCTTGATGTTTCTTTTCCTTCCTCTTGCATGTTTTGCCCTATATAAGACCAGCCTTAAGGAGTAGAATTTCTAACCAAACCAAGGATGAATATTAGAAAAATGAGGGAGAAGAACAAGAATATTCAAAGGAAACAACAAAATAATAATTATATTTCAAGATAGAAAAGTTAGGGTTTCAAGTGTTCCTTTAAAATTATATTTTGATACAAGAATTCCTAGGCCAAATTGAGTGTTTAGATGAGCTCCTAAGATCCCTAGAAGGCTTCTCACATGCATCTTCCATCAAGAAAACAAAGCAAACTCACTTGCTATTCATATAGTGTATAGTTTCTACCTAGGCTAGATGAAGCACCAAGGGATAGTTTTAATTTGTTCCAAGCTTGATTTTGAGTCATATATGAAGGAAGAGGATAAGAAGAAGCTTTGGAAAAATTTTAGAAGCCATGGATAATGAGATGGTATCATAGATTCCATATTATGGCTCAAAGAAGCAACACCTAGCTAGGCTCCTAGAATTAATTGTGTGATGACTCCTAGAGGCTTAAAAGGAGTCAAGAATCATAAATGGATGGAAAGAATTGAGCCAAGATGATGTCTTCCTAAGGTTTCTTCATTAAGTGCATTATGGAACCATAAATGAACCTTAAAAGCAAGCTAGCTTTTATAATGAGTGTGTGGCCTTATAAATTGTTCCAAGAATGTAATTGGCTTCCATATGAGATATCTAGACCAAAGAAACCAAGTCCCACCTTCTTCTGTGTGTGTGGCTGAGGAAGAGCAACCAAATTCAAGAAGGAAAGTTTGCATTTGTAACAAAGGTAGCTCTTTCTTCTTTCTCTCATGTATGAGTGGATGTTTATCTTATCTTTGAATATTTGTATGTATGTATTAAGCCATGAAAAAGTGTTCTAGCATGTATTCAATACCATGGTACCATAATGTTATTTTATGCATTCAAATGATGCTTTGTGAACTTGTCTTGTTTTGCTTGAGTATGGTGAAACCAAAAGTCCCTTAGCCATGGTGAGGATGAGCCAAGAACCTTCAAGAATGGTTAAGAAAAAGTCAAGAGTCTCCCAAGAGTAAGGCTTAGTTAGAAGCCTTTAAGAAAAAGGGTGAAGTAAGTCTAAAATCCTTGAAGAGAATGGATGAGGCTAACACACTTGCTTAGCAAGCCTATGTATGAATTGTATAACTTCTTGAATGCTAGAAATATTTCATGAATGATTACAAGTCCCATGATGGCCATGCATGTATTTTGAGACATGAATTTGCATTCTTTATGTATGGTTAAAAGGGAGAAGAGCTATTAGGATTCCTAAAATCTCATTCCTTCCTCCCCACATGTCTAACATGTCTAGGTGGACTAAGTGAGCTAAGGAATGGAAGTCACCATGCCTAAAGGAAGAAGATTGACAACAAAGTGTAGAAATTTGCCATTTTGTGGCCATATAAGTGGTATATGATGTAATCCAATGTTGAGCCATGAACATTTGTAAATATATGAATATATTGTGTATGTATGAGATTTGATGCCATATGTCTGATGTAGCCACTTTTAGACATTGAATGGCAAGAACTAGCTTATGTATTCTTGGGTATATCTTGTGGTGAGAGAGTGAGTTTATGAAATTTGGGTTTGTGCACCTTTGAGACATGTTTAGTATACCATTTTGGTTCTTTTCCATGTGCTTAAGTGGCCATGGTTGTCTTAGAAGCCAATGTGGACCATTTGAGACCCTTAGAAGGCACCTAAAGAGTATTTTTGCAACCCAATGTCAAGATTTAACCAAATGAATGAATTTGCTCATGAAATTTGGCATGCTTATATATCTTATGCAGAGCTTTTTGGAAAGCTAAATATCATATTATTTGGAGCTATGTGAAATTAATTATGATTTTTTAAAATTTCCATTTTTTTTGCTATTCTGGTATAGCACTATTCATATAGTTAATTTCTTATGCTGTGTCATTTAAGGGACAAATGATATCCAATGCTTACAAAATATTACAATCATAAACTAGACATGATAAGCTTTTATGGCTACTAAGATTACCCCAATTGGATATTTGAGTAGGGAGATATGAATTTTTGAAATTTAGTGATAGTACTAGTAGTGACAGGTGACATTTGTTACTATTCCATAGATTTTCGATAGATATACGTCCCTGTTGTAGTTTGAAATTATTTTAAAACTAAATTAGACATCTATATAATTCTAGAATTGTATATTGTGCTTGATTTCAATTTTTCAAAAATTAGTTATGATTTTTCAAAATTCATGATAGAAAACTAAATATCAACCCAAGGCTGCATGTATTATTTTTATGTACATACTCTATTTGCTTGAGTTCTTGGCCACTTCTTTAGATGGTCATGAGTTGTATTATGTATTTAAAAATGAGAATGAGATGGATGAGTTCATATGGTCCACGGGACATGAAATGAAAAATTTATCAACAACATAACGCAATTTAACACAATATGTTTAATGGCTTTCCTTGAAAATCTTGTGTTATTCATGGAAGGAAGCCTAGAAATGATAGGAGATAGCCTAAATGAATATGGTCTTACACAATAATTTTTCTCCCTTTTAACCATACATAAAGGATGGAAATTCAAGTCTAAAAATGCATGCATGGATATCATGGAATGCATAATCATTTGTGAAACATTTTTTGCATTCAAGAAGCCACATAAAACATACATAGGCTTGCCAAGAAAATGGTTTAGCCTCATCTATTTTCTTTACGATTTTGGACTTATGTCACCTATTTTCTTAAGGGGCTTTTGACTAAGCCCCACTCTTTAGAGATTTTTAGTTCTGTCTCACCCATTCTTAGGGGATTTTGGCTCATCCTCACTGTAGCTAAGGGACTTTTGGCTTCACCACACTTAAGCAAACCAAGACATGATCATAGAACATCATTTAAGTGTATAGCAAGGCATCATGGTACCATGGAATATAGATACATTCTAAAATATTTTTCATGGCTTAAAACACACACAAGTTCAAAGACAAGATAAACACCCACTCATGCATGAGAGAAAGAAGAAAGAGCTACCTTGGTACATAACAACACACTTTTCCCTTTGAAAATGCTTCCTCTCCCTCAGCTACACACTCACAAGGATATGAGACTTGATTTCTTTGGCCTAAACACATTACATCGAAGCCAATTACACACTTAGAACAATTTCTAAAGCTACACATGCACTAGAAAAAGCTAGATGGCTCATATGGTTCAATTATGGTTCCATAAGGCAACTAATGAAGTAACACCAATAATTCATGATCTTGGCTCCATTATTTCCATCCTTCTATAGTTCTTGACTCCATTTAGACCTCTTGGAGTCATCACACAATCCATTTGAGGAGCCTAACTATATGTTGCTTCTTTAAGTCATAATATGAAACTTATGGTACCATCTCACTTCCTAGGCTTCCTAAAATTTTTCCAAGGCTTCCTCTCATCCTCTCCCATCATATATGATGCAAAACCATGTTTGAAAGAAATTAAAACACTCCTTTGGTGCTCCTTCCATACTAGGCCGAGGCTATGCTTCTATATGGCACCAATGGAGTTGTTTTGATTTCTTTGATGGGAGAAGCATGTGGGAGGCTCTCTTGATGTCTTAGGAACTCATATGAACTCTTAAAAATCTTAATTTATGGCTAGAACTCATATTACAAATAAAGGTGCAACTAAAACCCTATCTTTTCTATCTTACTATTTCATGATTCTTTCTTTGTTTTCTTTGCATATTCTTATTCTCCTCACTCAATTTCCTAAGATTCATCCTTGATTTAGTTCAAAATTCAACTTCTCTTGGCTATCCATATAAGGGGAAAAATGCTCATGAAGAGGAACAAGGAAGAGCAAGCATGAAAGTAGCAAAATACCTTGTTTTCTTAGCCTTTCTTAGGTGCTTCTTCCTTTGCTTGGATTCTCCTCATGAAATTCGAAGTTTCCCCCCTTGGTCTAACCTCAAAACAGACCCAAAAGCATAAATAAATCCATGGGAAAGAAGAGAAGAAGGAGGAGAAGGAATTTACTAAAGAGAGACTAAGAAAATTTATGAATTTTCATACCTTTCATTAGTTTTTCTTCTCCTTTTTCCTCCTTCTTTGTGTGCCTCACTCTATAGGTCTCCTCTCTATTTTAGGCTAGAAATGAAGTTGGTTTAGGGAGGAGAAGGATGAGGCGTGATATATATATATAAGTGGGGAAACAAAATTGTTCTAAAGAAAATCCATTTACGTCTCGTAAAGTTGGCATTTTCGTTTCTAGTTCATTTAGCTCCTTTTTTAGAACCATCTTTTCCATCATAAAATTTAGGTTCTCAATCTTATAAAATGCCTTTGGAATCACTCAATTTGGAGCTAAAACCTTCCTAAATGAAAGGGTTAAAGTTTAGGTCAACTGACGTTAGAAAACATACATCGGAGGGGTTTTAATTGTCCCAGGATTTCTCGTGATTTTCAAGGCCTCTGAGAAAACTAGAGAGCTCAAATTGTTCATTTGAAAAGCACTTATGTGAGTGTTTTAAAAATTGCCTAAAATTACAAAAATGCTATTGTGTTATGTAACCATTTCGTTAAATTCTATTTGGTTATTTTGGCTTTTATTTGAAGGTACCTTTAGCCTCCTATTTTCATGACTTATTGTCTAGATCATTATTCTAATTTTTCTGGACCTTAACCCGTTCATTTCAGAGGACTTACTTTTGAAACATATTCATTTTCGTCATTTTTAAGAAAACTAGACATTACACTAGTGAGGGCTATTAGGATGTTTTGGATTTATTGAGCCTCTCATATACTTAAACGAGCCTATTATGGCTATACTGGACTGTATTCTGTACCTTTACTTTGGATCTTGGATTATGGACTATTTTGGACATTGGATGGGCCCTTGCACAAATTTGGATTTAAAAAAGTGAAAAAACAATTTTAAGTATTTAAATATAATTTTTTCAGACTCCAGTATGTTGTTATGCTATCGAGATTATTTATTTATGTACAAAGTTGTACAAAGAAGTTCTTTCCCAAATATACCTATTATGTCTTGGTCAAATGATGGCTTGGATGACATATTATTGTGATATTTTGATATGACTTTCCTTGGGTACCTACTGTGGGATGCCTTAGTAAAGGAAGCAAGAGTGCTTAGTAAGTCATGTCAGTGCAACATAATCTGGATATTGAGCCTGGTAGTCTCCAAGACCTAATGGCCAAGCTGAATAAAATGTTGTTTGTTATATTTTCTATATTCTGTGCATGTTGATATCTTGTGATTGATGAACTTTAATTTTGTTGATATCTTACTTGTATTTAAATCATGTTTCATTTACATGTGCAAGACCTTGAAGTTTACATGATATTCTTTGTTATATGTTTATATAAAACTCACTGTTACTCTTTGGTTTCATTATTTTGTATTCATGTTAAATATGAAGAAAATAGTATATTTCTCTATTTACGTTATCCGTAAATTAATTATTCTTCGCAGAGCCTTTCATTTATATTATCTGCTATTTGTTAAATCCATACTCGACATTTCTTCATGAATATTATGTTGTATTAATTACATATATGTTATTAAGAAAGTTATTTCTCACTCTATTATGATTTATATTTTTCTTTGATGCCAATTTACACAGTGACCTTTAGAGCTTCAAGCTAAATGGATCTAGTTTCTTCTTTCTTTGTCATCCATAATACAAATCATACTGTGTGATGACGCCATTCATGTTGTACTAGTGTATTTTGTGGCCTCAAGAGAGCTTGAATCTCACTCATTTCCAATGGGTGGATTTGAACCTCCTACTCTTCATATCTATGATTAGAGGTCTGGTCACCCATACTGATCTTTTATGTGAATAGGGGTGACTCTTATAGTTCCTTTTTGCTACCTGGGGATTCTTTTTAGGGTAATGTAGACTAAATCCCTAGCATTATATGTTGTCTGTACTTATATGGATCTCACTCCTTTATTTCGAAACTTTTTAAATAATAAGTGATAATAGTAGTTTATTTTCGTCATTTTTTGTATTCCACTATACTATGTAGGTTTAATTGATGTGAAATAAAGAATCTCTATCGTAAAGAGACAATTAAAAAAGAAGAAAGTAATTAGATATAAATAAATTAGATATTATCCATACAAAAAAAAAATTACTAAAAATAGGTAGATAAAGAAGGCGTTAAAATAGATAGCTAGCTAAAAAGGTTACTGTGTAACTCTAATTTGACTAAACTAAGTTCCTCTTCTTACCTCTCCATTAGATAGCTTGGAAAAGGGGTATAAGTTAAAGTTTGCAAAAGGGGAGGCTAAATAAAATTGTTAGCCTAATCATAATTCCTAACTCCATAAATTTTTTCTTAATAAATCAAACATAGCCTAAAATATAATTTGAATATATACATCCTCTAATCAAGACTCTTTTTAATTCATGTGGGGCTTAATTGATGATCAAGGGGGATCTTTAACCTATACTCTTAAATCCAAATCTATCCTATGGTTGAAGTCTAGGATTAACTCAATTTAATTAACCTAATTTGCTAAGCTAAATACCATAATTCCACTTGTATTGTTACAAGACATCTTAAGCATAATCTTAAATTTCATAAGGATCTAGCCATCAACCTACAATAGCCCATCTACTATAAAAATATAATTTAAACATTTCATAACTCACCTTTGAGCTATAATAGTTTTAACAACAAGGAACTAGAAGATTTACACACTTAAAGTCACTATTTAGACCCCAAAAGCACCACCCATTTTTACATAGGTTCAAGCCAAGACTTTTACTTACTTTCTTAAGCACCTAACTCGACAACTTGGGCACATAAACAACAATAGAACCCACTCAAAATAGCCCCTATTTAGGCATGATAGCAAAGGCAATTTGATAGCACAACTATAAAATTTCCTTACTTCTAGGCTACCAAAATGGTCTCAAACAATACCAATTCTTCATAGCTCCAAGATAGGACCTTTAACCACTTTCCTCAACACTCGATTACTTATTTGAAGGAGCTAGCCCAAAACTTAGCTAAAACAATCCCTAAATAGTGGTTATAGTAACAATGAAAAATGGATAGCAAACAACAAAGATTGCATACTTTAAAGCCTCCAACTTAGACCAAAACATCAACAACCCATTATGTTTCAACATAGGACTTTGTCATACTAACTTATTGTAACATCTGTCATTTTAAAAGCCATAAACTAAGTAAATTACTAAAGGAAGTCTCCTAAATTGAATTATTAGAGGCTAAATAAAATTAGAGCAATAATCTAGACAATTAAAAATGAGGATACAAGGCTAAAAGTGCCTTAAAACCATAGCCAAAATAACTAAACAAAAATTGATGAAAATAGAGTGGTATTTTTGGTAATTTTGGGCAAATTTTAGAAAACTTAAAAGACGGATCTTTGAATGGAAAATTTAAGTATTTTGGGGCTTTTAGAGACCCTAAAAATCATAGGAACCTATAGAATGGTTAAAAGCCCTCTGGCTTACATTTTAGAGCATTAATTGACTAAAATTTGACCTATTCATTCAGGAAAGTTTTATATCCAATTTGGGTAAAACCAAAGGCATTTTATAAATTAGAGAGCCTAAATTTTATAATAAAAAATGTGCTTCTCAAAAAGGAGTTAAAATCAACCGAAATGGAGGGAACTAAGAAAAGGGACAAAATTGCAATTTTGAAAAAGTCTTAAATGAACCCCTTGCTTCTTATATATCATGCCCCGCTTCTTCCCTTCCTCATGACTGACTTTCATCTACTCCAAAATAGAACCCAAGGCTCCTTAAAGTGGCGTACCAAAAGGGAGAAGAGAAGGAAGGAAAAACCAAGGAAAAAGGTCAGAAAATTCATAGTTTTTCATGCTTTCTCTTTTACCAACTGATAAACACATATTTCTATCTATTTTACTCTCCTAAACTTGGGCATTTTAATAATGAAATATGGCTTTAAGACTTTAATTAGATAAGATTTTATTTTAACAGCCATTTCTATATTTTAGGAGTTAATTTGCAAAAATTTGGTTTTTAATGCTCAATTTTATCTTAAATAATTTTTGTGAATATTCCTATTTGATTTTTCCCACTTTTTTTATGCAGAATTTTAATATGTAATTGGAGCTTGAATGAACATTTGTTTCGAAGCAAGCAAGAAGAAGAAGCATGTGAAGATTAAGTGCAGAAAGAAGCAAGGTTTTGATGTGGAATGGGAAGGAGAATCATGTGTAGATTTTAAAAGAAGCAACGTCAGTTTTGAGCTAAATAAGAGAAGCCACAGAACCATGCATGAGGCATGCCGCTCGAGTAAAGAAATAACGTGAAGAATGAACAGAAGCAAAGTGAATGAAGGAAGTAGGGGCACGAGATCTTCACTTGAGCTTAAGTAGAGAAAAAGTGCAATAGAAAACAAGCAGAAATAGAGAGAAATGAAGCTCAGGTAAAACGTGAAGCAGTTGCATGGGACGTGAAAAACAAGTTAAGAAGAATGCGGAAAAGAAAGCAACGAGTTGAAGTCTAGAAGTAGCTGTAAAACGAGGAAGAAGCAAGGAAAGAAAAGAAGGAAACAAGCATATTTTGAAGGAGATTAACGTAAAAAACACGATGAGAAATGGTTGGAAAACAACATTGAGCAGAGTAGGTGAAAGAAGCATGTGGAGCTGATGTAAATTCTGATGCTTTGAAAAGAAGAAGAAGGACGAAGCTCGATCTTGAGAAAAGAAGAATCAACATGGAAATGAAGCAGCTTGTGTGAGGAGCACATGAGAGTAACACGTCATTAAAAAGCTGCGGGTAGCACGTTATGTATCAATTCATTTATCCAAATCACGTGGAAGCCTAGGCTAATACACATAAGGCAGAAGCTAAAAGGCTGGAGGATAGAACGTGGCTAAAATAGAGGAGGAAACACGAATGAAGTGCTATAGGTTAGAGAAGGAAGAATGAGCTGGGAAGCACAATGTGGGAAGCTTGCATGAATTTGAATATTATATTTAGCTTCAAGTGGGGGCCCACACTCATGCATAATAAAAGAAATACACACGACGACACACAAAAAAAAGCAAACGTGTAGAGAGGAAGAAAAGGGAGCACATGAAAATTAAAGCAAACCACATCAGAAAGGAGAATAAAGCTTCGGGCAATTGGAATAAGCTGAGCACGTGGAAAGGGAGAATCAAATTGATCGAATAAAAATACGCACACTTCGTCATTTACAAGACCATTCCATTCACTTTCGCCCTTCCTTTGTCCAAAGCACACTCTACCCCATTCCCTCCATTCTCCATTCCCTATCTCCATTTCCATCCACCCAATGAAGCTTTAATTCATCCTCGCGGCTAGCTAAGAGGAGGCTCTTGGAGAAGCTTGAATCTGTTGATTAGAAAGGGAATTTTGGCTAAGATTCTCATCTCTTTCTACACTTTTCTCTTTCTTGTATTTTCTTGGTTAAGAATGTATTAGATTGAAGATTTGTGTTGCTTATAATTAGTGGCTAGTTAGATATTAATTAGGAGATTGTTTTTGTCAATTAATTCATTGAATCAAGTTATGAATTGTTCGTTTTCCTTTAATTTCCCATGTATGCCACGAAGGTGTTCAATGAAATGCATGAGTGAGATTATGTGCCTCATTGTCTATTTGTGGATTCTTTGGTGTTTAGTTAGTTAATTAAATATCTTTGGATGATGATTTAGAGGCTAATTAATTAGTTAATCAATCAAATTGGGTGTTCATTGATCTTAAAGACAAGAGTTAATGATTTAATGCGGGATTGAGGTTTCAATGTAACATTACTTTGTTAATTTCTTGATTCTTGTGTGGTAACTCAAGATACATTTGCTGTGGACATAATTAGGGACTCTTAGGCCAGAATTAATCACATTTGGATTAGGATAAGGATAGTGGATACCAAGAGACGAATCTAAAGCTAGTCACAAGACCATCCTCCACTCAGAATTCATATAATTAGGTAGCAATTAGGAATTTTAATTCAATCTCATTTTACTTAGTTTAATTCAATCAAAACCCCCCAATTTAGATAGCTTTTAGGATCCTTTAACACTTAAAAACTCAATTAAGCATTGAACTCTATTTCCAAGGGAGATGACCTAGGTTGTGCCACTAGCTACATATTTAGTACAACCTAGTTTTATTTTAAGGGTTGCACGATGAGCCCATCACCAACCTTGTTCTCTTCTTTCTCTTCACTTTTCTCATAGTTTTATTGATTGATTTGAGATTGATTCATGGCTAGTTCAGTGAGTGGAGGAGAGACTTTGAAGGAGAGAGTAGAAGCAAGTGAAAGCTCTTTGGAAAAGCTTGTAAATAAGGTAAGACATCATGGTATTCCTTGCTTCATTTTGTCTTCTTCTTCCATGGTTATTTTTGGCCAACCCTAGACCACTAAAGAAGGAATGATTTCTAGTCTTAGCAAGGAAGAAACAAGGGTTTTAGAGTATGAAAAACAAGAATATGTAATTAGATTTAAAAGAAAAGATTTAGAATTCAAGTTGTGTAATTGAGGGTTTTTGTTGCACTTAGCAATTTTTGAAGCTTTGTAAGGATAGCCTAGTCTAAGTAAGAGTATGTATGAGTTCTTAAAACATCTAAGAAGCTTCACAAGTGCCATTTCCTTAAGAAAAACCAAGCAAACTCTATGGGCTCTCCTTTTAGCATATGTCTTGGCCAAGAGTTAAGGCACCTAAGAAGATTTTTCTTTGATTCCAATGATAGAAATGGCCTAGATATGATTAATACACACCAAAGGAACCATTGGTTTGAAGTTAGAAACCATGGTCTGTGAGATGGAGGTTTAGGCTCCTTTTTATGACATAAAGAAGCAACTTGTGCTTAAGCTCCTTGAATTGAATAGGAGATGACTCTAATGAGCTTAAATGGAGTCATGTGACTTAGATTGAATGAGAAATTGGAGCCAAGATCATGAATCCTAGGGTTTGCTTCATTATGCACTTATATGGAACCATAACCATGCCATAGGATAAAGTAAGCTTGAATATAGTTTATGTGAGGCTAGAGCTTGTTCTAATGATGTAATTGTGTCTCATTTGATATATCTAGGCCAAGTGAATGAAGCTTCCCCTAATTATGTGGGTGTGGCCAAGAAAGAGAAGGAGAAGTCCAAGGGGAAAAGTGTGCCTCTTGTAACATCCAATTCTTTGAAAAACGAGAGAAAACGTGAGAAACGTAACGTATGGTATCTCCGTCAAGGAATGAAATTCACTAGATACAAAAGGAAGCTCCCCAAAATGAATTAGTTAAGGTCTCAAAAAATTTGGGAAGCATTTTAGACTCCTGAAAATGAGAATGATAGGCTTAGACAGAAAGAAAAACGGAGCTGGAATGAAAAAATAATTTCTTATAGAAAACTTACGAAACGTAATGGCATTTTTTTAATTTTGAGAAAATTTTGGAATTCACATAGGAGGCATTTTTAAATGAAATTTTTTAGTTCTTTGGGGTTCTCAGAGGCCTTGAAAACCATGGAAAGCACTGAGACAGTTAAAACCCCTTCGGTAGACCTTTTTCAATGTTTGTGTACCTGAACTTTGATAGATTTGTTTGGGAAGGTTTTGGCTCCAATTTGAGTGATTCCAAAGGCATTTTACTAAATTAGGAATCTAAATTTCATCATAGAAAAGATGGTTTTCAAAAAGGAGCTAAAATGAGTTAGAAACGAAAATGTCAAAAATAAAGGGCAAAATTAGAATTTTTGAGAAAGTGGAAGCTTCTTGAACACATTTTAAGTTTCTTATTTCTTCTCCCCTTCATTTGCACGACCCATTCTGCTTAAAAACTAGAGAAAACACCAGCTCTCTTAGACGCACCATGAAGAAGAAGAAAGGAAGAGAAAAAGCAAGGAAAAGGTAAGGAACTTCTTGGATTTTCATGCTATTTCTTCTTCCAAACTTGTTCCTCTCCTCTTGAGCTTTCTTCCTTCAATTATATGAAGTTTATAAATCTGTTTCAAGGGAGAAATTGAGGGAAAAATTTGGATTTGAAGAGAGGAGCTTGAAAAGACAAGATTCAAGTAAGAAAAAACAAGAAAACAAGGTAATTTCTCCTCTCATGGTTGCTACCTTTGGTTCCCCTCCTCCTCCATTTTACCTAACATAAGAAACCCAAGGAGGACTTGGTTTTTAGGTAGAACTAAGGGTGAATCTAAGGAAAAAAGGTGTGGAGATTAAGAATATCCAAAGGGAATTAACAAAAAGCCATTAGATTTCAAGATGTAATTTTTAGGGTTTCAATTGTACCTTGTAAAATCTGATTTTGAATGATAATTCCTAGGCCTAAATAAGAGTTTAAATGAGTTTCTAAGATCCCTAAGAGGCTCCCCACATGCATCTCCCTTTGAGAAAACCAAGCAAAGTCCAAGAAAGCTAAAAACCTCCATTGTCTCGGCCTAAGGGAGATAGCATAGCTAGGGAGAGTTTTAAATATTTCTATGCCCAGTCTTAAGTCATATATGATGAATGAAAATGAGGGAAGGCCTTGGAAAAAATTTAGGAAGCTTAGAGAATAAGTTAGTACCTTATGTTCCATATTATGACCTAAAGAAGCAACATATAGTTAGGCTCTTGGTTTTGATTGTGTGATGACTCCAAGAGGCTTAAAAGGAGTCAAGAATCATATTTGAAAGGAAAGAATGGAGCCTAGAATTTATTTGATGGCTGTTGCTTCATTAGGTACATTTGGGAACCACAAAGGGCCATATAGGTCAAGCTAGAGTTTAAGCAAGTTCTGTGGCCTTAGAATTAATTCCATGAACCTAATTGGCTTTCATAAAATGTGTTTAGGGCAAGAGAAGTGATCTCCACCTTCTTGGGTGTGTGAGGTTAAGGGACAGGATTTAAGGCTTAAGGAAAAAGTATGCAAAATGCAAGCAAGGTAGCTCTCTCCACCTTCTCTCACGCATAAATGTGTGTTTACATTGTGTTAAATGTGTGTATGTATGTTTTAAGCCATGAAAAGTATTCTAACATGATTTTATATGCCATGGTACCATGATGATGCATTATGTATCTAAATGATACCTATGATGCTTGCTTTGGTTTGCTTGAGTGTGGTGAAACCAAGAACCCTCTAGCCATGGTGAAGATGAGCCAAGAACCCTTAAGATTGGTTAAGACAAAGTAAAGAGTCTCCCAAAAGTGAGGTTGACTCCTAAGAGTAAGGTTGAGTCCAAGAACCTCTTAAAGAATAGGTGAGGTAAGTCTAAAATCTACAAGTGAATGGGTGAGGCTAATCCACTTACTTAGCAAGCCTATATATGCAATGTATGACTTTTTCAAATGCCAAGAATTCTTCTTAAATGATTGCACATGTGAATATGCTCATGCATGCATTTATGAGACTTGTATTGCATACTTTATGTGTGATTGAATGAGAAATGAGCTATTGGGATTCTTTGACTCTCATCCTCTCCTCTCCAATGTTCTAACATGCTAGGTGGACCAAAAGAGCAAGAGAATGGAAGCCAAGCACATGAGAAATGAGAGGATGACATGAAAGTGTTTGAATTTTGCTACTTTAAGGTGATATGAATGGTAAATGATGAAATCAATGGATGTATATGTCTTATGATGTTATGAACATATATGACTATATTTATGTATCATGTGTAATTGAGAGCTAAGGTTGTATGAATGGAAATGCACATTTTGGTCATGTAATGGCAAGTTTGCATTATGAAAGTGTATGTATAAATGGAAATGGGATAGCCAAATTGAGATGTATGAGGTTTGGGACCATTTGGGTAGCCCACACAAGTCTTAATTATGCTTTTAGACTTGCCCAAAAGGTGACAAACATAATATCTGGCTCTCCAAAAACTAGAGAAAATGTGAGAAATGTAACATAAAGTTTATCCGTCAATGAACGAAACTCACCGGATACAAAAGGAAGTCTTCCAAAATAATGTAGTTAAGGTCCCAAGAAATTTAGGAAGCATTCTAGACTCTTAAAAATAAAAATCCTAGGCTCAGACAGAAAGAAAAATGGAGCTAGAAGGAAGAAATAATTTCTCACGAAAAGCTTACGAAACATAATGGCATTTTTGTAATTTTGAGCAAATTTTGGAATTCACACAGGAGGGATTTTTAAATGAAATTTTTGAGTTCTCTAGGGTTCTCAGAGGCCCTGAAAAGCATGGAAAGCCTCGGAATAGTTAAAACCCCTCTAGTGGATGTTTTCTAACGTCAGTTGACCCGAACTTTGACTGATTCTTTGGGAAGGTTTTAAGTCCAATTTGAGTTATTCCAAATCCATTTAATTAGGAACCTAAATTTTATAACGAAAAAGACGATTCTAAAAAAGGAGCTAAAACGAAGGAAAAACAAAAATGCTAAAAACGAAGGGCAAATTTAAGAATGTGGAAGCTTCTTGAACACACTTTAAGTTTCTTATTTCTTCTCCCCTCCATTTGCATGACCCATTCTGCCCAAAAGCCAAAAAAAGCACCAGCTCTTTTAGGCACACCATGAAGGAGAAGAAAGGAGGAGAAAAAGTAAGGAAAAGGTAAGGAATTTCATGGTTTTTCATGCTTTCTCCTTTCAAAACTTCTCCTTCTCCATTCCCCTTTCTTTCCTATGGTTATAATGAAGTTTAGAAATCTGTTTTAAGGGAGATATTCAAGGGAAGGTTCGGATTTCAAGAGAGGAGCTTGGAGAAATTAAGATTCAAGCCAAACTAAGCAAGGAAACAAGGTAAAAATGCTTCCTATGGTTGATACCTTTTATCCCACTCCTTCTCCATTTTGGCCTACACTAGGAACCCTAGGAGGATTTGATTTCCAAGCCCAACCAAGCATGAATCTTAGGTATTTGATGGAGAAGAACAAGAATATGCAAAGAAAACAACAAAATAACCATTAGATTTCAAGATGCAAAATCTAGGGTTTCAAGTGCACCTTTCAATTTTTGAATTTATGTGATGCTTCCTAAGTTTAATTAAGAGTATAAATGAGTTCTTGAGATACCTAAGATGCTCACCACAAGCTTCTTCCTTCAAGAAAACAAAGACATCTCTAAGAAACCCAAAACCCCCTATGTCTCGGCCTAGGCAAGTTTATGTAGCTAGGGAGAGTTTTAAATTTTTCTAAGGCCATTCTTGAGTCATATTTGATGAATGAAAATGAAGGGAGGCCTTGGGAAAAATTTAGAACTCTTGGAAAGTGATTTGGTGCCTTAGGTTCCATATTATGATTTAAAGAAGCAACATGGTGCTAGGCCTTTTGTTTTAATGATGTGATGACTCTAAGAAGCTTAAAAGGAGTCAAGAATCATAATTGAAAGGAAAGAATGAGGCCTAGAAATCATTTGAGGGGTGTTGCTTCATTAGGTGCCTTTATGGACCATAATGAGGGTTATAGAGCAATCTAGGGTTTAAGTAAATTATGTAGCCTTAGAATCTATTGCATGAACCTAATTGGCTCCCATAAATTGTATTTAGGCCAAGAGAAATCATCTCCACCAATTTGTGAGTGTGTGGCCGAAAAGGAATGCTTGGATCCTAAAGGAAAAATGTGTGTTTGTGTGCAAGGTAGCTCTCTCCACCTTCTTTCATGCATGGACGTGTGTTTAGCTTGTTTTAGAATGTGTGTATATGTGTTTTCAAGCTTTGAAAAGTATGCAAGCATGCCTTTATATGCCATGATTCTTGATGCCATGTTATGTCTTCAAATGATTACGTGATGTTTGTATGAGTTTGCTTGAGTGTGGAGAGGCTAAGAACTCTTCCCTTTGGTAAGGATAGGCTAAGAACCCTTGAGCTTAGTTGAGACAAAGTAAAGAGTCTCCCAAAAGCAAAGTGGGCTCCTAAGAGTATGGTTGAGTCCAAAGTGCTCAAAGAATGGGTGAGGCAAGTCCAAAATCCATGAGGAGAAGTGTGAGGCCAATCCAAACACTTGGTGAGCTCTTGAATGTCTTGTATGATTAATTCACATGCCAAGGTTACTTTTAAAATGTCCATGACTTCCATTTTCTCCATGTATGCATTTGTAAAGCTTGCTTTGCACATATTATATATGATTAAATGGGAAATGAGCTACTGGGATTCTTTGAATCTCATCCCCTCCTCTCCAATGATCTAACATGCTAGGTGGACCAAGTAATTATGGTGAAGGGAGCCAACCACCATGAAGAGGGAAGATTGACAAGCTTATGTATTATTTTGCCTATTTCAGAACCATAATGATGGTTCATAATGTATATGATATTGTATATGTACCATGAACCTTGAGACATGTGTAAATATACTATAATGTGATGTTTAGATGTATGAAAATGATATATGACCTCTAGCATTTATTTTGAGTATGTAAAGCCAAAGTGTGAATATAGAAGTTTGATGAAAGTATGCATAAGTGTGGGTTGAATGGACAAAATGAGATGCATGAGGTTTAGGACCATTTTGGCAACTCACTCAAGTCTTAAATATGATTTTAGACTTGCCCAAAAGGTGCCAACACCAAGGGAAGACCATTTGGCAAGTTTGGTACCTCCTATAGAACTAAATTTGACCATAATAGAACCCTATGTCACTTTTTAGCCAAATGAGCTAATATTGATTTGAAATTTAGCATGAGATTAGGCCTCATTGAGTGCTTTTTGAGAAGCTACAGATCATAATTTTTCGAGGTCTACAGAATATTTGATGATTTTTCAAATTTGGCAAAATTTATAGTTTTGGTCTGTTATACTATTCACTTGGTCTGAAATTGTTTTATGTCACACAAGGCACAAATGATGTTCAATTACCACAAAATTTTATACAGAGAAACTAGGAAATCACAGTGACTCATGCCAACTTGAAGCACCTCATTTGGAGGTCTAGAGAGGGAGATATTAATTTTTGAAGTTTCTATCCAGTATCAGTAAATTTGCCCAACCAGAAGTACTATTCCATTGAATACCGGAGCCTGGGCTTGATGACCTGATCTAGAGATATTTTTCCTCTCTATTTAACATCCACAGCTTTCTAGATTGGTATTATTTACATAGATTATATTTTTGTGGAATTAATTAGATATTTTCAAAGTTTTCTGCAAAATTCTATAATAGTTCCAGATTTCAGTTAGACCTTTGGACTATTTTGGATATCAAACGTCCTGTGTAATACATTCTATGACCTGAGCGTATTTTTAGTGTGAATGAAACATCCTAAGCTTTCCAGAATGATCATGATTACATGGTTTTGATTTTTCTATGGGTTGTGGGCATGTTTTTGTGATGCAAATGAGTTGTAATGATGTAATTAAATATGAGGATGCATAGTATGAGCTCACATGGTCCACGTGACACCAATTGCAAATTTTTAAATATAGTGTAATGTGAAAAAGTCTATTCCTTTAATCCCCTTTTTCATATGCTCTTATAGGATTGATAACACAAAGCTTATAAATGGCATGAAATGAGTTAGAAGTTATGGTGTTACAATAAAGCCCAAGGAAAGCCATTTGGACATTTTGGTATCCCATATGGAGCCAAAATTGACCATAATAGAACCCTATGTCACTTTTTATCTAAATGAGCTCTTCTTGATCTAAGATTAGGCATGAAATTAGAGCTTGTTGAGAGATTCTTTGGAAAGCTATAGAACAGAATTTTCAGAGGTCTAGAGAATATTTGATGAATTTTCAAAGTTAGAAAATTTTTTGGTTTCAGTCATGTCACTGTTCATATTGGTCCAAAAATAAAATCTATCACATAGGGCTTGAATGATGTCCAATTACCACGAAATTTTACACAAAGAAACTAGATATTCACAGTGACCTATGCCAATTAGAAGCACCCCATTTGGATGTCTAGAGAGGGAGATATGAATTTTTAAAGATTCTATCCAGTATCAGGAACTCCAACTGACCTCAGGTATTATTTGATTGATTTTTGATTCCTAAATGTACCTGAGCTAGTTTAAAGTTATTTTTCTCCTTTAGTTAACATCCACTAATTTCCAGATTGGTATCATTTCCATGGATTGGATTTTTACGGAATTAATTGGACATTTTTTAAGTTTGCTACAGAATTCTATGATAGCACCAGTGGACCGCCTGACCTCTAGACCATTTCAAATGTCAGATGTCTTCTGTGTTGGATGTTATGGTCTGGAAATATTTTTAGAATGAAGTAGACATGTGTAGCTTTCTAGAATGACTATGAATTCATGATTTCAAGTTTTCTAGAATTAGTTATTATTTTCCAAAGTTGTGATAGAAAAGTAAAAAAATCTGGCCGAAAATGAATATGTATATTTCATGCTTGGCTTCTAGTTCCTTGAAACATAGGCCACTTTTGATGATGGAAATGAGTTGTATCTATGTGTTGTATGAGCTCACATGGTCCACGTGACATCGAATGAAATTTTCATACACGACGCAATGCAAAGAAAGGCATTATTTTAATTCCCTTTTTTGCTCTTTCATGGAATTTATGAATGTAAAGCTTTGGAATGTTATGAAATGAGTTAGAAATATATGGTGTTTCATTTATTGGTATCAGAGCAAAGTTCCTGGCTTTCTCGGATTGGATTTGGCTTGAGGATGTAGCAATAGGGTTATGTAAAGGCTTGAATGGATAGGTAAAGTTTTATATGAGACATATAAAATGTAGGAAAATAGTTTGTGGCTTATTTCTCGATGAGTAAGTTGTAGAATGGTCTTGGAATAGTTAGCAAACACCGAAAAAACGTGGCCTCTAAAGTTGCTTGAGCAGGGCTAAGCTTGAACAGAGCTAAGGGATTTGACAGTTGGAGCTCTATGAGATGTGATAGCTCGCCAGGATCAATGGCAAGCCTTAAGTATAAACAACAAAGAATGATCTTGTTAATAAGAAGAGGCTTGCAAGAGAGAGTATGTGAGCCCTAATTCTCCCTGGTAGTCATACTTAGACCACTCCAAGATGTCTTGCTTAATGCAAAGAGAAGTAGTGATGCAGCATAGTATGAGATGAGACTGCGACTGCACAAGACTAGTTTAGAAAGGAATGAGAAAGAGAGTTATCCCCTAGCCACAACACGCAAATGCCTAGATAAGTATTAGAGCCCAAAAGGTTAATTCCCTTAGGCCAGGAGTTTGAGTTATAAGCTATACCCTTTAGAGCCCTAATAGCCCGAATGTGATAGTTAGCTATTTATGAATGAAACAAGAGGTAGACCTCTCTAGCTTGATAACAGGCTAGATATAAAGACAAGGAGGCTTGGGTTGGTAGCTAAAGATGAAAATCTAATCCTTGAAAAAGTAAGCCAATCAGAGGCTATTAGCCACAACCAATTAACTGCTTAGTTGCGGCCAATTATTTCAGGAAGCAACAAGGCAATCCAGAGAGTTCTTTACCGCGGCCAATACTTAGACAGAAAAACTAGGGTGAACTCGAGGCTAATTAGCCACGATGAATGATATGTTAGGTATGGCAATTGATAGTTTGAATACCTTGTTGGTCATATTCACGCCAATATGATAAATGAGCTATTGTGGGGTCAGTCAATCCACAGAGAGTGGGAACCCTAGTATAAGTAGATAAAAGAATAATGAATGGTCATAGAAGATTAGTAAGAAATTCGTAGGCCTAGTTGAAACTAAAGAATGAGCTCAACACAGAGGAAGTTAGACACAAGGATAATAAGGTTGTTGAGACTCATCCTTAAGGCTTATACCTATGAGACTCCAACCTAGGGTGCTACCCTATGAGACCTAAAATGATAGAATGTAATGTAGCCTTGAAATTAACATAAGATAAGACTACCAGTAGTAAGATACATAGCGAGTGGCCTAGAAAGGTGTAGCTCATTGGTAATACCTAGAGGTAAGTATGAGTAACTTAGTAACAAATTCTTAAAAAAGAATGAGAATAGTTAGTAAGCTACATGTCCGATGAGATGGCTAACTTAGGCTGAGTATAAGCTAAAGCCTGGAGCAGATGACCAGTAGTATCGTTCCAGGTGGGATATGTGAATGAAAGGTTTAGTGAAAGTTCTCCCTAGATTGAGAAAGGAAAGATGAGGCATCTTGAGTTAGGGAAACCACCCAATAAGTGGTTAGCAAATTTCCCTAGATTGACCCCCAGAGTTTTAAAGTATAGTGATAAAGGAAGCAAGAAAGAACTGAGAAACTAGCTACAGAAAAGATATCCTCACTTTAGTAATGACTAAATAAGCGAACTAAGCTAGAGAGGTAAACGAATAGGGGTCTGATAGTTAGTCATACAAGCTCCCTAATATGAGAATAATATAAAATTAAGGCATGTGAGTGATTAGAGCACTTATGATGACTCTTACTTCTAATCATTGTAATTAAGGTTAAATATGTGATTAATAGTCATAAATTTAGGTTACAAGACATTGCGACTAATTACATTGAGAAAATGCTGGGAAATTTGAACCTTAATGTCATTAGAGTCATCAATCATATAATTACAAACACTCATATACATCAGGGAAACAAACATTCATTTATAAGCCTTCGATTCTATTACCAATTGATTTCGACTCACAAGAATCTTCTGTCAATATTTCTAAGTCATCTCTTCGGGTTACCATATGAAAAACAAAGATTTCTAAGTTAATATAAGGGTTTTAGGATGTTCGCCATGGCTAAATTCCCCTTAGCTGCTGCTAATTTCTCTCAGGTTTACTTCTTACATTGTCACTAATTTTGCCATGGTGAGTTGGAGCTTTGCCGCGGCCAACCTACATTACGCCACAGCGAGAAATCCTGCTGGAACTTACTTCACTCGCCTCTCACTATTGGCCACGGCCAATTCAGCCTTTCGTCGCGGCCAATTCCTCTTTAGAACGCCTAGCAAATTCTCATAAAAGTTCATCGCAACCAATTCCTCTTTTAGCTACGGCAAATTCTCCTATGGACGACTCCCAATTTTGCCTCTCACCTTTTGCCACAGCTAATTCCACATTTAGCCACAGCGAATTGCTCTTTGGTACTCTCCCTGGGCAACTTTGCCTCTGTTGGCTACTGCTAACAATATTTTGGCTGCGGCGAAGTGTCTTTTGATCCTACAACTCCTAAAATCTTGTTTCATACTCTCTACTCTCCATCTAGGAACTCTCTAGGGCTACTCCCCTACTTGTTATGAGATTTTAATAGCATTTATCTAGCTAATTTACCCCATCCATTGTATCATTACCCATCTAACATTTAAATATGGATTTTCCTACTCATCCATTGGTCTTATATCAAAAAATTTATAAATTTCCCTCAATGGTCATTCAATCATGTTTTCATCAGATAATTTATGCACTGCCAGCTCAAATCCATAATCCATATATCATATGATTTCGTTACTCAATTAGTCAATTAAAACATAGGTTTATAAGCCATAATAAGTGTCATAAACTCATACATCCATCAACAACTAATATGAAGCCTATTTCTCATAATTACATTCTATGTTATCAAAATACAAACTCCTACACTTGGCAATATAGATACATGATGATGCTATACAAAGGTTAACAAAATTAGCATATACTCTATTCCACTCGCACCAAGTGTAGCTTCCCACACTAGGCCTCAGCTCATGGATGTTCGTCCACTTGCTTACCCTTATCCTTTCCCAAAAAACCTTCACTTGAAATGTTTAATCCCATCAAATCTCAGTAACCAAGGCAATTCCATCATATATTCTAGTTTAATTGACATACATGCATAACTTCACATAAGCATCAGAAAACATACTAGTCATATCAGCAAATGAAACAATTAGGCTATCATGATTACTATCCCATACTAGCAATCATATTTCCATATGTTAAAGGCTAATAACTCCGAGAAAGGCTCATTCATGACACCCACTCCTAATGAGCACAACCAGGGCTCAGTGCATCTGGGGTTTGATCATAACCCGAGCCCGATCGAAGCACATGCACAGGTGGTAGCCGCACCACAGCTCCACCATAGATTCACAAGGTCCAATCACATATACAGATAGCCAACAAATTCATTTAGCATCAAAATCATAATCATGTAGTAAATACAAAATTAAAATAGAACATATGCATGAAATTAGTGTAAACCTTGGTTACCTAACTTGTAGACAAGTTAGGAAGCTACAGCAATACCAAAATCCTCCTAAAATCACAACATCAGAAAATGTTCATTTTTTATCAATCCATTACTATCTCATTCATCATTTGTGGCAATAACCCAATGCTTAAAGAATTAAGTTACTAATAGTTATCTAAGGGATACCTACCCAATCACCAAGAGCCTCAAATTTCGAATTTTACTTTCCCTAGACTAGAAACATCAATATATCATTCCAAATCATAGGAAAATTCGCACAAAATTAAGGCCCATACTATAAGTCTACTATGGGGGTCTTAAACTAGTAGAAAATGGATCAAAATAGAGAGTTTATACTTACCTAATAACACCCTCAGCCCCAACCTACGAAATTTCACCAAGAAAAACCCAAACCACCACATTTTAGATTTTGAGTATGGTGAAAATACTCTAAATGAAAAACCAATCAGGCTAAAATAAAGAGAAAGAGAAGGGAATTAAGTTATACAACTATTACCTTGGCTGAATCTTGCTCTAGAAGTGGGAAATGATGGATTTCTTGCCCTAAAAACCTCTAAATTTCTCTTTTATGTTTCAACAAATTGGGGAAGGGGCTAAAATATTTAGGGTTTTAGTTGGGTTAAGTTAGGTCTAATGTGGGTTATGGGCTGACCCAAGGGTCGAAGGGCAAGTGGGTTTTGATTTACACCTTATTGGGCCAGCTCTAATGTGTTGGGCTGTAGAAATTTAATTAGGCTAAACCAAGTTTGAGGGACACAATTGATTTGGGTTGCTCAAGGGTTATTGGGCCAATTACATGGGTTTATGCAAGTTAGGTCTTGGGTTTCTAATTTATTAAATTGAATTGGGTCTGCACCTAACTTATTGGGCCTCCATTAACCTCTTATCATGATCTTCTACATTAATTTGGGCCTAGATGAAGTTTCTATCCCAATTAAATCTTAAACTCGCATAAATAATTTATCTCTCCAAAGTTTCCATTCACCTAACTTGACCAATTATCCCATATTAATTATTCTTAATTAATCCAAATCCATGATTAACACCTTAATTAATTTTAGGGTGTTACAGCACCCAGTAGAGCATAAGTTTTAGTGAGGTAGAATCCAGACATTAAGAGTACGTGTCCTGGATTGCATTAGCAGAACCCTAGAAATAGTATACTGTGCTCTTGGGGATGAGGCTAAAGATGCTGAACAGAAAGAAAGCCTAGCTCTGAGCTGAACATAGAAATAAGTTAAGGCAGATAGTTAGTGCCCTAGTACCCTCAGAGAAGCTTGAAGAAGCTAGAAATTTCCTAAAAAGGCGAGCCTCATGTTATGTAAAGAAAGAGTATAAGTTGAGAGCGCCATAGAATGAAATCCCTAGGATTATATGAAATAGAATTCTACTTACCGAGGGATTGTCTAGTTAGAAGCAAAGCAAGAGTATGAGCGAAAAGTAGACCCCCTTGATGTTGCAAAGAGTGAATAAGTAGAGGAATCCCTAAAAAAATACAAGTGCTCTTGAGCGTAAGAAAACCTGAATGGGCAACAGAAACAGCCAGCAGTAAAACATCCTTTTACCTAAGTAAGAGGATAAGAAAGGTAGAAAGAGAAGATATGACAATGTTTAAGCCAAGAACATACTAGATTGAGAATATATATTCAGTTAATATGCTTGAGTGCTTGAGAAAGCACACTTGTCCTTAGCATAAATGCCTTTCTAGCATGATAGCACCTGAAGTAAAAATAATCGGGGCAATGTAGAGGACTTTTAGGATAAAGCAGAGGAAAATTCCTATTTTCCTTGAGCACTCTACGAGAATAGGGTAGATAAAGAAAAGTACGTGAGGAATACTTTATATTATTGGGAAACTTGTAATATACAGGTGATAATGGCTTTGAACTCAGTTATGAGGCACTTGTGTATTAGTCTTTGATGTTATGATTTGCTTGCAATGAGGGTCACATGATATTGGGTCTGGCCAACCCAATAGTAATGTGACTTGAGTGTGTAGCAAACGATAGCATTAATCATCAAAGTGTCCTGATAATCGAAAGGTATTCTAGCTAGTAAAATGATAAGATAAGTTAAAAAATAAAGGTAAAGGGATTCCAGGAATACTAAAACAGTAAGAAAAGCATACAGAGAGGAATCCCCAATAAAGAATGTTTAGATTTAGTATGCATAGCCGTAGATGTTAACCATACTCAAAGTGTGAGATGCCCTAGTGCCAAGGCACTCAAAAGTAAAGTATGGGCATAGCTAGAAATTGCAAGATATGAGAGGAAGGCTAAAATAAGTATATGAAAAGTAAGTAAGTCAATAGAGTAAGAAAAGAAAGCCCAAGAAAAAGGGGCTAAAGTGGGAATTTGAGGATCCTATGAGAAGCAATGAGTGAAAAATTTAAAATGCTCCCTAGTATCAGTATGACGGGATCCTAAAGAATTAAATGACACAGAACCCACTTCACATGAAGAGCACGATGTACTTCTGAGTTTAGCCTCTACTAGTATGAGCAATGGTCAACGGACTTAGTGAGTGAGCATGTGTTTTACTATCAGATACAGTGATCTTAGGCTTTGACGTTTCCTAGAGATGGATCGTAGTAGATCTTAGCATAGCACAACAGATTGTAGTAGACCCTAGCAGGGCTCTGAGAGGTCACAATAGACCTAAGGGTAACAGTAGATCCCACAGAGTTACAGAGAACCCTCAGTCATAGTATGATAGTTCTCTAATGAGATGACAGCTTGAGATAGTTTTTATAAAGTAGTTAGTCTCAGAGACTAGTATAGTTTTAGCTAGCTTTTGTCTCAGAGACTAGAGGTCTCCTAAGTCTGGTAGACCGTTGCCACAAAGATATGAAGGCTTTAATCAAATAGTTAAACCACTGACAAGATCTCTTAAGAGATGAGCATAGTGTATGGATGAGAAAAGCAAGAAATTAGCTTTCTAAAGTTAGAACTAGATGAAACACTACCCAGCAGATATTTGCCCTAACCAAGGGATAGATGCAGTTTTTACATAAGGTAAGTAGTACAGTATGTCTCCAGTGATTAAAACTTTGAGTATAGCTAGCATCCTACCAGAGCTCAGTAGTAGTTAGTGGTAGTAGCTCTTTGGTGCCAGTATGAGACACACACGTTAGGCTTATCAGTGCTAAAATAAGGGACTATAAAATGCCATTATAAGTGAGCAAAGAAAGTGAGAAAAAGTCCTAGCCTACAAAGATAGATGTAATAATAAATAGAGAAGCTGAGATCATTAAAAGTAGAAACTTCTCAAAGGAGTTGTAATCCCAATAAGCAATTGCGATATGAGGCCTATGATAGAAAGAAATGTAAATTGTAATCATGGGAAGAGCTAGTAAGAAAGAATACAGAGATGAACAGTGGATAGTATACCTTAAAACACAAATAGAAACCTTTTATGGCTTTAATGGTCAGAAAAAGATGATGAGATGTTATAAGGAGCCATTGGGAGAGGATACAGGAGACGTGATACAAAATATGTTACCTCCCGAGATGTGTAAGAGAGTTTACTGAAAGAAACACTAACCTCTGTGAACGGGTTAATACTAACCCAATATAAATAGTAAGCTCTCCCAGGATAGGCCTTCAGAGCTAGAAATCTCTTTCTCGTATGAGACAAAATTAGCTAGTACTTCATAACAATAGAGCCCTCACTAAGGGTTAGTAATGAAAAATTCCCTAGCTAAGAAAAAATTTGAACAAGTGAAATTGCTAAAAAAAGCATATAGAGCCAAGAAGAAGGGAAAGAAAAGAGAAGTTAGCCATAAAAAGAAAAGAGTAAGAGGAAAGCATACCCCAAATTTTAAGGATGAAATTTATTTAAAGCGGGAGAAATGTAACATCTAATTCTCTAAAAAATGAGAGAAAACGTGAGAAATGTAACATATGGTTTCTTCATCAACAAACAAAATTCACCGGATACAAAAAGGAAGCTTCCCTAAATGAACTAGTTAAGGTCCCAAAAAATTTGAAAAACATTCTAGACTCCTAAAAATGAGAATTCTAGGCTCAAACAAAAAGAAAAATGAAGCTGGAATGAAGAAATAATTTCTAACGGAAAACTTACAAAACATGATGGTATCTTTGTAATTTTGAGCAAATTTTGGAATTCATATAGGAGGGCTTTTTAAATAAAATTTTTTAGTTCTTCGGTGCTCTCAGAGGCCCTGAAAATTATGGAAAGCCCTAGGACAGTTTAAACCCCTTTGGTGGACGTTTTCCAATATCAGTGTACCCAAACTTTGATAGATTCGTTTGGGAAGGTTTTAGCTCCGATTTAAGTGATTCCAAATGTCTTTTTACTAAATTGGGAACCTAAATTTCATAATGGAAAAGAAGTTTCTCAAAAAGGAGCTAAAATAAGTTAGAAATAAAAAAATGCCAAAAACGAAGGGCAAAATTAGAATTTTTTAGAAAGTGGAAGCTTCTTGAACACACTTTAAGTTTCTTATTTCTTCTCCCCTTCATTTGCACGACCTATTCTACCTAAAAACCAAAGAAAACACTAGCTCTCTTAGGTGCACCATGGAGGAGAAGAAAAAAGGAGAAAAAGCAAGGAAAAAAGGTAAGGAATTTCATGGATTTTCATGCTCCTTCTTCTTCCAAACTTGTTCCTTTCCTCTTGAGCTTTCTTCCTTTGATTATAATGAAGTTTATAAATCATTTTTAAGGGAGAAATTGAGGGAAAAATTCAGATTTGAAGAGAGGAGCTCAAAGAAGACAAGATTCAAGTGAGAAAAAGCAAGAAAATAAGGTAATTTCCCCTCCCATGGTAGCTACCTTTGGTTCCCCTCCTCTTACATTTCGCCTAACATAAGAAACCCTAGGAGGACTTAGTTTTTAGGTGGAACAAAGGGTGAATCTATGAAAAAAGAGTGTGGAGATTAAGAATATCCAAAGGGAATTAACAAAAAGCCATTATATTTTAAGATGCAATTTCTAGGGTTTCAATTGCACCTTGTAAAATATGATTTTGTGTGATAATTCCTAGGCCTATACAAGAGTTTAAATAAGTTTCTAAGATCCCTAAGAGGCTCTCCACATGCATCTCCCCTTGAGAAAACCAAGAAAAGTCTAAGGAAGCCAAAAACCTCCATTGTCTCGGCCTAAGGGAGATAGCTTAGCTAGGAAGAGTTTTAAATTTTTCTATGCCCAATCTTGACTCATATATGATGAATAAAAATGAAGGGAGGCCTTGGAAAAAATTTACAAATCTTAGAGAATGAGTTAGTTCCTTATGTTCCATATTATGGCCTAAAGAAGCAAATATAGTTAGGCTCTTGGTTTTGATTGTGTGATAACTCCAAGAGGCTTAAAAGGAGTCAAGAATCATATTTGAAAGGAAAGAATGGAGCCTAGAATTTATTTGATGGGTGTTGCTTCATTAGGTGCATTTTGGAACCATAAAAGGGCTTATAGGTCAAGTTAGAGTTTAAGCAAGTTCTATGGCCTTAGAATTAATTCCATGAACCTAATTGGCTTCCATAAAATATGTTTAGGCCAAGAGAAGTGATCTCCATCTTCTTGGGTGTGTGAGGTCAAGGGAGAGGATTCAAGGTTTAAGAAAAAAGTGTGCAAAATGCAAGCAAGGTAACTCTCTCCACCTTCTTTCATGCATAAATGTGTGTTTACATTGTCTTGAACGTGTGTATGTATGTTTTAAGCCATGAAAAGTATTTTAGCATGAATTTATATGCTGTGGTACCATGATGATGCATTATGTTTCTAAATGATACTTATGATGCTTGCTTTGGTTTGCTTAAGTGTGGTGAAGCCAAGAACCCTCTAGCCATGGTGAAGGTGAGCTAAGAACCCTTAAGATTAGTTGAGACAAAGTAAAGAGTCTCCCAAAAGTGAGGTTGACTCCCAAGAGTAAGGTTGAGTCCAAGAACCTTTTAAAGAATGGGTGAGGCAAGTCTAAAATCCACAAGTGAATGGGTGAGGCTAATCCACTTACTTAGCAAGCCTATAAATGCAATGTATAACTTTTTCAAATGCCAAGAATGGTTCTTAAATGATTGCACATGTGAATATGCTGATGCATTTTTTGTGAGACTTGTATTGCATACTTTATGTGTGATTGAATGAGAGATGAGCGATTGGGATTCTTTGACTCTCATCTCCTCCTCTCTAATGTTCTAACATGCTAGGTGGATCAAGAGAGCAAGAAAATGGAAGCCAAGCACATGAGAAATGAGAGGATGACATGAAAGTGTTTGAATTTTGCTACTTTAAGGCCATATGAATGGTAAATGATGAAATCAATGGATGTATATGTCTTATGATGTTATGAACATGTATTACTATGTTTGTGTATCATGTGTAATTGAGAGCTAAGGTTGTATGAATGGAAATGCACCTTTTGGTCATGTAATGGCAAGTTTGCATTATGAAAGTGTATGTATAAATGGAAGTGGGATGGCCAAATTGAGATGTATGAGATTTGGGACTATTTGGGCAGCCCACAAAAGTCTTAATTATGCTTTTAGACTTGCCTAAGAGGTGCCAAAGCCTAAGGAAAGCCATTTGGACATTTTGGTATCCCATATGGAGCCAAAATTGACCATAATAAAACCCTATATCACTTTTTATCCAAATGAGCTCTTCTTGATCTAAGATTAGGCATGAAATTGTAGTTTGTTAAGAGCTTTTTGAGAAGCTAAAAAATAGAATTTTTGGAGGTTTAGAAAATATTTGATGAATTTTCAAATTTAGAAAATTTTCTAGTTTCAGTCATGTCACTGTTCATACTGGTCCAAAAATAAAATTTGTCACACAAGACTTAAACTAAAATTTTATACAGTGAAACTAGATATTCATAGTGACTTGTGCCAACTAGAAGCACACCATTTGAATGTCTAGAGAGGAAGATATGAATTTTTAAAGAATCTATCTAGTATTAGAAACTCTAACTGACCTCAGGTATTGTTTGATTGATTTTTTATGCTTGGACGTACCTAAGCTAGTTTGGAGTTATTTTTCCCCTCTATTTAACACCCACAGATTTCCATATTGGTATCATTTGCATGGATTGGATTTTTGTGGAATTAATTGGATATTTTTTAATTTTGCTATAAAATTTTGTGATAGCAGCAGCAGACAGCCTAACCTCTAGACAATTTTGAATGTCGAACGTCCTCTATGTTAGATGTTATGGTCTAGACATATTTTTATCATGTATTAGATATGTGTAGCTTTCCAGAATAACCAAGAATGCATGATTTGGATTTTGCTAGGATTAGTTATGATTTTCCAAAGTTGTGACAGAAAAGTGGAAAAATCTGGTCGAAAATGAATGTGTATATTTCATGTTTCCCTTCGAGTTCCTTGAAATGTAGGCCACTTTTGATGATAGAAATGAGTTGTATTCATGTAATTAAATATAAGAATGTATATTGTATAAGCTCACATGGTCCACGTGACATCGAATGAAATTTTCATACATGACGCAATGTAAAGAAATGCATTATTTTAATTCCCTTTTTTGCTCTTTCATGGAATTTATGAATGTGAAGCTTGGGAATGTTATGAAATGAGCTAGAAATATTTGGTGTTACTCCTCTTGACTTGAGGTAGCTCTTTATCCTTTCTTACATGCATGTCTTGGATGTTTAATTATCATTGGATGCTTGTGTATATGTTTGAACCATGAGATATGTTTATAGCCATTAAATTCATGCTATGGTACCATTATGCTTCTTGAAAACTTGTTCTGAATGCAAGATGGCTTGAATGGGTAAGGTTATGCCAAAATTTCCTTAACATAGGTAAGGAGATGCCAAAAGTCCTTAAGAATGAATGAGACAATGTAACACCCCAAAAAATTATTTAATTTCCTAATCATGGATTTGGATTTAATTAGGAATAATTAATATGGAATAATTGGATAAGTTAAGTGAATGGAAATTTTGGAGAGATAAATTATTAATATAAGTTTGAGATTTAATTGGAAAAGAAACTTCATCTAGGCCCAAATTAATGTAGGAAATCATAATAAGAGGCTAATGGAAGCCCAATAAGTTAAGTGCAAACCCAATTTGATTCAATGTGATAGAGGCCTAAGATCCACCTTTTATAGGCTCTTATAATTAGCTCAACAACCTTTGTGTAGACTCAAATCCTTTGAGCTTTTAAAACTTGGCCTAACCTAATTAAAAGCCAGCAACCCAACATATGAAAGCTGACCCAACAAAGCTTAAAGCTGAAGCCCATTTGGAGTTAGATCTTTTGAGTAGCCCATAACCCATAGAAAAACCAACTTAAGCCCTAAAAACTAACCTAGCCACCCCCCATTTTGCAGAACCACAAGGAACACACACAAAAATTCAGAGGTCCAAAGGAGTGGTTAGGGTTCTTGGCATATTTCCACCATTTCCCACTTCTAGAGTAAGATTCAGCCAAGGTAATAGTTATATAACTTAATCCTCTCATCTTTCTCTTTAATTTGACCTAATTAACATTCCAATTAGAGCACTTTCACCCACACCGAAAATCTGAAACTTGCCATTTGATGTGTCTATGGTGAAATTTCGTAGGTTGAGGCTAGGGCTGACATTAGGTAAGTATAAACTCTTCTTTTTTTAGTATTTCTGCTGGTTTGAGACCCCAATGATTAGATTATAGTATGGGTATTAATTTTTCACGAATTTACTTAGGATTTAGGATGATATATTAAAGTTTTTGATAGGGGACACCTCCATTCCGAATTTTAGGAATTAGTAGTGGCAAGGAGATTTTTGTACCACTAGTGGCTTTTGCAAATTTGTCTACAAGTGAGGTAACTGGGACTATATTAATTCTATGCATAGATCTGCTTTAATTTCATATTTGCTGTACATGAATGATTTGAAATGCTGAATGAATTGGTTAGCTATCTATTGTATTGTGATTTGACCTTGTGAGTCCATAGTGGAGCTGTGGTGCAACTGCCACCCATGCATGTTTTTCAATCAGGCACCAGGTTATGATCAAACCCTAGATGTATTGAGCCCTAGTTGAGCTCATTGAGGAGTAGGTGCCGTCGACGGGCCTCTCCTGGTGTTATTAGCCTTTAATATGCAAAAATGTGATTGATAGTATGGGATAGTAATTATAGATAGCTTAATTATTTTATTTATTGATATGGCTGGTATATTTTCTGATACTTATATGAAATCATGCATATATGTTAATTAAACTGGAATATATGAATGGAATTTGCCTTGGTTACTGAGATTTGTATCTCACCTCATTTCATGGGCTAAATATTTCAGGTGAAGGTTCTTCGGGTAAGGATAAGGGCAAGCAAGTGGATGAACATCCATGAGCTGAGGCCTGGTGTGGGGAGTTACACTTGGTCTGAATGGAATAGAGTAGATGCTAATTTTGTTAACCTCTATATAGCATCACCATGTATCTGTATTGCCAAGTGTAGGAGTTTGTATTTTGATAACAGAGAATGTAACCAACGAGAAATAGGCTTCATATTAGTTGTTGATGGATGTATGAGTTTACGACACTTATTATGGCTTGTAAACCTGTGTTTTAACTGACTATTTAAGTAATGAAATCATGTGATATATTGATTGTGGATTTGAGCTAGATATGCATGAATTATCAGATGAAAACATGATTGAGTGACCATTGTGAGAAATTTATAAATTTGCTGATATAAGACCAATGAATGAGTAGGAGAGTCCACCTTTAAATTTGGGAAAGGTAACAATATAATGGCTGGGGCAAATCAGCTAGATAGATGCTATTAAAATCTTATAACAACTGGGAGAGTGGCCCTAGAGAGCCCCTAGATAGAGAGTGGAGAGTATGAGACAAGATTTTAAGAGTTGTAGGATCAGAAGGCATTTTGCCATGGCCAAAATATAATTAGCCAGTGCCAATAGAGGCAAAGTTGTCCAATGAGAGTACCAGAGAGAAATTTGCTGCGATGAAATGTGGAATTAGCTGTGGCAAAATGTGAGAGGTAAAATTGGGAGTCATCTAAAGGGTAATTCGCTGCAGCTAAATGGGAATTGGCCGTGGTGAACTTTTGTGAAAATGTGACAGGCATTCCAGAGAGGAATTAGCTGCAGCGAAAGGAGAAATTGGCCGCGGCCAATGGCAAGAGGCGAGCGAGGTAGGTTTTAGGGGGCTTCCTTACTGCGGCAAAGCTTCAACTCATCGCAGCGATCAGTGACAATTAAGGAGTGAACCCGAGAGCAATTGGCCGTGGCTAAGAGGAATTTAGTCACAGTGAACATCTTGAAACCCTTATATTAACCTAGAATTCTTGGTTTTTCATATGATAACTGTAACGTCCCACATCGGCTAGAAGGGGCCTGTGCTGAGCGCTTATAAAGGGGTGCGAAGTGCTCTCTTCTAGACGCGTGTTTTGGGCTGAAATTAGAGTAAGCCCAAGGCGCAAAAACCCCTCCCTTCCCGGGTGAAATGAGAGTAGCCTGACGGGGGACGTAGGAGACAATACGTCTAGCGGCTCTGTAAGTTGTTTGGTATCAGAGCAATCTTGGCCCATGTGCGACCCGAGGACGGGTTGGCCCTAAGGGGGGTGGATTGTAATAAGCGCTCAGCACAGGCCCCTTCTAGCCGATGTAGGACGTTACAATCCACCCCCCTTGGGGCCGACCCGTCCTCGAGTCACACATGGGCCAGGATTGCTCTATAAGCGCTCAGCACAGGCCCCTTCCAGCCGATGTGGGATGTTACAATCCACCCCCTTGGGGCCGACCCGTCCTCGGGTCGCACATGGGCCAGGATTGCTCTGATACCAAACAACTTACAGAGCCACCAGACGTATTGTCCCCTACGTCCCCCGTCAGGCTACTCTCATTTCACCCGGGAAGGGAGGGGTTTTGTCGCCTTGGGCTTACTCTAATTTCAGCCCAAAATGCGCGTCTGGAACAACTTACAGAGCCGCCAGACGTATTGTCCCCTACGTCCCCCGTCAGGCTACTCTCATTTCACCCGGGAAGGGAGGGGTTTTGTCGCCTTGGGCTTACTCTAATTTCAGCCCAAAACGCGCGTCTGGAAGAGAGCGCTTCGCACCCCTTTATAAGCGCTCAGCACAGGCCCCTTCCAGCTGATGTGGGACGTTACAGAGAGTGCTAAACAAATTCTTGAAGTTGGTGAGCTAATTCCCAACAATCAACAGACTTTCCCAATGTCATGAAGCATTTACTAGATACCTAAGAGGATTCTAACTTAATGGACTGTCAGAAGTTGCAATTAGATTCTTTTGTTGATGTAATGACTTTTATTGATTGGAGTCTGGTAGATTTCATTGGTTTTGATAGATTTTTAGAGAGTTCAAAGTTTAAATTTGATTTTAAGTTTTCTTTCTTTAGTTTTAAATGTCCTAATTTTGATTTTTCTTCTTTTTTTGTTCCTGAAATTACTAAATTTGACTTTCCTAAACTACTGATGGTTGAGAAAGTCCATGAATCATCTTTGCATGATTAATCAAAATGCTTTAAAGTAGTGAAGCTTAAATTTGTTGAATTGAAAAGGAATAAAGCAATTTTGATTTTGGTTTTTGATAGTTATGATTAGTTAGTCTCTGATATAGTTCTTTTTAGTTTAGGATATAGTTTTCTTTGTCTTTTCCACATTACAGTTTGTTTTGTTTCTATTTTGTAGGTAATAAAAGGTTGCTAACCGGCTACATAGGAATCTGAGCCTACCTTGAGATCTTTGATTCAAGTCCATCTGGTTGTACACTCTCTTTTTACTTTTTATCTTGCGTTGTTTATCTGTTTACTGGACTGTGTTCTCGCATTGAGGACAATGCAACATTTAATTGTAGGGGGGGGAGAGTCATTTCATTTCATCTTCTATCTTCTCTTTGATTCCTTTGTTAAAAAAAATGAAAAATTTGAAAAATTTTTAAGAAAATTTTTAAAAAATAGCGTGATTCTTTTCAGTTTTTTTATGGAATTTGTAAGTTGAGATGATTATAGCTGGGATTCACCTTAGACATGATAAGTAATAGATCTTGTGTTTTGATTAAAGTGAAGTGGCAATGAATTTGATTTCAATAAATTATTTGATAGCCATTAGCTGGTGAGAATTTGTGCCATATATGTTTGATTCTAGTGTGTATTCACCTATCTCTACTTTCACTCTAGAGCTTGTCTTGATTCTTTGTTAAGACCACATTTGCATTTGCATGCATGAAAATGATAAGGCATTCCTTTCTATTGTAGCTAGTGAGCCAAAAAGCTAACCCTAAATGCATGTTATCCATTGTTTAGCAACTTTGGACTTGTTTTCATTTTCTTGTTGAGCCTATAGCCATTAAAAATGCATCCCACCTTATTTTAAGATGCCTTAGGAATTTCAAGGAGCATTACATCTAAGTAGGATAGATGAATGTACATCTTACATCAAGTTAGGCCATTGTTATTCAAAGTTGAAGAATTTGTCTTAAAAAAAAAAAGCAAAAAAAAAAAGAGGAAACGTCTTTGATAATCAAAAGAAAGAAGTGTTTTAAGTTAGTATTCACTATTATTAGTTGGAAATAAGGCCTAGAAACACATTCTTCCCTATCCTAGATTTCCATTGATTGCTCTTGAGATCCTAAGGTGTTCTATTTGTTATTTGTTGTCCCCTGTTCTTGTTTGCCCATTCATTTCATTTCCTTAGCCCCATTACAACCATAAATAAAGTCTTCTTGATTTGTGCTTTGCATTTGGCATGGGTGGTGGAGACTTAGAAGCTTGACAAGCTTATGGTAGTGAACTTTGATAGGTGGAAAATGAGTGATATACATTACCCTTAAACACTTGAGAGTTGAGAGTAAACACTAAACTATGTGAGAGGCTATGCATTTTCAATTCATTATTTTCAAAGGAATTTGCCATGGAGCTTAATTCTTGATGCAAGTGAAGTTAGCTTTGATTGTTGAAGTGATGAAAAGTTGTGATCATTCTCTATGTTGTGATTTTTACTCTACTTTTTCATTTTCATTTTTTCACGGGTCATTCCACTAGCTTTTCTTTAAGATCTTAAGTGTGGAGGAATTTGATAAACATGATATTTTATATATTTTATTCTCCTTATCTTAGGCATTTTAATGATCAAATATGGCTTTAGGGGATTAATTAGATACAATTTGATTTCATTAGCCATTTATGCACTTTATCAATCAATTTGAAAAATTATTGAGTTTTAATGCATGAAATTCTTTTAAATAATTTTGTGGATAATTCTATTGAATACTTTCCATTCTTTTGTGCAGAATTTTTGATAGGCAAATAGCTTAAGTGGGAAATTGAATTGAAAAAGAGATGAAGGCTTCATGTGTGAATTTAAGGGAAGGAATAAATGGTTCATATCTTTAGTGAATTTTTGAAAAATGAAAAATAAAATGGAAGATTAAAGGAAGATGTGCACCTAGAATCATACATGGACCAACACAACTAATATTTATACTCCCTATTCAAGTAGACATTCATCACACTCATGCATTCAAGGAGTCCACATGCTTCATTCATCCATGTAAAGCACTCACCAGCCACATCTACACATTGCAATACCTTCACACATGTAGCATGAATCATCACACTCTCACACTTTCCCTTACAAATCACTTAAGCACACCACCACTCATGGGTTCACACTCAACGAGGAGGCCTCACGTCATTCATGTGGCACAAACACATAAGGCAGAAGCTACACGTTCAGAGGAGAAGAACAAAACGTGGATAACATAAAAGAAGAGTAGCCATGAGTTGCTCCATGTTGTAACACACAAACGCATGCAGGAATAGAGACATAAGGCTACAGGTTTCATGGAAAGGGGAGAAGGAAAGAGAGGCTTGAAAAGGGGTTCTACATGGAAAGAAGCTCACATAAGGAAAACACAAAGCAAGCAAGCTTAAGCTGCTAGTTAAAAGACGCTGGAGATAAAGGAGCTTGGATAACAATGTCAAGAAGAAGATGTGGAAGCTTAGGCAAACAAAGTAGAAGTAATGTGAATCATTAAAAGTAAGCATTAGTTGCTTATAGGGAGAAGAAGCCATGTAAAGAAGAAGAATGAGCTGAAATGAGAAAAAAACTATGGGCTAGAATTCTTAACATAGACAGCAACAAGAAGAGAAGGAAAGGGGAGCTGAGAACGTGTGAGCAATCATATGGGAAAGCTACAGAATGAAAGAACTAGCTATGGGTCGACATGGATTGAGCTGGGCAAAAAGCAACATGTTAGAATAATTAAATAGTTCCCACGAGGAAAGCACATGTGGAGAGAAGAAGAGAATACACTCAGACATCATCTCATTCTTTAGCACGTGAATAACGCATTAATCCATCCATCCATGCTTCATTTGGATACGTGGATTGTTAAGGGTAATTGGCACAAGGGTAGCATGTGAAAGTGAGCATGAGAGGGGCACATGACTTATTAAAATACATTGGTCACACCATCGAGAGAGAGACTATCCATTCATTCCACTCGCACACCCCGTCAATCAATCACGCCATCAGACTCTCCATTCACTCCATCCTTCATCCATTCCACTACGTCCAGCAGCCTCTCATCCTCCATTCCCACTCCATTTCATCTCCAATAAAGCTCTAGTCCTCTATCTTGTGATTAGCTTGGAAGAAGTCCTTGGAGAAGCTTGAATCCATGGAAAAGAACACAGAATTTTGGCTAAGATTTTCTTAATTTCCTACACTTTTCTCTTTCATATATTATCTTGGTTAAATTGTATTTGATAGGGAATTTGTGTAATTGTAATTAGTGGCTGGTTAGACACAAATTAGAAAACTTTTTTGTTGATTAATTGGTTAGATTAAACACTGAATTTTACACTTTCCTTTAATTTCCCATGTATGCCAAGAAGGTGTTTAATGAAATGCATGAGTGAAGTTATGAGCTTTATTGTTGGATTTAAGGATTCCTTGAAGTTTAGTTAGTTAATTAAACATCCTAGGGTGTTAATTTAGAGGCTAGTTGATCAATTAATCATTCAATTCAAGTGTTTATAGATCTTAATCATACGAATTAGTAATTTAATGGTAGTTAAGGTCTCAATTAACATTAAATTGCTAGGTTCTTGAATCTTGAGTGGTAATTCAAGATAATTTACCAATGGACACAATTAGGGACTCTTAAGCTAGAATTAATCACAATTGGATTAGGATAAGGATAGTGAATACTGAAGGACGAATCCAAAGCTAGTCACAAGACCATCATTCACCCATAATTCATATAATTAAGTAGAAATTAGGAATTTTATTTTAATTTCAATTTACTTAGTTTAATTCGATCAAAACCCCCTTTAGTTTAGAAATTTTTAAAGTCTTTTAACGCTTAGAAAATCCAATTGAACATTGAACTCCATTTCCAAGGGAGATGACCTAGGTTGTGCAACTAGCTACATATTTAGTCTAACCTAGTTTTTATTTTTAGGGTTGTGCAATAGACCCATCAAATATGCAAAGGGAATTATAAAAAAATCATTAGATTTTAAGATTCAAATTCTAGGGTTTTGTGTGCACCTTCCAAAATCGGATTTCATATGATAATTCCTAGGCCTAATTAAAAGTTTAAATGAGCTCCTACGATCCCTAAGATGCTCTCCACATGGTTCCTCCTTCAAGAAAACAAAGAAATCTCCATAAAGACCAACAAAGCCCTACGTCTTAACCAAAGGGGGTTCTTATAGCTAGGGAGAGTTTTAAATTTTTCTAAGGCCATTCTTGAGTCATACATGATGAATGAAAATGAGGGGAGGCCTTAGAAAAAATTTCAAACTCATAGGAAGTGATTTAGTGCTTTAGATTCCATATTATGACCTAAAGAAGAAACATGTAGTTAGGCTCTTAGTTTTAATTATGTGATGTCTCCAAGAGGTTTAAAAGGAGTCAAGAAGCATATTTGAAAGGAAAGAATGGAGCCAAAAAATTATTTGAAGGGTGTTGCTTCATTAGGTGCATTTATGGACTATAATGAGGTTTATAGAATAACCTAGTATCTAAGCAAGTTGTGTAGCCTTAGAAATTATTTCATGAACCTAATTGGCTCCCATAAATTGTGTTTAGGCCAAGAGAAATCCTCCCCACACTTTTGTGGGTGTGTGGCCGAAGCAAGGAAGGGATTTTCAAGAGAAAAAGTGTGTGATTGTGTGCAAGGTAGCTCTCTCCACCTTTTCTCATGCATGAATATGTGTTTAGCTTGTCTTAAAATTTGTGTATATATATTTTCAAGCTATGAAAAGTATGCTAGCATGATTTTATATGCCATGATTTCATGATGACATATTATGTTTTCAAATGAATGTATGATATTTGTTTGAGTTTACTTGAGTGTGGAGAGTTCAAGAACTCTTAACCATGGTGAGGATGAGCCAAGAACCCTTAGAATTGGTTGAGACAAAGTAAAGAGTCTGCTAAAAGCAAAGTGGGCTCCCAAAAGTATGGTTGAGTCCAAAGCTCTCAAAGAAAGAGTGAAGCAAGTACAAAATCCATGAGGAAAAGTGTGAGGCCAATCCAAACACTTGGTGAGCTCTTGAATATCTTATATGACTTGTTCACATGCCAAGCTTGCTTCTTGAATATTCATGACTACTATTTTATCCATGCATGCATTTTTAAGGCCTGCTTTGCATATATTATGTATGATTGAATGGGAGATGAGCTATTGGGATTCTTTGAATCTCATTCCCTCCTCTCCAATGATCTCACATGCTAGGTGGACTAAGTGGACATGTTAATGGAAGCTAACCACCTTGAAGGAAAGAATTTGACAACAAAGTATTAGAGTTTTATCACTTTAAGGCCATATTTGTATCCAATATTTTAATCCAATGATGTATATGGTCTATGACTTCTTAGACATGTATATTCATGATATTATGTGATGTATAAATGTATGGATATGATGTATGAACCCTAGAATAGAATTTGGGTATATAATGCCAAGGTATGCATTTTGAAAAGTTTGATGTAATGTGTATATGTGTGGATGAAAAGGCCAAAATGAGATGTATGAGGTTTGGGACCATTTGGGCAGCTCACACAAGTCCTAAGTGTGCTTTTAGACTTGCCCAATAGGTGCCAAGACCAAGGGAAAACCATTTGGTCACTTTGGTACCCCATATGGAGCCAAAAATGACCATAATAGAGCCTTGTGTCACTTTTTGACCAAATGCACTCTTCTTGCTTTGATATTTGGCATGTAATTAGAGCTTGTTGAGAAATTTTTGGAAAGCTAAAGACCATAATTTTTAGAGGTCTACAGAATATTTGATGAATTTTTAAAGTTGACAATTTTTCTGAGTTTGGTCTGCTGCACTATTTATTTGGTCCAAAAATGAAATATGTCACACAGGGCACAAATGATGTCTAATTATCATAAAATTTTATACAGAGAAACTAGACATTCATAGTGACATGCAACAACTAGAACAACCTCATTTGGAGGTCTAGAGAGGGAGATATGAATTTTTAAACATTTTGTCTAGTATCAGAGTTTTACCCGACCAAAGTTACTCTTCCATTGAATTTTGAGGTCTGGGTTACCTAAGCTGGTCTAGAGCTATTCTTTTCCTCTAGCTAACATCCATATCTTTCTAGATTGATATCATTTGCATGGATTGGATTTTTTTGAAATTAATTGGATATTTGCAAAATTTGCTGCAAAAATCTATGACAGTTCCAGAAGGCAGTTTGACCTCTGGACATTTTCAGATATCAAACATCTTTTGTGATGGATGATATGGCCTAGAAATATTTTTTATATGAATTAGACATCCTTATCTTCCTATAATGACTAAGAATGTATATTTTTTATTTTTATAGAATTAGTTATAATTTTCTAAACTTTGGACAGAAAAGAGGCAAAATCTGTCAAAAAATAAACATCCATATTTTATGCTTCATTTCGGTTTTCTTGAGATGTGGGCCACATTTTATGATCCAAATGAGTTTTATTCTTGTAATTAGATATGAAAATATATTGTATGAGCTCACAAGGCCCACATGACACTGAACGAAATTTTTATACACGACGCAATGCAAGAAATTGTATTATTTTAACTCCTTTTCTTGCTCCTTCATGGAATTTATGCATGTGAGATATGTAAATGATGAGCCAAAAATATATGGTGTTACAGCCTTCTAGGGATCTCAAGAGTTCATCAAAACACTCATTTAAGCCTATAAATTATTGTATGAAATCAGATTTTCAAGGAAGCCCATGAAACCCTAACTTTACTATCTTGAAAATCCATGGCTTTTACTTGATTTTCTTTACATATTGTAAATCCCCACACCTTAATTCATATGATTCATTCTTGGTTCAGCCCAAAATCCAAGTCTTCTTAGATTTCCCTAAGGTGGCTGAACCTACAAGAGAGAGGGGGAGGAAGAAGCTACTATAGAAGTGAGATTTTCTCTTGTTTCATTGCTTCTTTTTACTTGTTTCTCACTTTGCTTGGCTACCTCTCCTTAAATTTGAATTTTTCCTCTCTATTCTGCCCCCAAAACAACACCAAAAACTTCAAGAAAGCCATAGGAAGAAAGTGGAGAAGGAGGAGAAACATTTTGCTAAAGGAAGAGCTTGAAATTCCATGAAATTTCATACCTTTTATGTAACACCATAATTTCTAGCTCAATTCTATCCTACTTCCATGTCTCATGTCATGAATTGTGTAAGAGGGTAGGAAAAGTAACATTAAAATAATACATTATTTAGCATTGCGTCTCGTATAAAAATTTTATTCAGTATCACGTGGACCATATGAGCTCATACATCACATTCTCATATTTAATTACATAAATACAACTTATTTCCATCATTAAAAGTGTCCTACAACTCATGGAAATCAAAGGGAAGCATAAAACTCATACTTATATTTTCAGCCAGAATTTTTCCATTTCTGTCACAAATTTTAGAAAATCATAACTAATTCAAGAAAAATCAAAACTATCTATTCTTGGCCATTTTGAAAAGCTATACATGTCTACTTTATGATAAAAATATGTCCAAAACACTATATCTAACACAAAAGACATTTGGCATTTGAAAATGTCCAGAGGTCTGGCTATCCACTGGTGCTATCACAGGTTTCTGCAGCAAATTTCAAAAACATCCAATTAATTCCAAAAAAATCCAATCTATGTAAATAATATCAATATAGAAAGCTACAGATATTAGCTAGAGAGAAAAATAACTCTAGATTAGTTCAGGTAGGTCCAAGCCTCGAAACCTAATAAAATAGTACCTGAGGTCAGTTGGGGTGCATGATACTAGGCAAGATTTTTAAAAACTCATATCTCCCTCTTTAGACCTCCAAATGAGGTGGTTCTAGTTGTCACAAGTCACTAGGAATGTAAAGTTTCTCCATATAAAATTTTGTGCCAATTGGACATCATTTGAGCCCTATGTGATAGAAATCATTTTTCGAACCAAGTGAATAGTGCATCAGACCAAAACCATAATTTTTGACAACTTGAAAAATTCAGCAAATATTCTCTTGACCTCCAAAAATTATGTTCTTTAGCTCTCCACAAAGCTCCCAATAAACTCTAATTAGTGTCAAATCTCAGATCAAGTAGAGCTTATTTGGATAAAAAATGATATAGGGCTCTAATATGGTCTATTTATGCTCCATATAGGATACCAAAATGTTCAAATGGTTTTTCTTGATATTTGGCACCTCTTGGGCAAGTCTAAAAGCATAATTATGACTTTATGAGCTGCCTAAATGGTCCTAAACCTCATGCATCTCATTTTGGCTACTCCACTTCTATTTATACATACACTTTCGTAATGTAAACTTGCCATTACATGATTAAAATATGCATTTCTATTCATACAATTTTAGCTCTCATTCATACATCACATATTAACATAATTATGCATGTTCAAGTAGTCATAGGTCATATACAATATTGGAGTACATCAATTGCCATCTATAAGGCCTTAAAGTAACAAAATCTAGGCATCTTGATGTCAAGCTTTCATCTTTTATGTGGTTGGCTTCCAATTCCTTGATCTCTTAGTCCACCTAGCATGTTAGATCATTGGAGAGAAGGGAATGTGATTCAAAGAATCCCAATAGCTCATCTCTCATTCAATCATACATAAAAGATGCAAAACAAGTCTCATAAATGCATGCATGAGCATATTATCATGTGTAAATATTCAAAAAGCATTTCCAACATTTGAGCAAGTCATACATAGCATACAAAGGCTTGCCAAACAAACGGATTGGTCTCACCCATTTAATTGTGGATTTTAGACTTGGCTCACCCATTCTTTAAGAGGTTCTTAGACTCAACCTTGCTCTTAAGAGTCAACCTTACTTTTGGGAGACTCTTTACTTTGTCTCAACCAATCTTAAGGATTCTTGGCTCATCCTCAGCATGGTTAAGGGCTCTTGGCCTCACCATGCTCAAGCAAACCAAAACAAACATTATGAACATCATTTAAAGACATAATGCATGCATCATGGTACCATGGAGTAAGAGCTTATGCTAGAACATTTTTTACGGATTGAAATACATATACACATTTAAGGACAAGTAAAGCAAGCAATCATGCATGAGAGAAGGTGGAGAAAGTTATCTTGGAAGTAAAGACACACTTTTGCCCTTGAATCAATGCTCTCTTTCTTGGCCTCACGCACAAAAAGGTGTGGGAATGATTTCTCTTGGCCTAAACACAATTTATGGAAGCTAATTAGGTTCATGAAAGTAATTCTAAGGCCACACAACTTGCTTAAACTCTAGCTTGACCTATAAACCCCTTTATGGTTCCAAAATGCATCTAATGAAGCAACACCCATCAAATAAATTCTAGGTGTAACACCATACTTCTAGGACTCAATTCATGCAATTCCCATGCCTCATCTTATGTTTGTTCTATGGAAACAATCTAGTAGCATAGGGAGTTATGAATTAAAATGCATTTCTCTACGGGTAAAATTTTTCTTCCGGAGTCCCGTGGGCCATATGAATGCATCTATCATATTCTCATACTTAAATACATGAATATAGCTCATTTCCATCATCAAATTTGGTCTACAACTCGTGGAAAGCAAAGGGACACATTAAAATTCATGTTTGCATTTTCGTCCAGAATTTCCTCTTTTCTGTCACAAACTTTGGAAAATTATAACTAAATCTAGACAAATCGAAATCATATGTTCTTTGTCATTATGGAAAGCTCAGGATGTCTAATTCACACTAAAAATATGTCCAAGTCACAACATTCATCACACAGGACGTTTGACATCCAAAAAGCTACAGACTCACTGGCTGCCTGGGCTGTAATTCAGGTTACTGATGCAAACTTCTAAAATTCATAACTAATTCTACAAAAATCGAAATCATACACATTAAGTCATTATGGGAAGCTACAAATGTTAAATTGACACTAAAAATAATTCCCAAATGAAACAGATACGTTTGGGTATATGGAACTGATAGAACAGTGATTGAGCTCTGGAGATGCCACTGTTACTGACAGCAAAATTCAAAAATTCATAACTCTCTGCTCGGACCTCCAAATGAGATGATCTCAGTGGCCACAGAAATCTTATGACCTCTAGTTTATTCATATAAAATTTCATAAGCATTGGACACCATTTGGCCATCGAGTGACACGAAAATCAAATCTGCCAGTATGAACAGTGCACATACCAGAAACCATGGAAAATCCCAACTTTGAAAATTCATCAAATATTCCCTAGGTCTCAGAAAATTATGTTCTTTAGCTTCCCAGAAAGATATTAATAAGACCTAATTGTATGCCAAATTTCAGGGCAAGACTAACTCATTTGGCTAAAAAGTGGCATAGGGTTCCATTATGGTCAATTTTGGCTCCATATTGGGTACCAAAATTGCCAAATGGATTTCCTTTGGTCTTGGCACGTTTTGGGCAAGTTTAAAAGCATGTTTAAGACTTGGGGAAGCTTCCCAAATGGTCCCAAACCATTTGCATCTCATTTTGGCCTTTTCACCCTCACTTATACACATTACACCAAGCTTTTCTCAAGTGCATACATTAGCATAACACTCAATTTATGTTCTAGAATACATACACCATACTCATTCATTTATCTATCACATAATATCATTTTTGCATTTGTCCAAGGGGTCATAGACTATTTACAATAATAATATACATCATGAAGTCTCATTATGAATCAAAAAACCAAAAATCAAGCATAAGGATGGCAATCTTCTTTCTTCAAGGTGGTTAGCTCCCATTGCCATGTCCACTTAGTCCACCTAGCATATTAGGACATTTAAGAGGAGGGAGTGAGATTCAAGAATCTCAATAGCTCATCTCCCATTCCATCACACATAATATGTGCAAGCAAGTTTCACAATGGCATGCATGGAGAAAGTAGAAATCATAGGCATTTTAAAAGCAACCTTGGCATGTGAATCAATCATACAAGACATTCAAGAGCTCACTAAGTGTTTGGATTGGCCTCACACTTCTCCTCATGGATTTTGGACTTGCCTCACCTATTCTTTGAGCACTTTGGACTCAACCATACTCTAGGGAGCCTACTTTGCTTTTGGGAGACTCTTTACTTCGTCTCAACCAAGCTCAAGGGTTCTTGGCTCATCCTCACCCAAGGGAAGAGTTCTTGGCCTTTCCACACTCAAGTAAACTCATACAAACATCATGGATTCATTTAAAAACATAACATGGCACCAAGCATCATGGCATATAAAGGCATGCTAGCATACATTTCAAAGCTTGAAAATACACATACATACATTCTAAAACAAGCTAAACACACATCCATGCATGAGAGAAGGTGGAGAGAGCTACCTTGTATGCAAGTACACACTTTTTCCTTAGCTTTTAAACCTCCTCTTTTGGCCACACACCCACAATTTGGTGGAGATGGTTTCTCTTGCCCTAAATACAATTTTTGGGAGCCAATTAGGTTCATGAAACATTCTCTAAAGTCATACAACTTGCTTAAGTACTAGATTGCTCTATAATCCCTATTATGGTCCATAAAGGCACCTAATGAAGCAACACCCCTCAAATGATTTCTAAGCCTCATTCTTTCTTTTTAAATATGATTCTTGACTCCTTTTAAGCCTCTTGGAGTCATCACATAATTAAAACAAAGGGCCTAACATTATGTTGCTTCCTTAGGTCACAATATGGAACCTAAAGCACCAACTCATTCTCTAAGCTTCCTAAATTTTTCCCAAGGTTTCCCCTCACATTCATTCATCATGTATGACTCAAAAATGGGCTTGAAACAATTTAAAACTCTCCCTAACTATGCCATCCCTACTTGGCCGAAAGTTAGAGCATAAATGGGATTTCATGGCTTCTTTGTGACGACCCTAACTTCTAATATCGGTAATTATAGTTAAATACACGATTAATAAATAATGATCAAGGTTTGGAGTCATTACAGTTAATCCCATTAAGAAAATATAGGGGAAACTTAAACCTTGATACTCTTAGGATCATCAACTAACAACCATAACGAGAACATGTATAGGAAGGTTTGTACCATCATTAGAGATTTATAATTAATTCATTTATCAATTTCAACCCACTACAACCTCCTATTAATGTACTCAAGCTATCCCCTAACCTTAACATTAATGGAATTAGGGTTTCCAGGTCAAATATAGGAGTTTGGGGACCTGCGCCGCGACTTGGAACTTTTCTGTCGCGGCTAAGCTAGGTTCTGGAGCTCAAAAACTAAGTTTTTAGACCTGCGCCGTGGCCTGGAACTCTTGCACCGCGGCTAAGTTGCTCTCTGGAATTTTCCTATCGCCGCGGCGTGTTGGATCTGCGCCGCGGCCAACCTATGTGGTGCCGCGGCGAGTTTTGCTACTGTAACCTCCGTAATTAATTTCCTCGACTCGCGCCGCGGCGAGACTTCTTGCGCCGCGGCGAGGTTACGTTCTGTCACCCCCTGGGCGATTATTTTCACTCCGCGCCGTGGCGAGATTTCTCAAGCCGCGGCGTCCCTCGCCACTGTCACTCCCTAGGCCGCGGCGAAGCCTTCTTGGCCGCGGCGTGATTCCCCTCTGTCACTGTTTTCACTATATTTCGTCCTCTACTCTCCATTTCTCTTCTTAGGGACACTCTAAGGTCACTTGCCCTTATTTTATATGGCTCTAATGGCATTTATCTACCTTATTTATTTAGCTATGCTTCCATTACCAATTCAAAACTTATATACCCATTTCTTCCCTCTAATTATCTCCTATCAGCAAGTTTATGGAATAATAACAACACCAATCATACACCGTTGATATTTAACATTAGATACACTTTCCATTATTAGCCAATTACAGTCATAAGGTTCAATTCCATGATAATCGAATTACATATACAATCCCTATATTTGGCAACTCATGATGCAATGCAGCACTGATACAAAACTAACAATTTAATTACAATACATTTTGTAAAACTCCCAGACCTATGTGCTACCAAACCATTTAATCGGCTCTCATTAATTTTCTCCTTGCCACTAAGAGGTCCGATCCCTGAAAATGTTAGCCCACAACAGGGTGAGATATACAATCTCAGTAACAAAAGAAAATTTCCATATATATGTACAAGTCAATCGATCCAAGACAATCTCATGTCATCAATATCAGAATCATCAATTCAATTGGCAAATGAACTAGTTGAACTACTAATGACTACTGTCCCATACCAACAATCATACACAACATGTTAATGGCCAATAACACCGGGAGAGGCCCGTCCACGGCACCTACTCCCTATTGAGCACAACTAGGGCTCAGTGCATCTGGGGTTGATCATACCCGGTGCTCGATCGTAGCACATGCACGGGTGGCAGCCGCACCACAGCTCCACCATGGACTCACAAGGTCCAATCACAATAACAATCAAGTAGTCAACCAGTCATTTAACATTTCAAAATCAAGCATGTGTAACAAATAGCAGATTAACATGAGCATATACATGGAATTAGGAAAATAACCCAGTTACCTCAATGAAGCTAATTACTCTTCCCCTAGCTACCATAATAATCCAAATGCACACCAAGCCTATAACAAGCATCATTATCATCATTTCTGATCACAGTCAAATATTCAAAGAGTCGAACTACTAATAACAGACTAGAGGTTACTCACCTAATTACCAAGGGATTTAACTTCGAATTCCAACTTCCCCACACCAGAAATTTCCATAGTTCACTCCAATTTCTGGGTAATTTCACATGAAACCAAAGCCCATATCATAGGTCAACTGTAGGAGTCTTAAACTAACAGAAAATGCATCAAAATGGGGGTTTAAACTCACCTAATACTAACCCCAACCTCAACCTACGAATTTCCTTAAGGAAACCTCCAAACACTCACTTTTCAGATTTTGGGTATAATGAAATCTCTCCAAATGAAAAACTAATTGGACCAAATTAAAGAGAAAGATGAGGGGATTAAGTTGTATAACTATTACCTCGGCTGAATCTTGCTCTAAGTGTGTAAAAAAGCAGAAATCTTGCCCCAAACCCTAGCCTCCTTCTCAACCTCCGAATTTCACTTTGTGTTTCAGCAAATTGGGGGAAAGTGGCTGAAGCATTAGGGTTTAGATGGGTTTAAGTTGGGTCAAAAGGCTGGGTCATGGGTTGCTCCAAGTCCAAACCCAATTGGGTTTTCAGATTTTGCTTATTGGGCCAGTTTTCAATTGTTGGGCTGCAGAATTTCATTGGGCCAGTTTTATACATTGGGTTGCTAAAGTTTAATGGTGTTTGGGCCCAATTTGAAGAGCTCAAGGGCTTGGGTCTGCACAAGGGTTATTGGGCCACTTAATTGAGCCTATACAAGATAAATCTTGGGCCTCTATCTCATTAAATTAGTTTGGGTCTGCCCCTAACTCATTAGGCCTCCATTAGTCTCTTATCACATTTCATTAATTTGGGCCTAGGTGAAGTTCCTATCTCAATTAATTCTCAAGCCCATATTAATAATTTATCTATCTAAAATCCCTATTTACTCAACTTGCCCAATCATCCCATATTATTTATTCTTAATTAATCTTAATCTATGATTAACACCTTAATTAATTTTTGGGGTGTTACATTCTTGATTTTTCCTTGATGGGGGAACCATCTAGGGAGGTTGTTAAGAGTTGTAGGAGGTCAAGGAAACACTTAAACAACCAAGGGAACTTATAGATTAAATCAGTTTTTACAATCCCCTTTAATGCTCTACACTTTTCCAACTTTTAGGTTCATGACTTTCCATGGGGTTTTGTTCATTTTATGGAGGAAGAGACATATGGGGGACCTCTTAGGGATCTTAGGAGCACATTTAAACATTCATTTAAGCCTAAGAATATTTATATAAAATCAGATTTGCAAGGGAGCATTTGGATCCCTAATGATTCCATTTTGTTTCCTAATGCTCCTTTCTTGATTCTATTGGTTCATTCTTAATCCTTGCCATCTAAAACCCCTAATCCCTCCATAAATTGGACAGAAAACAGCCCCTAAGAATTGGGCTCATGGTGGTCAAATTCGTGCAAGAGGAAGGGGGAGGGAGAAACTACCAAAGAATGGAAGTTTTACCTTGTTTTCTTGCTTCCTTTGGCTTGTTCTTCCACTTGGTTGGCTTACTCCCTCAATTTTCGAAATTCCCCTCTCTGTTCTGCCCCAAAAACAGCACCAAACTCTCCATTAAAACCATAGAAAGAAAGCTTGAGAGGAGAGGAGCAAGGTTCAAGAAGGAAGGATATGGAATGTCTTAAAGTTTCTTACCTTTTTCTTGAATTTCTTCCTCCAAAATCTTCCTCCTCTTGTGCGGCTAAGGAGCTGGAGTTCTCCTCTGAAAATGGGCAGAAGCAAGTCGGTTTAGAGAGGGGGAGGCAGAACGTGCATACAAAGAAGAAGAAAGAAGCTTCCTTTAACACTTTAATGCCAATTTTGCCCTTCGTTCTTAGCATTTTCGTTTCTCCTTCGTTTTATCTCCTTTTTGAGAACCGTCTTTTCCATCATAACAAATAGGTTCCCAATTTAATAAAATGCCTTTGGAATCACTCAAATCGAAGCTAAAACAGTCCCGAATGAATCGGTCAAAGTTCGGGTCAACCGACATTGGAAAGAGTACACTGGAGGGGCTTTACTGGTCCCGGGGCTTCCCATGGTTTTTGGGGCCTCTGAGAACCCTGGGCAACTCAAAATTTCCATTTAAAAAGCCCTCCTAGGTGCTTTTCCAAAATTACACTTATTTACGAAAATGCCACTGGCCTTTCGGCAAATTTTTCGAATCACTCCGACCCCGGTTTCTGGGCAACTCAAGGCTTAAATCCTCATTTTCTATTATTTAAAATTTTATCCAAATTTTATTTGGCCTTGAATCACTCATCTCAGGGGACTTGCTTTGAAAACGTGCCCACTTCCGTCGTTTAATGAAAACGGGACATTACACTAGGTATCATTCTTTCCTTTCAAAAATGATTCTTGACTCCTTTTAAGCCTCCTGGAGTCATCACACAATTCAAATAAAGAGACTAACTACATATTGCTTCTTTATGTCATATTATGGAACATAAAGCATCATCTCACATTTTATGGTTTCTAAATTTTCTCCAAGGATTCCCCTTATATTCATTCATCATATATGACTCAAAAATGGGTTTAGAAAATTTTAAAACTTTCCCTAGTTATACTAACCCCTCTTGGCTGAACCTATGCTAGGTTTTAAGCTTCATGGACTTTGCTTTGTTTTCTTGATGGAAGAAGCACATGGGGAGACTTCTAGGGATCTTAGAAGCTCATTTAAACTCTTATTTAGGCATAGGAATTAAGAGATCAAATCAGATTTTGTAAGGTACTGTTCACTTGAAACCCCAGAATTTGCATCTTGAATTTCCATGGTTTTTTGTTAATTCTCTTTGCATATTCTTAATGTTCACACCCTTTTCCTAAGAGTCACCCTTGGTTCTAGCCAAAAACCAAGCCCTTCTACGACTTCTTGAGTGGGGTGAAATGGGTGGAGAAGAGGAGCAAGGGGTAGCAACCATGGAAGAAGAAATTACCTTGTTTTCTTGCTTTTTCTCACTTGAATCTTGTTTTCTTAGGGCTTGATGCAATAGAACCAAGAGACCTTGTTGAGCATAGAAGTGGACCTAATGAAGGATATGGTGCTAAGTTTCAAGCCCAAGGACATGATTTGCAAATTAAAGCCCAAGAGTTCAAGTTAAATATGCCTAAAGATCCATTGCAAGGCATAGGAGGCCCAATAACAAGAGCTAGGGCCAAAGCAATGAAAGAAGCCTTCAATTGTTTAATTTATAAGCTTTATAACTTAGAGCCTATTCATTTAAGTCAAGAGAAGGCCCAAGAAGATGTAAAAGGTGTGATCATGCTAACCATTCTACAAGAGGAGTGCCAAGGCCCAATTGGAGTCCATGTGATTTTTAATGAAGCATGAGCATCCCATGTGACAACTTAAAGAAGCTAATTAGTTTTGACTAGGATTCCTTTTGAATTTTGTTTTTTATTATTTTATTATTTTTTTTGAACTTGGTCAAAGAGCTTATCTTGGATATCAAGTTAAAATTAGTATCATAATCTAATTCCTTAATATTAGGCATCATTTAAAATATTTCTAATCAGATTTTAGAGTTTTACTTTAATTAAGACTCTAGAAATTTTGCCTATAAAAGGCTTCCTATTGTACTCTATTTTGGCACATGAATGAATGAATGAATTTGAGTATTATTCAATACTTTGTGAGGCTTTTACTTCTTTGTGTTCTCTGAGAGTTCACGTGACTTATCAAAGGATTGGTCTTCCTTTGTGGCATCTTGAGGCTAGAGTTCTAAGAGACAAGTTCTCTTAGGGTCTTTCCTTTGATCAACATTCTTGTTTTCTAGCCGGTCTCGGGCAAAGTGTCATCTTGTTGAAGGTTCTTAGGAAAAGGTTCCTAGAGGGTCTCTCATCATTTGGTATCAGAGCTTTGGTCGCTAGTACAAGGTATATATTTCTGTTTTCCCTTTCATTGTTCTTCATACTTTCTCTCCTTCCATTAGTATTACCTTTTCCATTTTCGTCTTTTTCTTTTATCTTCTTTTGTCTTCCATTGTTGTGTTCCTCCATCCTCAAAAAAAAAAAAAAAAAGAGAGTGTGATACTCCGAAAAGAAAAAAAAAAGAAGAGAGTGTGATACTCCAAAAAAAAAATCAAAAAAAAAATTAAAAAAAATTCGAAAAAAAAGGGGTGAAAAAAAAAAAATTCCAGATTGCAAAATTCAAAATTGCAAGTTGTGCCAATTCAAAGTTGAAAGCAAGTTTTGGAGTTAATTTTCTAATTGGAGTTAGTTTCCTAATTGGAGTTAGTTTTGGAGTTAGTTTCCTAATTGGAGTCAATTTCCTAATTGGAGTTAGTTTCCTAATTGGAGTCAATTTCCTAATTGGAGTTAATTTCCTAATTGGAATTTGTTTCTTAATTTGATTGCATTAAGTAGCTACCAAATTATCTACTTTCCTATTTGCATTCAAGAAATAATATTCTTTCCTAATTGTTCTAAACTTGAATTGCAAGTAGTTTCCTATTCTTAAATTTTCTTATTTTCAGAATTTTTTTTTCTTTTTCCTTCTCCTTCCTTCCAGGCCTCTCCTTCCTCCTTTCTTTTTCCCCTTTTTGTTACACACCTTTTTTTCTCCTTTGTTTGATTCTTTGGGAATTTATATTTTAGGATTCTAGTTTTTTTAATTGCCATTAGTCTGATTTGATTTGCTTGTGACTTGCTTAGAACACTTGTAAGAAGCAAATTATTGAGTGGTAAAAGGCAAGAGCGTTAACATTAAAGAAAAAGTTAAAAAGAGAGTTAAACACGAGTGAAATTATCATCTTTTGAGTGTAAACACGTAAGCTAGTGAGTTGCAAAGTCCTATATCTTTCTTTGCTTATTTTTGTACAAACTAATCTTTCAGGATGTCTGGAGAATCTGAGCACAGTGACTTTGACATGAAAGTCTGGGTTGGAGCCGTTCAAAGTACTCTTGAGAAACTTAGTACCAGATTAGATGATATGGAGTCTTCTTCTAATAGGAGGACCCATAGGAGGCAAGCTCATATGGAACCTGATGATGATGCTGAGTCTGACTTTGAGGAGTCTTATACTCGGAAAGGCAGACAATCATCATCCAATAAGGATGGTGGTATTGGACATCAAGATGAAGATCCCCTCATTCCCCAAGAAAAATGACCCGGACCAGTACTTAGATTGGGAAAGAAGAGTGGAGCATGTGTTTGAGTGCCACTCTTACACTGAGATAAAGAAAGTAAAACTTGCTGTGGTGGAGTTTACTGACTATGCTAGCATCTGGTGGGATCAACTCTTACTCACCAGAAGACGTACCGGTGAAGGTCTAATTCGTGATTGGCAAGAGATGAAAATTATCATGCGCAAATGATTTGTCCCTAGTTACTATTACAGGGAATTGCATAAGAGGCTCCAAAAGCTGAAACAAGGTTCTATGAGTGTGGAAGATTACTATCAAGAAATAGAGATTGCCATGATTAAGGCAAATGTGGAGGAAGACCGTGAAGCAACCATGGCCCGATTCATTGAGGGCTTAAATCCTGAAATAGCTGCCCAAGTTGATTTATACAATTACCTGGATATGGAGGAGCTCTTACATAGAGCTATCAAGGTGGAAAAGCAACTAAGGGCTTGACAAAAGCTAAAAGTGACATCTAGCTCGAGTTCTTGGAGGGATTCCAAAGTCTCTTTCAAGCCAAAGATTGATTTCAAGTCTAAGGAAGAAAGTAAGGTAAAACCCTTTCAGGTTAAGGGTAAAACTGATTCAAAACCTTTATCATCTTCTAACCCAACTGCTTCTTCCTCTAAGGTTAGATGTTTTAAATGTAATGGTTTTGGTCACATTGCTTCACAATGTCCTAACAAACGAACTATGATTATTCTTGAGAATGGTGATGTGACTAGTGCTAGTAGTGAGTCTGAGGAGGATGAGATGCCACCCCTGACTGATGACTCAGATTTAGAATTAACTGAAGCCGTAAATGGTGAAGCCCTTGTGGCTAGACGTGCTCTCAACATTCAACCAAAAGAAGATCTCGAGGTAGAGTAGTGTAGGCATATTTTCCATACTCGTTGCTTCATCCACAAGAAGGTCTGTAGTTTGATTATTGATGGTGGTAGCTGCACAAATGTAGCTAGTACTTTACTTATGGAAAAGCTAAACTTGCCTACTTTGAGGCACCCTACCACTTATAAATTATAATGGCTTAATGATAGTGGGGAGGTAAAAGTATCAAAACAGGTGATTATCTCTTTTTCTATTGGTAATTATCATGATGAGATTCTTTGTGATGTAGCACCTATGTATGATGGTCACTTGTTACTTGGTAGGCCATGGCAGTTTGATAGAAAGTTAAAGCATGATGGATATAAAAATTATTACTCCTTTGTTTTTAATTGTAAGACCATTGTGTTGACCCCTCTATGTCCTGTTCAAGCATATGAAGATCAGTTAAAAATTGAAAGAGAGTGTAAGAATTGAGAGCAAGAAAAGAAAGGTAAAGTGAGTGTGAGTGTTGAGAATGAGAAGAAGCAATAGAAAGGAGAGCTGAGTAGAAAGAAAATTAGAGAAAAATATGAAGAAAAGAAAGTGAGTTTATTTTCGAGTAAAAGTGAGATCAAGAGAGCTCTATTTAGTGAAAATTCTTTCTTATTGCTTTATAAAGATGTTTATCTTACTATCAACGATCTTGATCACTCTTTGCCTGCTAGTGTTACATCTTTATTGTAGGAATTCTGTGACTTATTCCCAAAGGAAATACCTAATGGATTGCCCCTTTGAAGAGGCATTGAGCATCGCATAGACTTTATCCCAGGAGCATCTATTCCCAATAGACCTGCTTATCGAGCAAATCCATATGAGACTAAGGAAATACAACATCAAGTGGAAGAACTCATAAAGAAAGGCTTTGTTCGTGAAAGTTTAAGTCCATGTGCTGTGCCGGTGATTCTTGTGCCCAAAAAGGATGGCAAGTGGCAGATGTGTATAGATTGTCGTGCCATCAACAAAATAACGGTAAAACATCGCTACCCTATCCCTAGGTTAGATGATATGCTTGACGAGTTGCATGGTGCATGTGTTTTCTCTAAAATTGATCTTAGAAGTGGTTACCATCAAATTAGAATGAAAGAAGGTGATGAATGAAAAACTGCTTTTAAGACCAAGTTTGGGTTATATGAATGGTTAGTTATGCCATTTGGCTTGACTAACGCACCTAGCACTTTCATGAGTTTAATGAACCATGTCTTTAGATCTTTCATTGGTAGATTTGTTGTGGTTTACTTTGATGACATTTTGATTTACTCTAAAAGTCTAGAAGAGCATGTGAATCATTTGCATGATGTGTGTGTTGTGCTTAGAGAGAATAAACTCTTTGCCAATTTAGAGAAGTGCTCTTTTTGTTTGGATTCTATGGTTTTTCTTAGATTTGTTGTAGGAGCTCATGGCATACAAGTGGATGAGGAGAAGGTCAAAGCAATCTGAGAGTGGCCAACTCCAAAGAATGCAAGTGAAGTAAGGAGCTTCCATGGATTGGCGAGCTTTTATAGGCGATTTGTTAAGAACTTCTCTAATCTTGCTGCCCCTTTAAATGATTTGGTAAGAAAGAATGTGGTATTCAAGTGGGGTGAAGCACAAGAGCATGCTTTTAACATACTGAAAGACAAACTAACTAATGCCCCTATACTTGTATTGCCTGATTTTACTAAGGTTTTTGAAATTGAGTGTGACGCTTCTGGTATAGGTATAGGTGGTGTGTTGATGCAGGATTCCAAACCTATTGCATATTTTAGTGAGAAATTAGGTGGCCCTGCTTTAAATTATTCTACATATGATAAAGAGTTGTATGCCTTGAAACGAACTTTAGAAACTTGGCAACATTATTTGTGGCCTAAAGAGTTTATTATCCATTCTGATCATGAAAGTCTTAAGTTTCTTAAGTCCCAGGGTAAATTGAACAAAAGGCATGCAAGTTGGCTTGAATTTATTGAAACCTTCCCTTATGTGATTAAGCATAAGCAGGGAAAGGAAAATGTTGTAGCGAATGCATTGTCTAGGCGTTACACTTTGATTACTTCCATGCATGCTAGATTGATAGGATTTGAGATGTTAAAAGGCATGTATGAGTCTGATTCTGATTTCGCTGATATTTGAAAATCTTGTGAAATGTATGGTGCTAATGATTATTACAGGTTTGATAGGTTTCTTTTCAAAAAGAACAAGTTATGTGTTCCTATGTGTTCCATTTGTGAGCTTCTTGTTAAGGAAACTCATGGCGGGGGATTGATGGGTCATTTTGGTGTCGAAAAGACTTTGGCTCTTTTGAATGAGCATTTTTATTGGCCTGGCATGAGAAAGGATGTGGTTGCTGTTTGTTCTAGATGTATTACTTGTAAGCATGCTAAGTCTAGAATTCAATCACATGGCTTATATTCCCCCTTACCAGTTCCCTCTCACCCATGGACTGATATTTCTATGGACTTTGTCTTGGGTTTACCTAAATCTTCCACTGGGAAAGATAGTGTCTTTGTTGTTATGGATAGGTTTAGTAAAATGGCACATTTTATTGCTTGTTCCAAAACTAATGATGCTATGTATATGGCAGAATTGTTTTTCAAGGGGATTGTTAGGTTGCATGGTGTGCCAAAAACTATTGTTAGTGATAGAGATGTAAAATTCTTGAGTTATTTCTGGAAAACGTTGTGGAATAAACTTAGCACTAAGCTTTTGTTTTCTACTACAGCATACCCACAAACTGATGGGCAGACTAAGGTTGTTAATAAAACCCTCTCTACTTTATTAAGAGCTATCATTCAAAAGAATCTTAAGAATTGGGAGAAGTGTTTGCCCCATGTCGAATTTGCTTATAATCGTGCTGTTCATTCTGCTACAAAATTCTCTCCTTTTGAAATTGTTTTGGCTTTAATCCTTTAACGCCGTTAGATTTGCTTCCTTTACCTTCACATGAGTTTACTAACCTTGATGGTGCTAGGAAGGCTAAGTTTGTGCAGGATTTGCATAAGAAGGTGAAAGCCAATATTGAAAGAAGGAATGAGCAAATTGCTAGCCAAGTTAATAAGGGTAGAAGGCGTGTGGTGTTTGAACCCGGCGATTGGGTGTGGATTCACTTGTGAAAAGAACGTTTCCCAGAACAAAGAAAGTCAAAACTCTAACCTAGAGGAGATGGTCCCTTTCAAGTTCTTGAAAGGATTAATGATAATGCTTATAAAATTAACTTACCTAGTTCTTATGGAAATATTAATGCTACTTTTAATATAGCTGATCTCTCTTCCTTTGATATTGCAGATTCAAGGACGAATCCTTTTCAAGAGGGGGGGAATGATGCAATAGAACCAAGAGACCTTGTTGAGCATAGAAGTGGACCCAATGAAGGATATGGTGCTAAGTTTCAAGCCCAAGGACATGATTTGCAAATTAAAGCCCAAGAGTTCAAGTCAAATGTGCCTAAAGATCCATTGCAAGGCATAGGAGGCCCAATAACAAGAGCTAGGGCCAAAGATCCATTGCAAGGCATAGGAGGCCCAATAACCAGAGTTAGGGCCAAAGCAATGAAAGAAGCCTTCAATTGTTTAATTTATAAGCTTTATAACTTAGAGCCCATTCATTTAAGTCAAGAGAAGGCCTAAGAAGATGTAAAAGGTGTGATCATGCTAACCATTCTACAAGAGGAGTGCCAAGGCCCAATTGGAGTCCAATTACAAGAGATTAAGAATCATGTGACAACCATGTGATTTTTAATGAAGCATGAGCATCCCATGTGACAACTTAAAGAAGCTAATTAGTTTTGACTAAGATTCCTTTTGAATTTTGTTTTTTATTATTTTATTATTTTTTTGAACTTGGTCAAAGAGCTTATCTTGTACATCAAGTTAAAATTAGTATCATAATCTAATTCCTTAATATTAGGCATCATTTAAAATATTTCTAATCAGATTTTAGAGTTTTACTTTAATTAGGACTCTAGAAATTTTGCCTATAAAAGGCTTCCTATTGTACTCTATTTTGGCACATGAATGAATGAATGAATTTGAGTATTATTCAATACTTTGTGAGGCTTTTGCTTCTTTGTGTTCTCTGAGAGTTCACGCGACTTATCAAAGGATTGGTCATCCTTTGTGGCATCTTGAGGCTAGGGTTCTAAGAGACAAGTTCTCTTAAGGTCTTTCCTTTGACTAACATTCTTGTTTTCTAGCCGGTCTCGGGCAAAGTGTCATCTTGTTGAAGGTTCTTAGGAAAAGGTTCCTAGAGGGTCTCTCATCAGGGCTCCTCTCTTCAAATTTGAATTTTTCCCTTAATTTTTCCATTAAAAAAGATTTATAAACTTCATTATAAACAAACAAAACAAAGGAGAATGGAGAAGAAGAGGTTTGGATGGAAGAAAGCATGAAAAACTACCAAAATTCCTTACCTTCAACCCTTGATTTCTCTTCTCCTTCTTTTTCCCTTGGTGCACCACTTTCCTAGGGTTTCTTCTTTTGTTTAGGGCAGAAAAATATGAGACTAAATGAATGGGAGAGTAGGGCACCTCATATATATAGGTGGAGGAGAATGGCTTTTTCAAAAATTCTCGTTCTGCCCTTCGTTTTTAGCATTTTTGTTTCTACTTCTTTTTAGCTCTTTTTTTAGAACCGTCTTTTCCATCATAAAATTTAGATTCCCAATTTAGTAAAAAACTTTTGGAATTAGTAAAATTGGAGCAAAAACCTTCCTGAATGAATCCGTCAAAGTTTGGGTATATCGACATTGGAAAACGTCCATCGAAGGGGTTTTAGCGGTCTTAGGGCATCCCATAGTTTTCAGTGCCTCTGAGAACACCAAAAAACTTAAAACTTTCATTTAAAAAGCCCTCCTATATGAATTCTAAAAATTGCTAAAAATTACAAAAATGCCATTATGTTTTGTAGGTTTTTTGTAAGAAATTATTTCTTCATTTTAGCTCTATTTTTCTTTCCATCTGAACCTAGAATTCTTATTTTTAGGAGTCAAAAATGTTGTTCAAATTTTTTAGGACCTTAACTAATTCATATCGGGGGACTTGGTTTGAAAACGCGTCCATTTCTGTCGTTTAACGAAAACTAGACATTACAACTCTCACCTTTTTTAAAAAAATTTCATTCTCAAAATTTAGATAGCATACCTCATAGGAAGAGTTCTGGATACTTCTCTCTCATATCTTCCTCTAACTCCCAGGTAGCTTCTTAGGGAGATAACCGCTTTCAAACCACTCTTACCAACGGTATCGTCTTATTCCGTAACTGCTTGAGTCTAACATCCACGATTTAATCTAGTGATACTATGTATGATAGATCATTATGTAATTGCACATTCTCGTATTCTATGACATGTAAGGGGTCGGGTTGATACTTTTTGAGCTATGAAACATGAAATACATTTTAGCTCAGGTTTGGGGGAAGGGCTAGTTTATAGGCCACAGGTCCTACTTTATCAAGAATTTGGAAAGGACCTATGTACGTTGGACTGATCTTTTTGCTTTTAATGGACTGACCTATCCCTATGACTGGAGACACTCTAATGAAGATATGGTCTCCAATCTCAAGCTCTAATGACCATCTACGTTTATCTGCATTACTTTTTTGTCTATTTTGGGCCTTCAGCAGTTTCTTTCTAATGGTCTTGATTTGTCTAGAAGTCTGGTCCACTAACTCAGCCTATAAGGCTGCACTCTCCTAGCTTAACCCAACACATCGGAGACCTACACTTCCTCCCATACAATACCTCATATGGTACCATCTGTATACTTGCATGATAACTATTATTATAGGCAAACTCCACTAGAGACAAGTATGTATCCTAGTTTTGTTTTATTTCTAAGACACACACCCTCAACATGTCTTCTAGGGCTTGAATGATTATCTCCATCTGACCATCTATCTGTGGGTGATAGACTATGCTAAATTTGAGCCCGGTACTAGGGCATCCTGTAATGATCTCTAGAAAATTTAATGTGAATATGGGATCTCTATCTGAGACTATGCTCCTAGATACACCATGTAATTTAACTATCTCCTTGATGTACAGCTGGGCTAACTTATCTAGGATATAAGTGGCTTTTATAGCTAAGAAGTGTGCTAACTTTGTTAATCTATCCACTATTACCCTTATTGCATCATGCCCCAATGATGTCTTGGGTAAACCTATGACAAAATCCATAGCTATACTATCCCATTTTCACTCCGAGATATTTAGGGGCTGAAGTAACCCAGTTGGCTTTTGGTGCTCTATCTTAACTCTTTGACCATCTATCATGAGACATATTCTGCTCTGTCTATTTTCATTCCAGGCCACTAGAATATTTTCTTTAAATCCTGATACATTTTATTACTGCCTAGATGAATGGTATACTTACTCTTATATGCCTCATCTAATATTCTTTCTCTAATTTCTATATTTCTAGGTACATACAGCCTATCCTTGTACCCTCACTATGTCATTTTTAGACAGATTGAACTCCTGAATGCTACCCTGGGCTATCTGGGCTTTAATTTTACTTACATAGTCGTCTCTCTGCTGGGCCTCTCTCATCTGATCCTTTAGGTCATTTTCTATTCGGATTTCACTCATTAATAGTTTCCCTGAATACACCTTACAGGAGAGACTCATATCTCTGAATCTCTCAATCAATTCTTGTTCTTGGATCATCATACAGGCCATGTGCATGGATTTTCTACTTAGGGCATCAGCTACCACATTAGCCTTATCGGGATGGTATTTCAATGTGAAATCATAATCTTTCAATAATTCTAACCATCTCCACTATCTCATATTCAACTCTTTCTATTTAAATAAATATTTAAGGCTCTTATGGTCGCTGTAAATTTCTATTGCTACCCCATATAAGTAGTGTCTCCATATTTTCAAAGCAAACACCACTGCGGTTAACTCTAAGTCATGTATGGGGTAGTTTTCTTCACGAGATTTCAACTATCTAGAAGTATAAGCTACCACTCGGCCTTTCAGTATAAGCACGCATCTTAACCCTTTTTTTGAGGCATCACTATAGACTACAAAAGTCTCTTTAGGGTCAAGGAGTACTAAAACTAGGGTCGTGGTTAACTTGTGCTTCAACTCCTAAAAAGTACTCTCATATTTTTCATTCCACACAAACAGTATATTTTTTCTAGTAAGTGGGGTCAGTGGTATCACTATCTAAGAAAAGCCCTGAACAAACCTGTAATGTCTGATTTTCATTAAACGACAAAAACAGGCGCGTTTTCAAAGCAAGTCCCCTAAAATGAACTAGCTAAGGTCTTAAAAAATTTAAGTAACATTCTAAACTCTTAAAAATGAGAATCCTAGACTTAGATGGAAGGAAAAATAGAGCTAAAATGAAGAAACAAATTTTGATGGAAATCTTATAAAATGTAATGGCTTTTTCATAATTTTGAGCAATTTTTGAAATTCACACAGAAGGGTTTTTTAAACGAAAGTTTTGAGTTATTCGGGGTTCTCAGAGGCCTTGAAAACCATGAGAAGCCCCGGGACAGTTAAATCCCCTCCGATGGATGTTTTCCAATGTTGGTGCACTCGAACTTTGATGAATTTGTTTGAGAAGGTTTTAGCTCCAATTTGAGTGATTCCAAAGACATTTTATTAAATTGGGAACCCAAATTTTATAATGGAAAAGATAGTTCTCAAAAAGGAGTTAAAACAAAAGAGAAACAAAAATGCAAAGAACAAAGGGCAAAATGGAAATTTTTTTAAAAGCTACTTTCCTACCCCTATATATATGTGGCCCCCCACTTTCTCCCTCAGTTGGACTTAGAATTTTCTGACTAATTTCAAAGGAGAGAGCTAGGGTTTTGGGCGCACAAGAGAGGAAGAAGAAGAAGGAAGAATTCAAGCTTTAAGGTATATTTCCATGGTAGTTTTTTATATTTTCTTCCATCCACACCTCTTCATCTTCATTCTCCTTTGTTTCTTTTGATTAAAATGGAGTTTATAAATCTGATTCATGGGAGAAACTCAAGGGAATTTTTGGATTTGAAGAGAGGAGCTTAGAGAAAGCAAGATTTGAGCAAGAACAAGTAAGGAAACTAGGCAATTTCTTTTCCTATGGTTGATATCTTGATCCTCCCTTCTTTTCCATTTCACCTAACCATAGGAACCATAGGAGGAGTTGACTTTTAGGTAGAACCAAGCATGAATCTAAGGAAAAAGGGTGTGGAGATTAAGAATATGCAAAAGGAATTAACAAAAAACTATTATATTTCAAGATGCAAATTCTAGGGTTTTGTGTGCACCTTGTAAAATCTGATTTTGTATGATGATTCCCAAGTATAAATAAGAGTTTAAATAAGTTCTCAAGGTCCCTAAGATGCTCCCCACATGCTTCCTCCTTCAAGAAAACCAAGCAAAACCCATGGAGACCAACAAGCCTCATGGTCTCGGCCAAGCATAGATGGGATAGCTAGGGAGAGTTTTAAATTTTTCTAAGCCCATTCTTGAGTCATATATGATGAATGAAAATGAGAGGAGGCCTTGGGAAAAATTTATAACTCATAGAAAGTGAGTTGGTGCTTTAGGTTCCATATTATAACCTAAAGAAGCAACAAGTAGTTAGGCTCCTTATTTTAATTGTGTAATGACTCCAAGAGGCTTAAAAGGAGTCAAGAATCATATTTGAAAGGAAATAATAAAGCTTAGAATTTAATTGAGGGGTGCTGCTTCATTAGGTGCATTTATGGACCATAATGGGATTTATAGAACAACCTAGTATCTAATCAAGTTGTGTGGCCTTAGAATTTATTTCATGAACCTAATTGGCTTCCATAAATTGTATCTAGGCCAAGAGAAAGCATCTCCACAAGTTTGTGTGTGTGTAGCCAAGAAGGGAAGCTTGGATTCAAAGGAAAAAGTGTGTGATTGTGTGTAAGGTAGCTCTCTCCACCTTCTCTCATGCATGGATGTATGTTTAGTTTGTCTTAGAATGTATGTGTGTGTATTTTCAAGCCATGAAAAGTATGCTAGTATGATTTTATATGCCATGATTTTATAATGACATATTATATTTCTAAATGATGCTATGATGTTTGTTTGAGTTTACTTGAGTGTGGAGAGGCCAAGAACTCTTAACCATGGTGAGGATGAGCCAAAAACCCTTAAGATTGGTTGAGACAAAGAAAAGAGTCTCCTAAAAGAAAAGTGGGCTCCCAAGAGTATAGTTGAGTCCAAGAATTTCTTAAAGAATGGGTGAGGCAAGTCCAAAATCCATGAGAAAAAAGGTGAGGCCAATCCATCCACTTAGCAAGCTCTTGAATGTCTTGTATGACTTATTCACATGCCAAGCTTGCTTCTTGAATGTTCATGACTTCCATTATATCCATGCATGCATTTTCAAGACTTGCTTTGCATATGTTATGTGTGATTGAATAGGAGATGAGATATTAGGATTCTTTGAATCTCATTCTCTCCTCTCCAATGATCTAATATGCTAGGTGAACCAAGTGGATAAGGTAATGGAAGCCAACCACCTTGAAGAAGAGAGATTAACAACCTAATGCATAGTTTTTAGTTCTTTAAGGCCATATTTGTGTCAAAGAATGTAATCCTATGATGTATATGGTCTATGACCTCTTGAACATATGTAATTATGATATTATGTCATGTATGAATGAGAGGATATGTTATGTAGCCATTAGAATGTGAATTGAATATATGATGGAAAATTAGTTTCATGAATGCTTTGATGGAAATGTGCATGTGTGGATGAAAATGGCCAAAATGAGATGCATGAGATTTGGGACTATTTGGGCAGTTCACACAAGTCCTAATTATGCTTTTAGACTTGCCCAAAAGGTGCCAAGACCAAAGAAAAAATATTTGGACATTTTGGTACCCTATACAGAGCCAAAATTGACTATAATAGAACCTTATATCACTTTTTAGCCAAATGAGCTCTTCTTGATTTAAGATTTGGCATTCAATTAGAGCTTATTTTTGGGAAGCTAAAGAACATAATTTTTGGAGGTCTATAGAATATTTGATGAATTTCCAAAGTTGGCAAATTTTCTAATTTTGGTCTGATGCACTATTCATCTAGTCCGAAAATGAAATCTATCACACAGGGCGCAAATGATGTCCAATTGCCATGAAATTTTATAAAGAGAAACTAGACATTCATAGTGATGAGTGCCAACTAGAAACACCTCATTTAGATGTCTAGAGAGGGAGATATGAATTTTTGAAGATTCTATCTAGTATCAGGGATTCCAGCCGACCTTTGTTACTATTTAATTGGATTTTGAGGTCTTGCTATGCCTAACCTAGTCTAGAGTTATTTTTCTCCTCCATCTAACATCCACAAATTTTCATATTGGTATCATTTACATAGGTTGAATTTTTTTGGAATTAATTAAACATTTTCAAAATTTGCTACAAAAACTTATGACAGCATCAGTGGGCAATTTGACCTTTGAATCTTTCTAGATGTCAAATATTCTCTGTGATGACTTTTGTGGTCTAGAAATATTTTTAGTATGAAATAGACATCCATAGCTTTCCATAATGGCCAAAAATTCATGATTTTGATTTTTCTAAAATTAGTTATAAATTTTCAAATTTGGTTAGAAAAGGGGTAAATTCTGGCAGAAATTTAATATGCATATTTTAAGCTTTTCTTCGTGATTCTTGAGATGTAGGCCACTTTTAATGATGCAAATGAGTTGTAATCATGTAATTAAATATGAGTATGTGTTGTATGAGCTCACTCGATCCACGTGACACTGAATAAAATTTTTATACATAACGCAATGCAAAAATATTTATTATTTTTATCGCCTTTTTCATTGGTAACTCACATGATTCATGAACTTCAGTTATTTAAAGGCATGAGGTGAGCTAGAAATTTTGGTGTTATAGAACCTCTTATAGTAACTTGTTAAACCTAGGAAGCTCCTGATCTCTGTCACTATCCTAGGCCTCTCCTCTCCCACTGTAATACTGTCTCTACCTTATAGGGACCTGCTGCGACCCCTGCCTGGGAGATCACATGACCTAGAAATTGAACTTCAGTGAGCCAAAACTCACATTTACTAAGTTTAGTGTACAATTGTCTCTCTCTCAAGGTCTCTAAGGCTAATCTCAGGTGTTGTTCATGTTTCTCTCTACTTTTTGAGTCGATGAAGATGTCATCTATGAAGACAACTACGAATCTGTCTAAGTATGGCCTGAAGACTTTATTCATATAATCCATGAATATTGCAGGTGCATTTATCAACCCGAAGGGCATAACTAAAAATTCATAATACCCATATCTAGTTCTAAAAGCTATTTTGGGAATTTCCTCAGCCTTTATTCTAAGCTGGTGATATCTCGACCTGACGTCTATCTTAGAAAATACTGATACTCCTACTAATTAATCTAGAAGGTCATCTATGCGAGAGAGAGGGTACTTATTCTTAATGGTGATCTTATTGAGTTCTTGGTGATCTATACATAGTCTAAGGCTTCCGTTTTTCTTCTTTATGAATAAGACTGGAGCTCCTTACGGTGAGACATTGGATCTGATAAAACCCTTTTCTAAGAACTCTTCTATCTGTTTCTTAAGCTCAACTAGCTCAGTGGAAGCCATCCTATACAAGGCCTTAGAACTGGACTTGCCTCGGTACAATGTCTATAGGAAACTCTACCTCTCTCTCCAGGAGTAGTCCACTAATCTCTCTAGGGAATACCTCGGGGAATTCCCTCACTACAGGGATCTTATCTATACCCTCTTCTACCTCTGCCTGAACTGAAAAGAAAATTAGGTATCCCTGGCAACCATATGCTAGAGACCTCTCAGCCTGGGAGGTGGTCATAATAAATAACTTAGTCCTCATACTAGGTACAGTCCCACACTCAGGTAAAAGAATACATCTGTGGCTATAATTTAGGGTGGCATTATTTGCAGACATCCAATTCTTGCCAATGATCACATCAATATTAATAAAGGGCATACAAATTGTTGGGAATTTAGGGACACACAGTGGAAAATTAAAATCCCGAATCCCTTCCCATGGATCCATCAATGTTGTTTAAATCAAGTAGATCTAGAAATATTTACCTTTTTCTATCGGATCTTAGGAACTGATCTATAAATTTGCTCCTTCTATCGGTATCAACATGAATGGATGCTCAACTCGAATGGCGTGCTAGTGCCTCTTACCAACGTCTATACACGTTCTTGGTAGAGAAGATGCTCTCCTCTTCCTTTCTCTCTCTCTCTCTCTAGGTGTGTAACACCCCGAAATTAATTAAGGTACTAATCATGGATTAAGATTAATCAAGGATAATTAATAGAGCATGATTGGGCTAGTTAAGGAAATAGGGATTTCAAATAGATAAATTATTAATATGGGTTTAAGAATTTATTTAGGATAGAAATTGCATCTAGGCCTAAATTAATGAAACATGATAAGAGGCTAATGGAGGCCCATTGAATTAGGGGCAGATCCAAACCCTTGAGCCCTTCAAATTAGGCCCAAATCTCATTAAACTTCAGCAACACAATGTATTAAACTGGCCCAACAGAATTATGCAGCCCAATAATTAAAAACTGGCCCAACAAGCAAAATCTGAAACCCAATTAGATTTGGACTTGGAGCAACCCATGACCCAACCCCTTGACCCAACTTAAACCCATCTAAACCCTAATTGCTTCAGCCACACCTTCATTTTTCTGAAACTCAAGAGGCAAATTCGGAGGTTGAGAAGGAGGCTAGGGTTTGGGGCAAGATTTCTGCATTTTCACACACTTAGAGCAAGATTCAGCCAAGGTAATAGTTATACAACTTAATCCCCTCATCTTCCTTTTTAATTTGGTCCGATTAGTTTTTCATTTGGAGAGTTTTCATCATATCTAAAATCTGAAAAGTGAGTGTTTAGGGGTTTTCTTGATGAAATTCGTAGGTTGAGGTTGGGGTTGGTATTTGGTGACTTTAAACCCCCCATTTTGATGTTTTCCTTATTGGTTTGAGACCCCCATAGCTGATTTATATTATGGGTACTAATTTTATATGAATTTGCTTAGGATTTTGGATGAAACATTGAGAATTCTGGTGGGAGATACTTGAATCCGAATTTGAGATTTGTGGTGGCTGTTGCAATTGTCTGCAAGTGAGGTAACCGGGGTTTACATTAATTCCATGCATGTATCTACTTTAATTTCATATTTGCTATATATGAATGATTTGAAATGTTGAATGAATTGGTTGGCTATCTGTTGTATCATGATTGGACCTTGTGAGTCCATGGTGGAGCTGTGGTGCGGCTGCCACCAGTACATGTGCCGCGATCGGGCACCGGGTTATGATCAAACCCCAGATGCACTGAGCCCTGGTGTGCTCAATGGGGAGTAGGTGCCGTGGACGGGCCTCTCCTAGTGTTAATGGCCTTTAACATGTTAAATATATGATTGCTAGTATGGGATAGTAATCATGATAGCCTAATTGTTTCATTTGCTGAAATGACTGATATGATTCTGATATGGATTTTGATTCATGCATATATGTTGATTAAACTGGATTATATGATGGAATTGTTTTGGTTACTGAGATTTATATCTCACCCCGTGTTATGGGATCAATATTTCAGGTGAAAGTTCCTCGGGTAAGGATAAGGGTAAGCAAGTGGATGAGAATCCATAAGCTTCAACCTATGGGGAGATGGCTACACTTGGGCTGACTTAGCTAGGATAGATGCTAATTTTGTATTCCTTAATGTATAGCATCATCATGTATCTATATTGCCAAGTGTAGGCTTGAACATTTGATTTATTGAGAATGTATGTACTGGAGGGCTAGACCTTATCTTAACTTGATAATTATTGTATGGATTCATGGTATTTGCTGAAAATTATGTTGACATATGATATGGCTTATCAATGGAAATGTAACCCTTGAGATATTGACATCAACCCCTCATGTATAGAACCCCCATTGATTGAGTATTAAAGGATGGATGCTGGTAGTTAATGTATATTCTGTTGTTGTTACTTTGTAAACTTGCTGATAGAGGGTAATTAGAGGAAAGAAATGGGCACATAAGTTTTGGAATTGGTAATGGAAGAATAGCTAAGCAAATAGGGTAGATAAATGCCATTAGAGCCATATAAAATGAGGGAAAGTGACCTTAGAGTGTCCCTAAGAAGAGAAATGGAGAGTAGAGGGCGAAATATAGTGAAAACAGTGACTGAAGGGAATCACGCCGCGGCTAGGAAGGCTTCACCGTGGCCTAGGGAGTGACAGTGGCGAGGGACGCCGCGGCTTGAGAAAACTCGCCGCGGCACGGAGTGAAAATAATCGCCCAGGGGGTGACAGAACGTAACCTCACCGCGGCGCAAGAAGTCTCGCCGCGGCGCGAGTCGAGAAAATTAATTTGGGAGGTTACAGTAGCAAAACTCGCCGCAGCGCCACATAGGTTGGCGGCGGCGAAAGTCAGGAAAATTCCAGAGAGTAATTGGGCCGCGGCGCAAGAGTTCCAGGCCGCGGCGCAAGTTTAAAATTGTGGTTTTTGAGCTCCAGAACCTAACTTAGCCGCGGCGGGAAAGTTCTAAGTCGCGGCGCAGGTCCCCAAACTCCTATATTTGACCTAGAAACCCTAATTTCAGTAAGGCTAATGTTAGGGAATGGTATGAGTACATTGGTGGGATGTTTTTGTGGGTTGAAATTGATCAATGGATGAATCATAAACCTTTAATGATGGTATAAACCCTTCTTATGCGTGATTCCGTTATAGTTGTTAGTTGATGATCCTAGTAGTATCAAGGTTTAAATTTTCCCTATATTTCTGCAAAGTAATTGATTGTAACAACCCCAAACCTTGATCATTAATTATTAATAGCATGTTTAACCTTAATTATTGAGATTAGAAACTAGGGTCGTCACAGTTGGTATCAGAGCAATGGTTCAGGCATGTGTGTTTGATTTACATCTTTGTTGTTAGAAAACTTGGCAATCATGATGCATGCATGATAGGAATAGGAACATTATGACCTGATGATAACTCTCATACCTGTACATATATCTGCCATGGGTGGAGTGTGTTTTGTTTACCTTGAGCTGTAGTTTAATAGGGGATGCTTGTGGTTGTGCTTATAGCTTTGAAGAGTTAAATGGCTACTCGTAGAGAAACCACTGAAATGCTAAGAGAGATGCAAGAGGCCATGGTTGCCATGGCCAACCGAATGAAGGAACAAGCTGAGGCCCATGAAACTACAGTGAGGGCAATGACTGATCGGCTTCAAGAGCAAGCCGTGGCCCATGCAGCGACTGTGCAAGTGCTGTAACAACTTCATGAGAATATGAGTAAGCAAAACCAAGAGGTGCCAGTGAGAAATCGTGTGGGGGCTGGTCAAAACCCTGGTGTGGGAGAGGATGGTGACCTCTCTGTGGTGTTGTCTAAGTTCCAAAAGGCTAATCCTCCATCATTTTTGGGGGAGTTAGACACTGAGAAGGCCGAGAAGTGGCTAATGCAAATAGAGAAGACCTTCGGGGTTATGACTTGCACCACCGAACAAAAAGCAAAGCTGGCCATCTATAAGTTTGAAGGTGAGGCGAAGCACTGGTGGAAGAGTGCCTCTAGATTATTGGTTGCAAGGGAGATACCCTTGACCTGGGAGAGCTTTCAAACAGCATTTGAAAGCAAATATTTTCCCCCATCAGTGAGGGCCGACAAGGAAGCTGAGTTTAACTTCCTTGAGCAAGGGGATATGAATGTAGACCAGTATGCGGCCAAATTTATTCAGTTGTCCCGCTTCTCTTCCTACCTGAAAAGGTTTAATGATGAGCCCTGGAAAGCTGAGAAATTTGAGAGAGGCCTGAGACTGGAGATCAAGGATAAGATTGTATCCTTACAAATCCGTAATTTTGATGAACTAGTGGAGAAGTGCAGAGTGACAGAGAGGGCCATGATGGAGACTGAGGCCAAGAAAAAGAAGACCCTGGAAGGAAAACGGGACCGGGGCATGGAGCCCTTTAGGGGCATGAGCAAGAAAGGAACCCATAGTGGGAGTGGCTCTTGGGGAAGGAGACCACTCCCAAGAAATGTCCCTCAAAGACGAAGTATGGGACCACCGAGAATCGCAATGAGTGCCCCACCCACTTGTGCCAAATGTGGGAAGAACCATGGGAACGGGCCTTGTCCTGTGTGTTACAATTGTGGAAAACTGGGACACTATGCGCGGACTTGCACAGTGTCACGTGAGTCGGCCTCATCAATTAAGCCGCCTATCCAAGGAAGGGTGTTCGCCCTTACGCAGCATGAGGCTAGTAGATCCCCTAGCCTGATCCGAGGTACATTGCTTGTCCATAATCATGTCGTAGATGCATTGTTTGATTCGGGTGCGACCCACTCATTCATCTCATATGACTGTGTTAAGCGTCTGGGTCTTAAAATTAGCTTGCTGCCATTTGAATTATCTGTGTCCACCCCTACTGGATATTCTATGATTACATCTGATGTATGCTTAAATTGTACTATACAATTGGATAGCCGTTGTACTACCCTTAACTTGATTTGTATCCCTTTGTGTGATTTTGATGTAATCATTGGCATGGACTGGTTGTCTGCTAATAATGTGATACTGGACTGCAACCGTAAAACTGTTTCCTTACCTGCAAACATACCTGGAACTTGTCCTGTGACTGAGCTTACTTGTGTGTCTGCCGCCCAAGCTGGGAGGTGCCTTAGGCGTGGATGCCAAGGGTTTCTAGTATTCTTTTCATTGCATGTTGAAGTTAAGGATGGGTTAGAGGATATACCTGTGATTGGGGAGTTTCCTGAGGTTTTCCCTAAAGAGTTTAGTGGACTACCTCCAGAGAGAGAGTTGGAATTTTCTGTTGATTTGGTACCCGGTACTGGTCCAATCTCTAAGGCCCCGTATAGAATGGCGCTTGCTGAGTTGGTTGAGTTAAAGAGTCAATTAGAAGAGTTACTTGAGAAAGGGTTTATTAGGCCAAGTGTGTCTCCATGGGGAGCACCAGTTTTATTTGTCAAGAAGAAAGATGGTAGCCTTAGACTTTGTATTGACTATAGGCAACTGAACCAAGCGACTGTTAAGAATAAATACCCTTTGCCTAGAATTGATGACTTGCTTGACCAATTAGCTGGAGCGTCGGTCTTTTCAAAGATTGACCTTAGATCGGGATATCACCAACTTAGAGTCAAGGCTGAGGATGTACCTAAGACAGCCTTTAGGACTCGATATGGCCATTATGAATTCCTAGTTATGCCTTTTGGGTTAACCAATGCCCCTGCCATTTTCATGGATTACATGAATAGGATTTTTAGGCCTTATCTTGACCGGTTTGTGGTAGTGTTCATTGATGACATCCTCATCTACTCTAAAAGTAGTGAAAAGCATGAAGAGCATCTTAGGATAGTTCTTCAGACCTTGAGAGAGCATCAGTTGTATGCTAAGTTGAGCAAATGTGAGTTTTGGTTACGGGAGGTCAAATTCCTAGGTCATGTGATATCAGAACAAGGGGTAGCGGTAGATCCTAGCAAGGTAGAGGCGGTACTGAATTGGGAGAGACCCAAAACGGTGACCGAAATCCGTAGCTTCTTAGGTCTAGCCGGCTACTACAGAAGATTCATTAAGGGATTTTCTCAGTTAGCCATGCCTTTGACCAAATTGACTAGGAAGGACCAACTATTTATATAGGATGCTAAGTGTGAGAATGCCTTTCAAGAGCTTAAGGATAGGCTTACCACCGCACCTGTGTTAGTGATACCTGATCCAAAAGAGACATTCACAGTCTATAGTGATGCTTCTAAGAAGGGATTAGGGTGTGTCCTAATGCAACAAGGTAGAGTGATAGCCTATGCTTCTAGACAACTTAGACCCCATGAAGAGAATTACCCTACCCATGACCTAGAGCTAGCGGCTGTAGTTTTTCCCCTTAAGATTTGGAGGCACTATCTCTATGGTGCCCAATTTGAGGTGTATAGTGATCACAAAAGTTTGAAGTACTTATTTGACCAAAAGGAGTTGAACATGAGGCAAAGGAGGTGGATGGAATTCCTTAAGGACTATGATTTCTCCTTGAAGTATCATCCAGGGAAGGCGAATGTGGTCGCCGATGCCTTGAGTAGGAAATCTATTCACATAGCAATGATGATGCTTAGAGAGCAAAGGTTGATTGAGGAAATGAGAGATTTGAATTTATCAATTTCAATGAACCCTAGTAGTCTTCTTTTGGGAGAATTGAGGATAGAAAATGACCTTAGAAAAAGGATTAAAGAAGCCCAAGAGTTAGATGCCTATTGGGGAGGAATTAAAGAGCAACTGGGTAGTGGTGAGGTCAAGGATTTTGACCTATCAGAAGATGGTTTGGTGAGGTACCAAGGTAGAGTATGCATACCTAAGGATGAGGAGTTGAGGAACATAGTGTTATCAGAAGCTCATAAGAGTCAGTACACCATTCATCCGGGCACCACTAAGATGTATAGGGACTTAAGGAAGAGCTTTTGGTGGCCTGGAATGAAGTCAGACATAGCAGAGTTTGTGGCTAGGTGTCTAATTTGTCAGAGGATTAAGATTGAGCACCAAAGACCCGCAGGTTTGTTACAGCCTTTAGAGATTCCGGAATGGAAATGGGATAGTATATCCATGGATTTTGTGATGGGTTTACCTAGAACCTCATCGGGTTATGATGCTATTTGGGTGATTGTGGATAGATTGACAAAATCTGCCCACTTTCTACCTATTAGAGCTACTTATCCTCTTGATAGACTAGCTCAACTGTATGTTTGTGAGATTGTAAGGTTACATGGTGTTCCTAATAGCATTGTGTTAGATAGAGACCCAAGATTCACATCAAAATTTTGGCGGTCTCTACAAGAAGCTTTGGGTACTAGTCTTAACTTTAGTACTGCCTATCATCCTCAGTCTGATGGACAGACTGAGAGGACCATTCAAACCCTTGAGGACATGCTGAGAGCTAGTGTGCTAGAATTGAAAGGGAGTTGGGATGTGTACTTGCCATTAGCTGAGTTTGCTTATAATAATAGTTACCATTCCAGTATCCAGATGGCACCATTTGAGGCACTTTATGGGAGGAAGTGTCGGTCACCCTTGTGTTGGGTAGAGTTGGGTGAGAGGAGTCTCTTGGGTCCAGACATAGTGGACCAAACCACCCACCAGATAGAACTCATCAGAGAGAAATTGTTGGCTGCCCAGAGTAGGCAAAAGAGTTATACAGATAAGAGAAGGAGACCCTTAGAATTTGAGATAGGAGACCATGTGTTCCTTAAGGCTACTCCGGTGACGGGGGTAGGACGGTCTATCAGGACAAGAAAGCTCAGTCCTCGTTATCTTGGTCCTTTCCAAATCCTTGAAAGGATAGGACCAGTGGCCTATAGAGTTGCTTTACCTCCAAACCTGGCCAGATTGCATGATGTGTTCCATGTGTCCCAACTTAAAAAGTACCACCTGGACCCTTTGCATGTCATTGAGCATGAGAATGTGCATCTACAAGATGATTTATCTTATATGGTAGAACCAGAAAGGATTGTGGACTCAAAAGTCAAACAGCTGCGTAATAAGGACATCCTCCTGGTAAAGGTAGTATGGAAGGGACTTACTCCGGATGAAGCAACTTGGGAAACAGAAGAAGCAATGAGGAAGGATTATCCTGCATTATTAGAGTAAGGTATGTCTAATTTTGAGGACAAAATTTCTAAAAGGAGGGGAGAATGTAACACCCAGAAATTAATTAAGGTACTAATCATGGATTAAGATTAATCAAGGATAATTAATAGAGCATGATTGGGCTAGTTAAGGAAATAGGGATTTCAAATAGATAAATTATTAATATGGGTTTAAGAATTTATTTAGGATAGAAATTGCATCTAGGCCTAAATTAATGAAACATGATAAGAGGCTAATGGAGGTCCAATGAATTAGGGGCAGATCCAAACCCTTGAGCCCTTCAAATTAGGCCCAAATCTCATTAAACTTCAGCAACACAATGTATTAAACTGGCCCAATAGAATTATGCAGCCCAATAATTAAAAACTGGCCCAACAAGCAAAATCTGAAACCCAATTAGATTTGGACTTGGAGCAACCCATGACCCAACCCCTTGACCCAACTTAAACCCATCTAAACCCTAATTGCTTCAGCCACACCTTCATTTTTCTGAAACTCAATAGGCAAATTCGGAGGTTGAGAAGGAGGCTAGGGTTTGGGGTAAGATTTCTGCATTTTCACACACTTAGAGCAAGATTCAGCTAAGGTAATAGTTATATAACTTAATCCCCTCATCTTCCTCTTTAATTTGGTCCAATTAGTTTTTCATTTGGAGAGTTTTCATCATACCTAAAATCTGAAAAGTGACTGTTTAGGGGTTTTCTTGATGAAATTCGTAGGTTGAGGTTGGGGTTGGTATTTGGTGACTTTAAACCCCCCATTTTGATGTTTTCCTTGTTGGTTTGAGACCCCCATAGCTGATTTATATTATGGGTACTAATTTTATACGAATTTGCTTAGGATTTTGGGTGAAACATTGAGAATTCTGGTGGGAGATACTTGAATCCGAATTTGAGATTTGTGGTGGCTGTTGCAATTGTCTGCAAGTAAGGTAACCGTGGTTTACATTAATTCCATACATGTATCTGCTTTAATTTCATATTTGCTATATATGAATGATTTGAAATGTTGAATGAATTGGTTGGCTATCTGTTGTATCATGATTGGACCTTGTGAGTCCATGGTGGAGCTGTGGTGCGGCTGCCACCCGTGCATGTGCCGCGATCGGGCACCGGGTTATGATCAAACCCCAGATGCACTGAGCCCTGGTGTGCTCAATGGGGAGTAGGTGCTGTGGACGGGCCTCTCCTAGTGTTAATGGCCTTTAACATGTTAAATATATGATTGCTAGTATGGGATAGTAATCATGATAGCCTAATTGTTTCATTTGCTGAAATGACTGATATGATTCTGATATGGATTTTGATTCATGCATATATGTTGATTAAACTGGATTATATGATGGAATTGTTTTGGTTACTGAGATTTATATCTCACCCCGTGTTATGGGATCAATATTTCAGGTGAAAGTTCCTCGGGTAAGGATAAGGGTAAGCAAGTGGATGAGAATCCATAAGCTTCAACCTATGGGGAGATGGCTACACTTGGGCTGACTTAGCTAGGATAGATGCTAATTTTGTATTCCTTAATGTATAGCATCATCATGTATCTATATTGCCAAGTGTAGGCTTGAACATTTGATTTATTGAGAATGTATGTACTGGAGGGCTAGACCTTATCTTAACTTGATAATTATTATATGGATTCATGGTATTTGCTGAAAATTATGTTGACATATGATATGGCTTATCAATGGAAATGTAACCCTTGAGATATTGACATCAACCCCTCATGTATAGAACCCCCATTGATTGAGTATTAAAGGATGGATGCTGGTAGTTAATGTATATTCTGTTGTTGTTACTTTGTAAACTTGCTGATAGAGGGTAATTAGAGGAAAGAAATGGGCACATAAGTTTTGGAATTGGTAATGGAAGAATAGCTAAGCAAATAGGGTAGATAAATGCCATTAGAGCCATATAAAATGAGGGAAAGTGACCTTAGAGTGTCCCTAAGAAGAGAAATGGAGAGTAGAGGGCGAAATATAGCGAAAACAGTGACTGAAGGGAATCACGCCGCGGCCAGGAAGGCTTCACCGTGGCCTAGGGAGTGACAGTGGCGAGGGACGCCGCGGCTTGAGAAAACTCGCCGCGGCACGGAGTGAAAATAATCGCCCAGGGGGTGACAGAACATAACCTCGCCGCGGCGCGAGTCGAGAAAATTAATTTGGGAGGTTACAGTAGCAAAACTCGCCGCGGCGCCACATAGGTTGGCCGCGGCGCAGGTCCAATCGCCGCGGCAAAGGAAAATTCCAGAGAGTAACTGGGCCGCGGCGCAAGAGTTCCAGGCCGCGGCGCAAGTTTAAAAATGTGGTTTTTGAGCTCCAGAACCTAACTTAGCCGCGGCAGGAAAGTTCTAAGTCGCGGCGCAGGTCACCAAACTCCTATATTTGACCTAGAAACCCTAATTTCAGTAAGGCTAATGTTAGGGAATGGTATGAGTACATTGGTGGGATGTTTTTGTGGGTTGAAATTGATCAATGGATGAATCATAAACCTTTAATGATGGTATAAACCCTTCTTATGCGTGATTCTGTTATAGTTGTTAGTTGATGATCCTAGTAGTATCAAGGTTTAAATTTTCCCTATATTTCTGCAAAGTAATTGATTGAAGCAACCCCAAACCTTGATCATTAATTATTAATAGCATGTTTAACCTTAATTATTGAGATTAGAAACTAGGGTCGTCACAAGGTGGCCGTACACTGTCTGTATGCTTTCTCTTTCTAGGGTTTTTTTTGTTTTGTTGTTCTAGGAAACCCCAAGCCTCCTCTTTTTTTTTATTATGAAGATATCTCCTTAGGGTTTCAGGTATGTTTGATTGATTTAAAATACATTATTTTAAATCAAATCATAATTAAATATATTAGTTTAAATTTAAGTCTATCTAATAGATTAAATTTAACTAATTATTTAATTTAAATCTAGAACTAAATTCAAATTTAAAACAAATTAATTAAAGGATATATATATCAAATATATATTTATTTATTTATAAAAATTCTTCGACCCTAGATTGAACATAACATTCATTGAATCTAGATGCAATTTTAGATTCAATGAATTTAGACATTCTAGCTCGAGTTGACTCGTTCATGTGTGTGACCCTGTAGGCCCATATGATGTTAGCAGTGGGCTAATAACACTGTTTGACCCACAACTCACAAATGACCTTTAGCAAGACATTGTGACTACCCAAATCATATAGGGATCAGTGATCCGATGCAACCTGTTATATAATCCTATCACATCTCTTTTGTCACATGATATCTAGATCAAGTATGAGGCATGAAAATGTCATCCTCATCTTACTTGATCATCACTTTCTCAATCTCGGTACAAATGGAAACACTTCCATTTAAGCACGGCCATGCATTTCTCAGTCTCACTCATCGAGGGGCCCAAAGATATCTCTTTATTAATCAGAGACACAAATCCTATCTTGACCACTCATCTTCTTCTACATGAATTCTACTATACCCGATCATAGCCTTTATGATCACTTGGTTAAAGCTGACTTTTGACTTTGCCAAAAATAGTGTTTTTTCATATTAGAAACTATGGTGATCTCAAGTCTAAGGGCTTAGTCACATGGTAATACATAAGATACACTTATGACTTAATCCATGTAGCTATCTCATGGTGGGTCGATCCAGCATCTTGTTCCCTAACAAATGCTTATGATTTTGATTTGCATCTTTATACATGATTAACATATAATCATCAATCAAAATCATGCTAGTCTTAATTCATCATCATTCCCACAATGATGATCAACTAGAGATATTTAAGATGACCAATATGATTTATCCAAAGATATTATTATATAGAACATGCAAAAAATATAATAATATAATAAAAGAAAACCTTTATTTTTTAATAAAGTACAATGTTTGCAATATAATTATTGACCTAAGGCACAATCTCCAACACAAATCAAATCAGGGGTGGTAAGGTAGTGATTAAATTGGATCACACAATTCAAACAAGCATGGGAGGTAATAGCTCGGTTCCCTGTGGGGGTGGATACATGCAAATTATATGAGAGTGTATGCATACTCAGACCCAATCTCCTAACATAGTCATATGATACCTAAATCAAATAATGCAATTACAGGAAAATCATTTACTCTAATAGTACCTTGGATCAGACTTGAGGGCCAGCTAGCCTACTATTGTGACAGGGCAAATACTCTATCCTGGGACTAAGGTCGGGGAGCAGGAGGCATCTCCTTTTGCTGTGTAATCTATAGAAGAGCTTGTGTGTAATCCTTGGCCATGTGTCCTGGCCTACCACACTGGAAACATACATTTTGCCCCACATAGCACGGTCTGGTTTCATGATTCTTGCCACATTGGGGACATGTGATAGGTGTGAAGCTACCTTTGCTCGACTGAGTTTTTCATCTCTTACCTTTTCAGCTCCACTGGCGTCTGCCACCTTTCTGGCTAGTAATTGCAACCTGCAATCCCTTTCTAGGTTGATAAGCATGATTTTTATACACTTTAATCCTCTTAACTTTGGCATTTTGATGATGGAATATGGTCTTAATGGTTTAATTAGATTCAATTTGAATTCATTAGCCACTTTTGCACTCTAGGAATTAAAATTGCAAAATTCTTGAATTTTAATGCATAAATCATTTTAAATGAATTTTGTGAATTTTCTATTTCATCTCTTTCATTCTTTTATGCAGATTTTTGTTGGGCAATTGGAGCTTTGAAGGAGAATTTGTTTTAAAGAAGAGTAAGGAGAGCCACAAACTAAAAGGGTTGCAGCCACAAAAAGAAGAAGTGCCATAGTCCTAACGCAAGCTACAGAAAAAGAATAAGACGAGCTGAACATGGAATGAAGCAGAAGACGCTGTCAGCAAGAGAAGGAAACCAATGTAGAGAACATGCAGAATAGAAGGAGCTAGTCTCGCGTTTAAGAGGCAGAATGTGCCACGGTTTGAAAGAGAAGAAACGCAGTTGCACAAGGAGAAACAAAGAAGCAAGATTCTAACGTGGAAAAAGCTGCAGAATGCGAGAGAAGTTGTGGGTTCTGGTTGGGAAAGATGATACGGTTTTGAAGAAGTAATGAAGGCAGAAAATGACGAGGGACTTGAGAAAATCTGGGCACAAAAGAGAGGAAAAGACGCTGGAGCTGGAGGCTTGGGATGAAGGAGCTTGCCACGAGTTGGAGAAGAAATAAACACACATGCAGAATCACGTCTGGACAGCAGCAAAATGAAGAGAAGCAACGTGGAACCCGACGTGAATAGTGAAGAACAGCAACGTGAGATTTGCATGGAATATTATAATAATGTAAATTGAAGTGGGTCCCACGTTTATGCACACACAAGAGCTTCAAGCAATTGAGATAAAAAAAAGGATGCATGAGAGGAGTTGGGCATGTGACTTTTAATGAGGAAGGGATTCGCACAATCACGCCATTCATGCACACCCATCCAGATTCATCCCATCGTCACATTTCATTCATTCGCACGCCTTCCATTCATCCAGATCGTCCATTTTTAATTCATCCAACGTCATTCACTCAATAAAATTCCATTCCATTTATTCCATCCAGGGCCCATTCACCACACGACGCCTTTCACCCATCCCTTCGCCTTGACGCCTCCATTCACCACACGCCCTTCGCCTCTATCTAGCGTCCAGAACCACATACCATGCCATTTTTCCTCCATCTCTATTCCACATCCATGAAGCTCTGATTCATCCTTGAGGCTAGCTAGGAGGAAGCTCTTGGGCTGAAACTTGAATCCATGGAGAAGAAGCAGAATTTTGGGCTCAGATTTCTTTAATTCTCCTACACTTTTTTCATATTCTGTGCAATCTCAGTTGAGTTGTAATTGATTAGGAATTTGTGTAATTAATTAGTGGCTGGTTAGACACTGATTAGGAAACATTTTTGTTAATTAATTGGTTAGATTTAAATCTGATTTTTCATTATTCTCTCTAATCTCCTATGTATGCCACGAAGGTGTTCGATGAAATGCATGAGTGAGATTTTGTGCTTAATTGTTATTTGAGAATTCCTTAGTGTTTAGTTGATTAATTAAACATTTTTGGATGATGAATCAGAGGCTAATTAATCAGTTAATCAATCAAATTGGATGTTCATTGATCTTAAAGACAAGAATTAACTGTTTAATGAGGAATTGAGGTCTCAATTCAGCATTAGATTGTTAATCTCTTGATTCTTGTATGGTAACTCAAGATACACTTGTAATGAACACAATTAGGAACTCTTAGACCAGAATTAATCACAATTAGATTAGGATGAGGATAGTGGATACCAAGGGACCATTCCTAAGCTAGTCACAAGCCCATTTTCAACCATAATTCATCCATTTAGATAGAATTTAGGAATTTTGATTCAATTTAGTTTTAGGTTAGTTTTATTCAATCAAAAACCCCCCAAATTAGGTAGTTCTTAGAGTCTTTAAACACTTAGAAACTTAATTAAGCATTGAATTCCATTTCCAAGAGAGATGACCTAGGTTGTGTCACTTGCTATATTTTTAGTCAACCTAGTTTTATTTTAAGGGTTGCACGACAAGCCCGTCATAGGTCTCTTGGGCTCAGGGAGGGGTAGTCTAACATTGGAGGTAGGCTTCATCATCTAAGGTTCGTCTCCATCACTCTGCATATTGTGACAACCCTAATTTCTAAACATTGTAATTAAGGTTACAAGGCATCACGACTAATTACATTATGAAAATATAGGAAAATTTGAACCTTAATGTGATTAGAGTCATCAATCATACAATTACAAGCACTTATGTTCATAAAGGAAATAAACATTTATTTATAAGCCTTTGATTCTATTACTCCTCAATTATAACTCATCCCAATGTCTCTAAATCATCCCTTAAGATTACCATAATGAAAAATCAAGATTTCCTAGCCAATATAAGAGTATCAGGGTGTTCGTCGCGGCCAATATCCCATTAGCCACGGTCAATTCCCCTCAGCTTCACCCCTCACATTGTTACTTATCGCGGTGAGTTGCACCTTCATCGCGGCCAACCTGTATGGCGCCACGGCGCAGAAGCCTCCTAGAACTTACCTTGCTCACCTCTCATTATTGGTCGCAGCCAATAACTCCTTTTGCCGCAGCCAATTCCTCGCTAGAACGCCTAGCTCATTTTTGCAAAAGTTCGCCGCGGCCAATTCCCTCTTTCATTGCAGTGAATTTCCTTCTGGATGACTCCCAGTTTAGCCTCTCATATATTGCCGTGGTGAATTTCTCTTTGGCACTCTCCCTGGGCAACTTTGCCTCTATTGGCCGCGGCTAACTCCATTTTAGCCGAGGCGAAGTGTCTTTTGATCCTATAATTCTACAAATCTTGTCTCATACTCTCCACTCTCCCTCTAATATCACCCTAGGGCCATTCTACCTTAATTTATGCAACTCTAATGGTAGTTATGTACCTTAATCACCTAGCTAATCTATCAGTGCTAGCTCTAAACCTAAGTGTCCATTTTTACTCCCCTAATTATCCTATATCAGTAAGTTTGTAGAGTAAAAATAACAAGATTTCATAAACTATCAGTAGTCATCATTTGATACACAATAAGTGTGGTTTCCATACATTAGGGGTTCATATCAATATCTTAAAGATTACATTTTCAATAGTAAGCCATATCAGAATTCAACAAGTCTCATAGTAGATATCGCAAATCTATACATCAAATACCAAACTAAAGTATGGCCTACTCCTCACTATGTACACATTATGTTATCAAATACAGACTCCTACACTTGGCAATACAGATACATGATGATGCTATACAAGACTTAACAAAATTAGCATCTACTCTATTCTACTCAGACCAAGTGTAGTTCCCCCACACCAGGCCTTAGCTCATGGATGTTCATCCACTTGCTTACCATTATCCTTACCTGAAGAACCTTCACCTGAAATGTTTAACCCATGAAACGGGGTGAGATATAAATCTTAGTAACCAAGGCAATTCCATCATATAATCCAGTTTAATTAACATATATACATGATTTCACATGAGTATCAGAAAACATACAATCATATCAGTAAATGAAACAATTAGGCTATCATGATTGCTATCCCATATTAGCAATCATATTTTCACATGTTAAAGGCCAATAACACTGGGAGAGGCCCATCCACAGCACCTACTCCCTATTGAGCACAACCAGGGCTCAGTGCATCTGGGGTTTGATCATAACCCGGTGCCCAATCGAAGCACATGCACGGGTGGCAGCAGCACCACAGCTCCACCATGGACTCACAAGGTCCAATCACAATACATAGATAGCCAACCAATTCATTCTTCATTTCAAATCATTCATATACAGCAAATATGAAATTAAAACAGATATATGCATGGAATTAATGTAAACCCCGGTTACCTCACTTGTAGACAATTTGCAACAGCCACCAATAGTACAAAATCTCCCTATAACCATAACATCAGAGAATTACTACTCTAATCCATCATTAATAATTACAACAAGTACCCAAAGAATTTAAAATGCTCATGACTACCTAGGGAACACTTACCCAGCCATTACAAGTCCCAAATTCGGATTGAAGTGTCCTCTACCAGAAACCTCAATATTTCACCCAAAATCCTAAACAAATTCGTACAAAATTAATACCCATATTATAAATTAACTATGGGGGTCTTAAATTAGAAAGGAAAACATCAAAATGAAGGATTTCTACTTACCTAATGTCAGCCTTAACCTCAACCTACGAATTTCACCAAGAAAATCCCAAACAACCATATTTTAGATTTTGGGTATGGTGAAAATACTCCAAATGAAAAACTAATTAGGCCAAATTAAAGAGAAAGATGAGGGGATTAAGTTATATAACTATTACCTTGGCTGAATCTTGCTCTAAATGTGAGAAAATATGGAATTCTTACCCCAAACCCTAGCCTCCCTTCTCACCTCCGATTTTCCTTCTTGAGTTTCAGCAAAATGAGGAAGAGGCTAAAGTGTTAGGATTTTAGTTGGGTTGAAGTTGGGTCTAAGATGGGTCATGGGTTGCTCCAAGGTCTAACTCCAAATGGGCTTCAGATTTTAGCTTTGTTGGGCCAGTTTTTAAGGTGTTGGGCTATAGAATTTTATTGGGCCAGACTTAGTTTTAAGGATTCCATGGTCTTGGGTCTGCACAAAGTTTATTAGGCCACTTATAAGAGCCTATACAAGGTGGATCTTGAGCCTCTTTCATATTGAATTGGATTGGGTCTGCACCTAACTCATTGGGCCTCCATTAGCCTCTTATCATGATTTATTAATTTGGGCCTAGATGAAGTTTCTATCCCAATTAATTCTCAAACCCTTATTAATAATTTATCTCTCTAAAATCTCCATTCACTTAACTTGCCTAATTATCCCATATTAATTATTCCTAATTAATCTAAATCCATGATTAACACCTTAATTATTTTTAGGGTATTACACATATCTCAACTAGGGTATTAAAGTGCCTACTTCTTTGTGGCACTACCCTATCTCTGATCTCAAGGAACAAGCCTTTCTCTAATCTATCTGCTTTCCACCTCTCATTGTGATGCCTTTATAAATATGAGGAATATTGGTAGAGCTCTACAAATTTTGTCACATATTGGTCCATAAACATCTCCTCTATCTGTTTCAGGAGAATGAATTTTGACTCCTTCTCATCCTTGACTGAGCTAGGGAAATATTTCTTGTGGAATACCAAGAGGAACGCCTCCTATGTAATTGGAAGGTTCCTCACCCTCAAAATAGGCTCGGTGCCCTTCCACCAATAATCTGCGTATTTTTGTAACTGAAAAACAGTCATCTTAGCTTTTTGTTCAAACGTGCACTCCGTCACCTCGAAGATCTTCTCCATCAAAGGTGGGAGGCCCAAACTTTCTGAACTAGGTGATAATCTTTCTAGTCGAGGGCTGCTCTTAAGCTAGAGGCATCTAAGCTGGTGGAATAGGGGTAACCATCTGGATATGTGGCTGTGGATCTGGGTGAGTCACTCTTGAATGCTTGGGACAATCGAAGTGGTGAGGTGGCTGTAGGGGAGGAGGTGTGGGGCCCTGACTATCTCTCTCAGCAAGTCATTCCTATAACTGTATAATAACGGTCTGCTGCTGATCCAGGTAAGCCATAATATATTGTAGGGCTCCAGCAGCCGAATCACTAGGCCTGGCTCTATCATAAGCATAAGCCTCTCTAGAGGGCCGACCTCTCCTGTTGTTCACCATCTTGCTGAAACATCATAACAAACTTTAACATGAAAAAGGGAACACTTCCACCATCAATACACTCAATTCATCCGTAAAAAAACTCATATACATCTAGGCAACTCATAAACACAAACCATAACCCACATCAAGAGCTTGAACCGTTGCTCTAATACTAATAAATGTAACACCATAATTTCTAGCTTAATTCTATGCTACTTCCATGTCTCATGTCATGCATTGTGCAAGAGGGTAGGAAAAGTGACATTAAAATAATACATTATTTAGCGTTGCATTGCGTATAAAAATTTCATTTGGTGTTATGTGGACCATGTGAGTTCATACATCACATTCTCATATTAAATTACATAAATACAACTCATTTTCATCATTAAAAGTGGCCTACAACTCGTGGAAACCAATGGGATGTGTAAAACTCATATTTTCGGCCAGAATTTTGCCATTTCTGTCACAAATTTTTGAAAATCATAACTAATTCTAGAAAACTTGAAATCATACATTCTTGCCTATTTTGGAAAGCTAAACATGTCTGCTTTATGCTAAAAATATGTCTAGATCATAATATCCAATACAAGACATTTGACATTCGAAAATGTCCAAAGGTCTGGCTGTTCACTAGTGCTATCACAAGTTTTTGCAGTAAATTTCATAAACGTCCAATTAATTCCAAAAAACTCCAATCCATACCAATGATACCAATCTAGAAAGCTACAGATGTTAGGTAGAGGAAAAAAATAACTCTAGACTAGTTCAGGTGAGTCTAGACCTCAAAACCTAATCAAATAGTACCTGAGGTCAATTAGGGTATGTGATACTGGGCAGGATATTTAAAAATTCATATCTCCCACTCTAGACTCCAAACGAGGTGCTCCTAGTTGTAACAAATCACTAGGAATATCTAGTTTCTCCATATAAAATTTTATGGCAATTGGACATCATTTGGGCCTTGTCTGATAGAAATAATTTTCAAACCAAGTAAACAGTGCACCAAACCAAAACCAGAGTTTTTGCCAACTTTAAAAATTCATCAAGTATTCTCTAGACATCCAAAAATTATGTTCTTTAGCTACCTAAAAAGCTCTTAATAAGCTCTAATTTTATGTCAAATCTCATATCAAGAAGAGTTCATTTGGACAAAAAGTGATATAGGGTTCCAATATGGTCTAATTATGCTCCATATAGGATACCAAAATGTCCAAATAGTTTTCCTTGATGTTTGTCACCTCTTGGGGAAGCCTAAAAGCATGATTATGACTTGTATGACTTGCCCAAATGGTCCTAAACCCCATGCATCTTATTTTGGCTACTCCACTTCCATTTATACATACACTTTCATAATGTAAACTTGCCATTACATGACTAAAATATGCATTTCCATTCATACAACCTTAGCTCTCAATCATACATCACCTATTAATATAATTATACATGTTCAAGTAGTCATAGGTGAACAATATTGGAGTACATCAATTGCCATTCATAAGGCCTTAAAGTAACAAAATCTATGCATCTTGATGTCAAGCTCTCATCTCTCATGTGGTTGGCTTCCATTTCCTTGATCTCTTGGTCCACCTAGCATGTTAGATCATTGGAGAGAAGGGAATGAGATTCAAAGAATCTCAATAGTTCATCTCCCATTCAGTCATACATAAAAGATGTCTCACAAATGTATGCATGAGCATATTATCATGTGTAAACATTCAAGAAGCATTTCCAATATTTAAGCAAGTCATACATAACATACAAAGGTTTGCCAAGCAAGTGGATTTGCCTCACCCATTTATTTGTGGATTTTAGACTTGGCTCACCCATTCTTTAAGAGGTTCTTGGACTCAACCTTGCTCTTGGGAGTCAACCTCACTTTTCAGAGACTCTTTACTATACTCTCAATCAATCTTAAGGGTTCTTGACTCGTCCTCACCATGGCTAAGGGTTCTTGGCCTCACCATGCTCAAGCAAACCAAAACAAACATCTTGAACATCATTTAAAGACATAATGCATCATCATGGTACCATGGAGTAAGATCTTATGCTAGAACATTTTTTATGGCTTGAAATACACATACACACATTTAAGGACAAGTAAAGCAAGCAATCATGCATGAAAGAAGGTAGAAAGAGCTACCTTGAAAGCAAACACACACTTTTCTCCTTGAATCAATGCTCCTTTTCTCGGCCTAATACACACAAAGTTGTGGTAATGATTTCTCTTGGTCTAAACACAATTTATAGAAGCTAATTAGGTTCATGAAATTAATTCTAAAGCCACACAACTTGCTTATACTCTAGTTTGACCTATAAACCCCTTTATGGTTCCAAAATGCACTTAATGAAGCAACACCCATCAAATAAATTCTAGGATCCATTCTTTCCTTTCAAATATGATTCTTGACTCCTTTTAAGCCTCTTGGAGTCATCACACAATTAAAATAAAGAGCCTGACTACATGTTACTTCTTTAGGTCATATTATCAAACATAAAGCACCATCTCACTTTCTATGGTTTCTAAATTTTTCCCAAGGATTCCCCTCATATTCATTCATCATATATGACTCAAAAATGGGCTTAAAAAAATTTAAAACTTTCCCTAACTATGCTAACCCTTCTTGGTCGAACCTATGCTTGGTTTTAAGCTCATGGACTTTGCTTTGTTTTCTTGATGGATGAAACACATGGGGAGACTTTTAGGGATCTGAAGAGCTCATTTAAACTCTTATTTAGGCATAGGAATTAAGAGATCAAATCAAATTTTGTAAGGAACTATTCACTTGAAACCCTAGAATTTGCATTTTGAATTTCCATGGTTTCTGTTAATTCTCTTTGCATATTCTTAATGTCCACACCCTTTTTCCTAAGAATCACCCTTAGTTATGCCTAAAAGCCTAGCCCTCCTAGGACTTCTTGAGTGGGGCGAAATGGGTGGAGAAGAGGAGTAAGGGGTAGCAACCATGGAAGAAGAAATTACCTTGTTTTCTTGCTTTTTCTCACTTAAATATTGTCTTCTTTGGGCTCCTCTCTTCAAATCCAAATTTTTCCCTTAATTTCTCCCTTAAAAAAGATTTATAAATAAAGGAAACAAAGGAGAATGGAGGAGAAAAGGTTTGGATGGAAGAAAGCATGAAAAACTACCAAAATTCTTTACCTTCAAGCCTTGATTTCCCTTTTCCTTCTTTTATTGGTGTGGCACTCTCCTAGGGTTTCTTCTCTAGTTTAGGGCAGAAAAATATAAGACTAAATGAATGGGAGAGTGGGGTGCTTTATATATATAGGTGGAGGAGAATGGCTTTTTCAAAAATTCCTATTTTGCCCTTTGTTTTTGGCATTTTTGTTTCTACTTCTTTTTAGCTCCTTCTTTATAATTGTCTTTTCTATCATAAACTTTAGGTTTCCAATTTAGTAAAATGCCTTTGGAATCACTCAAATCGGAGCTAAAACCCTTTCGAATGAATCCATCAATGGTCGGGTACACTGATGTTGGAAAACACCCATCGGAGGAATTTTAACTGTCCCGGGGCTTCCTATGGTTTTTAGGACCTTTGAGAACTCAAAACTTTCATTTAAAAATCCTTTATATGTGAATTCCAAAAATTGTTTAAAATTACAAAAATACCATTACGTTTCGTAGGTTTTTCATAAGAAATTGTTTCTTCATTCTTACTTCATTTTTCTATCCATCTAAGCCTAGAATTCTCATTTTTATGAGTCTAGAATGTTGCTTAAATTTTTAGGACCTTAACTAATTCATTTTGAGAGACTTTCTTTGCAAATGGCCTATTTCCATTGTTTAACAAAAACCAAGCATTACATTTTCTCCTTTCAAAACCTCTTCCCTTGGCATGCCTAAGAGCTAGCTTTCTTCTCTAGTTTTGGGGTAGAATTAGGTTGGTCTAAGAATGAGGAGAAGGAGGGGGTCTCTTGAAGCTTCTTTTTCAAAAATTTCACTTTTGCTCTTTATTCTTGGCATTTTTGTTTCTAAATTTTTTTAGCTCCTTTTTTAGAACTATCATTTTCATCATAAAATCTAGGCCTTCAATCTTCTAAAATGCCTTTGGAACCACTCAATTTGGAGTTAAATCCTTCACGAATAAATCAGTTAAAGTTCAAGTCAACTGACGTTGGAAAACGGGACACTAGAGGGGTTTTAACTGTCTCGAGGCTTCCCATGGTTTTTAGGGCTGCTAAGAACCCCAAAGAACTTAAAACTTTCATTTAAAAATCCCTCCTATAGGAATTCTAAAAATTACCCGAAATTACAAAAATGCCATTATGTTTCGTTGCCTTTTCGTTCAAATTCATTTCTTCATTCTAGCTCCATTTTTCTTTTTGTCTGAGCTTGCCATTCTCATTTTTAAGAGTCTAGAATGCTACTTGAATTTTTTGAGACCTTAATCACTCTATCTGGAGGATTTGCCTTTGTGATACAATATCAGTAGGCATGCCCATTAAAGCGCAACAAGTTCGAAAAACCCTTATCCATCAAGAACTTCAAAGAGCTCAAGTGGCCCAAATTGCGCACTATGTTCAAAAATTTCAAAGAGCTCAAGATAATTCCTATGTTGGACGTCAACCCAAGTTTAGAGCCCAAAATCTATGTTTGATCAATTTAGAACATGCTAGACGTCACTCAATTCATAAAGATGTTGATCTTGGAGTTGAATTAAACTTTGGGCATGAGATCTCCTTAAAGATGCAAAAGTAGAAGTCCAAGTGGAAGCCTAATGTCCTAAGAAGGTCTATGGAGCAACTAAAGTCCATATCCAAGATGTTGAAGGCCCAATAACAAGAGCTAAAGTTAAAGCAATGAAAGAAGCCTTCAATTGTTTAATTTATAAGCTTCATAACTTAGAGCCCATTCATTTAAGTCAAGAAAAGGCCCAAGAAGATGTAAAAGATGTAAAATGATGAGAGACCCTCTAGGAACCTTGTCCTAGGAACCTTCAACAAGATGACACTTTGCCCGAGACCGGCTAGAAAACAAGAATGTTGGTCAAAGGAAAGACCCTAAGAGAACTTGTCTCTTAGAACCCTAGCCTCAAGACGCCACAAAGGAAGACCAATCCTTTGATAAGTCACGTGAACTCTCAAAGAACACAAAGAAGCAAAAGCCTCACAGATAATTGAATAATACTCAAATTCATTCATGTATGTAAAATATAGTACAATAGGAAGCCTTTTATAGGCAAAATTTCTAGAGTCCTAATTAAAGCAAAACTCTAAAATCTTATTAGAAATATTTAAAATGATGCCTAATATTAAGGAATTAGATTATGATACTAATTTTAACTTGATCTCCAAGGTAAGCTCTTTGACCAAGTTCAAAAAAATACTAAAATAATAAAAAATGAAATTTCAAAAAGAATCCTAGTCAAAGCTAATAAGCTTCTTTAAGTTATCACATGGGATGCTCATGCTTCCTTAAAAATCACATGGTTGTCACATGATTCTTAATCTCTTGCAATTGGACTCCAATTGGGCCTTGGCACTCCTCTTGTAGAATGGTTAGCATGATCACACCTTTTACATCTTCTTGGGCCTTCTCTTGACTTAAATGAATGGGCTCTAAGTTATGAAGCTTATAAATTAAACAATTGAAGGCTTCTTTGATTGCTTTAACTTTATCTCTTGTTATTGGGCCTTCAACATCTTGGATATGGACTTTAGTTGCTCTATAGACCTTCTTAGGACATTAGGCTTCTACTTGGACTTCCACTTTTGCATCTTTAAGGAGATCTCATGTCCAAAGTTTAATTCAACTCTAAGATCAACATCTTTATGAATTGAGTGACGTCTAGCATGTTCTAAATTGATCAAACATAGATTTTGGGCTCTAAACTTGGGTTGACGTCCAACATAGGAATTATCTTAAGCTCTTTGAAATTTTTGAACATAGTGCGCAATTTGGGCGACTTGAGCTCTTTGAAGTTCTTGATGGATAAGGGTTTTTTGAACTTGTTGCGCTCTAATGGGCATGCCTACTAATATTGTATCACTTTGTATCCGATGAATTTCGTACGTTTACAGAGAAATCGTATGCTATGTTCTCATGTTTTTTCTTGTTTCTAAAGAATCAGATATTACAAGGAAAATCCAAATGTCCTAAAAATAGGGTGAGGCAAAACCAAAAGTCCCTAGAGTATGTTCTTGACTTAGTGTAAATTGGTGGCATGGAAATTATGATCTTGCACACTTTATGGTTGTCTCACTTTCCACACTTGTGCTTTGATGTGTATATGCCTTGAATGTGTATGTGAATGGGTGTGTGAGCAATTGAGATTCCATGAATCTCATTCTCCTTCCCTCTTCATTCTTAAAATGTCTAGGTGGTGCTCAAGAACAAAGGAATGCAAGCCAAAGAGCCTAATATGCCATACTTGTTTAGTTATGCAATCCTAGTTATAGTTGAATATTAAAGTAATCTTGTACATGTTATTTTTGAGATGTAAGGCCTTGAACAAAATGTAAAATGTTGTATGAACCTTTGATGGCACCAAAGTAATGTAAATATGTAAATTGGCTCTTTGGTGGTTTATGTGTATTAGTGTATGAATAGATGCGAAATGGTCAAAATGAGATGCATGGCATTTGGGACCACTTGGGCTATGCCTACAAGTTGTATTCAAGCTTTTAAACTTTCCCAAGTAGTGCCAAACCATAATAGAAGTCATTTAGACTAAGTTGATGCATTATGGGAGCCAAAATTGGCCAAATTGTGAGGCTAGTCACTGACGGGCTTGTCGTGCAACCCTCAAAATAAAACTAGGTTGACTAAATATATAGCAAGTGGCACAACCTAGGTCATCTCCCTTGGAATTGGAATTCAATGTTCAATTAGGTTCTCTAAGTGTTCTAAGATCCTAGAACTATCTAGTTTAGGGGGTTTTTGAATGAATTAAACTATCCTAAAATGAATTGAAACAAATTTCCTAATGTCTACCCAATTGGATAAATTGTGGGTGGAGAATGGTTTTATGACTAGCTTAGGAATTGTCTCTTGGTATCCACTATCCTTATCCTCTTCCAATTGTGATTAATTATGGCCTAAGAATTCCTAATTATGTTCATTAGCAAATGATCTTGAATAACCATTCAAGATTCAAGAGATTAATAATCTAATGTTGAATTGAGACCTCAATCCCGCATTAAACCGTTAACTCTTGTCTTTAAGATCAATGAACATCCAATTTGATTGATTAACTAATTAATTATCTTATGATTCATCATCCAAAAATGTTTAATTAACCAACTAAACACTAAGGAATTCTCAAATCAAACAATCAAGCACAAAATCTCACTCATGCAATTCATCGAACACCTTCGTGGCATACATGGGAGATTAGAGAGAATAATGAAAAATCAAATTCAAATTTAACCAATTAATCAACAAAAAGGGTTTCCTAATCAGTGTCTAACCATCCACTAATTAATTACACAAATTCTAAATAAGATACAACTCAACCGAGATTGTACAGAATAAGAAAAAGTGCAGGAAAAATAAGAAAATCTTAGCCAGAATTTATTGTTCATCCATGGATTCAAGCTTCTACTCAAGAGCTTCATCCCTTGCTAGCCTCAAGATGGAGATTAGATCTTCATTCGGTGGATGGAGATGGAGATGGAGAATGGAATGGAGATGTGAAGACCCCGGATGAATGGAGGCGTGGGTGTGTATATAAAGAGACGATGGAATGGGGAGAAGGCGTGAATGGGCTGGACTCTGGATGGAGGCGTGTGATGAATGGAGACGTCTGGTGAATGGAGACGTCGTGTGCTGTGTATGGCGTGGAATAAAATTCTGAATGAATGGACGAATGGCGTGATGTCCAGCCCCTTCTCACGTGTTTCTTTAATGACTTCATGTGCTCAGCATCTTATTCCAAATCTGAAGCTCCTTATTTTAATCTTTGTTTATGTGATTATGGGACCCATTCATCATTCAGCTCATGCATGGTTCTGTTTTCATGTTGCTTCTTCATACATTGCTGTCAACGTTTTATTCTTTTTCCCAAAACAGAAGTTATTTCCTTCATAGATTGCCCAGCACGTTGCTTCTGTTTTGTTCACAGCCAAATATGTTTCTGCTCTTATCTCCACGTGAAACTCTTCCCATGCAACTTGTAGTTTCTTTACTCGAGCTGCATGCCTCATCGTTCTGTTGCTGTCTAGATTTTCTCCTCATGCAGCTGCTCTTTGTTGCTCTGTAGCTGCTGTACAGACTTCAACTCATTGCCTTTCATTCTTAGCTTCAGCTGCCTCTTCGTTGCCTCTCTTTGTTCTGCCCAGCTCATCACTTTCACCACGTGTTTGTTCTGTTCTGCATGAAAGCTCCTTCTCTCATCTCTCTTCCTCATCCAGCGCTGAAGCTTCTCGCGTTTCTCATTCTCTCCCTTGTTCTGCCTTTTGCTTCGTGCATGTTTAGCTACTGCCCCCATGTGATTTTCTTCCTCTTTTCTTTTCGTGTTTCTGCTTCGCTGTTTTCATGCTTCTTCCTCAACGTGGTTTACTCTGTTCTGCTGGAAAGCTCCCTGTTCAGCTTCTGCATGTATGTTCAGACGTGATTTCCAGCTCCATGCGTCTTCGTTTTTTTTTCTTAGCTCAAAGCTTCTATTGACAGCAACTAAACTCGAGCTTCTCACATGACTACTGTAGCTTCTGCATTCATGTTCAGACGTGCCTTCTCTTCAGCTTGTAGTATTTGAACCGAAGCTTCTTCCTCCCATATCAAAGCTTTTTGTGCTTAATCTGAACTCATGGCTTCTTCTTCTTTTGTACACCTTTTGTTTCTTCATCCATTCAGTTCTGTAGTCTTCTTCGTTCATCTTTGCTCTCGCTTCACATTCTCAAGTTTTTAGCTCCACAAAAAGTACACTTGAAGCTCAATCTTCACCTTCAATTCAATTTCTCATTCAAGCTAATTGCTCATCAAAAATTCTACACAAAAGAATAGAGAATATTCAATAGAATTATCCACAAAATTATTTAAAAGAATTTCATGCCTTAAAACTCAATAATTTTGCCAATTAATTCACAAAGTGCATAAATGGCTAATAAAATCAAATTGTATCTAATTAAACCTTTAAAGCCATCTTTGATCATTAAAATGACTAAGTTAGGAAGAATGAAAGATATAAAATTCATGCTTATCAGTCACTTTTTGTCTAAATGAGCTCTTGTTGGTCTGATACATATCACGGATCTAGACCTTATTAAGAGCGTCTAAGAAAGCTAAAGTGTAGAATATTTGGAGATCTATGAAATTTTTGAAGTTGGGAAATTCTTTGGTTTTGGTCAGTGTTACTATTCATTTAATCTGAAATAAATCTCTGTCATTCATGGACCAAATGAAGTCCAATTGCTGTGAAATTTTACAGGAAGAAACTATACCTTCCCAATGACCTATGCCAACTAGAAGAACCCCATTTGGTTGTCTAGAGAAGGAGATATTAATTTTTGAAGTTGTTGTTATGTTCCAGGCATCCAGTCAGACCTCTAGCACTATTCCATCAAATTTCGAGGTCTGAAGGCTCTTATATTGATCTAGAACTATTTTTTTCCTTTAGATAACATCCAAACCAAATTGGTATAGTTTTCTTGAATTGGAGTTTTTTAGAATTAATTATGAATTTTCAAAATTTACATTAGTAAGCTGTATCAGTATTTTGGGTAGTCTAACCTTTATGTCTTTTCTATTGTTAAACATGGCCCAGATGAGATTTTCTAGCTGGGAATTATTTTTACTGTGAAGATAACATCCAAAGCTTTTCCAAAAGATATGGTTTGCTTGATTTCAATTTTTCTAGATTTAGTTATGATTTTTCAAAGTTGTCTCAAAATCTGCCACCCTGCAACCCGAGGCAGAACATGAGAAATTGTGATTTTTGCCTAGAGGTCAGGCTATCACTGGTGTTGTCACAAAACTCTGTAGCAAATTTCAAAAATGTCCAATTAATTCTACCAAAATTAAATCCATAAAATGATAACAATTTGGACAGCTGTTGACATTAGATAGAGGGGAAAAATAACTCCAGACCAGCTCAGGCATGTCCAGACCTTGAAACTCAATCAAACAGTAACTAAGGTTGGGTGGAGTTCCTAATACTAGACAGATTTTTTGAAAATTCATATCTCCATCTCTAGACATCCAAATGGGGTTCTTCTAGTTGGCACAAGTCATTGGGAATGTATAGTTTCTCTGTATAAAGTTTCGTGGCACTTAGACATCATTTAGACCTGAGTGAATAGTGATATGACCAAAACCAAAAAAATTGCCAACTTTGAAAATTTATCAAATATTCTATAAACCTCTGAAAATTCTATTCTTTAGCTTCCCAAAAAGCTCTCAACAAGCTCTAATTTCATGGCAAATCTCAGATTAAGAAGAGCTCATTTGGATAAAAAGTGACCTAGGATTCTATTATGGTTAATTTTAGCTCCATATAGGATATCAAAATGTCCAAATGGATTTCTTTGGGGTTTGGCACCTCTTGGGCAAGTCTAAGAGCATAATTAGGACTTATGTAAGCTGTCCAAATGATTCCAAACTCCATGCATCTCATTTTGGCCATCTCATCCACACTTAAGCACATTTCCATAATACCATTAAGGAAGCTAATTTGTCATCATACAGTCAAATCACATTCTAATGGTCACATAATATATCCTCTCATTCATATATGACATATTAACATAATTACATATGTTTATAACATCATAATGCATATACATCCATTAATTACATCATTTGCTAATGGTATGGCCTTAAAGTAGCAAAATTCATGTTCTTAGATATCATATTCTCATCTTCAAGGTGGTTGGCTTCCATTACCTTGTCCACTTGATCCACCTAGCATGTTAGAATATTGGAGAGAAGGAAATGAGATGCAAAGAATTCTAATAGCTCATCTCTCATTCAATCATACATAATGGATGCAAACAAGTCTTACAAATGCATGCATGGCATATGGACATGAGTAATCATTTAAGGAGCATTCTTAGCATTTGAAAAAGTCACACATAGCATACAAAGGCTTGCCAAGCAAGTGGATTGCCCTCACCCAATTTCTTGTGGATGTTGGACTTACCTCACCTATTCTTTAAGAGATTCTTGGACTCAACCATGCTCTTGGGAGTCCATCTCACTTTTGGGAGACTTTTTACTTTGTCTCAACCAATTTTAAGGGTTCTTGGCTTATGCTCACTATGGCTAAGGGTTCTTGGCCTCACCATGCTCAAGCAAACCAAAGCAAGCATCATAGATATCATTTAAAAACATAACGTATCATCATGATACCATGGCATATAAAATCATGCTAGAATACTTTTCATGGCTTAAAACATACACACACACATTCAAGACAATGTAAGCACACATCTATGCTTGAGAGAAGGTGGAGACAGCTACCTTGCTTGCATTTTGTACACTTTTTCCTTAAGCCTTGAATCCTCTCCCTTGACCTCATGTAACACCATGACTTCTAGCTCATTCTAACTCATCAAGTGCCTTTACATAACTTAATATCATGAATCATATGAGTTTTGCATGAAAAAGGCAAAGAAATCATGCTCATTTTAGCATTGCACTGGGTCTCAAAATTCCATTCGGTGTCACGTGGACACATGTGAGCTCATACTATACTTCCTCATATTTAATTTCATCATTACAACTCATTTGCATCACAAAAACATTCTTACAACCCATGGAAACCGAAATGGGGCATGGAAACCTAAAGATCATTCTCGGCCAGAATTGGTCCTTTTTCTAGGCAAATTTTGAAAAATCATAACTAAATCTAGAAAAATCAAAACTATGCAATCTTAGTCATTCTGGAAATCTTGGGATGTCTACTTCGTAGTAAAAATACTTCTAGGTCACAATATTCATCACCCAGGATGTTTGACATCCAAAAAGCTACAAAGGTCCAACTGAAATCTGGAACTATCACAGAATTCTGCATAAAATTTTGAAAATGTCCAATTAATTCCAAAAATATCTAATCCATGAAAATGATACCAATTTGGAAATATATGAGTGTTAACTAGAGAAGAAAAATATTTCCAGATTAGTTCATCAAGCTCAGACTCCGAAATTCAATAGAACAGTACTTCTGGTCGGGTAATTTCATTGATACTGACAGAAACTTCAAAAATTCATATCTCCCTCTCTAGACCTCCAAATGAGGTTCTTCTAGTTGGAACGAGTCACTGTGATTTCCTAGTTTCTGTGTATAAAATTTCGTGGCAATTGTACACCATTTGGGCCTTGTGTGACAAAAAACAATTTCAGACCAAATGAGTAGTGCAGCAAACCAAATCCATAAAATTTGCCAATTTCGAAAAATCATCAAATATTATGTAGACATTCACAAATTATGATCTTTAGCTTCCCAGAAAGATCTCAATGAGATCTAATTGCATGCCAAATTTCAGATCAAGACCAGCTCATTTGGCCAAAAAGTGACATAGGGTTCCATTATAGTCAAATTTGGCTGCATATGAGGTACCAAATTTGCCAAATGGCCTTCCCTTGGTATTGGCACGTTTTGGGCAAGTCTAAAAGCATATTTAAGACTTGTGTGAGCTGCCCAAATGGTCCCAAACCTCATGCATCTCATTTTGGCCATTCAACCCACACTTATGCATACTTTCATCAAAATTCCATATTGCACACTTTAGCATTACATACTCAAAATAAGTGCTATGGGTCATATATCATTTTCATACATCTAAACATCACATAATAGTATATTTACACATGTCTCAAGAATCATGGTACATGTACAACATCATATATATTATAAACCATCATTATGGTTCTAAAATAGACAAAACAAGACATAAGCTTGTCAATCTCCTTCCTTTAGGGTTGTTGGCTCCAATGAGCATATCCACTTGGTTCACCTAGCATGTTAGATCATTAGAGAGGAGGGGATGAGATTCAAAGAATCCCAATAGCTCATCTCCCATTCAATCATACATAATATGTGCCAAGCAAGCCTTTTTAAATGCATGTATGGAGAAAATAGAAATCATAGGCATTTTAAAAGCAATCTTGGCATGTGAATCAATCATACAAGACATTCAAGAGCTCACTAAGTGTTTGGATTGGCCTCACACTCCTCCTCATGGATTTTGGACTTACCTCACCCATTCTTTGAGCACTTTGGACTCAACCATACTCTCGGGAGCCCACTTTGCTTTTGGGAGACTCTTTACTTTGTCTCAACCAAGCTCAAGGGTTCTTGGCTCATCCTCACCAAAGGGAAGAGTTCTTGGCCTCTCCACACTCAACCAAACTCATACAAACATCATGTAATCATTTGAAAACATAACATGGCATCAAGTATCATAGCATATAAAGGCATGCTAGCATACTTTGCAAAGCTTGAAAATACACATACACACATTCTAAAACAAGCTAAACACACATCCATGCATGAGAGAAGGTGGATAGAGATACCTTGTATACAAGCACACACTTTTTCCTTAGCTTTCAAGCCTCCTCTTTCGGCCACACACCCATAACTTGGTAGAGATAGTTTCTCCTGGCCTAGATACAAATTATGGGAGCCAATTAAGTTTATGAAACAATCTCTAAGACCCTACAATTTGCTTAGATGTTAGATTGCTCTATAAGCTCCATTATGGTCCATAAATGCACCTAATGAAGCAACACCCCTCAAATACATTGTAGGCTTCATTCTTTCCTTTCAAATATGATTCCTGACTCCTTTTAAGCCTCTTGGAGTCATCACATCATCAAAACATAAGGCCTAGCACCATGTTGCTTCTTTAGGTCATAATATGGAACCTAAGACACCAAATCACTTTCTATGAGTTCTAAATTTTTTCCAAGGTCTCCCCTCACTTTCATTCATCAAATATGACTCAAGAATGGCCTTAGAAAAATTTAAAACTCTCCCTAGCTAGGAGAACCCATCTAGGCCGAGGCTATGAAGCATATTGGGTTCCATAGAGCTTTCTTTATTTTCTCAAGGGAAGAAGAATATAGGGAGCCTCTTAGGGATCTTGGGAGCTCATTTAAACTCTTACTTAGACCTAGGAATCATCATACAAAGTCAGATTTTACAAAGTGCAATTGACACCCTAGAACTTGCATCTTGAAATCTAATGGCTTTTTGATAATTCCCTTTGCATATTCTTAATCTCCACACCCTTTTTCCTTAGATTCATGCTTGGTTCTGCCTAAAAATCATCTCCTCCTAGGGTTTTCTCAAGTGGGGCGACATGGTGGAGAAGGGGACCAAAAATGGCAACCATAGAAAGAGAAATTACCTTGTTTTCTTTCTTTTTCTCACTTGAATCTTGTGTTCTTTGAGCTCCTCTCTTCAAATCCGAACTTTCTCCTCAATTTCTCCCTTAAATCAGATTTACAAACCTCATTTTAATCATAGAAAAAAAATGAGAATGGAGGAGAAGAGGTTTGAAAGAGAAAGAGCATGAAAAACTACTAATTTCCATACCTTAAGCCTTTGATTTCTCCTCCTTTTTCTTTCCCTTCTTGTGAGCCTCATCCCCTAGGGTTTTCTTCTGGTTTTAGGCAGAAGATGGTCGTGCATAATGAAGGGAGGAGAAGGGTGCATCATATATATAGGTGGGAATAAGTTACACTTTTCAAAAATTCCCATTTTGCCCTTCATACTTTGCAATTATGTTTCTCCTTCGTTTTAGCTCCTTTTTGAGAACTGTCTTTTCCATTATAAAATTTAGGCTCCCAATCAAATAAAATTTCTTTGGAATCACTCAAATTAGAGCTAAAACCTTTCCGAACGAATCCGTCAAAGTTCGGGCACAATGACATTGGAAAACATCCACCGGAGGGGCTTTAGCTGTCCTAGGGCTTTCCATAATTTTTAGAGCCTCTGAAAACCTCGGAGAACTCAAAACTTTTATTTAAAAACCCTCCTATGTGTTTTTTAAAAAGTGCCCATATTTACGAAAATACCACTGGTCTTTTGACAAATTTTTCGAATCACTCTGGCCTTGATTTCTGAGCAACTCAAGGCTCCAATCCTCATTTTCTAATATTTAAAATTTTATCATAATTTTAGTTGGGATTCCTTCTATTTCAGGGACTTCCTTTTGTATCTGGCCCATTTCTGCCATTTACGGAGAAACCGAACATTGCGTTTCTCACGTTTACAGAAAGGCCGAATGTTACACCTCACACACCTTAGAAGGTGGAGGTCATTTCTCTTGGCCTAAACAAAATTTATGGAACCCAATTAGATTTATGGAATTAATTCTAAGGCCACACAATTTGCTTAGACTCTAGGTTGGTCTATAAAACACATTATGGTTCCATAATTGCACCTAATGAAGCAACACCCCTCAAATAAATTCTAGGCTCCATTCTTTCCTTTCAAATATGATTCTTGACTCCTTTTAAGCCTCTTGGAGTCATCATACAATTAAAATAAGGAGCCTAACTACATGTTACTTCTTTAGGTCATATTATGGAACATATAAGGCCAGCACACTATCTATGATTTCTAAAGTTTTTCCAAGGCTTTCTCTCATATTCTCCCATCATACATGATGCAAAACTAAGCTTGAAAGAAATTAAAACATTCCCTAGGTGCATGAATCCTCCTTGGTTGAAACTATGCTTCCATAAGGCACCAATGGAGTTTCCTTGCTTCCTTTGATGGGAGAATCATGTAGGAAGCTCTCTTGGTGTCTTAGGAACTCATACGAATATTTAAACATCATAAAATATGGCTAAGTTTCATGATAGAGTTCAAAGTGCAATCAAAACCCTAACTTCTAGAACTTGCATTGTAAAGCTCCCTTTTCAATTCTAGTTGTATATTCTTAATCCTCACACTCCATAACCTTTGTTTCCATCAAGAACACATGAAGAAAAACTCTCCTCCTCACTTTCTCTCTCTAAACCTAAGCTTGAATGGCTTGGAAACACAAGATTTTGCAAGTATTTCAAGTGAAGTCTTATCTTAAAATAGAGCTCTCTTCGCATAGATTATTTCTCATGATTGATTTCTTGAAAAGAGTTCTTTTTTGGCTTGGGTCAAACTTGAATCTTCATGTTTTCAAGAAAAGAAAACCACCATTAGAGAGCTCTTAGAGAGAGAAACAACTTTTCTAACTGGCACGGGATGAAACGGGGCCGTTTACTTACCTAAACGGAAGCTTAAACTTCTTCTCTCTCTCCCCTCTTAATGTCATGCCATTGCTATCCATTTTTCTACAAATGGAAGTTTGGAGAAGGTGATGAGGTGTAATCTTACTTAAGAAGCCTCTTTTACACTTTTTCAAAATGACCGTTTTGCCTCTACATGCCTGTTTGCTTTGTTTAGGCTCATTTTAACTCATTTTTTAGAACCGTCTTTTCCATCATAAAATTTAGGTCCTCTAATTCATAAAATGCCTTTGGAATCACTCAAATCAGAGCTAAAATATTCCTAAACAAATCAGTCAAAGTTTGGGTCAACTGACATTGGAAAACATCCATCGGAAGGGTTTTAACTATCTTGGGGCTTCCCATGGTTTTCAAAGCCTCTGAGAACCTTAGGGAACTGAAAACTTTCATTTAAAAAGCCCTCATGTAAGAATTCCAAAATTTGCTCAAAATGATGAAAATACCCTTACATTTCGTCAATCTTTCGTCACAATTTGTTTCTTCATTCTAGCTCCATTTTTCTTTCTATCTAAGCCTAGGATTCTCATTATTAGGAGTCTTGAATGCTTCCTAAATTTTTTGGAACCTTAACTAGGTCATTTTGGGGGACTTCCTTTTATATCCTATGAATTTTATTCGTTTGCAAAGAAACCATATGTTATGTTTCTCACATCTTCTTTCGTTCTCAAAGAACCAAATGTTACGACTAATAATGAGTTAAGCTTTACACAACATGGAGTTTGATGTATGCTTTCACTTATAATCTGATATAGAACCTCTTTAGTATAAATATATGACTTGACTCTTGAGAGTATGCTTTTATATTTTCATGAATGATAATATCAGTTACTTATAGATCTTGTTGCTATCAATACTTCATGAATTTACTGATGCATGATAATTTGATGAGTAGGAATTAACCGCTAAGTCTTGAATTGGTAATGATAGACATGTTGGATAAATTAGGTAGACTAATGCCATTAGCACCCCACAAGTTAAGGTAAGATGGTCCTAAAGTACTACTAAAGGGAGTGTTAAAGTATATGAGATGAAATTTGAGAGGTATAGGTGCAGAAGAGGATCACGCTGCAGCCAATAATAGTTGAGCTACGACCAAGAGTTAGATAGAACCAAGGAGCGTTACGAGGTGGGATGCCTCATCGCGGTGTAAAGCAAAAATGTTACCTAAGGAGGGTAATAGAATACAACTTTGCCACAGTGCAAGTACTTCCATTGTGGCATAATTCGAATAAATTAGGTTGAGAGTTCTAAGAGGCGTACCCTCTGAGGTGCCACTTAGGCTAGCCGTGGTGAGTACGATCATGAAAACATGAACAATAGGTCCCTGAGAGCACTCCATTGCGGTATAAAAAATCCAAGCTACAACACAAGGTGTGAAATTTTAGTTTTAAGTTACAATAACCATTTACGCCATGGCACAGGTGTACCAAGTCGTAGCTGGAGTCTCCAAATTTGGTTTTTATGTCTAGTAACCAACTTAGCTGCGGTGATAAATGTTCTAGTTGTGGCGAAGGTTCCCAAACTCCTATTTTTGACCTAGATACCTTGAGATTTACTATGATAATATTTATGTAATGACTTGGGAATAATTATAAGAGATTTTGGTGAGTTGAAATCAGTAGTATGATGAATTAAAGGTCTTAATTGATAATCATGATCACTTATGGATTCAATTAATGGTAGTTGCATGATTCAATTAATGGTAGTTGCATAGTTAATAACTCTAATGATATTAAGGTTCAAATTTTCCTCACTTTTTCCCAACCTAATTAATTGTAATAACTTTAGACCTTGATTTAAGATCAGTGACCATATAATTAAGCTTAATTGCGGTAATTAAGAATTAAGGTTGTTACACTCAAATGCCCTATAAGCCATAGGAACCTCTAAAATAGTCAAAACTTGTCCAGTATGCAATTTAGGTCATAAGTTGATCAAAACTTTGACTAAATGATTCGGTAAGCTTTTAAATCCAATTTTGGTAAAACCAAAGGCATTTTATGAATTAAAAGACCTAAACTTTATAATAGAAAAGATAGTTCTTATCAAGGATTTGAAATGAGCTCAAATGTAGAAAGCAAAATTTAGGGATATAGTTGAAATTTTGAAAAGTTATAATATACCCCTCCACCCTTTTTAAATCATGCCCCACCTTCTTCCTCATATCTAAATTGACTTTCATTTAGCTAAAACAAAACTTAGACTAGTCTTAAGTGGTGCACAAGAAGAGGGAGCAAGAGAGGAGGAAAACAAGCTTGAAAGGGTAAGATTTTACTACCTTTTCATATTCCTCCCTTCACTAAAGTTCTTCTTTTCTTTCTCCTCTCTTTTCTCATGGTTTTGGTGTTCTAAATGGTGATATTCCATGGCTGGTTGAGTAGAGGGAAGAAGGAGTTTGGAAAAAGTTTTGGAAGCTTAAGAAATTCTACTTCATAAGCTTTAAGAAAAGGTATGTTTTACTATAGATAACTTGCTTCTTCTTAGCTTTCTCTTACTTCACCATTTTAGCCAAACCTAGGGTGCCATGTAGGAGATTTGATTTTGATCCAACTAAGAAAGCAATTGGGGGTTTGAAGCATAAGGAATTAGAGTTTTGATTGCACCTAGGAGTTTAGGAAACTTTCTAATGATAATTTAACTTTTGTAAGAGCATGTTTGGGTTCTTAAGAGACCTAAGAAGCTTCATGGATGCCAATTTCCCTACAAAAACAAACAAAACTCCATAGTCCTCTAATATGTGGGTGTCTCGACCAAGATGTAATTCTTCTACCTAAAGAGAGTTTTCTTTGATTCAAAGATTATCAATGGTCTATTTATAAATAATAAAGACCAAATGAACCTTTGGTTTGAATTTAGAAACTATATTTTGAAAATTGAAAGTTTAAAGTTCCATTAGGCATAAAGAAGAAGCTTGGTGATTAGCTCCTTGAATTAAGTTTTTGATGACTTTAATGAGTTTAAATGTGACTTGGATTGTGTGAGGAATTGCAGCCAAGATAATGAATTATATGAGTTGCTTCATCATACCCTTGTATGGAGCCATATGGATGCCATAAGATAGAATTGGCTTGTGTAGAGTTTATATGATATAAAAGATGGTTCCATTGATGCATATATGTCTTATTAGATGTGTCTAGGCCATGCAAAGCAAGCCTTTCCTAGGTATATATGTGAGCCAAACCAAAGAGCTAGAAACCAAGAAAGGGAATTGTGCTTCTTGACTTATGGTAGCTCTTCATCCATTCTTGTATTCATATCTTAGTTGTTTGATTGTCATTGATTGCTCGTATATATGTATGAATCATGAAATATGTCTATTGTTATTGGTTTGATATTTTGGTACCATTATGCTTCTTGAATTTCATTCGAAATGTGAAATGGTGCATGATGGGTGAGGTTGCATCGAAAGTTCCTTGAATTAGGTGAGGTGAAGCCAAAAATCCCTATGTAAGGGTGAGACAAGGCTAGAAGTTTCATGGAATGAGTGAGGCTAAGTCAAAAGTCCCTAAAATGGGTGAGGTTAATCCAAAAGTCCTATATAATTGGGTGAGGTTAGACCAAAAGCCCTTTGAGCTTATTCTTAACCTTGATGAATTTATGTGACTTTGAAAATATGATTATACTTAGTATTTGGAAGCATGCTTTCTTCTTTGACATGATAACATGCCATATATGTATGCTTGAAAGGGTGAATGAGCTATTGGGATTCTTTGAATCTCATGTTCCTTACTCTATGTCCAACATTATTTAGAGGGTTCTCATGGAGCAAAGAATGGAGGCCAAGAAGCTTGATTCATGTTACTTTGACAATAAAGAAGAATTATATGTAAATTGATGTCAAAGTATAGATGTATATGTTAATTGTGTAATGTAAACCCTCACTCATGTGTATAAGTATGACAATATATGTATAAACCATATTTGAAAGCGTATATGCAAAAATGTGAATTTTTGGTATGTATGCCTTATGGGAAGTATGTGTATAAGGCCATGTGAGAGAGTGATTTTGAGTTTCATGAGGTTTTGCCCCTATTATGATGTTTATATATGCTATAAATGTTGTGTTGAACATGCTTCAATGATCACTTGCACAAGGAAAAGCCATTTTAGATTATTTGATGCCACATTGACACCAAAATAAGCCACATTTAACTCTTGAACCAAAATGGTTACTTAGCAGACATATAAATCTCATTTAAAGCTTTCAATAGAGATAAAAAACATAATTTTTAAAGCTATGTAAAATTTCTTATAATTTTTCAAAATTGGTTGAATTATGAAAAAATGCCTTGTCCCTATTTATTTGGTTAGTTCTAGTTTTCTATATATTTAAGGGGCCAAAAGAATTCCAATGCTCCTAAAATTTTATAGGCATATAGTTGGCATCATAAGATTTTTACACTAAGATAACTCAATTTGGATCTGTGTAGCTCAAGATAAACAAGGATAAAATTTTTGGTTTGGATAAGGATGAAAATCTGATAGTGGCACTATTCCATTAGATTTTCATAACCTAAATGATTTTGTTTTGATCTAAAAGTTTTCCAACATGTAGATTATATTCTGAACTTTCTAGAAAGTTCTCAATTGCTTAATTTGGAGTTTTCTAGCTTAAATTATGAATTTTTAAAAATTGTGGCAGAAATATGAAAATGCATGGAATGGTATGAACTTGCTAGTATGTGGTGCTTGACCTTAAACCCAAATTCCATGCTTATTTTTGTGATATTTCTATATGAACAAGTGTGTTAAGGATGAAAGATTACTTTGGTAAGTTGAAATGGTTCATTTATTCATAAATGAAATAATTTGACATTCAATGACGGTATTTTCTCCTATTAAAAGTGTTGAATATATGAAAAATGATGTTATAAGCTTATTGTGATGCAAAACTTATGCTATCTTAATATGGCATAATATTTTTTGCTATCAGAGTAATTGTTTAGGTAACCTAGCTCTATGTTTAGTTCTTGAATTGCTAGAATGGCATATGTTTATGGTGTAATTGCTTGGAATTCGTTGGAATGGGTATATACGTGTGCTATTGAATTATATTAGATGTTAAGGTAGTGATTATTTTTAGACAAAATGGTGAACACTAGAAGGGGCAAACCAGTTAGGGATAGGGCTGAGGATCTTATACAGACCATCATGGCCAGGTTGGATAGACAACAAACCATGATGGGTCAACAAGAAGTTATGCTAAAATGATAAGGACAAATTATGCAACAGTAGCAAGACATGATCTAAAAGCTACAACAAACCCTAGTTAGGTAAGAGGAAATGAGAACAAAAGCCCCTAAACCAGAGCTACTTGCTCTTAGCAATATATCAGTACCCCTTCAGGAGCCAGTACAAGCCCAAATAACTACATAAAAGCTGATTAATCAATTCAAGAAGAACGACCCACCATTCTTTGATGAAGAATTAGATGTGGATAAAGTTGAGGCATGGATAATGAAACTGAAGAAGATTTTCAAGGTGATGGGGCATGAACAGAAAGCCATGCTACATTCATGCTAGAAAACGAAGCAGGCAGATGGTGGCGCAACACAGAATCTCTTATACAAAAAAAGAACATCCTAATTAATTAGGAGAATTTCATGGTAGAGTTCTATGAGAAGTGTTTTCCTACCTCATTTCAAAATCAGAAGGAAATGGAATTCATAGGGTTAAAGCAAATTGATGATATATCTATAGACCAATATGTGGTTAAATTCATAGAACTATCTCAGTATTCCTCTTATCTCCAAAGATGTGATGGTGAACCTTAAAAATGTGAAAGATTTGAGAATGGGTTAAAGCCCTTGATTAGAGATCAAGTGGCTCCATAGAGGATCAAAGCATCTAATACTCTCATGGAAATTAGCAGGGTGATTGAAAATAAGCTGTGAGATATTTTACCTACAATGATTATAGCTAGCCAGAGAGGGGCTCTAAAATTAAAAAAGACCAAGACTAGAGGAGAGTACTAGCCTAACACCTAGTAGTAGAAAGAAAGGCAAGGTGCAATGGTGCAGGAAGCCACAGAGGGGCAAGAAAAAGTATAGCCTAGTAGAACTCAATCATCTATAGTGAAATGCTTCAAATATGGGAAGCTGGGGCACATTGCTAGGACTACCCTCAAACAAAGATAGCATCTCCACTTAGACCATAGACCCAGGGCAGAGTGTTCGCCATTAATCAGCAAGAGGCCAGTGCATCCCCCAACTTGATCAGAGGTATGATCATAATGAATGATTTTCCTGTGATTACTATGTTTGATTCGGGTGCTAGTCACTTGTTCATATCTTATGATTGTGTGATTAAATTTGGTCTAGTTGTGGGTACTTTACCTTATTATTTATCAGTTACCACCCCATTAGAGGCCATGTTGCTACTTCCCATGTATGTCTGAATGTCATTGTACAGTTTAACCAGTGTTGTACCACCATTGATTTGATTTGTATACCTTTCCATGATATTAATTTGATTGTTAGCATGAACTGGATAATTGTTAATAATACTGTACTTGATTGTGAACATAAAACCATTACCCTACCTACTTATGGGACCATATATCAAACCATATCAAGATATGTCTCAAATACTACAAATGGCATAAAACATCCATCTTTAACAAATTACCACTTTTAGTAGCGGAGATAACCATTATTAAAAGCCAAAATAATTCAATATTTGGTTAATGGGCCATTTAGCCTTCCCAATATCATCTTCCATCCATAGCACACTTATTGGACCAGAAACATCACAATTGGAAGCATGAAATTTGGTTGGACCAAGCAACCTAATATCAAGAAGCAAACTTGCATTTTTCCTTGATTCTATATTCTGATATTAGCTCCAATTCGAGTGACTCCAAAGGCATTTTTATTGATTGGGAACCTAAATTTGATAATGGAAAAGACAGTTCTAAAAAAGGAGCTAAAACGAAGAGAAACAAAAATGCAAAGTATGAAGGGCAAAATAGGAATTTTTGAAAAGTGTAACTTATTCCCACCTATATATATATGATGCACCCTTCTCCTCCCTTCATTATGCACGACCATGTTCTGCCTAAAACCAGAAGAAAACCCTAGGGGATGAGGCTCACAAGAAGGGGAAGAAAAGGAGGAGAAATCAAAGGCTTAAGGTATGGAAATTAGTCATTTTTCATGTTCTTTCTCTTCCAAACCTCTTCTCTTCCATTCTCCTTTGTTTCCTATGATTAAAATGAAGTTTATAAATCTGATTCAAGGGAGATATTCAAGGGAAAGTTCGGATTTGAAGAGAGGAGCTTGGAGAAATCAAGATTTAAGCCAAACTAAGCAAGAAAACAAGGTAAAAATACATCCTATGGTTCATATCTTTCATGGCCCTTCTTCTCCATTTCGACCTAGAATTAGATAGACCTAAAGAGTCAAATTTTTAACCAAACCAAAGGTGATTCTTAGGTATTTGATGGAGAGGAATAAGAATATGCAAAGAAAACCAAGAAATAGGTATTAGAAATCAAGATGCAAAACTTAGGGTTTTAAGTGCACCTTCCAATTCTTGAATTTGTATGATGCTTCCTAGGTCTAAGTTAGAGTATAAATGAGTTCTTGAGACACCAAAGATGCTCCCCACAAGCTTCTCTCTTCAAGAAAACCAAGAAAACTCCATATGGCCCAAATGGTGTCTATGTCTCGGCCAAGAAGGGATTGTGTAGGTGGGGGGAGTTTTAAATTTTTCTAAGGCCATTCTTGAGTCATATTTGTTGAATAAAAGTGAGGGGAGGCCTTGGAAAAGATTTGGAACTCATAGAAAGTGATTTGGTGTCTTAGGTTCCATATTATGACCTAAAGAAGCAACATGGTGTTAGGCCTTTTATTTTGATGATGTGATGACTCCAAGAGGCTTAAAAGGAGTCAAGAATCATATTTCAAAAGAAAGAATGAGGCCTAGAAATCATTTGAGGGGTGTTGCTTCATTAGGTGCCAAAACGGACTATAATGGAGGTTGTAGTGTAATCTAGGGTTTAAGCAAGTCGCATGGAAAATTGTTTCATGAACTTAATTGGCTCCTATAATTTGTATCTAGGCCAAGAGAAACTATCTCCACCAAGTTGTGGGTATGTGGCCGAAAGAAGAGGCTTGTAAGCTAAGGAAAAAGTGTGTGAATGTAAGCAAGGTAGCTCTCTCTGCCTTCTCTAATGCATGGATGTGTGTTTATCTTGTTTTAAAATGTGTGTATGTGTATTTTCAAGCTTTGAAAAGTATGCTAGCATGCCTTTTTATGCTATGATCCTTGATGCCATGTTATGTTTTCTAATGAGTGCATGATGTTTGTATGAGTTTACTTGAGTGTAGAGAGGCCAAGAACTCTTCCCTTGGGTGAGGATGAGCCAAGAACCCTTGAGCTTAGTTGAGACAAAGTAAAGAGTCTCCCAAAAGCAAAGTGGGCTCCCAAGAGTATGGTTGAGTCCAAAGCTCTTAAAGAATGGATGAGGCAAGTCCAAAATCCATGAGGAGAAGTGTGAGGCCAATCCAAGCACTTGGTGAGCTCTTGAATGTCTTGTATGATTGATTCACATGCCAAGATTATTTTTAAAATATGCATGTCTTGCATTTTCACCATGCATGCATTTGAAGAGCTTGCTTTGCACATATTATGTATGATTGAATGGGAGATGAGCTATTGGGATTCTTTGAATCTCATTTCCTCCTCTCCAATGATCTAACATGCTAGGTGGACTAAGTAATTATGGTAGAGGGAGCCAACAACCATGAAGAGCAAGGATTGACAAGCTTATGTCTTATTTTGTCTATTTTGGAACCATAATGATGGTTCATATTGTATATGAGGTTGTATATGTACTATGAACATTGAGACATATGTAAAGATACTATTATGTGATGTTTAGATGTATGGAAATGATATATGACCACTAGCACATGTTTTGAGTATGTAATGCCATAGTATAAAAGTTTAAAGTTTGATGGAAATATGCATAAGTGTGGGTTGAATGGCCAAAATGATATGTATGAGGTTTGGGACCATTTGAGCAGCTCACACAAGTCTCAATTAAGCTTTTAAACTTTCCCAAAAAGTGCCAAGACCAAGGGAAATCCATTTGGCAATTTTGGTACCTAATATGGAGCCAAAATTGACCATAATGGAACCCTATGTCACTTTTTAGCCAAATGAGCTAGTCTTGATCTGAACTTTGGCATGAAATTAGGTCTCATTGAGAGCTTTCTGAGAAGCTAAAGATCATAATTTTCATAGGTCTAGGGAATATTTGATGAATTTTCAAAGTTGAGATTTTTCATGGATTCTGGTATGGGTACTGTTCATACTGGCAGTTTTGTGTTATGTGTCACCCGATAGCTAAATAGTGTCCAATGCTTGTGAAATTTTATATGCATAAACTAGAGGTCATAAAATTTTTGTGACCACTACGATCACCTCATTTGGAGGTCTGAGCAGAGAGTTATGCATTTTTAAAGTTAACTGTTAGTACTAGTGGCGCCCCAGGAGTTTAGTTACTGTTCCATAGATTCCAGATGGCTAAACATATCTGTTTCATTCTAGAATTATTTTTAGTATCAAGCTAACATTTGTAGCTTTTCATAATGACTAAATTTGTGTGATTTATATTTTTATAGAATTAGTTATGAATTTTAGAATTTGATGTCAGTAAATTGAACAACAGCCCAGGCAGCCAGCGACCTCTGTACCTTTTTAGATGTCAAACATCCCTGGTGATAAATATTGTGACCTAGATGTATTTTTAGTGTGAATTAGATAGCCCAAGCTTTCTAGAATGACAAAGATTTTATAGTTCTGATGTTTTTAGATTTAGTTATGAGTTTCCAAAATTTGCCCAGAAAAAGGACCAATTCTGGCCGAGAATGATCTTTAAGTTTCCATGCCCCATTTCGGTTTCCATGGGTTGTAAGCATATTTTTGTGATGCAAATGAGTTGTAATGATGAAATTAAATATGAAGAAGTATATTATGAGCTCACATAGTCCACGTGACACCAAATTAAATTTTTAGATATAGCACAATGCGAAAAAGTCTATTATTTTCATCCACTTTTTCATATGCTCTTGTGGGATTGATAATACAAGGCTTATAAAATCGCATGAAATGAGCTAAAAGTTATGGTGTTACAACAAACACACACTTTTTCCTTAACTTTCAAGCCTCCTCTTTTGGCCACACACCCACAATTTGGTGGAGATAGTTTCTCTTGCCCTAGACACAAATTATGGGAGCCAATTAAGTTCATGAACCACACTCTAAGGCTACACAACTTAATGAAACACTAGATTGCTCAATAGGTTCCATTATGGTCCATATTGACACCTAATGAAGCAACACCACTCAAATGATTTCTAGGCCTCATTCTTTCTTTTCAAATATGATTCTTGACTCCTTTTAAGCCTCTTGGAGTCATCACCTCATTAAAACAAATGGCCTAGCACCATGTTGCTTCTTTAGGTCATAATATGGAACCTAAGACACCAATTCACTTTTTATGAGTTTTAAATTTTTTCCAAGGCCTCCCCTCACTTTTATTAATCAAATATGACTCAAGAATGGCCTTAGAAAAATTTAAAACTCCCCCCACCTACACAAATAAGCCTAGGCCGAGACATAGGCTTCCTTTGGAGTTCTCTTACTTTTCTTGAAAGAGGAAGCTTGTGGGGAGCATCTTTGGTGTCTCAAGAACTCATTTATACTCTAACTTAGACCAAGGAAGCATCACACAAATTCAGAAATTGGAAGGTGCACTTAAAACCTTAAGTCTTTCATCTTGATTTCTAATGCCTATTTCTTGGTTTTCTTTGCATATTCTTATTCCTCTCCATCAAATACCTAAGAATCACCTTTGGTTTGGTTAAAAATTTGACTCCTTAGGTTTGTCTAGGTCTAGGTCGAAATGCTCAAGGAAGGGAGGAAGAAGAGCAAGTGGAAGAATGACAAAATACCTTGTTTTCCTTGAATTTCCTTGCTTGTTCTTGCTTTCCTTGGCCTCCTCACTTGAATTTCAAACTTCCCCCTCTGTTCTCCCTTTAAAATAGCCCTTAAAACTTCAGAAAAATCATGGAGAAGAAGAGGGAAAAAGAGGAGAAGAGATTGGTGGAGAGAAAGCATAAAAACAAGCAAAATTCCATACCTAAAGTCTTGAATCTTTCCTCTTTCTTCCCTTCTCTTTGTGCACCACTCTCTAAGGGTTTTGCTTCTGATTTGGGGCTGGAAATTCTGAAGTGAAATGAGGGAGAATGTGAAGTGCCACCTATATATAGCTAGGATAAAGTAACTTTCCAAAAATTCCTATTTTGCCCTTCATACTTTACATTTTTGTTTATCCTTCATTTTAGCTCCTTTTTTAGAACCGTCTTTTCTCTTATAAAATTTAGGTTTTTGGGATCACTCAAATCCGAGCTAAAACCTTTCCAAACGAATCGGTCAAAGTTTGGGTCAACCGACGTTGGAAAAATTACACCGAAGGGTCTTTACCAGTCCTGGGGCTTCCCATGATTTTTAGGGCCTCTGAGAACCTCGGAAAATTCAAAACTTTCATTTAAAAAGCCCTTCTGTATGTTTTCCAAAAAGTCCACTTATTTACAAAAATGTCACTGGCCTTTTGATAAATTTTTAAATCACCCCAAACCCCAATTTTTGGGCAATTCAAGGCTCAAATCCTTATTTTCTATTATTTAAAATTTTATCCAAATTTTATTTGGCCTCGAATCATTCATCTTAGGGGACTTGTTTTGAAAACGTGCCTGTTTTTGTCGTTTAACGAAAACGGGATATTACACTAAACTAGAGAAAAACCCTAAGGAGAGAGGTGCACAAGAGGAAGAGAAAGAGGAGGAGAAATCCAAGGCCAAAGGTATGGATTTTTGGTAGTTTTTCATACTCTTTCTTATGCAAACCTCTTCTCGTCCATTTTCCTTTCTTTTCTATGATTATATTGAAGTATATGGATCTGTTTTAAGGGAAAAATTTGGATTTTAAGAGAGGAGGCCAAAGAAAGGAGGATTCAAGCAAGAAAACAAGGGAAAACAAGGAAAAACAAGGTAATTTCTCCTTCCATGATGGCTGACCCTTGCTCCTCTTCTCTCCTTGGTTTACCTCATTCGAGAAGCTATGGAAAGGCTTGGATTTTGGATAGAACCAAGGGTGAATCTTAGGAAAAGAGTGTGGAGAATAAGAATATGTAAAGGAAATTAACAAATAACCATAGAAATTCAAGATAGCAAATCTAGGGTTTCATGTGCTCCTTGTAAAATCTGATTTGATACCTTAATTTTTATGCTTAAATGAAAGTTTAAATAAGCTTCTAAAATCCCTAGAAGTCTCCCCATGTACTTCATCCATCAAGAAAACAAAGCAAAGTCCATAAAGGCCATTATGCTTCATTGTCTCTTCCAAGAAGGTTAGGATACTTAGGGAGAGTTTTAAATTTTTACAAGTCCATTTTTGAGTTATATATGATGAGTGAAAATGAGATGAAGCCTTAGGAAAAATTTAAGAGGCCTAGAGAGTGAATTGGTGTCTTATGTTCCGTAATATGGCCTAAAGAAGCAACATGTAGTTATGCTCTTTGTTTCAATTGTATGATGAGTCCAAGAGACTTAAAAGGAGTCAAGAATCATATATGAGAAGAAAGAATGGAGCCTAGAAATTATTTGAGGTGTGACGACCCTAACTTCTAATCTCGGTAATTATAGTTAAATACACGATTAATAAATAATGATTAAGGTTTGAAGTCGTTACAATTAATTACATTAAGAAAATATAGAGAAATGTGAACCTTCATGTTCTTAGGGTCATTAACTAAACAACCATAAATAGGAAAATGTATAAGAGGGTTTATGATTCATCAATCCATTGATTTCAATACACCAAAAACCTCCCACAAATGTTCCTATATCATTCCCTAGTATTAGCATTAAAGAAATTAGGGTTTCTAGGTCAAAGGTGGGAGTTTGGGGACCTGCGCCGCGACCTGCAACCTTCCTGCCGTGGCTAAGTTAGGTCCGGGAGCTCAAAAACTAAGTTTTTAACTTTGTGCCGTGGCCCAGACCCTTTGCGCCGCGACTAAGTTGCTCTCGGGAATCACTGGGTAACTTACTCGAATCGCCGCGGCAAGTTGGATCTCCGCCGTGGCCAACCTATGTGGCGCCGCGGCGAGTTTTGCTATTGTACTCTCTTTAATTAATTTCCTCGACTTGCGCTGTGGCAGAACGTATTGCGCCATGGCGAGGTTTCATTCTATCACCCTCTTGGGCATTTTTTTCACTCTGCGCCACGGCGAGATTGCTCCAGCCGCGGGGTCCCTCACCACTGTCACTCTTCAAGCCGTGGCAAGGCCTTCCTGGCCACGGCGTGACTCCTTCCTGTAGCTATATCCACTACATTTCATCCCCTACACTCCAGTTCTCCTCTTAGGGACACTCTAAGACCACTTCCTCCCTTTTTATATGTCTCTAAGGGTATTTATCTACCTTATTCACCTAGCTATTCTTCCATTACCAATTCAAAACTTATGTGCCCATTTATTTTCTCTAATTACCCTCTATCAGCAAGTTTGTAAAGTGACAATAATAGAAAATACATGAACTACCAGTAGCTATCCTTTAATACACAATCAATGGGGGTTCCCTACATTAGGGGTTCATATCAATATCTCAAGGGTTACATTTCCATTGATAAGCCATATTATAGGTTAACATAGTTTACAGTGGATATTATGAATCCATACATCAAATACCAAATTAAGATGAGGTCTAACCCCTCAATACATACATCCTCAGTAAATCAAATGTGAAAGCCTACATTTGGTAATACAGATACATGATGATGCTATACAAGACTTAACAAAAATTAGCATCTACCCTATTACACTTAGACCAAGTATAGCTTCCCACACTAGGCCTCAGCTCATGGATGTTCATCCACTTGCTTGCCCTTATCCTTACCCGAGGAACCTTCACCTGAAATATTAATCCCATAAAACGGGGTGAGATACAAATCTCAGTAACCAAGGCAATTCCATCATATAATCCAGTTTAATTAGCATATATGCATGAATTAAAATTAACATCAGAATCATATCAATCATATAGCAAATGAAACAATTAGGCTATCATGATTACTATCCCATACTAACAATCATATTATCACATGTTAAAGGCCATTAACACCGGGAGAGGCCCGTCCGCGGCACCTACTTCCTATTGAGAACAACCAGGGCTCAGTGTATCTAGGGTTTGATCATAACTCGGTGCCTAATCGAAGCACATGCACGGGTGGCAGCCGCACCATAGCTCCACCATGGACTCACAAGGTCCAATCACAACACAATAGGTAGCTAACCAATTCATTTAGCATTTTCAAATCATTCATGTACAGCAAATATGAAATTAAAACCGACATATGCATGGAATTAATGTAAACCCCAGTTACCTCACTTGTAGACAATTTGCAACAGCCACCAATGGTACAAAAATCCCTATAACCATAGTATCAGAAAATTACCACTCTAATTTATCATTAACAGTAGCAACAAGTACCCAAAGAATTTAAATGCTAATAACTACCTAAAGAACACTTACCCAGCCACCACAAATCCCAAATTCGGATTGAAGTGTCCTTTATCAGAAATCTCAATATTTCACCCACAATCCTAAGTAAATTCGTACAGAATTAATACCCATATTATAAATCAGCTATGGGGGTCTCAAATTAGCAAAGAAAGCATCAAAATGGAGGGTTTATACTTACCTAATGTCAGCCTTAACCTCAACCTACAAATTTCACCAAGAAAACCCCAAATAACCACATTTCAGATTTTGGGTAGAGTGAAAATTCTCCAAATGAAAAACTAATTAGACCAAATTAAAGAAAAAGATGAGGGGATTAAGTTGTATAACTATTACCTTGGCTAAATCTTGCTCTAAGTGTGAGAAAATGTGAGATTCTTGCCCCAAACCCTAGCCTCCCTCTCAACCTCCGAATTTTGCTTCTTGAGTTTCAGCAAATGAGAAAGTGGCTGAAGCATTAGGGTTTTAGGTGGGTTTAAGTTGGGTCAAAGATGGGTCATGAGTTGCTCCAAGGTCTAACTCCAAATGGGCTTCAATTTTTAGCTTGTTGGGCTAGTTTTAAAGTGTTGGGCTGCAGAATTTTATTAGGGCCAGGTCTTATGCATTGGTTTGCTGAAGTTTAATTAGGTTTGGGCCAAGTTTGAAGAGCTCAAGAATTTGGGTCTGCACAAGGGTTATTGGGCCACTTATAAGAGTCTATACAAGGTAGATCTTGGGCCTCTATCTCATTAAATTGATTGGGCCTGCACCTAACTCATTGGGCCTCCATTAGCCTCTTATCATGATTTATTAATTTAGGCTTAGATGAGGTTTCTATCCTAATTAATTCTCAAACCCATATTAATAATTTATCTCTTTAAAATTTCTATTCACTAACTTGCCCAATTATCCTCTATTAATTATTCTTAATTACTCTAAATCCATGATTAACACCTTAATTAATTTTGGGGTGTTACATGAGGGATGTTGCTTTATTAGGTGCATTCTTGGAACCATAAAAGGGTTAATAGACCAAGTTAGTGTTTAAGGAAGATGTGTGGCCTTAGAATTAATTCCATGAACCGAATTGGCTTCCATAAATTGTGTTTGGGCCAAGAGAAACCAATCCCGCACCTTTGTGCGTGTGAGGCTAAGGAAGGAAGCATTGTTTCAAGGAGAAAATTGTGTGGTTACATCCAAGGTAGCTCACTCCGCCTTCTCTCATGCATGAATGTATGCCTGGCTTGTCTTTAAATGTGTGTATGTGTAATTTTAAGCATGAAAAGTATTCTAGTATGACTTTTATTCCATGGTGCCATGATGTTACTATATACTTTCATATGATGTTTATTATGTGTGCTTGGATTTGCTTAAGTGTTGTGAAGCTAAGAATCCTTAGCCATGGTGAGGAAGAGCCAAGAACCCTTTCAATTGGTTAAGAAAAAGTAAAGAGTCTTCCAAAAGTGAGGTTGACTCCCAAGAGTAAGGTTGAGTCAAAAACCTCTTAAGGAATGGGTGAGGCAAGTCCAAAATTTACAAGTGAATGGGTGAGACTAATCCACTTACTTGGCAAGCCTATGTATGCTATGTATGACTTGCTCAAATGTTAAAAATGACTCCTGCATAATTGCACTTGTCAATATGCCAATGCATGCATTTGTAAGACTTGTTTTGCATCTTTTATATGTGATTGAAAGGGAGATGAGCTTTTGGAATTCTATAAATCTCATTCCCTCCTTTCCAATGTTCTAATATGCTTCATGGACCAAGTGGACAAAGCAATGAGAGCCCACACCTTGGGAGATGAAAGCATGACATCAAAGTGAATAGTTTTTGTTTCTTTAAGGCCTTATGAATGGAAAATGTTGTAATCTATGGTTGTATATGTCCCATGATGTTATGAGCATGTATAATTATGCTAATGTATCATGTATAAATGAGATTCAAGGTTATATGTATGGAAATGTGCATCTTGGACATGTAATGGCAAAACTAGCATTATGGAAATATATGTAATATTGGAAGTGGAATGACCAAATTAAGATGCATGAGATTTGGAACCACTTGGGCAGTTTATACAAGTCATATTTATGCTTTTAAACTTGCCAAAGAGGTGCCAAATATCAAAGGAGACCATTTGGACACAATTGGTATCTCATATGGACCAAAATTAACCATATTGGAAACCTATGCCACTTTTAGTCCAAATGAGCTTATCTTGGTATGAGATTTGGCATACATTTATAGCTTGTTGAAAGCTTTTTGAGAAGTTAAAGTGCATAATTTTTTGAATTCTATGGAATATTTGATGAATTTTCAAATTTGGAAAAAATTGTGATTTTGGTTCAAGGTACTGTTCACACTAGTCCGAAAATAAATTCTATCACTCATGAGGTGAATGATGTCCAATTACCATGAAATTTTATAGGGAGAGACTAAAAATTTTGAGTGACATGTACCAACTAGAATCACCTCATTTGGATTTCTATAGTGGGAGATATAATTTTTGAAATTTCTCTCCAGTATTTAGCGTCTAGATTGACCAAGGTTACTGTTTGATTGCTTTTGGAGTCTTGGACATGCCTAAACTGGTTTGAAGTTATCTTTTCCCTCTAACTAATATCCGTAGCTTTCCAGATCAGTATCATTTACATGGATTGGATTTTTTTGGAATTAATTGGACATTTTGGAAATTCATAGCAGAAATCTGTATTAGTACTCGTAGCTAGTTGGACCTTTGCACATTCTCAAATGTCAAATGTCTTTTGTGTGATGTTTCATGACCTAGACATATTTTTAGCATGAATTAAACATATGTAGCTTTTCAGAATGATAAAGAATGCATGATTTTGATTTTTCTAGAATTAGTTATTATTTTCCAAATTTATGGTCTTCCCGTTCCTTCATCTAGCTTATGTTCTTCATGTAGCATTTAGACCGAATGACGATGGGTTCTCTGCCCCTGCAGGGATGGAGTGACATAAGTTTTAAGAATTCAAGAAAAAGATGAATTTGCTTTAATACATTATTCACAACAACTGGATTTTCGGCGAGACATAAAAAGATCAAACAAAGATTAGTTATTATTTTCCAAATTTGTGATAGAAAAGGAAAATTCTGGCCAAGGTAGCTACCATGGATTTTATGTATTCCCTTACCTTGCACGAGTTGTAGACCACTTTTGGTGATGGATTTGAGTTGTATCTATGTAATTAAATATGATAATGTGAGGTACATGAGTCCATATGGCTCACGGGACTCTGAAGAAAAAATTTTATCCATGGCAAAGTGCATGTACATTCATTGTTCTCATGTTACCTTTCTTGCTTCATTATGAAATGCATAGAATAAGACCTAGAAATGGCATGAGGCAAGCTAGATAAATATGGTGTTACATTTATTGGTATCAGAATAAAGTTTTAGGCTTTCTCAGGTTGGATTTGGCTTGAGGATATGGTAATAAGACTATGTTAAGGTTTATATAGTTATGTAAAGCCTTATATGAGACATTTTGGATGTGTGAAGATAGATTGTGGCTATATTTATGATAAGTGAGTCATAGAATGGTCTTGGAGTAGTTAGTGGATATCAAGAAAGGTTGCCCTTTAGAATAGCTTAAGTAGAGCTAAGGGATCCACCAACTAGAGCTCTATGAAATATGATAGCTCATCAGGATCAATAGCAAGCCCTAGGTATAAACGATGAAAAATGATCATGTTGATATGAAGAGGCTTGCTAGAGAGAGTATGTGAGGCATAATTCTCCTAGTGGTCATACTTAGACCATTCCGAGATGTCTCACATAATGTAGAGACAAGTAGTGATGTAATGTAGTGTGAGATGAGACTGTAGTTGCACAGAACCAGTTTAGAGGGGAAATGAGAAAGAGAGTTACCCCCAAGCCACAACACTCAATGTCTAGATAAGTTTCAAAACCTAAAAAGGTAATTCTCTCAGGCTAAAGGTTTAAGTTATGAGCTACACCCCTTAAAGCCCAATAGCCCAGAGGTGACAGCTAGTTATGCATGAATGAAGCAAGAGGTATAACCCTCTAGTTTGATGATGGCCTAGATATAGAGGCAATGAGATTCAGGTTGGTAGCTAAAGGTGAAATTCCAATCCTTGAAAAAGCAAGCCAATCAGAGGCTGTTAGCCATGACTAATTAACTATTTAGTCGCAAGGCAATCCAGAGAATTCCTTGTCGCAGCCAATTAAGAAGTTAGCCGCGGCTAATACTTAGACAAGAAACTAGGGTAAACCTGAGGCTAATTAGCCACAGTGAATGATGTGTTAGCTGCGGTGAATGGCAGTATGAATGCCTTATTGGTCATATTCAAGCCAACTTGAGAAATGAGTTGATAAGGGATCAAACAACCCACAGAGAGCGGGAACCCCTAGTATCAGTAGAGAAAAATAGTAAATAGTCACAGAAAGTTAGTAAGAAATCAATAGGCCTAGCGGTTGAGATTGAGAAAGAGCTTAGCATAGAGAAAGTTAGACACGAGGATGATAAGGTTGTTAAGACCCACCTTTAAGGCATTGACTACAACCTAGGGTGCTACCCTATGAGACACTAAACAACAGAATGTTAATGTAGCCTTAAACTTTACGTAAGATAAGGTTACCAGTAATGAGTGGCCTAGAAAGGTGTCCCTCGTAGGTAACACCTAGAGGTGAGTAAGAGTAGTGAGAGGTCATGTCGCACAACCCTCAAAATAAAATTAAGTTGGATTAAATTTTATAATTAGTGGCACAACTTAGGTCATCTCCCTTGGAAATGGAATTCAATGTTCAATTGGGTTTCTAAGTGTATAAGGATCCTAGAATTACCTAATTTAGGGAGTTTTGGTCTAATCAAACTAACTAAAATTAAATTGAAACAAAATTCCTAATTACTACCTAATTGCATGAGTTATAATTGAATGATAGACTTGTGACTAGCTTTGGATTCATCCCTTGGTATCTACTATCCTTATCCTAATCCAATTGTAATTAATTAATTATGTTCATGGTAAATGTATCTTGAGTTACCACGCAAGAATTAAGAGATTAATAATCTAATGTTGAATTGAAACCTTAATCCTACATCAAATTATCAATTCTTGTCTTTAAGATTAACGAACACTCAATTTGATTAATTAATCGATTAATTATCCTTTGAATCATCACCCTAAGATGTTTAATTAACCAACTAAACACTAAGGAGTCCTTAAATCAAACAATTAAGCACATAATCTCACTCATGCATTTCATCAAACACCTTGATGGAATACATGAAAAATTAGAGAAAAAAATGAAATTCTTAATGTTTAATCCAATCAATTAATCAACAAAAAGGTTTCCTAATTAGTTTCTAACCAGTCACTAATTACAATTACACCAATCTCAATCAAATACTTCTCAACCAAGTATGTACAAAAAAAAAAGCATAGGAAAGTAGGAAATTCTTAGCCAAAATTCCTTTGATATCTCCATGGATTCAAGCTTATTCAAGGGTCTTCTTCCAAGCTAATCACAAGGTGGATTAATGCTTCATGGTGGTGAGATGGAGATGGAGAATGGAAGATGGAATGCTACGACGTTGTGGATGGAGTGTGTTCTCTGGATGTATTTTTATTCGATAGAGTGGTGTGTCTATTTTTATTCGATCAATGTGTGATATAACATCAATCCTTCTCTGCCTCCAGCCTCCTTTCACATGCTCTTCATGTGCTTCATTTATCTTTTTTCCACGTGCTCAACTTCTCCTTTTTATGTGTCACGCTCAACCCTTTGCCCAGCTCATTAACTCTTTTGTTTCAATTGCCTGAATCATGTGCTACTCCTTTTATTATTCTTCACGTGCTCAGCCTTTGTGTATATGTGTGGGCCCCAATGTGATGCTACATGCTTCTTATTTCCTTATGGTTTCCACGTCATTTCTCTTCATTTCTAGCTCAAATTTTTTACTATTCTTCTTCTCCAACCGATAGCATTTACTTACAAGCTTCTTCTCTTTTAACCCACAGCTACCCACACTTCTTCATTTGCTTCTCTTTACCAAAGCCAGATTCATGTGTTCAGCATATGTGAGCTTCCTTCATTTTCTTTCAAAATTGTGGCCTATCCATGCCCAGCTGCTTCTTCGTGAGTGATGTGGCTTCATTTATTGATTCTTTATGTTTTCTGCTCTTCTCAAGTCCCTCGTCAGCCTAAGCTTCTTCATTTGTTTTCTCCATGATTTTGTTCCCACGTAAAACCTAAGCCTTCTTCTTCTCTAATCCCTTTAACCTATGGTTCTCATGAGTGTGTTCAAAGCCTAACTTCTTTCTACGTCTCTTCTCTATTTTTACTTCAGCCTAAGCTTCTTCTCTTACTTGCACGTAATACTTGAGACTACCTTCTCCCCCATCTTACGCGTAGCTTCCTTTATCCTTTTCAAAATATAACTCTCATATGTTATGTGTGACACGCAGGAGTGTGGAATGGTAGCTATGTGTTATGGATGCTGCTTCTTAAAGCCACGTCAAAATCTACATCAATGTATCTTCCTCTGTTCAAGCTATCATGCCAGGGCCTTCCTTCACTCGTGTTTTCTCCTTATGCAGCTTTTTCCTGTAGGCTAGCTATTACTTTCTAACTTCATCTTCCACATGAAACTCTCCCACGTGGCTTCTTATTATGCATTATTCTTTCTCTTTCCCATTCAACCCATAGCTTGCATGTGTGATTAAAACTGGACATGCATCAATTGTGTAGGTTTGTGAGCTACTGTATTAGTGTTGAGGGAAACCTAATAGAGTTAATGCTTATGTGTATGCTAGCCCAATCCATGCATGAAATTAAGGAAGCCTAATTGAATCTACACACAAAGAATGGAAACAATTAAATAGCAACAATTTACAAAATTATTTAAAAAGAGATTCATGCATTAAAAATTCAAAATTTTGTAAATTATTTCCTAAAGTATAGAGAATGGCTACTAAAATCAAATTCCACCTAAGTAAATCCATTAAGCCATATTTGATCAATAAAATGCCTAAGATAAAGAGAATAAAATGTATAAAAATTCATGTTTATCAAGTAGCCCGGTAATAGAAGCTTAGAAGAGAATAAGGATAGCTTAAAATGTACTAAGTTAATGTAAGCTACAAGTCTGATGAGATAGGCAGCTCAGACTAAATATGAGCTGAAGCCTATAGAAAGTGACTAGTAGCATTATCCAGGTGAGATGAGTAGAAAGAGAAATTAATTTGATAAAGGCAGAGCGAAAGTTCTCCCTAGATCAAAGAAGGAAAGATAAGACATCCTAAGTTAAGGAGGCTACTCAATAGTGGTTAGTAAATTCCCCTAGATAGACCCTATTGAGTTGTAAAGTATAGTGATATAGGAAGCAAGGAAGAGCTAAGAAACTAGCTATAGAAGAGATGCCCTCACTTTAGTAATAAATAAATGAGTAGACTGGGCATAAAAAAGTAAATAGATAGATGTCTAATAGCTAGTTAGATGAGTGGCCTAATATAAGAATAATATGGAGTTAAGGCACATGAGTGATTAGAACACCTAGTAGAGCATAAGTATTCAGCAAGGTAAAATTCAGACATTGAGAGTACGTGTCATGGATTGGGTTATTAAAACTTTAGAAAGTAGTATACTGTGCTCCTAGCGATGAGGCTAAAGAGGTTAAAGAAAGAGAAAGCCTAGCTCTGATCCGAATGTAGAAATGAGCTGAGATAAATAGCTAGTGCCTTAGTACCCTCAAGGAAACTCGAGGGAGCTAGAGACCACCTAAAAAGGTAAGTCTTGTATTATGCAAAGAAAGAATGTAAGCTAAGAGTGCCATAAAATGTAATTCCTGGGGTTACAGGTAATAGAAATTTTCTTACCGAGGGATGGTCTAGTTAAAAGCAAAGTAAAAGTATGAGAAAAAGTAGACCCCTTGGTGTTATAGAGAGTGAACAAGTAGAAGAACCCCAAAAAAATGCAGGTGCTCTTGAGCATAAAGAAACCCAAACTGGCAATAGAGACAGCCAGTAGTAGAGCATCCTTTTACCTAAGTAAAAGGATAAGAAAGGTAAAAAGAGAGAGAAGATATGACTGTGCTCAAGCTGAGGACGTAATAGATTAAGAAAAAATATCAAGCCAATGTGCTTGAGTATGTGAGAAAGCACACTTGTCCTTGGCATAAATGCCCTTCTAGTATGATAGTGCTTAAAGTAAAAATAGTCAGGCAATGTAGGGTGATCTTGGGAAGAAGTAGAGAAACAATCTCATTTCCCTAAGTATCCTATGAGAATAGGGTAGATAAAGAAAAGTAAAAGTGGGATACTTTAGACTATTGGGAAACTCATAATATATTGGTGATAGTTACCCATAATTCAGTCATAAGGCACTAGTGTATTAGTGTTTGATGTTATAGTTTGCTTGCACCAAAGGTTACATGATATTGGGTCCGGCCAACCTAGTAGTAATGTGGCTTAAATGCGTAGCAAATGATGATATCAATCACCAGAGTGTCCCAATAATCGAAGGGTATCCTAATTAGCTAGATAACAAGATAAATCAAAAAAGAGAGGTAAAAGGGATTCCAGTAATATTAGAATGATAAGAAAAGCATGTAGAAAGGAATTCCCTATAAAGAATAGTAACATAGAAAATAACATGCTAATAGTAAGGAATTTTCAAATTTAGATAGCACGAGTTCAGTATGTATAGCCTGAGTCCCTTATAGTATATGTAAATGAAATGAATAGGGACCAGTGTATAGCCTCTCTCTTGCCAGAGATGTTAACCACACTCAGTGTGCAAGATGCCCTAGTGCCAAGGCACTCAAAAGCAGAGCATGGGCATAGTTAGAAATTACAGGATATGAGAGGAAAAGATAGTTGAGTACAACTAGAGTAAGAAGAGCAAGTCCAAGTAAAAAGGGGCTGAAGTGCGAATTTGAAGATCCTATGAGGAGTGATGAACGAAAATTAAGATGCTCCTGAGTATCAGTATGACGGGATCCTAGAGAATCAAATGACACAGAACCCATTTCGTATGAAGGGCACGATGTACTTTTGAGTTTAGCCTCAGTTATTATGAGAGATAGTTACTGGACCTAATAAGCATGTATTTTACTATTAGATGCGGTGATCTTAGGCTTCGACGTCTCCCAGATATGGATCGCAGTAGATCTTAGCATAACACAGTGGGTTGCAATAAACCCTAGCAGGGTTCTAAGAGGTTGCAGTAGACCTAGGGAGTGTAGTAGATCCCACAGAGTTATAGAGAGCCCCCAGTTACAATATAATAGTTCTTTGGTGAGATGACGGCCTAAGATAGTTTTTACAGGATAGTTAGTCTCAAAGGCCATTATAGTTTTTGTAACACCATACTTCTAGGACTCAATTCATGCAATTCCCATGCCTCATCTTATGTTTGTTCTATGGAAACAATCTAGTGGCATAGTGAGTTGTGAATTAAAATGCATTTCTTTACAGGTAAAATTTTTCTTTCGGAGTCCCGTGAGCCATATGAATGCATCTATCACATTATCATACTTAAATACATGAATATAGCTCATTTTCATCATCAAATTTGGTCTACAACTCGTGGAAAGCAAAGGAACACATTAAAATTCATGTTTGTATTTTCGTCCAGAATTTCCTCTTTTCTGTCACAAACTTTGGAAAATCATAACTAAATCTAGAAAAATCGAAATCATGTGTTATTTGTCATTCTGGAAAGCTCAGGATGTCTATTTTACATTAAAAATACTTCCAAGTCACAAAATTCATCACACAGGACGTTTGACATCCAAAACGCTACAGACTCACTGGCTGCCTGGGCTGTGATTCAGGTTACTGATGCAAACTTCTGAAATTCATAACTAATTCTAAAAAAATTGAAATCACACAAATTCAGTCATTCTGGGAAGCTAAAAATGTTAACTTGACACTAAAAATAATTATCGAATGAAATAGATACGTTTAGGTATCTGGAACTGATGGAACAGTGATTGAGCTCTGGAGTCACCACTGTTACTGACAGCAAATTTCAAAAATGCATAACTCTGTGCTCAGACCTCCAAATGAGGTGATCTTGGTGGCCGCAGAAATATTATGGCCTCTAGTTTATGCCCATAAAATTTCATAAGCATTGGACACCATTTGGCCATCGAGTGACATGAAAATCAAATCTGCCAGTATGAACAGTGCACATACCAGAAACCATAGAAAATTCCAACTTTGAAAATTCATCAAATATTCTCTAGGTCTCCGAAAATTATGATCTTTAGATTCCCAGAAATCTCTTAATAAGGCCTAATTGTATGCCAAATTTCAGGACAAGACTAACTCGTTTGGCCAAAAAGTAGTATAGGGTTCCATTATGGTCAATTTTAGCTCCATATTGGGTACCAAAATTGCCAAATAGATTTCCTTTGGTCTTGGCACCTTTTGGGCAAGTTTAAAAGCATGTTTAAGACTTGGGGAAGCTGCCCAAATGGTCCCAAACCATTTGCATCTCATTTTGGCCTTTTCACCCTCACTTATACACATTTCCATCAAACTTTCAATTCTCATACTTTGGCATTAGATACTCAAAACATATGCTAAAAGTCATACATCATATTCATACATATAAACATCATAGAATGGTGTATTTATACATGCCTCAAGGGTCATGGTACATTTACAACATCATATACTTTGTGAAACCTCATTATAGGTTCAAAAAGAATGAAAGCTAGGCCTAGGCTTGTCAATCTCTTTCTTTCATGGTTGTTGGCTCCCTTCACCATAACTCCTTGGTCCACCTAGCATGTTAGAGCATTGGAGAGGAGGGAGTGAGATTCAAAGAATCCCAATAGCTCATCCTCCATTCAATCATACATAATATGTGCAAAGCAAGCTTCTCAAATGCATGCATGGAGGAAATATAAGTCATAGGCATTTTAAAAGCAAACTTGGCATGTGAATCAATCATACAAGACATTCAAGAGCTCACTAAGTGTTTGGATTGGCCTCACACTTCTCCTCATGGATTTTGGATTTGCCTCACCCATTCTTTGAGCACTTTGGGCTCAACCATACTCTTGGGAGCCCACTTTGCTTTTGGGAGACTCTTTACTTTATCTCAACCAAGCTCAAGGGTTCTTGGCTCATCCTCACCCAAGGGAAGAGTTCTTGGCCTCTCCACACTCAAGCAAACTCATACAAACATCATGGGTTCATTTAAAAACATAACATGGCATCAAGCATCATGGCATATAAAGGCATGCTAGCATACTTTTCAAAGCTTGAAAATACACATACACACATTCTAAAACAAGCTAAACACACAACCATGCATGAGAGAAGTTGGAGAGAGCTACCTTGTATACAAACACACTTTTTCCTTAGCTTTTAAACCTCCTCTTTTGGCTACACACCCACAATTTGGTGGAGATGGTTTCTCTTGGCCTAAATACAATTTTTGGGAGCCAATTAGGTTCATGAAACATTCTCTAAAGCCATACAACTTGCTTAAGTACTAGAGTGCTCTATAATCCCCATTATGGTCCATAAAGGCACCTAATGAAGCAACACCCCTCAAATGATTTCTAGGCCTCATTCTTTCTTTCAAATATTATTCTTGACTCCTTTTAAGCCTCTTGGAGTCATCACATAATTAAAACAAAGGGCCTAACATCATGTTGCTTCCTTAGGTCACAATATGAAACCTAAAGCATCAACTCATTCTCTAAGCTTCCTAAATTTTTCCCAAGGTTTCCCCTCACATTCATTCATCATGTATGACTAAAAAATGGGTTTGAAACAATTTAAAACTCTCCCTAACTATGCCATCCCTACTTGGCCGAAAGTTAGAGCATAAATGGGATTTCATGGCTTCTTGATTTTTCCTTGATAGGGGAACCATTTAGGGAGGTTGTTAAGAGTTGTAGGAGGTCAAGGAAACACTTAAACAACCAAGGGAACTTATAGATTAAATCAGTTTTTACAATCCCCTTAAGTGCTCTACACTTTTCTAACTTTTAGGTTCATGACTTTCCATGGGGTTTTGTTAATTTTATGGAGGAAGAGACATATGGGAGACCTCTTAGGGATCTTAGGAGCACATTTAAACATTCATTTAAGCCTAAGAACATTTATATAAAATCAGATTTGCAAGGGAGCATTTGGATCCCTAATGATTCCATTTTGTTTCCTAATGCTCCTTTCTTGATTCTATTGGTTCATTCTTAATCCTTGCCATCTAAAACCCCTAATCCCTCCATAAATTGGACAGAAAACAGCCCCTAAGAATTGGGCTCATGGTGGTCAAATTCGTGCAAGAGGAAGGGGGAGGGAGAAACTACCAAAGAATGGAAGTTTTACCTTGTTTTCTTGCTTCCTTTGGCTTGTTCTTCCACTTGGTTGGCTTACTCCCTCAATTTTCGAAATTCCCCTCTCTGTTCTGCCCCAAAAACAGCACCAAACTCTCCATTAAAACCATAGAAAGAAAGCTTGAGAGGAGAGGAGCAAAGTCCAAGAAGGAAGGATATGGAATGTCTTAAAGTTTCTTACCTTTTTCTTGAATTTCTTCCTCCAAAATCCTCCTCCTCTTGTGCGCCTAAGGAGCTGGAGTTCTCCTCTGAACATGGACAGAAGCAAGTCGGTTTAGAGAGGGGGAGGCAGAACGTGGCATATAAAGAAGAAGAAAGAAGCTCCCTTTAACACTTTAATGCCAATTTTGCCCTTCGTTCTTAGCATTTTCGTTTCTCCTTCGTTTTAGCTCCTTTTTGAGAACCGTCTTTTCCATCATAACAAAGAGGTTCCCAATTTAATAAAATGCCTTTGGAATCACTCAAATCGGAGCTAAAACAGTCCCGAACGAATCGGTCAAAGTTCGGGTCAACCGACATTGGAAAGAGTATACCGGAGGGGCTTTACTGGTCCTGGGGCTTCCCATGGTTTTTGGGGCCTCTGAGAACCCTAGGCAACTCAAAATTTCCATTTAAAAAGCCCTCCTAGGTGCTTTTCCAAAATTACACTTATTTACGAAAATGCCACTGGCCTTTCGGCAAATTTTTCGAATCGCTCCGACCCCAGTTTCTGGGCAACTCAAGGCTCAAATCCTCATTTTCTATTATTTAAAATTTTATCTAAATTTTATTTGGCCTTGAATCACTCATCTCAGGGGACTTGCTTTGAAAACGTGCCCATTTCCATCGTTTAATGAAAACGGGACATTACAGTTTTCAGTTAGTTTTTGCCTCAGAGACTAGAGATCTCTTAAGTCTAGTAGAGCATTGCCCAGAGATATGAAGGCTTTACTCAGATAGTTAGACCACTAACTAGATCTCTTAAGAGGTAAGCATAGGATGGGATAAGGAAAGTAAGAAAAGTAGCTTTTTAGAGTTAAAGTTAGATGAACCACTACCCAACAGATAGTAACCTTGACCGAGGGATAGAGAGATCCTTACAAGCTAGCCTATGTATTCAGAAAAGGGTCAAGTGCAGTTTTTATATGAGGTAAATGGTACAGTATGCCTCCAGTGATTGAAACTGTGAGTATAGCTAGCATCCTACTAGAGCTCAGTAGTAGTCAGTGGTAGTAGCTCTTCGATGCAAGTATAAGACACATATGTTAGGCCTATTAGTGTTGCAATGAGGGACTATAAAATGCCACTGTAAGTAAGCAAAGAAAGTGAGGAAAAGTCCCAGCCTATAGAGATAGATGTAGTAATAAACAGAGAAACTGGAATCATTAAAAGTAGAAACTCCTCAAATGGGTTGTAATCCCAATAAGTAATTGAGATATAAGTCCTGTAACAGAAAGAAATGTGTATTGTAATAATTAGATGAGCTAGTAAGAAAGAACGCAGAGATGAATAGTGGATGATACATGTAAATAGTAAATCGACAGACAAAAACCTCTAATGGCTGTGATGATCAGAAAAAAAGATGAGACTTTATGAGATGCCATTAAGAGAGGATACAGGAGACTTGATATGAAATAAGCTACCTTTTGAGATGTATAGATGAGTCCACTAAAAGAAATGTTAACCCCTATGAACGGGTTAAGACTAACTTAATATGATCAGTAAGCTCTCCCAGGATAGGCCTCTAGAGTTAGAAATTTTTTTCCTTATAAAAAGAACTAGCAAGTGCTCTTTAATAATAAAGCCCTCATTAAGGACTAGTAAAGAAAAATTTCTTGACTGAAAGAAAATTTGAATGACTGAAATCGCTGAGAAAAGCGCATAGAGCCAGGAAGAAGGGAAAGAAAAGAGCAGTTAGCTAGAATAAGAAAGAGTAAGAGGAAAGCATACCCCAAATTTGAAGGACAAAATTTATTTAAGGGGGAAGAAATATAATATCTAATTTTCTGAAAATACGAGAAACGTAACGTACGATTTCTTTGTAAACGAACAAAATTTACTGGATACAAATGTAAGGCCCTCAAAATGACTTAGTTAAGGTCTCAAAAAATTTGGGAAGCATTCTAGACTACTAAAAATGAGAATCGCTAGCTCTGACAGAAAGAAAAATAGAGCTAGAATAAAGAAACAAAATTTAACGAAAGACTTACAAAACATAATGGTATTTTTATAATTTTGAGCAAATTTTGGAATTCACACAGGAGGGCTTTTTAAATGAAATTTTTGAGTTCGCTAGGGTTCTTAGGGACAATGAAAACCATAGGAAGCCCCAGGACAACTAAAGTCCCTCCGGTGGATGTTTTCCAATGTCGGGGCACTTGAAACTATGATGGACTCATTCAAGAAGGTTTTAGCTCCGATTTGAGTAATTCCAAAGGCATTTTACTAAATTGGGAACTTAAATTTCATGATGGAAAAGACGGTTCTCAAAAAGGAGCTAAAACAAATTAGAAACAAAAATGCCAAGAACCAATGGCAAAATTGGAATTTTAAGAAAAAGGAAGCTTCTTGAATACTCTTTATTATTCACGTTTCCTCTCCCCCACATTTAGATTGACCAACTTCTGCCCTCAAACCAGAAAAATAAGACAGCTCTTAGGAGCACCAAAGGAGGGGATTTTCAAGGGAGAAAATACAAGAAAAAGAGGAGGAATAACAGAATTTGAAGGAGAGGAACTCACCACTTGGAAGAGCACTTAAGAAAAGCTCGGAAATCAAGGTCAAGAGAAGTTAATGCTCCCTAAGCTTTTGGTTAGGCCAAGAAGAAGGAAGGGAAATTTAAAGAAAAAGTGTGCTTGTACAACCAAGATAGCTCACTCCTCCTTCTCTCATGCATGAATGTATGTTTGGCTTGTCTTTGAATGTTTGTATGTGTAATTTCAAGCCATGAAAAGTATTCTAGCATGATTTTTATTCCATGGTGCCATGATGTTACTATATGCTTTCATGTGATATTTATTATGTGTGCTTGGGTTTGCTTGAGTATGGTGAAACCAAGAACTCTTAGCCATGTTGAGGATGAGCTAAGAACCCTTAAAATTGGTTGAGACAAAGTAAAGAATCTCCCAAAAGTGAGGTTGACTCCCAAGAATAAGGTTAAGTAAAAAACCTCTTAAACAATGGGTGAGGCAAGTCTAAAATCTGTAAGTGAATGGGTGAAGCTAATCCACTTACTTGGCAAGCCTATGTATGCAAGTATGATTTGCTCAAATGTTAAAAATGTCTCTTGAATGATTACACATGTCAATATGCCTATGCATGCATTTGTAAGACTTATTTTGCATCTTTTATGTGTGATTGAAAGGGAAATGAGCTATTGGGATTCTTTGAATCTCATTCCCTCATCTCCAATGTTCTAACATGCTAGGTGGACCAAGTGGACAAGGTAATGAGAACCCACACCTTGCGAGATGAGATTTTAACATTAAAGTGTATAGGTTTTGTCTCTTTAAGGCCATATGAATGGCAATTATTGTAATCTATGGTTGTATATGTCCTATGATGTTATAAACATGTATAATTATGCTAATATATCATGTACAAATGAAGTTTAAGGTTATATGTATGGAAATGTGCAATTTGAACAAGTAATGGCAAACTTGCATCATGGAAATATATATGTAAATGGAAGTGGAATGGAAGTGGAATGGCCAAATTAAGATGCATGAGGTTTGGGACTACTTGGACAGTTCATACAAGTCACATTCATGCTTTTAAACTTTTCCAAGAGATGCCAAACATCAAGAAAGACTACTTGGACACATTTGGTATCTAATATGGACTAAAATTGACTATATTGGAAACCTATACCACTTTTTGTCCAAATGAACTCTTCTTGATCTAATATTTGGCATGGATTTAGAGCTTGTTGAAATATTTTTAGGAAGCTAAAGTACAAAATTTTTGGAGTTCTAGGAAATATTTGATAAATTTTTAAAATTGGGAAAAATTCTGATTTTGGTTCAAGGTACTATTCACACTGGTCCGAAAATAAATTCTGTCACTCAATGGCCAAATGATGTCCAATTGCCATGAAATTTTACAGGGAGATACTAGACATTTTTAACGACTTTTTCCAACTAGATGCACCTCATTTGGATGTCTAGAGAGGGAGATATAAATTTTTGAAGTTTCTATCCAATATTAGGTGTCTAGACTAACCAAGATTACTATTTGATTAGTATTCGAGTCTTGGACTTGCCTAAACTAGTCTAAAGTTATTTTTTCCCTCTAGCTAACATCCATACTTTCTATATTAGTATCATTGGCATGGATTGAATTTTTTTGAAATTAATTGGACATTTTTGAAATTTATAGTAGAAAGCTGTATCAGTACCAGTAACCAGTCGGACCTTTGCACATTCTTGAATGTCAAACGTCTTTTGTGTGATGTTTCATGACCTAGATATATTTTTAGGACAAATTAGACATGTTTAGATTTCTATAATGGTCAAGAATGCATGACTTTGATTTTTCTAGAATTAGTTATGATTTTCCAAAATTGATGATAGAAAGGGGAAAATTCTGGCCGAGGTAACTACCATGGATTTTATGTATTCCCTTGCCTTGCACGAGTTGTAGACAAATTTTGGTGATGGATTTGAGTTATATCTGTGTAATTAAATATGATAATATGATACATGAGTCCATATGGCCTACAGGAATCTGAAGAAAAAATTTTATCTATGGCAAAGTACTTGTACATTCATTGTGCTCATGCTACCTTTCTTGCTTCATTGTGAAATACATAGAATAAGACCTAGAAATGGCATAAGGCAAGCTAGATAAATATGTTATTACACCTCCCACCTTTGATGGTGAGATAAATTTAGAGAAACCCACGGCCTAGATTATGCCATTAGAGAAGATCTTTGAGGTGATTGAGTGCACGTCTGAGCAGAAAGCCAAGATGGCTATCTTTCAGTTATAGAAATAGGCAGATTATTGGTGGAAGGGCACTGAGCCTATTTTGAGGGTGAGGAACCTTTCAATTTCATGGGAGGCATTCCTCTAGGTTTTCTATGAGAAATATTTTCCCAATTTAATTAGAGATGAGAAGGAGTCAGAGTTTGTACTCTTAAGACAGACAGAGGGGATGTTCGTGGATTAACATGTGGCTAAATTTGTAGAGCTCTCTCGGTATTCCTCCTATTTACAAAGGCATGAGATGAACACTAAAGAGTAGACAAGTTAGAGAAAGGTTTGCTCCTTGAGATCAGAGATAGGATACTGCCACAGAGAATTAGGTACTTTAACACCTTAGTTGAGATATGTAAAGTGATGGAGGTGAACCTCAGGATGATGCATCCTACCTCCAATGCCAGACCACCCTTCCCTGAGTCCAAGAGACCTAAAGAAGGATTACAGGCCACAGTTACTAGCAGGAGAGGCGGCAAAAGCCAGTGGAGCCAAAAGGGCAAAAGACGGAGAACTTAGTCTAGTAAAGGTAGCTTGCACCTATGACATGTCCCCAGTGTGGCAAGAACCATGGAACCAAACCATGTTATGCAAGGCAAAATGTATGCTTTTGGTGTGGTAGGCCAAGACATATGGCTAGAGACTACACACAGGCTCCTCTATAGTTCACATAGCAGAGGAAGATGGCTCCAGCTCCCAAACCTCAGACCCAGGGTAGAGTCTTTCCCTTGTTACAACAGAAAGCTAGCCGGTCCCCGAGTTTGATCCAAGGTACTATTAGAATAAATGATTTTTCTGTAATTGCATTATTTGATTTAGGTGTTAGCCATTCTTTCATATCATATAACTATGCTAAGAGGTTAGGTCTAAGTATGCATACACTACCATATGATTTGCATGTATCTACCCCCATAGGAAACTGAGCCATTACCTCCCATGCTTGCTTGAATTGTGTGGTCTAGTTGAATTATTGCCTTACCACCCTTGATTTGATTTGTATGCTCCTTGTTGATATTGATTTAGTCATTGGTATAAATTAGATGTATGCAAATAATGCCACACTAGATTGTAGCCACAGATGTATTACTTTACCTAAGTGTGAGACTGTACCTAGTGTGAAGACTGAGTTATCTGTTATGACCACCTCCTAAGCTGAGAGGTCTCTAGGGCATGATTGTCAGGGGTATCTAGTTTTCTTTTTAGTTTAGGCTGAGGTAGAAGAGGGTATAGAGGAGATTCTAGTAGTAAGGGAGTTCCCAGAGGTATTCCCTAGAGAGATTAGTAGACTACCCTCGGAGAGAAAGGTTAAGTTTCTAATTGACATTGTACCTAAGGTAGGTCCAGTGTTTAAGGCTTTTGTACAGGATGGCTCCCACCAAACTAACTGAGCTTAAGAAAGAAATAGAAGAGCTCTTAGAGAAGGGTTTTATCATGCCCAGTATCTCACTGTGGGGAGCTTTAGACTTATTCGTAAAGAAGAAAGACGAGAGCCTTAGGCTATGTATAGATTATAAGGAACTCAATAAGATAACTATTAAGAATAAGTACCCTCTCTCTCTCATAGATGACCTCTTAGACCAGTTAGTAGGAGCATCAATATTCTCTAAGATAGACCTCTGGTCTAGATATCACCAGCTTAGAATAAAGGCTGAGGATATTCCCAAAACAGCATTTAGGAGTAGATATGGGTACTATAGGTTTTTAGTTATACCCTTCGGGTTGACAAATGCACTTGCAGTGTTCATGGATTATATAAACAGAGTGTTCAGTCCATACTTAGATAGATTTGTAGTAGTCTTCATAAATGACATCTTTATCTACTCAAAAAGTAGAGAAGAATATGAGTAGCACTTGAGACTAGCCTTAGAAACCCTGAGAAAGAGACAACTCTATGCTAAACTTAGTAAATGTGAGTTCTGGTTCACTAAAGTTCAATTCCTAGGCCATGTGATCTCCCAGGCAGGGGTCACAGTAGATCCCCATAAGATAGAGGCAATATTATTGTGGGAAAGACCTAGGACAGTGACAGAAAATAGGAGCTTCCTAGGTTTAGCAGGCTATTATAGGAGGTTCATTTAGGGCTTTTCTCAGATAGCAATGCCATTGACTTAGCTTACTAGAAAGAATGTGTCATTTGTGTGGGATGAGAAATGTGAGAAGAGTTTTCAGGAGTTTAAGTACAAGTTGACCACGACCCTAGTTTTAATACTCCTTGACCCTAGAGAGACTTTTATAGTCTATAAGGAGGCCTCTAAGAAAGGGTTAGGATGCATACTTATGCAGAAAGGTCGAGTGGTAGCTTATGCTTCTAAATAGTTAAAACCTCATGAAGAAAATTACCTTACACATGACCTAGAATTAGCCGCAGTGGTGTTTGCTTTGAAAATATGGAGACACTGCTTATATGGGGCAGTTATAGAAATTTACAGCGACTATAAGAGCCTTAAATATTTATTTAAACAGAAAGAATTAAATATGAGACAGTGGAGATGGTTAAAATTTTTGAAAGATTATGATTTCACACTAAAATACCATCATGGTAAAGCTAATGTGGTAGCTAATGCTTTGAGTAGAAAATTCATACACATGGCCTGTATGATGATCTAAGAGGAGGAATTGATTGAGAGATTTAGAGATATGAGTCTCTCTTGTGAGGTGTATTCAGGAAAACTATTAATGAGTGAAACCTAAATAGAAAATAACCTGAAGGATCAAATAAGAGAAGCCTAGTGAATAGATGACCATATAAATAACATTAGAGCCCAGATAGCCCATGGTAACATTCAAGAGTTCAATCTGTTTGAGGATGACATAGTGAGATACAAGGATAGACTGTATGTGCCTAGAAATATAGAAATCAGAGAGAGAATATTAGATGAGGCATATAAGAGCAAGTACACCATTCATCTAAGTAGTAATAAAATGTATCAAGACTTAAAGAAAATGTTCTGGTGGCCTGGAATGAAAATAGACATAGCAGAGTATGTCCTCGATGTCTATTATGTCAGAGAGTTAAGATAGAACACCAAAAGCTAGTTGGGTTACTTCAACCCCTAGATATCTCGAATTTTTAATGGGATAGCATAGCTATGGATTTTGTCATGGGTTTGCCTAGGACATCATCGGGGCATGATGCAATATGGGTAATATTGGATAGGTTAGCAAAGTCAACATACTTTCTAGCTATGAAAGCCACTTATACCCTAGATAAGCTAGCCTAGCTGTACATATAAGAGATAGTTAGATTATATTGTGTGCTTAGGAGCATAGTGTCAAATAGAGATCCCATATTCACTTTAAATTTCTAGAGATCATTACAAGATGCTCTAAGTACCAAATTTAGATTTAGTACAGCCTATCATCCATAGACATATGGTTAGACAGAGAGAACCATCCAAACCTTAGAAGACATGTTGAGGGCATGTGTGCTAGAGATGAAGCATTGTATGTAAGTATACAGATGACACCATATGAGGCATTGTATGGGAGGAAGTATAGCTTTCTGATGTGTTGAGTTGAGCTAAGAGAGCGAATCCAGATAGGCCTAAACTTAGTGGACCAGACTTCTAGACAAATTGAAACCATTAGAAAGAAACTCTTGATGGCCCAGAGTAGATAAAAAAGTTATGTAGATAAACGTAGATGGTTGTTAGAGTTTGAGATTGGAGACCATGTCTTCATTAGAGTGTCTCTAGTCATAGGGATATGTCAGTTCATTAAAAGTAAAAAGCTTAATCCAAAGTACATAGGTCCTTTCTAGATTCTTGATAAAGTAGGACCTGTAGCTTACAGACTTGCTTTTCCCCCAAATTTGAGCCAAGTACATAATGTATTCCATGTTTCACAGCTCAAAAAGTACCAACCTGACCCCTCACATGTCATAGAATATGAGAATGTCCAGTTATAGGATGATCTATTATATATAGTATCACCAGATTGGATCGTGGATGTTAGACTCAAGTAGTTACGGAATAAGACGATACCATTGGTGAAAGTGGTTTGGAAGGGGTTATCTCTCGAAAAGGCTACGTGGGAGCTAGAGGATGATATGAGAAAGAAACATCCAGAGCTCTTCCCATGATGTATATTATCTAAATTTCAAGTACGAAATTTTTTAAAAGAGGGAGAATTGTAATGTCCGATTTTCATTAAATAATAGAAACGAGTGTGTTTTCAAAGCAAGTCCCTTGAAATAAATTAATTAAGGTCCCAAAAAATTTATTAACATTCTAGACTTTTAAAAAATGAGAATAACAGGTTTAGACGGAAAGAAAAATAGAGTTAGAATGAAGAAACAAAATCTAACGGAAGACTTACGAAAATGTAATGGCATTTTTGTAATTTTGAGCAAATTTTGGAATTCACGTAGGAGGGCTTTTTAAATGAAATTTTTGAGTTCTCATGGGTTCTTAAAGGCCCTAAAAATCATGGGAAGCCCCGGGACAGTTAAAACCCTTCCGATAGACATTTTCTAATATCGGTGTACCTGAACTTTGATGAATTCATTCGGGAAGGTTTTAATTCTAATTTGAGTAATTCTAAAGGCATTTTACTAAATTGGGAACCTAATTTTATAAGAAAAAAGATGGTTCTAAAAAAGGAGTTAAAACAAATTAGAAATGAAAATGCCAAGAATGAAGGGAAAATAGGAATTTTTGAAAAGTCTTCCTTCCTCCTACGTATATATATATAGGGTGCCCCACTTATCCACTCATTTATCCACATATGTTTCTGCCCTAAATCAGAGAAATACCCTAGGGAGAGAGGAGCACAAGAGGAAGAGAAAGAGGAGGAGAAATCAGAGGCCAAAGGTATGGATTTTTGGTAGTTTTTCATGCTTTTTCCTTTGCAAACCTTTTCTCTTCCATTTTTCTTTTTTTCTATGATTATATTGAAGTATATGGATCTGTTTTAAGGAAGGAAAAAAGGAAAAAATTCTGATTTGAAGAGAGGAGGCCAAAGAAAGGAGGATTCAAGTAAGAAAACAAGAAAAAACAAGGTAATTTCTCCTTCCATGATGGCTATCCCTTGCTCCTCTTCTCTCCTTGGTTCACCCCATTCAAGAAGCAATGGAAGGGCTTGGATTTTGAATAGAACCAAGGGTGAATTTTAGAAAAAGGATTATAGAGAATAAGAATATGCAAAGGGAATTAACAAATAACCATGGAAATTCAAGATAGTAAATCTAGGGTTTCATGTGCTCCTTGTAAAATCTGACTTGATACCTTAATTTTTATGCCTAAATGAAAGTTTAAATGAGCTCTTAAAATCCCTAGAAGTCTCCCCATGTGCTTCCTCCATCAAGAAAACAAAGCAAAGTCCATAAAGGCCATTATGCTTCGTTGTCTCAGCCAAGAAGGGTTAAGATACCTAGGGAGAGTTTTAAAGTTTTCTAAGCCCATTTTTGAGTCATATATGATAAGTGAAAATGAGGAGAAGCCTTGGAAAAAATTTCGGAGGCCTAGAGAGTGAATTGGTGTCTTATGTTCCATAATATGGCTTAAAGAAGCAACATATAGTTAGGCTCTTTGTTTCAATTGTGTGATGACTCCAAGAGGCTTAAAAGAAGTCAAGAATCATATATGAAAGGAAAGAATGGAGCTTAAAATTTATTTGAGGGGTGTTGCTTCATTAGGTGCATTCTTGGAACCATAAAATGGTTAATAGACCAATTTAGTGTTTAAGGAAGATGTGTGGTCTTAGAATTAATTCCAGGAACCTAACTGGCTTCCATAAATTGTGTTTAGGCCAAGAGAAACGAATCCCACACTTGTGTGTGTGAGGCCGAGGAAGGGAGCATTGTTTCAAGGAGAAAATTGTGTGGTTACATCTAAGGTAGCTCACTTCTCCTTCTCTCATGCATGAATGTATTCTTGGCTTGTCTTTAAATGTGTGTATGTGTAATTTTAAGCCATGAAAAGTATTCTAGTATGACTTTTATTCCATGGTGCCATGATGGTACTATATACTTTCACATGATGTTTATTATGTGTACTTGGGTTTGCTTGAGTGTGATGAAGCCAAGAACCCTTAGCCATGGTAAGAATGAGCCAAGAACCCTTAGAATTGGTTAAGACAAAGTAAAGAGTCTCCCAAAAGTGAGGTTGACTCCTAAGAGTAAGGTTGAATAAAAAATGAGTTAGGAAAGTCCAAAATCCACAAGTGAATGGGTGAGGCTAATTCACTTACTTGGTAAGCCTATGTATGCTATGTATGACTTACTCAAATGTTAAAAATGTCTCTTGCATGATTGCACATGTCAATATGCCATGCATGAATTTTTAAGACTTGTTTTGCATCTTTTATGTGTAATTGAATGGGAGATGAGCTATTGGGATTCTTTGATTTTATTCGCTCCTCTCCAATGTTCTAATATGCTAGGTGGACTAAGTGGACAAGCAATGAGAGCCCACACCTTTGGAGATCAGAGCATGACATCAAAGTGAATAGATTTTGTTTCTTTAAGGCCATTTGAATGGAAAATGTTGTAATCTATGGTTGTATATGTCCCATGATGTTATGAACATGTATAATTATGCTAATGCATCATGTATAAATGAGATTCAAGGTTATATGTATGGAAATGTGCATCTTGGACATGTAATGGCAAAACTAGCATTATGGAAATGTACATAATAATGGAAGTGGAATGGCTAAATTAGGATGCATGAGGTTTGGAATTAGTTGGGCAGTTCATGCAAGTCATATTTATGCTTTTAAACTTGCCCAAGAGGTGCCAAACATCAAAAGAGACCATTTGGACACAATTGGTATCTCATATGGACCAAAATTGATCATATTAGAAATTTATACCACTTTTATCCAAATGAGCTCTTCTTGGTCTGAGATTTGGCATACATTTCCAGCTTGGTGAGAGCATTTTGGGAAGCTAATGCGTAGAATTTTTGCAGGTCTATGGAATATTTGATGAATTTTCAAAATTAAAAAATTTTCTAAAATTGTGCAGTGTATTGTTCATTTTGGTCTGAAGTTATATTTTGTCACTCATAAGGCAAATGATGTTCAATTACCACAAAATTTTATTGGGAAAACTAGACATTTCCAGTGACTTGTTCCAACTAGAAGCACCTCATTTGGATAATTGGAGAGGGAGATATAAAATTTTGAAATTTCTTTCCAGTATTAAGCATCCAGACAGACCTAAGTTACCATTTGATTATTTTTTGAGTCATAGATGTGCCTAAAATGGTCAAAAGTTATTTTTTCCCTTTAGCTAACATCTGTAGCTTTCCATATTGGTATCATTTGCTTGGATTGGATTTGTGTTGGAATTAATTGGAAATTTTTTAAGTTCGTAGTAGAAATATGTATCAGTACTTGTAGCTAGTGGGAATTTTATACCTTTTTGAATGTCAAATGTCTCCTGTGTAACATTTCATAGCTTGTAATTTTAGCTTTTCAAAATGGTAAAGAATACATGATTTCAATTTTTCTAGAATTAGTTATGATTTTCCAAAGTTTGTGATAAAAAAGGGAAAATTCTGGCCGAGGCTACAACTATGAATTTTATGTATTCCCTTGCCTTGCACAAGTTCTAGGCCACTTTTGATCATGGAAATGAGTTTTATCCATGTAATTAAATATGAGAATGTGATACATAAGCTCATATGGTCCACGAGACATCGTATGAGAAATTTATACGATACGTAATGCTAAAATATTCATTATTTTAATTGCTTTTTCTTGCCTCCTATATGAGATGCATTCTTTAAGGCATGGGAATAGCATAAGATAAGATAAGAAATTATGGTGTTACATGAATATCTCTTGCCATATGGTATCGGGTAGATTGTATTAAGTGAGACCTGAATAGAGACTGATTTGAGGACCTATATCATAGATGCCCAGAGGGAGGATGAGTTCCTGAAATATATTAGGAGTGAGATTTCCTAGGGTAAGACCTCAGAGTTTAGGGCATTTGAGGATGTTATATTGGTATACCTAGATAGGATCTATGTGCCAAACTAATCTAAGTTGATAGAAAAGATTTTAAAAGAGGCATACAAGAGCAAGTATACTATCCATCCAAGTGTTACCAAGATATATCAAGACTTGAAAAGAATATTTTCGTGGCCAAGAATGAAAAGTGATATAGCCAACTATGTGGCTAGATGTTTGGTATGCTAAAGGGTTAAGGTAGAACATTAAAGACTAGCTAGATTATTACAATCCCTAAATATCCATAAGTGAAAATAGGATAGTATAACCATGAATTTTATTATGGGGTTACCTAAGACATCCTTTGGACATGATGTTATCTGGGTTATAGTTGATAGATTGACAAAGTTAGCATACTTATTACCTATTAGGGCTACCTATACCCTAGATAAGCTAGCTGAATTGTACATAAGGGAAATGGTGTGACTTTATAGAGTGCCCAATAGCATAGTATCAAATAAAGACCCTCGGTTCACATTAAACTTCTAGCAGTCATTACAAACTGCTATAGGGACTAGGTTGAGATTCAATATTGCATATTGCCCCCAGATAGATGGTCAAATTGAAAGGACTATCCAAATCCTAGAGGACATATTGAGGGCATATGTGTTAGAAAAGCAAAAAAATTAGGATGTGTATTTACCCTTAGTTGAATTTGCATACAACAATAGTTACCATTTTAGTATACAAATAACCCTATATGAAGCTCTATATAAGAGAAAGTGTAGATCACCTTTGTGTTAGGTTCAGCTAGGTGAGAGGAGCTTAATAGGACTTGAGATAGTAAACCAGAGCACCAGGCAGATAGAATTGATTGGAAAGAGACTCCTTACGACCTAAAGTAGATAGAAAAGTTATGTTGATAAGAGAAGGAGGCCATTAGAGTTTGAGACTAGAGATCATGTATTTATTCTAGTATCTTCAGTTTCTAGTGTACGTCGGGCTATTAAGGTGAGAAAGCTTAGTCCTAGGTATATTGGTCCATTTGAGATTCTTGAAAGAGTTAGACCCATTGCTTACCATATAGGCTTACCTTCTAACCTAGCCTATATCCATAATGTATTTCATGTCTCCCAACTAAGAAAGTACTCACTAGACCCCTCACATGTCATAGAATATAAGCATATTCAATTGTAGGATAATTTATCCTATATGGTGACAACAGAGAGAATCATTGACATTAAGGTCAAACAATTGAGGAACAAGAACATTCATCGGGTGAAAAGTGGTCTAGAAGGGCCTACCTTTTAATGAGGCAACTTGGGAGCTTGTGGATGATATGAGAAAGCAATATCCATAGCTCTTTGATTAAGGTACTAACTCAAATTTTGAAAACAAAATTTATTTTTAAAGGGTGAAATGTAATAACCTGCTTTCCAGAAACTAAATTATAGCCAATAAGTTAATACTAGAGCATCCTAAAGCAGACCAAATTGAGACCAATTAAGATTAGAATATTAATTAGAACACTTGAAAATATGGGCAAGAGCCTAAAGATAGCCCAAAATCGGGGCCAACATGGCTAAACAAATTTAAAGAAAACATAGTGGCAAAATCGTAATTTTGGACAACTTTTTGAAAGCTCAAAGAAGGGAGCTTTAAATGAAAAAAATGAGTATTTTAAGATTCTCAGAGGCCCTAAAAACCATGGGAACCCTTATAATGGTCAAAACCCATCCAACATGCAATTTAAGTCGTTAGTTGGCAGAAACTTTAATTGAATAGTTTGGTAAGATTTTAAATCCAATTTAAGTGAAACCAAAGGCATTCTATGAATTAGAGGACCTAAAATTTTTTATGGAAAAGACAGTGCTTAAAAAGGATTTGAAATGAACTCAAATAGAGAAAGAAAAATTTAGGGACATAGTTAGAATTTTGAAAATGTTATAATACACCCCTTCACCCTTCTTAAATCATGTCCCATCTTCTCCCTCATATCTAAACTAACTTTCATTTGGCCAAAATAGAACCTAGACCAGTCTTAAGTGGTGCATAAGAAGAGGGAGCAAAGGAGGAAGAAAATAAGTTTGAAAGTGTAAAATTTTACTATTTTTCATACTCTTCCCTTCACTAAAGTTCTTCTCCACTTTCTCCACTCTCTTCTCATGCTTTTGGTGTTCTAAATGGTGATGTTTCATGGCTGGTTTAGTAGAAGGAAGAAGGAGTTTGGAGAAAGTTTTGGAAGCCTAAGAAAGTCCACTTGATAAGCTTTAAGAAAAGGTATGTTTTACCATGGATAACTTGCTTCTTCTTGGCTTTCTCTTACTTCACTATTTTGGCCAAACCTAGGGTGCCATGTAGGAGATTTGATTTTGATCCAAACATGATAGCAATTGGGGTTTTGAAGCATAAGAAATCATGAGAAACAATTAGAACTCAAAAAAAGGCTATAGATAACAAGTTATAGAATTAGGGTTTTGATTGCACTAAGGGATTTATAAAGCTTTCTAATGATAATTTAACTTATGTAATAGCATATTTGGATTCTTAAGAGACCTAAGAAGCTTCATGGATGCCAATTTCCTAACAAAAATAAACAAAACTCCATGGGTCCTCTAATATGTGGGTGTCTCAGCCAAGATGCAATTCTTGTACCTAGGGAGAGTTTTCTTTGATTCTAAGGTTATGGATAGTCTAGATATGAACAATAAATACTAAAGGAACTATTAGTTTGAATTTAAAAATCATATTTTGAAAGTAGGAAGTTTAGAGTTCCATTAGGCATAAAAATGCAACTTGTTATTTGACTCCTTGAATTGAGTTTATGATGACTCTAATGTGTTTAAATGGACTAATGTGACTTAGATTGAGTGAGAAATTGGAACCAAGATGATGAAATATATGAGTTATTTCATTATGCCCTTGTATAGAGCCATATGAATGCCATTAGCTAGAATTAGCTTATGGTAGAATTTGTGTGAGACTAAAAATGGTTCTATTGATGCATATATGTCTTTTTTTATATGTCTAGGCCAAGAAAAGCAAGACTCTTCTAGGTGTGTATGTGAGGCAAAATGTAGGAGCTAGAAACCAAGGAAGGGAATTGTGCTTCTTGACTCAAGGTAGCTCTTCATCCATTCTTGTATGCATATCTTGGTTGTTTGATTATCATTGATTGCTTGTATCTATGTTTGAATCATGAAATATGTCTATTGTTATTGGTTTGATGTTTTGGTACCATTATACTTCTTAAATTATATTTGAAATGTCAAATGGCTCTTGATTGGTGAGGTTTTGCCAAAAATATCTTGAATTGGGGGAGGCGAAGCTAACAATCCTTAAGTAAGTGTGAGACAAATCCAAAAGCCTCATAGAATGAGTAAGGCTAAGTCAAAAGTCCCTAAAATGGGTAAGGCTGATAAGCATGGATTTTATATATTTTTATTTCCCTTAACTTAAGCTTTTTAATAGTTAAATATGACTATAGGGCTTTAATTAGATGGAATTTTGTTTTAGTAGCCATTCTTGCACTTTATGAATTAATTGGCAAAATAATTGATTTTAAATGCATAAATCATTTTAAATGAATTTTGTGATTTTTCTCCTTTGTTTTTATGCAGATTTTGGGTAGGGAATTTAAAGGAGGAAATATATTTGAAGAAGGAATGGAGTTGAAGTGATCATGCATGGATCCTTGGATGAATATATCAAGGAAGGACCAAGAAGCACACTCATATGAATGTGAGTTTGGAGGCTTGAGTTAATGGCTCCACGGGTTCTATGTTGGAAAGAAAAACTTAAGTGGATGGGTAGAGGATAAGAAGCTCGAGTAAAGAGACGTGGGAGGTCCATGAGAGAACACACACATGCAGAAATAGAGACAGCAGCGAGTGAAGCTCTAGGGACGTGAACAGAACCAAGCAAACAACAAGAAGACGTGAAAGCTTGCATGGAAAGCCTGGACAGTAATGTGGAGGAAAGAGAGAAGAAACGGCAGCTGGACATGAACTGGAGCAGAGATGGAGCTGACTTCTGGTTCTTCGGGTAGAGGTTGAACGAGAGAAACGTTAAACCTGATGTAGAGACAGGGAGCATGATTTGGACGTGAAAACAGAGGAGGTTCAAAAGCAACACACACCAGCTGAGCAGAGCCATCCACGAAGCAACACAGAACAAGAATGAAGGAAGCCATGAGCTGAAACAATGTTAAGAAGCTGCAGCTGGACGAACGAAGAAGCTATGCAGTAGCTGCAGAACAACAAAGCAGCAGAAGAGGCTTTAGTTTCTGTTTAAGAGAAGAGTTACGTGAAGGTCCAGAATGAAGCCACAAAGTACACATGAAAGAGAGGAAGAAAGAGCGTGGATGAGCAAAAGCTGAGTAGAATCTGCAAATACACACGAATAGGAACTGCAGAAGAAAGCTACTGGTTGCTCGATGCATGATCTGAAAAGAAGAAGAAAAGAGCTGGGAAGAACAACGTGGGAAACACGAACAGAAACGCTGGAGCAAAAACGTGGATTATTATATCCACAATGGGGCCCACACTCATGCATAATAAAAGAAAACTAAACTTGGTTTCAGCATGCAGAAAGAAGAGCTGAAGCCAGCACGTGAATGATTAAATCTGAAGCACGTGAAAGAGGGCAGTTTCAATGAGAACCATCCAGCGTCCAAATTCATTCATAACCTCGCACACTCCAGCCCATTCACGTCTCATCCTCATTCCATCGTCTATTTATTCATCAAAAGCCCTAGCCGTCAGGAGGATTCATCCATTCACACGCATTCACCCATTCGTCCATTCTCTCCAGACCCTCGCCTCCATATTCAGAACTTCATCCATCTCTCCATCTCCATTCCACGCCAACATGAAGTTCTGATCCATCTTGAGGCAAGCTAGGAGGAAGCTCTTGGGCTGAAGCTTGAATCCTTGGAGTAGAACAACAAATTATGGCTAAGATTTTCTTATTTTTCCTACACTTTTTCTTATTCTGTACAATCTCGGTTGAGTCGTATTTGATTTGGAATTTGTGTAATTAATTAGTGGCTGGTTAGACACTGATTAGGAAACCCTTTTTTGTTGATTAATTGGTTAAATTTGAATTTGATTTTTCATTATTCTCTCTAATCTCCCATGTATGCCACGAAGGTGTTCGATGAATTGCATGAGTGAGATTTTGTGCTTGATTGTTTGATTTGAGAATTCCTTAGTGTTTAGTTGGTTAATTAAACATTTTTGGATGATGAATCATAAGATAATTAATTAGTTAATCAATCAAATTGGATGTTCATTGATCTTAAAGACAAGAGTTAATGGTTTAATGCGGGATTGAGGTCTCAATTCAACATTAGATTATTAATCTCTTGAATCTTGAATGGTTATTCAAGATCATTTGCTAATGAACATAATTAGGAATTCTTAGGCCAGAATTAATCACAATTGGAATAGGATAAGGATAGTGGATACCAAGAGACGATTCCTAAGCTAGTCACAAGACCATTCTCCTCCCACAATTTATCTAATTAGGTAGACATTAGGAAATTTGTTTCAATTCAGTTCAGGATAGTTTTAATTCAATTAAAAACCCCCCAAATTAAATAGTTATAGGATCTTTTAATACTTAGAAACTTAATTGAACATTGAATTCCAATTCCAAGGGAGATGACCTAGGTTGTGCCACTTGCTATATATTTAGTCAACCTAGTTTTATTTTGAGGGTTGCACGACAAGCCCGTCAAAATTTGGCGCCGTTGCCGGGGAATTGGAATTTCAATTGTTTAAGGAAGTGTTCTAAGTGTTCTTATTTTATTTTATCTTTGTTTTGGTTCTATTTTGATTTGATTTTTGTTCTGTTTCGAACTTGGAATCGGGTAATTTCGGTGTTGCGTATTAATTTGAGTGCTTGCTAGAATTTTCGTTCAAAGTGCCCAGAAAATTCTCATACTTTGTTTTTCAAGGTTTTTGGGTGTTTTGAGCAAAAGTAATAGCAAAGCTATTAGGTGCACCATTTTTTTGGCCAAATTCCAACGTTTGAGGCACTTTTTCGAATTTTTTAGTATTTTTTCGAATTTTTTAGGAATTTTTCAATTTTTCTGGATTTAATTTCTTTATTTTTTGTGAGTTTATTTTGCATCATTAGCCTCTGTTTAGGAGTGTTTTTCATAGTTAAGTAAGTCTTAGCTTCATTTGATTTTATTTTCTTGATTATTGAGTTTATTTTAGTTATAATTTGTTTGTGATTTTACTTATGCTTAAAGTGATGGTGCTTCTCATTTTTCCTTGCGTATAAATGGATCAATATTATTCTAATCAAGGTGTTTATGATCCCTGTAGAGAGCATAGGATTTCTCGGAGGATGGATAACGCCATGACAATGGTTCAAGCCCGTCTTGAAAGCCAACAATACCAACAATTCCAACCACCATGCTACCAACTATACCACAACCCATATGGAGTTCACCCAAATTACCACTCTCATCATGAACCATATCATACCTTCCATAGGCAAGAGCCACAATATCATCCTTACAGCTACCATGAGAGGTACATGCAACAAGAGCCTCAAAAGGAATCAAGTTCGAAAGAGAGGATGATGCAGCTAATGGAAGACTTAGATCTTCGAATCCAACAAAGGGATGCCGAACATCTTCAATTCAAACAAGAACATGAACGGTGGTATCTTGAAATGCAACAAAGGCTTGACAACATGATGAAGGATTCAGGAATTCAATTGAATCAACTGACTTCAAGTGCTAATGAATCAATTGAAGAGCAAATTAGAAGGGAATGTATAGAAGAAGAAGAGTCTTATCCATTAGGTAATATCCTTCCATCTTCTAATGTTTTACAATTTGTTAGAACTGAATCTAGTATGCATGATAGCACTTCGATTCCCGATGCATATAATGTTGTTGATTCTGAATTACATGATGATGATGTTCTTGATGAGGAAATAATTGTTGAATCCCCTGATATGATTGATTGTGGTAGCTCATTGAACAAAATTGACACATTTATTGATGTTCATGAACCCTTGTGTACTGATGCACTTAGGATGTCTACTCCTAGCTGTGATTATAGTGAAAATTTCATTTCTGAATCAATTGATGAATCTCTTGAGTCTAGGGTAGTAGATAAGTGTGGGGGTAACTTGGAATGTGATGATCATGCTATTCCTAATCTGGAATTAGTTGATAAGCCTATTAATGATGCATCTGCTGAGTTTAGGGATAACATGCCATTTGGATCATGTGACATAGCTGATTTAGATGCATCTCTTGACTATGTGTGTGTTGAATCTGCTATATGTGATGAATACTCCCAAATTAATTATTTCATTGAGACTAGTGAGTTTCTCACATATTCTGATCATCATGATTCCTTACTGGCAAGTAAAGATGTAACTAATGAGACAGTAGATGTAGCATGTGATAATGATATAGACATTGAGATTGTTGGACAGCTTGTTGATGAATCAGACTTAACTCTTAAATGCTTATGTGATGAATTGCATACATGTCCTATATGTGTTGAGATAAATGAGTTTCTGAGGTCTGATAAGTCTGTTAAATCCATGGAATCCTTTGTTTGCACTGGAATTATTGATAAGACTGATTCTTCTGATCATACTAGTATTGATGATAGTATGCTTAAAGATAGTGTTGATATTGAACATCCTATTGATTCATCTGCTGTTGTTGATACTAGTCAGAGACTTAATTTTGCTGTTGATCATTGTTTAGAATTTTGTGAGCCTACTGATGTCTCTTTGATCAGGGAAGATGTTTTTTCTCCTATTGAGAGTTCAGAACAAATTCTTGAAGTTGGTGAGCTAGTTCCCAACAATCAACAGACTCTCCAAATTGAGAAAAAGCACCTGTCAAATGCCTTAGAGAACTTGAATTCAAAGGACTGTGAGAAGTTGCAATTAGATTTTCATATTGATGTAGTGACTCTTACTGATGAGAGTCAAGTAGATTTTATTGGCTTTGATAGATATTTAGAGAGTCTAGAGTCTAGTGTTTTGAAGTTTAATTTTAAATTTCCTTTCTTTGGTTTTAATTGTCTTAAATTTGATTTTTCTTCTCTTCTTGCTTTTGAATATGCTGAAAATGACTTTCTTAAACTACTGATGGTTGAGAAAGTCCATGAGTCAACGCTAAATGATCAATCAAAATGCTTTAAAGTAGTGAGACTCAAATTTGTTCAGTTAAGAAGGAATAAAGTAGTTTTGATTTTGGTTTTTGATACGTATGATTAGTTAGTTGCTGATAGAGCCCTCTTTTAGTTTAGGATTTAGTTTTCTTTTCTTTTCTATATTACAGTTTGTTTTGTTTCTGTTTTGTAGGAAATAAATTGCTAACCAGCTACAATGAACATCTTAGCCACCTTTGAGATCTTCGTTGGCAAGTTCATCCGGTTGTACTCTCTCTTTTCACTCTTTACATTGTATTGTTTATCTGTTTACTGGATTGTGTGCTAGCATTGAGGACAATGCAACATTTAAGTGTGGGGGAGAGAGTCATTTCATTCCATCCATCTTTTTTCAAAAAATTTTCTAAAAAATTTTTGAAAAATAGCATGATTTTTCTTCAATTTTTCTGTAAAAGTTGCAAGTTGAGATGATTATTAGCTTGGATTCACTTAGACATGACAAGTGATGGATCTTGTATTTTGATTTAAGTGAAGTGGCAATGAATTTGATTTTAATGAATTATTTGATAGCCATTAGCTGGTGAGGATTTGAGCCTTAATTGTTCAATTCTAGTGTGTTTTCACCTATCTTTGTTTCACTCTAGAACTTGTCTTGATTCTTTGTTGAGACCATAATTGCATTTGCATGCATGAAAATGATAAGGCATTCCTTTCTATTTTAGCTAGTGAGCCAAAAAGCTAACCCTATATGCATTTTATCCATTGTTTTAGCCACTTCGAGCCTTGATTTTCTTTTCTTGTTAAACCATAGCCAAAAAAAAAAAAAAAAAAATTTCCACCTTGTTTTAAGATGCCTTAGGAATTTCAAGGAGTATTACATCTAAATAGGATAGGTGAATGTGTGCTTTGCATCCATTAAGGCCATTGTGATTCAAAAAAAAAAAAAATGCAATGCAAAGAAAAGAATAGAAAAGCAAAAAGAAAGCAAAAGAAAAGAATTTGAAAAAAAAAAAAAAAGAGGAAAAGTTATTGAAAATCAAAAGAAAGAAGTACTTTAGATTGAGTTTATAGTTGCTTATACTTGTTGGAAATAAGGCCTTGAATGCACATTCTTCCCTATTCTAGATTGTCATTGAGTGCTCTTGAGGTTCTAAGGTATCCATTTGTTTAGTTTTTCCCCTTGTTTTTGTTATCCATTCATTTCATTCCCTAGCCCCATTACAACCCTGAATAAAGTCCTTTGATTTGTGCTTTGCATTTAGCATGGGTGGTGGAGACTTAGAAGTTAGACAAGCTTAGGGTAGTGAACTTTGATCGGTGAAGTTTGAGTGATTCATATTGCCTAAACACTTGAAAGTTGAGAGTAAACACCAATCCATGTGAGGGCTATGCATTTCAATTCATTCTTTTCAAATGAAATTGCCATGGAATTTGATCTCTTGATGCAACTGAAATTAGCTTTTATTGTTAAAGTGATGAAGAGTTGTGATTAATCTCTAACTTGTGATTTTACACTTTCTTTTCCATTTTCATTTTCCACTTACCATTCTTCTAGCCGGATGCTTCAGTTCATTCTTTTTCTTGGATTTTGAGCTTTGCCCAGGAGTGCAAAGGTTTAAGTGTGGGGGAATTTGATAAGCATGGATTTTATATATTTTTATTTCCCTTAACTTAAGCTTTTTAATAGTTAAATATGACTTTAGGGCTTTAATTAGATGGAATTTTGTTTTAGTAGCCATTCTTGCACTTTATGAATTAATTGGCAAAATAATTGATTTTAAATGCATAAATCATTTTAAATGAATTTTGTGATTTTTCTCCTTTGTTTTTATGCAGATTTTGGGCAGGGAATTTAAAGGAGGAAATATATTTGAAGAAGGAATGGAGTTGAAGTGATCATGCATGGATCCTTGGATGAATATATCAAGGAAGGACCAAGAAGCACACTCATATGAATGTGAGTTTGGAGGCTTGAGTTAATGGCTCCACGGGTTCTATGTTGGAAAGAAAAACTTAAGTGGATGGGTTGAGGATAAGAAGCTCGAGTAAAGAGACGTGGGAGGTCCATGAGAGAACACACACATGCAGAAATAGAGACAGCAGCGAGTGAAGCTCTAGGGACGTGAACAGAACCAAGCAAACAACAAGAAGACGTGAAAGCTTGCATGGAAAGCCTGGACAGTAACGTGGAGGAAAGAGAGAAGAAACGGTAGCTGGACATGAACTGGAGCAGAGATGGAGCTGACTTCTGGTTCTTCGGGTAGAGGTTGAACGAGAGAAACGTTAAACCTGATGTAGAGACAGGGAGCACGATCTGGACGTGAAAACAGAGGAGGTTCAAAAGCAACACACACCAGCTGAGCAGAGCCATCCACGAAGCAACACAGAACAAGAATGAAGGAAGCCATGAGCTGAAACAATGTTAAGAAGCTGCAGCTGGACGAACGAAGAAGCTATGCAGTAGCTGCAGAACAACGAAGCAGCAGAAGAGGCTTTAGTTTCTGTTTAAGAGAAGAGTTACGTGAAGGTCCAGAATGAAGCCACAAAGTACACATGAAAGAGAGGAAGAAAGAGCGTGGATGAGCAAAAGCTGAGCAGAATCTGCAAATACACATGAATAGGAACTGCAGAAGAAAGCTACTGGTTGCTCGATGCATGATCTGAAAAGAAGAAGCAAAGAGCTGGGAAGAACAACGTGGGAAACACGAACAGAAACGCTGGAGCAAAAATGTGGATTATTATATCCACAATGGGGCCCACACTCATGCATAATAAAAGAAAACTAAACTTGGTTTCAGCATGCAGAAAGAAGAGCCGAAGCCAGCACGTGAATGATTAAATCTGAAGCACGTGAAAGAGGGCAGTTTCAATGAGAACCATCCAGCGTCCAAATTCATTCACAACCTCGCACATTCCAGCCCATTCACGTCTCATCCTCATTCCATCATCTATTTATTCATCAAAAGCCCTAGCCGTCAGGAGGATTCATCCATTCACACGCATTCACCCATTCGTCCATTCTCTCCAGACCCTCGCCTCCATATTCAGAACTTCATCCATCTCTCCATCTCCATTCCACGCCAACATGAAGTTCTGATCCATCTTGAGGCAAGCTAGGAGGAAGCTCTTGGGCTGAAGCTTGAATCCTTGGAGTAGAACAACAAATTATGGCTAAGATTTTCTTATTTTTCCTACACTTTTTCTTATTCTGTACAATCTCGGTTGAGTCGTATTTGATTTGGAATTTGTGTAATTAATTAGTGGCTGGTTAGACACTGATTAGGAAACCCTTTTTTGTTGATTAATTGGTTAAATTTGAATTTGATTTTTCATTATTCTCTCTAATCTCCCATGTATGCCACGAAAGTGTTCGATGAATTGCATGAGTGAGATTTTGTGCTTGATTGTTTGATTTGAGAATTCCTTAGTGTTTAGTTGGTTAATTAAACATTTTTGGATGATGAATCATAAGATAATTAATTAGTTAATCAATCAAATTGGATGTTCATTGATCTTAAGGACAAGAGTTAATGGTTTAATGCGGGATTGAGGTCTCAATTCAACATTAGATTATTAATCTCTTGAATCTTGAATGGTTATTCAAGATCATTTGCTAATGAACATAATTAGGAATTCTTAGGCCAGAATTAATCACAATTGGAATAGGATAAGGATAGTGGATACCAAGAGAGGATTCCTAAGCTAGTCACAAGACCATTCTCCTCCCACAATTTATCTAATTAGGTAGACATTAGGAAATTTGTTTCAATTCAGTTTAGGATAATTTTAATTCAATTAAAAACCCCCCAAATTAAATAGTTATAGGATCTTTTAATACTTAGAAACTTAATTGAACATTGAATTCCAATTCCAAGGGAGATGACCTAGGTTGTGCCACTTGCTATATATTTAGTCAACCTAGTTTTATTTTGAGGGTTGCACGACAAGCCCGTCAAAGGCTCATCCAAAAACCCCATATAATTGGATGTGGCTAGACTAAAAGACCCTAGAGCTTATTCTTGACCTTGATGAAGCTAGGTGACTTTGAAAATATGATTATGCTTGGTATTTGGAAGCATCTAATGCATACTTGCTTCTTTGACATTATAACTTGCAATATATGTATGCTTAAAAGGGATGAATGAGCTATTGGGATTCTTTGAGTCTCACTTTCCCTACTTTATGTCTAACCTTGTCTAGGAAATTTTTATGGAGCAAAGAATGGAGGCCAAGAAGCTTAATTTATGTCAGTTTGATAATAGAATAGGATTATGTGTAAATTGATATCAAAGTATGGATGTATAAGTTTATTATGTAATGTAAACCCTCACTTATGTCTAAAAGTATGACAATATGATGTATGAACCATATTTGGAAGCATATATGTAAGAATGTGAATTATTGGTATGTATACCTACGGGAAGTGTGTGTATAAGGCCATGTGAGAGAGTGATTTTGAGTTCCATAAGATTTTGGCCTTATTATGTTGCCTATATATGCTATAAATGTTGTGTTGGACATACTCAAATGGTCACTTACACAAGGAGAAGCCATTTTAGACCATTTGATGCCATATTGACACCAAAATGAGCCATATTTTACCCTTGAACCAAAATTAGAACAAATAGATGATTTTTAGTATGAAACTTGGTAAGGATGTGGTGCTTGACCTTAAACCCAAATTTCATGCTTCTTTTTATGATGTTTCTCTATGAACAAGTGTATTAAGGACAAAAGATGAGTTTGGTAAATTGAAATGGTTCATTTAACCAGAAATGAAATAATTTGACATTCAATGACTGTATTTTTTGTTGCTAAAAGTGTTGAATATATGAAAAATGATGTTATAAGCTTATTGTGATGTAGAACTTGTACTATCTTAATATGATATTATAGGATGCCCCTAATGTGCAATCTTAATTATTTAAATAATTGTAGCACTAACGTATGATTTGATGTGTAGATATAAAGGAAATAAATGATCCTTTTGAGATGGAATGAACTATATAATGCACAATTGTAATGTTAATTTACACAAGGGTTTATTATGTGAATGCTATTTTATAAATAAAATGTTTAATTGTGATATGTTTAGTTTTATATTTTGCATGCTTCAGTTAAGACAATGGAAAAGAAAATATTTTTTTATACATATGACAGCTAAACCATTGTCCTTTTTTAATTTTATTTGTTTCACTGGGAATTTTTAAAATTATCACTTATGGTGGCAATGTGTTCAAATATTCAAGTTGTTGAGAACTGTTTGCATTATATGAGTATTAAGTAGATATAGAACAATGGCCCCATGAGAATTTAGATAGTGAAATTGTTAATATTTATATGAAGAATAATTCTTAGTATACTATTGATTTTTTATACTTCTATTATTAGAGTGTTAATGACATTTAGTATAATCCAAAAATTTAAAGAAAAATATTTTATTTAAATAATATCTATAAAGGTAAGTTTTAATTTTTAAGTAAGCTATAAACAATTTTCTAATAAGAATTTTCTTTTTGTCCCCACTAGGATAGAGTCTTGGCTCTACCACTAATTTTTACTTTGACTTTTCAACCTCCTAATTCCTTCTTCATTTTAATGGTGATTTCTAAGTTAAAATATGGAGTTTGATCTTATCAATTGGCATTATTCAAGAGTCATCCAATTGAGTACTCTAAGTACACTTGAAAAATGCTTTAAAAGCCAGAAAATTGACTTAACGTAACAGCATAGCGCATTTAAAGAATGCTAAGCCTAGAAAGCCTAACTAGGATTACCGCAAATTTTGGTCAATTCTCAACAGTGCCGCTATCAATGGCGGATTCGCAGCTTCTCGGGACAATTGCTTCTTTGAGAAACAAACAAAAATGTGTTTTTCTATTCGGCTCGGCATAAAAGTCTTTTTGTTTGAATATTATTCTTTGCTCCATGGGCTAGAAGTTGCTCTCTCAATTTTTGATTGTTAATTGGCCAAAAAAATTGCCTTGATTGCTATCATTTTAAATTACGTAGACACCTTTTTTTACCACCAAAATAAATATAGAAAAAAATGTAAACTTTCCTTTTGGAAGGGTGAGGATGTGATAACTATACCTAGAAGTTCTAGGCAAAAGAAAAAAAGGAAAAAAGAAAAATTAGTATCCGAAATATGCAATGTGAAAAATGTCTTCGTATAAATAATCTCCTTGTAAACCAATATGAAAAAAAAATGTGTATATCATATAATTTATCCATATGTATCTTAGTATTATGTTGCTGTGGAGGGTGCCATTCCAGCATAAGGAAAGCCAAGAATGAACTGACTATTGCACCATTAGTTACTTAAAAAACACTATATACAACATTCAATGTCCTTGGGACTTAATTAATTAATCAATCAGTGTTGACCTTAAAACCTATAGTTCTTTGATTGAGTTTTAATTGATAGGGTTACCTTCCGCACTTTGCAGAGCTTAATTGGAGAGGTCGTAATTTGGTGTAGAGTTGGCAGCTGGGTTAGTTATCTATAATCCAGAGACTAGGGTTTCAATCATGTATCTACATCCATGCACTTAACATGAGTTTTTAATCAAAATTGGGGGCCTTGTCTTCTTTGTTAATTTGTTTTCCCTTTCAAATTGTCAACTCCTGGTCCCATAATTATGGAAACGTAAACAGTGCTAAAATCTATTCATTAATTTCATCCCAACACCCGAGAGACTAAATTTGAGGAAAATAACATTTATCCAGCGATCTTTATTCTCGATCGCAATATCTTTAGATCAATTCATTTTTGCAATTAACCTCTAATTTATTTATTTTATTTCAACATCTCCTGTCACCAAAATAACGTTATCTCTAATGGACATAATATCACAAAGAAGAAATATTGTACTACTTACTTTGATGTTTGTCTCTAATTGTAATTTTTATTTAGTCAATTAATTTTACAATTAACCATCTAATTTATAAATCCTTTCCCAAACTTTTTTTGTTTGAGATTAAATTACATCTGAGAAGAAAGACTAAAATGAATAAATAAAGTTCTTCTATGTGATATATGCAATGACATCAAGTCAGTAGAAGATATTGTTCAATAATCTAGATGATGGGGGACCTTCTGCAATTGGGTAAATAAATCAACGGGTTAATTGCAAAAACTAAATAATGGGGACGAAATTATAATTGAAAACAAAGATTATAGTTTAAAGTTTCAAACTAGTTACATTTTTCTTTCCCTTGGGGGAAAAAAAAAACACACACACACACACACACACACAGTTACTGTTTGGACGTACCAAGCAATTCCTTTTTTTTTTTTTTCCTGTTGGCTGGCTAGTTTCTTTGTTTGTTTGTTTTTCTCCTATTTTGGGAAATGAATGAATGAGAGGATTTATCGTAACCAATCTTTCAAACTTATTCTGCTGGATGGTGCATATGCTTTCGATTTTTAACTTTCTTAAGAAATTGCGCCTCACAAGGAATATATGGAAATTTCATCCACACCCAAAATTGGTTATCTCAGACTGAACTATTCTTTGGGGTTTTAAACTTCTATGATATATATATATATATATATATATATATATATAGTTTTTTTAAGTATATGACGGAGCAAGGATTTAAACTTTTAGACATTCACTAAATACTTAAACCCTTTAACAGAGATCACCACCCAAGACTTAAACTTCTATGTTTGACAACTACATTTTATAACTCTGATTTCCATCAAATAAGGACATGAAATGTTACATTATGGTAAAAATATTGTTTAAATGTGCTTATAATACTGACATGTGTTGGAAAATTATTTCAATATAATATTTAGCATATTTCAAACGCTAGAACTTTTGAATATTATTTAGAAGAATTCATTTAAGGAAGGAACAAATGCTCACTTTGAGCGACTGGCCTTGGGGAAAGATATTTGTTTGGAATTTTTCTTTTCTTGTGGGCAGCGAAGGGACAATTTATAATTTCTGAGTGAGGGCATCCTAGGAACTCATTTACTTGTGTTATTTTTATGTATAGTTGAACTGTATAGAAAGCTATTACCGTGGATATTTTACATTAAATGCCAGTAATTTATATGCACTGATCAGCTAATAACATTATGTGATGCTGCAAAAAAAAAAAAGAGAAAAGCATTAAACTTTGGTAAAACTTATAAAACATATAAATGAATTATCAACAACACAATTGATGGGATCTAGTCCATAAACAAGAACACATAAACGCTTTTATGATCATGATTATAAGAAATAAATTAATTCTACATGCATACTGACTTCTCCATATATTATTGAGCTATAGCAAGATTACCTAGCTCTTCCTCCCTTAACCCTAGACATTATAGGGCCATTATGGAAAAGCACACTAAATTAGGGTAAGAGGGGACCTAGCCTTAACTGAAATAGTTTCTTATTGGACTCTCCTATTATGGGTTTTAGTAAGACCTATGGCCCACACTTTTATGATTGCTAATCAGACTTAAATATAATATTTTAATGTGTGCCTAAGCCAATCACTAAATGACCACTTTAGCAATTATTTAGGCCTAAGACGTTAATGGACCATTTGTCAGCCCACTTGTTTTAGAAAATAAAATAAATATGACAATTAATGTGAGCCCAAACAAAATATTCCAATAATCTCCCACTTGGGCCACATTAATTGCTATAAGAAATTTGTTTATTTTATAAAACAATTCTTGGGTTAACAAAATAAATTTATATGTGTATTCTTAAAAATGGTCCCTAAATAGCACAACAAACACAATCCAGTTCAATACATCCATCAACATGGGAGAATGACAATTATATGTCTTTTATTGACATCACAAACATGCAAACAATATAATAAATGTAATAAAAAAGAAACTCCCTTTTTCTTAATGAAATACAATGCTCATAATACAATGATTGGTTTAGGGCATAATCTCCAACACATTTCACATCACAATTCGCTAAAAGAATTCATTTTCATAAATTAAGCACCTTTGGTGGTAGATTTTACTTTTTGAAAAGCTCTAGATGAGACCTATATGCCTAGAAAAGTTTGATATAAAATTTCATCCATTTGGTCCGTTTGTGGTTTATCTCAAGAATATGGTCATTTTAGGGGTCATAGTGGTTCATAAGAGTGCTAAATGACTTTTCCATCAATCCATAGCCAATTGAACACATCCAAAAAGCATGAATACATCATACAGAAGCATCTTAAATGGTCTAAATTATCATACATCTCAAAATTACTATCCTAGTTGTTATCATGCACTTTTACATAAAGGTACTAGGATGTCAATCTCTGACATAAGCATTCATTTAACTTCAAATTTGGTACATACATCATAGTTATATCCATTTAAACATGCTCAAAGGTCTACATCATATATACATCATGTGGTTACAAACTTTGATGTCAAAATGCCCAATTTCCAATTCTATTCTCAAAGTCTTGCTCTTCAAGATGTTTGGTTCTATTTCTTGTTTCTTGAGCTTCCCCTAGATATTGTTAGACATAATATAGGGAAGAGTGAGATTCAAAGAATCCTAATAGCTCTTTACCCTTTCAAACATACATATGTGATGTATTTACATGTCAAAGAATGCATGCATGCCATAAAAACTTCTCATGAACATACATAGATCAATTTCCTTATCATATAAACTCATACATATCAAACATAGGCTCTCGGGGATGTTGGTTTAGCCTCACCCAATTTCCTTAGGACTTTTAGATTTACCTCACCCATTTTAAGGGACTTTTGACTTAGCCTCACTCCTTCTCAAGACTTTTGGCTTTGTCTTACCCATTCTTAGAAACTTTTAGCTCATCCTCACCCATTCTAAAGGACTTTTGGCATAACCACATCCATTCAAGCCACTTTGCATTCAAAATTGCATTTCAAGAAGTATAAATATTTCAAATTAGTCTCTTAACTTTGATGTACTTTAAAATGGCTCCTTAATTTTATTTAACATCTCAAAGTGGTCCCTTAACTTTAAAATGTTTTAAATTAGTCCCATCAATGTAATCAATAGCTATAAACATATGTTATAGTTCAAACATACACATACAAGCATCCAATGACAAATAAACACCCAAGGAATGCATGTAAGAAAGCTTAGAGAGCTACCTTGTATCAAAATCACACACTTTTCCTTTATTCTTTCCTTCCTTTTTTTGGCCACACACTTGCACTTAAGAGAATCTTGATTTGCTTGGCCCAGACACATCAAATAAGATATAATTCAATCATTGGAACCAATTCTAGCCTTACACAAACTCTATGCAAGCTCACTTTCCCATATGACATCAATATGGTTCCATAAAAGGGTATAATGAAGCAAACCCCAGAATTCATGATCTTGGCACCAACTTTACATTCAATCTAAGTCTCTTGACTCCATTTAAACTCTTTGGAGTCATCAGAATTTCAATTCAAAGAGCCTAGATTCAAGTTGCTTATTTATGTCTTAAAAAGGAACCTAAACCTCCATCTCACAAGCCATGATTTATAAATTCAAACTAATGCTTCCCTTGATGTTTACTAATTATATGTAGGCTGTAATGTCTAGTTTTTGTGAAACGATAGAAACAGATGCATTTTCAAAGCAAGTCTCCTGAAATGAACTAGTTAAGATCCCGAAAAATTTATGTGGTACTTTAGACTCCTAAAAATGAGAATCCCAAGCTCAAACGAAAAGAAAAATAGAGCTAGAATGAAGAAATAAATTTGAATGAAAGGTTGACGAAACGTAATGGTTTTTTTGTAATTTTGAGCAAATTTTAGAATTCACATAGAAGGGCTTTTTTAATGAAATTTTTTAGTTCTTCGAGGTTTTTAGATGCCCTAAAAACCATGGGAAGCCTTGGGACAATTAAAACCCCTTCGGTGGATGTTTTCTAACATCAATTGACCCGAACTTTGATGGATTCGTTTAGAAAGATTTTAGCTCTGATTTGAGTGATTCCAAAGGCATTTTATTAAATTGGGAACCTAAATTTCATAATGGAAAAGATGGTTCTCAAAAAAGAGCTAAAAGGAATCAGAAACAAAAATGCCAAGATGAAGAGGCAAAATTAGAATTTTTGAAAAGTGTTTTTTAAACCTACTTATATATAGGTCACGCCCCACCTTGTCACTCATTTAGGCACATTTGTTTCTGCCCTAAATCAAAGGAGAGAGTTAGGGTTTGAGGCGTACCAAGAGGAGGAGAAAGGAAGGAGAAAAACAAGGTAAAAAGGTATAGTTTTTCTTGATTTTTCATGCTTTCTCCTTAGCAAACTCCTTCTCCTCCAGTTTCCCTTCTTTCCTTTCATTTTATTGAAGTTCTTGGATCTATTTTGAGGGTAGAACAGAGGTGGGAAATTCAGATTTGAAGAGAGGAGGCCAAACAAAGTGAGAAGCAAGTTAAAAACTAAGGAAAGACAAGGTAAATCTTCAATCTATGGTAGCTATCTCTTGCTTCCTTGTTCTTCATGGTTTGTCCAATAGGGAAGTCTAAGAGGGCTTGGATTTTAGGTAGAACCAAGGGTGAACCTTAGGGAATGGAGTATGGAGAATAAGAATATTAAAGAGAATTAACAAATAATCATGGAAAATCAAGGTAGCAAAGTTAGCATTTTAAGTGTCCATTGTAAAATTTGACTTAATACAATAATTCCTAGGCCTAAAAGAGTGTTTGGATGAACTCTTAAGATCCCTAGAAGGCTCCCCATATGCATCTTCCACTAAGAAAACAAAGCAAATTCCATGTATGCTAAGAAGGAAGCATGGTTCAACCAAGAGGGTTCCATATACCTAGGGATAGTTTTAAATTTTTTAACCCCATTTTTTAGTCATATATAATAAGTGAAGATGAGTAAAAACCTTAGAAAAAATTTAGGAGGCCTAGAGAATGAATTGCTGTCATAGGTTCAATAATATGACCTAAGGAAGCAACATGTAGTTAGGCTCATTGTTTTAATTATGTTATAACTCTAAGCTTAAAAGGAGTCAAGAATCATAAATGAAAGGAAAGAATAAAGCCTAGAACTCAATTGATGGATGTTGCTTCATTAGGTGTATTTAGGAACCATAAATGAACCATAGGACAAAGTTAGAGTTCCAAGTAGATGTATGGCCTTAGAAATGACTGCAAGAACTAAATTGGCTTCCATATATTGTGTTTAGGCCAAGAGAAACAAATCCCACACCTTTGTGTGTGTGAGGCCAAGGAAGGGAGAGCATTTCTAAGAGAAAAAGTGTATGGTTACAACAAAGGTAGCTCACTCATCTTTCTCTCTTACATGAATGCATGCTTAACTTGTCTTTGAATGTGTGTATGTGTCTTTTAAGTCATGGAAAATGTTTTATCATGTGTATATGTATTATGGTACCATTTCCCCACACTTAAACCTTTGCACTCCTGGGCAAAAGAAAACTAAAGCTCAATATCAAAAGAAAAGCTAGTGGAATGGTCAATGGAGAATGAAAATGGAAAGGAAAGTGTAGAAATCACAAGCTAGAGAATAATCACAACTCTTCAACACTTCAACAATTATAGCTAACTTCACTTGCATCAAGAAATAAGCTCCATGGCAATTTCATTTGAAAAGAATGAATTGAAATGTATAGCCCCTCATATAGGTTAGTGTTTATTCTCAACTTTCAAGTGTTTATGGGCAATGTATATCACTCAATTTCTTTCTATTAAAGCCTCACTACCATAAGCTTGTCAAGCTTCTAAGTCTCCATTACCCATGCTAAATGCAATACACTAATCAAAGGACTTTGTTTAAGGTTGTAATGGGGCTAAGGAAATGAAATTAATGGATACACAAGAACAAAGGAAAAACAAATAACAAATGGAACACCTTAGGATCTCAAAAGCAATAAATGGAAATCTAGGATAGGTAAGAATGTGCATTCAAGGCCTTATTTTCAGCTAGCAATAGGAAACTACGAATTCAATTCAAAAGACCTCTTTCTTTTGATTTTCAATGACTTTTCTTTTCTTTTCTTTTTTCATTACTTTTATTTAGCTTTTCCATCATTTCTTTTCTTTTGCAAATTTTTTTTTCAAGACAATTTCCTCAACTTTGAATAACAATAGCCTAACTTGATGTAAGATATACATTCATCATCCTAATTAGATGTAATGCTCCTTGAAATTCCTAAGGCATCTTAAAACAAGGTGGGGAAACATTTTAAATGGCTATAGGCTAACAAGAAAATAAAATCAAGGTTCAAAATGGCTAAACAATGGATAAAATGCATGTCGGGTTAGCTTTTTGGCTATTTAGCTATAAAAGAAAGGAATGCCTTATCACTTTCATATATGCAAATGCAAATGTGGTCTCAACAAAGAATCAAGACAAGTTATAGAGTAAAAGCAGAGATAGGTGAACACACACTAGAAATGAATAATTAAGGATCAAATTCTCACCAGCTAATGGCTATCAAATAATTCATTGAAATCAAATTCATTGCCACTTCACTTCAATCAAAACACAAGATCTATCACTTATCATGTCTAAGTGAATCCAAGCTATAATCATCTCAACTTGCAACTTCCATAGAATTTTTTAAAAAAAAATCACACTGTTTTTCAAAATTCTTCTAAAAAATTTTCAATTTTTTTTAACAAAGGAAAAGATGGATGGAATGAAATGACTCTCTCCCCCACACTTAAATGTTACATTGTCCTCAATGTCAGCACACAATCCAGTAAATAGATAAACAACACAATATAAAAAGAGTGAAAGGAGATAATACAACCGGATGAACTTGAATATGGAGATCTTAAGGTTGGTTTAGATTCCCATATAGCTGGTTAGCAACCATTTATTACCTATAAAATAGAAACAAAAACAAACAGTGATGCAGAAAAAGAAAAGAAAACTAAATCCTAAACTAAAGAATTCTATCAGAGACCTACTAATCATATGTATCAAAAACTAAAATCAAAACTGCTTTATTCCTTTTCAATCAGCAAATTTAAGTTTCACTACTTTAAAGCATTTGGATTGATCATGCAGTGTTGACTTATGGACTTCCTCAACCATTAGTAGTTTAGGAAAGTCATATTCAGCAATTTCAGGAGCAAGAAAAGAAGGAAAATCAAATTTAAAACATTTAAAACTAAAGAAATCAAACTTAAACTTTGAACTTCTTAAAAATCTATCAAAACCAATGAAATCTACTAGACTCCCATCAGTAAGAGTCATTGCATCTACAAAAAAATTAATTTGCAACTTCTCACAGTCCTTTGAGTTCAAGGTATCTGGCAGTTACTACATTTCAGTTGGAAAAGTCTGTGATTTGTTGGGAATTAACTCACTAACTTCAAGAATTTGTTTTGGACTCTCAATAAGAGAAATAGTATCTTCCCTGACCAAAGAGACATCAGTAGGCTCACAAGATTCTAAACAATGATCAACAATTAAATCTAGTCTCTTATTGGTATCAATAATAGCACAAGCATCAATAGGTTTTTCAACATCAGCACTATCACTATGCATACTCTTATCAATACTAGTTTGATCAGAAGAATCAGTCTCATTAATAGTTTCAGTGCAAACAAAGGACTCCATGGATTCAATAAACTTATTAGACCTCAAAAACTCATCTATTTCAGCACACACAGGATATGTATGCATATCATCACATGGTAGACTACCCCTAAACTCAGAAGATGTATCATCAATAGGCTTATCAACTAATTCCACACTAGGAACAGAATGATCATCACATTTTAAGTCACCCCCACACTTATCTACTACCGTAGACTCAAAAGATTCATCAATTAGTTTAGACATAAATTCATCACTATGGTCACAGCTAGGAGTAGACATACCAAGTGGATCAATACACAAGGGTTCATGAACATCAACAAATGTATTAATTTTGCTCAATGAATTACCACAATCAACCATACTAGGAGATTCAACAACAATTTCCTCATCAACATCATCATGCAATTCAGAATCAACAACATTATATGTATTAGTAGTCACAGTGCTATCAAGCAAACTAGATTCAGTTCCAACAAATTGCAAAGTATTAGAAGATGGAAGGATATTACCCAGTGAATAGGTTTCTTCCTCCTCTATACATTCTCTTCTAATTTGCTCTTTAGTCAATTCAGTAGCACTTGAAGTAGCTTGATTCTTTTGAAGTCCCAAATCCTTCATGATGTTGTCAAACCATTATTGACTTTCAAGATGCCACCATTCATTTTCTTGTTGGGCCATTTGATGCATTTATTCTTGTTTAAGATTAAAGGCGGAACCCAATTGCTGCATCATTCTCTCTTCCCAACTCAGTTCCCTTTAAGGCTCCTGTTGCATGTATCCCTCATGATAATTATAAGAATGATATTCTGGCTCATGCATATTGTAACTGTGGTATGGCTCATAATGATGGCAGTAATTAAGGTAGGCTTCATATGGATAATGGTATCGTTCAATGGAATTGGTGTGAACTTCATAAGGATGGTGGTGTGGTTGGTAGCATGGTGGTTGGAACTATTGGTATTGTTGGCTTTGTTGCTCTTATCTTTGTTGTTCAAGAAGGCCTTGAACCATTGTCTTGAGAACATCCAACTACCTGGAAATCCCATCATTTGCATAAGAATTATAAACACCTTGATTAGAATAATAATACGGATCCATTTAAAGCAAAGAAAAATGAGAAGCACAATTAATTTCAGCATAAACAAATCACTAACAAATTATAACTAAAATTTATCCTAAATCAAGAAAATAAAAATCAAATGAAGCTAAGACTTACTTAACTATCAAAAACACTCTTAAACAAAGGTTAATGACATAAAACAAACTCACAAAAAATAAAGAAATTAAACCCTAAAAAATTGAAAAATTCTTAAAAAATTCAAAAAATTGCCTTAAATGATGAAATTTGGGCAAAAAAATGGTGCACCTAATAGCTTTGCTATTTTTTTTGCTCAAAACACCAAAAAACCTTAGAAATAAAGTTTGAGAATTTTCTGGGTACTTTAAACAAAAATTCTAGCAAGTAGACAAGTAGATGCGCAACACCGAAATGATCTAAATCCAAGTTCAAAATAGAACAAAAACTAAGCTAAAATAGAACCGAAACAGAGCTAAAACAGAACTAAAACACTTAGAAAACTTTCTCAAACAATTGAGAATCTAATTCCCTGGCAACGGTGCCAAATTTTGATGGGTTCTATCGTGTAACCCTCAAAATAAAACTAGGTTAGACTAAATATGTAGCTAGTGGCACAACTTAGGTCATCTCCCTTGGAAATGGAGTTCAATATTCAATTTGGTTTTCTAAGTATTAAAAGATCTTAGAACTATCTAAATTAGGAGGTTTTTTGTAACATCCGCTCCCTCCATAAACGTGAGAAATGCAATATTCAGTTTCTCCGTAAACGTCAGAAATGGATAAATATAAAAGGAAGTCCTCGAAATAGAAGGAATTGGGGCCAAATAAAATTATAATAAAATTTTAAATATTAGAAAATGAGGATTTGAGGTTTAAGATGCCCAAAAACCAGAGCCAAAAGAGATCAAAAAATTTACCGAGGGAAGTAGGGGCATTTTTGTAATTTTTGAAAAATTTGAAAAACTCATAGGAGGGCTTTTTAAACAAAAAATTTGAGCTTTCTAGGGTTCTCAGAGGCCCTGAATACTATGGGAACCCCTAGAATAGTTGAAACCCCTCCGGTAAGCGATTTCGGCTGTCAGTTGACCAAAATTTTGACCGAATAGTTCGTAATAGTTTTAAATCCTTTTTGAGTGATTCCAAAGGCAATTATTATGATTAAGAGCCTAAGAAATATGATGGAAAAGATATATTTCAAAAAGGAGTTGAAATGAGCCCAAACAAATAAAACTATGAAGAGGGACTAAATTGCAAATTTTAAAAGTTGCTTAAATGAATCCCTAGCTTATAAAAACGCCCCTCCTTTGCTCAGATCTCCTCACCCACTTTCTCACACGTTAAAACAGAAGTAAGAAGGGCTGAGAGTGGCGCACAAGAGGGGAGGCCAAGGAAGGAAGAGGAAGCTTTGAAAAGTATAAGTTTTAGCCACTTTTTCCTACTCCTTGCCTTGTTAAACTTCTTCCCCTCCTTTCCTCCTCTCTTCCTATGGATTTAGTGAGATGTTTGGTTCTGTTTTGAGCCCAGAACTGCGGGGGAAATTTCGAAATTCAAGGAGAGGGTTGAGGCAAGGAAGAGAACTCTTGAGAAAAGCTTGGAATCAAGGTGATTTTTCTATCTTGGTTGCTTCCTTTTTCTTGCCCTTTGTGTGTGGAGTTCTGCCAGAACAGAACCATCTTGGGGGGAGGCTTTTTGTCTAGAAATAAGAAGGAATTGTGGGTTTTAGACAATGAGGAGTTAGTAGATGCAACGAAATTGGAAGAAAGGCTAATGAAAATCAAGTTAGAAAAGTCTAGAGCTCTTGGACACTTTGTAAAAACTGATTTGATCCATGAATTTTCTTGCATGTGTAAATGTTTATTTGAGTCTCTAAGCCCCCTAGGAAGCCTCCCAAGTGTCTCTCCCATCAAGGAAAAATCAAAAAGCCCATGGACTCCTCCTCCCTCTATCAATTCAGCCAAGATAGAACCATTGGGCTAGGGGCTATTTTAATTTGTTTTAGCCTTGGTTTGGGACTTCTTATGATGGTAGAAGGTGGGAGGAACCCTTGGAAAAAAATTTAGAACTCCTAGAAATTGATTTGGTGCCTTAGGTTCCATATTTTGACTTAAAGAAGTAACATGATGCTAGGCCCTTTGTTTTAAGGATGCGATGACTCCAAGAGGCTTAAAAGGAGTCCAGAATCATATTTGAGAGTAAAGAACGAGGCCTAGAAATCATTTAAGGGGTGTTGCTTCATTAGGTGCCAATATGGACCATAATGGAGGTTGTAGAGTAATCTAGGGTTTAAGCAAGTTACATAGCCCTAGAAATTGTTTCATGAACTTAATTGGCTCCCATAATTTGTGTTTAGGCCAAGAGAAACTATCTCCACTAACTTGTGGGTGTGTGGCTAAAAGAGGAGGCTTAAAAGCTAAAGAAAAAGTGTGTGTTTGTATACAAGGTAGCTCTCTTCACCTTCTCCCATGCATGGATGTGTATTTAGCTTGTTTTAGAATGTGTGTATGTGTATTTTCAAGCTTTGAAAAGTATGCTAGCATGCCTTTACATGTCATGATCCTTGATGCCATGTTATGTTTTAAATGAATCCATGATGTTTGTATGACTTTGCTTGAGTGTGGAGAGGCCAAGAACTCTTCCCTTTGGTGAGGATGAGCTAAGAACCCTTGAGCTTGGTTGAGACAAAGCAAAGAGTCTTCCAAAAGCAAAGTAGGCTCCCAAGAGTATGGGTGAGTCCAAAGTGCTCAAGAAATGGGTGAGGCAAGTCCAAAACCCATAAGGAGAAGTGTAAGGCCAATTCAAACACTTAGTAAGCTCTTGAATGATTTGTATGAGTTGTTCACATTCCAACTTTGCTTCTAAAATGTCCATGGCTTTTATTGTCTCCATGCATGTATTGGTAAAGCTTGCTTGCACATATTATATATGATTGAATGGGAGATGAGCTATTGGGATTCTTTGAATCTCACTCCCTCCTCTCTAATGCTCTAACATGCTAGGTGGACCAATAAGTTATGGTGAAGGGAGCCAACAACCATGAAAGAAGGAGATTGACAAGCCTAGGCCTAGCTTTCATTCTTTTTGAACCTATAATGAGGCTTCACAAAGTATATGATGTTGTAAATGTACCATGACCCTTGCGGCATGTATAAATACACCATTATGTGATTTTTATATATATGAATATGATGTATGACCTCTAGCGTATGTTTTGAGTATCTAATGCCAAAGTATGAGAATTGAAAGTTTGATGGATATGTGTATAAGTGGGGGGTTGAATGGCCAAAATGAAATGTATGAGGTTTGGAATCATTTGGGTAGCTCACAAAAGTCTTAAATATACTTTTAGACTTGCCCAAAAGGTTCCAAGACTAAGGGAAATCCATTTGACAATTTTGGTACTCAATATGGAGCCAAAATTGACCACAATGGAACCCTATATCACTTTTTGGCTAAATGAGCTAGTCTTGATCTGGAATTTGGCATGAAATTATGTCTCATTGAGAGCTTTCTGGGAAGCTAAAGATTATAATTTTTAGAGGTCTAGGGAATATTTGATGAATTTTCAAAGTTGAGATTTTTCATGGATTCTGGTATGGGTACTGTTCATACTGGCAGTTTTGTGTTGTGTCACCCGATCGCCAAATGGTGTCAAATGCTTGTGAAATTTTATATGCATAAACTAGAATATTTCTGTGACCATCGAGATCACCTCATTTGGAGGTATGAGCAGAGAGTTATGCATGTCTGAAGTTAATTGTCAGTACCAGTAGCACCCCAAGAGTTCAGTTACTGTTCTATAGGTTCCTGATAGTTAATGTATCTGTTTCATTCTGGAATTATTTTAAGTATCAAGTTAACATTTTTAGCTTTCCATAATGACTAAATTTGTATGATTTAGATTTTTATAGAATTAGTTATGAATTTTAGAATTTTGTATCAGTAAACTGAACAATAGCCCAGGCAGCCAGCGACCTCTATAGCTTTTATGATGTCAAACGTCCTGTGTGATGAATTTTGTGACTTGACCGTATTTTTAGTATGAAGTAGACATCCTAATATTTTTATAATGACAAAGATTGCATGATTTCAATTTTTCTAGATTTAGTTATGATTTTTCAAATTTTGCCCAGAAAGGAGGCCAATTCTGGCCGAGAATGAAACCTCATTTTCCACCTTCCAATTCGGTTTCCATGGGTTTTAGGCATGTTTTTGTGATGCAAATGAGTTTTAATGATGTAATTAAATATAATAATGTATAGTATGAGCTCACACAGTCCACTTGACATCAAATGAAATTTTTAGTCATGATGCGGCACAGAAAGTGTGTTATTTTCAATAAAATTCTCACTTCCTTCTTACTATATATCACATGAGCATGTAAATGATGATGGATGTGAGCTAGAAACTATGGTGTTACATTTTTGATTAAATTAAACTAAGTAAAATGAAATTGAAATAAAGTTCCCAAATTCTAGCTAATTAGATGAATTATGGTTTATAATGGACTTATGACTAGCTTTGGATTCATCCTTTGGTATCCACTATCCTTGTCCTAATCCAATTATAATTAATTTTGATTTAAGAGTCCCTAATTGTGTCCACTAGCAAATGATCTTGAATTACCACTCAAGATTCAAGAAATTAACAAGTTAATATTGAATTGAGACCTCAATCCTACACCAAATCATTAATTCTTACCTTTAGGATCGATGAACACTTGAATTGAATGATTAATTGATTAATTAGCCCCTGAATTAACACCCTAGGAGATTCAATTAACCAATTAAACTCCAATGGATCCTTAAATTAGACAACTAAACACTCAATCTCTCACATGCATTTCATCAAACACCTTGACTACATACATGGATAATTGGAGGAAGGTGAACAATTCATAACTTGATTTAATCAATTAATCAACAAAAACAATCTCCTAATTAATGTCTAACCAGCCACTAATTAAAATTACACAAATTCCTAATCAAATACAACTTAACCAAGCTTGTACAAGAAAAAAAAAAGTGTAGGAAATTAAAGAAATCTTAGCCAAAATTCTAAGTTCTTCTCCATGGATTTAAGCTTCCACCAAGAACTTCTTCCTTACTAGTCACAGATGGAGATTAGAGCTTCATTTCAATGGAAGGAGATGGAGGAAGTGGATGAAAAATGGCGTGGAGAATGGCTGCTGGATGAAGTGAATGAATGACGATGGAATGAGTGAATGCAAATGGAATGTGACAGAGTGTCCCTCGTATGGACTGTATGGACGATGATAAATGTGTGTCTGAATGAAGTGCTTTTATTTGATGGATCAATGCCTCCAGCCCCTCATTAAAGTTCATGTGCCCAGCCTCTTCTTTTCGTGTGTCACGTCCAGCCCATTTACATAGTGATGCATGAATGGAATGACTTCAGTTCTCATGTGTTCTCTTCATCACAATAACGTGTCTGCACAGTCAGCTCCCAACTTTAGTTTCTCATGTGATTTAGCTTCATATCCTTCATGTTAGACCCAAGTTCTGCCCTTTAATTTAGCTCGCTTTTCTCATCACTAAACATAGCTTCTTGCTTTCTTCAAATCCAAAACGTGGCTATTTCTATTTCTGCATGCATGTGTAGCTCTATTCAAGTCTTTCGTGGATGGTTCTCTTATTTCCACTCTTCACATTCTGCACTTAACTCGAGCTGTATGCCTCCTTCGTTCTATATTATCTGCTCCTTGTTCTGGCTTCTTTCTTGTTCAACTACTGCCCATGCTTCATGTATGTTCGTAGCTTCAGCTTCTTCCAACCCCATATGATTTTCTTCTTCGATGTCAGCTTCAAATTCATGCTTCTTTCCAGCTAAGCTTCATGATCTCATGGCTTCATGCAGCTTCCACGAATTTTTCACGTGTTTTCCTTCTTCGTGTCTTCTTCTCCCATTTTCGCTGCTACCCCATGCTTCATTTAATTTACTGTCATGAGTTGTCTTTCTTTGCCATGAGTTTTTTTCCATTTTGGCTTCTTCCCACGCTTGGTTCTTCCACGTGAATCTCTCCCACGTAGCTTCCAAGTGATTTACCTCACCTTCAGCTCTCTTCTTTATTCCATGTAAGCTCAAGTCTGCTACGTGCTCATTCTTGGTCTAGCTCTCAAATAGAGGCTACTTCTTTCACTCATTCTACCAGCTACTCTTCCCCATGTTAACTTCTTCAGATCTTTTGTTGCTCTTGAACCCATTGCTTGTAATGTTTTTTCTCTTCCACCCAGCTTCTTTCTATGTGAACTTTGCATGCTTTTTCTCTTCTTAATCACGTGTCTCCCTTAAAATCTGCACATGCTTCTCCTTCCCATTCTACATCAAAACCTCACTTCTGAACCTCTATTCCAACAACCCATGACTACTTCATTTGTTTCTTCTCTTCACACAAGTGTATAGAAGAGTTGGTGGCTGCTCACATGATTTCTTCCATGCAATTCATTCTCTCCTCCCATAACCCATAACTTAAGTGAGTGCTTCCTCAATCATGTGTGTATGTTGAACTTGAATCTCAACCCATGCTAGCTGCTTGAGTGTTTATGGAAGTGTGTTCTTCTCAAAACCCATTGCTCCTATTCAAATGCTATTTTATTCTTCCATTCCAATTCCATTGCCCATCAAAAATCTGTAATGATAATAGGAAGAATATTCACAAAATTATTTGAGATAAAATTGAGCATTAAAAACCAATAATTTGTAAATTAATTCCTAAAATCTAAAAATAGCCAATTAAAATCAAATTCTACTTAATTAAACTCCTAAAGCCATATTTGGACACTAAAATGGCTAAGTTAAGAGGATTAAAATGTTTAAAAATCATACTTATCAACCATGATGTTGTATTATGTTTCCAAATGATGCTTAGTATGTGTTGCTTGGATTTGCTTAAGTGTGGTGAAACCAAGAACCCTTAGCTATAGTGAGGATGAGCCAAGAACTCTCAAAATTGGTTGAGACAAAGTAAAGAGTCTCCCAAAAATGAGGTTGAGTCAAAACCTCTTAGAGAAAATGGGTGAGGCAAGTCCAAAATTGGTAAGAGAATGGGTGAGGCTAATCCACTTACTTTGCAAGCCTATGTATGCTTTGTATGACTTGTTCAAGGGCCAAGAGTGCTTCTTGAATGATCATGCATTTCATGATGCTCAAGCATGCATTTTTAATACTTGTTTTACATTCTTTTTGTGTGATTGAAAGGGAGATGAGTTATTGGGATTCTTTGAATTAAATTCCCTCCTCTTCAATATCCTAACATGCTAGGTGGACCACATGAGCAAGTAATGGAAGCCATCAAGTTAGAAGATGAAAGTATGACAACAAAGAGCCTATATTTTGCTTCTTTATAGCCATATGACTGGCAAATGTTGTAATCTATTATTGTATATATCCTATGACCTTATGTACATATGTAATTATGCAAATGTATCATGTATAAATGAGATTTAATGTTATGTGTATTATATAGTGCATTTTGGACATTGAAGAGCAAGACTAGACTTGTGTATTCTTGTGCATAGCTTGGGGTGAGAGAGTGAGTTTTCAATTTCTGGGTTTATATGCCTTTGAGAAAAGTTTAGAATATCATTTTAGTGAATTTCCACATGCTTAAGTGGTCATGGCTATCTTAGAAGTCAAAATGGACTATTGGGACCCCTTATATGACACAAAATAAGCCATTTTGCATCCCAATGTCAAGATCTAACCAAATGAACGAATTTGCCCATGAAATTTGGCACACATATATGTTATTCAAATATTTTTGAAAAGCCAAAGACCAGATTATTTAGAGCTCTATAGAATTTATTATAATTTTTCAAAGTTGACATTTTTCTGCTGAATTAATGCAGACACTATTCATATGGTTAGAAACTTGGGCTGTGTCATTTGAGAGCCAATGATGTCCAATGCTCATGAAATTTTTCAACCATAAACTAGACATGATAAGCTTTTCATGGCCACCAAGATCCCTCAATTGGACCTCTGAGCAGGAAGATATGAATTTATGAAATTGAAGGATAGTACTAGTAATGATAATCAACCTCTAGTGCTATTTCATCAATTTTCAGTATATAGCAGCCTCTGTTGTGGTCTAGATATATTTTTAGCATAAAGTAGACATATGTAGCTTTTCATAATGGTAAAGAATGCATGATTTTGTTTTTTTTAGAATTAATTATGATATTTCAAAATTTATGACAATAACTTGGAATTTTTGGCCGAGGCTGTACCTATTATTTTTATGTATCCCATCCACTTGCATGAGTTCTAGGACATTTCTTGGAATGGTTTTAACTTGTATTAGTGTAATTAAATATGAGAATGAGATAGATGACTCCATATGGTCCACAGGACAACGAATAAAAAAATTTATCTACTACGTAATGTGATTTATTTGTATTTTTCTATGGCTTTTCCTTGAGAAATCCTTATGCTTCATGGAAATAAGCCTACATATGATATGAGATGATTCTTAGAATTATGGTGTTACATTTATTGGTATCAGAGCAAAGGTTCAGGCTCTTGATGTAGGTTGTGGCTTATGTTTATGAGTTGCCTAGATGTATATGAGCTTGTTGTGGATGAATTGAGTGTGTGATGGTTGTGAAAGTGTTCCCTTAGATGCTAAAGTTTGTTATAATGTTTCAGAGCCATGGTGAACACTAGGAGAGGTTGGCCCTCTAGAGAAGCTCGTGCAAATGATAAAGTCGAGCCTAGCGATCTAGTAGCTGGAGCCTTATAGGCTCTTATGGCTCGCTTGGATTAGCAGCAGGCCATGATTACACAGTTACAGGAACGACTTGCTGAGAGAGATCGCTAGGGCCCTACACCTCCTCCTCCACAGCCACCATAACACTTAGATTGTCTCAAGCATTCAAAGGCGACTCACCCAGATCCACAGCCACACATACAAATGGTTGCCCTTATTCCACCAGCTCAGATGCCTTCAGCCCAGGAGCAGCCCTCTACCAAATAGATTATCACCTAGTTCAAAAAATTCAGGCCTCCCGCCTTTGATGGTGAGATGAACACAGAGAAAGCTGAGGCCTAGATTACGCAGTTAGAGAAAATCTTTTGGGTGATGGAGTATATGTCTGAGCAAAAAGCTACTATGGCTATTTTCTAGCTAGAAAGGGAAGCTGATTATTAGTGGAGAGGCACTGAGCCTATCTTGAGGGTGAGAAACCTTCTGATTACATGGGAGGCATTCCTTCAGGCTTTTTATGGGAGGTACTTCCATAGCTCAGTCAGAGATGAGAAGGGGTCAGAGTTTGTACTCTTGAGATAGATAGAGGGGATGTCTGTGGACTAGTACATTGCCAAATTTGTAGAGCTCTCTAGATATTCTTTCTATTTACAGAAGCATGACGCTAGGCGCTGGAGAGCAGACAAGCTAGAGAAAGGTTTGCTTCTAGAGATCAGAGATAAGGTAGTTCCATAGAGAATTAGGAACTTTAATACCCTAGTTGAGATATATAGAGTGATTGAAGCAAACCTTAGAACTATGCAGCCTACCTCCAGTGCCAGACCACCCCTCCTTAAGCCCAAGATACCTAGAGAGGAATCACAAGCTGTAATTACTAGTAGAAGAGGTGGTAGGAGCCAGTGGAATAGATGAGGCAAGAGAAAGAGAACTCAGTCTACCAAAGGAAGGTCTGCACCTGAGTATGTCCTTAGTATGGCAGGAACTATGGAACCAGACCATAATATGCGGGGCAGAACGTGTCTTACAAATGTGGTAGGCCAAGACACATGGCCAAGGATTGCACATAGGCTCCTCAGCAGTTCATACAGCAGAGGGAGATGGCCCCTTCTCTCAGACCTTAGACCCAGGGTAGAGTCTTTACCCTGTCACAGCAGAAGGCTAGCCTGTCCCCGAGTCTGATCTAAGGTACTATTAGAATATATGATTTTTTTGTAATTGTATTATTTGATTCAAGTGCTAGCCATTCTTTCATATCATATGACTGTGTTAGGAGGTTAGGTCTGAGTATGCATATACTACTATATGACTTGCATGTATCTACCCCTAAAGGAAATCGAGCCATTACCTCCCATGCTTGTTTAAATTGTGTAGTCTAGTTTAATTATTGTCTTACCACACTTGATTTGATTTGTATGCCCCTTGTTTAATTACTGGATGTCTGCTAATAATGCCACACTAGATTGTAACCATAGATATATTACTTTACCTAAGTGTGGAACTATACCTAGTATGAGGACTGAGTTATCTGTTATGACCACCTCCCAGGCTAAGAGGTCTTTAGGGCATGGTTGTCAGGGATATCTAGTTTTCTTTTTAGTTCTAGCTAAGGTAGAAGAGGGTATAGAGGAAATTCTAGTAGTGAGAGAGTTCCCAGAGGTATTCTCTAGAGAGATTAGTGGGTTACCCCCAGAAAGAGAGGTTGAGTTTCCTATAGACATTGTACTTGGGGCAAGTCCAGTGTTCAAGGCCTCATATAGGATGGCTCCCACTGAGCTAACTGAGCTTAAAAAGTAGATAAAAGAGCTCTTAGAGAAGGTTTTATCAGACCCAGTGTCTTATCGTGAGGAGCTCTAGTCTTATTCATAAAGAAGAAAAATTATAGCTTCGACTATGTATAGATTACAGGGAACTCAATAAGATAACCATTAAGAACAAGTACCCTCTCCTTCGCATAGATGACCTCCTAGATCAGTTAGTAGGAGTGTCTATATTTTATAAGATAGACCTCAAGTTAGGATACCATCAGCTTAGAATAAAGGCTGAAGATATTCCCAAGACAATATTTAGAACTAGATATGGGCATTATGAGTTTTTAGTTATTCCCTTCGAGTTAATGAATGCACTTGCAATGTTCATGGATTACATGAATAAAGTATTCAGGCCATATTTAGATAGATTTTTAGTTGTCTTCATAGATGACATTCTCATCTATTAAAAAGTAGAGAAGAACGTGAGTAGCATATGAGATTAGCCTTAGAAACCCTAAGAGAGAAATAGTTGTATGCTAAACTTACTAAATGTGAATTCTAGCCCACTGAAGTTGTAAGTCCAAAATTAATTAAGGTGTTAATCATGAAGTTGGGTTGATTAAGAATAATTAATACAGAATAATTGAGCAAGCTATAGGAATGGGAATTTCTAAAGCAATAAATTATTAATATCGGTTTGAGATTTAATTGGGTTAAAAACTTTATCTAAACCCAAATTAAATTAAGTAGGCCATGGTTAGAGACTAATAGAGGCCCAATGATTATAGGTGCAAACCTAACTTCCTATTGTGAATCTTGGCCCAAGAGAGAGACCACCTAGCAATGTCCTAATTTGGTTTAAGGAGATAGAGGCCCAAAACTCAATTTACATGAACTCTTATAATTTTCCCAAAATCTCTTATACAGATCCAAATCAAATGAGCTCTTAAAATTTGGCCTAACCCACTATAATTCTGTAGCCCAACTCATAAAACTTAGCCAAACAAAGTTTAAATCTGAAACCTATTAGGAATTAGACCTTTGGGTCAGCCTATAACCTATTTAGGACCCAATTAAGCCTTAAACATATGCAGCCCCTTCAATACTCTACTGAAACACAAATATAAGGAGCAAATTTGGAAGTCTAAAAGGGAGGCTAGGATTAGCACAAAATTCCATCATTTCCCACTCCTAGAGCAAGATTTAACCAAGGTGACTGTTATATAACTTGACCCTCTCCTCTTTCTCTTCAATTTGACCTAATTGGTTTTTCATTTAGAGCATTTCACCCACATCCAAAATCTAAAACTTGCTATTTGATGTTTTCATAGTGAAATTTCGTAGGTTGAGACTAGGAGTGTTATTAGGTAAGTATAAACTCTTCATTTTGATGCTTTCTCTGCTAGTTTGGGACCCCTATAGCTGATTTATGATATGTGTATTCTTTTTATGTGAATTTACTCAGAATTTGAGGTGTTGTTTTGAGGTTACTAGTGTAGGCTCAACCAAATCCGAATTTAGTTCTTGTGGCAATTAGGTAAGTGTTTCTGAGTAGTCCTTTGTAGTGTAACTCCTTAAGTGATAGACTTGCTAATATAAATGATGATTAGGATTAGTAATGATTTGATTTTGTATCCATAGGATAAAGTAGCATTCAGTTGGCTAAAAGTGAGGTAATAAGGGATTTTGTAATTCCATGCATATATGTACTTTAATATTATATTTACTACACATAAAAGATTTGAAATGCTAAATGAATTGATTTGCTATTTGTTGTATTGTGTTTGGAACTTATGCGTGCATGGTGGAGCTGTAGTGTAGCTGCCACCCATGCATATACTTCAATCAGGTATCGAGTTATGATCAGACCCTAGATACACTGAGCCTTGGTTATGCTCATTAGGGAGTAGGTGCCGTGGATGGGACTTTCCTAGTGTTATTGGCTTTTAACATATGAAAATGTGATTACTAGTATGGGATCATAATCATAGTAGCCTAATCATTTCATTTGCAAATATGACTAATATAATTCTAATGCTCACTTTGATTCATGCATATATGTTAATTAAATTAGATTATATGAATGGATATTACCTCTTTTACTGATATTTACGTCTCACCCTGTTTCATAGGGGATCATACTTTCAAGTGAAGGCTCTTCGGGTAAGGATAAGGGGAAGCAAGTAGATGAAAATCCATGAGCTCCAACCACGTGTGGGGAAGGCTACACTTAGACTAAGCTGAGTAGAGTAGATGCTAAATTTTATACTCCTTCTTGTATAGCATCATCATGTAATCATGTTGCCAAGTGTAGGAGCTTGTGCATCGATTAGTCAGGATGTAACTGTTGAGGAGCTAGGCTTAATATTAGTTTGGTATTGGATGTATGAACTTATAACACCTGTTATGAACTTCGTTAAATTTATGATATGGTTTACTATTCAGAAATGTAATCATGTGATACATTAGATGTTTACCTAAACTAGTGATGTATGGAATATGTATTTGAATGATAATTATTTATAGTTCATGAATTCTTGCTGTCATTAATTTATGAACTTACTGATATATGGTAGTTAGATGAGTAAAAATTAGCACTTAAGTCTTGAATTAGTAATGATAGATAAGCTAGGTAAATGAAAGCTATTAGAGCCCCACAAATTAAGGTAGAGTAGCCCTAGGGTGTCACTAAAGGGTGAGTTGGAGTGTATAAGACAAAATTTTAGAAGTTATAAGACCAAAAGGCATTTTGTCGTAGCCACAGCCAATATAGGCGAAGTTGCCCAAGGAAAGTAACAAGGAGTAATTCACCACGATGAGAAGTGGAATTATCCGTAGCGAAATATGAGAGGCCAAATTGAAAGTAAGATTTGTATGGGATGAGAAGTGTGAGAAGAGTTTTCAAGAGTTGAAACACAAGTTAACCACAACCCCAGTTTTAGTACTCCCTGACCCTATAGAGACTTTTGTAGTCTACAACGATGCCTCCAAGAAAGGGTTAGGATGTGTGCTTATGCAGAAAGGTTGAATGGTAGCTTATGCCTCTAGATAGTTAAAACCTCATAAGGAAAATTACCCTACACATGACCTAGAGCTAGTAGCAGTGGTATTTGCTTTGAAAATATAGGGACAATATTTATACAGGGTAGCCATAGAAATTTATAGCGATCACAAAAGCCTTAAATATTTATTTGAATAGAAAGAAGTGAATATGAGATAATGGAGATGGTTAGAATTTTTGAAAGACTATGATTTCACATTGAAATACCATCCCAGCAAGGCTAATGTGGTAGCTGATGTCCTGAGTAGGAAATCCATACACATGGCCTGTATGATGATCCGAGAGCAGGAATTGATTGAGAAATTCAGAGATATGAGTCTCACATGTGAGGTACATTCAAGATAGCTATTAATGAGTGAAACCTAAATAGAAAATGACCTGAGAGATCAGATAAGAGAGGCTCAGCAGACAAATGACTATGTAAGTAAGATTAGATCTTAGATAGCCCAGGGTAGCATTCAAGAGTTCAATCTATTTGAGGATGATATAGTGAGATACAGGGATATGCCATATATGCCTAGAAATAAAGAAATTAGAGAGAGAATATTAGATAAGGCATATAAAAGCAAGTACAACATTCATCCAGGTAGTAATAAAATATACTATGATTTAAAGAAAATATTTTAGTGGCTTAGAATAAAAGCAAACATAACAGAGTATGTCTCCCGATGTTTAGTATGTCAGATAGTTAAGATAGAGCATCAGAAACCAAGTTAGGTTACTGTAGCCCCTAGATATTTCGGAGTGGAAATGAGATAGTATAGCAATGGATTTTGTCATGGGTTTACCCAAGACATCATCGGGATATGATGCAATATGGGTAATAGTGGATAGATTAAAAAAGTTAGCACACTTTTTAGCCATGAAAGCTACTTATACCCTAGATAAATTAGCCCAACTATACATCTGGGAGATAGTTAGATTGCATGGTGTACCTAAGAACATAATATCGGATAGAGATCCCAGATTCACTTAGAATTTCTAGAGATTATTATAGGATGCTCTAGGTACCAAGCTTAGATTTAGCATAGCCTATCGCCCCTAGATAGATAGACAGACAGAGAGAACCATCCAAACTTAGAGGACATGTTAAGGGCATGTGTCTTAGAAATGAAAGGAAACTGGGATACATACTTGCCTCTAACGGAGCTTGCCAATAATAATAACTATCATGCAAGTATACAGATGGCACCGTATGAGGCATTATATAGGAAGAAGTGCAGGTCTCTGATGTGTTGGGTTGAGCTAGGAGAGTGGAGCCTGATAGGCCTAAAACTGGTGGACCAAACTTATAGACAAATTGAGACCATAAGAAAGAAACTCTTGACGGCCCAAAGTAGACAGAAGAGTTATGCAGATAAATGCAGATAGCTGTTAGAGTTTAAGGTTGGAGACCATGTCTTCATTATAGTGTCTCCAGTTACAGGGATACGTCAATCCATAAAAAGTAAAAAGCTCAGTCCAAAGTACGCAGGTCCATTCCAGATTCTTGATAAAGTAGGACCTATAGCTTATAGACTTGCCCTTCCCCTAAACTTGAGCCAAGTGCATAATGTATTCCATGTTTCATAGCTTAAAAAGTACTAACCTAATCCCTCACATGTCATAGAGAATGAGAATGTGTAGTTACAGGAGGATCTATCATATATAGTATCACTGGATCAGATCATAGACGTTAGACTCAAACAATTACGGAATAAGATGATATCATTAGTGAAAGTGGTTTGGAAGGAGTTATCTCTTGAAGAAGCTACCTAAGAGCTAGAGAAAGAGATGAGAAAGAAGTATCCAAAGCTCTTCCCATGAGGTATGCTATTTAAATTTTGAGAATGAAATTTTTTAAAAGGGGGGAGAATTGTAATGTCCGATTTTCATTAAATTATGAAAACGAATGCATTTTCAAAGCAAGTCCCCTAAAATGAACCAGTTAAGGTCCCAAAAATTTTAAGTGGCATTCTAGACTCCTAAAATTGAGAATCCCAGGCTCAGATAGAAAGAAAAATAGAGCTAAAATGAAAAAACAAAAGGTTGAGAAACGTAGTGGTATTTTTGTAATTTTGAGAAAATTTTGGAATTCACATGGGAGGGCTTTTTAAATGAAAGTTTTAAGTTTTTTGCAGTTCTCAAAGGTCCTAAAAACCATAGGAAGTTTGGGATAGTTAAAACCCCTCTGATAGATGTTTTCTAACATTAGTTGACCCAAACTTTGATGGATTCATTCGGAAACGTTTTAGCTCCGATTTGAGTGATTTCAAAGGCATTTTATTAAATTAGGAACTTAAATTTCATAATGGAAAAGATAATTCTCAAAAAGGAGCTAAAACAAACTAAAAACAAAAATGCCAAGACAAAAGGGCAAAATTAGAATTTTTGAAAAGTGTTTCTTAAACCTAGCTAGATCTAGGTCATGCCCCACCTCCTCACTCATTTAGCCACATTTGTTTCTGCCCTAAACTAGAGGAGAGAGCTAGGGTTTGAAGCACACCAAGATGAGGAGAAAGGAAGGAGAAAAACAAGGTAAAAGGTATGATTTTTCTTGATTTTTCATGCTTTCTCCTTAGCAAACTCCTTCTTCTCCACTTTCCTTTCTTTCCTTTCATATTAACGTTGTTGGATCTATTTTGAGGGCAAAACAAAGGTGGGAAATTCGGATTTGAAGAGAGGAGGCCAAGCAAAGTGAGAAACAAGCAAAAAACTAAGGAAAAAGAAGGTAAATCTTCATTCCATGGTAGCCATCTATTGCTTCCTTGTTCTTCATGGTTCGTCCAGCATAGGGAAGTTCAAGAGGACTTGGATTTTGGGTAGAACCAAGGGTGAACCTTAGCAAATGGAGTATGGAGAATAAGAATATGCAAAGAGAATTAACAAATAACCATGGAAAATCAAGATAGCAAAGTTAGGGTTTTAAGTATCCATTTTAAAATATGGTTTAATACAATAATTCCTAGGCCTAAATGAGTGTTTGGATGAACTCCTAAGATCTTTATAAGGCTCCCCATATACATCTTCCACTAAGAAAATAAAGCAAATTCCATGGATGCCAAGAAGGGAGCATGGTTTAGCCAAGAGGGTTCTATGTACCTAAGGATAGTTTTAATTTTTTTCAAGCCCATTTTTAAGTCATATATGATGAGTGAAGATAAGGGAAACCTTGGAAAAAATTTAGGTGGCCGAGAGAATGAATTGGTGTCATAGGTTCCATAATATGGCCTAAGGAAGCAATATGTAGTTAGGCTCATTGTTTTAATTATGTCATAACTCCAAGAGGCTTAAAAAGAGTCAAGAATCATAAATGAAAGGAAAGAATAGAGCCTAAAACTCAATTGATGGATGTTGCTTAATTAGGTGTATTTAGGAACTATAAATGAACCAAAGGACAAAGTTAAAGTTCCAAGTAGATGTATGGCCTTAGAAATGACTCCAAGAACTGAATTGGCTTCCACATATTATGTTTAGGCCAAGAGGAACAAATCTCACACCTTTGTGTGTGTGAGGCTGAGGAAGGGAGGGCATTTCCAAGAGAAAAAGTGTGTGGTTGCAACAAAGATAGCTCACTCCTCTTTCTCTCATGCATGAATGTGTGCTTAACTTATCTTTGAATGTGTGTATGTGTGTTTTAGGCCATGAAAAGTGTTCTAGCATGTACTTATGCATTATGGTACCATGATGTTGTATTATGTTTCCAAATGATACCTACTATGTTTGCTTGGGTTTGCTTGAGTGCGGTGAAGCCAAGAACCCTTAGCCATGGTGAGGATGAGCCAAGAACCCTTAAATTGGTTCAGACAAAGTAAAGAGCCTCCCAAGAGTGAGTTTGAGTCAAAATCTCTTAGAGAAAATGGGTAAGGCAAGTCCAAAATCAATAAAAGAAGGGGTGAGGCTAATCCACTTACTTTGCAAGCCTATGTATGCTTTGTATGACTTGTTTAAGTGTAAAGAATGCTTCTTGAATGATCATGCATTTCATGATGCTCATGCATGCATTTTTAAGACTTATTTTGCATTCTTTATGTGTGATTGAAAGAGAGATGAGCTATTGGGATTCTTTGAATCTTATTCTCCCCTCTCCAATGTCCTAACATGCTAGGTGGAACACATGAGCAAGGTAATGGAAGCCATCAAGTTGGAAGATGAAAGTATGGCAACAAAGTGCCTAGATTTTGCTTTTTTATGGCCATATGAGTGGCGAATGTTGTAATCCATTATTGTATATGCCCTATCACCTTATGTACATATGTAATTATGCAAATGTATCATGTACAAATGAGATTTAGTGTTATGTGTATGATATAGTGTATTTTAGACATTGAGGAGCAAGACTATACTTGTATATTCTTGTGTATGGCTTGGAGTGAGAGAGTGAGTTTTCAATTTCTAGGTTTATACACCTTTAAGACAAGTTTAGAATGTCATTTTGGTGTATTCCAACATACTCAAGTGGTCATGGCTATCTTAGAACTCAAAATGGACCATTTGGACCCCTTATATGACACAAAAAGAGCCATTTTGCAACCCAATGTCAAGATCTGACCAAATGAAAGCATTTGCCCATAAAATTTGGAACTTTGTGGAATTTATGATGATTTTTCAAAATTGGCATTTTCAGCTGAACTGTTGCAAACACTATTTATATGGTTGGAAAATTGGGCTGTATCATTTTAGGGCCAAATGATATCCAATGCTCATTAAATTTTATAGGCATATACTAGACATGATAAGCTTTCCATATCCATTGAGACCACCCCAATTGGATCTCTGAGCATGGACATATGAATTTTTGAAGTTGGAGGACAGTACCAGTAATGATAGTCAACCTCTGGCTAGCAGCCTCTGTTGTGGTCTAAATATATTTTTAGCATATAGTAGACATTTGTAGCTTTTCAAAATGGTGAAGAATGCATGATTTTGATTTTTCTAGAATTAGTTATAATATTTCAAAGTTTTTTACAGTAACCTGGAATTTCTAGTCGTGGTTGTACCTATTGTTTTTATGTATCCCATCCACTTGCACGAGTTCTATGCCATTTCATGGAATGATTTTGACTTGTATTAGTGTAATTAAATATTAGAATGAGATGGATGACTCTATATGGTCCACGGGACACTGAATGAAAAAATTTATCTGCTATGCAATGCAATTTATTTGTATTTTTCTATAGCTTTTCCTTGAGAAATTCGTATACTTCATGGAAATAAGCCTACATATGATATAATATGAGTCTTAGAATTATGGTGTTACAGAGGCCATTCCTATCGTTAAAATTAATTGAAACTCTCCAAGTGCTTAGAGCATGCTTGGTTGAGACATAACATTCAAGAAGCACCCATGGACTTTGCTTTGTTTTTTCTTAGGGAATTGGCACTTGTGAAGCTTCCTAGATGCCTTATGACCTCTTACATAAACTAAATTATCCTTAGAAAGCTTCAAAATTGGCTAGGTGTACTAAAAACCCTAAGTCACATAACTTGATTTCTAAAGCTTCTATTTTAAATCTAATTGTATATTCTTATTTGTTATGCTTGATTACCATTGTCCCTACCTTGTTTTGGCTTGAATTCATTTCCAAGTGAGCAGGCCTTCTACTAGACAAAACTACCATGAGAAGAGCAAGTAAGAGGAAGCAACAAAAGGCCATGATTCTTACCTTAATTCTAAGCTTTTTCAAAGAGCTTTCACTTGGTTCTACTTCTCCTTCCAATTCTAACTTCCTCCTACTGAACTAGCCCCAAATGAATCCTAAATTAGTCATGAAAATCATGGGAGAAAAGAGGAGAAAGGGGAGAAGAAGATTGGTGAAGGAGAAGACATGAGAAACCATGGATTTTTCTTGCCTTTTGCTTCATTTCTCCTTCCTTTCTTCCTTCCTTCTTGTGTGCCTCTCCCCATTGCCCTTGGTTTTGTTTTGGAGTGGAAGTAAGTTGGTGAGAAGGAGGGGTAGAAGTGGGACAAGTTTTAAGGGGGCTAAGGCTCATTTAGATAATTTTTCAAAATTACAATTTAGTCTTTCATCTTGATTTTGTCCAATTAGACTCATTTCAACTCCTTTTTGAGAACCATCTTTTCCATATGAAAAATAATTCATAAAATGCCTTTGGTTTCACTCAAATTGGATTTAAAACCTTCCAAACAAATCGGTTAAAGTTTTGGTCAACAGCATTCTAAAATGTAAAGTAGAGGGGTTTTGGCCATTTTAAAGGTTCCTATAGTTTTTAGGACCTTTGAGAACCCTGAGACACTCATTTTTCTCATATAAAGATCCCTTCTTTGAGTTTTCTAAAAGTTGGCCAAAATTACTAAAATGCCACTGGATTTCATTTGATTTTATTTAGCTATTTTGACTTTGGTTTTTGGGCTTCTATTGCTGTGTATCCTCATTTTCAATTATTTAGAATTTTCTCCTAATTTTATTTAACCTCAAATTATTCGATTTAAGGGACCTCCTTTATATTTTCCTCAGTTTAAGACTTTTAGGACATGCTAGGCATTACAAGTGTGAATGCTAGTTGAGCTATATAGCATTTCTTGGCCATGTGGTATCGAAGGAAAGTATACAAGTGGATCCTAACAAGGTGAGAATAGTTCAAAAAATGGACAAGACCAACCACAATCATAAAGATTTTTCTAGTTTCTTAATTTGGCTAGGTATTACTGCTACTTTGTGAAGGATTTCTTGAGAATAGTTGTTCCATTGATTAATTTGACATAGAAGAATGTGAATTTTGTTCAAACTAATGTCTATGAAGAAAGATTTGAGAAGTTGAGAAATATTGTTTGACCTCAACCCCCATCTTGACTTTGCTTTCGAGGTCTAAGGTTTTAATACTCTATCCTTCTAAAATGAACTAGAACATTAAAGACATTAAAGGAGGACCCTTGAATAAAATAAATTAAAGCTAAGTAAGGATAGAATAATAATAAGAGTATCTAGAAATAAGGAAAAGAACCCAAGAATACCTTAAAATAAAAGCTAAACAATCTAAACTGAAAAGGTAGTGGAAAAATCATAATTTCATGATACATTTTATAAACTCAAAGAAAGAAGTTTTATATGGTAAAATTAAGCTCACTAGGGTTCTCAGAGGCCTTAAAAAACATAGAAACCATTATAATGGCTAAAAACCTTTAAGTGTGTAATTTAGGCTATTAATTGATACAAACTTTGACCAAGCCATGTAGTATAGTTCTAAACCCCATAAATTTAGAAGTAAATGTTTTAATAAACTCAAGAATTTAAATTTTCATATGGAAAAGATTGTTCTAAAAAAAGATCTAAAACAAACCTAAACGAAGGGATTGGAATTAAAAGACACAACAGGAATTTTGTAATTATTTAAAAAACCTTTCCTTCTCCTTTATATCAGGTTAGCCGTGCCACCAACACTCTAAAACTGACTTAGAGCACTCAGAAACAGAACCAAGGTCACACCAAGAGAAGGGAAGAAGAGGAAAAGGAAGCCATTTTAAGTAAGCAAATATGAACCTTTTCATGGTATATCATTTGCAAATTTTCTTTTCCTCTCTAAGCCTTCTCTCTTGATCGTTTTATCTTCTTGAAGTAAGTATTTTGGTGGTTGGCCACTTGGAAAAAGTAAAGGATTTAAGGAAACCAATTGTGGCACAAGATTCTCCACTTGACAAGCATTAAAATAAGGTATGACATCATGTGGAAATGTTGCTTTTCCATGCTCATCCATTCTCCTTATGTTTCAACCAGACCTAGGACACTATTAAGGGGATATAAATTGGGCTAAAACATGGTCGAACTAGAGTTTTAGGAGGGTGGAGAATAAGATGGAACCGAGATAATTAAATAAGAAGCAAAGGAATGCAATTTAGGGCATTTAGGGTTTTCATTGTACCTTAAGAGCTCTGAAACTTTAAGAGGACATTTCAAGCTATGTGAGATCATAATTAAACTAGAGAGAAGCTAAGGAATCTCTACATGCATCAAAATCCCAAAAGGAATAGTCAAAACTCTCTTTAGCTCTCCTTGTGTCATGGTTTGACCTAGCAAGGAATATGGGACCTAGGAAGATTTTTCTTTGATTCTATGGTTATAAATGGTCTATATATGAATTATAAATACTAATGGAACCATTAGATTGAATTTAAGAGCCCTAAATTGAAAGTTGAAATTTTAAAGCCTAAATAGGGTTGAAGAAGCAAGTTGGTCTTAGACTTGATTAATCAAGCTTATGATAGTCCAAATGAGTTCCATTAGGATTATATAGCTTATAGCAAGTGAGAGTTTAGGTCTTAGAAGAAGAAAACCAATAGTTCCCTCTTAAGAGACTTTTGCTAACTTTAACTTCGACACTATGCTCTAATAGAATAAAGTGAAGTTAATAATACCTAAAAGGGATCCTAATGAGTTAAATTGCCTTGTGGATTGTTATATGTAGGCCAAGTTAGCCTAAACTCACCTAAGTATGGGTGTCAAGCAAAGGAAAGACAAGAAAAGAGCAAGGGCCAAGAGGGTTAGTGGTGGTTTCAAGTCCTTAAGTCCATAAGGTAGCTCTATCTCCCTATCTTGCATGAATTTGAATGCTTTAGTGAGTTGAAATGCTTGTATATGTACTTGTTTGATGTGTTCATGAGTTATATCTGGATATGATTCCCATTATAGGCTTTATACATGAGTTTGATATGTTTTTTGGCTTTTAGCTCCTTATGGCATATAAATAAGCAAAGTAGCTCTTCATTGACTCTGGATTGAGTTTAGTTGAGCCTAACTAGTTTTTTTTATTGCCATGGCTTGATAAGAGATGAGTTTTTATGCTAAAAGTTTCATTTAAATTACATGATGCATATGAATGGCAATCTTGCATCACAAGTATTACATTTCCTCATGGTCTTCGTATATGCTTTCATTTGGTTGAGATTGCTATTGAGATTCTTCTTGAAATCTCACCCATGTATTCCCAATAACCATTTCAAGCTCTCTAAGTAAAGGGAAGGAGATAGAAAAGAGCTAGACATTAAGAAAGCATGTAATGGGAATTTTGTAATATAAATATGTGTAATGATCATGGTACACTTGGATGATTGGGAAGCATATGTATGAAATATGTACTTTATTGCAAATGACAAAGTTTTATAATAAAAACTTATGAACAAGCTTTATCATGTGAATGTATGTCATATTGGGGTAAGATATGGCCATTTATGTGTAGTCTTGAATATGCTAAGTTATATGGTATATATGCACATACGAATGTGGGATGACCATATGTTGATGCAACCTTTATTTTAAGACAATATGGAATGGATGCTTAGGATGATTGAAATTTGTTAAGAGTAGAAGAGTGCAATTTAAAAACCAATTGGACCACTTTAGAACTAAAATTTGGTCTAAAAGAGTCCTAAATTGCATATCTACTCTTGAAAGCCCAAATGACTTATTTGGAGGCTAAAATTTGACATTCAATTAGAGAATGTATAAAGCTTTCTAACAAGCCAAGAATGGGAATTTTTTAGCTCTGAAAGGTATTTTTTGAATTTTCAAAATTGCCTAAATTATGTAGAATGGTACTGTTACTATTCACATGTAGCAATTTCTGTTTTCATGTTTTTAAGGGGACAAACAAATTGATTTGCACTTGAAATTTTTGCAACATAAAGTTTACAACATAAGCTTTCCGCAGACACCTAATTTGCACACATCGGAGTTACATATCCTAAATTATGAATTTTTGAAATTTAGTATATAATATAGCAAAGTAATCAATTGTGGGCTACATAGGGTTCTTAGGCAACTTAGGTGTATTTTATGATCAAATGGTTTAAACAAAAACTTGTTTAGGATGATTATGAGTAAAGAAGAAACGAAAATCAAAATTTGATCCCTATGGCTCCGATTGATGTGTAGATGGACCAAAAATCGCTGCTAAAAGTATAGCAACGATTGCCAAATTGGTTGCTAAAGCTTGTAATTGATATAAGTACATGTAAATGAGGCTAGGCATGACAATGGTTATGTAGTGTATTATGATGCTTTAAGAGTTGGATTGAAGTGCATTCTCATGCAGCATAGATGTGGAATTGCTTATGCTTCTAGGAAATATAGCATCTATTGAATTTGCTTTGCATTCAATAAAGAAAGCAAACATAATTTTGTTTTTTTTAATGACTTAATATTTTTCTTTTCAAATATTATTATATTTATATTATTTTCTTTTTATCTTAATTTAAAAATGCAATTCTTGAAAAGAGAAAATTTAGATACAATTTTAATAAATTTTTTTTTCAAATTCTCTAATAAAAATATAACAAGTATATGATTTTTAAAAGTAAATATGATTTTTACAATTTAGCACCACAAAATTAAATTTTTTAAAAGAATTCTTTCACACATATTTTAATTTTATTAAAAACCCAAATAAAAAATATAAACAATTGTATTTAAGTTTAATCTATGTTTAACTTAATCATGTTTCCTTATAAAAGCCCCATAAACAAAAACTATAGAGTGCATGCTCTTTGAAATCTATGCCACTAAATTCCCTTATTAATAGGGGCCCACACTAAAATCCCTTCTTTTCTCACTTAGAGCACCATGCCAGCTTGAAGAAAGGATGAAGATGCAGCTGCCCTTTGGAGAAAATGATTGGAGGATGAAGAAGATGAAGAAATTTGGAGAAGAATGGTGGTAGTTTCACTTGATTTCACTTCCTCTCCCACTTTTCTCCCTTTAACTCCTTCTTAAAATTTCTCTCTCCCTCTCCCTTGTGTGTGGTGTGAAAATAGAGGTGAAGGAGATGAACTTAAATGAAGTTAAATGGTCATACCAAATTTGGACCATTGGATCAACCTTTTCAAGATCAAATCTTAGCCTTCCATTCCTTTTTTCTTTTGATTTTCTAATTTCATGACTAAATATCTTCTTCCCAAAATTCCTTGGCCACACACTTGGATGCTTATTCTTAGCCCTAAATTTATGGTGATTTGATGGTTGTAACCATGGTTAATTTTTTTTAACTCTACTATAGTTAATTTCTAACTCAACCATGGTTAATTCTTTAAACTAACTAAAATCCTTTCTTTCTTTCCTTTTTATTTTATATTTATATTTTGGTTTTGTTTTCTCTAAAGCTCTAATTATATCTTCTTTCCTCTTATTGGGCCTTACAGCAGTCTAAAAATCGAGCCAATTAAGGTTTTACGGTACAATACATACCTTTAGACTTTCTAAAATTTATAAATATTATTTCCTCTATGTTTTGGCCATACTGAGCCTCAAACATGGACAAAGGGCCCTCAACCCCATTCCTTATAAATTTCAGTGTCAATTGGACATCTAGGTCTTTAGGTGTAATTTTCACCGTTCTGTATTATGATTGTATTTTAAAATTTTTATTTATTGCAATTTAGTTCTTGAAACTCCTTCAGGGTTTCTTAGCCCTTTAGCTATTTCTTAGCCCTTCAGGGTTTTTGAAAATGTCACTTTTCTCTACCTATATATAGGTGGCGCCTCACACTTGCCCTCATTCAACCTCAGAAAATTTAGTCCCAAACCAGAAGCAAAACCCTAAGGGAGAGGCGCCCAAGAGAGAAAGAAGAAGGAGGAAGAAATCTAAGGTTAAGGTATGTTTTCATGGTGTTTTTCCTTGCTTTTCTTCATCTCCACCACCTTTCCTTCATTCTTCTTTCTTTCCTTGGATTAAAATGAGGTTTATAAATCTGATTCATGGGAAAGTTCAGATTTGAAGAGAGGAATTTGGAGAAATCAAGATTCAAGCCAAACTAAGTAAGGAAACAAGGTAAAAATGCATCCTATGGTTGATACCTTTCATCCCACTCCTTCTCCATTTTGACCTACACTAGGAACCCTAGGAGGATTTGATTTCCAAGCCCAACCAAGCATGAATTTTAGGTATTTGATGGAGAAGAATAAGAATATGCAAAGAAAACAACAAAATAACCATTAGATTTCAAGATGCAAAATCTAGGGTTTCAAGTGCACCTTCCAATTTTTGAACTTATGTGATGCTTCCTAAGTTTAATTAAGAGTATAAATGAGTTTTTGAGACATCTAAGATGCTCCCCACAAGCTTCTTCCTTCAAGAAAATAAAGAATCTTCAAGAAACCCAAAACCCCCTATGTCTCGGCCTAGGCATGTTTGTGTAGCTAGGGAGAGTTTTAAATTTTTCTAACGCCATTCTTGAGTCATATTTGATGAATGAAAATGAAGGGAGGCCTTGGAAAAAATTTAGAACTCATGGAAAGCAATTTGGTGCCTTAGGTTCCAAATTATGACCTAAAGAAACAACATGGTGCTAGGCCTTTTGTTTTAATGATGTGATCACTCCAAGAGGCTTAAAAGGAGTCAAGAATCATATTTGAAAGGAAAGAATGAGTCCTATAAGTCATTTGAGGGTTATTGCTTCATTAGGTGCAAATATGGACCATAATGAGGGTTATAAAGCCAACTAGTGTTTAAGCAAGTTGCATAGCCTTAGAAATTATTCCATGAACCTAATTGGCTCCCATAAATTGTATTTAGGCCAAGAGAAACCATCTCCACCAAATTGTGGGTGTGTGGCTGAAAGAGGAGGCTTGGATCCCAAAGGAAAAGTGTGTATTTCTGTGCAAGGTAACTCTCTCCACCTTATCTCATGCATGGATATGTGTTTAGCTTATTTTAGAATGTGTGTAAGTGTATTTTTAAGCTATGGAAAGTATGCTAGCATGCCTTTATATGCCATGATCCTTGATAGCATGTTATGTTTTAAATGAATCCATGATGTTTGTATGAGTTTGCTTGAGTGTGGAAAGGCGAAGAACTCTTCCTTTGGTGAGGATGAGCCAAGAACCCTTGAACTTGGTTGAGACAAAGTAAAGAGTCTCCTAAAAGCAAAGTGGGCTCCCAAGAATATGGTTGAGTCCAAAGTGCTCAAAGAATGGTTGAAGCAAATCCAAAATTCATGAGAAGAAGTGTGAGGCCAATCCAAATACTCAGTGAGCTCTTGAATGTCTTGTATGATTGATTCACTTGCCAAGGTTGCTTTTAAAATGTCTAGGATTTCTATTTTCTCCATGCATGCATTTGTAAAACTTGCTTTGCACATATTATGTATGATTGAATGGGAGATAAGCTATTGGGATTCTTTGAATCTCATCCCCTCCTCTCCAATGATTTAACATGCTAGGTGGACTAAGTAATTATGATGAAGGGAGCCAACAACAATGAAGAAGAGAGATTGACAACCTTGTGCCTTGTTTTGTCTATTTTGGAACCATAATGATAGTTCATAACGTATATGATGTTATCTATGTACCATGAACCTTGAGACATGTGTAAATATACTATTATGTGATGTTTAGTGTGACGACCCTAATTTCTTATCATAATAATTAAGGTTAAACACGTGATTAATCACTATAGGTCATGAAAATATGGAACAATTTAAACCTTAATGTGATTAGAGTCATTAATCATACGATTTCATACACTTATGATCATAAGGGAATTAAACATCCATTTTTATAAGCCTTGGATTCCATTACTCATCAATTATAACTCATCCTAATGACTCTAGATCATCTCTTATGGTTAACATATGGAAAACCAAGGTTTTTCTGGTTAATATAAGTGTTTTAGGCTATTAGCCGCAGCCAAATTGCTATTCGCCGCGGCCAATTCCTTTCTGTCTTTACTCCTCTCTTCATCACTAGTTTCGCCGCGGTGAGTTGGACCTTCGCCGCGGCATACCTACATGGCGCCGCGGCGAAGAAGCCTCCTGGAGCTCCCTCGCTCGCCTCTCGATATTGGCCGTGGCCAATTCCTCTCTGGAATGCCGGGGACATTTTCCAAAAGTTAGCCGCGGCCAATTCCATAATTCGCCGTGGCGAATTTCTCTCTGGATGACTTCCAGTTTGACCTCTCACATTTCGCCGCGGCGAATTCCTCTCTGGCACTCTCCCTGGGCGACTTCACCTCTTTTGGCCGCGGCCAACTATAGTTTAGCCGCGGCGAAATACCTCCTAAGCCTATAACTCCGAAATTCTTGCCTCCTACTTCCCACTCTCCCTTCATTATCACCCTAGGGCCCCTTTACCTTCATTTTGGTGCTCATTACCCTTTATTAGCCTAATTCCTTCAACTAATCTATCCTTATTGGTTCAAGACCCAAGGGTCAATTTCCCTTTCTCTAATCATCCTATGACAGCAAGTCCATATATCAGCAAGTTTGTAAAGTAACTATAACATGAGTTCATAGTAATATATATCAAGATTTCATTTCCAATAATAAGCTATTTCTGACTTCAACAAGGCTCATAACAAATATTATAAATCCAAACATCAAATACCAGTTTACAGTAAAGCCTACTTCTCAATAAGTACATGGTATATTATCAGAATACAAATTCCTACACTTGGCAATATAGATACATGATGATGCTACACAAGCCTTAACAAAAATAAGCATCTATCCTATTCTACTCGGACCAAGTGTAGCTCCCCCACACCGGGCCTCAGCTCATGGATGTTCATCCACTTGCTTACCCTTATCCTTACCCGAGGAACCTTCACCTGAAATTGTAATCCCATAAAATGGGGTGAGATACACATCTCAGTAATTGAGGCAATTCCATCATATAATCCAGTTTAATCAACATACATGCATGAATCAATTTCAACATTCGAAATCATATCAGTCATATCAGCAAATGAAACAATTAGGCTATCATGATTACTATCCCATACTAGCAATCATATATTTAACATATTAAAGGCCATTAACACCAAGAGAGGCCCGTCCACAGCACCTACTCCCTATTGAGCACAACCAGGGCTCAGTGCATCTGGGGTTGATCATACCCGGTGCTCGATCATAGCACATGCACGGGTGGCAGCCGCACCACAGCTCCACCATGGACTCACAAGGTCCAATCATAAAACAACAGATAGCCAACCAATTCATTCAACATTTCAAATCATTCATATATAGCAAATATGAAATTAAAATAGATACATGCATGAAATTAATGTAAACCCCAGTTACCTCACTTGCAGACAATTGCAACAGCCACCACAATTCCCAAATTCGGATTCAAGTATCTCCCACAAGAATTTTCAATGTTTCACCCAAAATCCTAAGCAAATTCGTACCACATTAATACCCATAATATAAATAAGCTATAGGGGTCTCAAACCATCAAAGAAAGCATCAAAATGAGGGGTTTAAACTCACCTAATGTCAGCCCTAGCCTCAACCTACGAATTTCATCAAGAAAACCCCAAATAACCACATTTCAGATTTTGGGTAAAGTGAAAATCCTCTAAATGAAAAACTAATCGGACCAAATTAAAGAGAAAGATGAGGGGGTTAATTTCTATGACTATTACCTTGGCCAAATCTTGCTCTAAGTGTGTAAAAATGCAGAATTTTTGCCTCAAACCCTAGCCTCCTTCTCCACCTCCGAATTTCACTTTTGAGTTTCAGCAAATGGGATAAGTGGCTGAAGTATTAGGGTTTTAGATGGGTTTAAGTTGGGTCAAGGGGCTGGGTCATGGGTTGCTCCAAGTCCAAATCCAATTGGGTTTCAGATTTTGCTTATTGGGCCAGTTTTTAATTGTTGGGCTGCAGAATTTCATTGGGCCAGTTTTATACATTGGGTTGCTGAAGTTTAATGGGGTTTGGGCCTAATTTGAAGGGCTCAAGGGCTTGGGTCTGCACAAGGGTAATTGGGCCACTTAATTGAGCATATACAAGATAAATCTTGGGCCTCTATCTCATTAAATTAGTTTGGGTCTGCCTCTAATTCATTGGGCCTCCATTAGCCTCTTATCATGGTTCATTAATTTAGGCCTAGGTGAAGTTTCTATCTCAATTAATTCTCAAGCCCATATTAATGATCTATCTATCTAAAATCCCTATTTACTTAACTTGCCCAATCATCCCATATTAATTATTCTTAATTAATCTTAATCTATGATTAACACCTTAATTAATTTTGGGGTGTTACATTCTCCCCTCCTTTTAGAAATTTTGTCCTCAAAATTAAACATACCTTACTCAAATAATGCAGGATAATCCTTCCTCATAGCTTCTTCTGTTTCCCAAGTTGCTTCATCCGGAGTAAGTCCCTTCCATACTACCTTTACCAGAAGGATGTCCTTATTACGTAGCTGTTTGACTTTTGAGTCCACAATCCTTTCTGGTTCAACCACATAAGACAAATCATCTTGTAGATGCACATTCTCATGCTCAATGACATGCAAAGGGTTCGAGTGATACTTTTTCAGTTGGGACACATGGAACACATCATGCAATCTGGCCAGGTTTGGAGGTAAAGCAACTCTATAGGCCACGGGTCCTATCCTTTCAAGAATTTGGAAAGGACCAAGATAACGAGGACTGAGCTTTCTTGTCCTGATAGACCGTCCTACCCCCGTCACCGGAGTAGCCTTAAGGAACACATGGTCTCCTACCTCAAATTCTAAGGGTCTCTTTCTTTTATCTGCATAACTCTTTTGCCTACTCTGGGCAGCCAACAATTTCTTTCTGATGAGTTCTATTTGATGGGTGGTTTGGTCCACTATGTCTGGACCTAAGAGACTCCTCTCACCCAACTCTACCCAACACAAGGGTGACCGACATTTCCTCCCATAAAGTGCCTCAAATGGTGCCATTTGGATACTGGAATGGTAACTATTATTATAAGCAAACTCAGCTAAAGGCAAGTACACATCCCAACTCCCCTTCAATTCTAGCACACTAGCTCTCAACATATCCTCAAGGGTTTGAATGGTCCTCTCAGTCTGTCCATCAGACTGAGGATGATAGGCAGTGCTAAAGTTAAGACTAGTGCCTAAAGCTTCTTGTAGAGACCGCCAAAATTTTGATGTGAATCTTAGGTCTCTATCTGACACAATGCTATTAGGAACATCATGTAACCTTACAATCTCACGAACATACAGTTGAGCTAGTCTATCTAGAGGATAAGTAGCTCTAATAGGTAGAAAGTGGGCAGACTTTGTCAATCTATCCACAATCACCCAAATAGCATCGTAACCCGAGGATGTTCTAGGCAAACCCATCACAAAGTCCATGGATATACTATCCCATTTCCATTCCGGAATCTCTAAAGGCTGTAACAAACCTGCGGGTCTTTGGTGCTCAATCTTAACCCTCTGACAAATTAGACACCTAGCCACAAACTCTGCTATATCTGACTTCATTCCAGGCCACCAAAAGCTCTTCTTTAAATCCCTATACATCTTAGTGGTGCCCGGATGAATGGTGTACCGACTCTTATGAGCTTCTGATAACACTATGTTCCTCAACTCCTCATCCTTAGGTATGCACACTCTACCTTGGTACCTCACCAAACCATCTTCTGATAGGTCAAAATCCTCGACTTCACCACTACCCAGTTGCTCTCTAATTCCTCCCCAATAGGTATCTAACTCTTAGGCCTCTTTAATCCTTTTTCTAAGGTCATTTTCTATCCTCAATTCTCCCAAAAGAAGACTACTAGGGTTTATTGAAATTGATAAATTCAAATCTCTCAACTCCTCAATCAACCTTTGCTCTCTAAGCATCATCATTGCCATATGAATAGATTTCCTACTCAAGGCATCGGCGACTACATTCGCCTTCCCTGGATGATACTTCAAAGAAAAATCATAGTCTTTAAGGAATTCCATCCACCTCCTTTGCCTCATGTTCAACTCCTTTTGGTCAAATAAGTACTTCAAACTTTTATGATCACTATACACCTCAAATTGGGCACCATAGAGGTAGTGCCTCCAAATCTTAAGGGCAAAAACTACAGCCGCTAGCTCTAGGTCATGGGTAGGGTAATTCTCTTCATGGGGTCTAAGTTGTCTGGAAGCATAAGCTATCACCCTACCTTGTTGCATTAAGACACACCTTAATCCCTTCTTGGAAGCATCGCTATAAACGGTGAATGTCTCTTTTGGATCAGGTATCACTAACACAGGTGCGGTGGCAAGCTTATCCTTAAGCTCTTGAAAGGCATTCTCACACTTAGCATCCCACACAAATGGTTGTTCCTTCCTAGTCAATTTGGTCAAAGGCATGGCTAATTAAGAAAATCCCTTAATGAATCTTCTATAGTAGCCGGCTAGACCTAAGAAGCTACGGATTTCGGTCACCGTTTTGGGTCTCTCCCAATTCAGTACCGCCTCTATCTTGCTAGGATCTACAGCTACCCCTTGTTCTGATATCACATGACCTAGGAATTTGACCTCCCGCAACCAAAACTCACACTTGCTCTGCTTAGCATACAACTGATGCTCTCTCAAGGTTTGAAGAACTATCCTAAGATGCTTTTCATGCTCTTTACTACTTTTAGAGTGGATGAGAATGTCATCAATGAACACTACCACAAACCGGTCAAGATAAGGCCTAAAAATCCTATTCATGTAATCCATGAAAATGGCAGGGGCATTGGTTAACCCAAAAGGCATAACTAGGAATTCATAATGGCCATATCGAGTCCTAAAGGCAGTTTTAGGTACATCCTCAGCCTTGACTCTAAGTTGGTGATATCTCGATCTAAGGTCAATCTTTGAAAAGACCGATGCTCCAGCTAATTGGTCAAGCAAGTCATCAATTCTGGGTAAAGGGTGTTTATTCTTGACAGTCGCTTGGTTCAGTTGCCTATAGTCAATGCAAAGTCTAAGGCTACCATCCTTCTTCTTAACAAATAGCACTGGTGCTCCCCATGGAGACACACTTGGCCTAATAAACCCTTTCTCAAGTAACTCTTCTAATTGACTTTTCAACTCAACCAACTCAGCAGGCGCCATTCTATACGGGGCCTTAGAGATTGGACCAGTACCGGGTACTAAATCAACAGAAAATTCTAGCTCTCTCTCTGGAGGTAGTCCACTAAACTCCTTAGGGAAAACCTTAGGAAACTTTCCAATCACAGGTATATCCTCTAACCCATCCTCAACTTCAACATGCAATGAAAAGAATACTAGAAACCCTTAGCATCCACGCCTAAGGCACCTCCCGGCTTGGGCGGTAGACACACAAGTAAGCTCAGTCACAAGACAAGTTTCAGGTATGTTTGTGGGTAAGGAAACAGTTTTACAGTTGCAGTCCAGTATCATATTATTAGCAGACAACCAGTCCATACCAATGATTACATCAAAATCACACAAAGGAATACAAATCAAATCAAGGGTAGTACAACGGCTATCCAATTGTACAATACAATTTAGGCATACATAAGATGTAATCATAGAATATCCAGTAGGGGTGGACACAGACAATTCAAATGGTAACAAGCTAATTTTAAGACCCAGACGCTTAACACAGTCATATGAGATGAATGAGTGGGTCGCACCCGAATCAAACAATGCATCTACGACATGATTATGGACAAGCAATGTACCTCGCATCAGGCTAGGGGATCTACTAGCCTCTTGCTGTGTAATAGCAAACACCCTTCCTTGGATAGGCGGCTTAACTGATGAGGCCGACTCACGTGACACCGTGTAAGTCCGTGTATAGTGTCCTGGCTTTCCACAATTGTAACACACTGGACAAGGCCCGTTCCCATGGTTCTTCCCACATTTGGCACAAGTGGGTGGGGCACTCATTGCAATTCTTGGTGGTCCCATACTTCTTCTTTGAGGGACATTCCTTAGGGATGGTCTCCTACCCCAAGAGCTACTCCTACTATGAGTTCCCTTCTTGCTTCTGCCCCTAAAGGGCTCCATGCCCCGGTCACGTTTTCCTTCCAAAGTTTTCTTTCTCTTGGCCTCACTCTCCATCATGGCCCTCTCTGTCACTCTACACTTCTCCACTAACTCATCAAAATTACGATTTGTAGGGACACAATTTTATCCTTGATCTCTGGTCTTAGGCCTCTCTCAAATTTCTCAGCTTTCCAGGGCTCATCGTCAAACCTTTTCAGGTAGGAGGAGAAGCGAGACAACTGAATGAATTTGGCTGCATATTGGTCTACATTCATATCCCCTTGCTCAAGGAAGTTAAACTCAGCCTCCTTGTCGGCCCTCACTGATGGTGGGAAGTATTTGCTTTCAAATGCCGTTTGAAAGCTCTCCCAAGTCAAGGGTATCTCCCTTGCAATCAGTAATCTGGAGGCATTCCTCCACCAATGTTCAGCCTCTCCTTCCAACTTGTAGATAGCCAGCTTGGCCTTTTGCACGGTGGTGCAAGTCATAACCCCAAATATCTTTTCCAATTGCATAAGCCACCTCTTGGCTTTATCAGTGTCTAACTCCCCCAAAAATGATGGAGGGTCAGCCTTTTGGAATTTAGACAACACCACAGAGAGGTCACCATCCTCCCCCACACCCGGGTTTCGACCAGCCCCCACACGGTTGTCCATTGGCAACTCTTGAGTCGGCTTAGTCATATTTTCGTGTAACTGTTGCAGCACTTGTACAGTCGCTGCATGAGCCTCGGCTTGCTCTTGAAGTCGGTCAGTCATGGCCCTCACTGTGGTTTCATGGGCCTCAGCTTGTTCCCTCATTCGGTTAGCCATTGCAGCCATGGCCTCTTGCATCTCTTTTAACATTTCTGTCATTTCTCTATGGGTAGCCATCTAACTCTTCAATGCTACAAGCACAACCACAAGCATCCATCATTAAGCTATAGCCCAAGGCAAACAAAACACACTCCACCCATGGTAGTTATATGTACATGTATGAGAGTTATCATCAGGTCATAATGTTCCTATTCCTATTATGCATGCATCATGATTGCCAAGTTTTCTAACAACAAAGACGTAAATCAACCACACATGCCTGAACCATTGCTCTGATACCAACTGTGACGACCCTAATTTCTTATCATAACAATTAAGGTTAAACACGTGATTAATCACTATAGGTCATGAAAATATGGAAGAATTTAAACCTTAATGTGATTAGAGTCATCAATCATACGATTTCATACACTTATGATCATAAGGGAATTAAACTTCCATTTTTATAAGCCTTGGATTCCATTACTCATCAATTATAACTCATCCTAATGACTCTAGATCATCTCTTATGGTTAACATATGGAAAACCAAGGTTTCTCTAGTTAATATAAGTGTTTTAGGATGTTAGCCGCGGTCAAATTACTATTCGCCATGGCCAATTCCTTTCTGTCTTTACTCCTCTCTTCGTCACTAGTTTCGTCGCGGCGAGTTGGACCTTCGCCGCGGCCAACCTACATGGCGCCGCGGCGAAGAAGCCTCTTGGAGCACCCTCGCTCGCCTCTCGATATTGGCCGCGGCCAATTCCTTTCTGAAATGCCAGGGACATTTTCCAAAAGTTAGCCGCGGCCAATTCCATAATTCGCCGCGGTAAATTTCTCCTTAGATGACTTCCAGTTTGACCTCTCACATTTTGCTGCGGCGAATTCCTCTCTGGCACTCTCCCTGGGTGACTTTGCCTCTTTTGGCCGCGGCCAACTATAGTTTAGCCGTGGCGAAATACCTCCTAAGCCTATAACTCTGAAATTCTTGCCTCCTACTTCCCACTCTCCCTTCATTATCACCCTAGGGCCCCTTTACCTTCATTTTGGGGCTCATTACCCTTCATTAGCCTAATTCCTTCAGCTAATCTATCCTTATTAGTTCAAGACCCAAGGGTCAATTTCCCTTTCTCTAATCATCCTATGACAGCAAGTCCATATATCAGCAAGTTTGCAAAGTAACTATAACATGAGTTCATAGTAATATATATCAAGATTTCATTTCCAATAATAAGCTATTTCTGACTTCAACAAGGCTCATAGCAAATATTATAAATCCAGACATCAAATACCAGTTTACAGTAAAGCCTACTTCTCAATAAGTACATGGTATATTATCAGAATGCAAATTCCTACACTTGGCAATATAGATACATGATGATGCTACACATGCCTTAACAAAAATAAGCATCTATCCTATTCTACTCGGACCAAGTGTAGCTCCCCCACACCGGGCCTCAGCTCATGGATGTTCATCCACTTGCTTACCCTTATCCTTACCCGAGGAACCTTCACCTGAAATTGTAATCCCATAAAACGGGGTGAGATACACATCTCAGTAACCGAGGCAATTCCATCATATAATCCAGTTTAATCAACATACATGCATGAATCAATTTTAACATTCGAAATCATATCAGTCATATCAGCAAATGAAACAATTAGGCTATCATGATTACTATCCCATACTAGCAATCATATATTTAACATGTTAAAGGCCATTAACACCGGGAGAGGCCCGTCCACGGCACCTACTCCCTATTGAGCACAACCAAGGCTCAGTGCATCTGGGGTTGATCATACCCGGTGCTCGATCGTAGCACATGCACGGGTAGCAGCCGCACCACAGCTCCACCATGGACTCATAAGGTCCAATCATAATACAATAGATAGCCAACCAATTCATTCAACATTTCAAATCATTCATATATAGCAAATATGAAATTAAAATAGATACATGCATGAAATTAATGTAAACCCCAGTTACCTCACTTGCAGACAATTGCAACAGCCACCACAATTCCCAAATTCGGATTCAAGTATCTCCCACCAGAATTTTCAATGTTTCACCCAAAATCCTAAGCAAATTCGTACCACATTAATACCCATAATATAAATAAGCTATAGGGGTCTCAAACCATCAAAGAAAGCATCAAAATGAGGGGTCTAAACTCACCTAATGTCAGCCCTAGCCTCAACCCACGAATTTCATCAAGAAAACCCCAAATAACTACATTTCAGATTTTGGGTAAAGTGAAAATCCTCTAAATGAAAAACTAATCGGACCAAATTAAAGAGAAAGATGAGGGGGTTAATTTCTATAACTATTACCTTGGGCAAATCTTGCTCTAAGTGTGTGAAAATGCAGAATTTTTGCCCCAAACCCTAGCCTCCTTCTCCACCTCCGAATTTCACTTTTGAGTTTCAGCAAATGGGATAAGTGGCTGAAGTATTAGGGTTTTAGATGGGTTTAAGTTGGGTCAAAGGGCTGGGTCATGGGTTGCTCCAAGTCCAAATCCAATTGGGTTTCAGATTTTGCTTAGTGGGCCAGTTTTTAATTGTTGGGCTGTAGAATTTCATTGGGCCAGTTTTATACATTGGGTTGCTGAAGTTTAATGGGGTTTGGGCCTAATTTGAAGGGCTCAAGGGCTTGGGTCTGCACAAGGGTAATTGGGCCACTTAATTGAGCCTATACAAGATAAATCTTGGGCCTCTATCTCATTAAATTAGTTTGGGTCTGCCTCTAATTCATTGGGCCTCCATTAGCCTCTTATCATGGTTTATTAATTTGGGCCTAGATGAAGTTTCTATCTCAATTAATTCTCAAGCCCATATTAATGATCTATCTATCTAAAATCCCTATTTACTTAACTTGCCCAATCATCCCATATTAATTATTCTTAATTAATCTTAATCCATGATTAACACCTTAATTAATTTCGGGGTGTTACATTTAGATGTTTGAAAATGATATATGACCTCTAGCATTTATTTTGACTATGTAATGCCAAAGTGTGCAATATGGAAGTTTGATGGAAATATGCATAAGTGTGGGTTGAATGGCTAAAATGAGGTACATGAGGTTTGGGACCATTTGGGCAGCTCACATAAGTCTTAAATATGCTTTTATACTTACCCAAAAGGTTCCAATACCAAGGGAAGACCATTGGGCAAGTTTGATACCTCATATGGAGTCAAATTTGACCATAATGGAACTCTGCATCACTTTTTAGCCAAATGAGCTAGTATTGACTAAAATCTAGCATGCAATTAGGTCTCACTGAGAGCTTTCTGAGAAGCTAAAGATCATAATTTTTGGAGGTCTATAGAATATTTGATGATTTTTCAAAGTTGGCAAAATTTATAGTTTTGGTTAGCTGCACTATTCACTTGGTCAGAAATTATTTTCTGTCACACGAGGCTCAAATGATGTCCAAATGCCATGAAATTTTATACAGAAAAACTATGCAATCACAGTGACTCGTGACTACTAGAAGCACATCATTTGGAGGTCTACAGAGGGAGATATTAATTTTTGGTTTCTGTCCAGTATTAATAAATTTGCCCAATTAGAACTACTGTTCCATTGAATTTCAGAGTTTGGGCTTAATGAACTGATCTAGAGATATTTTTTCTTTCTAGTTAACATCCACAGATTTCCAGATTGGTATCATTTTCATGGATTGAATTTTTGTGGAATTAATTGGACATTTTCAAAGTTTTCTGCAGAATTCTGTGTCAATTCCAAATTTCAGTCAAACCTTTGGACCATTTTTTATGTCAAATGTCCTGTGTAATGAATGATGTGACTTGGGTGTATTTGTATTGTAAATTAGACATCCTATGCTTTCCAAAATGACCACGATTGTATGGTTTCAATTTTTCTAGATTTAGTTATGATTTTTCAAAGTTTGCCTAGAAAAGAGGCCAATTCTGGTCTAGAATGCTCTTCAAATTTCCCTGCCCCATTTTGGTTTCCATGGGTTGTAGGCATGTTTTTATGATGAAAATGAGTTGAAATGATGAAATTAAATATGAGAAAGTATAGTATGAGTTCACATAGTCCACGTGACACCGAATGGAAATTTGTTAAATATAGCACAACGCGAAAAAGTCTATTATTTTCATCCCCTTTTTCATATGCTCTCATGGGATTGATAATACAAAGCTTATAAATGACATAAAATGAGCTAGAAGTTATGGTGTTACAGGTGGTCTAGTGCTGGAAGTAGGCTACATCATCCTGAGATTCGTCTCTATTACTGTGCATACCTCAACAAGGGTGTTAAAGTGCCTAATTCTCTATGGCACTACCTTGTCTCTAATCTCAAGGAGCAGGCCTTTCTCTAATCCATCTACCCTCCATCTCTCATCATTATGTCCCTGTAAATAAGAGGAGTATCTGGAGAGCTCTACAAACTTCACTACATATTAGTCCACGAACATCCTTTCAGTCTCTTTAAAAAGAATGAACTTTGATTCTTTCTCATCACTGATTGAGCTGGGGAAGTATTTCTCGTGGAATACTTGGAGGAATGCCTCCCATGTGATTGGGGAATTCCTTGCCCTCAGAATAGGCTCGGTGCCCTCCCACCAATAATCTGCCTCTTTCTGTAACTGGAAGACAACCATCTTGGCTTTCTGCTCAGATGTGCACTTTATCACCTTGAATATCTTTTCTAACTGCATAATCCAGGCCTCAGCTTTATTTTAGTTCATCTCACAGTCAAAGGTGGGAGGCCCAAATTTTTTGAACTGGGTAATGATTTTTCTGGTCAAAGGCTATTGCTGTGCAGGAGGCGTCTGAGTTGGTGGAATTGGGGCAACCATCTGCGTGTGTGGCTGTGGGTCTGGGTGAGTCGCACCTGAATGCTCAGGACGATCTGAGTGTGGAGGTGGCAGAGGAGGAGTAGGTGTAGGGACCTGACTATCTCTCTCATCAAGCCATTCCTGTAGCTGCATAATGACGGCTTGCTGCTGATCCAAGCGAGCCATGATAGACTGTAAGGCTTCAACTATTGGATCACTAGGCCCAGCTTCATTAGCACGAGCCTCTCTAAAGGGCTGACCTCTCCTAGTGTTCATCATTATGCTGAAACATCATAATAAACTTTAACATAAATTAATGGAATACTTCCACCATCAAACACACTCAATTCATCTGAAAAAATGCTCATATGCATCTAGACAACTCATGAATACAAACCACAACCCACATTAAGAGCCTGAACCTTTGCTCTGATACCAATAATGTAACACCATAATTTCTAGCTCATCTCATGCCTTTAAGTAACTCAAGTTCATGAATAATGTGAGTTATCAATGAAAAAGGCAATAAAAATAATAAATATATTTTGCATTTCGTCATATATAAAAATTCCATTCGGTGTCATGTGGACCGTGTGAGCTCATGCAATACATTCCCATATTTATTTACATGAATACAACTCATTTGCATCATAAAATATGGCCCACAACTCATGAATCACGTGGGAAAGCATAAAATATGGATATCCATTTTCGGCCAGCTTTTGCCTCTTTTCTGTCCAAACTTTAGAAAATCATAACTAATTCTAGAAAAATCAAAATCATATATTCTTGGTGATTCTGGAAAGCTATGGATGTCTACTTCATATAAAAATATTCCAAACTATAACATCCATCATAGGGGATTTTCTAATTTCATCACAAATATCTTCTTAGATGAAGGAAATGACCTTAAATGAAGTTAAATGGTCATACCAAATTTGGACCATTGGATCAACCTTTTCAAGATCAAATCTTAGCCTTCCATTCATTTTTTCTTTTGATTTTCTAATTTCATGACTAAATATCATCTTCCCAAAATTCCTTTGCCACACACTTGGATGCTTATTCTTAGCCCTTAAGTTATGGTGATTTGATGGTTAGTGACCATGGTTAATTTTTTTTTTAACTCTAGCATGGTCAATTTTTAACTCAACCATGGTTAATTTCTAACTTAACCATGGTTAATTCTTTAAACTAACTAAAATCCATTCTTTCTTTCCTTTTTAATTTATATTTATATTTAGGTTTCATTTTCTTTAAAGCTCTAATTATATCTTCTTTCCTCCTATTGGCATTTAGAATCGACTATTAGGCCTTACAGCAATCTAAAAATTAGTGTTCAGACTCGATTAAGGTTTTACTATACAATACATACCTTTAGACTTTCTAAAATTTATAAATATTATTTCCTCTACTTTTTGGCCATACTGAGCCTTAAACATGGATTAGGGGCCCTCAACCTCGATCCTTATATATTTCGGTGTCAATTGGACATCTGGGCCTTTAGGTGTAATTTTCACCGTTCTTATTATGATTGTGCTCTAAAATTTTCATTTATTACAATTTAGTCCCTGAAACTCCTTCAAGTTTTCTTAGCCCTTTAGCTATTTCTACTTTCATGATTGTTACAACTTCCTCTTTCTATTTTGCTCATGGCTACTAATCAGGCTACCTGGATCCTAAACCGAATCTCGTTTGGCCATCCAGACAATGTGGCATCATCGAACCCGTCTTATCAAATGGAGTTTAACCGTGGGTCGCGGATTTATGAGATTCCTCCATGATTTTTTGATATTCGTGCCTAAAGCCATGAAAAGAGGGTGAAACTAGGGTTCTTTGAACTTTCAGGCAATCTATACATTTTGCCCGCCACACAACTTTTCTTTGCATTCTAGTCCTTTGCTTCTTCATACTTAACATTAGAGACTCTTCGGGACCTTTTTTTTCCTATCTATTTTAGCCCCAATTTTAGGGCATCTCTTACCTTAACTCATCATTATTTGTAGTCTAGAATATTATTCTAATTTTATTGGACCTCAATTTACACTACTTGGGGGACTCCCTTTTGTATCCATTGAATTTTGCACATTGACAGAGAAATCGTATGTTACATTTCTCGCATTTTCTTATATTTTCTTGCATTTTTTAGGGACTGAATATTACGTATAGAGGTAATGAGAAACTAGTAGTGAAGAGCTGCACAAATATGATAAGAATGACTTTAGATCGCAATTAGGTTATCTGTTTTGCCTAAATGGAGCTACTGTAAGCTAGAAGAGTTTAAACCAAGAGATAGTGGCCAATTCTACAATAGAGGCCAAGTATATTGTGCCTTATAAGCTTTAAAAGAAGCTGTTTGGATCGAAAAATTTGTTATTGAACTTAGGGTTGTTTCTAGCATTCCCAACTCAATAGACCTCTATTGTGACAACAATAAGGCCATTGCATAGGCTAGGGAACCCAGATTTCACCAACGTTCCAAACATATACTTTGACGCTTCCATCTTATTTGAGAGATCATTGATTGAAGAGATGTGATGATATGCAAAGTACCAAAAATGATAATATTATGGACCTAAGGACAAAGCCTTTGGCAAAACAAAAGCATAATAGTCATACTAGGTCACTTAGTATTAGATGCATGAGCGATTGGCCCTAGTGCAAGTATTAACATGGATTGTATTTTTTTTTAAGGCAATACAACTGTTATATTTTAGTTTTATATCTACATAATAAAACTTAATATTGTAATTGTCCCTCAAATAATTGTTATTCTTAAATTGTCCCTAATCAACTATTATTGCGATATGGGATGGCAATAATACATCAAGTCTAGTATGTATAATGACTGATGACTTCAAGTCATGAACATGTGATATCAAGTTAATACATAAGTACACTATTAGAGAACAAGTGTACTGGACTAACTCTCTATGAGAATGGTATATGGATTATAAAGTTTGTCATTAGTAATTCTTATGTGACTATAATGAAGGAAGTCCTTTGACTTAAAATCACTAGGTTCCCTATATGAGTAGTCAAATATTTTGACACCATCTTATGTCACCTTTGACTGGGATGGCCAATAAGATAGTGATTGGGTATATCATGAATCATGTGAAGTGATATAAGTGATGTAAATGGAATTTTATTCCCCTTATATTGGAGGAGTAATATCCGTGGGCCCCTTGATTAAATGAGACAAAGAAATGTATGGCCATGCTCAAATGAATCAATATGTGATATTGATCATTTGTTTTGATTGGTCTACTCATTGTCAAAAAATTTAGGTTAAACATTGATAAGGATGACACATTCCATGCCTTAAGTTCAATCTGAATATTAGTACAAAAGAGACTAAATTGCATAGTATTAGTCATAGATTAGTGTGTTGAATCATGGACATTCTTATTACTTGGGTGGTAGTGATGTATTACTAGATACCACTCACTATCTGTGATCCTAAAATATGATTCTTTTTTGGATCACTGCTAATGTAATAAGAACCTACATGGTCACACAAAAATAGTAGGGATGAAACTAAAATATTGTAATATTATTAGGCTTTTAGTTAGATTAGAAATTCCAATAATAAAGCCTAATATAATATAATTAGATTATATTATAGAATAATATATTGAAGTAATATTAAATAATATTACATTATGTTGAGTCTATCTCTCCTTGCTTTCTATTGGGCTTGGGCTAGAGTTCAAAGAGTTTTAGTTGGATTAGGAACTAGAGTTTGAGTAAGATTAAAAATGTGTCAAATCCTAAGTTTATAAATATAAGACCATAAGGATGACACAGGAGACGTATAAGAGAGTCTCTTTGTACTCTTAATTCACTTAGAACTTCAAAAGCCCTAACCTTAGATAGTGAGATGCATCTTCTAGCAGAGATGCAGAGTGAGAAAAAGTTTCATCCACTCTATGTGGATACTGTAGAGGCACAAATCACTAGATCTACACATGTGATTTGGTTGCAGCTTAGAATAAAAGGTAACTTTCTTGTCTTATCTTGATTTATGTTTCTGCACATATTCTTAGGAATGGGTTTCAATGATAAAAAAATTTAAATTTCACTATGCTTGTGATCATTATGAAACCCAACATAATGAACTATGGTTAAACCTTCCAAGACTTAGTCACGGTTACCTATAACCATGGTTAAAAGGCTTAACCAAAATTTTTAATAACTGTGATTAAGTTATAGCTTATGTAAGACCATACTTTTTTGGCTTATTTCATGTTACTTCCATGTCTCATATCATGCAATTCATGGAGGAGTAAGAAAAATGGCATTAAAATAATAAATTTCTTAGCATTGCGTCACATATAAATTTCTCATTGGGTCTCCTGTGGACCATGTGAGCTCATACATCACATTCTCATATGTAATTACATAGATATAACTCATTTATGTCACCTAAAGTGATCTAGAACTCGTGCAAGGCAAAGGGATGTTCAAAATTCGTAGTTGTATTTTCGGCTAGAATTCTCCCTTTTCTGTCACAAATTTTGAAAAATCATACTTAATTCTAGAAAAATTGAAATCATGTATTTTTTGCCATTATGGAAAGATAAGCATGTCTACTTTATGCTAAAAATATGTTCAGGCCATGAAACATCACACATAAGATGTTTGATATTTGAAAAAGTGCAGAGGTCTGACTAGCTAGTGGTACTGATACAACTTTCTACTATAAATTTTAAAAATATCCAATTAATTCCAAGAAACTCCAATCCATACAAATGATACCAATATGGAAAGATATAGATGTTAGGTAGAGGTTAAAAATAACTTCATACCAGTTTAGGTACGTTCAAGCATAAAAAACTAATCAAAAGTTGACCTAGGTCAATCTGGATGCCTAATATTAGACAAAACATTTAAAAATTCATATCTCCCTCTCTAGATATCCAATTGAGGTTCTTCTAGTTGGCACAAGTCATTGGGAATGTTTAGTTTCTCTCTATAAAATTTTGTGGCAATTGGACATCATTTGCCCCCCTGAGTGATAAAATTCATTTTCAGACTTGAGTGAACAGTACCCTGAACTAATTTTAGAATTTTTCCCAACTTTAAAAATTCATCAAATATTCCATAGATCTCCAAAATTTCTACACTTTAGCTTCCCAAAAATTTCTTAATAATCTCTAAATGCATGCCAAATATCATATCAAGAAGAGCTCATTTAGACAAAAAGTAGTATAGATTTCCAATATAGTCAATTTTGGCCCATATTAGAGACCAAATGTGTGCAAATGATTTCTTGGGTGTTTAGCACCTCTTGGGTGATTTTAAAAGCATGAATATGACTTGTATGAACTGCCCAAGTAGTCCCAATCCTCATGCATCTCAATTTGTCCATTCCATTTCCATTTATACACAATTGCACTAAGCCATCCAAGAAGCCAATTTGCTAAAACACGCTCAATTTACATTCTAATGATCACATAACATAATTTCTCATTTATGTATAACATATTAACATAATTACACAAGATTAAGAGGTCATAGGTCATATACAATAATAGATTACATCATTTGTCATTTATAAGGCCTTAAAGTAACCGAATCCATGCATTTTAATGTCAAATTTTCATCTCTCAAGTGGTTGGCTCCCATTTCCTTGTTCTATTGGTCCACCTAGCATGTTATAACATGGGAGAGGAGGAAATGAGATTAAAAAAATCCCAATAGCTCATATCCCTTTCAATCACACATAAAAGATGTAAGACAAGTCTTACAAATGCATGCATGGTCATATTGACATATGCAATCATTCAAGAAGCATTATTGGCATTTGAAAAAGTCATACATAGCATACATAGGGTTGCCAAGTATGTGGATTAGCCTCATCCATTCACTTGCAGATTTTGGACTTGCCTTACCCATTCTTTAAAAGGTTTTTGACTTAACTCTGCTCTTAGGAGTCAACCTCACTCTTAGGAGACTCTTTACTTTATCTTAACTAATCTTAAGGGTTCTAGGCTCATCCTCATCATGGCTAAGGGTTCCTGGCTTCACTACACTCAACCAAACCAAAGTAAGTATCATAAACATCATTTGAAAACATAATGCATCATTATGGTACCATGGCATATGAAATCATGCTAGAATACTCTTTATGGCTTAAAACACATATACACACATTCAAAGACAAGCCAAGCATACATTCATGCATGAGGGAATGAGGAGTGAGCTACCTTGGATGCAACCACACGTTTTTCTTTTTGAAATAATGCTCCCTTCCTCGGCCTCACACACATAAAAGTATGGGAATGATTTCTCTTAGCCTAAACACAATTTATGGAAGCTAATTAGGTTTATGGAATTAATTCTAAGGCCATACAACTTCCTCACACATTAAGTAAAACCTTTTATGTTTCCAAGAATGCACCTAATGAAGCAACACCTACCATATAAATTCTAAGCTCCTTTCTTTCCTTTCATATATGATTTTTGACTCCTTTTAAACCTCTTGAAGTCATCATCACACAATTAAAATAAAGAGCCTAACTACATGTTGCTTCTTTAGATCATATTATGAAACATATAAGGCCAACTCACTTTTTATGGTTTCTAAATTTTTCTCAAGGCCTTCCCTCATCTTCACTCATAATATATGACTTAAAAATGGACTTGGAAAAAATTAAAACTATCCCTAGGTACCGAAACTCGTCTTAGCCAAAACTAAGATGCATTATGGTGTCAATGGACTTTGCTTTGTTTTCTTGATGGAGGAAGCACTTTGGGAGACTTCTAGGGGTCTTAGAAGCTCATTTAAACATTCATTTAGGCATAGAAATCAAAGTATCAAATCAAATTATACAAGGAACATATGAAACCCTAGAATTTGCATCTTAAATTTCTATGGTTATTTGTCAATTTCTTTGCATATTCTTATCCTCCATACCCTTTTTCCTAAGAATCACCCTTGGTTCTGCCTAAAATCCAAGCCCTCTTACGGCTTCTTGAGTGGGGCAAAATATGGAGAGAAGAGAAGCAAGGGGTAGTGACCATGGAAGAAGAAATTACTTTGTTTTTCCTTATTTCCTCACTTGAATCTTGTCTTCTTTGGCCTCCTCTCTTCAAATCCGAATTTTTTCCTTAATTTCTCCCTTAAAATAGATCCATATACTTCAATATAATCATAACAAATAAAGGGAAATGGAGGAGAAGAGGTTTGGAAAGGAAAAAGCATGAAAAACTACCAAAAATCCATACCTTAAACTTTTGATTTCTCCTCCTCTTTGTCTTCCTCTTGTGCGCCACCATCCTAGGGTTTTCTCTCTAGTTTAAAGCATAAACATATAAAGCTATGTGAGTGAGGAGGTAGGGCACCATCTATTTACAGGTGAGAGGAAGAAGCACTTTTCAAAAATTCTCATTTTACCCTTCGTTCTTGGCATTTTTGTGTCTAATTCATTTTAGCTCCTTTAATGCCTTTGGAATCACTCAAATCAGAGATAAAACCTTCTTAAATGAATCCGTCAAAGTTCGGGTGCACTGATATTAGAAAATATCCATCAGAGGGGTTTTAACTATCTCGGGGCTTCCTATAGTTTTTAAGGCCTCTAAGAACCCCAAAGAACTCAAAACTTTCATTTAAAAAGGCCTCTTGTGTGAATTCAAAAATTTGCTCAAAATTACAAAAATATCATTACGTTCCGTAAGTCTTTCATCAAATTTTATTTCTTCTTTCTAACTCTATTTTTCTTTTTATCTGAGCCTAGGATTCTCATTTTTAGGAGTCTAAAATGTTACTCAAATTTTTCGGGATCTTAACTAATTCATTTCGGGGGACTTGCTTAGAAAACGTACCCATTTCTATCATTTAACGAAAACTGAATATTACAGGTTAACCATGGTTATTAGTTAACCATGGCTAAAGCTTAGCTATGTTACCTATAACAGTGGTTAAGAGGCTTGACCATAGTTTTTAATAACTGTGGTTAAGTCATGGCTTAACCACTATTATTAGATAACCGTGGCTAAGCTATCATGTGATTTAACCACAATTATCAAATAATCATGGCTAAATCACTATTTTAACCACATTTTTTGCTCTAACTATGGTTAAACTAGGCTTAACTATGATTATAGCAAATTGTGGTTAAGCCACCAATTACCCCCTTTCCCTATCTTTCGTTCTTCACACCATTGATCTTTGAAACACATGAAGTAGCTAGCCCATTCTCAAGCTAAGGCTTACTTAACCCTTTTACACTAGTAACCACCTATATATCCTTCATTGCTCTATAACTTCTCTTTTCCTCATTGTAGTTCCTGTGATTTTCCCCCAAAAAATCACAAATAGTATGCAACTTTCTTTTAAAAGAAACAATCCCCCAAAGCCATGTATCTACTTTGTATCTTTTTTCCACTTATAAGTTATATTGATTCTAGGTTTTTGCTCTTCCTTAGGTGTATTAATTCGAATAACAAAAGGAGAGGGAAGAAAAATAGAAAAGAAAAGAATAGAAAGAGGAAAGTTTTGAAAAAAAAAAATATCAAAATAATTTAGAATAGTGTTGTAGTTGTAGGTTAAGATGGTTCAAATTCAAGTTTAGCTTAGCCTTCGAATGTGATTCTAAGGGTTAACAGTGTTATGGCAAGCAGCTAGTTAAGGGTTTTGTCACTTTGCATTGGAGATCTTGACTTGAACGTCACATATTCACAACTATATAACTTGTTTAACCAAGTTGCTCAAGTCATGTCTATTAAGGTTTGTAAGGATTTGACCAATTAGAGATCACCTAGTTATGGTTATGTTGATTTTGGTGACGCACATGATGGTTAGTCATTTCCTTATCCCCTTTGTAAATTTCCTTTGATATATGTAGTTTTTCAATGCTTAGATCGACTTGGGTCAGCATGTGCCTTAATGTGTGTGGGGCTTCTCCCTTGGGAATGTGGAAGCTTTCTTTTATTCCTCAGATGAATAATTGATGGGTTAAGTGAAAAATTCAATGCATGATTAGGAGAGGATTAGGTTTTAGGCTTCTTGAAGCATTTAACATACTAACTTTGTAGTGTCTCATGACCATATATTAACTAGATATGACATTTTTAGTTCAAAGTTTAGCATTTCATACCTAGTATTCTTTTTCTTAACAAAAGACATAGGTCATTTGAAAGAAGGTTAATCTTATTTTTGAATGAAGTTGTTTAGTCATATAGCTTACTAATTGCTTTAACTGCTTCACTAGTTTGCATTGAATGCACACAGTTTCATTTATATTGTGTCTAACAATTCAAATTAATTTCCTTAGTGAGAGGTGTATTCTAATTAGTAATAATTCTTTTAATGCTTAGTTGAATGACCCTAGAGAAGAAACACAGAATTGAAATTCGTGGAAGAAAAGAAAAAAGAATGCTTTGTCTATTTGATATATGAAGATGTGCTGATTACATTTGCTTGGTCATTATGGTTGCAATTGCAAATATCAAGTAAATATATTGTGTGTTTCAAAAGAAAACTCTGCAAGTAGTTTACATATATCTTGTTAGAATATAAGTTGGTAACACCTTACACATGTTGATATCCTACAAACATGTCAATTTTGATTATGGTATTGGTATGACAAAAGGCATATGGGGAAAAGGAAGTTGTTTGATAGGGTAAGACAAGGAGTGACTTGTCATGTGCTTTCAAGTTAATAATGCTTGTTAACGTGGTTTGTTAGATGCCAGTGACTTTAATACCAAAATTATTATGATCTTTGTTGCAATGTTGACATAGACAATGGCAATCAAGTCTAGTAATCTAGAATGTACTAGGCACCAAATCTTGAAACCATTAAATCTAAAGTAAGAAACTTTTTAGTTTGGAATCATTGTGTTATAAATGAGAAGATATAGAATATTTCCATGGTAGATTTTTCTAGGCCATTTGTCAAATATATATGATAAATAATTCATTTCTTATAATAAAGTGCTAAGATATTTATGTTGCTTGATGGGAATATAATTTTCATATTATGAGGAATTTTATTGGAAAGAATGAGTCGAGGACTAAACATATCCATAGGTCAAATTGGCAAAATAGCTTTTCTAAATAATGTAATTGTACCAATGGCAACAAGTTTAGATGAATAATATAGGATTTGAGGTCACTAAGGATTTATGCTTATTCTATTCATTCAGGTTCTTGATTTATGACTTATAAATACACTATCATTTTAATTAAGCAACTGCTTGATAATGATCCCAAACACATGACAATTTGCCTTAGGAACTTCCAAGCTACTTTTGTGACTAAAGTGTAAAACTAAGTTTGATTTAGGTATTATGTCACTAGTGAATGTTGGGCTTCGAATACCAAGCATTGTGGAATAATTTAAAATTTTCCTGAAACCTACAAAGGATCTGTAACATTCTAAATTTTCTGTAACTATTAACGTAACCAAAGTTAATGAAGAACTAACTTGTTTATTTAATACTAGAGAGAAGGGTACATGTTAGGAAACCTTAAAGAGATAGTAACACATTCATTTGTTTAATATAAAAGCAAGTAGGAACAATTCAAGACAAGCTTGTAGCCATGCATATCATAACATATTGTCCATCTCACACACATGGAAATGTAGGTATATTTGGTCAAGGGTGGTATTCCATTTAGCCGTGGGAATTGGTAAGGAGATTTCATGTAAATGAATAGCTCATATGACTTAAAAGAGAGACACCTATCATGCATGGTAAAAGGGTAAGTGGAAGAGAACAATTAACAAGAATGAAGACACTTACACCTTATGCTTACCACATATATATATATATATATATATGTCCATAAATTATATTCTAATCTTGTGCACATCCTACATTGCCATGGGGGTTAGGTACCATATGCAGTATATGCATTAGATGGGAGTAAAATACACATGAGACACTACCACCTAGCTTGCACAAATCATAAATGGAAAGGAAAACAATTTAAAATCAAAACAAGCCACCTCATACTTGCACCATCCAAAAATGTGTGTATGTATGAATAGCATTCGATCATACCTCCATCTTATTTCTAGTTATGAAAATTAATAGGAATTTCATGTACTAAATGGCTTATATTATCTAAGGAAGGACATTTAGTTAGGAAGGTGGTATGGGCCATGGAAGAAAAGAATTTAGTAATCAAGGTATTGACACCTCATGTTCACTCTTCAAGATGCACATATATATATATATATAAAATTGTCGTGGGCTAGTGCTCATCTTCTAGTTATCATGGGAGTTAAATATTGCATTTAATATGTAGCTTAGATGAAAATAATGTACATACATGCTGCCACCTAGCATAAACACCGAGTAAGTAATGAGGTGGAGAAATTTTAGATTGCCTTAATGACATCCAAAAGTGGTGAAGATCATGAGCTGTTCGTTGCACTAGTTATCATTCACCTTAGCTTCATTTTTCTTTTACCCAAGAGAAAAGGGAGAGAAAGAGGGGGATGCCTCAGGTAAGCCATTAAAAGGAAGAAGAAAAAGGTTTGATTAAGTTAGGAGGCTACAAAATGAAAACCTTTAAACTCCTTAACCTTCCCATTTCAATCGGTTGAAATTTTGGAATTAGATGTTTTGTTATAGGGACAGCCATGGAAGCTTGAGAAAAACCACTAGAAAGAGGAAGCTATAACACCATAATTTTAAGACTCAACCCATGGTATTTCCATGCCTCATATCATGTTTGTCCCATAGAAAGCAACATAATGGCATAGGAAGTCATGAATCAAGATGCATTTTACCAAAGGTAAAAATTTTCTTTCGATATCCTATGGACCATATGGACTCCTCCATCTCATTCTCACATTTAAATACATAAATACGATTCACAACAAGCATAAGAAATTCTCTACACCTCAAGCAAAGGGAGCAAATACACAAAACATACTAGTGCAGCCTCGGACTAGTTTTCTAGATTTTGTACATAAATTTTGAAAAATCAAAACTAATTTTAAAAATATTGAAATTAGACACACTATACTATTCTAGAAAGCTAAAGATGTATAAGTTATGGTAAAAATAAATTTAGACCATAAAAGAAGCTTCTAGTCACCAAAAATGGATGGAATAATACCACAGGTCAGCTATCATCCTTGGTATTGATCTCCAACTTCACAAATTCATATCTCATTGTTCAAAAATCTAATTAGGATGTTCTTAATTTCCATGGAAATCTTATCATGCCTAGTTTATCCTTATAAAATTTCATGAGCATTGGACATCATTTGAGATACAAATGAAAGTCTAAATTTCTAACCATATGAACAATACCTATATCAGTTCAACAGAAAAATGACAAATTTGGAAATTCATAATTAATTTCATAGAGATCCAAATAATCTAGTCTTTAGATTCTAAAAATTCTTTGGATAAGATCTATATGTGTGTCAAATGTCATGAGCAAATTCATTCATTTGATCAGATTTTGAAATTGGGTTGTGAAATAGTCATTTTTAAGCTTTACAAAGAGTCCAAATGGTCCAAATTAAGCTCCAAGGCAACCATGACCACTTGAGCACATGGAAATGCATCAAAATGACTCTCTAAACCTGTATCAAAGGTGCATAAACCCAGATTTCTCAAACTCACTCATCTACCCCATGCTATACACAAGATTACATATGTTAGCTTTGGCCATTCAATACCCAAATCATTCTATCTCATACATTTAACATCAAATCTCATTCATACATCATAAATTTAGGTAATTACATATATTTATATGGTTACATAAAAATTTCATCATGAGATTACATCATATGCCATGTGTATGGCTACAAAAGAGATAAATCTAGGTCATTTCATGCATTTTGATGTCAATCTCCTTTTCCTTGGTTGGCTTCCATTACCTTGTTCAATTGCTTCACCTAACATGTTAAGACATTAGGGAGGAGGGAATGAGATTCAAAGAATCCCAAAAGCTCATATCCCTTTCAATCATACATAAAGTATGCAATACAAGTCTTGAAAATGCATGCATGGACATATTGAAACATGTGAGCATTTAAAAGACATCCTTGGCATTTGAACAAGTCATACATCGTATACATAGGCTTGCCAAGTGAGTGGATTAACCTCACCCATTCACTTGTAGATTTTGGATTTGCCTCACCCATTTTCTTTAAGAGGTTTTTGACTCAACCTTACTCTTGGGAGACTCTTTACTTTGTTTCAACCAATTCTAAGGGTTCTTGGCTCATCCACGTCATGGCTAAAGGGTTCTTGGCTTCTCCACACTCAAGCAAACCAAGACAAGCATATAAAACATTATTTGAATGCATAAAACATCATCATGATACTATGGAATAAGGGCTCATGCTAAAATAATTTTCATAGCTTAAAACATACTTGCACACATTCATGCATGAGAGAAGATGTAGAGAGCTACCTTGCTTGCATTTACACACTTTTTGCTTGAGCCTTGAGCCCTTTCCCTTGACCTCACACACCCAAGAAGGTGGAGATCATTTCTCTTAGCCTAGATACATTATATGGAAGCTAATCATACTCTTGAATCAAATTCTAAGGCCACACAATCATTAGAAAAGTTAGGTGACTCATAAAGCTCTTTTATGGTTCCATAATGCACTTAATGAAGCAACTTTTAGAAAACATCATCTTGGCTCCATTCTATCTATTCATTTATGATTCTTGACTCCATTTAAACCTCTTAGAGTCATCACACAATTAAATCAAGGAGCCTAGTTAGGTGTTGCTTCTTTAAGCCATAATATGGAACATACAAGGCCATATCACTTTCTATGATTTCTAAAATTTTTCTAAGGCTTCCTCTCATACTTTTCCCATCATGCATGACTCAAAAAAAAACTTAGAACAAATTAAAACTACCCTTAGGTGCCATTTCTACTCTAGGTCGAGGCATATACTCTTTTTGGCATCCTTGGAGTCTCTTTGCTTCCTTTGATGAGAGAATCATGTAGGAAGCTCTCTTGGTGTCTTAGGAACTCATATGAACACTTAAACATCATAAAATATGGCTAGGGTTCATGGTAAAGTTCAAGGTGCAATCAAAACCCTAAATTCCATAACTTTTGTTCTAAAGCTCCCTTGTCAATTTTAGTTGTATATTCTTAATCCTCACACTCAATAACCTTTGGTTCTATTAAGAACACATAAAGAAAAACTCTCCTCCTCACTTTCTCTCTCTAGACCAAAGCTCAAATGACTTAGAAACACAAGATTTTGCAAGTGTTATTTTTTACTGATTGATTTCTTGAAAAGAGTTCCTTTTTGGCTTGGGTTAGACCTAAATCTTCAAGTTTTCAAGAAAAGAAAACCACCATTAAAGAGCTCTTAGAGAGAGGAACAACTTTCTTAACTGGCGCGGGATAAAAAGAGGCCATTTACTTACCCAAACAGAAACTTAAACTTCTTCTCTCTCTCCCCTCTTAATGTCACACCATGGTTGCCTATTTTTTTTGCAAATGGAAGCTTGCCGAAGGTGATGAGGTGTAATCTTTCTTAAGAAGCCTCTTTTATAATTTTTCAAAATGACCATTTTGCCCCTATGTTCCTGTTTACTCCGTTTATGCTCATTTTAACTCCTTTTTAAGAATTATCTCTTCCATTAGAAAATTCAGGTCCTCTAATTCATAAAACGCCTTTGGTTTCATCCAAATGGGATTTAAAACCCTCCCAAATGAACTAGTCAAAGTTTGGGTCAATCGACGTTAGAAAACATCCATTAGAGGGGCTTTAGCTATCCCAGGACTTCCCATGGTTTTCAAAGCCTCTGAGAACTTTGAAGAACTTAAAATTTTCATTTAAAATGCCCTCCTATGAGTATTCCAAAATTTTTTCAAAATGATGAAAAATACCCTTACGTTTCGTCAACATTTTGGTTAAATTTGTTTCTTCATTTTAGCTCCATTTTTCTTTCCGTCTGAGCTTAGGATTCTCATTTTTAGGAGTCTAGAATTGATACAATATTAGTAGGCATGCCCATTAAAGCACAACAAGTTCAATAAGCCCTCATCCATCAAGAAATTGAAATCATTCAAAAGGGCATAATTCAGGTCCAAATGGCTCATGAAGGGATAGCCCATGCTTAAGAGGCTCAAATTGTGCTAGTATATGTCCAAGAGCTCAAGATAATCTCTATGCTAGATGTTCACCCAAGTTTAGAGCCTAAGATCCATATTTGACAAATTTAAAACTTGTTGGACGTCACTCAATTTTGGTGAACGCTTTCATCATCATTTCACGAAATTTTCAAATGATTAATGGGTCAATCTTGAATCTTAAACTCTCAACTTTCACCTTGTTTTGGAATAATCCTTATCGGAGCTTCTAAACACAAGATAGAGCTAGTAAGAAGCAACACATTAGGCATGCTGATCTTAGAGTTGAATTGGACTTTGGACATGAGATCTCCTTAAAAATGCAAAAGTGGAAGTCCAAGTGGAAGCCCAATGTCTTAAGAAGGTTATGAATGAATTTGAGTATTATTCAATTCTCTATGAGGCCTTTACTTCTTTGTATTCTTTGAGAGTTCATGTGACTTATCAAAGGATTGGTCTTCTTTTGTGGCATCTTGAGGCTAGGGTTCTAAGAGACAGGTTTTCTTATGGTCTTTCCTTTGACTAACATTCTTGTTTCTAGTTGGTCCCAAGCAAAGTGTCATCTTGTTGAAGGTTCCTAGGATAAGGTTCCTAGAGAGTCTTGCATTATTTGCTATTAGAGCTTTAGTTCGCTAGTACAAGGTATATCTTTGTGTTTCCCTTTTGCTGTTCTTCATACTTTCTTTCCTTCATTTGTGTTACCTTTTTCATCTTTGCCTTTGTGTTCTATCTTCTTCCTTTTTCCATTGTTATGTGCCTCCATCCTCATTAAAAAAAAAAAAAAACAGAGTGTGATACTCAAAAAAAAAAAATTCAAAAAAAAATGAAAAAAAAAGTGAAAAAAAAGAGAATGAAAAAAAAAGAAAAGATTCAGATTGCAAAATTCAAAATTGCAAGTTGTGCAAATTCAAAGTTGAAAGCTTAAAGCTTGGAATTAATTTCCTAATTGAAGTTAGTTTTCTAATTAAAGATAGTTTCCTAATTGGAGTTAATTTCCTAATTAGAGTTAGTTTCCTAATTGGAGTTAGTTTCCTAATTTGATTGCATTGAGTAGCTACCAAGTTATCTACTTTTCTATTTGCATTCAAGTAAGGATTTTCTTTCCTAATTGCTCTAAACTTGAATTGCAAGTAGTTTCCTATTTTGATTAATTTGGTTCCCAGGTAGTTTCCTATTCTTAAAGTTTCCTATTTTTAGATTTTCCATTTCCTTCTTCTTTCTTCCAAGCCATCCAAACCTCCCTTTCATCCTTGTTTTCCTTTCCTCCTTCCTTTTTTGTTACACACCTCTTTTTCTCCTTTGTTTGATTCTTTAGGAATTTACATTTTAGGATTCTAGTTTTTTTATTACCACTAGTTTGATCTTTTCTTTTGATTTACTTGTAACTTGATTAGAACACTTATAAAAAGCAAATTGTTGATTGGTAAAAGGCTAGAGTATACCATCTTGATAAAAGCTAAATTTTAAGAGTAAACACGAGTGAATTACTATTCTTGAGTGTAAACACGTGAGAAGAGTGTGTGAGGTCCTATTCCTTCTTTCCTTCTTTGACTAACTTTTTAGGTGACAAGATGTCCAATGAGTATAAATTCCTTAAAGAGGTTAAAAAAGAGTGATTCAAGCAATCTTGTGTAAGGTTGGATACATTCCAATTCAATTCCAGCTCTACAGGACAAGATAAGGCAAAATTATCCGTTGATTTCCATACTAGATGTCTTATCAAAGAGAAAGTTTGCAGTATGGCTATTGATAATAGTAGCTATGTAAATGTTGCTAGTACCTTACTAGTTGAGAAATTAAACTTGCCTACTATGAAGCATCCTAGGCCCTATACATTATTAAAGGGTAGTGCTGAATTTAGGGTTAATAAGCAAGTTTCGATTTCTTTCTCCTTTGGTAAATATCATGATAAAGTGTTATGTGATGTAACTCCTATGTATGATGGACATATTGTGCTTGGTAAACCATGGAAACATGTTAGAAAAGCTAAATATGTTAAGCATAAGCACAGATATTGCTCTTGCTATTCATTCATATTTAATGAAAAAAATCATGTATTAGTGCCTCTTGATCCTATGGATGCTTATGAGGATCAAATGAGAATAGCACAAGCATACAAAATGAAGGAAAAAGAGAGCGATAAAGAAAAAGAGAGAGAAAAATAAAAAAAAAAGAGCAAAAGAAAAAGAGAAAGAACATGAGTTAAAGAGAGAAAAAGAAGAGATTGAAAAAGAAAAGAGTATAAGTGAAAAAAAAGAGCAAGAGAGTTGTGAGAAAAGTGAGAAAAACATGAGTGTGAGCTTGTTTGATGAAAAAAGAAAGGTTGAGAGCATGTGTAAGGATGTTTGTTTATCTACTATCAATCTTAACCCATCTTTACCTATTATTGGTACTAGCTCCTTGCAGGTATGTGGAGATTTGTTTTCAAAGAAGCCACCCAATGCACCCTCATCTTCAACTAGCATTCAAAAGAGTTATGATTGCCTAGATTTATTTCCTAAGAAATCACCTAATGGTTTCCAATCTTTAATGTGTTTTCAAAAGTTCTTTGATTGCATAGATTTTGTTATTCCTAATGAATTATTGCCTTTCAAAAGCATTAAGCACCACACATTGAGTGTTAATTGTTTCATGAATTTTGTGATTGTTAGGAATTCATATTACATTAATTTTATGGGTAAAAGGTTATCATGTCACTTGGATTTTGTTATGGCCCTTGGATTTATTGCAGGTGCATGTGGGATCAAAATTATCATTTATATTTGGGTGCATGTGAGAAAGAAATACTTCCTAACTCAAAGCGAGTTCAAAAAGTTTCCTAACTTGAAGCATTCTAAGTTGCCTTAAAGAATTGATGATCTCTTTGAAAGGAGCCCTTTAGTTTACAAGATTCTTCCACTTGATGAATATAGTGTTATCATTATTTTTGGAAAGTCTAATTTATTTCCATATGATACAGGTGGAGATTTGAGGATGAATCTTTTCAAAGAGGGAGGGAATGATACAATATTAGTAGGCATGCCCATTAAAGCACAACAAGTTCAAAAAGCCCTCATCCATCAAGAAATCCAAATCATTTAAAAGGGCATAATTTAGGTCTGAATGGCTCATGAAGGGATGGCCCATGCTTAAGAGGCTCAAATTGTGCTAGTATATGTCCAAGAACTTCAAAGAGCTCAAGATAATCTCTATGTTGGATGTTCGTCCAAGTTTAGAGCCTAAGATCCATATTTGATCAATTCAGAACTTGCTGGATGTCACTCAATTTTGGTGAACGCTTTCATCATCATTTCACGGAGTTTTCAAATGATTAATGGGTCAATCTTAAATCTTAAACTCTCATCTTTCACCTTGTTTTGGAATAATCCTTATCGGAGCTTCCAAACACAAGATAGAGCTAGTAAGAAGCACCAAGTCAGGCATGCTGATCTTGGAGTTGAATTAGACTTTGGACATGAGATCTCCTTAAAGATGCAAAAGTGGAAGTCCAAGTGGAAGCCCAATGTCTTAAGAAAGTTATTAATGAATTTAAGTATTATTTAATTCTCTATAAGGCCTTTGCTTCTTTGTGTTTTCTAAGAGTTCATGTGACTTATCAAAGATTGGTCATACTTTGTGGCATCTTGAGGCTAGGGTTCTAAGAGACGAGTTCTCTTAGGGTCTTTCCTTTGACCAACATTTTCGTTTCTAGCTGGTCCCGGGCAAAGTGTCATCTTGTTGAAGGTTCCTGAAATAAGGTTCCTAGAGGATCTTGCATCAAGAATACTTTATAAATTTTTTGGGACCTTAACTAATTCATTTCAGGGGACATGTTTTTCTATCTAGTAAATTTCATTCATTTATGGAAAAATTATACATTACATTTCTCACGTTTTCTCTCGTGTTCGAAGAACCGGATATTTTGCCATGAGAATACCTTCAAATTAGTTAGGAAAAACAACATAGCAAGGACTGAACTTTAAGGCCATGAGCTCCACTCAAGTACTTCACACAATAGTTAATTGTGAGACCAAAAGAAATGAATATGTAAATGCTTACGAATTAGGAACTCAAAATCTCAACTAATAAATGAAAATTAAAATCACTATAAAGGAGGATAGTAGCTTAGTTTTAACTTAAGTTTTATCATTAATAGCTCTTATTCACGATAACTTGACAAGACAACGATAACAAAATAGGTAGTTAACATTGTATTCTATCTATTCACGCGTGTAATTGCATTGGATAATTTCTAAATTCTTATGTTATGTATGGTTGCATATATGCCCACTAATGTGACTCTTATGAGTATTAGCTCACTGTTATTGGCCAATGACCGAAGTATATTAGCCTAACGAATGAATGTATGCTACTATTTGGGATTTACATGCTCTTACACCGAAGTGTGCATCGATTGTACAATAGTCATTATTCAGTGCATTATGTGTGTATACTTGGAATATATTGTTACCTACTAGGATTTTATCTCATTATAAAGCTAACCATTTTTCCAGGTGTTAACTATACTACAGATGAAGCCAGACAAATAAGGAATGAACAAACCAACTAATAGGCTGCGTACTAATTGTAATTAGTCTAGTGAATCCTCTGAATAAGTATTGAATGTAAAGTTTGACTCTAGTTAAGGATGTAACACTATATTGTTAACCTCTCTTTTGATCTATATGGATATGGTGCGTGCAGAACTTTCTGTATGACCTGACGTCTACATCTACCAGAGCTGTCAAACTCTATGTAAAAGTAGATTTTAGTTATTATCTTTGCATGAAACTGATTATCATTATTATGGGAACAACTTTAGAGTAAGGGCACATATATATGGCCGATGTTAGAAGAGACCATTGTGAAATTCAAATAGGGACTCCTTGAGTGGACTAAAGATGACAGAGCATGCTTGGGTTAATGTTGCATTGAATTGCAATGTAAACACCTAATGTTTTCCTTTTGTAGAATTAGCTAGAAAAGGATTTTAAAGTCCAAGCTTTTATAATAGGTTTTCTATTTTGTACACTTGAAATCTGGAAAGTTATAGAGTTTTTGGAACAAGGTAGATTAAAGAAACAATGCACTAATTCAACTTAGCTTCTATAGGGGACAGCTTGGAGTAGATTTCTTAATAAATCTTGTTAAAAAGGTGAACAAGGGAATTAGTGCATGAAATTTGATGGGAAGGTAGCTAATATGTATAACTTTAGATCTAGAAAGTCTTAGAATTTTCTAAACTCATTTGGTAAGGTAACGAAGCTAGAAATATAAGTGACAGTGTTTAGCGAGCTCAACTGAGGCAGTGGCCTAAACAATAGGGGTTTGTCGGGATATCCTTAGGAATTCTTAAAAACTATTTCTATGGCTCATAATTAACATAATAAGGAGTCATCCTACCAATTTTTATGATTTTTAGATGTCATTTGATGGGGGAAAGAAATTTCAACAAAATAGGCTTGAAAATATAGTGAACTTATGACTATAGTAGCTTCCGTTTCTTACTATTGTAGTGCAAATCTATATGGTAATTAGAGAATCAAAGCTTGAATCTATATTTCTATATATATAAGATGAAAATCCCCTAGATAGGTTAGTACAGATCTCCTAGGTCTAGGATTTTCTTGACAAAATCTTAGATTTTTACACTATGGAATTCGAAACCTTGTTGATAGGATGTTCTGTTAGTAGTACAAGATCCTCCAATACTATTAGTTATGGCATATGCTAAGTGTAAGTGTGACAGGATCCTTGTAAAAAATGGCATAAAGTGGTGATAGGAATATTTCCTTTTTGCAAAGATCGCTTCCTACAATCTTGATTGTCTACTTAACTCATAAACTCTTAATCCTATGAATGCATGAACTCCTTCAAATGAGCATATTCTTGAATGGTTTTATAATCTTTGTGTATATGTGCAAGGAATTACAAACATAGATCAACAAACCTATGTCTCTACGATATCCTCACACGACTAGGCCAAAAGTCTAATCCTATAATGAATGGATGGAGCCTCTTTCTTCTCTCAATCTTTGCTAGAAGACCTAGTCACTCTATTTGGCACCTCACACTTTGTTTTGTCTATATCTTATTCAAAAGCCTCAATCAATTGTTTATAGATAAATGTCTAAGGCTTCGTGATGTTCAACTAATGGGCCCTAGCCAAATAGATAATGAGTGAAAAGTTAATTAAGCTTTAGTTACTGACTCATTCTAATAACAACAGCCCAAAAAGGACGTAATATTACTTTAATATAAAATAATAATAATATAATATAATTAATTATATATATTTTGGGCTATATTCTTAAAATCTCTAGTCAAATTAGGAATCCTAATTATATTATATTAACTCTAATTTTAACATACTTTTTATGCGCGAATTCTTACAGGTTCTTACTATGTTGGTAGTGATTCCAAAACGAATCCTATTATCATAGATAGTGAGTGGTATCTCATAATATATCACCACCACTCAAGTAATAAGAATGTGATTCAACATACCTAATCTATGACCAATATTCCATGTACCTTAATCCCTTTTGTCAAGACATCTAGATTGAACTTGTGACATGGAATGTGTCATCCTTTTTATAATTCAATATGTCTTTCTTGATCCCTAAGTAGTCTAAATCAAAACAAATGAATCAATATCACATATTGCTTTATTTGAGCATAGCATGCATTTTTTAGTCTTACTCAATCAATGGGCTCGCGTATATTACTCCTCTTATATTAGAAGGACAAAATCCCATCTATATTACTTGCATTCCTCCGCATGATTTGTGATACATCGAATTGCCATCTTTTGGTCATCCCTATTAAAGATGACGATTAATGACATCATAGTACATGACTCGTCATATAAGGAACTATAGTGATTTCAAGTCAATGGACAACGTACATTATGATTACTATGAGAATTGCTTATGACACATAGCGATTCATGTAACACTCTCATAGCATATTTGTGTAGTATATTTGTTCTCTAACAAGTACCCATATAGTGACTTGATATCTCATATCAATGACTATGGCCATTAGCTAATATACATACTCATCCTGCTATATTATTGCTATCTCCATTCACAATAATACCCAACTAGGGACAATTTAAGAATAATAAATTATTTTAGGGACAATTAACATATTTATTTATATTACACAGATAAAACGTTAAATATAATAATTAAAATGCCTTTATTTATCAAAATGTAATAAATGAATATATGTACAATCATCTTATGATTGGCTTCTAGAGTATACAGCAATAGGAAACTGGTATTTTGATTTGAATGAGGTTTGCATTATATGACAGATGTTATTTTCAGTGGCTTTTTTTGGTGTTATTTTTTATTGGCCAACACCATTTTACATTGGTCTATGTGAATTCACTAGTACAAGTGTTATGCAATACACAACCCACTCTTTTAACATGTATTCCAAGCTCTATTTTTTATTCATCATGTAAAACATATGAAAATTGTAATTTGCATCTCCTTACATAGTTTGTCATCATTGAGTAGTAAGCACAATTCTTGTGACATTTTTATTGACCTTTTCTTACTTTGCAAATCCAAATTGTTTATGGGCTGAGTTTTGCTTATTGAGTAATTTTATCAAACGGCTATGGTAGAACAATATGGTCCATTGGAAAGAACAATGGATAGAACAATATATATTATAACATAATATACATATATATAGTTGTAGCAGTGGTTAAAATTGGCACGTTAAAATGGTCTAACCACGTTTTAATAACTCTGGTCTAACCATAGTTTTAATACCCGTGGTTAGACTATGTCTAGCCACGATTTTTATAAATTATGGTTAGGCCATAATCTAATCATAATTTAACTAATTATAGTTAGATGTTATAGTCTAATCACAATTTTTATAAATTATGGTTAGGTCATGATCCAATCATAATTTAACTAATTATGGTTAGATATCTACCCACGGATTTATTGATGGTTTGTTAAAATCATAAATAAAACCTTTATAATAAATGATTTAGTTACGGATATTGTTACTGTTGCTAAACACTTACCAATGGTTAAAAGCATCGCTAAAAACAGCCACTAAGAAACCTAAAACCGCACTTCTTCCTGGTGACTATACTCCCGTCAATATTAACAACTCTTGAATTCTTCCCACCAACTTGCAGCAGGATTGAAACATTCATCATTAAATGGCACCTTGCATAAATTGTCCAACCATTTGGAGAAGAGGAAGGGACATAGAACAAAAAAATAAATTTAAAAGCCATGTATACAGATTTGTTGGGAAAGATGAAGTAGCAGAAAAAACATTAATTAATGATTTATTCTACCAAAAGAAAATATTTATTAAAGAATAAGAAGAAAATTTTAGTAATTTTAAACAATTAAAATTTTGTTGTAATGGAATTAATTTATCACGGCTCAAATTACAATTTTTTTTCCTTAATCTTAACATATATATCTGGGCGCACGAATGCACACTTATTATTAAATTTTAATTAAATAGTAATAAATACCATACGTTATAATAACATAATATCCTGTAATAATGAAAAAATTTACATCAAATACCATAATTTTGTAACAATTTAATTATTTTATTAGAAGACAACTATTCATAATTACGACAATAATTAGCATACAAAATTTCTTTTAGTGTTTTTTTTTTTCATTTTGCCCTTTTATCATTTTTTTTTCCTACTCATGGGCTGTCAGAAGTCTTGTACACTTACTTTAAAATATTTTCCGCGTAAGGGGAGGAGCAATGGAGAATGAAGCGACGAGTCTGCCACTGATTTTGACAATGGGTGTCAATTAATCAAGACTTCACTCAACGAGAGTCATCAAACAAGCAGCCCCCACATCAAATTAAGATAGCCAGTTACCACTATATTCGATATTTGTTAACTTTTTGAAAAGAAAAAAAATTATATATATATATATATATATATATATATTGAAGGCCCACTCTCTTCTGTCAATATCGTCCAACTTTTATATTATGGTAATGGGTTTAAAAAAAAAAAAAAGGTGAGAGGAGGGCAGAAGAGAGAGAAAAGGGACAAAGATATAGGCTTATCAATTCTTATCAAAGCTCGGCAAACAACGAAGAATGCTAGAAATCACTTCAAGTTCAACCGCTATTACTTAACCTCGCAAGAAATGCTTCCACTGCACGACCTAGCAAAAATTCTCGAAAAGTCCAACTCAAAGAAGCAAGGCAATCATCCATTGGGGGCAACATGACTATTGAGATCACCTCAGAATGACTCTATAATCCAAGACTTGAATTCCAGCAAATTGGAAGTTAACTCGGAAGGTACACTTCAGATACTAATTTGCCTGACAAATTTGAGGACAAATATGTTATGAGTGCCTTATAGTTAGGCCTAAGATCTTCGGGCTTGGATTCTCTCCACCAAAATGCTCTCTCCACTGCATCTCCACCAATAATGGACGGTCAAGATTGCATCTTCAAAATGACAAGTAAGACTTTATCTTACATTGACAAATCCAACGGATCATGTTTTGGTGGAGAGGCAGAAGAGGGATATTTTGGTGGAGAGAATCCAAATCAAAGATCTTCATAGGCTTAAGATGGTCCAATCTACAATACAAAATACAAAAAACTCTATTGCTACACAATCCAATAATTGACATACAGTGAACTAACAAAGTAAATTAGTCTGAATAATGTGACTTGCAATGACTAATCACGATAATTTACTCTAAACAAATAATTTCTACACTTCCACTAAGTCATTTGATTTGATTATCATTATTAGCTTACCCTTAAAAGAAGATTACAAATAAAAGTCTCTTCAAGGCTAATAAGACCAAGAGTTAAGACACTCAAGGTTTTATGCAATTTAACTAATCACACACAGCTAAGCTTTCCACAAACTTACTTTCACTCCACCTCTAAAATTTTTAATTTTTTATCGTTTTGAAAATTGAATAAAACTCTCTCTCTCTCTCTCTCTCTCTCTGTAGAATTCCTTTTTTTTTTCCTGTTACCATATCCGCTCCCAAAATAATAATATTTTGCAAAACAATCGAATGTCGTATTAATAATTCACATTGCTAAAAAGTCCACCTCCCTTCTATTTTCTTTTACAAAGAATTTTAAAATCCTTAAACGCCCTTCGAGGAACCACTATAAATATACTCCCTAGCAAAACCACCTCTACATTCTCTTCCAACCCTAGGGTTGCTACCAACTCTCTAAAATACCAAGCTAATTAGCTTTGGCCATCCCACCATCTTCTTTTGCTTAAGCGATGGCCTCTAACATTAGCTTGAGGGGTTTTGTGATAGTTGTTCTTCCATTATTATCTCTCGCTGTGCGAGGCACTCTTGGTGAGTCCAAAATCTATCAACATCTCCATAAAAATTTATTTCATCTAATCAAGTATTAATATTTCTTAAATGCTGAAAAACTCATTTTTCATCTTCTTCATCCTGAGAAGTAGATACATAAAAAATAGAATCTTATATATCATGCCTTGCAATAAACACAACGTGATATTTTAATTTTACCTAGAGATTGCATATATGTATCATGCCAATTAGCCTTGAACTCACTAAAGCTAGCTTTTAAATAAGCATTCAAAATTCCAGCATTACTAGTTTGCTACAATTTATAGTTAACAGGCAGGCTCAAATTTCTGAAGCTCTGAAACTAGGGAAAAATGGTCTTTTGCGTATGTGTATGTAATGTGTATATATATATTTATATATATATGTGCTACTCGTGGCTTTGAAATTAGAATACAAAATGGAGATGGTTGATTGCAGGAGGGGTAGAATGTGAGAATCTGGGCAAAGACAGATGCGCATATGCAGTGTCATCAGCCGGAAAACGATGCGTTGTTGAGAAGTACGCGAAGATGGACGGGGAGGAAGCATATACATGCAAAACATCAGAGATTGTAGCAGACAAACTGAAGGATCACATTGAGACTGACCAATGTATCAAGGTTTGTGGGTTGGACAGAATGTCCGTCGGAATCTCATCCGACTTTCTTCTCGATTCTCGGTTCACCCAGAAACTCTGCTCCCCTCCCTGTTACCACGCATGCCCTAACGCTGTTGATTTATACTTCAATCTCGCCGCGGGAGAAGGTACCCACATTTATATAAACACATGCCTTTTTAGTTTTTCTTTGGTATTGTGTTTGGATCAGTTTGAGAGCACGTCAATTAATCCATGTCCTGATTTAGTCAAAGGTAGGCCATTCATGCTGGGTTTGATTCAAACATTTTTTTTGACACGTCTAACCATGCGTCATATGCTAACTAGCCTTTTACAACTAGACTAACCTTGGCGATATACTTTTTAGTGTCATATAAGATTCTAACTAGAGTGGAAATCTTGAGCTTTTTGTGTTCGATGCATATATATGTAGGTGTGTTTCTTCCCAAGTTATGTGAAGCAGAAGGTGGAAATGCGCACCCAGCAATGGCTGATCTGAAAATCTCTGGTATTGGGGCAACATGACCTGTGTACGCTGTGAAGTTCACTGCCACTCCAACAGAACCTTGGAACTCTGGAGTTCACAGCTGAACTAGAAGTTTCCCCAGCATATCCGCCTTATTGATTTTCGTACCGAAAGAAATAATAGTATATTTAGGAAACCACATATAGTGTGTTTGTTTGTAATAATTATTGAGAATGCACCAAGTGATGGAGGTGTTTTGAATGCACCAACATATTTTGTTGTACTATATAGTTACGTGATGGATGGACTGTCTTCACAGCAATAAGGTGTAGCTTCCACTATTCTATAATTCCATTAGTTACATATAAATTAATGATTGTAAACGAAAAGCAAGTCTTTTTCTCATCATGGTTAAAGGAAGAATATTTCGAAATCATATGGCTCAGCTCATCAGCGGCACTACACTATACCCCCAATATATATATATATAGTGCAAGTGACAAATAACCAATTCATATAATTTACAAGCAATGAATTTGTTTTATCAAAGTTTAATCTTTTTCTCTTCTTTTTGCATCGTCACATAATGCTATTAGCTTATCAGTGCGTATTAATTACTATCAGGTAATGTAAAATATCTACGGTAACACTTTCCTTGCAGTTCAACTATATATACATAGAAGTCGCACAAGTAAATGAGTTCCTAGGACGCCCCCACTAAAAAATTATAAATTCGCCCACCCTCTCCTTCAGTTTAGAAAAAAAAATTCTAAACACATATCTTTCCCCAAGGCAAGTCACTTAGAGTGAGCATTTAATCCTTCCTGAAATGAATTCATCTAATTAATATTCAAGAGTTTTATTGTTTGAAATTTATTAAATAGTAGATTGAAATAATTTTCCAACACATGTCGTTATTATAAGCATATTTAAACAATATTTGTAGTTTCATGTCCGTATTTGATAGAAATCAGAGTTTGAGTTATAAAATAGTTGTTAAACTTAGAAGTTTAAGGGTTTAAGTCATGAGGTGGTGATCTACTGACAAAGGGTATGGGTAGTTAGTAAAAGGTCTTAAGTTTAAATTCTTGCTCTGTCATATACTTAAAAAATATATCTATCATTGAAGTTTAAGTCCTCAAAGAATAGTTCAGTCTGAGGATAACCAAATTTGGGTATGGATGAAATTTCCATATATTCCTTTCGAGGCATGTACATCATCAAGCAGAATAAGCTTGAAAGATTGGTTTCGATAAATTCTCTCTTTCATTCACATTAAAAAAAAAAAGGTAGCTAGGTACGTCCAAACAGTAATTCTGCGTTTTTTTTTTTTTGGAAAAAAAAGGGAAAGAAAAATGTAACTGGTTTGAAACTTTAAATTATAATCATTGTTTTCAATTATAATTTCGTCCCCATCAATTAGTTTTTGCAATTATCCCGTTGATTTATTTACCCAATGGCAAAAGTTCCTCCATCATCTAGACTATTGAACAATATCTTCTACTGACTTAATACCAATGGATATCACATTGGAGAATTGATTTATTCATTTTAATCTTTGTTCTCAGATGTAATTTATCTATCCTCTAATTGATTAATTGAGATAGGATTGATAAAGAAGATGGTTATTTGTAAAAATTAATTTGTTAAGGGAAATTACAATTAGATTCAAACGTCAAAGAAAGTAATACAATATTTCTTCTTTTTAATATTATGTCAATTAGAGAAAATGTTATTTTGATGACAGGAGATGTTGCATTAAAGTAAACAAATTGGAGGTTAATTGTAAAAATGAATTGATCTAAAGATATTACGATCGAGGAAAAAAGATCGCTGGATAAAAGTTATTTTCCCCTGAGGCTGTAGGGATGAAATTAATCAACACCTTTTAGCATTGTTTACGTTTCCTTAAGGATGGGACCTGAAGTTGACAATTTCAAAGGCGAAACAAATTAACAAAAAAGACAAGGCCCCCAGTTTTGATTAAAAACTCAAGTCAAGTGCATAGACGTAGGTGCAAGTTTCAAACCCAAGTCTAGTCTCTGGTCTACAGATAACTAACCCAGCCGCCAGCTCTACACCTAATTACGACCTCTGCCATTAAGTCCCGCAAACTGCGGAAGGTAACCCTATCTATTAAGACTCAATTTATGAACTAAAGGTTTTAAGACCAACATTGATTGATTAATTAATTAAGTCCAAAGAACATTGACGTATACAGTGGCTTTTTAACTAACTGTACAATAGTCAGTTCATTCTTAATTCTCCATGGCATCCTCGGACTTGGATTCTCTCCACCAATTTTTTCCTCCTCTGCCTCTCCACCAAAATCTGAACCCTTAGATTTATCAGCCACTAACAATCAGTAATAAAATTTTTTAAAGATGCAATATTGGCCATCAGATTTTGGTGGAGAGGCAGAGGAGGGAAGAAATGGTGGAGAGAATCCAAATCCGGCATCCTCCACAACAACATAATACTAATTATATGATAGACACGTTATAACTTTCTATTAATCGTTTGGTTTTTTTTAAGGAGATATTTCATTGCCTAATTAAGATTTAATATTGATTTATTTGAGATTTTAATGCCAGAACTCTTTTATTGTCATTTTATCTTTAGTTATTAACTTAGCCCTTATTATTAACTCTCAAATCAAGTTTAAGCAAATAGAATAGTCACGGTCACCAATTCAAGTATTAAAACATGATAAAAACACAATTTTAAAACTTTTTCTTCTATAAACCATTCATCAATAAATGATCATATACATACAAATTCCTACCTCTCCTATACGCACAAATGGCATATCAACACCAAAGGCAGATTTTAACAATCTAGAATTACTTCTGGGTCTATAACTCTCTCTATTCTTGTTCATTATGCAATCCATTATCACATTTTAATATCATATCTATGTTTAAATCATATGGCTAAGCATTTTGGTTTACTAAGATTTCGGTAGCATAATGGCTATAAACGAAATGTTGTCGGAGCACTTTGGCCCTCTCTTCTATTGAAAACAATTGTTTGTATATAACTCAAATATAGTATACTCAAATTCTTGAGGCCTTAGGATTCAATTATCAACTAGCCCTTAGACTTAGACTATTCAAACAACTAGGAGTATTGAATGCTCATAAATACATCACAATAACAGTTGCATTACTAGAAGTAGTCATATATTTTCCAATCCATCTCTCAATGGTCATATCTAGGCTCAAAATATATACATCATTATTGTTAAATACATAGTTGTCCCAAATTGAAGCTGAAATATATGACTACTTCTAATAATTAGAAACAACTAAATTGAAGCTTTTGATGAGAGGGATGAATTTCAAAACTAGAGCTTGCAAAATGAGGGTTTTTTCTTACCTATTTTGCTTGCTTTTCCTTTTCTCTCTCTTCTCCTCACAGTAACACCATGAATCTTAAACTAGCTGAAAGAGATTATTAATGGCAGTGGAGAATGGGCTGGATGAAGCATCATTTATAATTTTTTTAAAAAAAGCTACTTCATAAAAGTTGCTCATAATTACAAAAATGCCATTGGTTTTGTTGCAACTTAAATTTTGCATTCTAACTCATTTTTTTTTATAGATTTCAATCCCATAATCTATTTTAGGAGCTCTTAAAACCCTTAGGCTAACTTTCTTAGGCTACAGGGGCTTAAAACAATGTAAAATAGCTAAAAACAACACTGTGTTGCAGGCATTCTTTTTTTATGTGCACAATGTTTTAATCTGTTTTAAGCTTCCTAAGTCTTCTAGTTAGCTCATTTAACTCATATATAATGGGAAATAACATCAACTTGTTTTAATTAACTTTTTATTAAAATTTTTGTATTTCTTTTTTTTTGTCATTCTTTTATTTAAACGCTCTTGAAACTTGTTCTCTTTTTGCTTTTCTCTCTATTTTCTCTCTTTAATTAGTTTTCTACTCTTTTTCTCATGTCTCTCTAACTTATTAGAAGGTCTAGGTCCAATTATAAGATATAGAATGTTACATTTAATCCATAAAAGTATCAAAAATTAATTAAGAACCATTTACAACGATTAAACCACAAGTAAACGCATAAACTTCTTGCAAACTCAATTAAACACTCAAACACAAATTTAACTGCAAACCATTAAATTTTATTCATAGAAACCTAATTTAAGCTAAATTTATACATGATATATCCCCTAAAATGTTATGAAAACATGTACAAAATAGGGACTTATCAACTCCCTTCCAGTTACAGGATGTGTTTAGTAGTTGGTATGAAAATTTGTTCAAGGGAGATTAACTGGGTCAGCTCTAATGCCTTTTGGGGGAATTCAAAGGAGTTTCCATGGCCAAGTTTCTATCTCAAAGTGTTAGAGATGCTAGAAGGTGAGAAATTAAGGCAATTGTCGAGTATGAACACTACAAAGTATGATATCTACTTTACTCAACTCTCCCATTATTCATCAAATATGGCCCCTACTAAAAGGGATATGATCACGAGGTTTGTAAACGAATTGGTCCACCCATTGTTCAAGGTGATGGTAGCCTAGACTAAACAATTTCCCTTATATGTTGCAAATATTACTTGTAAGAAGGACTAAAATGCAAGATTTGGAAGAGAACACTTTCTTGAAAAAGCTTAAAGGGGTGGTTTAACCCCCTTACAGATTATGTAAATTTTAATTATGTCTGGTTTCAATGTAGAGGAAGTCATTTAATCTTTTACTTACCATGTAAACAATAAAAAAAAATTACATAACTTATAAACATGAGATCTAAGTTTTTCTTTTTCACTAGGATAGTATATGCATAATTATCATAGCATTTGGTGTGTAATCTCATAGTGAAAAGTATCATTGTTCATACATTCAACATGAAATGACTATATAGCCAGTTAGTATCTAGGGTAGATATATATACATATCATACAAACAAAAGAAATCCTTAAACCAAAAGTCACTGATAAATTGAGGAGCAAATATACAAATAAAAAGGGTGCTCCATACTATAATGTACGAGACTTTGGAGCTAATTATTTAAGTTTAACATTCTTCACATGCCAAATGTTGCCCCTAAGCTAGGAGACATTTGTTAGGTGTGCTTGATCAACATAGTACTTTTTACATCTATAATGACCTATACCTGATCTATACCCTATATTTGCATGTACATCTATTCTATTTCCATTGCATACTTAGTGAAGGGCATCTTGTGACGACCCTAATCCCTAAACATTGTGATTAAGGTTTGATAATTGTAGGTTGGGGTCACAAGGCATTTCAACCAATTACATTATGAAAATACGGGAAAATTCGAACCTTAATGTGATTAGAGTCATCATTCATACAATTACAAGCACTTATGTTTGTGACAACCCTAACTTCTAATCTCGGTAATTATAATTAAATACACAATTAAAAATAATGATTAAGGTTTGGAGTCATTACAATTAATTACATTAAGAAAATATAGAGAAATTTGAACATTTATGTTATTAGGGTTATCAACTAAACAACCATAAATAGGAAAATGTATAAGAGGGTTTGTGATTCATCAAACCATCGATTTCAATACACAAAAACCTCCCACAAGTGTTCCTATATCATTCCCTAGCATTAGCATTAAAGAAATTAGGGTTTCTAGGTCAAAGGTGGGAGTCTGGGGACCTACGCTGCGACTTGGAACCTTCCTGCCGCGGCTAAGTTAGGTCCTGGAGCTCAAAAACTAAGTTTTTAACTTTGCGCCGCGGCCCAGACCTTTTACGCCATGGCTAAGTTGCTCTTGGGAATCATTGGGTAACTTACTCGAATCTCGCTGCAGCCGACCTATGTGGCACCACTGCGAGTTTTGCTACTGTACCCTCCTTAATTAATTTCCTCGACTCGCGCCGTGGCAGGACTTATTGTGCCACGGCGAGGTTTCATTCTGTCACCTTCCTGGGCGATTTTTTTCGCTCTGCGTCGCGGCATCCCTCGCCACTGTCACTCTTGTGACGACCCTAATTTCTATTCATCATAATTAAGGTTAAACACGTGATTAATCTCTATAGGATATGAAAATATGGAAAAATTTAAACCTTAATGTGATTAGAGTCATCAATCATACAATTACATACACTTATGTTCATAAGAGAATTAAACATCCATTTATAAGCCTTAGATTCCATTACTCATCAATTAAAACTCATCCTAATGACTCTAGATCATCTCTTACAGTTAACATATGGAAAACCAGGGTTTTCTAGGTAATATAAGTGTTTTAGCGTGTTAGCCGCGGCCAAATTACTATTCGCCGTGGCCAATTCCTTTCTGTCTTTACTCCTCTCTTCGTCACTAGTTTCGCTGCAGCGAGTTGGACATTCGCCGTGGCCAACCTACAGGGCGCCACGACGAAGAAGCCTCCTGGAACTTCCTCGCTCGCCTCTCGATATTGGCCGCAGCCAATTCCACCTTTCGCCGCGGCCAATTCCTCTCTGGAATGCCGAGGACATTTTCTTAAAAGTTCGCCGTGGCCAATTCCCTAATTAGCCGCAGCCAATTCCCCTCTGGATGACTCCCAGTTTGAACTCTCAAATTTCGCCGCGGCCAATTAACATTTCGCCACGGCTAATTCCTCTCTGGAACTCTCCCTGGGTAACTTCGCCACTATTGGCCGCGGCCAACCATATTTTAGCCGCGGCTAAACTCCTCCTGATCTTATAACTCCGAATTTCTTGCCTCCTACTCTCCACTCTCCTTCCATTAACACCCTAGGGCTCCTCTATCTTCATTGTGGGGCTCAAATGTCCTTCATTAGTCTAATTTAACCAGCTAATCTATCCTTATTAGTTCAAGACCTAAGGGTCAATTCCCTTTCTCTAATTATCCTATGACAGTAAGTCCATATATCAGCAAGTTGTAAAATAACAATAACATAAGTTCATAGTAATATATATATCAAGGTTTCATTTCCAATAATAAGCTATTTCAGACTTCAACAAGGCTCATAGCAGATAGCATAAATCCATTCATCAACTACCAATTTACAATAAAGCCTACTCCTCAATAAGTACACAGTATATTATCAAAATACAGATTCCTACACTTGGCAATACAGATACATGATGATGCTATACAAGCCTTAACAAAAATTAACATCTATCCTATTCTACTCAGACCAAGTGTAGCTCCCCCACACCGGGTCTCAGCTCATGGATGTTCATCCACTTGCTTACCGTTATCCTTACCCGAAGAACTTTCACCTGAAATATTAATCCCATAAAACAGGGTGAGATACACATCTTAGTAACCAAGGCAATTCCATCATATAATCCAATTTAATCAACATACATGCATGAATCAATTTCAACATTCGAAATCATATCAGTCATCTCAGCAAATGAAACAATTAGGCTATCATGATTACTATCCCATACTAGCAATCATATATTTAACATGTTAAAGGCCATTAACACCAGGAGAGGCCCGTCCACGGAACCTACTCCCTATTGAGCACAACCAGGGCTCAGTGCATCTGGTATTGATCATACTCGGTGCTCGATCGTAGCACATGCAGGGTGGCAGCCGCACCACAGCTCCACCATGGACTCACAAGGTCCAATCATCATACAATAGATAGCCAACCAATTCATTCAACATTTCAAATCATTCGTATATAGCAAGTATGAAATTTAAACCGACATATGCATGGAATTAACGTAAACCCCGGTTACCTCACTTGTAGACAAATTCGCAATAGCCACCACAAAACCCAAATTCGGACTCAAGTATCTCCCACCAGAATTCTCAATGTTTCACCCAAAATCCTAAGCAAATTCGTACCAAATTAATACCCATAATATAAATAAGCTATGGGGGTCTCAAACCATCAAAGAAAGCATCAAAATGAGGGGTTTAAACTCACCTAATGTCAGCCCTAGCCTCAACCTACGAATTTCATCAAGAAAACCCCAAATAACCACATTTCAGATTTTGGGTAAGGTGAAAATCCTCCAAATGAAAAACTAATCAGACCAAATTAAAGAGAAAGATGAGGGGATTAAGTTGTATAACTATTACCTTCGCCAAATCTTGCTCTAAGTGTATCAAAATGCAGAATTTTTTCCCCAAACCCTAGCCTCCTTCTCCACCTCCGAATTTCACTTTTGAGTTTCAGCAAATGGGATAAGCGGCTGAAGTATTAGGGTTTTAGATGGGTTTAAGTTGGGTCAAAAATGGGTTATGGGTTGCTCCAAGGTCCAAGTTCAAATGGGCTTCAGACTTTAGCTTATTAGGCCAGTTTTCACTTGTTGGGTTGCAGAATTCTTTTGGGCCAGTTTAATACATTGGGTTGCTGAAGTTTAATGGGTTTTGGGCCAAACTTGAAGGGCTCAAGGGCTTGGGTCTACACAAGGGTAATTGGGCCACTTAATTGAGCCTATACAAGATAAATCTTGGGCCTCTATCTCATTAAATTAGTTTGGGTCTGCCTCTAGTTCATTGGGCTTCCATTAGCCTCTTATCATGATTTAATTAATTTGGGCCTAGATGTAAATCTCTATCCTAAATAAATTCTTAACCCATATTAACAATTTATCTCTCTAGAATACCTATTCACTAACTTGCCCAATTATGCTCTATTAATTATCCTTAATTAATCTTAATCCATAATTAACACCTTAATTAATTTCGGGGTGTTACAACTCTTCAGGCCGCGGCGTGACTCCCTCCTGTAGCTATATCCCTTACATTTCGTCCCCTACACTCTAGTTCTCTTCTTAAGGACGCTCTAAGACCCCTTCCCCTCATTTTATATGGCTCTAATGGTGTTTATGTTATTTACCCAGTTATTCTACCATTATTAACTCAACACTCAACTACTAATTCACACTCACCCAACCACCACATGTCAGCCTTTCCATGGGTTAATGACTGCAAGGATTTATATACTATCAATAATTAATATCTCATACACATTTTGCTAGAGGTTTCATGCGTCAATGATTCATATCAATTTCTAATACATCACATGATTAGGTTTCCAATAGTATACCATACCATAAGTTCAGAGAAATTCATACATCAGATACTATAGGTTCATACAACTTAAACCAAGCCATATTGAGACTTAACTTCTTAACGAATATATTCCAACTAATCAAAATATAGACTCTTACACTTGGCAACATGAATACAAGATGATGCTATATAATAAGGAATACAAAATTTGCACCTATACTAACTAAATCAGCCTAAGTGTAGCCTTTTCCCCATATGTTGGAGCTCATGGATTTTCATCCACTTGCTTCCCCTTATCCTTACCCGAAGAACCTTCACCTGAAATATTAATGCCATAAAATGGGGTGAGATATGAATCTCAGTAACCAAGGCCATTCCATCATATAATCCAGTTTAATCAACATATATGCATGAATCAAAATCAATATTAGAGTCATATCAGTCATATCAATAAATGAAACAATTAGGCTATCATGATTACTATGCCATATTAGCAATCATATTATCACATGTTAAAGGCCATTAACACCGAGAGAGGCCTGTCCATGGCACCTACTCCCCATTGAGCACAATCAGGGCTCAGTGCATCTGGGGTTTGATCATAACCCGGTGCCCGATTGAAGCACATGCACAGGTGGCAACCACACCATAGCTCCACTATGGACTCACAAGGTCCAATCATAATATAATAGATAGCCAACCAATTCATTCAACATTTCAAATCATTCATATACAGTAATTATGAAATTAAAACAGATACATACATGGAATTAATGTAAACCCTGGTTACCTCACTTGTGGACAATTTGCAACAGCCACCAATGGTACAAAAATCCCTATAACCATAACATCAGAGAATTACCACTCTAATTCATCATTAACAGTAGCAACAAGTATCCAAGGAATTTACAAGCTAATAACTATCTAAATAACACTTACCCAATCATCACAAATCCCCAAATTCGGATTGAGTATGTCCTCTACTAGAATTTCACTATATCACTCAAATTCCTAAGCAAATTCGTACATAATTAATACCCATTTTATAAACCAGCTATGGGGGTCTCAAATTAACAAAGAAAGCATCAAAATAAAGGGTTTACGCTTACCTAATGTCAGCTGTAACCTCAACCTACGAATTTCGCTAAGAAAACCCCAAATAACCACATTTCAGATTTTAGGTAGGTGAAAATTCTCTAAATGCAAAACTAATTGGACCAAATTAAAGAGAAAGATGAGGGGATTACATTGTATAACTATTACCTTAGCTAAATCTTGCTCTAAGTGTGAGAAAATATGAAATTCTTGCCCCAAACCCTAGCCTCCTTCTCAACCTCCGAATTTTGCTTCTTGAGTTTCAGCAAATGAGAAAGTGGCTGAAGCATTAGGGTTTTAGTTGGGTTTAAGTTGGGTCAAAGATGGGTCATGGGTTGCCCCAAGGTCCAACTCCAAATGGGCTTCAGTTTTTAGCTTGTTGGGCTAGTTTTAAAGTGTTGGGCTGCAGAATTTTATTGGGCCAACTCTTATGCATTGGGTTGCTGAAGTTTAATTAGGTTTAGGCCAAGTTTGAAGAGCTCAATAATTTGGGTCTACATAAGGGTAATTGGGCCACTTATAAGAGTCTAAGCAAGGTGGATCTTGGGCCTCTATTATATGGAATTAGATTGGGCCTGCACCTAATTCATTGGGCCTCCATTAGCCTCTTATCATGATTTATTAATTTGGGCCTAGATGAGGTTTCTATCCCAATTAATTCTCAAACCCATATTAATAATTTTAACTCTCTAAAATTCCTATTCACTACTTGCCCAATTATCCTCTATTAATTGTTCTTAATTACTCTAAATCCATGATTAACACCTTAATTAATTTTGGGGTGTTACAATGTTCATAAGGGAAATACACATTTATTTATAAGCCTTTGATTCTATTACTCATTAGTTCTAACTCATCCTAATGTCTCTAAATCATCCCTTGTGATTACCATATGAAAAAACCAAGATTTCCTAGCTAATATAAGAGATTCAGGAGGTTCGCCGCGGCCAATTTCCCTTTAGCCGTAGCCAATTCCCCTCGGCTTCACCCCTCGCATCGTTACTAATTTCACCACAGCAATAGCCGTGGCGAGTTGGACCTTCGCCACGGCCAACCTACATGGCGCCATGGCAAAAAAGCCTCTTGGGACTTACCTCGCTCGCCTCTCGTTATTGGCCGCGGCCAATTCCTCTCTGGAGTGCCTGGCTCATTTCCACAAAAGTTTGCCGCGGCCAATTCCCCCTTTCGCCACAGTGAATTTCCCTCTGGACGACTCCCAGTTTTGCCTTTCGCATTTCGTCACGGCCAATTACATATTTCGCCGCAACTAATTCCTCTTTGGTACTCTCCCTGGGCAACTTCACCTATATTGGCCGTGGCCAACTCCATTTTAGTCATGGAGAATTGTCTTTTAGACCTACAACTCCTAAATTCTTGCCTCATACTCTCCACTCTCCCTCCAATAACACCCTAGGGCTCCTCTACCTTAATTGTGGTGCTCAAATAGCTTTCATTAACTTAATTTATCTGGCCAATCTATCCTCACTAATTCAAGATTTAAGGGTCAATTTCTTTTCTCTAATCACCCTATATCAACAAGTCCATAAAGTAATGGCAACAAGAATTCATGCACTAATGACAATTAACATTTGATACACATTCCATTAGAGGTTCCATACATTAAGGGTTCATATCAGTATCTCAAAGGTTACATTTCCAATAGCAAGCCATATCATAGTTCAACAAGGCTCACAACAAATATCATAAATTCATACATCAAATACCAAATTAAGATGAGGTCTAACCCCTCAATAAATACATCCTAAGTAATCAAAATATGAAAGCCTACACTTGGCAATATAGATACATGATGATGCTATACATAGGTTAACAAAATTTAGCATCTACCCTATTACACTCAGACCAAGTGTAGCTCCCCACACTAGGCCTCATCTCATGGATGTTCATCCACTTGCTTGCCCTTATCCTTACCCAAGAAACCTTCACCTGAAATTGTAATCCCATAAAATGGGATGAGATATAAATCTCAGTAACCAAGGCAATTCTATCATATAATCCAGTTTAATTAACATATATGCATGAATCAAAATTAACATCAGAATCATATCAGTCATATCAGTAAATGAAGCAATTAGGCTATCATAATTACTATCCCATACTAGCAATCATATTTTCACATGTTAAAGGCTAATAACATCGAGAGAGGCCCGTCCATGGCACCTACTCTCCATTGAGCACAACTAGGGCTCAGTGCATCTGGGGTTTGATCATAACTCGGTGCTCGATCGAAGCACATGAATGGGTGGCAGCTGCACCACAACTCCACCATGGACTCACAAGGTCCAATCACAATACAATAGATAGCCAACCAATTCATTCAACATTTTAAATCATTCATATATAGTAACTATGAAATTTAAACCGACATATGCATGGAATTAATGTAAACCCCGGTTACCTCACTTGTAGACAATTGCAACAGCCACCACAGTTACAAAATCTCCCTATAACCATAACATCAGAGAATTGCTACTCTAATTCATCATTAACAGTTGTAGCAAGTACCCAAAGAATTTAAAATGTTAATGACTACCTAGGGAACACTTACCCAGCCACTACAAGTCCTAAATTCGAATTGAAGTGTCCTGAACCAGAAACCTCAATATTTCACCTAAAATCCTAAGTAAATTCGTACAAAATTAATACCCACATTTTAAATCAACTATGGGGGTCTCAAATCAGCAAGGAAAGTATCAAAATGGAGGGTTTATACTTACCTAATATTAGCCCTAGCCTCAACCTACGAATTTCACTAAGAAAATCCCCAAACAACCACATTTCAGATTTTGGGTATGGTAAAAATACTCCAAATGAAAAACTAATCAGGCCAAATTAAAGAGAAGGATGAGGGGATTAAGTTGTATAACTATTACCTTGGCTGAATCTTGCTCTAAATGTGAAAAAATGTATAATTATGCCAAGAACCCTAGCCTCTCCTTCACACCTCCGAATTTTCTTTTGTGTCTTTATGTTTGTAGAATGAGGGAGGTGGCTAGTAAGTTTTTTAAGGTTTTAGTTAGGTTAAGTTGGGTCAAATATGGGTCATAGGTTACTCCAAGGTCCAACTCCAAATGGGCTTTAGATTTTAGCTTTGTTAAGCTAGTTTTTAAGGTGTTAGGCTGCAGAATTTTATTAGGCCAGGCTTAGTTTTAAGAACTCTATAGTCTTGGGTCTGCACAAGGTTTATTGGGCCACTTATAAGAGCCTATACGAGGTAGATCTTGGGCCTCTATTACATTGAGTTGGATTAGGTCTGCTCCTAACTCATTAGGCCTCCATTAGCCTCTTATCATGATTTATTAATTTGGGCCTAAATGAAGTTTCTATCCCAATTAATTCTCAAACTCATATTAATAATTTATCTCTCTAAAATTCCTATTCACTAACTTGCCCAATTATCCTCCATTAATTATTCCCAATTAATCTAAATCCATGATTAACACCTTAATTAATTTTTGGGTGTTACACATCTTGACTCTTAGAATGCATTATCACACAAAGTAAGAATTAAGAAATTCTTAGTATGAAAATCATAATTTTTAAAACAAATAATGGTTTAGTTGTCATGTGTGTAGAAAAACTTTTATTTCCTCTTGTCTATATGCTAACATCATATATATATATATATATATATATATATAAGAATCAATAGCATGGCAAATCAATAACTTGCATATCAAATGGTAGTAATCACAATAATACATCACATAACAGAAGCCATGCATACATGCTATCGCTATATTTCTCATCATCATATATCAGTATATTAAGGCATTAACCATAAACTCATTTGGCAAAAACATAACTCCATCCCCTTTAATGACATGGTTATGGTAATTTAAGAGATGTATAGACTCTATACCAATGTCTCATGCCATTGAGTACAAGTCTAAGCTTTTGTAAGCACCATATCACTAAGGGTAGATGAGTATTTTTCTCACTTGTCACCTTTGCACATGAAGATAACTGTTAGAGTAGCCATAAATATATAAATAGAAACTAATCATAAACATGTTGTCTAACGCATTCCCTAGAGTGGATCCACATGACATGTAAAAGAAAATAAGGCTTCTTGGTCCATCTCTAAAGAGAAGTTACATCCCCAAAAGGAAGCTCATTTGTCTTCAAAGAGAAGTTACATCCCCAAAGGGAAGCAAATTCATCTCTGAAGAGAAGCTACATCCTTATAGGGAAGATGATATGGAGATCATCCTTGAAGAATCATCTCTCCTAGTTAATAATGATATCTAATAATTCAATATACAATATGCTGAAACATAATCATGATTCTTTGCAATGTTGAACATTTATTTTCAACAGAATAACTTATCAATTCATATGATTTCATTAGAGTATGCATCGATTAGTACAAATATAATTACTTAACATATAAGTTATAAAGTTCTTATAATACCTATTGGAACCCATTTCTCTTAAAGATGTCTTTTAATGTCTTGAATATTTTTAATATTTTGTAGTCCTTTGCCTATATCTAGTAATTCCAAGCATTGGTCATCTATATATGGCTAAAATCTTGTAGTATATTCTTCCTTATATATGAATATTGGTATGAGTATAAGGATGAGGTCATCTATGCATTAGCATGAATTCTATGTTTAGTCTTCTATTTATAGGGATCATAGTGTAATAAACAATTTTTCAGGAACCAAACTGAAATCAATAGGATGATATGAGAGGACCTTAGCACAAAGAAAATTGAAGTCCCTAAAGAATAGAATATTAATTAAACCTTTAAAATTAGGAATTAGAAACCATGGATTGCCTAGAATCAGAGCCAAAATGACCAAATTAATTAAAGGATAAGCGTAGTGGAAAATCATAATTTTGGGTAAATTTTTAGAAACTTAAAAGAGTAGGTTTTAAGTGGTTTAATTGAACTCACTGGGGTTTTCAAAAGCCAAGAAAATCATAGGAGCTGTCAAAATGGTTAAAACCCTTCTAGTGTATAATTTAGGTCCTTAGTTAATTTAAGCTTTGACCGTATCATTCCAGGTTGTTTTGAATCCCATGAATTTGGAACCAAATATTTTTATAAACTAGAGGACCAAATTTTCATGATGAAAAAGATGGTTCTAAAAAATGAGTTGGAATGAGCTTAAATCGCGAAATTAAAAAATAGGGGCAAAATTGAAAATTGTATTTATAAGAAACCCTAGCTGCTCCTTATAAAAAGCCACCCCCATCATCTTCCTCTCACTCTGGCCCAAAATCTATAACTTTAAACAAACCAAGAAGGCATCCCAAGAAGCACCAAAAGCCAAGGGAAATTGAAGCCACACAAGGTAAGAAAATTCAAGGAATTTTCCTATGATGTCTTTATCACCTATTTTCCATTCTTCTCCTCTTTTTCTCTATTGTTTTGGCTTCCAAAAAAAGGGGGATTTCTTGGCTAAAACTTAGGAGGGAAAGGCTCTTTCAAGGAAATCAAACATACCATGTTAATCACCATTGAAAGCCTTTTCATTTGGTATATGACACATGGTATGAAATTAGCTTATCTTTGTTTCTCCTTGCCTTCATGAGTTCGGCCAACCTAGGGTGAATATCAAGGGAGTTGGTTTTTGATGGAATCATGATGGGAATTAGGGTTTTGAAGTGTGGAGATTAAGAATATGTTATTAGAATTATATAGGAAGCTATTGGTTGTAAGTTATGGAACTTAAAGTTTTACTTGTACCTTAATAAGTATGAAGCTTTGGATTACTAGTTCAAATTATGTAAAAGTACAAATGAACTAAGGCTAAGGAAGCTTCATAGGTGCCAATTGTAACAAACGTGATTTCTATAAAACAACGAAATGAGTCGTATAAAAGCAAGTCCTTTGAAATGAGCTAGACAATATCCCAAAAAATTTGGATAGAGTCCTAGACTCCTAAAAATGATAATTCTAGGCTTAGATGGAAAGAAAAATGAAGCTAGGATAGTGAAACAATTTGTGATAAAAACTGACAAAATTTAATGGTATTTTCATAAATAAGTGCAACTTTTGGAAAAAACACATAGGAGGGCCTTTTAAATGGGAAATTTGTGTTGTCCAGGGTTCTCAGAGGCCCCAAAAATCATGGGAAGCCCCAAGACTGGTAAAACCCCTCCAGTGTATGTTTTCCAATAGTAATGAGCCCGAACTTTGAGGGATTCGTTCGGGAAGATTTTAGCTCCAATTTGAGTGATTCTAAAGGAATTTTATTAAATTGGGAATCTAAATTTTATAATGGAAAATATGGTTCTAAAAAAGAAGCTAAAACAAAGTCAAAACGAAATTGTCATTATAGAAGGACAAAACTGAAAATTTTGAAAAAGTGTGTTTCTAGAAATATATATATATATATACCCACACACTTCTCCCTTCTTCTCCCACCTTCTTAAGCACAACTTCCTCTACCCAAATTACAAAAAAAATAGTAGCTCTCTTAGGTGCACAAGAAGACGAAGAATAAGGAGGGAGGAAAGCTAAGAAAAGGTGAGAAATCCATGAAATTTCATGCTCTTTCTTCCTCCAACCTTGCTTCTCTCCTTCCATGCTTTCTTTCTATGTTTTTCTTAAGATGTTTGGTTCTATTTTTGGTCTAGAAATTAGAGGGGCAATTCAAAAATTTGGAGGAGAGCTAAACCAAGAAAAGAAGCACTTAGAAAGAAGCTTGAATCTATGGTAAACCCTTGTTTATCTTGCTTTCTCCTGTTGCTTCTCTTGAGGGTGGTTTTGGCCTTGTACAAAACTAGTATAGGGGAGGGAATTCTATCTAAAAACAAGAGAGAAACAAGGGAATTAGGGCATGGGGAGATGGAATATGGCAAGAAATTCCAAGAAAAACCAATGGAAAACAAGATAGAAAAGTGTAGGGTTCTTTAGGGTTTTGTAAAATTTGATTTTGTGTGAGTGTTTCCTCAGCTATTTGAATGTTTCCTTGAGCTTCTAAGACATTTAGAGACCTCCCCAAGTGGCTTTCCCATCAAGAAAAATTTTGAAACTCTAAGAACCCCTTTTAGTGCTTATGTCTCGGCCAAATGAAGTTCATAGGGCTAGGGAGTGTTTTAATTTGTTCTAGCCTTGGTTTGGGACTTTATATGATGTTAGAAGATGGGAGAAACCATTGGAAAAAAATTAGGAGCCATGGAATGAGAGATGGAGCAATGGTGTCCATAATGGTGCTTTATGAAGCAACTTGGGTTCCAATTGTGCAAGTAAATGTGTAAAGGCTCCAAGGACCTTAAATGAGTCCAAGAAGTCTATAAATAACAAGAGAATGGAGCCTAGAATTTGAAATATAAGAGTTGCTTCAATAGGCCAATTATGATGACCCTAATTTCTACATATCGTAATTAAGGTTAAATACATGATTAATAATCATAGATTTGGGTTACAAGGCATCACGACCAATTACATTATGAAAATACGGGGAAACTTGAACCTTAATGTGATTAGAGTCATCAATCATATAATTACAAGCACTTATGTTCATAACGGAAATAAACATTTATTTATAGGCCTTGATTATATTACTTATCAATTTCATCTCACATGAATCTTCTATCACTATTTATAAATCAACCCTTGAGACTACTATATGAAAAACCAAGATTTCCTAGCTAATATAAGGGTTTTAGGATGTTCACCGCCGCCAATTCCCCCTTAGCCGTGGCTAATTCCCCTCGGCTTCACCCCTCGCATTGTCGAGTTGGACCTTCGCCGCGGCCAACCTATATGGCGCCGTGGCAATGAAGCCTCCTAGAACCTACCTCGTTCGCCTCTCACTATTGGCCACGGCCAATACCTCCTTTCACCGCGGCCAATTCCTCTCTAGAATGCCTAGCTCCTTCTCGCAAAAGTTCACCACGGCCAATTCCCCCTTTCGCCGCGGTAAATTTCCCTTTGGACGACTCCTAGTTTAGCCTTACACATTTCACTGTGGCCAATTACACATTTCGCCGTGGCGAATTCCTTTCTGACACTCTCCCTGGGCAACTTCACCTCTATTGGCCGCGGCTAATAATGTTTTGGCAGCGGCCAAATGCCTTCTTATCCTACTACTCTTAAGACCTTACCTCATACTCTCCACTCTCTATCTAGGGACTCTCTAGGGCCACTCTCCCACTTGTTATAAGGTTCTAATAGCATTTATCTAGCTGATTGACCTTAGCCATCGTAACATTACCCATCTAGCATTTAAATGTGGATTTCCCTACTCATCCATGGGTTTTACATAAGCAAATTTATAATTTCCCACAATGGTCATTCAATCATACTTTCATTGGGTATTACATTACTCAAATAGTCAGTTATATCATAGATTCACAAGCCAAAATAAGTGTCAAAGTTCATACATGCATCAACAGCTAACATGGAGCCTATTTCTCAATGGTTACATTCTATGTTAACAAAATACAACTCCTACACTTGACAATTCATGATGCAATGCAACAATAGTACAAAACTTGTAATCTGGTTACAATACAATTTGTCAAGGTTTCAAAACCTAGGTGCTACCAACCCATTTAATAAGCTCCCATTAATTTTCTTCTTGCCACTAAGAGGTCTGGTCTCTGAAAATGTTAGCCCACAATGGGGTGAGATATACAATCTCAGTAACAAAAGGGCAGTTTCCATATACATGTACAAGTTAATCAATCCAATGCAATTTCATGTCATCAATACTAGAATCATCAATTCAATTTGCAAATGAACTAGTTGAACTACCAATGACTACTATCCTATACCAGTAGTAATACACAACATGTTAATGGCTAATAACACCGGGAAAGGTCCGTCCACAGCACCTACTCCGTAATGAGCACAACCAGGGCTCAGTGTATCTGGGGTCTAATCACAACCCGGTGCTCGATCGAAGCACATGCACGGGTGGCAGCCGCACCACAGCTCTACTATGGACTCACAAGGTCTAATTACAATAACAATCAAGTAGTCAACCAATCATTTAGCATTTCAAAATCAAGCATGTGTAACAAATATCAGATTAACATAAGCATATACATGGAATTAGGAAAATAACCCCAGTTACCTCAATGAAGCTAATTACTCTTCCCCTAGCTACCACCATGATCCAGATCATACCAAGCCTAACATGAGCATGACTATCATCATTTAACCATCATTAACAAAGAAACTCTTGCTATCCATAGATTAATCTTAACAAGAAGTTATTAAGAACTTCTTACCCAAGCTTCATAATGATCTATTGCACTAATTCAGGGTCCATACATCAAAGCTCACCATGAGTCACTCCCTACAATTCCATTTTCGCACATGCACCAAAAGTCAATCCAAATGATGGAAATTCAGTATATATATAACATAAGAGAAGTGGGAATACTTACCCATATACTTAAGGGGTTAAATGGGCTAAGTTGAGCCTCAACTATCAAGAACACACCATAAGAAATTCCAAAATTCGGATTTCAGTGATGAAGCCCTGAAAATTCAGTTTTCCACCATTATCTCCTTGTAATTTTGCACAATAGCAGAACCCATTATGATAATCAATCCTTAGGGGCATTTTCCAGCAAAGTAATACATAAAATGGAAGGGAAATGCTTACCTAATCATCCTTCTAACCTCCAACTCTGAAAATCTTACAAGGAATCACCCAACACCAAGTTTAGATTTGAGAAGAAGATGAAAATGTTCAAAACCAGAAACTAATTAGACCAAAATGAAGAGGAGAATGAGAGGGACATGTTTTATATAGATTACCTTGGCTAAATTTTCCTTTAGAAGTGAGAAATGGTGGAGGAATGCAGAAAAACCCTAGCCTCCTTCTCAACTTCCGAATTTTGCTTTGCCTCTTGTGTTTTTTTTGCAGAACATGGAGGAGGCTAAGTGTATTTAGGGTTTAGTTGTGTTTAAGTTGGGTCACAAATGGGTTGTGTGTTAACTCGAAGGCCCAAATCATCATGGGTTCTGATTTTTATACTTGTTGGGCCTTATTTCATGAGTTGGTGATATGAGACTCCGTAGAAACCCGTTCTAGGAACCCCAAATTACATGGATCAGTGATCGAAATTTGGCAAGCAACACAAGAACAAGAAAATAGGCAGATCTGGACGACAAGCAAGAAAGAACAAAGAAAGAAACAAAAAGAAGAAGAAGAAGAAGAAGAGATGTTGGTCAATGGAATTGAACCCTAAGAGAACCCGTCTTTTAGAACCCTAATCCAGGACGCCACAAAGGAAACCACTCCTTTGATAAGTCAAAGATTTTCTCCAGCACACAAAGGCCACAAGAGAAACCTCACAAGTCAGAAAAGATTCTGAAAATAGAATTCATTCAATCTGCCTCTTCTTGGAGTACAAGTGGGCCTTATATAGGCATTTGAAAAATAAAACCCTAAATACAAAATAACTCTTAGGTCTGGTGGAAAAATAAAAGAAATTTAAATCTGGACAAATTCACCAAGAATGGCGCCTAATAAAGCTAAAAAAAATCTGAAACAGAAACAATCAAATTAAAATATCTGGGCTTCTTCAATTAGGCTCCTTTCGGGCTTGGGCTAGCATCTTGTAGATATGAAATAATTTTCATGCCATTTTGTTCCTTTTGGGCTTCATATTCAGCTAAGACTATGGGCTCCAAGTCCATTAGTTTTTGGATCACTCCATTCAAGGCCTCATTCATAGCTTTGGCTCTTGATCTTGTGCATGGGCCTCCCATACCTTGCAATGGATCTTTAGTTGGCCATCTTTTAGAGTTACGTCCAGCCCTTTTGTTTTCAAGTTCTTGATTTTGTTCAAGCCCTTTAAAGTCTCCTAGCTCACCTCCATCATTCCCTCCCTCTTGAAAAGGATTCGTCCTCAAATCTGCAATATCAAAAAGAGAAAGGTCAGCCACATTGAAAGTTGCGCTTACATTCCCATAAGAACTAGGCAAATCAATTTTATATGCATTTTCATTTATTCTTTCCAACACTTGGAAAGGACCATCGCCTCTTGGGTGTAATTTGGACTTCCTTTGTTCAAGAAACCTTTCTTTTCTCAAATGAACCCACACCCAATCTCCTGGTTCAAAGATAACCTTCCTTCGACCTTTATTAGCATGTTGAGCATATTGCTCATTCTTGCACTCAATGTTCGCCTTAACCTTAGCATGAAGATCCTGCACAAACTTAGCTTTTTTTTGCACCATCAAGGTTAGCAAACTCATTATAAGGCAAAGGAAGTAAATCCAAGGGAGTCAAAGGATTAAAACCATATACAATTTCAAAAGGAGAAAACTCAGTTGTAGAATGCAAAGCACGATTATGTGCAAACTCAATGTGAGGCAAACACTTTTCCCAATTCTTTAAATTTTTTTGAATTATAACACGCAATAAGGAAGAAAGTGTTCGATTCACTACTTTGGTTTGTCCATCCGTTTGAGGATGTGCAACTGTAGAAAACACAAGCTTTGTACCCAACTTTGCCCATAAAGTTTTCCAAAAGTGACTAACAAATTTAACATCACGGTCACTCATAATAGATCGAGGCAAACCATGCAATCTAACAATCTCCTTGAAAAATAAATCAGAGATATGGACATCATCATTTGTTTTTGAGCAAGCAATGAAATGAGCCATTTTACTAAATCGATCAACCATAACAAATATGCTATCCTTTCCACTAGATGTTCTAGGCAATCCAAGCACAAAATCCATTGAAATATCGACCCAAGGATGAGAAGGAATAGGTAAGAGAGTATACAAGCCATGTGGTTGCACTTTAGATTTAGCGTGCTTGCATACAATGCACCTTTTACACACAGCAATCACATCCCTACGCATATGAGGCTAATAAAAATGTTCTTTCAACATGGATAAAGTCTTTTCTATGCCAAAGTGCCCCATCAAACCACCCCCAGGAGATTCTTTAACCAAAAGCTCACGCATAGAACAAATAGGCACACACAATTTATTTCCTTTAAATAAGAAACCATCAAATCTAAAGAAATCATGAGCACCATGTTTTTCACACAACTTCCAAGTTTCAGCAAAGTCAGCATCATATTCATACATGCTTTTGAAAGATTCAAAACCAATCAACCTAGCTTGCATAGATGTAATAAGACTATACCTCCTAGACAAAGCATCAGCCACAATATTTTCTTTCCCCTTTTTATGTTTAAGCACATAAGGAAATGACTCAATGAATTCAAGCCATACGGCATGCCTCTTATTCAACTTATCTTGGGTCTTTAGGTATTGAAGACTCTTATGATCAGAATGCAAAATAAATTCCTTAGACCATAAATAATGTTGCCAATGTTCTAGAGTTCTTTTTAAAGCATACAATTCTTTGTCATAAGTTGAATAATTCAAACAAGCACCACTAAGCTTCTCACTAAAGTAAGCAATAGGCCTAGACTCTTACATTAAAACAGCACCAATACCAATTCCAGAGACATCACATTCTACTTTGAAAACTTTAGAGAAATCAGGAAGAATAAGTAGAAGGGCATTGGTCAATTTATCTTTCAAAGTATTAAAAGCCGCTTCTTGTGCCTTACTCTATTTAAAGATAACATTTTTCTTTACCAGCTCATTTAAAGGTGCAGCAAGGGTTGAGAAGTCCTTTACAAATCGTCGGTAGAAACTTGCAAGTCCATGGAAACTCCTCACCTCACTAGCATTCTTAGGTGTTGGCCACTCTTGAATTGCCTTCACCTTCTCTTCATCCACTCAGAGGCCATCAGTACCTACAACAAAACCAAGAAAAACAACAGAATCCAAGCAGAAAGATCATTTCTCTAAATTTGCAAAGAGTTTATTTTCTCTTAAAATATCAAACACAGAATGCAAATGCTTAATATGCTCTTCTAGATTCTTAGAAAATACAAGAATGTCATCAAAATACACAACAACAAACTTTCCTATGTAAGGGCAAAACACATGATTCATTAAGCTCATGAATGTACTAGGAGCATTAGTTAAGCCAAAGGGCATAACAAGCCGTTCATACAAACCAAACTTAGTCTTAAATGCAGTCTTCCACTCATCACCCTCTTTCATCCTAATTTGATGATAACCACTCCTAAGATCTATTTTTGAAAACAAGCAAGCACCATGCAACTCATCCAGTATGTCATCAAGTCTAGGAATGGGATATCGATACTTAACAGTGATTTTGTTGATGGCTCGACAGTCCACACACATCCTCCATTTGCCATCCTTCTTAGGCACAAGTATTACCGGAACAGCACATGGACTAAGGCTTTCTCTCACAAACCCCTTTTTCATGAGTTCCTCCACTTGCCTCTAAATTTCCTTAGTCTCTTCTGGATTTGCCCTATAAGCAGGTCGGTTAGGAAGAGATGCTCCAGGAATAAAGTCAATCATGTGTTCAATGCCTCTTATGGGAGGCAATCCATCCGGTACCTCTTCCGAAAATAAGTCTTTATATTCTTGCAACAAACTCAAAACACTAGAAGGAAGAGATTCATCAAGGTCACTTAGGGTTAGATAAACATCCTTATACAAGAGTACCAAAGATGTCTCATTACATAAAGCCCTCTTAATCTCTCCTTTACTGGAAAATAGTGTTACTTTCTTTTCTTCACTCTTTTGACTTTTCTTTTCAGTAGCTCTCTTTTCTTTTCTCTCCATCTCACTTTCTTTTCTTTCTTTCTCACGCACTTTCTTTTCTTTCTCTCTTAACTTGCATTCTTGAGTAATTCGTTTTTGATCTTCATATGCCTGCAAGGGTCTGAGAGGGGTTACCATAATGGTTTTCTTATTAAACTCAAAACAATACCTATTAGTATAACCATCATACTTAACTTTCCTATCAAATTGCCAAGGTCTACCCAATAACAAGTGTCCAGCATACATAGGAGCTATATCACATAAAACCTCATCATTGTAACTTCCTATGGAAAATGCTACAACAACTTGTTTAGTAACTTTAACATCCCCATTATCATTGAACCACAACAAATTATAAGGAGTGGGGTGTTTTCTAGTTGGCAAACCTAGCTTTTCAACCAACAAGGTACTTGCAACATTAGTGCAGCTCTCATTATCAATGATAAGGCTACATACCTTGTTGTTAACAAAACACCTAGTGTGAAAGATATGCTCTCGTTGTTCTTTTTCAAGCTCCTCTTTAGGTTGAATGCTAAGAGCACGCCTTGACACTAAAGCCTCACCAATCACATCTTCAGCTACCTCCACATCAGATTCATCACCTCCATTGGAGCTTAACTCAGGTTCCACATCTTCATCACTGCTGCTTTCACTAGTAACAACACTATTCTCAAGCAAAATCATAGTCCTTTTATTTGGACATTGTGAAGCAATGTGACCAAAACCTTGACATTTAAAGCATTTAATTTTAGAAGAACTAGAAGAAGATTTAGGTTCAGATTTACCTTTAGAAGTAGGTGTTTGCATCTTCAACTTATTCTCCTCTTTAGGTTTGGTCTCTCCCTTAAACTTGAAAGAGGACTTAAAGTCTTTGTTGGAACTAGCATGTGATTTCAATTTCTGTTTTGTCTTAAAATGCTTCTCCACCTTAATGGCTTTATGTAACAACTCCTCCATATGAAGGTAGTTTTGTAATTCGACTTCTGCAGCAATTTCAGGGTCTAAGCCACCAAGAAATCTTGCCATTGTAACTTCTGAATCTTCTTCAATGTCAGCTTTGATCATGGCAATTTGCATTTGCTAAAAATATTCTTCCACACTCATAGATCCTTGTTTGATTGTGTGGAGCCTCTTGTGCACATCCCTATAGTAATGGGTAGGGACAAATCTCTTTCTCATGAGAGCCTTCATTTCTGGCCAAGACCGAATTGGACCCTCTCCAGAACGCCTCCTACTAGTAGTTAATTGATCCCACCATAGGCTTGCATAATTTGTGAACTCCAAAGCAGCTAATTTTATTTTACTTTCTTCTGAAAAAGATTGACAGTCAAATAAAAACTCAACTTTTCTTTCCCATTCAAGATATACATCAGGATCAGCTTTCCTTTGAAAGGAAGGGATTTTCATCTTGATGTTACTAAAGGCATCTTTCTTTCGAGGGGGAGCTCTCCTAACTCTTTCATATTGGCTTTCCTCCTCAAAATCAGATTCATCTCCTCCTAGAATAACATTTTTACCATGCCTTGCCTTGTTGTTGGAAGAAGAAGAATCCATTTGATCCAACCTAGTATTTAGCCTCTTGAATTGTTCTTGAACAGATTTGATGAATAATTTAAGGTCAACTTGGTTATCCTCACTTTCTGACATGATTGGTACTTGAAATGTTAGTAGTGAATAGCAAGAAAAAAAAGGACCTGACTACTCCCTCATGTGTTTCACTCTAAATGATGCAAATTCACTCGTGTTTCACACTTGTAATGGCTTTTACAATGATGAAAACACTCTTGCATTTTTCCTCTCAACTTGCTTCCTATAGTGTACTGAATTAAATCCAACAAATCAAAAGAAGCAGCAACTGAAGTGGCAATCTCAAATTAGAACCCAAGATGTAAAGTTCTCAAAGAGACAACAAAAGTCCAACATTTTTAAAAAAATTCGTAAATGCAACCAATGAAAAATACAGCAAGTGACTAGAAAAGGAAATGAAGACAATGAATTTATGGAAGAAATGGTATGTGGCAAATTATGGGAGAACAAATGGTTAAATGATTAATTATCAAGAGTTATGGAAAGAAAATTGGAATTTGGAATCAGTATTGAAGTAATCAGAAATTTGAAATTTAGAACAAGGTGAATGAATGCAAATTTGCTTTTATGAATTGTGCACAAAATGACTTTTAATGATCAGATTAACTCAAGGAATCAAAAATGGTAATTCCCAGAATCAGAAATGACCAGATCTTCAGCAATTGCAATTCAAGTCAACAATTCAAAATTTTACAATTTCCAGCACAACTTTCCCTTTTCACAGATTCTGACTTCTTTTTTTTTTTCAACTTTTCCTTCTTTTATTTTCTTTTTTTTTTCACTGTAATATACTTTTTTTTTTTTTGAATCTCAAAGGTGCTGAAATTTGCAAACAGAACACAAGATTTCTGAAAGATCAGAATGACATGCACGAAAGAAATAGCTATAACTTGCTCTAGAAAAATCGGATTGATGTGATTCCAAAATGAGCAGAAAGAAGAGATCTTGAGACACAAGAAAGACCTATTAAACGTCCAAAAACATGAAGGAAAACACCAGAAACAGCCGCATGAAAAAAAAGGACGAGCAGAAAAGAATCAAACGAAATAAGGGAAAAGAAATAGCTATAACTTGCTCTACAAAAATCGGATTGATGTGATTCCAAATCGAGCAGAAAGAAGAGATCTTGAAACACAAGAAAGACCTATTAAACGTCCAAAAACACGAAGGAAAACACCAGAAATAGCCGCACAAAAATATGGACGAACATAAAAGAATTAGACGAAATAAGGGAAAAGAACAAGGAAAAAGTGGATGAAACTAACCTCAACCATTGCTCTGATACCAGATGATATGAGACTCCGTAGAAAACCGTTCTAGGAACCCCAAATTACACGGATCAGTGATCGAAATTTGGCAAGCAACATAAGAACAAGAAAATAGGCAGATCTGGACAACAAGCAAGAAAGAACAAAGAAAGAAACAAAAAGAAGAAGAAGAAGAAGAAGAAGAGATGTTGGTCAATGGAATTGAACCCTAAGAGAACCCGTATCTTAGAACCCTAATCCGGGATGCCACAAAGGAAACCACTCCTTTGATAAGTCAAAGATTTTCTCCAGCACACAAAGGCCACAAGAGAAACCTCACAAGTCAGAAAAGATTCTGAAAAATAGAATTCATTCAATCTGCCTCTTCTTGGAGTACAAGTGGGCCTTATATAGGCATTTGAAAAATAAAACCCTAAATACAAAATAACTCTTAGGTCTGGTGGGAAAATAAAAGAAATTTAAATCTGGACAAATTCACCAAGAATGGCGCCTAATAAAGCTAAAAAAAATCCGAAACAGAAACAATCAAATTAAAATGAAATAAAACTAAGAGAATTTTATGGAAAATGGATGGGCTTCTCCAATTAGGCTCCTTTCGAGCTTGGGCTAGCATCTTGTAGATATGAAATAATTTTCATGCCATTTTGTTCCTTTTGGGCTTCATATTCAGCTAAGACTATGGGCTCCAAGTCCATTAGTTTTTGGATCACTCCATTCAAGGCCTCCTTCATAGCTTTGGCTCTTGATCTTGTGCATGGGCCTCCCATACCTTGCAATGGATCTTTAGTTGGCCATCTTTTAGAGTTACGTCCAGCCCTTTTGTTTTCAAGTTCTTGATTTTGTTCAAGCCCTTTAAAGTCTCCTAGCTCACCTCCATCAGTTGGGCTGCAGAAATTTGATTGGGTTAGGCCAAGTTCCAAAAGTCAATCCAACTCAGGTCTGCATAATATGTGTTTGGCCAATTATAAGACTCATGTAAATTGGGTCTTGGGCCTCTATTTCACTAAATCAGATTGGGCTATTACTAGGTGATCTCTCTTGGCCCAAGCCTCATGATAAGGAGTTGGGCTTACACCTAAGATCATTGGACCTCTATAAGTCTTTATCCATGGCTTACTCAAATTAATTTGTGGGCTCAAATTAAGCTTTAATCTCATGGAAATCTTAAACCTATATTAATAACTTATTTCTCTATAAATTCCCATTCATATAGCTTACCTAATTATTCCATAATAATTATTCTTAATTAGTCTAAATACATTATTAACACCTTAATTAATTTTGGGGTGTTATACCAATTATGGAACCATTATGCCACTTATGAAATTAAGTGTGTATTCAAGCTTTAGTTTAGTGTCTTGGCTTGCTTCAAGTATGTGATTGTGTGTTATTTGTAATGTTTAGGCCAAGAGAACATCCCATCACCTAAGTCTCCTTGTCAAGCCAAGAAAAGGGGCGAATAAAGCAAAGAAAGCTTGCATCAGTGGAAAGGTAGCTCTCCACCTCATTCTCCTTGCATTCTTGTGTGTATGTATATTATTGGGTGCTTATGCATGCTTGTATGACTTGAGAATATGCCACTTGATACCTTGACATTGTATTGGTACCAATGTGTGTTCTTGAATAGCTTGGCATGTGGAAATGGCTTACAAGGGTAAGGTAATGCCAAAAATCCCTTAATGTGGGTGAGGAGATGCCAAAAGTCTCAAGGCATGGGTGAGACTAGACCAAAAGTCCCTTGTATGGATGAAGCTAAGTTAAAAGTCTCTAGACTAAGAGTGAGGTAAACCCAAAAGTCCTAGAAATGGAGTGAGACAAAACCAAAAATCCCTAGAGCTCTTCCTTGAATTTAATATGAGATAGTGGCATGAAAACGTGGTTTTATGTGTTATATGCTTAAGGCACCTTGCATATTTGTGTTCTTGATGTATGTATACCTTGAATGTATATATGAATAGATGTGTGAGCTATTGAGATTCTTGGAATCTCACTCCCTTTTCCCTTTCACTTTTGAATTGTCTAGATGGTGCTCAAAGACAAGGAAATGCAAACCAAAAACAATAAAAGCCTTATTTTGCCTATTATGTAGTCTAAATTGTAGTTGAATGTCAGAGTGACTTTGTATATATTATTTTTGTGTTGTAAGAGTATGAATAAATGTAATATGATGTATGATGTAATATCCAGTTTTCGTTAAACGACAAAAACTGGCATGTTTTCAAAGCAAATCTCCCGAAATGAACTAGTTAAGGTCCCAAAAAATTTTAGTAATATTCTAGCCTCCTAAAAATGAGAATTGTAGCCTCAAATGGAAGGAAAAATGGAGCTAGAATGAAGAAACAAATTTTGACAGAAATCCTATGAACGTAATGGCATTTTTATAATTTCATGCAATTTTTGGAACTCACACAGGAGGGCTTTTTAAACCAAATTTTTGAGTTCTCCAAGGTTCTCAGAGGCGCTGAAATCATGGGAACCCCCGGGACAGTTAAATCCCCTCCGGTGGATGTTTTCTAATGTCGGTGTGCCCGAATTTTGATAGAGTCGTTCAGAAAGGTTTTAGCTCCGATTTGAGTGATTCTAAAAGCATTTTTCTTAATTGGAAACCTAAATTTTATAATGAAAAAGACGGTTCTCAAAAGGGAGGTCAAACGAAGGAGAAACGAAAATGTAAAGTACAAAGGGCAAAATTGAAATTTTTGAAAAAGTCACTTCTCCTTACCTATATATAGGTGGTGCCCCACTTTCCTCCCCATTTGGAATCAAAAAATTTTGCATAATTTCAGAAGGGAGAGCTAGGGTTTTGGGCGCACCAAGAGAGAAAGAGAAGGAGAAGAAATGCCAAGCTAAAGGTAGGTTTTTATGTATGCTTTTTATGCTTTTTCTCCACCAATCTCTTCTCCTCTTTTTCCCTCTTCTTCTCCATGATTTTTTTGAAGTTTTGAGAGCTGTTTTGAAGGAAGAACAGAGGGGAATTTTCGGATTTGAAGAGGAGAGTTTGGAGAAAGCAAGATTCAAGCCAAACTAACTAAGGAAACAAGGTAAAAAGGCATCCTATGGTAGCTATATGGAACCCCCTTCTTCTCCATTTCGACCTACATGTGTTCTACCCTAGCGAGTTAATTTTTTAGCCAAACCAAGGGTGATTCTTAGGTATTTGATGGAGAGGAATAAGAATATGCAAAGAAAACCATGAAATAGGCATTAGGATTCAAGATGCAAAACCTAGGATTTTTAGTGCACCTTTCAAATTCTAAATTTATGTGATGCTTCCTAAGTCTAATTTAGAGTATAAATGAGTTCTTGAGGCACCTAAGATGCTCCCCACAAGCTTCTTCCTTCAAGAAAATTAAGAGAACACTAAGAAGCCCAATTGATGTCATAGTCTCAGCCTAGGCTTGTTTGCATAGGTGGGGGGAGTTTTAAAATTTTCTAGGGCCATTCTTGAGTCATATTTGATGAATGAAAATGAAGGGAGGCCTTGAAAAAAATTTAAAACTCATAGAAAGTGATTTGGTACCTTAGGTTCCATATTATGACCTAAAAAAGTAACATGATGCTAGGCCTTTTGTTTTGATGATATGATGACTCCAAGAGGCTTAAAAGGAGTTAAGAATCATATTTGAAAGAAAAGAATGAGGCCTAGAACTCATTTGAGGGGTGTTGCTTCATTAGGTGCCAATATGGACCATAATGGAACCTATAGAGCAATCTAGTGTTTCATTAAGTTGTGTAGCCTTAGAGTGTAATTCATGAACTCAATTGGCTCCTATAATTTGTATCTAGGCCAAGAGAAACTATCTCCACTAAATTTTGAGAGTGTGGCCAAAAGAGGAGGCTTGAAAGATAAGGAAAAAGTGTGTGCTTGTATACAAGGTAGCTCTCTCCACCTTCTCTTATGCATGAATGTGTGTTTAGCTTGTTTTAGAATGTGTGTATGTGTATTTTCAAGCTTTGAAAAGTATGCTAGCATGCCTTTATATGCCATGATGCTTGATGCCATGTTATGTTTTTAAATGAATCCATGATATTTGTATGAGTTTGCTTGAGTGTGAAGAGGCCAAGAACTCTTCCCTTGGGTGAGGATGAGCTAAGAACCATTGAGCTTGGTTGAGACAAAGTAAAGAGTCTCCCAAAAGCAAAGTGGGCTCCCAAGAGTATGGTTGAGTCCAAAGTGCTCAAAGAATGGGTGAGGCAAGTCCAAAATCCATGAGGAGAAGTGTGAGGCCAATCCAAACACTTAGTGAGCTCTTGAATGTCTTGTATGATTGATTCACATGCCAAGGTTGCTTTTAAAATGTCTATGATTTCTACCTTCTCCATACATACATTTGTGAAACTTGCTTTGCACATATTATGTATGATTGAATGGGAGATGAGCTATTAGGATTCTTTGAATCTCATTCCCTCCTCTCCAATGATCTAACATGCTAGGTGGACCAAGTAATTATGGTGAAGGGAGTCAACAATCATGAAGAGGGACAATTGACAAGCTTATATATTATTTTGTTTCTTTTGGAACCATAATAATGGTTCATCATGTATATGATATTGCATATGTACTATGAATATTGAGACATATGTAAATATACTAATATGTGATGTTAAGATGTATGATTCTCATATATGACCACTAGTCCATGTTTTGAGTATGTAATGCCATAGTATGAAAGTTTAAAATTTGATGAAAATATGCATAAGTGTGGGTTGAATGGCCAAAATGAAATGCATGAGGTTTGGGACCATTTGGGCAGCTCACACAAGTCTCAAATAAGCTTTTAAACTTGCCTAAAAGGTGCCAAGACCAAGGGAAATCTATTTGGCAATTTTGGTACCCAATATGGAGCCAAAATTGACCATAATGGAACCCTATATCACTTTTTGGCCAAATGAGTTAGTCTTGCCTTGAAATTTGGCATGTAATTAGGTATCATTGAGAGATTTTTGGAAAGCTAAAGAACATAATTTTTGAAGGTTTGGAGAATATTTGATGAATTTTCAAAGTTGGGATTTTTAGGGATTCTGGTATGTGTATTATTCATACTTACAGTTTTGTGTTTTGTGTCACCCGATGGCCATATGGTATCCAATACTTGTGAAATTTTATATGCATAAACTATAGGTTATAAGATTTTTGTGGCCACTAAGGTCACCTCATTTGGAGGTTTGAGCAGAGAGTTATGCATTTTTGAAGTTGGCTATCAACAGCAGTGGTGCCTCAGGAGTTCAGTTACTGTTCCATAGGATTTCAATGCTAAATGTATCTGTTTCATTCTATAATTATTTTTAGCATCAATTTAACATTTTTATCTTTCTAGAATGACTAAATTTGTGTGATTTCAATTTTTATAAAATTAGTTATGAATTTTAGAAATTTGTATCAGTAATCTAAATAGCAGCCCAGGTAGCCAGCGACCTCAGTAGCTTTTCAGATGTCAAACGTCCTCCATGATGCATGTTATAGTCTGTACACATTTTTAGTGTGAATTAGACATCCATAGCTTCCCATAATGACTAAGATTGCATGATTTCAATTTTTCCAGAATTAGTTATGATTTTCCAAAGTTTGCCCAGGGAAGAGGCCAATTTTGGCCGAAAATAAACTCCCATTTTCCATGCCTCATTTTGGTTTCCATGGGTTGTAGGCATGTTTTTGGGTTGTAAATAAGTTGTAATGATGTAATTAAATATGAGGATACATAGTATGAGCTCACACGGTCCATGTGACACCGATTGTAAATTTTTAGATACAACGCAGCGCGAAAATAATCATTATTACTTTGGCTTTTCCATGGAAAACCACTATGATTCATGATATTATGCCATTTAGATGTATGAGATGAGCTAGAATTTATGGTGTTACAGGTGCCAATATTGACGATAATAGAACCTATAGAGCATTCTAGTGTTTTGTTAAGTATGTAGCCTTAGAGATTGTTTTATGAACCTAATTGGCTCTCATAAATTGTATCTAGGCCAAAAGAAACCATCTCCATCAAATTGTGGGTGTTTGGCTGAAAGAGGAGGCTTGAATCCTTAAAAAAAGTGTGCGTTTGTATACAAGGTAGCTCTCTCCACCTTCTTTCATGCATGGATATGTGTTTAGCTTGTTTTAGAATGTGTGTATGCGCATTTTCAAGCTATGAAAAGTATGCTAGCATACCTTTATATGCCATGATTCTTGATGCCATGTTATGTCTTCAAATGATTACATGATATTTGTATGAGTTTGCTTAAGTGTGGAGAGGCCAAGAACTCTTCCCTTGGGTGAGGATGAGCCAAAAACCCTTAAGCTTGGTTAAGACAAAGTAAAGAGTCTCCTAAAAGCAAAGTGGGCTCCCAAGAGTATGGTTGAGTCCAAAATGCTCAAAGAATGAGTAAGGCAAGTCTAAAACCCATGAGGAGAAGTGTGAGGCCAATCCAAATACTTGGTGAACTCTTAAATGTCTTGTATGATTGATTCACATGCCAAGGTTGCTTTTAAAATGTCCATGTCTTCCATTTTCTCCATGCATGCATTTGTAAAGCTTGCTTTGCACATATTATGTATGATTGAAAGAGAGATGAGCTACTGGGATTCTTTAAATCTTATCCCCCCTCTCCAATGATCTAATATGCCAGGTGGACCAAGTAATTATGATGAAGGGAGCCAACAACCATGAAGAGCAAAGATTGATAAGCTTATGCATTGTTTTGCCCATTTTGGAACTATAATGATGGTTCATAGTGTATATGATGTTGTATATGTATTATGAACCTTAAGACATGTGTAAATATACTATTATGTGATGTTTAAATGTATGATTATGATATATGAACACTAGCCCATGTTTTGAGTATGTAATGCCATAGCATGAGAATGTAAAAGGTTGGTGAATATGTGTATATGATGGGTTTTATCGCGCAACCCTCAAAATAAAACTAAGTTGGATTATATATAGCTAGTGGCACAACCTAGGTCATCTCCTTTGGAAATGGAATTCAATGTTCAATTGGGTTTTTTAAGTATTAAAGGATCCTAAAAATTTCTAAACTAAGGGGAGTTTTTGATCTAATTAACTAAGTAAAATAGCATTGAATTAAAATTCCTAAATTCTACGTAATTGGATGGATTATGGTTTATAATGGTCTTGTGACTAGCTTTGGAATCGTCCTTTGGTACTATCCTTATCCTAATCCAATTGTGATTAATTCTGGTCTAAGAGTCCCTAATTGTGTTCATAGCAAATATATCTTAAGTTACCACGCAAGAATCAAGAAATTAACAATTTAACGTTGAATTGAAACCTCAATTTCGTATCAAATCGCTAACTCTTGTTTTAGGTTCAATGAACACTCAATTTGATTGATTAATTGATTACTTAGCCTCTAAATCATCATCCAAAGATGTTTAATTAACCAACTAAACACCAAGAAATCCATAAATAGACAATTAGGCACACTAATTCTCACAAGCATTTCATCAAACCTTGATTGCACACTTGGAAAATGGTAAGATAATGCAAAATTCAGTGTTTAATCCAATTAATTAATCAATAAAAAGACTTCCTAATCAGTGTTTAACTAGCCACTAATTACAATTACACAAATTCTCAATCCAATACAACTTAACCAAGCATGTACAAGAAAAAGAAAAAGTGTAGGAAATTAAGGAATTCTTAGCCAAAATTCTATGTTCTTCTCCAAGGATTCAAGCTTCTCTAAGGACTTCTTCCAAGCTAATCAGAAGATGGAGGACTAGAGATTCATTGGAGGTGGAGATGGAGTGGGAATGGAGGAGATGGCGTGGAGTGGACGAAGTGAATGAATGGAATGAGTGGAAAGGTGAATGTAAATGACGTGATTGTCGTGATGGATCCATGACTCTGCCCGAATCCCTCTTTTTAATGATTCTCACGTGGTGTCCTTTATCCTCACATGCTCTTCTCAAGCTCTTCTCTTTACTCTCAACCCAAAGCCAGATTCATGCGAGCTTCTTCACGATTTCCTACTCATCCCAACGTCCTCATGCTTCTTGTGCTATGTGTGTATGAACTGGACCCATGGCTTTGTGTGAGTGACCACGTGGAAAAACAAACAACCATGCATGCTACATGGAATGTGCATGAAACAAAACCCATGAATGATGCATCATCTTCCATCCAAAAATCCTTCTTTTTTTAGTTGCAAAGTGTGGCTTCCCAAATAAATTTCCCATTCAAACTCTAAATGCTTCTTAAAAATCTGCACAAAAGAGTGAGAAAAATCAAATAGGAATCTTCGCAAAATTATTTAAGATAAATTTATGCATTAAATTCATTAATTTTGCAATTAAATTCCTAAAGTGCAAAAGTGGCCATTAAAATCAATTTTTCACCTAATAAAACTCATTAAGCCATAGTTGCTCACTAAAATGCTTAAGTTAGGAGAATTAAAACATATAAAATCATGCTTATCAATATAAGTGTGGGTTAAATGGCCAAAATGAGATGCATGAGGTTTGGAACTATTTGGGCAGCTCCCTCAAGTCTCAAATATGCTTTTAGACTTGCCCAAAAGGTGCCACAATCAAGGGAAGGCCATTTGGCAAATTTGATACCTCATATGGAGCTAAATTTGACCATAATGGAACCTCATATCACTTTTTGGCCAAATGAGCTAGTATTGATCTAAAATTTGGCATGCAATTAGATCTCATTGAGAAACTTTTGGAAAGCTAAAGATCATAATTTTTGGAGGTCTACAGAATATTTGATTATTTTTCAAAGTTGGCAAAATTTATGGTTTTGGTCTACTCTACTATTCACTTGGTCCGAAATTGTTTTCTATCACACGAGGCTCAAATGATGTCCAATTGCTACAAAATTTTATACAAAGAAACTAGGGAATCACAGGGACTCGTGCCAACTAGAAGAACATCATTTGGAGGTCTAGAGAGGGAGATATTAATTTTTGAAGTTTCTGTCTAGTATTAGTAAATTTGCTCGACCAGAAGTATTGTTTCATTGAATTTCGAAGTCTAGGTTTGATGAACTAATATGAAGATATTTTTTCTCTCTACTTAAAATCCACAGCTTTCTAGATTAGTATCATTTGCATGGATTGAATATTTTTGAAATTAATTGGACATTTTCAAATTTTTCTGCAAAATTCTATGACAGTTCCAGATTTTAGTCAGACCTTTGGACCATTTTGGATGTCAAACATCTTGTGTGATGAATGATGTGACCTGAGCATATTTTTAATGTGAAGTAGACATCCTAAGCTTTCTAGAATGACCAAAATTGCATGGTTTCAATTTTTCTAGATTTAGTGATGATTTTCCAAAGTTTGCCCAGAGAAGAGGCCAATTTTGGCCGAGAATGCTCTTCAAATTTTCATACCCCATTTGGTTTCCATGGGTTGTAGGAATGTTTTTGTGATTCAAATGAGTTGCAATGATGAAATTAAATATGAGAAAGTATAGTATGAGCTCACACGGTCCACGTGACACCAAATGAAATTTTTAAATATAGCGCAATGCGAAAAAAATCCCATTTTCCCTTCCTTTTTCTATGGGAACCCTATGTATTTCATGATATTATGCCATTCAAAAGCATGAGATGAGCTAGAATCTATGGCGTTACATATGACTCTTGCATAGCCTATGTGTGACACTAAATCATTGCAAATGTAGAATTTGGCTCTTTGATGGCTTGATGCAACTATGCATTCTTGGATATGGAATAACCAAAATGAGATACATGGGGTTTGAAACCACTTGGGTAGTTTATACAAATCATATTTATACTTTTAAACTTACCCAAGAGGTGCCAAACATTAAAAGAGGCCATTTGGACACATTTGGTATCTCATATGGAACAAAATTGACCATTTTGGTGAGCTATACCACTTTTTGTCCAAATAATCTCTTCTTCGCCTAAAATTTGGTATGCATCTAGAGCTTATTGAGAGATTTTTAGGAAGCTAAAGTTCATAATTTTTGGAGGTCTATGGAATATTTGGTGAATTTTCAAATTTGGAAATTTTTTCTGATTTTGGTTCAGTGCACTGTTCATTCTTGTCCGAAATACAATTCTATCACTTATGGGGAAAATGATATCCAATTACCATGGAATATTACAAGGAGAAACTAGACCTTTCCAGCGACTTGTGCCAATTAGAAGCACCTCATTTAGATGTCTATAGAGGAAGATATTAATTTTGAATTTTCTATCCAGTACTAGGTGACTAGTCAGACCTATGTCATTGTTTGATTAGTTTTCAAGGTCTGAACGCTCTTCACTTGGTCTGGAACTATTTTTTCCATCTAGCTAACATCTGTAGCTTTCTATATTGTTATCATTTGCATAGATTAGATTTTTTTGGAATTAATTGGATATTTTTGAAGTTTATGATAGTAAATTATATCAGTACCAGGGACAGTCGGACCTTTGTGGCTATTTTGTTGTCAAACATGGTCCAAAAGCTATATTCATATCTTGACATTATTTTTATGTGAAGTTAACATCCAGAGCTTTCCAGAAAAGCTATGGTTTGTGTGATTTCAATGTTTTTACATTTAGTTATGAATTTTTAAAGTTACCCCTAAAAGTTGCTACTTGCTGTCCGAGAAGGATTGGTGAAAATCTGGGGTTTGAGCTTGAAAACTGTGGATTATGTAATGTTTTGAGTTATGTATGATTCATATAAATGGTAAATAACTATAGAATGTTGTTGGATAATCCACAGGACCCATATAACGCGAGATGAAAAAATTTTCCCCAGCATAACGCAAGAAAAGTGTATTATTTTCACACTTTTCCTTGCTTTTACCCTATGAATGTGCACAAATTGCCCTAAATAAGAGAGTATGATAACATGAATAATATGATATTACACCAATTCCCTAAAAGAATAAAACAAAATATCATGGAAGCCTATTTATGGCATTATCTCGGCCAAGCATGGTTAGAGATATCTAAGGAAAGTTTTCTTTAATTCTAAGGTTAAAAATTGTCTAGATATGAATTATAAATACCAAAGAAACCATTGGTTTGAATTTAGAAGCATTATTTTGGAAGGTGAAAGTTTAGGGTTCAATTATGTATAAAGAAGCAACTTGGTGTTAGGCTCCTTGAATTGAGTTTGTGATGAGTCTAATGAATTTAAATGGAGTCATATGGTTTATATTGGATGAGATTTTGGAGCCAAAGCATTTATTTGTAAGGGTTGCTTCATTATGCCACTAAATGGAACCATATAGAAACCTAAAGCTAAAGCTAGCTTATGTAAGGCTTACTTGAATCCAAATATGGTTCCATTGATATAATTGTGCCTTGTTTAATGTGTTTAAGCCAAACAAGTAAAACTCCCCTCATGTGCTTGTGTGAAGGTGAGATCAATTAAGAGCATAGGAGGAATTAAATTTGATTTTTTTATAAGGTAGCCTTCATTCTTTCTTGCATATATATGTTGATTGTTTATTTAGTCTTGAGTTGCTTGTATGTCTTAATTGCTATTTATGTATGTTATTGTTTGATTGATGACAATATGAATTTATTTGACAATAATTGCATTTGGAATGAATTTAGCTCTTAAATGGGTGAGGTTATGCCAAAAGTCTCTTGAATTAGGTGAGGTGAGACCAAAGGTCATTAAAATATAGGTGAGATAAGGTCAAAAGTCTCAAATATAAGTAAGGCTAAGTCAAAAGTCCTTAAAGAAAGGTGACACTAGAATAAAAATCTCTAGAGTTTGTTTTACTCTTAATAGAGTCATATGATCCCTTATGCATGAATATGATTGATTTTGGATGGTATAATACGCACACTTGCTCTTCTTGACCTTGAACATGCCATATGTGTGTGCTTGAATGATGAATGAGCTATTGAGATTTCTTGAATCTCATTCTTCTCTATATTATTTCTAACCATGCCTAAGGAATCACCAAGAAAGCAAAGATGGAGACCAAAGAGCATGAAATGTTTTACTTTGGCAATAGTGTAGGTTTTTGTGTATTTTGTTGTATACAAAGGAATGTATATGATTAATTTGAGATGCAAACTTTCCCCACATATTTGAAAGTGTGGAACTATGATATATGTATTATTTTTTAATGAAAATGTAGAAGATTATGCAAATTGAACATGTATGTACCATGGATTACATGCGTGTAATGGTAAGTAGAAGTATGAATTTGAGTTGTATGATGTCTTGAGCATGATGGACTTGATATCTAGGTTATTATGGCCATTTAAAACTTGCCCAAAATGTGACTTGGCATGGTACGGTCCAAATTGCACCATTTGGAACCACTCTTGAACCACTTTTGAGACATAATCCATCCTTGAACCAAATCTAGACCAAATGGATGAATATTCAGATGAAATATGGCAAAAAATTAAAGCTCATCTACTGCTTTTTGCAAAGCCAAAGATAACAATTTTTAGAGCTCTGTAGAATATTTTATAAATTTTCAAAGTTCTACAAAATTTTCCTTTTTATCCTTGTTACAGTTCCATTGGTTCAGATCTGATGTTTCATGCATTTGAGGGGCTAGTGAACTCCAATGCTTATGAAATTTTATAGATATATAGTTTGCATTATAATCTTTCCATAGACCAATTTTGTGTAAATTAGAGTTGTGTAGCTCAAGATATGCATTTTTAAGTTTAATATCTATTATATTAATTTCATATCTATAGTGGGTACTATTCCATTAAATTTTGTGGACCAAATGAACTCAATTTTACTTGAAAATTTTACAACATGTAGTTCACATCCTAAGCTTTTTGTAGACACCTAATTTGTTCAAATTGGAATTTTCTAACTTAAGATATGGATTTTTAAAAATTGTCATTTAGTATGTGCAAATGTGCAAAGTGTGGTATTTGGAAGTATATGCCATAACCTTTGAAATTTATGACCAATTAGATATCAAATATTGAGCTCTCCTGAGAAATAGATAAGAGTTGTCATAATATGTGCAGTATTAGAAGTTAGCCCCCTCATGACAAGATCAAGTCGATGCTCTGTATGAATAACACAAAGAAAGAGAATTATATACAAAAAGAAGCTTAAAAGAGCCTAGTCTTTGAGAAAAGTAAATAAAGCTAAGCAAAGGAAATAGAAAGACTAGTTAAGAGAAGTATGAGAAAAATAGGATGATATTTATATCCCTAAGTTTCAAGGATGAAATTTTATTTAAAAAGGGGAGAAATGTAATACCCAGCTATTCTAAAAAGGCTTGAAACCGATTTGTTATAAAAAGAAAGTTCCCTAGATGAAAAGAATAGAGGCCAAACAAAATTAGAGAAATCATCTAGACATCAAAAAATGAGAATACAAGACCAAAAATGCCCAGAAACCGAAGCCAAAATAGTTAAATAAGATTTGGCAAAAAGATAGTGGCATTTTCATAAATTTAGAAAAATTTTAGAAAACTCAAAGGAGAAATTTTCAAATAGAAAAATTAAGTTTCTCAGGGTTCTTAGAGTCCCTAAAAACTATAGGAATCTCTAGAATAGTCAAAACCCCTCCGGTTTGCATTTTAGAATAATAGTTGACTAAAACTTTGACTAATTCATTTAGAAAGGTTTTAAATCCAATTTGGATAAAACTAAAAGCATTTTATGGATTAGAGAACCTAAATTTCATGATTAAAATGACAGTTTTCAAAAGGAGTTGAAATGAACCCAAATGGAAGAAACCAAGAAGAGGGACTAAATTATAATTTTAAAAAGGTATGTAAATGAGCTTTTAGCCCTCTAAAACACCTGCCACTTCTGCCCCTTCTTCATAACTAACTTTCTTTAGTCTAAAATAGATCCAAAATCTACTCAAGGAGGCATAGATGAAGGGAGGGTAAAGGGGAAGAAAGCTAGCTTGAAAAGGTAAAATTTGGTTATTTTTTTATGCTCCTTCCTTTACCAAACCTCTTCTCCTCTTTCTTCTCTTTTCTCTTATGGTTTTGATGACTTATTTGGAGAGGTGTCATGGTTGGTTTAGTAGGAGGAAGAGAGAAATTGAAGGAAGGAGTGGAAGCAAGTGAAGGCTCCTTGAAAAAGCTTTGAAATAAGGTAAGAACCATGGCTTCTTGTTGCCTCCTCTTCCTTGCTCTTCCCATGGTAGGTTCGACCAGACCTAGGCCCACTTAATAGGGAATGAATTCAAGCCAAAACAAGGTAAAGATAAGGGTTTTCAAGCATGAAGAATAAGAATATACAATTAGATTTAAAAGAAAAGTAATAGAAATCAAGTTATATGACTTAGGGTTTTTGTTTCACCTAGCTATTTTTGAAGCTTTCTAAGGATTGTCTAGCCTATGTAAGACCATGTATGAGTTCTTAAGACATCTAGAAAGCTTCACAAGTGCCATTTCCCTAAGAAAAATAAAGCAAACTCCATGGATCTTCACTTTGCTACATGTCTTACCTAAGAAGAGTTCAAGTACCTAGGGATATTTTACTTTAATTTCAAGGATAGAAATGGCCTAGATATGATTAATAAACACCAAAGGAACCATTGATTTGAATTTAGAAACCATGGTTTATGAGATGAAAGTTTAGGTTTATTTGTAATACATAAAGAAGCAACTTAAGCCTAGGCTCCATGAATTAAATTTGTAATGACTTCAAGGACTCTAAATGGAGTCAAGATACTTAGATTGAATGAGAAACTAGAGCCAAGATCATGAATTCTAAGGGTTGCTACATTATATCCTTATATGGAACCATATAGATGTCATAAGAAAAAGTAAACTTGCGTAGAGTTTATGTGAGGCTAGTGTAACATTCGCTTTTTTGAAAAAGAGAGAAAACGTGAGAAACATAATGTATAGTTTCTTTGTAAATGAATAAAATTCACCGAATACAAAAGCAACTTCCCTAAAATGAATTAGTTAAGGTCCCAAAAATTTTGGGAAGCCTCGGGACAGTTAAAATCCCTCAGGTGGATGTATTCTAACGTCTATTAACCCAAACTTTGACTGATTCATTTAGGAAGGTTCTAACTCTAATTTTAGTGATTCCAAAGGTATTTTATTTAATTAGAAATCTAAATTTTATGATGAAAAAGACAATTCTCAAAAAGGGGTTAAAATGAGCCTAAACGGAGCAAACAGGCACATAGGGGAAAATGGTCATTTTGAAAAATTGTAAAAGAGGCTTCTTAAGGAAGATTACACCTCATCATCTTCTCCAAGCTTCCATTTGAAAAAAAAATGGACAGCAATGGCATGACATTAAGGAGGGAGAGAGAGAAGAAGTTTAAGCTTCTGTTTAGGTAAGCAAATGGCCTCGTTTCATCTCGTGCCAGTTAGGAAAGTTTTACCACTCTCTAAGAGCTTTGTAATGGTGGTTTTCTTTTCTTGCAAGCTTGAAGATTCAGTCCTAACCCAAGCCGAAAAGGAACTCTTTTCAAGAAATCAATTGGTGAAAAATAATCTATGCGAAGAGAACACTGTTTTAAGGTAAGACTTCACTTGAAACACTTACAAAATCTTGTGTTTCTAAGCCATTTAAGCTTAGGTCTAGAGAGAGGAAGTGAGGAGGAGAGTTTTTCTTTATGTCTTCTTGATGGAACCAAAGGTTATGGAGTGTGAAGATTAAAAATATACAAGTAAAATTAAAAAGGGAGCTTTAGAATGCAAGTTATGGAATTTAGGGATTTGATTGCACTTAGGCTAAGGTGAAGGTTCCTAGTAGTAATTTAAGTCATCTAAGAGTATATATAAGTTCTTAAGACACCAAGAGAGCCTCTCACATGCTTCTCCCATCAATCAAAATAAAAATAACTCCATTGGTGCCATATGGAAGCATAGCTACGGCCAACGAGAGTTCATGCACCTAGGGAGTATTTTAATTCCTTCCAAACTTAGTTTTGTATCATGTGTGATGGGAGAATATGAGAGGAAGCCTTGGAAAATTTTTTGAAACCATAGAAAGTGAGTTGGTTCATTCTGTTCCATAATATGACCTAAAGAAGCAACATATAGTTAGGCTCTTTATTTTAATTGTGTGATGACTCTAAGAGGCTTAAAAGGAGTCAAGAATCATATTTGAAAGGAATGAATGGAGCCTAGAATTTATTTGAGGGGTGTTGCTTCATTAGGTGCATTTTAGAACCATAAAAGGGTTTATAAGTCAAGCTTGAGTTTAAGCAAGTTGTGTGGCCTTAGACTTTATTCCAAGAGTATAATTAGCTTCCATATGATGTGTCTAGGCCAAGAGGAATGATCTCCACCTCCTTGTATTTGTAAAGTCAAGGAAGAGGATTCAAAGCTTAAGGAAAAGTGTACAAATGCTAATATGGTAGCTCTCTTCACCTTCTCTCATGCATGATTGCTTGCTTTACTTATCTTTGAATATGTGTATATGTATTTCAAGCGGTGAAAAATGTTCCAGCATGAGCTCTTACTTTATAGTACCATGATGATGCATTGTGTTTTCCAAATGATGTTTATGATATTTGCCTTGGTTTGCTTGAGTGTGGTGAGGCCAAGAACCTTTAGCCATGGTGAGGATGAGTCAAGAACCCTTAAGATTAGTTAAGACAAAGTAAAGAGCCTCCCAAAAGTGAGGTTAACTCCCAAAAGTATGGTTGAGTCTAAGAACCTCTTAAAGAATGGGTGAGGCAAATTCAAAATCCACAAGTAAATAGGTGAGGCCAATCCACTTGCTTGGCAAGCCTATGTATAATTTTTTCAAATGCTAAGATTGCTTCTTGAATGATTGTACATATCCATATGCTATGCATGCATTTGTGAGACTTGTTTTGCATGCTTTATATATGATTGAATAGGAGATGAGTTATTGGGATTCTTTGAATCTCATCCCCTCCTCTCCAATGTTCGAACATGCTAGGTGGACTAAGAGAGGAAGGTAATGGAAGCCAACCATCTTGAAGATGAGAGCATGACATCAAAGTGTTTTGAAATTATTACTTTAAAGCCTTATGGATAGCAATTGATGAAATTCCTAGTTGTATATGACCTATGATGTTATGAGCATGTATAATTATGTTAATGTATTGTGTATAAATGAGAACTAGGGTTATGTGTATGGAAATACTCATTTTGGTCATGTAATGGCAAGTTTGCATTATGGAATTTCATGTATGAATGGAAGTGGAATAGCCAAAATGAAATTCATAAGGTTTGGGCTCACTTGGGCAACTTATACAAGTCATAATCTTGCTTTTAGACTTGCCCAAGAGGTATCAAACCCCGAGGAAAGCCATTTGGACATTTTGGTATCCTCTGTGGAGCCAAAATTGACCATAATAGAATCTTATGTCACTTTTTGTCCAACTGAGCTCTTCTTGATTTGAGATTTGGCATGAAATTAAAGCTTATTCAGAGATTTTTGGAAACTAAAGAATAGAATTTTTAGAGGTCTAGAGAATATTTCATGAATTTTAAAAATTGGAACTTTTTTTAGTTTTGGTCATGTCACTGTTCATATTGGGCTCAAAAATGAAATCTGTCACATAGGTTGCAAATGATGTCCAATTGCTACGAAACTTTATATAGTGAAACTAGACATTCCCAATGATTTTTGTCAACTAGAAGCACCTCATTTGGATATCTAGAGAGGGAGATATGAATTTTCAAAGGTCTATTCAGTATCATGAACTCCAGCCAACCTCTGTTACTGTTTGATTGAATTTCAAGATCTAGGTGTGCCTGAACTAGTCTGAAGTTATTTTTTCCCACTAGCTAACATCCACAGCTTTCTAGATTGGTATCATTTGTATGGATTGGATTTTTTTAGAATTAATTGGATATTTATGAAATTTGCTACAAAATTCTATGACAGCACCAGTGGATAGCTTGACCTCTGGACTTTTTTGAATGTCAAACGTCCTCTGTATTGGATGTTATTGTCTGGACATATTTTTTGCATGAAGCAAACATGTGTAGATTTCCAAAATGGGCAAGAATGCATGTTTTTATTTTTCTAGAATTAGTTATGATTTTCCAAAATTTGTGACAGAAAAGAGGAAAATCTTGCCGAAAATATACATATGTATTTTATGCTTCCCTTTGAGTTCCACGAGATGTGGTCCACTTTTAATGATGCAAATAAATTGTATTCATGTAATTAAGTATGAGAATATGATGCATGAACTCACATGATCACCGTGACATCGAATGAAATTTTTATACATGACACAAGAAATGTATTATTTTAATCAATTTTTCTTACTTTCCTCATGGAATGTATCATATGAGCATGCAAATGTGATAGAAATCAGCTAGAAATTATGGTGTTACATTTTAATGTCAGAGCAAAGTTTCAAGCTCACTCGGATTGGATTTAGCTTGAGGATGTAGCAATAGGGCTATGTAAAAGCTTCAATGGATTGATAATGTCTTATATGAGACATTTTGGGTGTATGGGTATAGTTTATGGCTTTGTTCATGATGAGTAAGTTATAGAGTGGTCTTGGAGTAGTTGGTGGACACCGGAAAAGAGTGGCCTCTAGAGTAGCTTGAGTATAGCTAAGCTTAAGTAAAGTTAATAGATCCAACGGCTAGAGCTTGATGATATGTGATAGCTCACTGGGATCAGTGGCAAGCCCTAGATATGAACGATGAGGAATGATCTTGTTAATAGGAAGAGGCTTGCTAGAGAAAGTATGTAAGACCTAATTCTCCCCGGTAGTCATATTCAGAGCATTCCGAGATGTCTTGCTTAATGCAGAGAGACATAGTGATGTAGCACGGTATGAGATGAGACTGCAACTGCACAGAACTAGTTTATAAGGGAAGTGAGACAAAGAGTCACCCCTTAGCCACAATACCCAAATGTCTAGATAAGTTTCAGAGCTTGAAAGGTTAATTCTCTCAGGCAAGGAGTTTGCGTTACAAGCTATACCCTTCATAGCCCTGATAGCCCGAAGGTGATAGTTAGCTACTCATGAATGTAACAAGAGATAGAACTCTCTAGTTTGATGACGGGTTAGGTATAAAGGCAATGAAGCTTGAGTTGGTAGCTAAAGATAAAAATCCTAACCCTTGAAAAAGCAAGCCAATCAAAGGCCGTTAGCCGAGGCTAATTATTCCACGAAAGCAGCAAGGCAATCCAGAGAGTTCCTCGCTGCGGTCAATACTCAGACAGGAAAACTAGGGTGAACCCGAGGTTGATTAGCAGTGGTGAATGATATGTTAGCCACGGTGAATGGCACTATGAATGATTTATTGGTCATATTTAGGCTAACTTGAGAAAGGAGTTGATAAGGGGTCAGACAACCCACAAAGAGCGAGAACCCCTAGTATAAGTAGAGAAAAAGGTAGTGAATAGTCACGAAAGATCAGTAAGAAATTCGTGGGCCTAGCAAATGAGATTGAGAAAAGAGCTCAATATAAAGAAAGTTAGACACAGGGATAGTAAGGTTTTTGAGACCTACATTTAAGGCATTAACTCCAACCTAGGGTGTTACCTTGTGAGACATTGAATGATAGAACATTAGTGTAGCCTCGAAATAATGTAAAATAAGACTACTAATAGTGAGCAGCCTAGAAAGGTGTACCTCATAGGTAACACCTAGAGGTAAATATGAGTAGCTCAGTAACAGAGGCTAAAAAAAAATGAGAATAGTTAGTAAGCTACAAGTTCAATGAGATGGCTAGCCTAGGCTGAGCATAAGCAAAAGCCTGGGGGAGATGACCAGTAGCATCGTTCCAAGTGAGATATGTTAATGAAAGGTTTAATGAAAGTTCTCCCTAGATTAAGAAAGAAAAGATAAGACATCCTGATGTCAGGGGAAACCACCCAATAGTGGTTAGTAAATTCTCCTAGATAGACCCCCTTGAGTCATAAAATGCAGTGATAAGGAAAAGAGGAAGAGCTGAGAAACTAGCTACAGAAAAGATATCCTCGCTTTAGTAATGACTAAATGAGTAGACTAAGCCCAAAAAAATAAATAGATAAGGGTCCGATAATTAGTTAAGGCACGTGAGTGATTAGAGCACCCAGTAGAGCATAAGTTTTCAATAAGATAGAGTCCAGTGAGAGCACGTGTCCTAGATTGGGTTATCAAAACCCTATAAATAGTATGCTGTGCTCCTGGGGATGAAGATAAAAAGGCTGAATAGAGAGAAAGCCCAGCTCTGAGCTGAACATAGAAATAAGCTGAGATAGACAGTTAGTGCTTTAGTATAGTCAGGGAAGCTGAGAGAGCTGGAGACCACCTAAAAAGGTGAGCCTCGTGTTATGTGGAGAAAGAGTGTAAGCCGAGAGCGCCATAGAATGAAATTCATGGGAATATATGAAATAAAATCCTTTTTACCAAGGGATGGTCTAGCTAAGAGCAGAGTGAGAGTATGAGAGAAAGTAGACCCCCTTGATATTACAGAGAGTGAACAAGTAAAAGAACCCTGGTAAAATATAGGTGCTCTTGAGCATAAAGAAACCTAAACTGGCAACAGAAATGGCCAATAGTAGAGTACCTTTTACCTAAGTAAGAGGATAAGAAAGGTAGAGAGAGAAAAGATGACAGTGTTCAAGCTGAGGACATATTAGATTGAGAATAGATATTCAGTTAATGTGCTTGAGTACTTAAGAAAGCACACTTGTTCTTGGCATAGACGCTCTTCTAGCATGATAGCACTCGAAGTAAATAAAAAATAAAAAATAGCCAAGCAATACAGAGAGATCTTGGGATGAAAACGAGGAAGAATCCTATTTTCCCCCAGCATTCTATGAGAATAGGGAAAATAAAGGAAAGTAAAAAAGGAATACTTTAGATTGTTGGGAATCTTGTAATATACAGGCGATAATGGCTCTGAGCTCAATCATGAAGCACCAATGTATTAATGTTTGATATTATAGTTTGCTTGCAATAGAGGCTACATGATATTAGGTCTGTCCAACCTAGTAGTAATGTGGCTTAAGTGCATAGCAAACGATGACATCAATTACAAAAGTGTCATGATAATTGAAGGGTATCCTAGTTAGCGAGATAATGAGATAAATAAGAAAAGAGTAAAAGGGATTATAGGAATACTAAAATAGTAAGAAAAGTATATAGAGAGGAATCTCTAGTAGAAAATGTCTAGATTTAGTATACATAACTTGAGTCCCTTATAGTATATGTAAATGAAATGAATAGGGACCGGTACATAACCTCTCTCCTACCAGAGATGTTAGCCACACTTAATGTGTGAGATGTCTAATGCCAAGGCACTTAAAAGTATAATGTAGGCATAGTCAGAAATTATAGGATATGAGAGAAAAAGATAGCTGAGCATAGTTAGAATAAGAAAAGAAAGCCCAAGTGAATAAGGGCTAAAGTGGGAATCTGAGGATCCCATAGGGAACAATGAATGAAAATTAAGATGCTCCTAAGTATTAGTACGATAGGATCCTAGAAAATGAGATGATACAGAACTCACTTCGCACGATGTACTTTTGAGTTTAGCCTCAGCTATTATGAGCGATGGTAACCAGACTTAGTGAGTATGTATTTTATTGTCAGATACAGTAATCTTAGGCTTTGACGTCTCCTGGAGAGGGATCGTAGTAGATCCTAATGTATCATAGCGGGTTGTAACAGACTCTAGTAGGGCTCTGAGAGATCGTAATAGACCAGAGGTCACAATAGATCCCACAGAGTTACAGAGAGCCCTAGCCATAGCATGATAGTTCTCTGGTGAGATGACGGCCTAAAATAGTTTTATAGAACAGTTAGTCTCAAAGACTAGTATAGTTTCAGTTAGCTTTCATCTTAGAGACTAGAGACTTCCTGAGTTTGGTAGACTGTTGCTATAGAGATATGAAGGCTTTACTCAAATAGTTAGACCACTGAATAGCTCTCTTGAGAGATGAGCATAATATATGGGATACGGAAAGCAAGAAATTAGCTTCCTAGATTTAGAGCCAGATAAACCACTGCCTAAAAAAAATTTGCCCTGACCAAGGGATAGAGAGATCCTCACGTGCTAACCTATATATTCAGAAAAGGGTAAGGTGTAGTTTTTATATGAGGTAAGTGGTACAGTATGCCTCCGGTGATTGAAACTGTAAGTATAGTTAGCATCCCACCAGAGCTTAACAGTAGTCAGTGGTAGTAGCTCTTTGATACCAGTATGAGACATATAAGTTATGCCTATCAGTGTTAAAACGAGGGACTATAAAATGCCACTGTAAGTGAGCAAAGAAAATGAAGAAAAGTCCCGACCTATAGAGACAGATGTAGTAGTACATAGAGAAATTGGGATCATTGAATGTAGAAACTCTTCAAAGGAGTTGTAATCCCAATAAGTAATTGAGATGTACAGCCTATGAAGAAAGAAATGTGAATGGTAACCATAGGATGAGCTAATAAGAAAGAACACAAAGATGAACAGTGGACAATACATATAAATAAGTAAACAGACAAACAGGAACCTCCGATAGCTGTAATGATCAGAAAAGATGATGACTTTATGAAAAGCTATTTGAGAGAAGACATGGGAGATTTGATACGAAATAAGTTACCTCCCAAGAATGTCAATGAGTCCACTGAAAAGAATGTTAACCCCTACAGACAGGTTGAAACTAATCAAATATGATTACTAAGCTCTCCCAGGATAGGCCTCTAGAGCCAGAACTCCTTTCCCTTATGAAAAGAACTAGCTAGTATGTTATAATAATACAGTCCTTATTAAGAGCTAGTAATGAAAATTCCCTGGCTGAAAGAAAATTCGAACGAGTGAAATTGCTGAGAAAAGCATATAGAGCCAGGAAGAAGGGAAAGAAAAGAGCAGTTAGCTAGAAAAGAAAAGAGTAAGAGAAAAGTATAGCCTAAATTTTGAGGATGAAATTTATTTAAAGGGGGAGAAATGTAACATCCGATTTTTTGAAAACAAAAAAAAATGTGAAAAACATAACATATGGTTTTCCTGTGAAATGAACAAAATTCACTAGATATAAAAGCAAGTCTTGTGAAATGAATTACTTAAGGTCCCAAAAAATTTAGGAAGCCCCGGGACAGTTTAAACCCCTCCGGTGGATGTTTTCCAATGTCGATTAACCTGAACTTTGACTAATTTATTTAGGAAGGTTTTAACTCTAATTTGAGTGATTTCAAAGGCATTTTATTTAATTGGAACCTAAATTTCATGATGGAAAAGACGATTCTAAAAAAGGAGTTAAAATGAGTCTAAACAGAGCAAACAGGCGCGTAGGGGCAAAATGGTCATTTTGAAAAATTGTAAAAGAGGCTTCTTAAGTAATATTACACCTCATCTCTTTCTCCAAGCTTCCATTTGCAAAAAAATGGATAGCAATGGCGTGACATTAAAGAGGGAGAGAGAGAAGAAGTTTAAGCTTCCGTTTAGGTAAGTAAATGACCTCGTTTTATCCCGTGTTAGTTAGAAAAGTTGTTCCTCTCTCTAAAAGCTCTCTAATGGTGGTTTCCTTTCTTGAAAACTTGAAGATTCAAGTCTAACCCAAGCCAAAAAGGAACTCTTTCCAAGAAATCAATTGGTGGAAGATAATCTATGTGAAGAGAGCTCCGTTTCAAGGTAAAACTTCACTTGAAACACTTGCAAAATCTTGTGTTTCTAAGCCATTTAAGCTTAGGTCTAGAGAGAGAAAGTGAGGACAAGAGTTTTTCTTGATGTGTTCTTGATGGAACTAAAGGTTATGGAGTGTGAGGATTAAGAATATACAATTAGAATTAAAAAGGGAGAGCTTTAGAATGCAAGTTATGGAATTTAGGGATTTCATTGCACCTAGGCTAAGATGAAGTTTCCTAATAGTAATTTAAGTTGTCTAAGAGTATAAATGAATTCCTAAGACACCAAGAGAGCCTCTCACATGCTTCTCCCATTAATGAAATTAAAACAACTCCATTAGTGCCACGGCTAAGGAGAGTTCACGCACCTAGGGAGTGGTTTAATTCCTTTCAAACTTAGTTTTGTATCATGTGTGATGGGAGAATATGAGAGGAAGCCTTGGAAAAGTTTTAGAAACCATAGAAAATGAGTTGGTGCCTTATGTTCCATAATGTGACATAAAGAAACAACATGTAGTTAGGCTCTTTATTTTAATTATGTGATGACTCCAAGAGGCTTAAAAGGAGTCAAGAATCATATTTGAAAGGAACGAATGGAGCCTAGAATTTATTTGAGGGGTGTTGCTTCATTAGGTGCATTTTAGAACCATAAAGGGGTTTATAGGTCAAGCTAGAGTTTAAGCAAGTTGTGTGGCCTTAGACTTTATTCCAAGAGTATAATTAGCTTCCATATGATGTGTCTAGGCCAAGAGGAATGATCTCCACCTCCTTGGATGTGTGAGGTCAAGGGAGAGGATTCAAAGCTTAAGGGAAAAGTGTATAAATGCTAGCAAGGTAGCTCTCTCCACCTTCTCTCATGCATGATTGCTCACTTTACTTGTCTTTGAATGTGTATATGTATTTCAAGCGATCAAAAATGTTCCAGCATGAGCTCTTACTTTATGGTACCATGATGATGCATTGTGTTTTCCAAATGATATATGCCTTGGTTTGCTTGAGTGTGGTGAGGCCAAGAACCTTTAGCCATGGTGAGGATGAGCCAAGAACCCTTAAGATTGGTTGAGACAAAGTAAAGAGCCTCCCAAAAGTGAGGTTGACTCCCAAAAGCATGGTTGAGTCTAAGAACCTCTTAAAGAATGGGGGAGGCAAATCCAAAATCCACAAGTAAATAGGTGAGGCCAATCCACTTGCTTGGCAAGCCTATGTATGCTATGTATGACTTTTTCAAATGCTAAGAATACTTCTTGAATGATTGCACATGTCCATATGCCATACATGCATTTGTGAGAATTGTTTTGCATGCTTTATATATGATTGAATGGGAGATGAGTTATTGGGATTCTTTGAATCTCATCCCCTCCTCTCCAATGTTCTAACATGGCAGGTGGACCAAGAGAGCAAGGCAATGGAATTATCTTGAAGATGAGAGCATGACATCAAAGTGTTTTGAAATTGTTACTTTAAAGCCTTATGGATAGCAATTGATGAAATCCCTAGTTGTATATGACCTATGATGTTATAAGCATGTATAATTATGTTAATGTATTGTGTGTAAATGAGAACTAGGGTTATGTGTATGGAAATACTCATTTTGGTCATGTAATGGCAATTTTGCATTATGGAATTTCATGTATGAATGGAAGTGGAATAGCCAAAATGAAATGCATAAGGTTTAGGCTCACTTGGGCAACTCATACAAGTCATAATCATACTTTTAGACTTACCCAAGAGGTGCTAAACCCCAAGGAAAGCCATTTGAACATTTTGGTATCCTATATGGAGCCCAAATTGACCATAATGGAACCCTATATCACTTTTTATCCAAATGAGTTCTTCTTGATCTGAGATTTAGTAGTTAGAGCTTGTTGAGAGCTTTTTGGAAGCTAAAGAACAGAATTTTTGGAGGTCTAGAGAATATTTGATGAATTTTTAAAGTTGGAGATTTTTTTGGTTTTGGTCATGTCACTGTTTATATTGGTCCGAAAATAAAATCTGTCACACAAGGTGCAAATGATATTCAATTGCCAAAAAAATGTATACAGAGAAACTAGACATTCCCTGTGATTTGTGCTAATTATAAGCACCTCATTTGGATGTTTAGAGAGGGAGATATGAATTTTTAAAGAATCTATTCAGTATCAGGAACTCCAGCCAGCCTCAATCAGTCTAGACTTCCTTAAACCAGTCTGAAGTTATTTTATCCTTCTAGCTAACATTCACAGCTTTCTAGATTGGTATCATTTGCATGGATTAGATTTTTTTGGAATTAATTGGACATTTTGAAGTTTGTTGCAAAATTCTATAATAGCACCAGTGGATAGCCAGATCTCTGGACGTTTTTGAATGTCAAACATCCTCTGTATTGGATGTTATTATCTAGACATATTTTTAGCATGAAGTAGACATGTGTAACTTTCCAGAATGGCTAAGAATACATGATTTCAATTTTTTTAGAATTAGTTATGATTTTTCAAAGTTTGTTACAGAAAAGAGAAAAATCTTGCCAAAAATATATACATGATTTTATGCTTCCCTTTGAGTTCCACGAGATGTAGGCCACTTTTAATGATGCAAATGAATTATATTCATATAATTAAATATGTGAATATGATGCATGAGTTCACACGATCCACGTGACACTGAATGAAATTTTTATACATGACGCAATGCAAAGAAATGTATTATTTTAATGGATTTTTCTTACTTCCCTCATGGAATGCATCATGTGAGCATGCAAATGTGTTAGAAATGAGCTAGAAATTATGGTGTTACAGCTAGAATGGAGTCCAATGATTGAATTGTGTCTTATTTGATGTGTCTAGACCAAGCAAATCAAGATCCTCTTAGGTGTAGGTGTATGGCCAAAAAGGAGAAGTAAGAAAGTAAAGGAGAAAGTTTGTATTCTTGGCACAAAGTAGCTCTCTAACCTTTCTTGCATGCATTTTATGGGTGTTTGATTGTCATTGGATGCTTGTATGTATGTTTGAACTATAAGATATGTTTATAGCCATTAAATTCATGCTGTGGTACCATTATGCTTCTTGAAACATATTTTGAATGTAAGATAACTTGAATGGGTTTGGTTATGCTAGAAGTCCCTTAGAATGGGTGAGGAGTTGCCAAAAGTCTCTAAGAATGGGTAAGACAAAGCCAAAAGTCTCAAGAAAGAGTGAGGCTAAGTCAAATGTCCCTTAAAATGGGTGAAGAAATCCAAAAGTCCCAAGGAAATTGGGTAAGGCAAGACCAATATTCCTTAGAGCCTATATTTGATTTGAATGAGTTTATGTAACATGAAATTATGTTTATGTATGATTACTAGAAGCTTTTATGGCATGCTTGCATTCTTTGACATGAAAATGCATCATATATGTATGTTTGAAAGGGTAAAGAGCTATTGGGATTCTTTGAATCTCACTCTTCTTCACATTATGTCTAACCATGTCTAGGTGAACTTCGAGGAGTAAAAATTGGAAGCCAAGGATCTTGAATCATTTTGACAATAGGATAGGATTTTGTGTAATGCAATGTCAAATTGTGTATGTATATAATGTTTATGAGATCTAAATTATTTAGCATATATAAAAGTATGTAAATATTATGTATGAATGGGATTTGGAGCCAAATGTATGCTTATGTGAATTTTTGACATCCTAGTGCCTTGATGTACATATGCATAAGTGACAACAAGGAAGGTGATTTTGAGATGTATGATGTGTTGGACCATTTGACAAGCTTTTATATGCTGCATTTATGCTTCGGGACATGCTCAAGTGGTAATGGAATGGCTAAAAGGCCATTTGATCCCATTTGACCCAATTATGGTTACAAAATGTGGCATAATCTTGAACTAAACCACAAATTGATCAAATGGACGATTTGATGCATGAAATTTGGCAATAATATAGGTCTTATCTTCATAGAGCCAAAAAACACTATTTTTGAAGCTCTGGAGAATTTATTATGAACTTTTAAAAGTTGGCCAAATTATGCAAAATTACCTTAGTTACTGTTCATATGTTTAGTTTGTATTTTTATGTCATTTAAGGGCCAAATGAAATCCAATACTTATGAAATTTTATAGGCATATAGATGATTTATAAGCTTTCTAGGGCCATTGAGTTTGCATGAAAAGGAGTTGTATAAATAGAGTTATAAATTTTTCAAGTTACAAGTCTGGTGGTGCCTACATACTATAGCAACTTCTAATATGCAATAGATTTCATAAGACAAATGAACTCATATGCCCTTGAGATTTTTACAAAAATTATGGCTCATCTTAAGCTTTCCATAGCCACTGAGAAGACCCCATTTAAAGCTCTGTAGAGGGAGATATGAATTTTTAAAATTTGGGTTTAGTTGCAAGATGCATTAGTGACCAGTGTTATTGTTCCATTAACTTTTGTAAGGTCAACTTAGTTGTTTTGGTCTCAAATTTTTATAGTAGTTAGAAGACATCCTGAGCATTCTAGAATGTAAAATTTGCATGATTTGGATTTTTTTAGAATTAATTATAATTTTTTAAAATTTTTAAAAGATTATGGATTTAAGGAAAGTTCAAGTTTGGTCTTGAATTTGTGTTGCCTACTCCAAACTCAAAATGGAGGTTTTGAATTGTGATGTTTCTGGTCCATTAAGTATATTGTGGATGGAAGAAAATGTTGGTAAGGCCAAATGGTCCAAATGATTAAAATTGAGTTCTTTTGGCTTATAATGTTAGTTATTTCCGCTACCTAAAGTGTGAATTTCTTGAAAATGGATTTAAATTGATACTTTTAGCTAGTACTAGTATAAAATTGATGCTAGATAAATATGGTGTTACAGAAAGATGGTCCTCCATAAATAGGAATTATCTGTGGGAAAATTATTTGTGTATGAGGTCCAAACATATAATCCATCATAGGAGATTAATAATTAAGAATTAGTTTTAATAATCTTAAGGTTCCAAGAGATTAATATGAACAATCATACATACATACTCATATACAATTACATATACATACAATAGAATAAAGAATTATGAATGAAAGATGTCTAAAGAATGGTTCATCACTCCAAGAAGAAGAGCATTTTGAGGTAGTTTTTTGCTTGTTTTCACTATAACAAAATTGTCCATTACCATCTAAAACATCAATTAACAAAAAGCACAATTCAATTAAAAAAAGATAATTTGGACTAAAAATGTAGTCACTTTGTTTAGTTGGAATTTGATTGGTTAGCATTTTTTGATGTTGGAGTTTTAGTAGCAAAATAGTTCAATTACTTACAACTATTCAATTGAAATACAATAAGTAGACAAAAAGACAAAAGCTGACAACTAACAATTATTTCACCCTTTTCAAGTAAAATAAAACAATTTTTCAATAATGAAAAAATAATTTAATGTAACATATAATAATACATTATTTTTTGGGGAAAAATATATTTAATAAGAATTAATTATTATTAAAAATTAATACAAAATTATTATATTTATGTCAATAATTATATATTCCATAATAAGAAGTTAAAAAAATAATAGAAAGTAATAATATTTAATATTACAAATAATAATTTAAATAAATAATAAAGAATAAAATCAAACTTTTTAAAAATAAAAAAAATCATAATTTCTAACAACAGTCAAAATTTATAATTGTATGTAAGTTGGAAAGTTCTAACAAACTATTAGTTAGAACTTATCTTACCAACTAGTAGTCGGACAAGTTTCGATTGATAGTTAGTTGGAACTTGGTCAGTCAAAAGCCATTCAACTACTAGTTGGTTGGAGGTTTTTCTGACCACATGTTACACCTTACTATATCTTATTCATTTAGTGCCATCTGATATCCATTTGGAGTACAAGTAAGCATAACAAACTCTTTTGTAGTGAAATTTTAATTACTAAATACATCAAATGAACTCGTAATGTTCAAAAATGGATCATTACAATTTCATCTTGCAAATTCATGATCAAGTATTTAGTTTCATCCAATATAATAGGTATATAAAGCTCACCTATATAATAGGAACCATTTTGGTTTAGAGTGTCCAAATTAGGCAAACTAAGACTTGCTTCCAATGTGCTCTAGCTATTGTAAAAAATTTAAATTAAAATGAATCCATATTGCCCTTCAAAGAACATGAAAACTGCAACTACATTAGAGACCAAAATTAATATAGGGTAGTTTTACTGGGATAATTTTGAAAATTCATAAAATATTCTGTATTAATCCAAAAATTACAAACTTGGACTCATGAAACTTTAGATGTGCTCTAATTTTCTACCAAGTTTCATGCCTAAATTTATCCATTAAGGCTTCTATAGGCAAGATACATTTTCAAACTCATTATAGGTCTATTTTGATCATTTTAGGTTCCAAACTTGCCATATTACCTATTCTTGTAATTTTCTTCTTTTGAGCAAGTTTCTTAATTAGCAACTAACTCATCTAACTGGTCTTTAACATAAAATATGGCCTACATCAAAATATAGGCACTTGTTTAATTTGCCTAAACTTCTATCTTGCCATCTTGCACCTTTGGTGGCCATATTGCATTTCATTGCTTCTAACTCTAATCTCATGACTTGCACACCATTGATAGATCATTTTACACTTGCTAGACTAGCCATATAACCATTTTCCATTTTGTGCTAGCTTATGGAACCTATAGATCTCATATGGTTTTTTCTACATGTAACACCATACTTTCAAGATTCAATTCATGCAATTCCCATACCTCATCTCATATAATTTCTATGGAGAACAACATAATGGCATAAGGACTAAGTCTTAAGAAGCATTTTTATATGAGTAGAATTTTTTTTTTGGAGTCCTATGGGCCATATAAACTCATCTATCACATTCTCATACTTAAACACATGAATACAACTCGTGGAAAGCAAAGGAACACATAAAACCCATGTTTGCAATTTTGGCCAGAGTTTTGGCTTTTCTATCACCAACTTTGGAAAATCATAACTAATTCTAAAAAAAATTGAAATCATGCATTCTTTGCCATTCTAGGAAGCTACACATGTGTAATTTATGTAAAAATATTACTGGTCCATGAAACGCCACACAAAAGACGTTTGACATTCGAAAAGGGTTAGAGGTCTAGCTGGCTACTGGTACTATCACAGGTTTCTATAGCAAATTTCAAAAATGTCTAATTAATTTCACAAAAGTCCAATCCATTCAAATGATACTAATTGGGAAAGCTGTGGATGTTAACTAGAGGAAAAAAATAACTCCAGACCAGCTCAGGCACGTTCAGGCATAAAAAATCAATCAAATAGTATCTGAGGTCAGTTGGAGTTCCTGATATTGGATAGTACGTTTAAAAATTCATATCTCCCTATCTAGACATCCAAATGAGCTGCTTCTCATTGGTGCAAGTCACTGTGAATGTCTAGTTTCTTTGTATAAAATTTTGTAGTAATTAGACATCATTTGAGCCCTGTGTGATAGATTTCAGTTTTAGACCAGTATGAACAGTGACATGACTAAAACCAAAAAATTTTCCAACTTTGAAAATTCATCAAATATTCTTTAGACCTCCATAAATTCTATTTTTTAGCTTCCTAAAAAGCTCTCAACAAACTCTACATGCATGCCAAGTTTCAAATCAAGAAGAGTTCATTTGGTCAAAAAGTATATAGCCTCATGAAATGGTAATTTTTGCCCCTTATCAAGAGTCACTTTGGTCCAAATGGTCTCTTCTCGAGTTTGGCACCTCTTGGCCAAGTTTAAAAGTATGAATATGACTTATGTGAGCTGACCAAGTGGTCCCAAACCTCATGCATCTCAATTTGGTTATTCCACTTCCATTTATGCATATATTTCCATAAGACAAAACTACCATGTCCAAAATGAGCATTTCTATACATACAACCTTAGCTCTCATTCATACATGATATATTAGCATAATTATACATGTTCATATGGTTACGTGACAATTTCATCAAAAGATTACATCATATGCCATGTGTATGGCTAAAAAGAAGGCAAAACTAGGCATATTCATATACTTTGATCCTAATTTTCTTCTTCAAAGCTTGGTGGCCTCCAATGCTTGCTCAATTGTTTTCATCTAGCATGTTAAGACATTGGAGAGGAGGGGATGAGATTTAAAAAATCCTAATAGCTCATCTCTCATTCAATAACACATAAAGCATGCAATATAAGTCTCACAAATGCATATATAAGCATATTAACATGTGCAATCATTTAAGAAGAATTCTTGGCATTTGAAAACATCATACATAGCATACATAGGCTTGCCAAGTAAGTGGATTAGTCTCACCCATTTACTTGTGGATCTTAGACTTACCTCACCCATTTCTTTAAGAGGTTCTTAAACTCAACCTTGCCCTTAGGAGTCAACCTCACTTTTGGGAGACTTTTTACTTTGTCCTAACCAATTCTAAGGGTTCTTGGCTCATCCTCACCATGGCTAGAGGGTTCTTGGCTTTTCCACACTTAAGCAAACCAAAGCAAGTACATAAAATATCATCTAGAAGCATAATGCATCATCATGGTACCATGACATATAAAATCGTGCTAGAATACTTTTTATAGCTTAAAACATACATACACACATTCAAGATAATGTAAGCACACATCTATGCATGAGAGAAGTTGGAGAGAACTAGCTTGCTTGCATTTGCATATTTTTTTCTTAAGTCTTGAATCCTCTCCCTTGACCTCACACACCTAAGAAGGTGGAGATAACTTCTCTTGCCCTAGACATATCATATGGAAGCTAATTATACTCTTGAAGCAAAGTCTAAGGCCACATAATTACTAGAAAGGCTAGGTGACTCATAAGGCTCTTTTATGGTTCCATAATGCACTTAATGCAGCAACCTTAAGAAAACATCATCTTGGCTCCACTTTATCTATTCATTCATGATTCTTTACTCCATTTAAACCTCTTGGAGTCATCATATACTCAATTCTAAGAGCCTAGCTAGGTGTTGCTTCTTTAAGCCATATTATGGAACATATAAGGCCATCTTGCTATCTATGACTTCCAAAATTTTTTCAAGGCTTCCTCTCATACTCTCCCATCATACATGATACAAAACTAAGCTTGGAAGGAATTAAATCACTCCCTAGGTGCATGGACTCTCCTTGGCCGAAGCTATGCTTCCATAAGGCACTAATAGAGTTTCCTTGCTTCCTTTGATGGGAGAATCATGTAGGATGCTCTTTTGATATCTTAGGAACTCATATGAACACTTAAACATCATAAAATTTGGCTAGGGTTCATGATAAAGTTCAAGGTGCAATCAAAACCCTAACTTTTATATCTTGCAAAATTCATGGTTTCTACTTAGATTTCTTTGCATATTCTTACTCTCCTCCCATAAATTCATAAAATTCATCTTTGGTTCTCCTTAAAATTCTAGCCCCATTGCATCTACATACATGGGGTGAAATAGGGAGAAAGAGGGAGAGGAAGTAGCTACCAAAGGATGGAAGATTTACCTTGTTTTTCCTTGTTTTCTTGCTTAATTCTCACTTTCCTTGGCCTCCTCTCTTCAAATCCGAATTTTCCTCTTAATTTCTCTCTTAAAATAGATTTATAAACTTTATTATAATCATAGGAAAGAAAGGGGAATGGAGAAGGAGAGGTTTGGAAAGGAGAAAGCATGAAAGCCTACTAAAATTCCATACCTTTGAGCTTGAATTTCTCCTCCTCCTCTTCTTCCTCTTGTTCGCCACTCTCCCTAAGGTTTTTTCTCTGGTTTGAGGTAGAAACATAATGGGCTGAATGAAGGGGAGAGTGGGGCACCTCATATATATAGGTGAAGGAAGGGAGACTTTTCAAAAATTCCCATTTTACCATTTGTTCTTAGCATTATTGTTTCTAACTCATTTTAACTCCTTTTTTAGAACTATTTTTTCTATTATGAAATTTAGGTTCTCAATTTAATAAAATGCCTTTGGAATCACTTAAATCAGAGTTAAAATCTTTTCAAATGAACCAGTTAAAGTTTGTAACATCTGATTTTTTGAAAATGAGAGAAAACGTGAGAAACGTAAAGTATGGTTTCTCCGTAAATGAATGAAATTCACCAGATATAAAAGGAAGTCCACTAAGATGATGTAGTTAAGGTCTCAAAAAATTTGGGAAGCATTCTAGACTCCTAAAAATGAGAATCCCGGGCTCAAAAAGAAAGAAAAATAGAGTTAGAATGAAGAAATAATTTCTTACGAAAAGTGCAAAATAGGAATTATTGAAAAAGTGCTTCTTCCTCCCTTATAAATAGGTGATGCCTCACACTTTCCCTCATTTAGCTTCAGATTATTCTGCCCAAAATTAGAAGAAAAACCTTAGGAGAGTGGCGCACCAAGGGAAGGAGAGAAGGAGGAGAAAATCCAAGCTTAAGGTATGGAAATTTACTTGTTTTTCATGCTTTCTCTTAACCAATCTCTTCTCCTCTTTTTCTCTCTTCTTTCCCATGATTTCTCTAAAGTTTTGAGGGCTATTTTGAAGGAAGAACAGAAGGGAAAGTTCAAAATTCAAGGGAAGAAGCTAAGGAAAGCAAAGAATAAGCAAGAAAACTAAGGAAATCAAGGTATCATGCAATTCTTCCACTTGATCTTCCTCCTCCTTTCTCTTATGGGTATTTCGACCTATGTAAGGTCAACCTTAAGGAGTTACATTTTCAACCAAACCAAGGGTGAATCTTAGGTATTTGAGGGAGAAGAACAAGAATATGCAAAGAAAATAACAAAATAACCATTAGATTTCAAGATGCAAATTCTAGAGTTTTATGTGCACCTTTCAAAATCTAATTTTATATGATGATTCCTAGGTCTAATTAAGAGTTTAAATGAGCTCCCAAGATCCCTAAGATGCTCCCCACATGCTTCCTCCTTCAAGAAAACAAAGAGAATTCCAAGGAAGGCAAAAAAGGGCATAGTCTCGGGCAAGCAAGGTTGGGGTAGCTTGGGAGAGTTTTAAATTTTTTTAAGGTCATTCTTGAGTCATGTATGATGAATGAAAATGAGGGGAGGCCTTGGGAAAAATTTAGAACTCATAAAAAGTGATTTGGTACTTTAGGTTCCACATTATGACCAAAAGAAGCAATACAATGATAGACCCTTTGTTTTAATTGTGTGATGACTTCAAGAGGCTTAAAAGGAGTCAAGAATCATATTTGAAAAGAAAGAATGGAGCCTAGAAATTATTTGAGGGGTGTTGCTTCATTAGGTGCATTTATAGATCATAATGGGGTTTATAGAACAACCTAGTGTCTAAGCAAGTTATGTGGCCTTAGAATTTGTTTCATGAACCTAATTGGCTCCAATAAATTGTATCTAGGCCAAGAGAAACCTTCCCCACACGTTTGTGGGTGTGTGGCTGAAGTAAAGGAGGGAGTTTCAAGAGAAAAAGTGTGTGATTGTGTGCAAGGTAGCTCTCTCCACCTTCTCTCATGCATAGATGTATGTTTAACCTATCTTAGAATGTGTGTATGTGTATTTTCAAGCCATGAAAAGTATGCTAGCATGATTTTATATGCCATGATTTCATGATGACTTATTATGTTTTCAAATGATGTTATGATGTTTGTTTGAGTTTGCTTGAGTGTGGAGAGGCCAATAAATCTTAACCATGGTGAGGATGAGCCAAGAACCCTTGAGATTAGTTGAAACAAAGCAAAGAGTCTCCCAAAAGTAAAGTGGGCTTCCAAGAGTATGGTTGAGTCCAATAATCTCCTAAAGAATAGGCAAGGCAAGTCCAAAATCTATGAGGAAAAGTGTGAGGCCAATCCATCCACTTAGTGAGCTCTTGAATGTCTTGTATGACTTGTTCACATGCCAAGCTTACTTCTTGAATGTTCATGACTTTCATGATATCCATGCATGCATTTTCAAGACTTACTTTGCATATATTATGTATGATTGAATGGGAGATGAGCTATTAGGATTCTTTAAATCTCATTCCCTCCTTTCCAATGATCTCACATATTAGGTGGACCAAGTGGATAAGGTAATGGAAGCCAACCACTTTGAAGGAGAGAATTTGACAACTAAGTGTTTGAGTTTTGACATTTTAAGGCCATATTTGTGTCAAATGCTGTAATCCAATGATGTATATGGCCATGATCTCTTGGACATGTATAATTATGATTATATGTGATGTATAAAAGAATGGATATGATATGTGAACCCTAGAAGGTAAATTGGGTATGTAATGTAGGGAAATGCTTTTTGAAAGTTTAATATGTGTGTGTATAATTGCATGTGGAATGGCCAAAATGAGATGCATGGAGTTTAGGACCATTTGGGTAGCTTACACAAGTCTTAATCATGCTTTTAGAGTTACCCAAAAGGTGCCAAACCCTAGAGAAAGACATTTGGTTACTTTAGTACCTCATATGGAGCTAAAATTGACCATAATTGAATCCGATATTAGTTTTTAGCCAAATGAGCTCTCTTTCTCTAAGATTTGGCATGCAATTAGAACTTATTGAGAGCTTTTTGGAAAGCTAAAGAACAAAATTTTTGGAGGTCTATAGAATATTTGATGAATTTTCAAAGTTGGCAATTTTTATGATTTTGGTCTGCTGCACTATTCATTTGGTCCAAAAATGAATTCTGTCACACAAGACTCAAATGTTGTCCAATTGCCACAAAATTTTATAGAAAGAAAATAGACATTTACAGTGACTTGTTCCAATTAGAAGAATCTCATTTGGATGTCTAGAGATGGAGATATGAATTTTTAAACATTTTGTCCAGTATTAGGAGTCATACCCGACTTGAGTTACTGTTCTATTGAATTCTGAGGTCTGGGCTACTTGAGTTGGTCTGGAAATATTTTTTTGCCTCTAGTTAACATCCACAGTGTTCCATATTGATATCATTTACATGGATTGGATATTTTTGGAATTAATTGGACATTTTTAAAATTTACTGCAGAAACCTGTGATAGCATCAGGAGGTAGTTTGACCTCTTGACATTTTTAGATGTCAAACATTCTCTATGATGGATGTTGTGGTTGGGAAACATTTTTAGTGTGAATTATACATCCGTAGCTTTCCAAAATGATTAAGAATATATGATTTTGATTTTTCTAGAATTAGTTATAATTTTCCAAAGTTTGGTCAGAAAAGGGGCCAATTTTGGCCAAAAATGCACATGATTATTTTGAGCTTTCCCTTGGGTTCCATGAGTTGTGGGCCACATTTTATGATCCACATGAGTTGTATTCATGTAACTAAATATGGAAAAATATTGTATGAGCTCACAAGGTCCACATGACACCGAATGAAATTTTTATACACGACGCAACGTAAGAAATTATTTTATTTTAACTCCTTTTCTTGCTCCTTTATGGAAATTATGAATGTGAGTCATGTAAATGTTATGATATGTGCTAGAAATACATGGTGTTAGAAAGTTTAGGTCAATTGATGTTGCAAAATATCCACTGGAGGGGCTTTAACTATCCCGAGATTTCCCATAGTTTTCAGGGCCTTTGAAAACTCCGGAGAACTCAAAACTTTCATTTAGAAAGCCCTCCTTACCCAATTCCATACCATACAAGCTTTAATACATTATACAAGAAGACTTTGCACTTGCTGGCAAAAACCTTGTTGACAAGGTCTCAGAATTCGCACTACAGATTACAGGATCTTGTCGACTGTAACATTCGATTTTCTAAAAACGAGAGAAAACATGAGAAACGTAACGTACGATTTCTCCGTAAACGAACAAAATTCACCAAATACAAAAGAAAATCCCCCAAGATGATGTAGTTAAGGTCTCAAAAAATTTGGGAAGCATTCTAGACTTCTAAAAATGAGAATCCCAAGCTCAGACGAAAAGAAAAATAGAGTTGGAATGAAGAAACAATTTTTTTACAAAAAGCTTACGAAACATAATGGCATTTTTGTAATTTTGAGCAAATTTTGGAATTTACATAAGAGGATTTTTTAAATAAAATTTTTGAATTTCCCAGGGTTCTTAGAGGCCTTAAAAACTATGGAAAGCCCTAAGACAGTTAAAACCCCTCCGGTGGATGTTTTCCAATGTCGGTGTACTCGAACTTTGATAGATTCGTTTAGGAAGGTTTTAGCCCCTATTTGAGTGATTCCAAAGGCATTTTACTAAATTGGGAACCTAAATTTCATAATAGAAAAGACGATTCTAAAAAAGGAGCTAAAAAGAAGGAGAAACAAAAATGCCAAGAACGAAGGGCAAAATAGAAATTTTTTAAAAAGTGCTTCTTCCTCCCTTATAAATAGGTGGTGCCTCACACTGTTCCTCATTTAGCTTCAGATTATTCTACCCCAAATCAGAAGAAAAACCCTAGGAGAGTGGTTCACCAGGGGAAGAAGAGAAGGAGGAGAAAATCAAGCTTAAAGGTATGTTTCCATGGTAGTTTTTCATGCTTTTCTTCATCCACACCTCTTCTCCTCCCTTCTTCTTTGTTTCCTTTAATTAAAATGGAGTTTATAAATCTAATTCAAGGGAGTTTCAAGAGAAAAAGTGTGTGATTGTGTGCAAGGTAGCTCTCTCCACCTTCTCTCATGCATGGATGTGTGTTTAGCTTGTCTTAGAATGTGTGTATGTGTATTTTCAAGCCATGAAAAGTATGCTAGCATGATTTTATATGCCATGATTTCTTGATGACATATTATGTTTTCAAATGAATGTATGATGTTTGTTTGAGTTTGCTTGAGTGTAAAGAGGCCAAGAACTTTTAACCATGGCGAGGATGAGCCAAGAACCCTTGAGATTGGTTGAGACATAGCAAAGAGTCTCCTAAAAGGAAAGTGGACTCCTAAGAGTATGGTTGAGTCCAAGAACCTCCTAAAGAATTGGTGAGACAAGTCTAAAATCTATGAGGAAAAGTGTGAGGCTAATCCAAACACTTAGTGAGCTCTTGAATGTCTTATATGACTTATTCACATGCCAAGCTTGCTTCTTGAATGTTTATGACTTCCATGATATCCATGCATGCATTTTCAAGACTTGCTTTGCATATATTATGTATGATTGAGTGGGAGATGAGCTATTAGGATTCTTTGAATCTCATTCCCTCCTCTCCAATGATCTCACATGCTCGGTGGACCAAGTGGACAAGGTAATGGAAGCCAACCACCTTGAAGGAAAGAGTTTGACAACAAAGTATTAGAGTTTTGTCACATTAAGGCTATATTTGTGTCCAATATTGTAATCCAATGATATATATGGTCTATGACTACTTAGAAATATGTAATTATGATATTATGTGATGTATAAATGTATGGATATGATATATGAACCCTAGAATAGAATTTAGGTATGTAATGCCAAGGTATGCATTTTGGAAAGTTTGATGTAATGTACATATGTGTGGATGAAAAGGCCAAAATGAGATCTATGAGGTTTGGGACCATTTGGGCAGCTCACACAAGTGCTAAGTGTGCTTTTAAACTTGCCCAAAAGGTGCCAAGACCAAGGGAAGACCATTTGGTCACTTTGGTACCCCATATGGAGCTAAAAATGATTATAATGGAATCCTATATCACTTTTTAGCTAAATGAGCTCTTCTTGCTCTAAGATTTAGCATACAATTAGAGCTTGTTGAGAGCTTTTTGGAAAGCTAAAGAATATAATTTTTAGAAGTCTACAAAATATTTGATGAATTTTTAGAGTTGGCAATTTTTATGATTTTGGTCTGCTGCACTATTCATTTGGTCTGAAAATGAATTCTGTCACACAAGGTCCAAATGATGTCCAATTGGCATGAAATTTTATACAGAGAAACTAGACATTTACAGTGACTCGTGCCAACTATAAGAACCTTATTTGGATGTTTAGAGAGAGAGATATGAATTTTTAAACATTTTATCCAGTATCAGGAGTCTTACTCGACCTAAGTTACTGTTCTATTGAATTTCAAGGTTTGGGCTACCTGACCTAGTTTGGAAATATTTTTCCCCTCTAGCTAACATTCATAATGTTCTATATTGGTATCATTTTCATAGATTAGATATTTTTGGAATTAATTAGACATTTTTAAAGTTTGCTGCAGAATTTTGTGATAGTTCCTGAATGTAGTTTGACCTATGGATCTTTTTGGATGTCAAACATCCTCTGTGATGGATGTTATGGTCTGGAAATATTTTTTGTGTGAACTAGACATAAGTGGCTTCCTAGAATGACCAAGATTGCATGTTTTCAATTTTTTTAGAATTAGTTATAATTTTCCAAAATTTGGATAGAAAAGAGGCAAAATCTGTCTGAAAATAAACCTCTATGTTTTATGATTCATTTCGGTTTTTCTTGAGATGTGGGCCATATTTTATGATCCAAATGAGTTTTGTTCATGTAATTAAATATAAGAATATATGGTATGAGCTCACACAGTCCACATGACACTGAATGGAATTTTTAAATACGACGTAATGTGAAAATATTCATTATTTTATGTTATTTTCTTTGCTTTTCTATGAGTTACATGATGTGAAGCATGAGAATAGCATGAGAAAAGCTAGAAAATATATGGTGTTACATTGAATAGATCTTGGACCCAAGTGCTGATGTAACACCATAACTTCTAGCTATGGAAAGGCCGGATGTTACAACTGAGATGTTATCTCAGCCCTTAAATTAACTTGGTCCGCTGCCATACTTCATGCTCAATATACATTCTAATGGTCACATAACATAATCTCTCATTTTCAAAAAATCGGATATTACATTACACCTAGGCATATTTAGCCCCTTCCATGCATCTAGACTTCCTTCTAATCTCTTATGGGACTTTCATATAACTCATTAGAAGCATCAAATGAAGTATCAACTTTATGCAATATTATTTTGACTACCTAGGGTTTTACTTGAACTTTGAATTTTTGACTTTTACAATTGGCTTCCATAATTCAAACCAATACTTCCCTTAGTCTCTATAATTCTCTAGAGAGTCTCTAATTATCTTAGAACTCAAAAACAAGCTCATATAATGCCATTTCCTATAGGGCACCCAAGACTATGCATCCATAGTGCCATATGGAATTTTCTTGCTTCCTTTGGTAATTTCTCCTCATTTCCACAACCTAAATGAATTTTACATGCTCCATATGATCAATTATGTAACACCTTAACTATTTGGCTCCTCTTTTAGCTACTATAGTTCATCAGTAGTTCATTTACTCATGCAGGTAGTTACTATATCCCAAAAAAAAATGAAATACATTCATTTACCTTCCAACTTTAACGGATAATGCATTGGTAATCATTCATTACCAATTTACCTTATCAATTAAAAGTTACAAAACTTACCTTACCATCTGAAGGAAATTCGAAAAAGTTTCCCTTTATAAAATTAGCTACCCAAACCAATTAAATGGTCACATTTCAACCCAGAAACTCACAAACATAGAAAATAAAAATAATAATATCACTAAGGAGTCATACAAACATAAACTAAATTTACATCACTACTTCACATTTTACATCACTAAGGAGTCAAACTCAGCATATAAATCCATTATAATATTACATAAATAAGATACATATATGTTTCATACTGTTTCTATTTCAAACATCACTTCATTTCCTTTCCTTTGTGTGCATTGGTACTTCTACCTAGAATTGGTTAGTAGGAAGAATAGAATTAAGGATATGATTTGAGAAAATCTTAGTAGCTATACTCAAACCACAAAGTTTGCACTAGATAATCAAGCAAGAATAATGCAAGTATGCATGGTTATACAATTATGTCATAAGAACTAATATAAATCTTTCACTTGCTTTCAACATGCTCTATCATGGCTATGAACTCATCTTACCTTAGGCCTTTCTTTTAGGCTTAGGAGACTACTGCGTCTATACCCATTGCCCTTCTTTGCCTTAAAGCCTTAGCTCATTAATCATAACACGTAAAACATGACATATAATTTATGCAAGACATTATAGTATATATTGTGAGAACAACCAATACAATACAATGCACATCAAGCTCAGACAAGTCTGCATGCAACTAAGGAGGGAAGAGTAAATTACCTTGTATAGATAAAAGGAAACCAATAGAACCTCTAGCCTTCCTTCTTTTTGTCTTGTTCCTTTTCCTTTTCTTTTTTAACTCTACATCTTCAATGGGATGGAGCCTTACTAGCTTGTCCTAAAAATATAACATGAACATAACATCATCGTCTTTAGCTCATAACAACTTATCTTAAATTTGTTTGGCTTTTAACTATGCATTAAGCCACTTAAAGTGCACTCAAAACCCTCTTTTACTTACTTTCAAGATACAAGCCTACTAGTTGAAAATTACATAATTTAAAATGCTCAAATTTAATCATATTTGAGGTCCTAAACTTATGAAATCCCTTTTGGGTTTTAACTTCTCGTAATTAGTTCTTCACTTGGGCTTTAGGTTAGGGATTTCAGTAAACATTGATCCTTGGCAAGCTTATGTTTCTAGAATTCATAATTTAAGCCACAATTCCATATTGACTATTTATATAGTCATTGGTACTATTCATTTTGTATTTTCACTTTTTGACATATTAGAACTCATTATCTATCCTTAAGCCTCAAGGGGTAACTTTTAAAATCCAACTTCTAGACTTCAAAATCTTACCACATATAATCTATATAACCTCATTAGGATTCATTAGAGGCATCACAAGTTTGCTCATATAAGCCTAACACCAATTGGTTACATATTGCCCTTTCTTGAACCCTAAATATTCAACTTTTAAATTCAATCAAATGCTTGTGTTATTATTCTTATATCATTTTAACACTATCCATATCCCTAGAATCATTTGAATAAACTTTCTAGGCCCTTCAATTTCTTCATGGCCAAATAGGTACCATAAAAAACCTAACTTGGAGATTTCAAGGATTCATTCAATTCTAGACTTAGATTCTTATTCCTTGTGTCACACCATATCAAGATATCCCATAATTTATACCACAATTGGCAAATATGTTCATTTTCATGAAATTCACACTTTTAGCAATGAAAATAATTATCATCATAAGCCAAAATAATTCAATTTTTATTAGATGGGACATATGGGCTTACCAATATTATCTTCCATCTATAACACACTTATTGGACCAAAAACATCACATCTAGAAGCATGAAATTTGGGTTGGACTAAGCTACACAATTTCAAGAAGCAAACTTGCATTTTTTCGTAATTCCATATTCTGATATGAATTTTGAAAATTCATAATTAATTCTAGAAAAATTCAAATCATCGAAACAATAGCTTTTTGGAAATTGCAGATGTCTCCTAATTTTCATAAAAAATTTATATCAAAACAACCACGTTTAGCCCACGAAAACTAATAGAATAGTACATCAAATCTGGTGGTTGTTTTACAACAAATCTAAAACTTCAAAAATTCACATTTCCCTCTGCAGAGCTCCAAATGGGGTGAACTTAGTGGCTATAGAATGCTTAGGATGCCTAATATATGCTTGTAAAATTTCATGAGCATTAGACTCCACTTGGGCCCTGAGTGACATCGGAAAGCAAACTGACCACATGATCAGTGACAATGACTATTTTTGCATAATTCAGCTAACTTTGAAAAATCATAATAAATTCTTTAGCGCTCAAAAAATAGTGATCTTTGGCTCTATGAAAATATCTAGATGAGATCTATATTATTGCTAAATTTCATGCACAAATGCATCCATTTGTCTAGCTTGTGGTTCAGGCCAAGAATATAGCAAATTTTAGGGTCAAAGTGGTATGAAATGGTGTCAAATGGCCTTACACACATTCCATGAACATTTGAGCACATCCAAAAGTATAAAAAAAACATATAGAAACATCCTAAATAGTCCAAATCATCATAGAGCTCAATTCCACTATCCTACTTGCATATATACACATTCACATCAAGGCTTCAAGACGCCAAAATCATGCATTCTCATTCATTTGGTCCCATATTTGGTTCATACAACATATTTGCATGTTTTTACAATTACTCAAGGGTTTACATCTCAAAAATAGTTTATAAATACATACTTTCCATCAAATTACATTAAAATTTATTTTATTGTCAAAGTATAGCTACCCATGCTCCTTGGTCTCCGCTCTTTGCTTCTTGGGTTTTACCTAGACATAGTTAGATGGAAAATGGGGAAGAGTGAGATTCAAAGAATTCCAATAGCTCTTTTACCATTTCAAGTAAGCATAGAAGCCATATATTCATGTCAAAGAATACAAGTATGCACCAAACACTTCAATAAATCATTCAAATCATATTTTCTATGTTACAAAAATATGTCAAAGTTAAGAACAAGGTTTAGGGACTTTTGGTCTAGCCTCATCTTATTATTTGGGACTTTTGGATTAGCCTCATGTAATGTAACACCATAACTTCTTAGCTTATCTCATGCCTTTAAATAACTCATTTCCAAGAATCATGTAAATATTCAAAGAAAAAGGCATTAAAATAATACATTATTTAATGTTGCGTCGTGTATGAAAATTCTATTCGGTGTCATGTGGATCACATGAGCCTATGTATCACGTTCTCATATTTAATTACATAGATACAACTCATTTCAATCATCAAAAGTGGCCTACAACTTGTGGAAGGCAAAGGGAAGCATAAAACTCACATATACATTTTTGGCCAGAATTTCCCTTTCCCTGTCACAAATTTTAAAAAATCATAACTAATTCTAGAAAAATCAAAATCATAAATTCTTTTCCATTCTGGAAAGCTAAACATGTCTACATTATGCTAAAAATATGTCCAAGCCATGAAACACCACACAGAAGAAATTACCTTATTTTTCCTTATTTTCTCACTTGAATGTTGTCTTCTTTGGGCTCCTCTCTTCAAATCCAAAATTTCCCCTTAATTTCTCCCTTAAAATAGATTTATAAATTTCATTATAATCATAGGAAATAAAAGAGAATGGAGGAGAAGAGGTTTAGAAGGAAGAAAGCATGAAAAACTTACAAAATTCCTTACATTCAAGCCTTGATTTCTCCTCTCCTTCTTCTTTCCGTCTGAACCTAGATTCTTATTTTTTTTAGAGTCTATAATGTCACTTAAATTTTTTGAAACCTTAACTAATTCATTTCAAGGGACTTGCTTTGAAAATGCGCTCATTTTTGTCGTTTAACAAAATTCGGACATTACAATTCTCCCCTCTTTAAAAAATTTCGTCCTTGAAATTTAGATAACATACCTCATGGGAAGAGTTTTGGATGCTTCTTTCTCATATCATCTTCTAGTTCCCATGTAGCCTCTTCACGAGATAACGCTTCCCAAACCACTTTCACCAACAGTATTGTCTTATTATGTAATTGCTTGAGTCTAACATCCACGATCTGATCCAGTGATACTATGTATGATAGATCATCCTATTACTGCACATTCTCATATTCTATGATATGTGAGGGGTGGGGCTAATACTTTCTAAGTTGTGAAACATGGAATACATTATGTACTTGGCTCAAATTTGGGGGAAGGGGTAGTTTGTAAGCCACAAGTCCTACTTTATCAAGAATCTGGAAAGGATTTATGTACTTTGGACTGAGCTTTTTACTTTTAATGAATTGACCTATCTCTATGACTGGGACTGTAACACTAAAAATTTCTAGCTTTGTCTCATACTACTTCTAAATCTCATGCCATAAAGTACATAAGAATAAGAGAAGATGGCATTAAAATAAGGCATTTCCTTGCATTGCGCTATGTATAAAATTTTCTTTCGGAGTTCCGTGGCCATATGGGCACATACTATACTTTCCCATATTTAATTACATCAATACAATTCCTTTCCATCACAAAATCATGCCCACAATTCATGGAAACTTAAATGGAGCATAGAACATAGAGTTTCATTCTCGGCCAGAATTGCTTCACTTTCTGACCAAATCTTGAAAAATCATAAATAAATCTAAAAAAATCAAAATCATTCAATCTTGGTCATTTTGGAAAGCTTACGATGTCTATTTCACACTAAAAATATGCCCAGACCATAACATGCATCACAGAGGACATTTGACATCCAAAATAGTCCAAAGGTCTGACTGAATTCTGGAACTATCACAGAATTCTATAGAAAAATTTGGAAATTTGTGGATGTTAACTAGAGGGGAAAAATATGTCCAACTCAATTCATCAAGCCCAGACCTCAGAATTTAATGGAACAGTATTTCTGGTCGGGCAAAATTACTAATACTGGATAGAAATTTCAAAAATTCATATCTCCCTCTTTAGACCTCCAAATGAGGTGCTTCTAGTTTGCTCGAGTCACTGTGATTGTCTAGTTTCTCTGTATAAAATTTCATGGCAATTGGACATCATTTGGGCCTTATGTGATAGAATGCAATTTTGGATCAAATGAATAGTGTAGCAAACAAGAAACCATGAAAATTGCCAACTTTGAAAAATCATCAAATATTCTATAGAACTCTAAAAATTATGATCTTCAGCTTCCTACATAGTCCTCAGTGAGACCTAATTTAATGCCAAATCTCAGATCAAGACTAACTCATTTGGCCAAAAAGTGACATAGAGTTCTATTATGGTCAATTTTGTCTCTATATGGGGTACCAAAATTGCCAAATGGCTTTCCCTTGGTTATGGCACCTTTTGGGCAAGTCTAAAAGCATATTTAAGACTTGTGTGAGCTGCCTAAATGGTCCCAAACCCCATGCATCTTATTTTGGCCATTTTTCCCACACTTATGCACATTTACATCATACTTTCAATTACATACTTGGGCATTACAACCTCAAAATATATGCTAAAGTTCATACCTCATATCCACACATTTAAACATCACATAATAGCATATTTACACATGTCTCAAGGGTCATAGACCATTACAATATTATATACATCATGAAACATCATTATGGTTCCAAAATGGATAAAACTAAACATATGCTTGTCAATCTTCCTTCTTCATTGTTGTTGACTCCCATAACTATAGCCACTTGGTCCACCTAGCATGTTAGATCATTGGAGAGGAGTGGATGAGATTCAAAGAATCCCAATAGCTCACCTTCCATTCAATCATACATAACATATGCCAAGCAAGCCTTAAAAATGCATGCATGGTTATCATGGAAGTCATGAACATTTAAGAAGCAAACTTAGCAGGTGAACAAGTCATACAAGTCATCCAAAAGCTCACCAAGTGTTTGGATTGGCCTCACACTTTCCACATGGATTTTGGACTTGCCTCACCCATTCTTTAAGAGCTTTGGACTCAACCATACTCTTGGGAGCCCACCTTGCTTTTGGAAGACTCTTTACTTTGTCTCAACAAAGCTCAAGGGTTCTTGGCTCATCCTCACCATGGTAAAGAGTTCTTGGCCTCTCCACACTCAAACAAACATCATGCATACATTTAAAAATATAACATGATATCATGAAATCATGGCATTTAAAATTATGCTAGCATACTTTTCATGACTTGAAACTACATATACACACATTCTAAGATAAGCTAAACACACATCCATGCATGAGAGAAGGTAGAGAGAGCTACCTTGTGTACACTCACACACTTTTTCCTTGAAATTCAAGCCTCCTCTTTCGGCCACACACCCACAAATTGGTGGAGATGGTTTCTCTTGGCCTAGATACAATTTATAGGAGCCAATTAGGTTCATGAAACACATTCTAAGGCTACATAACTTGATGAAACACTAGATTACTCTATAGGTTCTATTATGGTCCATAAGTGCACCTAATGAAGAAACACCCCTCAAATGATTTCTAGGCCTCATTCTTCCCTATCAAATATGATTCTTGACTCCTTTGAAGCCTCTTGGAGTCATCACACCATTAAAACAAAAGGTCTAGCTTCATGTTGCTTCTTTAGGTCATAATATGGAACCTAAGGCACCAAATCAATTTCCATAAGCTCTAATTTTTTTCCAAGGTGGCACTTCATTTTCATTCATCAAATATGACTCAAGAATGGCCTTATAAAAATTTTAAACTCCCCTTAGCTATGAGAACTTGCTTAGGCCGAGACTATGCATGATTTAGGGTTCCCTGGAGTGTGCTTTGTTTTCTTGAAGGAGGAAGCTTGTGGGGATCATCTTAGAGATCTTAGGAGCTCATTTAAACTCTTAATTAGGCCTAGGAATTATCATATAAAATCAGATTTTGGAAGGTGCACACAAAACCCTAGAATTTGCATCTTGAAATTTAATGGTTTTTTGATAATTCCTTTTGCATATTCTTAATCTCCACACCCTTTTCCTTAGATTCATGCTTGGTTCTGCCTAAAAATCATCTCCTCCTAGGGTTTTCTCAAGTGGGGTGAAATGGTGGAGAAGGGAACCAAAGATGACAACCATAGGAAGAGAAATTACCTTGTTTTCTTGCTTTTTCTCACCTAAATCTTGTGTTCTTTGAGCTCCTCTCTTCAAATCCGAATTTTTACCTTAATTTCTCCCTTAAAAAAGATTTATAAACTTCATTTTAATTAAAGGAAACAAAGGAGAATGGAGGAGAGGAGGTTTGGATGGAAGAAAGCATAGAAAACTGCTAAGAATCCATACCTTTTTCTTGATTTTTCTCATCCTTTTCTTCCCCTTCTTGTGAGCCTAAGAGAAAAGATCATATTTTGTATGTTGGGCAGAAATTTTGTGCTTAAGGAGATGGGAGAAGAAAGGGGAAGTGTGTGGGAGCTTCTAGAAACATACTTTTTCAAAAATTCTAATTTTATCCTTCCGTAATGGCAATTTCGTTTCAGCTTCATTTTAGCTCTTTTTTTAGAATTGTCTTTTCCATTATAAAGTTTAGGTTCACAATTTAATAAAATGCTTTTGGAATCACTCAATTTGGAGCTAAAACCTTACCAAACAAACCAGTCAAAGTTCGGGTCAATCGATGTTGGAAAACGTACACCGGAGGGGTTTTAACTGTCTCGGGGGTTTTCATGGTTTTCAGGGCCTCTGAGAACACCAAAAAACTCAAAACTTTCATTTAAAAATCCCTCCTATGTGAATTCCAAAATTTTCTCAAAATCACAAAAATGCCATTACATTTCATAAACTTTTCGTAAGAAATTGTTTCTTTATTCCGTTTTTCTTTCTGTCTAAGCCAAAAATTCTCATTTTTAGGAGTCTAGAATGCTTCTCAAATTTTTTGGGACCTTAGCTACATTGTTTCGAGGGATTTCCTTTTGTATCTAATGAGTTTATTTGTTTATGAAGAAACCATACGTTATGTTTCTTATGTTTTTTCTCGTTTTCGGAGAACCGGATATTACAGGGACACTTTAATGAAGACATGGTCCCCAATCTCAAACTCTAACGGCCATCTATATTTATCTGTATAACTTTTCTATCTACTTTGGGCCATTAGGAGTTTCTTTCTAATGGTTTCAATTTGTTTAGAAGTTTGGTCCACTAACTATGGGCCTATAAGGCTCCACTTTCCTAGCTTAACCCAACACATTGGAGACCTACACTTTCTCCAATACAATGCCTTATACGATGCCATCTGTATACTTGCATGATAATTTTTATTATAGGCAAACTCCGCTAGAGGCAAGTATGTATCCTAGTTGCCTTTCATCTTTAGCACACACGCCCTTAACATGTCCTCTAGGGTTTTGGATGTTTCTCTCTGTCTGTCCATTAGTCTGTGGGTGATAGACTATACTAAATCAAAGTCTGGTACCAAGAGCATCTTGTAATGATCTCCAAAAATTTGAAGTGAATTTGGGATCTCTATCTAACACTATGCTCCTAGGTACACCATGCAATCTAACTATCTCCCTGATGTATAGCTAGGCTAGCTTATCTAGGGTATAAGTGACTTTCATAGCTAGAAAATGTGTTGACTTTGTTAATCTATCCATTATTACCCATATTACATCATGCCCCAATGATGTTTTGGGTAAACTCATGACAAAATCTATAGCTATGCTATCCCATTTACACTCTGGGATATATAGGAGCTGAAGTAACCCAGTTGATTTCTGGTGTTCTATCTTAACTCTTTGACATACTGGACATTGAGAGACATACTCTGCTATGTCTATTTTCATTCTAGGCCACCAAAGCATTTTCTTTAAATCCTTATATGTTTTATTACTACTTGGATGAATGGTATATTTACTTTTATATGCCTCATCTAATATTTTCTCTCTAATTTTTGTATTTCTAGGCACATACAACTTATCTTTGTATCTCACTATATCATCCTCAGATAGATTAAACTCCTAAGTGCTACCTTAGGCTATCTTATTTACATAGTCATTTGTCTGTTGAACCTGTCTTACTTGTTCCCTTAGGTCATTTTCTATTTGGGTTTCACTCATTAATAATTTCCCCAAATACACCTCACAGAAGAGACTCATATATTTGAATTTCTCAATCAATTCCTGCTCTCGGATCATTATATAAGCCATGTGTATGGATTTTCTACTTAGGGCATTAGATACCACATTAGCCTTACTGGGATAGTATTTCAATGTGAAATCATAATCTTTCAAAAATTCTAACCATCTCCGTTGTCTCGTATTCAGCTTTTTTCCTTCAAATAAATATTTAAGGCTTTTGTAGTCGCTGTAAATTTCTATAGCTGCCTCGTATAAGTAGTGCCTCCATATTTTCCAAGCAAACACCACTGTGGCTAACTTTAGGTCGTGTGTGGGGTAGTTTTCCTTATGAGATTTTAGCTGTCTAGAAGCATAAACTACCACTCAGCCTTTTTGCATAAGCACACATCCTAACCCTTTCTTTGAGGCATCACTATAGACTACAAAAGTCTTTCTAGGGTCAAGGAGTACTAGGACTGGGGCCGTGGTTAACTTGTCCTTCAACTTTTGAAAACTACTCTCACATTTTTCATTCCACATAAATGGTACATTCTTTTTAGTAAGATAGGTCAGTGGCATCGCTATTTAAGAAAAGCCTTGAATGAACCTCTTATAGTAACTTGTTAAACCTAGGAAGCTCTTAATCTCTGTCACTGTCCTAGGTCTCTCCCACTGTAACACTGTCTCTACTTTATGGGGATCTACTATGACCTTTACCTAAGAGACCTAGAAATTGAATTTTAGTGAGCCATAACTCATATTTACTAAGTTTAGTATACAACTGTCTCTCTCTCAAGGTTTCCAAGGCTAATCTCAGGTGTTGCTCATGTTCCTCTCTACTTTTTGAGTAGATGAGGATGTCATCTATGAACACAGTTACAAATCTGCCTAAATATGGCCTGAAGACTTTGTTTATATAATCCATGAATACTGCAGATGCATTTGTCAACCTGAAGGGCATACCTAAAAATTCATAGTGCCCTATCTAGTTCTAAACACTGTTTTGGGAATATCCTCAGCTTTCATTCTAAGCTGATAGTATCCTGATCTGAGGTCTATCTTAGAGAAAACTGATGCTCTTACTAACTGATCTAGGAGGTCATCTATACGAGGAAGAGGGTACTTATTCTTAATGGTTATCTTCTTGAGTTCCTGGTAATTTATACATAGCCTAAGGCTCCCGTCTTTCTTCTTTATAAGACTGGAGCTCTCCATGGCGAGACATTGGGTCTAATAAAACCCTTCTCTAAGAGCTCTTCTATCTATTTCTTAAGCTCAGCTAGCTCGATGGGAGCCAGCCTATATAGGGCCTTAGACACTGGACCTACCCCAGGTATAATGCCTATAGGAAACTCGACCTCTCTCTCTAGGGGTAGTCTGCTAATCTCTTTAGGAAATACCTCTAGGAACTCTTTCACTACTAGAATCTCATCAATACCCTCTTCTACCTCAGCTTAGACTGAAAAGAAAACTAAATACCCCTGACAACCATGCCTTAGTGATCTCTTAGCCTAGGAGGTGGTCATAATAGATAACTCAATCCTCATACAAGGCACAATCCCACACTCAGGTAAAGTAATACATCTATGGCTACAATCTACTGTGGCATTATTTGCAGACATCTAGTTTATGCCAATGATCACATCAATATCAATAAGGGACGCACAAATCAAATCAAGGGTGGTAAGGCAATAATTAAACTGGATCACACAATTCAAACAAGCATGGGAGATAATGGCTCAATTTTCTGTGATGGTAGATACATGTAAATCATATGGTAGTATGTGCATACTTAGACCCAACCTCCTAGCACAGTCATATGATATGAAAGAATGGCTAGCACCCAAATCAAATAATGTAGTTATAGAAAAATCATTTATTCTAATAGTACTTTAGATCAGACTGAGGGACTGGCTAGCCTTCAATTGTGATAGGGCAAAGACTTTACCCTAGATCTAAGGTTTGGGAGCAAGAGCCATCTCCCTCTGCTATATGAATTATGGAGGAGCTTGTGTGTAATCCCTGGCCATGTGTCCTGGCCCACCACACCTAAAACATACATACTGCCCCACATAGCATGATCTAGTTCCATGGCTTTTACCATACTAGGGACATGTGATAAGTGTGAAGTTACCTTTGCTAGATTAAGTCCTCCGTTTCTTGCCCCTTTAGCTCCATTAGCTCTTGCTACCTCTCTTATTGGTAATTGCAGCCTGTGATCCCTCTCTAGGTCTCTTAAGCTTAGGGAAGGGTGGTCTAGCACTAGAGGTAGGCTGCATCATCCTGAGGTTTGCCTCTGTCACTTTGCATATCTCAACTAGGGTATTAAAGTGCCTAATTCTCTGTGGCACTACCTTGTCTCTCATTCCAGGAAGCAAGCATTTCTCTAATCCGTTTGCTTTCCACCTTTCATCATCATGCCTCTATAAATAAGAGGAATATTAGGAGAGCTCTACAAATTTCACCATATACTGGTCCACGAAAATTGATGATTGCCAACTTCCATATACTTTTTCCCTTTTAATTAGGCATTTTGATTATAAATTTTAGCTTAAAATATTTTAATTAGAGGGTAATTGAGTTTATTGGTCACATTCTAGAAATTGATTTACAAAATTTTGGAATATTAGTGCATAAATCTTTTTAAATGAATTTGGTGAATGTTTCCTACTTCATCTGTAACACCATATTTACCTAGTTTGCTTTATACCATTTCTAAGTTCCATTCCATGAACCACATTAGTTCTCAAGGAAAAAGGGATTAAAACATTCAATTTTCCTTGCATTACGTAGGGGATAAAATTTTCATTTGGCATCTAATGGACCATATGAGCTCATGTATCACATTCTTATATTTAATCACATAGATACAACTCATTTCCATCCCCAAAATTGGCTTAGTGCTCTTGCATGGCAAGGAGATACATAAAATTCATATATGCAATTTCAGCCAGAATTTCTCACTTCTGTCACAAATTCTAAAACATCATAACTAATTTTAGAAAAATAGAAATCATGGATTCACTATCATTATGGAAAGCTACACATGTTTACTTTATGCTAAAAATGTGTCCAGACCCTGAAACACAACACAGAAAATGTTTGACATTTGAAAAGATCCAAAGGTCTGACTGGCTACTGGTACTATCAAAACTTTCTATTACAAACTTCAAAAATGTCAAATTAATTTCATAAAAATCTAATCCATGCAAATGATACCAATATGGAAAGCTACAAATGTTAGCTAGAGGGAAAAAATAATCCAAACCAGTTCAGGCACGTCCAGGCATTGAAAATCAATCAAACAATACCTGAGGTCAATTTGAGTGCCTGATATTGGATAAAATCTTTAAAAATTCATATCTACCTCTCTAGATATCCAAATGGGGTGCTTCTAGTTGACACAAATCACTGGGAGTATTTAGTGTCTCCCTATAAAATTTCATGGCAATTGAACATCATTTGTCCCCCAAGTGATGGATTTTAATTTTAGACCAGTATGAACAGTAACATGACCAAAATTAGAATTTTTGCCAAATTTGAAAATTTATTAAATATTCTATAGACCTCCAAAAATTCTATTCTTTAGCTTCCCAAAAAGCTATCAACAAACTCTAAATGCTTGCCAAATCTCATATCAAGAAGAGTTCATTTAGATAAAAAATGATATAGGTTTTCAATATGGTCAATTTATGCTCCATATAGGATATCAAAGTGCCCAAATGACTTTCCTTGATGTAAGATGCAACATCCAGTACTCTGAAAACAAGAGAAAATGTGAGAAACGTATACAGTTTCTCCATAAACGAACAAAATTCACCGGATACAAAAAGAAGTCCCCCAAAATGAGATAGTTAAGGTCCCAAAAAATTTAGGAAGCATTCTAGACTCCTAAAAATGAGAATTCCGGGCTCAGACGGAAAGAAAAATAGAGCTAGAATGAAGAAACAATTTCTTACAAAAAGTTTACAAAACATAATGGCATTTTCGTAATTTTGAGTAAATTTTGGAATTCACATAGGAGGCCTTTTTAAATGAAAATTTTGAGTTCTCTGAGGTTTTTAGAGGCCCTAAAAACCATGGAAAGCCCCGGGGCAGTTAAATCCCCTCCAGTGGATGTTTTCTAATGTCAGTGTGCCCGAACTTTGACGGATTCGTTCGGGAAGGTTTTAGCTCCGATTTGGGTGATTGCAAAGGCATTTTATTTAATTGGGAACCTAAATTTCATAATGGAAAATACAGTTATAAAAAAAGAGCTAAAACGAAAGAGAAACAAAAATGCAAAGTACAAAGGGCAAAATTAGAATTTTTAAAATAGTTTCCTACACCTATATATAGGTGACACCCCACTTTCTCCCTCATTTAGAATCAAAATTTTCTGCATAATTTGAGAGAAGGGAGCTAGGGTTTGGGTGCACAAGATAGGAAGGAGAAGAAGGAGAAATTCAAGCTCGAAGGTATGTTTCCATAGTGGTTTTTCATGCTTTTCTTCATCCACACCTCCTCTCCTCCCTTCTTCTTTGTTTCCTTTAATTAAAATGGAGTTTATAAATCTGATTCAAGGGAAAAATTCAAGGGAAAATTTGGATTTGAAGAGAGAAGCTCAAAGAACACAAGATTTAAGTGAGAAAAAGTAAGAAAACAAGGTAATTTCTCTTCCTATGGTTGTCATCTTGGTTCCCTTCTCCACCATTTCGCCCCACTTGAGAAAACCCTAGGAGGAGATGATTTTTAGGCAGAACCAAACATGAATCTAAGGAAAAAGGGTGTGGAGATTAAGAATATGCAAAGAAAATTATCAAAAAACCATTAAATTTCAATATTTAAATTCTAGGGTTTTGTGTGCACCTTCCAAAATCTGATTTCATAAGATGATTCCTAAGTTTAATTAAGATTTTAAATGAGTTCTTAAGATCCATAAGATGCTCCCCACATGCTTCCTCCTTCAAGAAAACAAAGAGAATTCCAAGGAGGCTAAAAATGAGCTATGTCTCAGCCAAGCATGGATGGAGTAGCTAGGGAGAGTTTTAAATTGTTCCAAACCCATTTTTGTGTCATATATGATGAATGAATATGAGGGGAGGCCTTGGAAAAAATTTAGAACTCATAGAAAGTGAGTTGGTGCTTTAGGTTCCATATTATGACCTAAAGAAGCAAAATGATGATAGGCCCTTTGTTTTAATTATATAATAACTCCAAGAGACTTAAAAGGTGTCAAGAATCATATTTGAAAGGAAAGAATAGAACCTAGAATTTATTTGAGGGGTGTTGCCTCATTAGGTGCATTTATGGACCATAATGGAGTTTATAGAACAATTTAGGGTCTAAGCAAGTTGTGTGGCCTTAGAAATTATTTCATAAATCTAATTGTCTTCCATAAATTGTGCTTAGGCCAAGAGAAACCTTCCCCACACTTTTATGGGTGTGTGGCCAAAGCAAGGGAGGGAATTTCAAGAGAAAAAGTGTGTGATTGTATGCAAGATAGCTCTCTCCATCTTCTCTCATACATGGATGTGTGCTTAGCTTATCTTAGAATGTGTGTATGTGTATTTTTAAACTATGAAAAGTATGCTAGCATGATTTTATATGCCATGATTTCATGATGACATATTATGTTTCATATGATGTTTTGATGTGTGTTTGGGTTTGCTTGAGTGTGGTGAGGCCAAGAACCCTTAGCCATGGTGAGGATGAGTCAAGAACTCTTAAGATTGGTTGAGACAAAGCAAAGAGTTTCCCAAAAACAAAGTGGGCTCCTAAGAGCATGGTTGAGTCCAAGAATGCATTAAAGAATGGGTGAGGCAAGTCCAATATCCATAAGAAATTGGGTGAGGCCAATCCACTTACTTGGTAAGCCTTTGTATGCTATGTATGATATTCTAAAGTGATGAAAATGCTTCTTGAATGTTTGCACATGTCAACATGACCATACATGCATCTATGAGACTTGTTTGCATCCATTATGTATGATTGAATGGGAGATGAGCTATTAGGATTCTTTGAATCTCATTCCCTTCTCTCCAATGATCTCATATGCTAGGTGGACCAAGTAGACAAGGTAATGGGAGCCAACCACCTTGAAGGAAAAAGTTTGACAATCAAATGCTTGAGTTTTATCACTTTAAGGCCATAATTGTATCAAATGATGTAATCCCTTTATGTATATGGTCTATGACCTTTGGAACATGTATAATTATGATCATATGTGATGTGTATATGAATGAATATGATGTATGAGCCCTAGAACATAAATTGGGTATGTAATGCCAAGGTATGTATTTTGGAAAGTTTGATATAATGTGTATATGTGTGGATGAAAAGGCCAAAATGAGATGCATGAGATTTAGGACTATTTGGGCAACTCACACAAGTCCTAAATGTGCTTTTAGAATTTCCCAAAAAGTGCCAAGACCAAGGGAAAACCATTTGGTCACTTTGGTACCCCATATGGAACCAAAAATGACCATAATGGAACCCTATGTCACTTTTTAGCCAAATGAGCTCTTCTTGATCTGAAATTTGGTAGACATTTAGAGCTTGTTGAAAGATTTTTGGAAAGTTAAAGACCATAATTGTTGGAGGTCTATAGAATATTTGATGAATTTTCAGAGTTGGCAATTTTTCTAGTTTTGGTCTGCTACACTATTCATTTGGTCTAAAAATGAAATTTGTCACACAGGGCTCAAATGATGTCCAATTGTCACGAAATTTTATACAAATAAACTAGACATTCACAGTGACTTGTGATAAGTAGAAGCACCTCATTTGGAGGTCTAGAGAGGGAGATATGAATTTTTGAACATTTTGTCTAATATCAGGAGTTACTGTTTTATTGAATTCTAAGGTCTGGGTTGCCTAAACTGGTCTGAAAATATTTGTACCCCCTAGCTAATATCCACATCTTTCCATATTGGTATCATTTTCATGGATTGGATTTTTGTGGAATTAATTGGATATTTTCAAAGTTTGCTGCAAAAATCTGTGACAAAATCAGGAGGTAATTTGACCTTTAGACCTTTTTGGATGTCAAACTTCCCATGTGATAGATGTTATGGTCTGGGCATATATTTTATTGTGAAGTACATATTTGTAGCTTTCTAGAATGTCCAAGAATGTATAATTTTGATTTTTCTAGAATTAGTTATGAGTTTCCAAAATTTGGTCAGAAAAAAGGGGCAAATTTGGCCGAAATTAAACCTCCATATGCTATGCATCTTTTCGGTTTCCATGAGTTGTGGCCATGATTTTACGATGCAAATGAGTTGTATTGATGTAATTAAATATGAAAATGTATAGTACGAGCTCACATGATCCACGTGACACGAAATGGAAATTTTAAACATGACGCAATATTAAAATACTCATTATTTTAGTCTACCTTTCTTTACATTCTCATGGAATTAATGATGTGAAGCTCATGAATGTCATGAAATGAGCTAGAATTTATGGTGTTACATTTATTGGTATCAAAGCAAAGTTCTAGGCTCTCTTGGATTGGATTTGGCTTAAGGATGGAGTAATTGGGCTTTGTAAAAGGCTTATATGGCTATAAAATGTCTTAATAAGACATGTTGGGTGTAGGAGTATAGTTTGTGACTTGTTTCATGATGAGTAAGTTGTATGATGGTCTTAGAGTAGTTAGTGGACACTGAGAAAGGTTGGCCTCTAGAGTAGCTTGAGCAGAGCTAAGGGATCTGACGGTTGGAGCTTTATGTGATATGATAGGTTGCTAAGGTCAGTGGCAAGCCCTAGATATAAACGATGAGAAATGATCTTTTTGATAAGAAGAGGCTTGTTAGAGAGAGTATGTGAGGCCTAATTCTCCCTGATAGTTATACTCAGGCAATTCTGAGATGTCCTACTTAATGTAGAGATAAGTAGTAATGCAGCGTGGCATGAGATGAGACTGTAGCTGCATAGGACCAGTTTAGAGGGGAATGAGAAAGAGAGTTACCCCTTAGCCACAACACCCAAATGTCTAAATAAGTATTAGAGCCTGAAAGGTTAATTCCCTTAAGCCAGAGATTTGAGTTGTAAGCTACACCCTTCAAAGCCCTAACAGCCCACAGGTGATAGCTAGCTATGCATGAATGAGTAAGAGGTGGAACTATTTTGCTTGATGATGGGCTAAATATAGAGGCAATGAGGCTCTAGTTGGTAGCTAAAGATGCAAATCCAATTCCTAGAAAAATAAGCCAATCAGAGGCGGTTAGCCGTGGCCAATTAAGAAGTTAGCCATGGCCAATACTCAGATAGGAAAATTAGGGTGAACCTGAGGCTAATTAGCCACGGTGAAGGGCACCATGAATGCCTTGTTGGTCATATGCAGGCCAATTTGAGTAATAAACTGATAAGGGATTAGTTAATCCACACAAAGCAAAAACCCCTAGTATAAGTAGAGAAAAGGGTATTGAATAGTCACAAAATATTAGTAAGAAATCTGTAGGCCTAGTAGTTGAGATTGAGAAAGAGCTCAACACAGAAAAAGTTAGACACAAGGATAATGAGGTTGTTGAGAGCCACCTATAAGGCTTTGACTCCAACCTAGAGTGCCATCCAGTAAGACACTAAATGATAGAATGTTAGTGTAGCCTCAAAATAATGTAAGATAAGACTACCAATAGTGAGGCACATAACGAGTGGCCTAGAAAGGTGTACATCATAGGTAACACCTAGAGGTAAGTATGAGTAGCCCAATAATGGAAGCTCAGAAAAGAATGAGGATAGTTTGTAAGTGATAGCTAGCCTAGGCTGAGCATAAGCTAAAGCTTAGAGGAGATGACCAGTAGCATCATTCCAGGTGAGATATGTAAATGAAAGGCTCAGTAAAAGTTCTCCCTAGATCAAGAAAGGAAAGATGAGATATCCTCATGTCGGAGAAACCACCCAGTAGTGGTTAGTAAAGTCCCTTAGATAGGCCCCCTTGAGTCATAAAGAGAAGCGAGGAAGAGCTGAGAAACTAGCTACAGAAAAGATGCCCTTGCTTTAGTCATAATTAGATGAGTAAGCTAAGCTTAGAAGAGTAAATAGATAGGAGTTGAATAATTAGTCAGACAAGCTCCCTAATATAAGAATGATATAAGGATAAGGCACACGAGTGATTAGAGCACCCAGTAGGACATAAATTTTCAGTGAGATAGAATCCAGACATTGAGAGTATATGTTCTAGATTGGGTTAGAAAAACCCTAAAAATAGTATATTGTGCTCTTGGGGTAAAGCTAAAGAGGCTTAATAGAAAGAAAGCCCAGCTCTAATCCAAACGTAGAAATAAGCTGATATAGACAGTTAGTACCTTAGTACCCTTAAGGAAGCTCGAAAGAGTTAGAGATCGCCTCAAAATGTGAGTCATATATTATGCAAAAAAATAGTGTCAACTAAAAGCGCCATAGAATGAAATTCCTGGGATTATATGAAATAGAATTCTTCTTGCCAAGGGATGGTCTAGCTAAGAGCAGAGTAAGAATATGAGTGAAAAGGTAGACCCCCTTGATATTACAGAAAGTGAATAAGTGGAGGAACCCCAAGAAAATGTAGGTGCTTTTAAGATAGAAAAACCCGAACTGGCAATAGAAATAGCCAATAGTAAAACATCCTTTTACCTAAGTAAGAGGATAAGAAAGGTAGAAAAAGAAGATATGATAGTTTTCAAGTCGAGGATATATTAGATTGAGAATAGATATTCGATTAATATACTTGAGTGCTTAAGAAAGCACACTCGTTCTTGGCATAGACGCCCTTTTAGTATGATACTGCCCGAAGTAAAATAGTCGGGCAATGCAGAGAGATCTCGGGATGTAGTAGAGGAAGAATCCTACTTTCCCCAAGCACTCTACAAGAATAGGGCTAATAGAAAAAAGTAAGAGAGGGATACTTGAGATTATTAGGAAACTTGCAATATACAGGCGATAATGGCCTTGAGCTCAGTCATGAGGCGCTCGTGTAAAAGCATGGTTATGACTTGTATGAGCTGCTCAAGTGGTCCTAAACCCTATGTATCTTAATTTGGTGTTACATTAGGTACCTCTTGGGCAAGTCTAAAATCATGGTTATTACTTGTATAATGTAACACCATACTTTTAGGACTCAATTCATGCAATTCCCATGCCTCATCTTATGTTTGTTCTATGGAAACATTATAGTGGCATAGGGAGTTATGAATTAAAATGCATTTCCCTATGGGTAAAAGTTTTTTTTTTTGGAGTCCCATGGACCATATGAAAGTATCTATCACATTCTCACATGAATATAGGTCATTTCCATCATCGCATCTGGTCTACAACTCGTGGAAAGCAAAGGAACACATAAAATCCATGTTTACATTTTCGGCCAAAATTTCCTCTTTTCTGTCACAAACTTTGGAAAATCATAACTAATTCTAGAAACATCGAAATCATGTGTTCTTTGCTATTCTGGGAAGTTTCAGATGTCTACTTCACACTAAGAATATTCCCAGATGATAACATTCATCATGGAGAACGTTTGACATCCGAAAAGCTACTAAAGTCACTGGTTGCCTGGGTTGCTGTTCAGATTACTGCTATAAACTTCTAAATTTCATAACTAATTCTATAAAATTCAAAACCACACAAAATCAGTCATTATGGAAATCTACAAATGTTAAATTGATACTAAAAATAATTCCAGTATGAAACAGATACGTTCATACATCTGAAACTGATGGAATAGTAACTGAACTCTGGAGGCGCCACTGTTACTGACAGAAAGCTTCAAAAATGCATAACTCTCTGCTCAGACCTCCAAATGAGGTGATCTTGGTGGTCACAGAAATCTTGTGACCTCTAGTTTATGTATATAAAATTATATAAGCATTGGACACCATTTGGCTATCGGGTGACACAGAATTCAAAACTGCCAGTATGAACAGTACACACACCAGAATTCATGAAAAATCTCAACTTTGAAAATTCATCAAATATTCTCTAGACCTTATAAAATTATGATCTTTAGCTTCCCAGAAAGCTCTCAATGATACCTAATTGCATGCCAAATTTTAGATCAATACTAGCTCATTTAGCCAAAAAATGATATAGGATTCCATTATGGTCAATTTTGGCTCCATATTGAGTACCAAAATTGCCAAATGGATTTCCCTTGGTCTTGGAACCTTTTGGACAAGTCTAAAAGTATATTTAAGACTTGTGTGAGCTACCCAAATGGTCCCAAACCTCATACATCTCATTTTGGCCATTGAACCCCCACTTATACACATCCATCAAACTTTCAATTCTCATACTTTGGCATTAGATACTCAAAAGATATGCTAGAGGTCATACATATAAACATCACATAAAGGTGTATTTATACATGCCTCAAGGGTCATGGTACATTTACAACATCATATACTTTGTGAAGCCTCATTATAGGTTCAAAAAAATGAAATCTAGGCCTAAGCTTGTCAATCTCCTTCTTTCATGGTTATTGGCTCCCTTCACCATAACTTCTTGGTCCACCTAGCATGTTAGAGCATTGGAGAGGAGGGAGTGAGATTCAAAGAATCCCAATAGCTCATCTCCCATTCAATCATACATAATATGTGCAAGCAAGCTTCACAAATGCATGCATGGAGAAAGTAGAATTCATAGGCATTTTAAAAGCAACCTTGGCATGTAAATCAATCATACAAGACATTCAAGAGCTCACTAAGTGTTTGGATTAGCCTCACACTTCTCCTCATGGATTTTGGACTTGCCTCACCCATTCTTTAAGCACTTTGGACTCAACCATACTCTTGGGAGCCCACTTTGCTTTTGGGAGACTCTTTACTTTGTCTCAACCATGCTCAAGGGTTCTTGGCTCATCCTCACCCAAGGGAAGAGTTCTTGGCCTCTCCACACTCAAGCAAACTCATACAAACATCATGTAGTCATTTGAAAACATAACATGGCATCAAGCATCATGGCATATAAAGGCATGCTAGCATACTTTTCAAAGCTTGAAAATACACATACAAGCATTCTAAAACAAGCTAAACACACATCCATGCATGAGAGAAAGTGGAGACAGCTACCTTATATACAAACACATACTTTTTCCTTAGCTTTCAAGCCTCCTCTTTTAGCCACACACCCACAAGTTAGTGGCGATAGTTTCTCTTGGCCTAGACACAAATTATGGGAGCCAATTAAGTTCATAAAACAATTTCTAGGGCTATGCAACTTGCTTAAACCCTAGATTAGTCTACAACCTCCATTATGGTCCATATTGGCACCTAATGAAGCAACACCCCTCAAATGATTTCTAGGCCTCATTCTTTCTTTTCAAATATGATTCTTGACTCCTTTTAAGCCTCTTGGAGTCATCACATCATCAAAACAAAAGTCCTAGCACCATATTGCTTCTTTAGGTCATAATATGGAACCTAAGGCACCAAATTACTTTCTATGAGTTCTAAATTTTTTCCAAGGCCTCCCTTCACTTTCATTCATCAAATATGACTCAAGAATGGCCTTAGCAAAATTTAAAACTCTCCCTAGCTAGGAGAACCCATCTAGGCCGAGGCTATGAAGCATATTGGGTTCCATGGAGCTTTCTTTGTTTTCTCAAGGGAAGAAGCATATGGGGAGCCTCTTAGGGATCTTGGGAGCTCATTTAAACTCTTACTTAGGCTTAGGAATCATCATACAAAGTCAGATTTTACAAGGTGCAATTGAAATCCTAGAATTTGCATCTTGAAATCTAATGGCTTTTTGATAATTCCCTTTGCATATTCTTAATCTCCACACCTTTTTTCCTTAGATTCATGCTTGGTTCTGCCTAAAAATCATCTCCTCCTAGGGTTTTCTCAAGTGGGGCGAAATGGTGGAGAAGGGGACCAAAAATGACAACCATAGGAAGAGAAATTACCTTGTTTTCTTGTTTTTTCTCACTTGAATCTTGTGTTCTTTGAGCTCCTCTCTTCAAATCCGAACTTTCCCCTCAATTTCTCTCTTAAAACAAATGTATAAACTTCATTTTAATCATAGGAAACAAAGGAGAATGGAGGAGAAGAGGTTTGGAAGAGAAAGAGCATGAAAAAGTACTAACTTTCATACCTTAAGCCTTTGATTTTTCTTCCTTTTCTTCCCCTTCCTGTGAGCCTCATCCCCTAGGGTTTTCTTCTGGTTTTAGGCAGAACTTGGTCGTGCATAATGAAGGGAGGAGAAGGGTGCATCATATATATAGGTGGGAATAAGTTACACTTTTCAAAAATTCCCATTTTGCCCTTCATACTTTGCATTTTCGTTTCTCCTTCGTTTTAGCTCATTTTTTAGAACCGTCTTTTCCATTATACAATTTAGGTTCCAAATCAAGTAAAATAGCTTTGGAATCACCCAAATCGGAGCTAAAACCTTTCTGAACGAATCCGTCAAAGTTCGGGCACACTGACATTGGAAAACGTCCACCGGAGGGGCTTTAACTGTCCCGGGGCTTTCCATGTTTTTTAGGGCCTCTAAAAACCTCGAAGAACTCAAAACTTTCATTTAAAAAGCCCTCCTGTGTGTTTTTCAAAAAGTACCTATATTTACGAAAATGCCACTGACCTTTTGACAAATTTTTTGAATCACTCTGGCCTTGATTTCTAGGTAACTCAAGGCTCAAATCCTCATTTTCTAATATTTAAAATTTTATCATAATTTTAGTTGGTCCCAATTCCTTCTATTTCAGGGACTTTCTTTTGTGTCTGGCCCATTTTTGCCGTTTACGAAGAAACTGAACATTGCGTTTCTCACGTTTACGGAAAGGCCGGATGTTACATATAAGCTACGCAAGTGGTCCCAAACCCTATGCATCTCAATTTGGTCATTCCACTTACACTTATACACATCTGCATAAAACTATTCAAGAAGCCAAATTACCATAACATACTCAATTTACATTCTAATGATAACATAACATAATCTCCCATTTATACACCACATATTAATATAATTACATATGTTCCAAAGATCATAGACCATATACAATAATGAATCATATCATTGGACATCAATATGGCCTTAAAGAACAAAAACTATACACTTTTAATGTCAAGTTCTCATTTCTCATGTGGTTGGCTTCTATTCCCTTGATCTCTTGGTCCACCTAGCATGTTAGAACATTGGAGAGGAGGGAATGAGATTCAAAGAATGCTAATAGCTCATCTCCCTTTCAATCACACATAAAAGATGCAAAACAAGTCTCACAAATGCATGCATAGGCATATTAACATGTGCAAACATTCAAGAATCATTTTCAACATTTGAGCAAGTCATACATAGCATACAATGGTTTGCCAAGCAAATGGATTGGCCTCACCCACTTACTTATGGATTTTGGACTTGCCGCACGCATTCTTTAAGAGGTTCTTGGACTTAACCTTACTTTTGGGAGTCAACCCCACTTTTGGAAGACTCTTTACTTTGTCTTAACCAATCTTAAAGGTTCTTGCCTCATCCTCACCATGGCTAAGGGTTCTTGGCTTCACTACACTCAAGCAAAACAAAAGAAACATCATGAACATCATTTAAAAACATAATGCATCATCATGGTACCATGGCATAAGAGCTTATGCTAGAACATTTTTCATAGCTTAAAACACACATACACATATTCAAAGACAAGTAAAGCAAACAATCATGCCTGAGAGAAGGTGGAGAGAGGTACCTTGAATGCAACCACACACTTTTTCCTTTGGATTTCCTCTCCCTTCCTTGGCCTCACACACTCAATGGTGAGGGAATGATTTCTCTTGGCCTAAACACAATTTATGGAATCCACTTAGGTTTATGGAATTAATTCTAAGGCCATACAACTTACTTAAACTCTAGCTTAACCTATAAATCCTTTTATGGTTCTAAAAATGCACCTAATGAAGCAACACCCATCAAATAAACCCTAGGTTCCATTCTTTCCTTTCAACTATGATTCTTGACTCCTTTTAAACCTCTTGGAGTCATCATACAATTAAAATAAAGAGCCCAACTACATGTTGCTTCTTTAGGTCATATTATGGAACATAAAGCACCAACTCATTCTCTAGGCTTCGTAAATTTTTTCCCAAGGCTTTCCCTCATAATGATTCATCATATATGACTCAAAAATGGGTTTAGAAAAATTTAAAACTCTCTCTAGGTATATAAACCTCTCTTGGCCAAACCTATGGAAGAATTTGGCCTTCATGGACTTTGCTTTGTTTTCTTGATGGAGGAAGCATATGGGGAGACTTCTAGGGATCTTAAGAGCTCATTTAAACTCTCATTTAGACATAGGAATCAAGGTATCAAATCAGATTTTACAAAAAACATATGAAACTGTAGACTTTGTATCTTGAATTTTCATGATTTTCTGTTAATTCTCTTTGCATATTCTTAATCTCCACACCTTTTTTCCTAAAAACCAAGCCCTCCTATAGCTACTTGAGTGGGGTAAAATAGGGAGAAAGGGGTAACAACCATGGAAGGAGAAATTACCTTGTTTCCATGGCTTTTCTCACTTGAATCTTCTCTTCTTTAGGCTCCTCTCTTCAAATCCGAATTTTTCCCTTAATTTCTCCCTTAAAATAGATTCATATACTTCAATATAATCACAAGAAAGAAAGGGGAATGGAGAAGGAGAGATTTGGAAAGGAGAAAGCATGAAAAACCATAAAAATTCATACCTTTCTACCTTGTTTTCTTCCTTCCTTCATCCTCCTCTTGGTGTGCCTCATCTTAGTGCTTCTTTCTCTAGTTTAGGGCAGAAACATATGAAGCTACATGAGGGTAAGAGTTGTAACACCATATATTTCTAGCTCATTTCATACTATATCTATGCCTCACATCAAGCAATTCATATAAGAGGCAAGAAAATGACATTATTTTAATGCATTACTTAGCGTTACGTCACATATAAAAATTCTATTTAGTGTCATGTGGACCATATGAGCTCATACATCATGTTCTCATATTTAATTATATGAATACAACTCATTTGCATCGTTAAAAGTGGCCTATATCTCATGGAACTCAAAGGGAAGCATAAAGTACATGTGTATATTTTTGGCTAGATTTTCCTCTTTTGTGTCATAAAATTTGGAAAATTATAACTAATTCTGGAAAAATTAAAATCACGTATTCTTAGCCATTCTGGAAAGCTACACTTGTATAATTCATGCTACAAATATTTTTAGCCTATAACATTCAACACAGAAGGCGTTTCACATTCGAAAAGGTCCAGAGGTCTGGCTATTCACTGGTACTGTCACAAAATTCTATAACAATTTCAAAAATGACTGATTAATTCCACAAAAACCTACTCTATGCAAATGATACCAATATGAAAAGATGTGGATGTTAGCTAGAGCAAAAATAATAATTCTAGACTGGTTCAGGCACATCTAGACCACGAAACTTAATCAAATAGTAACTCAGGTCGGCTAGAGTTCCTGATACTGGATAGATTCTTTGAAAATTCATATCTCCCTCTCTAGTCATCCAAATTGGGTGCTTCTAGTTGACAAAAGTCACTAGGAATGTCTAGTTTCTTTGTATAAAATTTCATGACAATTGGACATCATTTGAGAACTGTGAAACATATTTCCTTTTTTGACCAAAACTTGAAAATTTGCCAACTTTGGAAAATATATCAAATATTCTCTAGACCTCCGAAAATTTTGTTCTTTAGCTTTCTAAAAATCTCTCAACAAGCTCTAATTTCATGCCAAATCTTAGATCAAGAAAAGCTCATTTGGATAAAAAATAACATAGGGTTCCATTATGGTCAATTTTGGCTCCATATAGGATACCAAAATGTCCAAATGACTTTCTTTAGGGTTTGGCACCTCTTGGACAAGTCTAAAAGCATGATTATGACTTGTGTGAGCTGCCCAAGTGATCCCAAACCTTATGCATTTCATTTTAGCTATTCCACTTCCATTCATACATGAAATTCCATAATGCAAAATTGCCATTACATGACCAAAATGAGTATTTCCATACATATAACCCTAGTTCTCATTTATAAACAATACATTAACATAATTATAAATGCTCATAATATCATAAGTCATATACAACTAGGGATTTCATCAATGGCTATCCATAAGGCCTTAAATTAACAATTTCAAGACACTTGGATTTCATGGTCTCATCTTCAAGATGGTTGGCTTCCATTACCTTGCTCTCTTGGTTCACCTAGCATGTTAGAATATTGGAGAGGAGGGGATGAGATTCAAATAATCTCAATAGCTCATCTCGCATTCAATTATACATAAAGCATGCAAAACAAGTCTCACAAATGCATATTTGGCATATGGACATGTGGAATCATTCAAGAAGCATTCTTAGTACTTGAAAAAGTCACACATAGCATACATAGGCTTGCCAAGCAAGTGGATCGACCTCACCCATTTACTTGTGGATTTTAGACTTGCCTCACTCATTCTTTAAGAGGTTCTTGGACTTAACCATGCTCTTGGGAGTCAACCTCACTTTTGGGAGACTCTTTACTTTGTCTCAACTAATCTTAAGGGTTCTTGACCTCTTCACACTCAAGCAAACCAAAGCAAACATCATGAACATCATTTAGAAAACATAATGCATCATCTTGGTGCCATGGAGTAACAGCTCATGCTAGAACATTTTTCATTGCTTGAAATACACATACATACATTCAAAGACAAGTAAAGCAAGCAATCATGCATGAGAGAAGGTGGAGAGAGCTACCTTTCTAACATTTGTACAGTTTTTCCTTAAGCTTTGAATCTTCTCCTTTGACCTCACACACCCAAGAAGGTGGAGATCATCCCTTTTTGGCCTAGACACAATTTATGGAAGCCAATTAGGTTCATGGAATTAATTCTAAGGCCACACAACTTACTTAGACTCTAGCTTGGTTTATAAACTCCTTTATGTTTCTAAGAATGTACCTAAGAAGCAACACCCATCAATTGAATTCTAAGCTCCATTCCTTTCTCTCAAATATGATTCTTGACTCCTTTTAAGCCTCTTGGAGTCATCACACAATTAAAATAAAGAGCCTAACTACATGTTGCTTCTTTAAGTCATATTATGGAACATAAAGCCCCAACTCACCTTTTATGGATTCTAAATTTTTTCCAAGGCTTTCCCTTATCTTTAATTATCATATTTGACTCAAAAATGGGCATGGAACAAATTAAAACTATCCCAAGATACACAAACTCCTTTCGGCCGAGACTAGGAAGCTTTATGATCTCCTTGAACTTTGCTTTGTTTTCTTGATGGAGGAAACACATGGGGAGACTTCTAGGGATCTTAGGAGCTCATTTAAACTCTCATTTAGACAAAGGAATCAAGGTATCAAATCAAACTTTGTAAGGAACATATGAAACCCTAGACTTTGCATCTTGAATTTCCATGGTTATTTATTAATTCTCTTTACATATTCTTAATCTCCACACCTTTTTTCCTAAGAATCACCCTCGGTTCTACCTAAAAATCAAATCCTCTTAGGTCTTCTCAAGTGTAACAAAATGGTAGAGAAGGGGAGAAAGGGGTAGCAACTATGGAAGAAGAAATTACCTTATTTTCTTTTTTTTTTTCACTTGAATCTTGTGTTCTTCGAGCTCCTCTCTTCAACTTCAAATTTTCCCTTCAATTTCTCCCTTAAAATAGATTTATAAACTTCATTATAATCATAGAAAACAAAGGAGAATAGAGGAGAAGAGGTTTAGAAGGAGGAAAGCATGAAAAACTACCAAAATTCCATACCTTTTTACTTGAATTTCTCCTTATCTTCTTCCTACTCTTGTGCGCCTCATCCTAGGGCTTCTTTCTCTAGTTTAGGGCATAAACATATGAGGCTACATGAGGGTGAGAGTGGGGTGCCACTTATATATATAAGGGAGGAAGAAGAACTTTTCGAAAATTCCTATTTTGCCTTTCATTCTTGGCATTTTTATTTCTAATTCGTTTTAGCTCCTTTTTTAGAACCATCTTTTCCATTATGGAATTTAGGTTCCCAATTTAGTAAAATTCCTTTCGAATCACTCAAATTGGAGCTAAAAACTTTCTGTACAAATTTATCAAAGTTAAGGTACACTGACGTTGGAAAATGTCCACTGGAGGGGCTTTAACTATCCTAGGGCTTCCATGGTTTTCAGGATCCCTGAGAACCTTGGAAAACTCAAAAATTTCATTTAAAAGGCCCTCTTGTTTGAATTCCAAAATTTGCTCAAAATTATAAAAATGCCGTTACATTTCATAAGTTTTTCATAAAAAATTATTTCTTCATTCTCACTCCATTTTTTTTCCATCTAATCTTGGAATTCTCATTTTTAGGAGTCTAGAATACTTCTCAAATTTTTTTAGGCCTTAACTAAGTCATTTTGGGGGACTTTCTTTTGTATCCAATGAGTTTCATTCATTTACGGAGAAACCATACATTAGGTTTCTCATGTTTTCTCTCATTTTTAGAAAATCAGATGTTACATTTCTCTCCCCTAAAATAAATTTTCTCCTCAAAATTTGGGGTATACGTTTTTGTTATTCTTTTCTTTTTTGGCTAACTGTTCTTTTCTTTCTTTTTTTCTTGGCTCTATACGCTTTTCTCAGTGATTTTGTTCACTTGGATTTTCTCTCAGCCAGGGGATTTTCATTGCTAGCCTGTAATAAAGGCTTTATTATTATAGAGTACTAGCTAATTTTTCTCATAAGGGAAAGAAATTTCTAACTCTGGAGGCCTATCTTGGGAGAGCTTACTAATCATAATTGATTAGTTTAAACCCATTTGTAGGGGTTAACATTTTTTTCAATGGACTCATTTACACATCTTAGGAGGTAACTTATTTCATATTTCGCCTTCCATATCCTCTCCCAATGGCTCCTCATAGAGTCTCATTTTCTTTTTCTAATCATTACAGCCATCGTAGATTTCTGTCTATCTGCTTACTTATTTACATATACCATCCACTATTTATTCTCTGTATTCTTTCTTACTAGCTCATCCCATGACTACAATTCACATTTCTTTCTTTCATGGACCTCACATCTCAATTACTTACTGGGATTACAACTCTTTTGAGGAGTTTCTACTTTCAATGATCCTAGCTTCTCTGTTTACTACAACATCTGTCCTTGTAGGCCAAGACTTTTTCTCACTTTCTTTGCTCACTTACAGTGGCATTGTATAGTCCCTCATTTCAATACTAATAAGCCTAACATATATATCTCATACTGGCACCGAAGAGCGATTACCACTAACTACTGTTGAACTCTAATGGGATGCTAAGTATTCTCACAGTTTTGCTCACTGGAGACATATTGTACCACTTACCTCATGTAAAACAACCCCTGACCCCTTTTTGAATACATAAGCTAGCATGTGGGGGATCTCCCTATCCTTTGGTCAGGCCTAATATCTGCTAGGTAGTGGTTCATCTAGTTTTAACTCTGAAAAGCTACTTTCTTGTTTTGCTCACCTCATACACTATACTCATCTCTAAAGAGATCTAGTTAATGGTCTAACTATCTGAATAAAGTCTTCATATCTTTGTGGTAATGGTCTACTAGACTCAGGAGGTCTCTAGTCTCTGAGATAAAAGCTAGCTGAAACTGTACTAGCCTTTAATACTAACTACTTTGTAAGACTATCTTAGGTCATCATCTCACCAGAGAACCATCATGCTGTGGCTAGGGCTCTCTGTAACTCTATGGGATCTACTGTGACCCCTGGGTCTATTACGACCTCTCAATGCCCTGCAAGGGTCTATTGCAACCCATTGTGCTATGCTGGGATCTACTGTAATCCATCTCTAGGAGACGTCAAAGCCTAAGATTTAACAGTAAAATATATACTCACTAAGTCCGATAACCATCACTCATAATAGTTTAGGCTAAACTCAGAAGTATGTTGTGCTCTTTATGCGAAGTGGGTTCTGTGTCATCTAATTCTCTAAGATCCCATCATACTAATACTTAGGAGCATCTTAATTTTTGTTCATCACTCTTTATGGGATCCTCAGATTCCCACTTCAACCATTTTTTACTTGGGCTTCTATTGACTTACTTACTTTACATGTATTCGTTCTAACTTTCCTCTCATATCCTGCAATTTCTAACTATGCCTACATTCTGCTTTTAAGTGCCTTGGTACTCGGGCATCTCACACACTGAGTGTGGCTAACATCTCTAATAGGAGAAAGGCTATACACTGGTCCCTTCTCATTTCATTTACATGTACTATGAGAAACTCAAATCATACATACTGAATTCGTGCTATTTGAATCTGAACATTCCTTATTAGGGATTCCTTTCTACATGCTTTCTCATCATTATGATATTACTAGAATTCCTTTACCTTCTCTTTTGATTTATCTCATTATTTCGCTAATTACGATACCCTTCGATTATCGGGATACTTTAGTGATTGAAGTCATTGTTTGCTACGCACTTAAGCCACATTACTACTAGATTGGCCAGACCTAATATCATGTAGCCTCTATTGTAAGCAAACCATAACATCAAGCACTAATACATCGACGCTTCATGACTACGCTTAAAGCCACTATTGCCTATATATTATAAGTTTCCCAATAACTTAAAGTATTCCTTTGTTACTTTTCTTTACCTATCCTGTTCTGGTAAAGTGCTCGAGGAAAATAGGATTCTTCCTCTATTTCATCCCAGGATCTCTCTGTATTGCTCGGCTATTTTTACTTCGAGCGTTATCATGCTAAAAGGGCATCTATGCCAAGGACAAGTGTGCTTTCTTAAGTACTCAAGCACATTAATTGAATATCTATTCTCAATCTAGTATGTCCTTAGCTTAAACACTGTCATATCTTTTCTTTCTACCTTTCTTATCCTCTTACTTAGGTAAAAGGATGTTATACTATTGGCTATTTCTGTTGCCAGTTCAAGTTTCTTTATGTTTAAGAGCACTTGTATTTCCCAGGTTTCCTCTACTTATTCACTCTCTATAACATCAAGGGGGTCTACTTTTCGCGCATATTTTTACTCTACTCTTAGCTAGACCATCACTTGGTAAGAAGGATTCTATTTCATATAATCCTAGGAATTTCATTCTATGGTACTCTCAACTTACACTCTTTCTCTACATAACACGAGGCTTGCCTTCTTAGGCAGTCTCTAGCTCCTTTGAGCTTCCCTGAGGGTATTAAGGCACTAACTGTCTGTCTTAGTTTATTTCTACATTTGGATCAGAGGTAGGCTTTCTCTCTGTTTAATCTCTTTAGCCTCATCCCTAAGAGTATAGTATACTAATTTCAGAGTTCTACTGACCTAATCCAGGACACATACTCTTAATGTCTGGATTCTACCTTACTGAAAACTTATGCTTTACCAGGTGCTCTAATCATGCACGTGCCTTAACCCCTACATTCTCATATTAGGGAGCTCATCTAATTAACTATTAGACCCCTATCTGTTGACCTGTCTAGCTCAGTTTACTCATTTAATCATTACTAAAATGAGGGCATCTTTTTCTATAGCTAGTTTCTTAGCTCTTCCTCACTTCCTTTATCACTGTACTTTTACAATTCAGGGAGTCTATCTAGGGGAATTTGCTAACCACTACTGGGTGGTTTCCTTAACTCAAGATGTCTCATCTTTCCTTTCTCGATCTAGGAAGAACTTTCATTGAGCCTTTCATTCACATATCTCACTTAGAATGATGCTACTGGTCATCTTCCCTAGACTTTAGCTTATGCTCAGCCTAGGCTAGTCATCTCATTAGACCTGTAGCTTACTAACTATCCTCATTCTTTTCTAAGCGTCTATTACTAGGCTACTCATACTTACCTTTAAGTATTACCTATGAGGTACACCTTTCTAGGCCACTCACCATGTGCCTCATTGCTGGTAGTCTTATCTTACGTTATTTTGAGGCTGCACTAACATTTTATCATTCTATGTCTTATAGGGTAGCACTCTAGGTTAGAATCAACGTCTCATAAGCGGGTCTCAACAACCTCATTATCCCTGTATCTAACTTCCTTTATGTTGAGCTCTTTCCTCAATTTCATTTGCTAGACTCATAGATTTCTTACTGATCTTTTATAACTATTCACTACCTTTTTCTCTACTTATACTTGGGGTTCTCGCTCTCTGTGGGTTGTCTAATCCCTTATCAATTCATTTCTCAAGTTGGCCTGAATATGACCAACAAGGCTTTCATACTGCCATTTGCTATGGCTAATATATCATTTGCCACGGCTAATCAGCCTCGGGTTCACCCAAATTTTTCTGTCTAACTATTGGCCGTGGCAAGGAACTCTCCGGATTACCTCGCTGCTTCCATGGAATAATTGGCCATGGCTAAGTAATTAATTGGCCGTGGCTAATGGCCTCTGGTTGGCTTGCTTTTTCAAAGATTGGATTTTCACCTTTAGTTACCAACCTGAGCCTCATAGCCTCTATATCTAGCCCATCATCAAGCTAGAGGGTTCTACCTCTTGCTTTGTTCACGCATATATAACTATCACCTCTGGGCTATCAGGCTCTAGGGTGTAGCTTGTAACTCAACCTTTTCCTTTAGGGAATTAGCCTTTTAGGCTATGAAATTCATCTAGACATTTGGATGTTATGGCAAGAGGGCAATTCTTTTTCTCACTTCCCTTCTAAACTAATCTCGTGCAGCCATAGCCGTAGTCTCATTTCATATTGTGCTACATCCTACTTGTCTCTGCATTAAGTAAGACATCTCGGAATGGTCTAAGTATGACTACCAGGGAGAATAGGCCTCAAGTACTCTCTCTAGCAAGCTTCTTCATATCAACGAGATCATTTCTCATCGTTTATATCTAGGGCTTGCCACTGATCCTGGCGAGCTATCACATCTCATCAAGCTCTAGCCGTCGGATCATTCAACTCTGCTTAAGTTTAGCTTTGCTCAAGCTACTCTAGAGGCCACTCTTTCTCGATGTCCATTAACTACTCCAAAACCGTTTTACATGTAACACTATCATTTCTAGCTATATCTATTATCATTTACAAGTTCATGTGATATGTTCCATGAAGGAAGTAAGAAATTCCATTAAAATTAATACATTTTCTTGCATTGCGTCATATGTAAAATTTTCATTCAGTGTCATGTGGACTGTGTAAGCTCATCATCTATTCTCATATTTATTTACATGAATACAGCTCATTTGCATCATAAAATGTGGCTCACATCACAAGAAAACCGAAATGAAGCATAAAGCATGAACATTTACTTTTGGTTAGATTTGGCTCCTTTCTGACCAAATTTTGGAAAATCATAACTAATTCTAAAAAACTCAAAATCATACATTCTTAGCTATTTTGGAAAGCTATGGATGTCTACTTCATACTAAAAATATATCCAAACCATAACATCTATCACAAAGGATGCTTGACATCTGAAATAGTCTAAAGGTCAAACTACCTCTTGATGCTGTCACAGATTTCTGTAGCAAACTTTGAAAATGTCCAATTAATTCCAAAAAAAATACAATCCATGTAAATGATGCCAATATAGAAAATTGTGGATGCTAGCTAGAGGGGAAAAATATTTCCAGACCAGTTCAGCATGCCCGGACCTTGGAATTCAATAGAACAGTAACTGAGGTCAGGTAAAACTCCTGATACTGGACATAATTTTTAAAAATTCATATCTCCCTCTCTAGACCTCCAAATGAGGTTATTATAGTTGGCACAAATCATTGTGAATGTCTAATTTCTTTGTATAAAATTTAGTAGTAATTAGACATCATTTGAGCCTTGTGTGACAGATTTCATTTTTGGACCAAATGAATAGTACATAAGACCAAAACCAAAAAATTTACCAACTTTGAAAATTCAGCAAATATTATGTAGACCTTCAAAAATTATGTTCTTTAGCTTCCCAAAAAGCTCTAATTTTATGCCAAATCACAGATCAAGAAGAGCTCAATTGGCCAAAAAGTGACATAGGGTTCCATTATGGTCAATTTTGGCTCCATATGAGATACCAAAGTAACCAAATGGCTTTCTCTAGGGTTTTGCACCTTTTGGGCAAGTATAAAAGATGATTAAGACTTGTGTAAGTAGCCAAAATGGTCCTAAACTCCATGCATCTCATTTTGGCTATTTCATCCACACATATGCCTAATTCCATCAAACTCTCAAAAAACATAATTTGGCATTCCATACCCAAATTACATTCTAGGGTTCACACATCACATCCATTCATTTATATATAATATATTATCATAATTACACATATCTAAGAGGTCATAGACCATATACATCATTGGATTACATCATTTGACACAATTATGGCCTTAAAGAACTAAAACTATGCATTTGGTTGTCAAACTCTTTTCTTCAAGGTGGTTGGCTTCCATTACCTTGTCCATACGGTCCACCTAGCATGTGAGATCATTAGAGAGAAGGGAATGAGATTCAAAGAATCCCAATAGCTCATCTCCCATTCAATCATACATAATATATGCAAAGCAAGTCTTGAAAATGTATGCATGGATATCATTTCATAAACATTTAAGAAGCAAGCTTGGCATGTGAACAAGTCATACAAGACATTCAAGAGCTCACCAAGTGGATGGATTGGCCTTACACTTTTCCTCATGGATTTTGGACTTGCCTCACCCATTCTTTAAGAGATTCTTGGACTCAACCATACTCTTGGAAGCCCACTTTGCTTTTGGGAGACTCTTTTCTTTGTCTCATCCAATCTCAAGGCTTCTTGGCTCATCCTCACCATAGTTAAAGAGTTCTTGGCCTCTCCACACTCAAGCAAACTCAAACAAACATCATACATTCATTTGAATACATAATATGTCATCATGAAATCATGGCATATAAAATCATGCTAGCATACTTTTTCATGGCTTGAAAATACACATACACACATTCTAAGACAAGCTAAACACACATTTATGCATGAGAAAAGGTGGAGAGAGCTACCTTGCACACAATCACACACTTTTTCCTTTGAATCCAAGCTCCCCTTTCCAGCCACGCACACAAAAGAGTGTGGGGAAGGTTTCTCTTGGCCTAGACATAATTTATGGAAGCCAATTAGGTTCATGAACTTAATTCTTGTAAAAAATGTACTGTAAGAAACATACTGTACATGCAACGAAAATTTTATTTCGTTTCCTCCCATGGATTCGTCGACTTGATTAAATCGAGTATGAGATAAAATATTGCCTTTGCAGCACTCTTTGTCCTTTCAGATCTCAGGAATTGATGTCTATGCACAGCCCCTTTTACTGGTATCCACACGAATGATCTGGCAACTTGAAAGGCTTGCTAGCACCTTCGTTCACCACGTCCGTATGCAAATTGACGAGAAGATGATCTTCTCTCTCTAGGCGTTTGTACACTTTCTCTCTCCAGGTGTACGGCCGCGTTCTCTCTTTCTAGGGTGACGGCTTAGGGTTTTAGAAAGCTGACTCTTTTGTGAATCTAAACCCTAGCCTACCTCTCCTTTTATAGAGGTATATTTTAGATTAAATTAGTTAAGTTAAATACATTATTTAAATTAATTCAAATTAATCTTAAACAAATTAATTGATATTCGAATTTATGTCATAAATTCAATTTTAACTAATTCATTTATAAATAAATATGTATATTGAAATATATAATGCATATCAAATATAAATATATATATTTTGAATTTCTATATATATATATATATGAAATATATGTTATATATATATATCAAATAATATATATATACTTATATTTCGAATTAATTACATATATATATATCATATATATACATATATAATTATCTTACCCTAATTAAGCGTAACATTCATCGAATCTAGACACAATTCTAGGTTCAATGAATTTGGACATTCTTGTTCAAGTTGATTTGTTCTTGTGTGCGATCCTTTAGGCCTATATGATATTAGCAGTGGGCCAACAACGTTATTGCATCCACAAGTCACCAGTGGCCTCTAGCAAGACATAGTGACTACCCAAATCACATAGGGTTTGGTGATCTGATACAGCCTATCGTATAACCCTATCACATCCCTTTTATTACACGATATCTTGATCGAGAATGAGGCATGGAAATGTCATCCTTATCTTACTTGATCATTAGTTTCTCGATTTATGTGTAGACCGACAGAACGAATGAAACAACACTTCCATCTAAGCATGCCCATGCATTTATCAATTTCACTCATCGAGGGGCCCAGAGATATCTCTCTGTTAACCAGAGGGACAAATTCCATCTTGACCACTCATCATCCCTTACATGGAGTCCATTATGCCCAACCATAGCCTTTATGATCACCCGGTCATAGGTGACTTTTGACAATGCCAAAGCACAGTGTCCTTCATATTAGAATCTATGATGATCTCAGGTATGAGGGATTAGTGACACGGTTATATATGAGGTATGCTTATGACCTAATCCATGAAGCTATCTCATGACGGGTCGATCCAGTGCCCTGTTCCCAATAGATGCCTATGATTTTGATTTGTATCTCCATACATGATTAACACATAACCATCAATCAAAATCATACTGGTCTTAATTCATCATCATTCCCATAATGATGATCGACTAAGGATATTTAGGATAACTAATATAATTTATCCAAGGATATAATTATTATAGAAACATGCAAATATAATAATTGTAACAGAAAAACTTTTATTCTTAATGAAGCACAATGTTTACAAACGATTGGCCTAGGGCACAATTCTAAGGCCATATAATTTGCTTAGACACTAGGTTGGCTTATAACCTCATTATGGTCCATAAATGCACCTAATGAAGCAACACCCCTCAAATAAATTTTAGGCTCCATTCTTTCCTTTCAAATATGATTATTGACTCCTTTTAAGCCTCTTGGAGTCATCAGACAATTAAAACTAAGAGCCTAACTACATGTTGCTTCTTTAGGTCATAATATAGAACCTAAGGCACCAACTCACTTTCTATGAGTTCTAAAATTTTTCCAAGGCCTTCCCTCATATTCATTCATCATACATGACTCAAGAATGGCCTTAGAAAAATTTAAAATTCTCCCTAACTATGAGAACCCTTCTTGGCCGAGACAATGAAGCATATTGGGTTCCATGGAGCTTTCTTGGTTTTCTCAAGGGGAGAAGCACATGGGGAGACTTCTAGGGATGTTAGGAGCTCATTTAAACTCTTATTTAGGCCTAGGAATCATCATACAAAATCAGATTTTACAGGGTGCAATTGAAACCATAGAAATTGCATCTTGAAATCTAATGGCTTTTTGTTAATTCCTTTTGCATATTGTTAATCTCCACACCCTTTTTCCTTAGATTCACCCTTGGTTCTGCCTAAAAATCAAGTCTTCCTAGGGTTTTCTCAAGTGGGGTGAAATGATGGAGAAGGGAACCAAAGATGACAACCATAAGAAAAGAAATTACCTTGTTTTCTTCCTTTTTCTCACTTGAATCTTGTGTTCTTTGAGCTCCTCTCTTTGAATCCAAATTTTTCCCTCAATTTCTCCTCTAAAATAGATCCATATACTTCATTATAATCATAGGAAATAAAGGAGAAGATGTTTGGAAGAGAAAAAGCATGAAAAACCATGAAAATCCATACCTTTCTACCTTGAATTTCCCCTCCTTTTCTTCCTCTTCTTGTGTGCCTCATCCCCTAGGGTTTTCCTCTAATTTTGGGTAGAACATGGTCATGCATAATGAAGGGAGAAGAAGGGTGCATCTTATATATAAGTGGGAGTAAGTTACACTTTTCAAAAATTTCCATTTTGCTCTTCAGTTTTTTCATTTTTGTTTCTCCTTCGTTTTAGCTCCTTTTTTAGAACCGTCTTTTTCATTATGAAATTTAGGTTCCCAATTCGGTAAAATGCCTTTGGAATCACTCAAATCAGACCTAAGACCTTCCTAAACAAATCTGTCAAAGTTTGGGTACACTGACATTGGAAAACGTCTAACAGAGAGATTTTAACTGTAACATCTGGTCCCTCCATAAATGTGAGAAACGCAATGTTCAGTTTCTCCATAAATAGCAGAAATGGGCCAGATACAAAAGGATGTCTCTAAAATAGAAGGAATTGGGGCCAACTAAAATTATGATAAAATTTTAAATATTAGAAAATGAGGAGTTGATCTTGAGTTGCCTAGAAATCAAGGTCAGAGTGATTTGAAAAATTTGCCAAAAGGCCAGTGGCATTTTCGTAAATATGGGCACTTTTTGAAAAACACATAGGAGGGCTTTTTTAATGAAATTTTTGAGTTCTCCGAGGTTCTCAGAAGCCCTGAAAACCATGGGAAGCCCCGAGATAGTTAAATCCCCTCCGGTAGATGTTTTCTAACGTCAGTGTGTCCGAACTTTGATGGATTCATTCGGAAAGGTTTTAACTCCGATTTGAGTGATTCCAAAGCCATTTTTCTTAATTGGAAACCTAAATTTTATAATGGAAAAGACAGTTCTTAGAAAGGAACTAAAACGAAGGAGAAACAAAAATGTAAAATATGAAGGGCAAAATGAAAATTTTTGAAAAGTGTAACTTATTCCCAGCTATATATATGATACACCCTTCTCCTCTCTTCATTATGCACGACCATGTTCTGCCTAAAACCAGAAGAAAACCCTAGGGGATGAGGCTCAAAAGAAAGGGAAGAAAAGGAGGAGAAATCAAAGGCTTAAGGTATAGAAATTAGTAATTTTTCATGCTCTTTCTCTTCCAAATCTCTTTTCCTCCATTCTCCTTTGTTTCCTATGATTATAATAAAGTTTATAAATCTATTTTAAGGGAGATATTCAAGGGAAATTTCGGATTTGAAGAGAGGAGCTTGGAGAAATCAAGATTCAAGTGAGAAAAAGCATGAAAACAAGGTAATTTCTCTTTCTATGGTTGTCATCTTTGGTTCCCTCCTCCACCATTTCGCCCCACTTGAGAAAACCCTAGGAAGAGATGATTTTTAGGCAGAACCAAGCATGAATCTAAGGGAAAAGGGTGTGGAGATTAAGAATATGCAAAGGGAATTAACAAAAAACAATTAGATTTCAAGATGCAAGTTCTAGGATTTCAATTGCACCTTGTAAAATCTGATTTTGTATGATGATCTCTAGGCCTAAGTAAGAGTTTAAATGAGCTCCCAAGATCCCTAAGAGGCTCCCCATATGCTTCTTCCCTTGAGAAAACAAAAAAGCTCCATGGAATACAATATGCTTCATAGCCTTGGCCTAGATGGGTTCTCCTAGCTAGGGAGAGTTTTAAATTTTTCTAAGGCCATTCTTGAGTTATATTTGATGAATGAAAATGAGGGAGTCCTTGGAAAAATTTTAGAACTCATGGAAAGTGATTTGGTGTCTTAAGTTCCATATTATGACCTAAAGAAGCAACATGGTGCTAGGCCATTTATTTTAATGATGTGATGACTCCAAGAGGCTTAAAAGGAGTCAAGAATCATATTTGAAAGGAAAGAATGAGGGCTAGAAGTTATTTGAGGGGTGTTGCTTCATTAGGTGCATTTATGGACCATAATGGAGCTTATAGAGCAATCTAGCATTTAAGCAAATTGTATGGTCTTAGAGATTGTTTCATGAACCTAATTGGCTCCCATAAATTCTATCTAGGCCAAGAGAAACCATCTCCACCAATTTGTGAGTGTGTAGCCAAAAGAGGTGGCTTGAATCCTAAAGGAAAAGTGTGCATTTGTATACAAGGTAGCTCTCTCCACCTTCTCTCATGCATGGATGTGTGTTTAGCTTGTTTTAGAATATGTGTATGTGTATTTTCAAGCTTTGAAAAATATGCTAACATGCCTTTATATGCCATGATGCTTGATGCCATGTTATGTTTTCAAATGATTACATGATGTTTGTGTGAGTTTGCTTAAGTGTGGATAGGCCAAGAACTCTTCCCTTAGGTAAGGATGAGCCAAGAACCCTTGAGCTTGGTTGAGACAAAGTAAAGAGTCTCCCAAAAGCAAAGTGGGCTCCCAAGAGTATGGTTGAGTCCAAAGCTCTTAAAGAATGGGTGAGGCAAGTTCAAAATCCATGAGGAAAAGTGTGAGGCCAATCTAAGCACTTGGTGAACTCTTGAATGTCTTGTATGATTGATTCACATGCCAAGTTTGCTTTTAAAATGTCCATGACTTCTATATCCTCCATGCATGCATTTGAAAAGCTTGCTTTGCACATATTATGTATGATTGAATGGGAGATGAGCTATTGGAATTCTTTGAATCTCATCCCCTCCTCTCCAATGATCTAACATGATAGGTGAACCAAGTGGGTAAGCTAATGGGAGCCAACAACACTAAAAGAAGGAGATTGACAAACTTATGCCTTGGTTTTAGCCATTTTGAAACCATAATGATGGTTTATCATGTATATGATGTTGTATATGTACTATGAACATTGAGACATATGTAAATATACTAATATGTGATGTTGAGATGTATGACTCTCATATATGACCACTAGCCCATGTTTTGAGTATGTAATACCATAGTATGAAAGTTTAAAGTTTGATGGAAATAAGCATAAGTGTGGGTAGAATGACCAAAATGAGATGTATGAGGTTTGGGACCATTTGAGCAGCTCACACAAGTCTCAAATAAGTTTTTAAACTTGCCCAAAAGGTGCCAAGACCAAGGAAAATCCATTTGGCAATTTTGGTACCCAATATGAAGCCAAAATTGACCATAATGGAACCCTATACTACTTTTTGGCCAAATGAGCTAGTCTTGATCTGAAATTTGACATACAATTATATCTCATTTATAAATTTCTGGGAAGCTAAAGATCATAATTTTCGGAGGTCTAGGGAATATTTGATGAATTTTCAAAGTTGGGATTTTTCATAGATTTTGGTATGGGTATTGTTCATACTGGTAGTTTTGTGTTTTGTGTCACCTGATAGCGACATGGTGTCCAATTCTTGTGAAATTTTATATGAATAGACTAGAGGTCATAAGATTTCTGTGGCCACCAAGATCACCTCATTTGGAGGTCTTAACAGAGAGTTATGTATTTTTGAAATTGGCTGTCAATAGTAGTGGAGCCTCAGGAGTTTAGTTACTTTTCCATAGGATTCCAATGGCTAAAAGTATCTATTTCATTTTATAATTATTTTTAGTATAAATTTAACATTTTTAACTTTCCAAAATGACCAAATTTGTGTGATTTCTATTTTTATGGAATTAGTTATGAATTTTAGAATTTTGTATTAGTAATCTGAATAGTAGCCCAGGCAGCCAACAATCTCAGTAGCTTTCTGGATGTCAAATGCCCTCTGTGATGAATGTTATGGTCTGGGCATATTTTTAGTGTGAATTAGACATCCATAGCTTCTCATAATGACTAAGATTGTATGATTTTGATTTTTATAGAACTAGTTATGATTTTCCAAAGCTTTCCCAAGAAAGAGGCCAACTCTGGCCGAAACTGAATCTCCAATTTTCATGCTCCACTTCGGTTTCCATGGGTTGTAGGCATGTTTTTGGGATGTAAATGAGTTGTAATGATACAATTAGATATGAGGATGCATAGCATGAGCTCACACGGTCCACGTGACACTGAAATAAATTTTTAGATGTAGCGCAATGCGAAAATAATCCCACTTTTTCTTGCTTTTCCTATGGAAATCCTATATAGTTCTTGATATTATGCTATTCAAATATATGAGATGGACTAGAATCTATGGTGTTACATTAACTGTCTCGGGCTTTCCATGATTTTTAGGTTCTCTAAGAACCCTGAGGAACTCAAAAATTTCATTTAAAAAACTCTCCTGTGTGAGTTCTAAAATTTACTCAAAATTATGAAAATGCCATTATGTTTCGTAAGCTTTTTGTAAGAAATTATTTTTTTATCCTAGTTCCATTTTTCTTTTCATCTGAGCCTGGGATTCTCATTTTTAGGAGTCTAAAATGCTTTCCAAATTTTTTGGGACCTTAACTACATCATTTCAAAGGACTTCCTTTTGTATCTGGTAAATTTTGTTCGTTGATGGAGAAATCGTACGTTACGTTTCTCACATTTTCTTACATTTACAGAGGACCAGATGTTACACTGCAACTTACTCATCATGAATAAAGCCACAAAATATACTCATACACCCAACATGCCTCATATAAGACTTTACCTATCCATTCAAGCTTTTACATAGCCTTATTGCTACATCCCCAAGCCAAATCCCATCCCAAAGGGCCTGAAACTTTACTCTGATACCAATAAATGTAACACCATATATTTTTAGCTCATTTCATACTATATCTATGCCTCACATCAAGCAATTCATACAAGAGGCAAGAAAATGGCATTATTTTAATGCATTTCTTAGTGTTACGTCACGTATAAAAATTACATTCAGTATCACGTGGACCATATGAGCTCATACATCAAATTCTCATATTTAATTACATGAATACAACTCATTTGCATCATTAAAAGTGGTCTACATCACATGGAACTCAAAAGGAAGTATAAAATACATGTGTATATTTTTTGCCAGATTTTCCTCTTTTTTGTCACAAACTTTGGCAAATCATAACTAATTCTAGAAAAATTAAAATCATGTGTTCTTTCCCATTCTGGAAAGCTACACATATCTACTTTATACTAAAAATATTTCTAGATTATAACATTCAACATAGAAGGTGTTTCACATTTGAAAAGGTCTAGAAGTCAGGCTGTTCACTGGTATTGTCACAAAATTTTGCAGCAAAATTAAAAAATGTCCAATTAATTCCACAAAAATTCAATCCAGGCAAATGATACCAATTAGAAAGATGTGGATGTTAGCTACAGCAAAAAAATAACTCCAAACCGGTTTCAGCACATCCAGACCTTGAAGCTCAATCAAACAGTAACTAAGGTTGGCTGGAGTTCTTGATATTGGATAGATTCTTTGAAAATTCATATCTCCCTCTCTAGACATCAAATTGGGTGCTTCTAGCTGGCACAAGTCACTGGGAATGTCTAGTTTCTTTGTATAAAATTTTGTGACAATTGGACAACATTAGGCCCTAGGTAATAGATTTCATTTTTGGACCAGTATGAACAGTAACATGACCAAAACCTAAAAATTTGCCAACTTTGAAAATTCATCAAATATTCTCTAGACCTCTAAAAATTTTGTTCTTTTCCTTCCCAAAAATCTCTCAACAAGCTCTAATTGCATGCTAAATCTTAGTTCAAGAAGAGCACATTTGGATAAAAAGTGATATAGGGATCCATTATGGTCAATTTTAGCTCTATATAGGATACCAAAATGTCCAAATGACTTTCCTTGGGGTTTGGCACCTCTTAGACAATTCTAAAAGCATGATTATGACTTGTGTGAGCTACCCAAGTGATCCTAAACCTTATGCATTTTATTTTGGCTATTCCACTTCCATTCATACATGAAATTCCATAATGCAAAATTGCCATTACATGACCAAAATGAGTATTTCCATACATATAACCCTAGTTCTCATTTATACACAATACATTAACATAATTATACATGCTCATAACATCATAGGTCATATACAACTAGCAATTTCATCAATTGTTATCCATAAGGCCTTAAATTAACAATTTCAAGACACTTAGATGTCATGGTCTCATCTTCAACATGGTTGGCTTCTATTACCTTGCTCTCTTGGTCCACCTAGCATGTCAGAAGATTGGAGAGGATGGGATGAGATTCAAAGAATCTCAATAGCTCATCTCCCATTCAATCATACATAAAGCATGCAAAATAAGTCTCACAAATGCATATATGGCATATGGACATGTGGAATCATTCAAGAAGCATTCTTAATACTTGAAAAAGTCATACATAGCATACATAGGCTTGCCAAGGAAGTGGATCTCCCTCACCCATTTACTTGTGGATTTTGGACTTGCCTCACCCATTCTTTAAAAGGTTCTTGGACTCAACCATGCTCTGGAGAGTTAACCTTACTTTTGGGAGACTCTTTACTTTGTCTCAACCAATCTTAAAGGTTCTTGGCTCATCCGCACCATGGCTAAGGGTTCTTGTCCTCTCCACACTCATGCAAACCAAAGTAAACATCATGAACATCATTTAGAAAACATAATGCATCATCATGGTACCATGGAGTAAGAGCTCATGCTAAAACATTTTTCTCATTGCTTGAAATACACATACACACATTCAAAGACAAGTAAAGCAAGTAATCATGTATGAGAGATGGTGGAAAGAGCTACCTTGCTAACATTTGTACACTTTTTCCTTAAGCCTTAAGTCCTCTCCCTTGACTTCACACACCCAAGAAGGTGGAGATCATTCCTTTTTAGCCTAGACACAATTTATGGAAGCAATTATGTTCTTGGATTTAATTCTAAGGCCACACAACTTACTTAGACTCTAACTTGGTTTATAAACCCCTTTATGTTTCCAAAATGCACTTAATGAAGCAACACCCATCAATTAAATTCTAGGCTCTATTCTTTTATTTCAAATATGATTCTTGACTCCTTTTAAACCTCTTGGAGTCATCACACAATTAAAATAAAGAGCCTAACTACATGTTGCTTCTTTAAGGCTCCGTTTGGTTGGGGGTTTTTGGAGGGGAGGGGAGGGAGGGGAAGGGGATAAGATATTTGGTTGAATAAAATTGGAAGGGAGGGGAGGGGAGGGGAGGGAAGGGAGGAAAATTTTCCTCCCCTCCAAATTGGGGAGTTTTGGAGGGGAGGGGTATTTTTTAAATTATAATTTAATTTTTTGTGTCTTAATATTTTAATATTTTAATATATTAATATTTAATAAAAATTAAGATAATTTTTTCATCAAAAATTAAAAATAAAAAAAGATTAGAATTTATAATTTTTTTTAAAAAAATATTGATATAAATAACTTTTTTATAAAAAATAAAATAAAATAATATAAAGGGTAAATTTGTCTAAATATGATTACCTCCTCTCCCCTCCTGAACCAAATAATAATCTCCCCTTCCCTCCCCTCCCCTTCCTTCTCCTCCCCTTCCTTCCAACCAAACAAAACTCATTAGACCCCCTCCCCTCCCCTCCATTAACCTCCCCTCCCCTCTCCTCTGTTGAACCAAATAGAACCTAAGTCATATTATGGAATATAAAGCACCAACTCACTTTCTATGGTTTCTAATTTTTTTCCAAGGCTTCCTCTCATCTTTACTCATCATAAATGACTCAAAAATAGACTTAGAACAAATTAAAACTATTCCTAGATACACAAATTCCTTTAGGCCGAGACTAGGAAGCTTTATGATCTCCTTGAACTTTGCTTTATTTTCTTCATGAAGGAAACACATAGGGAGACTTCTAGGGATCTTAGGAGCTCATTTAAACTCTCATTTAGACATAGGAATCAAGGTATGAAATTAGACTTTGTAAGGAATATATCAAACCCTAAACTTTGCATCTTGAATTTCCATGGTGATTTGTTAATTTTCTTTGCATATTCTTAATCTCCACATCCTTTTTCCTAAGAATCACCCTTGGTTCTACCTAAAAATAAAATCCTCTTAGGTCTTCTCAAGTAAGGTGAAATGGTAGAGAACGGGAGCAAGGGGTAGCAACTATGGAAGAAGAAATTACCTTATTTTCTTACTTTTTTTTACTTGAATCTTGTGTTCTTCGAGCTCTGCTCTTCAAATCTGAATTTTCCTCTCAATTTCTCCCTTAAAAAAATAGATTTATAAACTTCATTATAATCATAGGAAACAAAGGAAAATGGAGGAGAAGAGGTTTGGAAGGAGGAAAGCATGAAAAACTACCAAAATTTCATACCTTTTTGCTTGAATTTCTCTTCCTCTTCTTCTTCCTCTTGTGCGCCTTATCCTAGGGCTTCTTTCTCTAGTTTAGGGTAGAAACATATGAGGCTACATAAGGGTGAAAGTGGGGTGCCACTTATATAAGTAAGGGAGGAAGAAGAACTTTTCAAAAATTCTCATTTTACCCTTTGTTCTTGGCTTTTTCGTTTCTAATTCGTCTTACCTCCTTTTTGAGAATTGTCTTTTTCATTATGGAATTTAGGTTCCCAATTAAGTAAAATGCGTTTGGAATCACTCAAATTAGAGCTAAAACCTTCCCTAATGAATCCATCAAAGTTCAGGTACACCAATGTTAGAAAACGTCCATCGGAAGGGCTTTAACTGTCTCGGGGCTTCCCATGGTTTTCAGGGCCCCTGAGAACTTAGAGAACTCAAAAATTTTATTTAAAAAGCCCTCCTGTGTGAATTCTAGAATTCACTCAAAATTATAAAAATGCCATTACATTTCATAAGTTTTCTGTAAGAAATTATTTTTTCATTCAAGCTTCGTTTTTCTTTCCGTTTGGGCCAGTAATTCGCATTTTTAAGAGTCTAGAATACTTCCCAAATTTTTTAGGACCTTAATTAAGTCATTTCGAGGGACTTCCTTTTGTATTCGGTGAGTTTTGTTCATTTACGAAGAAACTGTATGTTACGTTTCTCATGTTTTCTCTCATTTTTAGAAAACCATATGTTACAAGAGTGGGGCGCCACTTATATATATAAAGGAGGAAGAAGAACTTTTCAAAAATTATCATTTTACCCTTTGTCCTTGGCATTTTCTTTTCTAATACGTTTTAGCTCCTTTTTGAGAACCATCTTTTCCATTATGAAATTTAGGTTCCTAATTTAGTAAAATGCCTTTGGAGTCACTCAAATTAGAGTTAAAACCTTCCTGAACAATTCAACCAAGGTTTGGGTCAATCGACATTAGAAAATGTCCACCAGAGGGGTTTTAACTGTCTCAAGGCTTTCCACAATTTTCTGGGCCTTTGAGAACCCCGGAGAACTCAAAACTTTCAATTAAAAAGTCCTACTAAGTGAATTCCAAAATTCGCTCAAAATAATGAAAATGCCCTTACATTTCGTTAAGCTTTTGTCACCATTCGTTTCTTTATTTTAGCTCCATTTTTCTTTTCATCTTAGCCTGAGATTCTTATTTTTAGGAGTCTAGAATGCATCCCAAATTTTTTGGGACCTTAACTACATCATTTTGAGGGACTTCCTTTTGTATCCAGTGAGATTCATTCGTTTGTAGAGAAACCGTATATTATGTTTCTCACATTTTCTCTCATTTTTCGAGAACCAGATGTTACATCATCTCTTCCATTCTTTAATGCAGAACATGGCTGTAGGATAGCACACTTCACTCATTAACCCACTCAATTACACACATAGCAACCGCCCATTCATATGAAGTCACGTTGCCATCCACCATCTGCACGAAGGAGAAGCTATAAGAGTAGAAGCTGAAATTTTGCCACAGTTTGAGAGAGAAGAAATGAAGCTGCACAAGTAAAAATAGGGGATGCAATCTCTAGTTTTAAAAGAATGAAAATAGGCTCGAGCTAATGGTTCCACCAGAGTGGAGGGCTAGAGAGTAACTGATGGAGCAAACATGTACAATGGAAGAAAAAGAAAAAGAACACGATCTTGGAGAGCTGAGGAATAAAATGACAAAAAATGCTATAAAAAGAGAGAGAGCTCCAGAACGTGAACAAGAGAATTACATCCATCATCTTCTCCACATGGCCACAGTTCCTTTCATCAAAATTCCTTCATGGCAACTTGATTTTCTCTTGGTGGCTAGCTGAAGAGTGGACCTTCTTAGACGCAGATTTGAGCTTCAATTTACCTCTCCAATTGGATAAAAATCTCTTTGCTCAATCTTTTAATTTTAAAATTATTTTTCTGATTAATTTAACTAAGTTTAGCTCATTAATTTAGGAATTTAATTGCTAAAAATTACTGGATTGATTTGAATTATAGATTGGTTGTAATTTGATATTTGGATATTAATTGTGATCTTTACATGTTTATGGAAAATCCAAGCTTAGTGGCTGTGCAATTTGCTCTTAATTTCCTCTTGATTATAGGCTAATTAATGTAATGGTTGTTGAATTAAATGGCTGAAATTTTTGTGCAATTGATGTGTTGAGGAATTCATTAATCTAATTGGCTAATTAGCATTTTAAGTGGATTGTGCAGTAGATTTCTATGAGCATTTAGGATTGGTTTTAGTGTGTTCTTATTCCTAACTCAATTGATTAATTCTTCAAGGTTTCTTATGGTTGCAAAATCCCTAAATTATTGGTGAATTAAGTCTTGGATAGTAATTCAAGAGTTCTTATAGAGAATACACTAATAAGCAAGAATTTAAATCCAATTTTGGTACACTGAAAAGAGAGCAAGGATAATTGAATTCTAGGAAACCCATCTAAAGACTAGCTACCACATTTTCTTAATTGTTTACTTCGCTTAGTCTTAAGTTTTTTATTCTTGTCATTTCAAATTTAGTTCAAGTAAATTTTAGTAATTCAAAATCCCCTAAACAATTTTCAATTAGTGATACTTAAAATACTCTTTCACAAAAAATTAGAAGTAAAAACTCCTTGAGAAATGACCTAGATTGTACCATTACCTACAAATGTATTTTTCTACCTAGTTAAATTTGAGATTGCGCGACACAATCATCAAATTTAGCGCGCGTTACTGGGAAGTTTAGTTTCTTAATTGTTTGAAAGGGTTTCTTAGTATTTTTGCTCTACTTTTCCCTATTTTGAAGTTGGATTGTGGACATTTTGGTTACTTGAATTGATTTTGTTGCTTGCTGGAATTTTTGTTTAAAGTGCCCAGAAAATTCTTAAACTTTGTTTTCCAAGGTTTTTAGGTGTTTTACGCAAAAATAATAGCAAAGCTATTAGATGCACCATTGTTTGGCCAAATTCCAAAATTTTAAGCACTTTTTCTAATTTTAGTATTTTCTCGAATTTTATAGGATTTTTTTAAATTTTTTTGGATTTAGTGTTTTAATTTTTCTTTGTTGATTTTTTGTGTTCCTTCTTAGTTTTTGCTTGTCTAATTGGTTTATGACAAGGACCTTTGGTGAGAAATTAATTGATTTGGATCTAGAAATTGAAAGAACCTTTAGAAGACAAGTAAAGATGAAGAAAAATAAAGATAGTGTGGGAATCAGTAGTTCTATTTCTTCTACTTTTGATTGTGTGCAAGGAATTGATTGTGTACTTCAATTTGCTGGTGATAATATGGCTGAACAAGATCAAGTGAATGCTAGCATGAATATGTTGGGAATCATGGGAGGCATACAGCGAAAATATTTAAAATTTTTTATCCTGACTCCCACCAAGGATCCGTCAAAATCGCTTCAACCGAATAGGTTCAGAGAATTACCTTTTTCTGTCGATTGAGTTTGTTATTTACTCTTCATCTAGATCACAGGAACTAACTGCAGATCAGCTCCCTCTACTGGTATCCACACAAATGGGATTCAGCAACTCGAACGGTGTGCTAGCACCTGTTTCGTACGACGTCCGTACAGCTCCGTACAACGTCCTTACCCTGTCCTTCTCTCTAGGGTTTTTAGAGGCAGCTCTAGAATTACTATTCTGATATGGAAACCCTAATCAAATTTTTTTAAAAATTTTATAGACTAGGGTTTCAGATATATTTTATTAATAAAAATTAATTAAATATATCATTAAATATATTTATTAGTTTAAATTCAAATCTGTCCTATAGTTTAAATTTAAACTAACAATATCTAGAACTTAATTTAAATTTAAATTATCTGATTAGTTTAAATTTAAATCTATCTAATATAATCAAATTTAAACTAATTCATATATATATACATATATATATAATATCAAATATAATATATATATATAATATATATATTTCGAATTTAATTATTTATATATATAAATAATTCCTCCATCTTAGATTTAAAAATTAAATTCATTGAATCTAGATACATTTATGATTTAATGAATATGGACATTTTAGCTCGAGTTGGTCCGTTCTTGTGTGTGACCCTACAGGCCCATATGATGTTGGCAGTGGGCCAACTGCATGTTTGACCTACAAGTCACAAGCGGTCTCTAGCAAGACATTGTGACTACCCAAATCATATGGGATCGGTGATCCGATGCAACCTATCTTACAACCCTATCATATCCCTTTTGTCACATGACATCTAGATCGAGTATAAGGCATGGAAATGTCATCCTCAACTTGCTCGATCGTAACTTTCTCGATCTCCAAGAAGACTGATATAAGATGGAACCCTTTCCATCTGAGCATGGCCATACATTTCTTAGTCACACTCATCAAGGGGCCCAGAGATATCTCTCTATTAATCCGAGGGATAAATTCCATCTTGACCACTCATTTTCCTCTGCATGGATTCCACTATACCCGATCATAACCTTTATAATCACCCAGTTAAAGGTGACATTAGACTATGCCAAAGTACAGTGTCCTTCATATAGGAATCTATGGTGATCTCAGGTCCAAGGGATCAATAACATAGTTATATATGAGATAAACTTATGACCTAATCCATGTAGCTTATCTCATGACGGGTCTATCCAACATCTTGTTCTCTAACACACACCTATGATTTTGATTCATATCATCATTAACACTTAATCAATCAAAATTATACTAGCCTTAATTCATCGTTGTTCCCACAAAGATGATTGACTAAGGACATTTTAGATAATCCAAAAAATGATTTATCCATGGATATCATTATATTATATATAAACATGTAAATAATATAATAATGTAATAAAAGAAAACTCTTATTTCTTAATAAAAATAATGTTTGCAATACAATGATTGGCCTAGGGCACAATCTCCAACAGAATATGCATGTCAAGCTAACTTAAATGTAAATGCAAATTTGAATGATAACATACATGCAAGAACCATTAGAGAATTAACAGCTCCTAATGTGCATTATCAAAATCTTTATATACAATATCCAGAATTAGATGCAAATTTTGAGCTTAAATCTGGTTTGATTCATTTACTTCCTAAATTTCATGGACTTGTAAGAGATGACCCTCACAAGCATCTGAAGGAATTCCATGTTGCCTGCTCTACTATGAAGCCACAAAGAGTTTCAGAAGAACAAATTAAGCTCAAAATATTTCCTTTTTCCTTGGATGGTGTAGCCAAGGATTGGTTGTACTATCTACCCCCTAATGCTATCACTTTTTGGGATCAATTGAAAAGGCTCTTCTTGGAAAAATTCTTTCCTACTTCTCGCACTACATCAATAAGAAAGGAAATATGTGGAATTAGATAGAATGATGGAGAGACTTTATATGAGTACTGGGAAAGATTCAAGAGGTTGCTAGCTAGTTGTCCTCACCATCAAATTTTTGATCAACTACTTATTCACTATGTAACATCCGGTTCTCTGAAAATGAAAGAAAATGTGAGAAACGTAACGTACAGTTTCTCTATTAATGAACGAAACTCGCCGGATACAAAAGGAAGTCCCCTAAAATGATGTAGTTATGGTCCCAAAAAATTTAGGAAGCATTCTAGACTCCTAAAAATGAGAATCCTAGGCTCAGACCGAAAGAAAAATAGAGTTAGAATGAAGAAACAATTTCTTACGAAAAGCTTACGAAATGTAATGGCATTTTTGTAATTTTGAGTAAATTTTGGAATTCATACAGGAGCACTTTTTTAATGAAATTTTTGAGTTCTTTGGGGTTTCTCAAAGGCCTTAAAAACAATGGAAAGCCCCAGGACAGTTAAAACCCCTCCAATGGACGTTTTCTAACGTCAGTTGACCTGAACTTTGACTAATTCATTCGGGAAGGTTTTAGCTCCAATTTGAGTGATTCCAAAGGCATTTTACTAAATTGGGAACCTAAATTTCATAATGGAAAAGAAGTTTCTAAAAAAGGAGCTAAAACAAAGGAGAAACAAAAATGCCAAGAAAGAAGGGTAAAATTAGAATTTTTGAAAAGTGTAACTTCCTCCCACCTATATATATGATGCACCTTTCTTCTCCCTTCATGTTGCACGACCAAGTTCTGCCCAAAACCAGAGGAAAACCTTAGGGAAAGTGGCACACAAGAGGAAGGCAAAGAGAAGGAGAAATCAAAGGCTTAAGGTATGGAAATTAGTAGTTTTTAATGCTCTTTCTCTTCCAAACCTCTTCTCCATTCTCCTTTGTTTCCTATAATTATAATGAAGTTTATAAATCTATTTTAAGGGAGAAATTGAGGGGAAAATTCGGATTTGAATAGAGGAGCTCAAAGAACACAAGATTCAAGTGAGAAAAAGCAAGAAAACAAGTTAATTTCTCTTCCAATGGTTGTCATCTTTGCTTCCCTTCTCCACCATTTCACCCCACTTGAGAAAACCCTATGAGGAGATGATTTTTAGGCAGAACCATGCATAAATCTAAGGAAAAAGGGTGGGGAGATTAAGAATATGCGAAGAGAATTATCAAAAAACCATTAGATTTCAAGATGCAAGTTCTAGGGTTTCAATTGCACCTTGTAAAATCTAATTTTCTATGATGATTATTAGGCCTAAGTAAGAGTTTAAATGATCTCCCAAGATCCCTAAGAGGCTCCCCATATGCTTCTTCCCTTGAGAAAACAAAGAAAGCTCTATGGAACCTAACATGCTTCATAGCCTCGGCCTAGATGGGTTCTCCTAGCTAGGGAGAGTTTTAAATTTTTCTAAGGCCATTCTTGAGTCATATTTGATGAATGAAAATGAGGGAAGGCCTTGAAATAAATTTAGAACTCATAGAAAGTGATTTGGTGCCTTAGGTTCCATATTATGACCTAAAGAAGCAACATGATGTTAGGCTCTTTGTTTTAATTGTGTGATGACTCCAAGAGGCTTAAAAGGAGTCAAGAATCATATTTGAAAGGAAAGAATGGAGCCTAGAATTTATTTAAGGGGTGTTGCTTCATTAGGTGCAATTATGGACCATAATAGAACCTATAGAGCAATCTAGCATCTAAGCAAGTTGTATGGCCTTAGAAATTGTTTCATGAACTTAATTGGCTCCCATAAATTGTATCTAGGCCAAGAGAAACCATCTCCACCAATTTGTGGGTGTGTCACCAAAGGAGGAGGCTTGAATTTCAAGGAAAAAGTGTGTGAGTGTACACAAGGTAGCTCTCTCTACCTTCTCTCATGCATGGATGTGTGTTTAGCTTGCTTTAAAATATTTATATGTGTATTTTCAAGCTATGAAAAGTGTGCTAGCATGCCTTTATATGATATGATTCTTAATGCCATTTATGGTTCTAAATGAGTACATCATGTTTGTTGAGTTTGCTTGAGTGTGGAGAGGCCAAGAACTTTTCCCTTTAGTAAGGATGAGCCAAGAACCCTTGAGCTTGGTTGAGACAAAGTAAAGAGTCTCCCAAAAGAAAAGTGGGCTCCCAAGAGTATGGTTGAGTCCAAAGCTCTCAAAGAATGGGTGAGGCAAGTCCAAAATCCATGAGAAGAAGTGTGAGGCCAATCCAGATACTTAGTGAGCTCTTGAATATTTTGTATGATTTGTTCATATGCTAAGTTTGCTTTTAAAATGTCCATGACTTCCATTTTCTCCATGCATACATTTGTAAAGTTTGCTTTGCACATATTATGTATGATTGAATGGGAGATGAGCTATTGGGATTCTTTGAATCTCATCCCCTCCTCTTCAATGTTCTAACATGCTAGGTGGACCAAGTAGCTATGGTGAAGGTAGCCAACAACAATGAAAGAGGAAGATTGCCAAGCTGATGCCTAGCATTATCCATTTTCGAACCATAATTATATTTCATGATGTATATGATGTTGTAAATGGTCCATAGCCCTTGAGACATGTATAAATATGCTATTATGTGATGTTTATATCTATGGATATGATGTATGAGCTTTAGCATATATGTTGAGTATGAGATGCCAAATTGTGCAATGTGAAAGCATAATGGAAATGTGCATAAGTGTGGGTTGGATGGCTAAAATGAGATACGTGAGGTTTGAAACCATTTGGGTAGCTCACACAAGTCTTAAACATGCTTTTAGACTTGCTCAAAAGGTGTCAACACTAAGGGAAATCCATTTGGCAAGTTTGGTACCCTATATGGAGCCAAAATTGACCATAATGGATCCCTATGACACTTTTTAGCCAAATGAGTTAGTCTTAGTCTAACATTTGGCATGCAATTATATCTCATTGAGAGCTTTTTGGGAAGCTAAAGATCATAATTTTTGGAGGTCTACAGAATATTTGATGATTTTTTGAAGTTGTCAATTTTCATGGTTTTTGGTTTGTTGTACTATTCATTTGGTCCGAAATTGTTTTCTATCACACAAGGCCCAAATAATATCCAATTGCCACCAAATTTTGTATAGAGAAACTAGATGATCACAGTGATTTGTGTCAACTAGAAGCACCTCATTTGGAGGTCTAGAGAGGGAGATATGAATTTTTAAAACTTCTATCCAGTATTAGTAAATTTGCCTGACCAGAAGTATTGTTCCATTGAATTTTGAGGTTTGGGCTTGATGAACTGATCTGGAGAAATTTTTTATGGATGATTTCATTGTATATGGGAACTCTTTTGATGACTATCTTTGTAGTCTAGATAGAGTCCTAGCAAGATGCATAAAGAAGAACCTTGTACTTAATTTTGAAATGTGTCATTTTATGGTTCGAAAAGGCATTATATTAGGTCATATTGCATCTGAACAGGGCATAGAGGTTGATAAGGCTAAGATAGATGTTGTCACTTCTCTACCATACCTGACATGTGTTCAGAAGGTCCAGTCTTTTCTAGGTCATGCAGGTTTTTATAGAAGATTCATTCAAGATTTTAGTAAAATTGCTTTGCCATTGTCTAAGCTGCTACAAAAAGATGTTGATTTCCATTTTGATGATGTATGGAAAATAGCTTTTGATAATCTTAAGAAAATATTGACTTCCCCACCTATTATTCAACCCCCTGATTTGAACCTCCTATTTGAGCTTTTATGTGACACTTCTAATTTTGCTGTAGTTGCAGTTTTGAGCTAGAAAGTGAATAAGAGGTCTCATGTGATAGCTTATAAGTCCAAGAGTCTGCATGGGGCCAAGAAAATTATACAACCATAAAAAAAAAGTTTCTTGCTATTGTTTTAGGTTTAGAAAAATTTAGATCTTATTTGCTTCATACTAAAGTTATTGTTTTTACTCATCATGTAGCTTGAAGTACTTGCTGAAGAAGCCTAATGCAAAGCCAAGATTGATCAAATAGATGCTTCTACTTCAAGAGTTTGATATTAACATTCGAGATAAAAGTAAAGCTGAAAACTTAGTGGCAGATCATCTAAGCAGAATTAAGGCTCTGAAGGTATACCTATTGATGATGATTTCCCTGATGAGCATTTGTATGCTGTGCATAGTTTCTACCCATGGTATGCAGATTTAGTGAATTATCTAGCTACTTCTAAACTTCCTGTTGATTTGAATAAACATCAGTTGAATAAGTTTAGGAGTGAAGCTAGGTATTATATTTGGGATGATCCATATTTGTGGAGACTATGTAGTGATCAAGTGATTCAACATTGTGTGCCTGATATAGAATTTGATTCTATTTTGAAATTTTATCACACACTTACATGTGAAGGTCATTTCAGTCCAAAATGCATAGCTAGGAAGGTTTTAGCTAGTGGATTGGCCTACTTTATTTCATGATGCCTTTGATTTTTGTAAAAGGTGTGTTAGGTGTCAACAAACAAGTAGCATATTTGGGAGAAATGAAATGCCACAGCATCCAATTTTGTTTTGTGATGTCTTTGATGTGTAGGGCATTGATTTTATGGGACCTTTTCCTACTTCTTTTGGCTTTGCATTCACTTTATTGATTGTTGATTATGTTTCAAAGTGGGTGGAAGAAAAACCCACTAGGACTGATGATTCTTCTGTGGTTGTAGAGTTTGTTTGCTCTCACATTTTCTGTAGGTTTGGTATCCCTAGAGCTATTATCAGTGACCAGGGCATTCATTTTTGCAACCGAAGTATGCACAGCTTGCTTAGCAAGTATGGTATTGTACATAAAGTAGCTACTTTGTATCACCCTCAAACAAATGGCCAGGCAGAAATTTCCAACTGGGAAGTGAAGCAAATTTTGGAGAAAATAGTGCAACTGAATAGGAAAGATTAAAGCAAGAGGCTAGATGATGCACTTTGGGCCTATAGGACTGCCTACAAGACTCCTATTGGCATGTCACCCTATCGGCTGGTATTTGGGAAAGCTTGTCACTTACCGGTAGAAGTGGAGCAAAAAGTTTACTGGGCAGTGAAGAAATGCAATTTGGATTTGAATAAAGCAGGGCTCACAAAAAATTCTAACTCTAAGAGCTTGAAGAGATCAGGTTGGAAGCCTATGATAATGCAAGGATCTATAAAGAGAAGACAAAGGTGTTCCATGATAAGATGATTGCAAGAAAGGAGTTTGTAGTTGGCCAAAAAGTTCTACTTCATAAATCCCACTTAAAACTCATGTTAGGTAAGCTTCATTCTAAATGGGAAGGTCTATATATAATCTCTGATGTTTGCCCTTTTGGTACAGTTGAGCTTTTGGATGAGCAGACGAGAGCTAAATTCTAAGTTAATGGACATTGGCTCAAGCACTTTCATGAAGGAGTTCCAAGGGATGACAAAAAGGAGCTCTAACTTCATGACCCACCCTGATTACCAGATTGTACCCTTTCCCTTTTCCCTTTTATATTGTGTTGTCTTTCTGTTGATTTGTTATGTGTTGGCATTGAGAACAATGCAATGTTTAAGTATGAGGGGGATACAAATAAAATTTTTAGTTTTGCTTTTTGTTTAGTTAGTTGATTTTTCTAGTTTCTAGGTTCTTAGTCTTTTGTTTTATTTTTGAAGTGTTGAACTTTTATGTTATTTTCCAGTTTTTGAAAAAAAAAACTGTGCTTTTGTGGAAGTTGCTAGTATTGAGGGAATCATAGCTTTGATTTATCTTGATTTGATAGGGAATTGGTCTTGTGTTGAGAATGCAAGTTAAGTGGCAGTTAGCTTTGCTTTAATGAAATTTGATGATGGTCAATTTACCTTGTGAGATTTTTGAACCTACTGATATTCATTTCTAGTGTGTATCTCCTATCTTGCTTTTACTCTAGAACTTGGCTTGAATCTTTTTCAAGGCCACATTTGTTCATTTTCCATGTATGAAAAGGATTAAGGCAATCATTGTTGTTTTGTTTTAGTTAGAGCTAAAAAGCAGTCTATATGTGTTCAATCCATTTGCTTTACTCCCCTTTGAGCCATATATGTTTCCTTTTTAGCCTTTTAGCCATGAAAACCAAACAAATATTCTTCCTACCCTGATTAGGATGCTTTTGATTATTAAGGGCAATGTATCTTGTTAAGGTAGGTGAAGGTGCATTTTTCACATTGTTTATAGGCCATTTGTTTGTTCTTCTTTGGAAATATTCCAAGTACAAAAAAAAAAAAAGAGGAGAAAGGAAAATAAAATGAAAAATGAATGACTCTTTTGTTAAAAAAAAAAAAAGAAAAGCAAAGCAAAAGAAAAACATTTGAAATGTATAAAAAAAAGAAGAAAAAAAAGGGAAAAGGAAAGAAAAGTTGTTCTCTTAATGCATTTATTTGTTTGTGGTAAATGGGGCTTTCATTGCATTTCATTTTTGTTAAGTGTATTGCCATGGTACTTGTTGCATTGATACAAGTGATATGACTTGGAGAATTGAGCTATTGATTTTCTTTGAGCTTCCTTGTGCTAAGTGACCTACACAATTCCATTTTTCCTGATTTCATTTCCATTATCTTTTTCTTGGAGTTTTAGTTTTCTTTTGCCCGGGAGTGCAAAAGCTTAAGTGTAGGGGAATTTGATGATTGCCAATTTCCATATACTTTTTCCCTTTTAATTAGGCATTTTGATTATAAATTTTAGCTTAAAAGATTTTAATTGGAGGGAAATTGAGTTTATTGGTCATTTTTACATTCTAGAAATTGATTTACAAAATTTCAGAATATTAATGCATAAATCTTTTTAAATGAATTTGGTGAATATTCCCTACTTCATCTCTTCCATTCTTTTATGTAGAACATGGCAATAGGATAGCACACTTCACTCATTAACCCACTCAATTACACACATAGCAGCCACTCATTCATATGAAGTCACGTTGCCATCCACCTTTTGCATGAAGGAGAAGCTACAAGAGTAGAAGCTGGAATTTTGCCACAGTTTGAGAGGGAAGAAATGAAGCTACACAAGTAGAAACAGGGGATGCAGTCTTTAGTTTTTGCAGAATGGAAAGAGGCTTGAGTTAATGGTTCCATGGGAGTGGAGGGTTGGACAATAAGTGACAAAGCAGACATGTACAACGAAAAAAGAAGAAGCGAGCAACACGAGCTTGGAGAGCTGGGGAATAAAAATGCAAAAAATGCTACGGAAAAAGAAAGAGCACCAAAATGTGAATGAGATAATTTCATTCATCATCTTCTCCACATGGCCACAGTTCCTTCCATCAAAATTCCTTCATTTATCTCCTCCATGGTAGCTTGATTTTCTCTTGGTGGCTAGCTGAAGAGTGGACCTTCCTAGATGCAGATTTGAGCTTCAATTTACCTCTCCAATTGGATAAAAATCTCTTTGCTCAATCTTTTAATTTCAAAATTATTTTTCTTATTAATTTGACTAGGTTTAGCTCATTAATTTAGAAATTTAATTGTTAGAAATTACTAGATTGATTTGAGTTGTGGATTAGTTGTAATTTGATATTTGGATATTAATTGTCACTCTACGTGTTTGTGGAAAATCTAGACTTAGTGGCTATGCAACTTGCTCTTAATTTTCTCTTGATTATAGGCCAATTAATGCAATGGTTGATGAATTAAGTGGCTAGAATTTTTGTGCAATTGATGTGTTGAGGAATTTATTAATCTAATTGGTTAATTAGCATTTTAAGTAGATTGTACTGTAGATTTCTATGAGCATTTAGGATTGGTTTTAGTGTGTTATTGTTCCTAACTCAATTAATTAATTCTTCAAAGCTTCTTGTGGTTGCAAAATCCTTAAATTATTGGTGAATTGAGTCTTGGATGGTAATTGAAGAGTTCTTATGGAGAATACATCTAGGAAGGAAGAAACTAAGGAAAAGGTGAGGAATTTCATGCTTCTCCTTCTTCCAATCTTGTTCCTCTCCCTTCCTCTTCTCTTTCTATGGTTTTGTTGAGATGAGTGGTTTTATTTTTGGTCTAAAACATAAGGGAAGAGTTTGAATTGCTTGAGAGGAAGCAAACTAAGGAGAAAAAATCTTGAAATCAAGCTTGAATCCAAGGTACATCTTGTTTCTTGTTGCTTTCTTCCCTTACTTTTCCTTTGGTATGTGTTCGGCCAAACTAGAACCAAGAGAGGGGAAGGAGTTCTATCCAAAAACAAGAGAGGAACTAGGGTTTTAAACTATGGAGAAGTGGAATGTGCCAAGAAATTGCAAGAAAAATCAATGGAAATCAAGTTAGAAAAGTGTAGGACTCTTTTGGATTTTGTGAAATCTGATTTGGTATGTGAATTTCCTAGGTTATTTAAGTGTTCCATTGAGCTCCTAAGACCTCTAGAAAACCTCCTAAGTGGCTCTCCCTTCAAGGAAAAATTTGAAAATCCAAGAACCCCATTCTTGTCCATAGTTTCGGTAAAGGCAAGAGCATTAGGTTAGGGGATGTTTTAATTTGTTCTAGCCTTGGTTTGGGACTTTATATAGGGGGAGAAGATAGGAAGAATCCTTGGGAAAAATTTAGGAGCCCTAGATTGGAAGATGAGACAATGATATCCATAATGGTGCCTTATGAAACAACTTGGTTTTTCAATTGTGCAAATGAATGTGTGAGCACTCCAAGGACCTTGAATGAGGTCAAGAGACCTAGAAATGAAAAGAGAATGAAGCCTAGAACTTAAATAACAAGAGTTGCTTCAATAGGCCACCAATGGAACCATTATGTAAATTATGGAACCATTTATGTTTCTAAGAAAAAGTTCAGTGTCTTGGCTTGCTTCAAGTGCATAATTGCATGCTATTTGTGATGTTTAGGTCAAGAGAACCCTACTCCACCTTTTTTTTTTTGTGTAACCAAAAAGTGGAAGGAACAAGCAAAGTAAGGTTTGCATAAGATTCAAGGTAGCTCCCTACTTCATTCTCCTTGCATTCTTGTGTGTATGTATGTCTTTGTGTGCATGCATGTGTCTATGTGATTTGAGAACATCCTACTTGATGCTTTGAGATTGCATTGGTACCAATGTGTGTTCTTGAATGATTTTGCTTGTAGAAATTACTCATAAGGGTGAGGTAATGCTAAAAGACCCTTAGTGTGGGTAAGGAGATGCCAAAAGTCTCAAGGCAAGAGTGAGACTAGGCGAAAAATCTCTTAAATGAGTGAGGCCAAGTCAAAAGTCCCTAGGCCAAGGGTGAGGCAAATCCAAAAGTCCTAGAAATGAGGTTGAGGCAAAACCAAAATTCCCTAGAGCATGTTCTTGAATTGAAAATGAATTGGTGGCATGAAAGTATGTGTTTTTGCATGTTTATGTTGAGACATGTTCCAAAAGTGTGCCTTTGATATATGTATACCTTGAACATGTGTGTGAATGGGTGTGTGAGCTATTAAGATTCTAAAAATCTCACTCCCCTCCCTTCCTTCATCTTGAAATGAATAGGTGGTGTTCAAGAACCAAGGGATGGAAGCCAAGCACCTTAAAGAGTCCATGACTTGATTTTTATGTAGTTTCTTTTGTAACCAATGGTCCAAATGGTTATGTAAATATTATTTTTGAGCCATGAATCATTGAACAATTGTAATATCATATGTAAATGATGTATGAATCATAGATGGTGCTAAAGTAATAAAAATATGAAATTTGACCATGGAATGGCTTGTGATAATTATGCATCCTTGAGTATGGAATGGTCAATTTGAGATATATGGTATTTGGGACCACTTGGGTAGTTTATACAACTTATAATTGTGCTTTTAAACTTGCCCAAGAGGTGCCAAACCATTAAGAAAGCCATTTGAACAAAGTTGACATCTTTAAGAGGCAAAACTGACCATTTTGTGGAGCCATGTCACTTTTTATCCAAATGAACTCTTCTTGGGTTGAAATTTGTTAAGAGCTTTGTTAAAAGCTTTGTGGAAAACTAAAGTGGGTATTATTTGGAGGCCTGTGAAATTTTTGGTAAATTTTTGAAATTGGCTAAAAAACCAAAATTTGCTATTGGTACTGTTTATTCGGTTTGAAATGAAACTCTGTCACTCATAAGGAAAACAATGTCCAATTGCTATAAAATTTTACAGGGAGAAACTAGACCTTCCCAGTGACCTATGCCAATTAGAATCACTTGATTTGGATGTCTAGAGAGGGAGATATTAATTTTTCAAGTAGCTATTCTGTTTTAGGCACCTAGTCATACCCCCAATACTTTTCTATCTCTTTTTAGGTTCTGATTGCTCTTGAATTGGTCTAAAACTATTTGTTTCCTCTAGTTAACATCTGTATATTTCCAAATTGGTATAGATTACATGGATTCGTGGAATTAATTATGAATTTCCAAAATTTATATTAGTAATCTGTATTAGAATTCTAGACAACCAGACCTTTGTGTCTTTTCTGATGTCAAGTGTAGTCCAGATGCAATTTTTATGGTTAGGAATTATTTGTAGTGTATATTTAACATCTAGGTCTTTCCATCAAGCTATGATTTGCTTAATTTCAATTTTTCTACATTTAGTTATAATTTTTCAAATTTCCCCTGAAATTTGCCACATGCTATTCAAGAAGAATAAAGGGAAATTTAGGGTTTTTGAACTTGAAACTGTGGATTGTGTGATGTTTTGAGCTATACATGATTTGTATAGGTGATAAATAATTATAGAATGATGTTGGGAAACTCACAAGGTCTATATGACACGAAATGAAAATTTAATCCCTAACATAATGTAAATAAATTCATTATTTTCTTATGCTTTTATTGGATTTCCCTTGAGAATGTGTATAAGCCATCTTGAATTGAGCAATATGGTACTAGAATACTATGGTATGACACATTATTGGTATTGACTCCAAACTTCAAAATTCGTCTCTCTCTGGTCAAACCTTCAAATGAGGTGATCTTGGCTTTTTCCCACTTTTGGAAATTCATAATTAATTCTCTAGAGCTCCAAATAATCTAGTTTTTAGCTTTCCAAAAATCTCTAGATGAGACTTATGTGCATGCTAAATTTCATAGAAAAATTCATCTATTTGGTCATTTTGTGACATAGGGTTGCATAATAACATTTCAATGCCTTTCAAAGGATAAAAAATGGTTCACTTTGGATTCTAGATTTTCCAATACCATTTGAGCATGTGGGAAAGCATCAAAATAGACCTCTAAACATGTCTAAAGGTCTAAATATCCATACCTCTCAAAATCACTCTCCCACAAGTTGCTATACACAAAGATCTTACATGCTCATCTTTGCCATTCAATGTCAAAATCATTCAATATCACTCATATGCTTCTAAATCTCATACATACATCACATATCCATGTATATACGTTCAAGAGGTTATATGTAACATCATAATTTCTAGCTCATTTCATACTATATCTAGCTTCCCATTATGCATCTCATGGGAGAACCAAGAAAATAGCATAAAAATAATGAATTTTTTTGCACTGCGTCACGTATAAAAATTTCATTCGGTGTCACGTGGATTATGTGAGCTCATGCATCACATTCTCATATTTAATTATATGAATACAACTTATTCTCATCATCAAAAGTGGCCTACATCTCAAGGAACTCGAAGGGAAGCATGAAATATACATATTCATTTTCGGCCAGATTTTGCTCATTTCTATCACAAATTTTGGAAAATCATAACTAATTATAGAAAAATCAAAACTATGAATTCTTGGAGAATATGGAAAGCTACACATTTTTAAATTATGCTGAAAATATATCCAAACCATAACATCCAACATAGAGGATGTTTGACATGCGAAATGGTTCAGAGGTCAAACTGTCCACTGGTGCTATCATAGAACTCTACAGCAAATTTCAAAAATATCCAATCATTCCAAAAAAATCCAATCCATGCAAATGATACCAATTTTAAAAGCTATGGAAGTTAGCTAGAGGGAAAAAATAACTCCAGACAGGTTCAGGTATGTCCAAACCTTGAAACTTACTCAAACAGTAACTAAGGTTGCGTGGAGTTCCTAATACTGGATGGATTTTTTGAAAATTCATATCTCCCTCTCTCGGCATCCAAATGAGGTGCTTCTAGTTGACACAAGTCACTGGGAATGTCTACTTTCCTTGTCTAAAATTTCTTAGCAATTGGACATCATTTAAGCCCTGTGTGATAGATTCCATTTTTGGACCTGAGTGAACTACATGACCAAAATAAGAAAATTTGCCAATTTTGAAAATTCATCAAATATTCTGTAGACCTCTGAAAATTATGTTCTTCATCTTCCCAAAAAGCTCTCAACACATGCCAAATCTCAGATCAAGAAGACCTCATTTAAGCAAAAAGTGACATAGGGTTCCATTATGGTCAATTTTGGCTTCATATAGGATGCCAAAATATCCAAATGGCTTTCCTTGGGATTTGGCACCTTTTGGGCAAGTTTAAAAAGCATAATTAGGACTTGTGTGAGTTGCACAAATGGTCCCAATCCTCTTGCATCTCAATTTGGTCATTTCATCCACACTTATACACAATTCCATAACATCATTCAAGAAGCTACATTGCCATTACAAGCTCATTTTACATTCTAGTATTCACATGCCATAATTTCTCATTTATACATGACATATCCACATATTTATACATGTTCAAAACTTCATGAGACATATACAACCATGAATTACAACATATGCCATTCTTATGGCCTTAAAGTAACAAAATTTCCACATTTTAATGTCATTCCTTCATCTCTCATGTGGTTGTCTCCCATTCCCTTGCTCTTTGGGTCCACCTATCATATTAGAACATTGGGAAGGAGGGGATGAGATTCAAAGAATTCCAATAGCTCATCTCCCTTTCAATCACACATAACATATGCAAAGCAAGTCATACATGGATATAATAAATGACATAAACATTCAGGAAGCAAGCTTAGATGTGAACAAGTCATACAAGGCATTTGAAGGCTTGCCAAGTGGATGGATTGGCCTCACCCTTTTTCTCATGCATTTTGGACTTGCCTCACCCATTCTTTAGGAGATTCTTGGACTCAACCTTGCTCTTGGGAGTCCATCCCATTTTGGGAGACTTATTCACTTTGTCTCAATCAATTCTAAGGGTTCTTGGCTCATCCTTACCATTTGCTAAGAGTTCTTGGCCTCTCCACACTCAAGCAAACCCAAATAAACATCATAATATCATTTAGAAACATAATATGTATTCATCAAACCATGGCATATGAAATCATGCTAGCATACTTTTCATGGCTTGAAAATACACTTACACACAGTCTAAGACAAGCTAAGCACACATCCATACATGAGAGAAGGTGGAGAGAGCTACCTTGGAAGCAACCACACTTTTCCCTTTAAATCCAAGCTTCCTCTTTCGACCACACACACACAAAAGTGTGGAGATGATTTCTCTTGGCCTAAACACAATTCAAGGGAGCTAATTAGGTTCATAAACTCAATTCTAAGGCCATATAATTTGTTTAGACACTACCTTGACCTATAAACCTCATTATGGTTCCATAATTGCACCTAATGAAGTAACACCCCTCAAATAAATTCTAGGTTCCATTCTTTCCTTTCAAATATGATTCTTAACTCCTTTTAAGCCTTTTGGAGTCATCACATAATCAAAACCAAGAGCCTAGCTATATGTTGCTTCTTTAGGTCATAATATGGAACATAAAGCACCAATTCATTTTTTATGGGTTCTAAATTTTTTGAAAAGCCTCCCCTCATTTTCATTCATCATATATGACTCAAAAATGGGTTTAAAAAAATTTAAAACTCTCCCTAGCTACCCTAACCTCTTTAGGCCGAGACCATGAAGCTTAATGGGCTTCACAGAATTTACTTAGTTTTCTTGAAGGAGTAAGCAAATGGGGAGACTTCTAGGGATTTTAGGAACTCATTTAAACTCTTATTCAGGCCTAGGAATCATCATACAAAATCAAATTTTATAAGGTACACTTGAAACCTTAGAATTTGCATCTTGAAATCTAATGGCTTTTTGTTAATTCCCTTTGCATATTCTTAATCTCCACACCCTTTTTCCTTAGATTCACCCTTGGTTCTACCTAAAAATCAAATCCTTCTAGGGTTTCTTAGGTTAGGCGAAATGGAGAAGGAAGGGAACCAAAGGTAGCAACCATGGGAGGAGAAATTACCTTATTTTTTCTCACTTGAATCTTGCTTTCTCCAAGCTTCTCTCTTCAAATCCAAAATTTCCCCTAAGTTTCTCCCTTAAAACAAATTTGTAGACTTCATTTTAATCAAAGGAAACAAAGGAGAATGGAGGAGAGGAGGTTTGGATGGAAGAAAGCATGAAAAACTACCAAGAAACCATACCTTAAAGCTTGGATTTCTTCTCCTCTTCTTCTTCCCTTGGTGCACCACTCTCTTAGGGTTTTTCCTTTGATTTTGGGCAGAACAATCTGAAGCTATGTGAGTGTGAGAGTGAGGCGCCACCCATTTATAGGCGGAGGAAGAAACACTTTTCAAAAATTTCTATTTTGCCCTTCGTTCTTGGCATTTTTATTTCTCCTTTATTTTATCTCCTTTTTTAGGACTGTCTTTTCCATTATAAAATTTAGGTTCTCAATTTAGTAAAATGCCTTTTGAATCACTCAAATCGAAGCACCTTCCTGAACGGATTCGTTAAAGTTTGGGCACACTGACGTTGGAAAACATCCACCAAAGGGGATTTAACTATCTCAAGGCTTCCTATGGTTTTCAAGGCCTCTAAGAACCCTGAAGAACTCAAAAAATTCTTTTAAAAAGCCCTCCTATGTGAATTCCAAAATTTGCTCAAAATTACAAAAATGCCATTACGTTTTGTAAGATTCCATCAAATTTTGTTTCTTCATTCTAGCTCCGTTTTTCCTTCCATCTGAGGCTAGGATTCTCATTTTTAGGAGTCTAGAATGTTACTTAAATTTTTTGGGATCTTAACTAATTCATTTTGGGGGACTTGCTTTGAAAACGCATCTGTTTCCGTAATTTAACGAAAACTGGACATTACATTATATATCATATACATAAGAGGAATACAACATTTGATAATGTTATGGTTACAAAATGAACAAATAGAAACTCCTCTATCAATCTTCTTGCTTTCAAGTCTAGTAGCTCTAATTTCTTGGTTCACTTGGCCTACCTAGACATGTTAGGGCAATGGAAAGGGAAGAGTGAGATTTTTGGAATCCCAATAGCTCTTTATCCTTTTCAATCATACATAATGAATGTAAATTCAATTCCAAAGATGAATGCATGGAAATCTAGCAATTCATAAACATACATGAAACATGTCTCTCATTCAAGAAAACATACATAGGCTTGCTAAAACAATGGTTTAGCCTCACCCATTCTCTTTAAGACCTTTAGACTTGCCACACCCACTTTCAAGGGACTTTTGACTATGCCTTGCTCTTCTAGAGACTTTTGGCTCATCCTCACCCTTGTTAAGGGACTTTTGGCTTCACCAAGCTCATGCAAGCCAAAACACATACATAAAACATCTTTTAAGAGCATAAACAAAGCAACATGGTACAATGGCATGTGGACATTTGCTAGAAACATGTTACATAGCATAAACATACATAAACACATCCAAAGACAAGAAACCATTCAAGAATGCAAGAGAAAAGAGAGAGAGAGAGCTACCCTGGAGCTAATGTTTCACACTTTTACTTTAAAATCTTCCTCCCTCTTCTTGGCGCAACCATGAGAGTTTGAAGCACGAGGTTATCTTGGCCTAAACACATCAAGTAAGGCATATGCATCATAGAAATACATCATTTGACAATGCTATGTTTATAAAATGAACAAATATCAACTCCATTGTTGTCATACCTAGATAACCTTTATCATTTCCACAAGAAAAATTGTAAGTTGATAATGTTATTATTCTGATTAGCCTATAGGGGGAAATGGGATTACTGAAACCTCAGCTTGCTCATAAGGCATAACCATACAATAATACATATCACATATATTCTGTCATTTCAATCTACTCAAGAAATCCCTGTACAAGCTTAAACATGGTTACCTACTATTATTCTAGAATTGCTTCCAAGATTATGATAATTAGTTTCATGCAAACGCAATTATAAGAGATTACTTGTACATGGAGTTTAATAGCCCTAATAAATGTCATTGCTAACTTACGGTAAATTCCTCATATGTGATATTTATACAAAAAACCAATGAGAGGTTAGTAAACTACACTAAGTATCCAACTAAAGTTAGACTTTTAGCATTTAACATTATTCAAGGAAATTACAATGAACTATAGTCAATACGGTCTTTAAATTGGTTCAGTTATCCTCTATCAGTTGGACTTCATTTGTAGTATGGATATTACCTGAAAAATTGTTAGCTTTATAATGAGATATAATCCCAGTAGATAACAATGAATCACATACAAAGAACACTGAATAAGAATATTTTGATGCATAATTTGGTGCATAAGCATATAAATCACATACAAAGAACACTGCCCTTGCTATTTTTGGCTTTGTTATCCTACGAAATGAGTTAAAAAAATTCTAAGACCTTGCAGAACTAAAGTTATATGTCTTAGCTACCTCCCCACCAAATTTTGATACACTGATTCCTTCATTTACCCATTTAACAAAATTTATTATGAAATCAGCCCCCAAGCTGTCCCATCTAGAAGCTAAGTTGAATTAGTATATTATTTCTTTAATCTACGTTGTTCCAAAAATTCTATAATTTTCCAAATTTTAAGTATAAGAATGGATGACTTGCTATAAAAGTTTAGGCTTTAGAACCCTTTTTCTAGCTAATTTTACAAAAGACAAAATGTTTAAGGTCCAGAATATTGACTAGGTAAAAGAAGGAAGCAACTTAGAACATTCTAAATCTTCTACTTACCTTTTTATGGAGTTCTTATGCCTTGGTTCATCTTTCCATCTCTCCTTTTCTATGGTTTTCCGAATTTTTCTTCCCTCTTACCATTACTTCCCTGGGCCTAGGGTGAATTAAGGTGGATGGTAATCATCATAATAGGCAGCTCATGCTTCTCATCATTCATTCAGTGCGAGTTTAGGTGGCAGCATCCTATCTATTTATCTCCACTTAAGATACATTTTACAATTGACCTTTAACTTCCATGGCAATGCAGCACAAGAGCAATAACTAAACATATATCTATTATACATATATGTGAGTGGAAGGTGCAAGCATAAGGTGGCAAGAGTGAAGGTTCCAATTTCTTGTTCGGTGTAAGGCTTAGTGGCATCATGCATGTGTCTTATTCCCCACTAAACTCTATATGAAGATGATATTTAATTCCTACAGTTGGACACTCCAATTGTCATGATCAAATGATAATTGAATATGAAGGCATATGCTTTGGACGGTGTAAGCATGTGGTGGCTTCTTTTGATTTGATTTTCTTGATTTGTCTTCCTTTCCATTCTATGACTGATGCTACCTATATGGCAACATTTCCTCCATCTCATACCCACCTAATACACCTATTGTATGTAGCATTTAACTCCCACAAAGATTGTAAACTTAGAACACTAGCCACTTACCAATTAAACATACATATAGACATAGTTTGCATAGTGAAGCATGAGGTGTCAAGGATGTTTATTTAATTCTTTTGCTACTTCATTTTCTATTTGGTTTACATGTTAAGTAGCAGCGCATGATATATATATTCTTTCCACCATTAAGCTACATTGAATGGATGCTCTTTCCACTTCACAGCTAGGATTATTTCTATTCCTTAGTGTTTTAGTGGCTGCATACACACACATCTTTGGTGGAGCCTTTTAAGAGTAGGTTTGTAGTTTTCTTATTTTATTCTTCCTCCATTTAGTCTTTCCACCCATCGTGTGTGCTAGGTGTCTCTAGTTTAGGTCATGTGGGCTATTCATTTACGTGCAATTGCCTATCACTCCCCCCATAGCTAAAGGATTTAGCAACACTAAAGGCAATATATATATAGATGTCACAGTGGAAGCATAAGGTATGTGTATGTACTTAGTTCTTTAGGATTTCTTCCTTATCACATTCATTTAGCCATGTATACGTTGGTAATTCAAAGACTCATTCCAAGATTTTGGTAGTTTTAAGCTTGCAATATACAAGGCTAATGAGGTTGCTACTTGGCCGACTACACATACCCACATCCTTATGTAGGTGGAAGTAAGGAGACACTACCATAAGTGGTTGCAAGCTTGTATTAAATTATTCCTACTTACTCTCATATTAAACAAATGAATGTGCTACTATCTCTTTTAGGTTTCCTAGCATCTACCCTTCTTTCTAGTATTTATTAAACAAGTTAGTTCCTTACTAACTTTGTCATGTTGATAGTTACAAAAAATTTAGAATGTGACAATTATCAATCTCCTTGCTTTCAAGTGTGGTGGTTCCCATTTCCTTGCTCACTTGATCCACCTAGGCATGTTAGGCAATGGGGAGGGAAGAGTGAGATTTTAGAAATCCCAATAGCTCTTCTCCCTTTCAAGCAAATATAATAGATGCAAATTGAAGTCTAAAAATGCATGCATGGCTCTCTTGAAATTTATAAACATACATAGAACATTTTTTGCATTCAAGAAGCCACATATATCATACATAGGCTCACCAAGAGAATGGTTTAGCCTCACCCATTCTCTTTGGAACTTTTGGACTTGTTTCACCCACTTTCAAGGGACTTTTGACTAAGCCTCACTTTTTCTAGGGACTTTTGGCTTTGTCTCACCCACTTTCAAGGACTTTTGGCTCATCTTCACCCTAGGTAATGGACTTTTGGCTTTACCAAGTTCATACAAGCCAAAACATGTTCATAAAACATCATTCAAGCACATAAATCAAACATCATGCTACCATGGCATATACATATTTGATAAAAACATTTTTCATGGCTTAAATATACACACACATATTCAAAGACAAGAAAATAGCCAAGCATGCATGAGAGAAAGGGGAAAGGGCTACCTTGTATACAAGAACACACTTTTCTCTTTGTAATTTCTTCCTCTCCCTTAGCCAAATACCTACAAGGATGCGGAGCTTGATTCCTTTAGCCTAAACATATGAAATGGGATCTAATTACACTCTTGGAACATTTACTAAAGCCACACACACTCTAGCATAACCTTGGCACTCATAATGTTCAATTATGGTTCCATAAGGCACCTAATGAAGCAACCTCGGGAATTCATAGTCTTGGCTCCATTCTCTGTTCCATTCAATGGTTCTTAACTCCATTTAAACTACTTGGAGCCATCACATAATTATTTCAAGGAGTCTAGTTATGTGTTGCTTTATTGTGCTACAATATGGAACTTATACCTCCATCACACTTTCTAGGCTTTCTAAATTTTCCAAGGTTTCCTCTTATACTCTCCTATCATATATGATGCAATTCTAGGCCTAGAAAACTTTAAAACACTCCTGAGGTGGGAGAACTTCTTTAGGCTTAGCCAAGCACCATAAATAACATTCATGGAGTTTCAAATTTTTCCTTGAAGGAGGAGCCACTTGGGAGGCTTTCTAGGGGTTTTAAGAACTCATTTGAACCATCACATAAGCTAAAATACCCTTGAACAAAATTAAATTTTAGCCTAAGTTCTTGAATCTCTAGCTGTACTATCTTGCATTTCATTGATTCTTCCTTGAAATTCTTTGCACTATGTTGTTACCCACACTCTAATTCATAAGTCTTACCCTTGGTTCTGCTAAAAAGCAACTCCCTCTTTCTGTCCCAATAATGGCCAAAACTCACACACACAACAACAAGGGAGAAGAAGCATAAAAACTATCATTTTACCTTGGTTTCTTAGCTTTCCTTGAATGCTCTCTGTAACACCTTATATTTCTAGCTTATTCCATCACATTTCTATGCTTTAGATCATATATTCCATGAAAGAGCAAGAAAAAGGGGATTAAAATAATGACTTTTCTAGCGTTGCGTCATATATAAAAATTTCATTTGATGTCACGTGAACCATGTAAGCTCCAACATCATATTCTCATATTTAATTACATGAATACACCCTCGTTTGCATCATCAAAAACATAAAATGCATATATATATTTTTGACCAAATTTTCCTCTTTTCTATCACAAATTTGGAAACTTATAACTAATTCTAGAAAAATTGAAATCATGAATTCTTGGACATTTTGGAAAGATAAATGTCTACTTATTGCTAAAAATATGTCTAGACCATAACATCTAACACAAAAGACGTTTGACATTCAAAATAGTCTAAAGGTCAGGCTGTTCATTGGTGCTATCACAAAATTTTTTAGTAAACTTCAAAAATGTCCAATTAATCCCAAAAACATCTAATCCATGCAAATGATATCAATCAAGAAAGTTGTGGATGTTAGCTAGAGGGGAAAAATAACTCTAGACTAGTTTAGGCATTCCTAGACCTTTAAACCTAATCAAACCATACCTAAGGTCAGTTGGAGCACTTAGTACTAGACAAATTCTTTGAAAATTTATATCTCCCTCTCCATATATCTAAATGAGGTGCTTGTAGTTAGCACAAGTCACTAGAAATGTCTAGTTTCTTTGTATAAAACTTCATGGCAATTGGACATCATTTGTGCCCCATGTGATAGATTTCATTTTCAGACCTGAGTGAACAGTGATATAACTAAAACTATAATTTTTGCCAACTTTGAAAATTCATTAAATATTCTCTAGACCTCTGAAAATTCTGTTCTTTAGATTCCTAAAAATCTCTCAAGAAGCTCTAATTGCATGCCAAATCTGAGATCAAGAAAGGCTCATTTGGATAAAAAGTGATGTAGAGTTCCATTATGGTTAATTTTGGCTCCATATAGGATACCAAAATGTCTAAATAGCTTTCTTTGGGGTTTAGCACCTCTTAGGCAAGTCTAAAAGCATAAATAGGACTTTTGTGAGCTGCCTAAATGGTTCCAAATCCCATGCATCCCAATTTAGCCATTCCACTTGCAATTATACACAATTATATAATACCATCCAAGAAGCTAGTTTGCCATTACATACTCAAGTTACATTCTATCATTCACATCACACATCCTCTCATTTCTACATCACATATTATCATAATTACATATGTTCATAACATCATAATACATATACAATCATTGATTACATCAATTGCCTTTTATATGGCCTTAAAGTAGCAAAATTCATGCTTTTAAATGTCATACTCTCATCTTCAAGGTGGTTGGCTTCCATTACCTTGCCACTTGGTCCACCTAGCATGTTAGATCATTGGAGAGGAGAGGATGAGATTCAAAGAATCCCAATAGCTCATCTCCTATTCAATCATGCATAAAAGATGCAAAACAAGTCTTACAACTACATGCATGGCATATGGATATGTGCAATTATTCAAGAAGTATTTGTAGCATTTGAAAAAGTCATAGATAGCATACATAGGCTAGCCAAGCAAGTGGATTGGCCTCACCTATCAACTTGTGGATTTTGGACTTGCCTCAGCTATTCTTTAAGATGTTCTTGGACTCAACCATGCTCTTGAGAGTCAACATCACTTTTGGAAGACTCTTTACTTTGTCTCAACTAATCTTAAGGGTTCTTGGCTCATCCTCACCATGGCTAAGGGTTCTTGGGCTCACCATACTCAAGCAAACACAAGCACACATCATAAATTTCATATGAAAGCATATTGTAACATTATGGCACCATGGAATCAAAGTCATGCTAGAACACTTTTCATGGCTTAAAAATACACATACACACATTCAAAGACAAGTAAAGCAAACAACCATGTATGAAAGAAGGAGAAGTGAGCTACCTTGGATATGATCACACACTTTTTCTCTTGAATCAAAGCTCACTCCTTCGCCCACACACACACAAAAGTGTGGGGATCGTTTCTCTTGGCCTAAACACAATTTATGGAAGCCAATTAAGTTCATGGAATTAATTCTAAGGCCATACAACTTGCTTAGACACAAACTTGATCTATAAACCTCATTATGGTTCCATAAACGCACCTAATGAAGCAACACCCCTCAAATAAATTATAGGCGCCATTCTTTCCTTTCAAATATAATTCTTGACTCTTTTTAAGCTCTTGGAGTCATCACACAATCAAAACTAAGAGTCTAACTACATGTTGCTTCTTTAGGTCATATTATGGAACATATAAGGCCAACTCACTTTCTATGATTTCTAAATTTTTTCTAAGGTCTTTTCTCATCTTCATTCATCATATATGACTAAAAAATGGGTTTAAAAAAATTTAAAACTACCCCTAGCTACCCTAACCTCTCTTGGTCAAACCTATGCATGGTTTTGGCACCCATGGACTTTACTTTGTTTCCTTGATGGAGGAAGCACATGGGGAGACTTTTAGGGATCTTAGGAGCTCATTCAAACACTTATTTAGGCATAGGAATTAAGAGATCAAATCAGATTTTAGAAGAAACACTTGAAACCCTAGAAATTGCATCTTGAAATTTCATGGTTTTTTGTTACTTCTCTTTGCATATTCTTAATCTCTACACCCTTTTTCCTAAGAATCACCCTTGGTTCTACCTAAAATCTAAGCCCTCCCAGTACTTCTTAAGAGGGATGAACCATAGGGAGAAGGGAAGCAACCATGAAAGAATAAATTACCTTGTTTTTCCTTGTTTTCTCACTTGAATCTTGTCTTCTTTGGCCTCTTCTCTTCAAATCCAAATTTTTCCCTTAATTTCTCCCTTAAAACAGATTTATAAACTTCATTATAATCATAAGAAACAAAGGAGAATGGTGGAGAAGAGGTTTGGAAGGAAGAAAGCATGAAAAACTACCAAAATTCCTTACCTTCAAGCCTTGATTTCTCCTCCTCTTCTTCTTCTCGTGGTGCACCACTCTCTTAGGGTTTTTTCTCTGGTTTGGGGTAGAAAATATGAGGTTAAGTGAATGGGAGAGTGGGGCGCCTTATATATATAAGTGGAGGAAAATGACTTTTCAAAAATTTCCATTTTGCCTTTTGTTTTTGGCATTTTCATTCTATTTTGTTTTAACTCCTTTTTGAAAACCATATTTTCTATTATAAAATTAAGGTTCCCAATTTAGTCAAATGCCTTTGGAATCACTCAAATTAGAGCTAAAACCTTCCCAAATGAGGGGTTTTAACTGTCTCAAGGCTTCCCATGATTTTCAAGGCCTTTGAGAACCCCGGAAAACTAAAAAATTTCATTTAAAAAGCCTTCCTATGTGAATTCCAAAAATTTTCTCAAAATTATGAAAATGTAATTACGTTTCGTAAGTTTTTTGTAAGAAATTGTTTCTTCATTTTAACTCCATTTTTCTTTTCGTCTGAGCCTAGAATTCTTATTTTTAGGAGTCTAGAATGTCACTCAAACTTTTCAGGACCTAAACTAATTCATTTCAGGGGACTTGCTTTGAAAATGCACCCGTTTTTGTCATTTAATGAAAATTGAATATTGCATGGGGGAGGCTATACTTGGGCTGAGCTGAGTAGAGTAGATGCTAAGTTTTGTATTTCTCCTTGTATACCATCATCATGTAATCATGTTTCCAAGTGTAAGAGCTTTACGTTTTGGTAACTTATGATGTATATAATAGGAAGTTAGGCCTTATACAATCTAGTATTTAATGTTTGTGCTTGTGTATCTGATTAGAGACCTTATTGACCCTGTGACATGGTTCGCTATTTGGAAATGTAATCATGTGATGCCTTGATGCTAACTTAAACTAATGATATATGAAACTTCCAATGAGATATGTATTTAAATGATAATATTAGTTGTTTATTAATTTGGATGTTCATTAGTATCACATGGAACTTACTTATATGTGGTAGATTAATGAGCAGGAATCAATACCTAAATCTTGAAGTAGATAATGATAGATTACCTAGGTAAATCAAGTAGATAAATGCCACTAGAGTCTCAATAATTGAGGGAAAATGTTTTTAGGGTGTCACTAGAGGGAGAGTTAGAGTGTATGAGACAAAATTTTAGAAGTTATAGGGCCAGAAGGTGTTTCGACGCAGCTAAAATAGTCTTAGTTGCGGCCAATAAAGGCAAAGTTGCCCAGGGAGGGTAACAGAAAGGAATTCACCATGGTGAGAAGTGAAGTTAGCCACGGCGAAATGTGAGAGGCGAGTCTGGTTGAGTTCCAGGGGGTAATTTGCCGTGATGCGAAGGTATTCAATTCCTTATGATAACCTATAAGCCTTGGTTTTCTCTATTGAAATGTTAAGGAATACTTGTAGAAGGTTCTTGTGAGTTAGAATTAATGGATAAATGGATTAAAGGCTTATAATTGCAGGTTTGATTCTCTCATGTTCATAATTGGTTCTAAGTAACTAATTAATGACTCTAATAACATTAAGATTTAAATTTCTCCACTTTTTCCTAATATAAGTAATCGAAATGACTTCAAATCTTAAATTATGATTATTAATTGCATCTTTAACCCTAATTACCATGATTAGAAGTTAGGATCATCACATAGGAAATCCATCCATGTTGCCCATATGATGATTAGGGAGTAGGAGCTTTTAGAGAAATTTAGAAATTTGAACCTCTCTTATAGGCTGATATCGGGTTGATTATATTTGAGTGAAACACAAATTGAGAATGAGTTGAGAACCCAAATCTTAGATGCCCAGAGAGAGGATGAGTTTTTAAGGCAGATTAGGAGCAAGATTTCCTAGGGTAAGACCTCAAATTTCAGGATATCTGAGGATGGTGTGATAATATACTGAGATAGAATCTATGTGCCTAGTAATAATTAATTGAGAGAGAGAATTTTAGAAGAGGCACATAAGAGTAAATATACTATCCACCCAGGTACCACCAAGATGTATCAAGATCTAGAAATAATTTTTTGATTGGCAAGAATGAAGAATGATGTCACAGATTGTGTGACGAGATGTTTAGTATGCCAGAGGGTTAAGATGGAGTATCAAAGACCAGCTAGGTTGTTGCAACCCCTAGATATCCCTGAGTTGAAATGGGATAGTATAGCTATGGATTTCATTATGGGGCTACCTAGAACATCCTCTGGACATAATGCTATTTGGGTAATTATGGATAGATTGACAAAATCTGCATACTTTTTAGTGATCAGGGCTACTTATTCATTAGATAGATTAGCCTAGTTATATATACGTGAGATAGTGTGACTTCACAGAGTTCCTAATAGCATAGTATCTAATAAAGACCCTAGGTTCACATCAAACTTCTGGAGACTATTACAGCATGCCTTAGGGACTAGGTTGCATTTTAGCACTGCTTACCACTCCCAGACTGATGATTAGACTAAGAGGACTATCCAGACCTTAGAGGACATGTTGAGGGTGTGTGTGTTAGAAATGAGAGGTAACTGGGATGCGTATCTGCCGTTAGCAGAGTTTGCATATAATAACAGTTACCATTTCAATATTTAGATGGTCTCTTTTGAGGCTTTATATGGGAGAAAGTGTAGATCTCTATTGTGTTGGATTAAGCTAAGTGAGAGGAGTGTAATAGGGCCTGAGATAGTAGACCAGACCACCTAACAAATAGAAATGATTAGAAAGAAACTCCTTACAACCTAGAGTAGGCAGAAAAGTTATGCCAATAAGAGAAAGAGGCCATTAGAGTTTGAGATTGGAGACCATGTATTCATCTGAGTGTCTCTAGTGACTGGGGTAGGTCGGTCTATGAGGGTAAAGAAGCTCAGTCCTAGGTATATTGGCCCACTTGAAATCCTTGAAAGAATTGGACTCGTGGCCTACCATATAGCTCTACCTCTAAATCTAACTCAAATCCACAATGTTTTTCATATCTCCCAATTGAAAAAGTACTTACCAAACCCCTCACATGTCATAGAATATGAGCATATTCAATTGTAGGAAAATCTTTCCTATGTAGTGAAACCAGAGAGGATTGTGGACGTTAAACTGAGATAGCTAAGAAATAAGAGCATCCCTATAGTGAAAGTGGCCTAGAAGGGTCTAACATCTGAGGTGGCAACCTAGGAGCTAGAAGATGAAATGAGACAAAAATATCCAGAGCTATTTTCCTAAGGTACATATTTAAATTTCGAGGACAAAATTTATTTTAAGGGGGTGGAAAATATAACAAATATAATTTTTGTAAAATATCAAAATGAACCATATAAAAGCAAGTCTATTGGAATGAGCTAGAAAATATCCAAGAAAATTTGGGTAAAGTCTTATACTCCTAAAAATGATAATTCCAAGCTCAAACAGAAAGAAAAACGGAGCTAGGATGGAGAAATGAAATTGTAACAAAATTTGACAAAACATAATAGCATTTTCATAAATAAGTGAAACTTTTGGAAAAACACATAGGAAGGCTTTTTAAATAGAAAATTTGAGTTTCTTAGGATTCTCAGAGGCCTTGGAAACCATGGGAACTCTCAAGACTAGTAAAGCCCTTTCGATGTACGTTTCCTAATGGCGATGAACCTAAATTTTGACGAATTCGTTTAGGAAGATTTTAGCTCCAATTTGAGTGATTCCAAAGGCATTTTATTAAATTGGGAACCTAAATTTTATAATGGAAAAGATGGTTCTCAAAAAGAAGCTAAAACAAAGCTAAAACAAATTGCCATTAGGGAATGACGAAATTGGAATTTTAGAAACAGTGAGTTTCTTGAATGTTCCATAAGCTTCTTGACTCTTCCTCCTCTCATATAGCTCGACCTTCTTCTGCCCAAAATACAGAAAAATAAGCTCTCTCTTAGGTGCACAAGGGGTGTAATACCATATATTTCTGACTCCTTTCATGATATTCACATGCTTTACATCATCAATTCCATGAAAGAGTAAGGAAAAGGGATTAAAAATAATACATTTTCTTGCGTTGTGTTGTGTATAAAAATTCCATCCAGTGTCACGTGGACCATGTTAGCTCATAAAACACATTTTCATATTTAATTACATGAATACAACTCATTTTCATCATCAAAATTGGCCTACATCTCAAGGAACTCAAAGGGAAGCTCACAATATACATACATATTTTTGGCCAAATTTTTCCACTTTTTTATCACAAATTTGGAAAATCATAACTAATTCTAGAAAAATCAAAATCATGCATTCCTAACTATTATAGAAATCTACACATGTTTACTTTATGCTACAAATATTTCCAAATCATAACATTCTACATAAAGGACGTTTGACATTCAAACACATCCAGAGGTCAGGCTGTCCACTGGTGTTGTCATAGAATTTTACAGCAAATTTAAAAAATATCCAATTAATTCTAAAAAAATTCAATCTAAGAAAATGATACCAATATGGAAATCTATGGATGTTAACTAGAGGAAAAAAATAACTCAAGACTGGTTCAGGCATCCCTAGACCTTGAAATCCAATCAAATAGTGACTGAGGTAAGGTGAAGTTCCAAATACTGGACAGATTATTTGAAAATTTATATTCCCTCTCTAGACATCTAAATGAGATTCTTCCAATTGAAAAAATTCACTGGGAATGTCTAGTTTCTTTATACAAAATTTTGTGGCAATTGGACATCATTTGAGCCCTATGTGACAGATTTCATTTTTGGACCAAGTGAACAGTGCATCAAACTAAAATCAGAAAATTTGCCAATTTTAAAAATTCATTAAATATTCTATAGAGCTCCAAAAATTATATTCTTTAGCTTCCAAAAAAGATTTCAACAATAATTTCATGTCAAATCTCAGATCAAGAAGAGCTCATTTGGATAAAAAGTGGCATAGGGTTCCATGATGGTCAATTTTGGCTCCATAGAGGATACCAAAATGTCTAAATGGCTTTCCTTGGGGTTTGGCACCTCTTGGGCAAGTTTAAAAGCATAATTAGGACTTGTGTGAGCTACCTAAATGGTGCCAATCCTCATGCATCTCATTTTGGCCATCTCATCTACACTTATACACAATTCCATAATGTCATCCAAGAAGTTCATTTGCCAAAACATGTTCAAATCACATTCTAATGGTCACATAACATATTTTCTCATTCATACATGACATAGTATCATAATTACATGTGTTCATGACATCATGATACATATACATCTATGGATTATATCACTTGCCAATTGTATGGTTTCAAAGTAACAAAATTCAAGTACTTTGTTGTCATCCTCTCATCCTCAAGGTGGTTGGCTTCCATTACCTTGCTTTCTTGGTCCACCTAGCATGTTATAACATTGGAGAGGATGGAATGAGATTCAAAGAATCGCAATAGCTCATCTCCTATTCAATCATACATAATGGATGCAAACAAGTCTCATAAATGCATGTATGATCATGTTGACATGTGCAAACTTTCAAGAGACATTTTCATCATTTGATAAAGTCATACATAGCATACAAAGGCTTACCAAGTAAGTGGATTGGCCTTACTCAATTTCTTGTGGATATTGGACTTACCTCACCCATTCTTTAAGACATTCTTGGACTTAACCATGCTCTTGGGAGTCTATCTTGATTTTAGGAGACTCTTTACTTTGTCTTAACTAATCATAAGGGTTCTTGGATTATCCTCACCATGGCTAAGGGTTCTTGGCCTCACCACACTCAAGCAAACCCAAGCACACATCATAAACATCATATAAAATATAATATATCATCATAAAACCATGGCATATGAAATTATGCTATCATACTTTTCATGACTTGAAAATATGTATACACACATTCTAAGACAAACTAACACACATCCATGCATGAGAGAAGGTGGAGAGAGCCACCTTGTACACAATTACACACTTTTTCTCTTGAATTCAAGCTCCCTTTTTCGCCATACACACATAAAAGTGTGGGGATGATTTCTCTTGGCCTAAACACAATTTATGGAAGCCAATTAGATTCATGGAATTAATTCTAAGGCCACACAACTTATTTAGACACTAGCTTGGCCTATAACCTCATTATGGTTCCATAATTACACCTAATGAAGCAACACCCCTGAAATAAATTCTAAGCTCCATTCTTTCCTTTCAAATATGTTTCTTTACTCCTTTTAAGCCTCTTAGAGTCATCACACAATCAAAACCAAGAGCCTAACTATATGTTGCTTCTTTAGGTCACATTATGGAACATTAAGCACTAACTCACTTTCTATAGTTTCTAAAGTTCTCTCAAGGCTTCCCCTCATATTCATTCATCCTATACGACTCAAAAATGGGCCTAAAAAAATGTAAAACTCTCCCTAGCTACACAGAAAGGCTATGGAAGAAATGGGGCTTCTTGGAGTTTGCTTTGTTTTCTCAAGGGAGGATGCATGTGGGGAGCCTCTTAGGGATCTTGGGAGCTCATTTAAACTCTTATTTAGACCTAGGAATCATCATACAAAACCAGATTTTACAAGGTGCACTTAAAACCCTAGGTTTTGCATCTTGAAATTCCATGGCCTTTTCTTAAATTTCTTTGCATATTCTTACTCTCCTCCCTTAAATTCATAGAAGTCACCCTGGTTCTCCTTAAAATTTCAGCCGTTTAGCATCTACATACATGGGACAAAATATGGAGAAGAAAGGGGGAGGAGTAGCTACTATAGGATGTAAGATTTACCTTGTTTTCTTTCTTTTTCTCACTTGAATCTTTTTTTCTCCAAGCTCCTCTCTCAAATCCGAAATTTCCCCTAAGTTTCTCCATTAAAACAGATTTGAAAATTTCATTTTAATCAAAGGAAACAAAGGAGAATGAAGGAGAGGAGGTTTGGATGGAAGAAAGCATGAAAAACTACCAAAATTCCATACCTTTTTGCTTGAATTTCTCCTTCTCTTCCTCTTCCTCTTCCTCTTAGGTGCCACTCTCCCTAGGGTTTTTCTCTAGTTTTAGGTAGAAAAATAATGGGCTAAATGAGGGAGGAGATGAGACGACACTTATATATAGGCGAGAGGAGGAAGACTTTTAAAAAATTTCCATTTTGCCCTTCGTTTTTGGCATTTTTGTTTCTACATTTTTTTAGCTCCTTTTTTAGAACCAAAATTTCCATTATAAAATTTAGGTTTCCAATTTAGTAAAATGCCTTTGGAATCACTCAAATCGGAGCTAAAACCTTCCCGAATGAATCAGTTAAAGTTTAGGTCAACCGACATTAGAAAATGTCCATCAGAGGCGTTTTAACTGCCTTGGGGCTTTCCATAATTTTCAAGGCCTTTAAGAACCTCAAAGAACTTAAAACTTTCATTTAAAAAGCTCTCCTGTGTAAATTTCAAAATTTGCTCAAAATTAGAAAAATGCTATTACATTTTGTAAGTTTTCCATAAGAAATTATTTCTTTATTCTAACTCTATTTTTCTTTCTATTTGAGCCTGGGATTCTCATTTTTAGGAGTCTAGAATGCTTCCCAATTTTTTTTGGGACCTTAACTATCTCATTTCGGGAGACTTCCTTTTGTATCCGGTGAATTTCATTCGTTTATGGAGAAATTGTACATTACGTTTCTCACGTTTTCTCTCGTTTTCAAAGAACCAGATGTTACAAGGGGAGGAGAGAAAGGGAGGAAGAAACCAAGGAAAAGTTGAGAAATTTCTTGGCATTTCAGGCTTCTCCTTCTTCCAATCTTGTTCCTCTCCTTCTTAACTCTCTTTCTACAGTTTTTCTTAAGATGATTGGTTCTGTTTTTGGACCAGAAGCAAGGGGAAATTTTTGAAATTTTAGAAGAGGACTCAAGCCAAGGAAGAAGCATCAAAAGGGAGCTAGAAATCTAAGGTATTTTCTTGCTCTCATTACTTCTTCCTCTTACTCCTTGGTCATGTGTGTTTCGGCCTCATATAAAACCATAAGAGGGGAGGGAGTTCTGCCCAAAAACAAGAGAGGAACTAGGGTTTTAGACCATAGAGAAAAGGTTTATGGCAAGAAATTGCAAGAAAGAAGTAATTTATGGCATTAGATTATGGCATTAGATGATGGTGAGATGAATTCAGATAAAGTTGAGGCCTAGATTATGGCATTAGAGCAAATCTTTGAGGTGATGGAGTGCACGTCTGAGCAGAAAGCCAAGATGGCTGCATTCCAGTTACAGAAAGAAGTAATTTATTGGTGGAAGGGCACTGAGCCTATCTTAAGAGTGAGGAATGCCCTAATCACCTGGGAGGCATTCCTTGAGGCGTTTCGCGAGAAATATTTCCCCGATTCTATCAGAGATGAGAAAGAATCAGAATTCATTCTATTTAAGCAAACTCAGGGGATGTCCGTGGACCAATATGTGGCGAAATTTGTTGAGCTCTCCAGATATTCCTCTTACCTGCAGAGACATGATGATGAGAGATAGAGGGCAGATAGATTAGAGAAGGGTTTGCTCCCTGAGATCAGAGATAGGGTGGTGCCACAGAGGATCAGGCACTTTAATACCCTTGTGGAGGTATGCAGAGTCACAGAGGCAAACCTTAGGAGATTGCAGCCTATCTCTAGTGCTAGACCACCTCTTCCCCTCCCTGAGCCCAAGAGACCTAGAAAGGGTTCCCAGCCTGCAGTGACTAGCCGAAGAGGTGGAAAGAGCCAGTGGAACCAGAGAGGTAAAAGAAGAAGGACTCAGTCCAGTAAAGGTAGTGCTCCACCTATCACTTGTCCCCAGTGTGGCAGGAATCACGATACCAGACCGTGCTATGCGGGGCAGAATGTGTGCTTCAAATGTGGCAGGCCGGGGCACATAGCTAGAGATTGCACCCAGATTCTTCCACAGGCCCCTTTGCAGATCACACAGCCGAGGGAGATGGCTCCTCCTCCCAGACCACAGACCCAGGGTAGAGTCTTTGCCCTATCACAGCAGGAGGCTAGCCAGTCCCCGAGTCTGATCCAAGGTACTATTAAAATAAATGATTTTTCTGTGACTGCATTATTTGATTCGGGTGCTAGCCACTCTTTTATATCATATGACTGTGCTGAGAGGTTGGGTCTGAGTATGCATATATGGTCATATGAGTTGCATGTATCTACCCCTATAGGAAACCGAGCCATTACCTCCCATGCTTGTTTGAATTGTGTGATCCAGTTTAACCATTGCCTGACCACCCTTGATTTGATTTGTATGCCCCTCATTGATATTGATGTGATTATTGGCATGAACTGGATGTCTGCAAATAATGCCACACTAGATTGTAGCCATAGGTGTATCACTTTACCTGAGTGTGGGACTGTGCCTAGTACTAGGGCTGAGTTATCTGTCATGACCACCTCCCAAGCTGAGAGATCACTAGGGCATGGTTGTCAGGGGTATCTGGTCTTCTTTTCAGTTCAGGCTGAGGTAGAAGAGGGTATAGAAGAGATTCTCGTAGTGAGGGAGTTCCCAGAGGTCTTTCCTAAAGAAATTAGTGGACTACCCCCAGAGAGAGAGGTAGAGTTTCCTATAGACATTGTACCTGGGCCAGGTCCAGTGTCTAAGGCCCCGTATAAGATGGCTCCCATTGAGCTAGTAGAGCTTAAGAAACAGATAGAAGAGCTTTTAGAGAAGGGTTTCATTAGACCCAGCGTCTCACTGTGGGGAGCTCCAGTCCTATTTGTAAAGAAGAAGGACGGGAGCCTTAGGCTATGTATAGATTACCGAGAACTCAATAAGATTACTATTAAGAATAAGTACCCTCTCCCTTGCATAGATGACCTCCTGGATCAGTTAGTAGGAGCGTCAGTGTTTTCAAAGATAGACCTCAGGTCGGGATACCATCAACTTAGAATAAAGGCTGAGGATATTCCCAAGACAGCTTTTAGAACTAGATACGGGCACTACGAGTTTCTAGTTATGCCCTTCGGGTTGACGAATGCACCCGCAGTCTTTATGGATTACATGAACAGAGTTTTCAGGCCATACTTAGACAGATTTGTAGTAGTCTTCATAGATGACATTCTTATCTACTCAAAAAGTAGAGAGGAACATGAGCAGCACCTGAGATTAGCCTTGGAGACCCTGAGAGAGAAACAGTTGTACGCTAAACTTAGTAAATGTGAGTTCTGGCTCACTGAGGTTCAGTTTCTAGGTCATGTCATCTCCCAAGCAGGGGTCGCAGTAGATCCCCATAAGGTAGAGGCAGTGTTGCAGTGGGAGAGACCTAGGACAGTGACAGAGATCAGGAGCTTCCTAGGTTTAGCAGGGTATTATAGGAGATTCATTCAGGGCTTTTCTCAGATAGCGATGCCACTGACCCGGCTTACTAGAAAGAATGTGTCATTTGTGTGGAATGAGAAATGTGAGAGTAGTTTCCAAAAGTTGAAGCACAAGTTGACCACGGCCCCAGTTTTAATACTCCCTGACCCTAAAGAAACTTTTGTAGTATACAGTGATGCCTCAAAGAAAGGGTTAGGATGTGTGCTTATGCAGAAAGGACGAGTGGTAGCCTATGCTTCTAGACAGTTGAAATCTCATGAGGAAAACTACCCCACACATGATTTAGAGTTAGCCGCAGTGGTGTTTTCTTTAAAAATATGGAGACACTACTTATATGGGGCAGCAATAGAAATCTACAGCGACCACAAGAGCCTTAAATATTTGTTTGAACAGAAAGAGCTAAATATGAGGCAACGGAGATGGTTAGAATTTCTAAAAGATTATGATTTCACATTAAAGTACCATCCTGGTAAAGCTAATGTGGTAGCTGATGCCCTTAGTAGAAAATCCATACACATGGCCTGTATAATGATCCGAGAGCAGGAGTTGATTGAGAGATTTAGAGACATGAGTCTCTCCTGCGAGGTGTATTCAAGGAAGCTATTAATGAGTGAGACCCGAATAGAGAATGACCTGAGGGATCAGATAAGAGAGGCCCAACAGACAGATGATCATGTAAATAAGATTAGAGCCCAGATAGCCCAAGGTAGTGTCCAGGAGTTCAATCTGTCTGAGGATGACATAGTAAGATACAGGGATAGGCTGTATGTGCCTAGGAACACAGAAATTAGAGAAAAGATATTAGATGAGGCACATAAGAGTAAGTACACCATTCATCCAGGCAGTAATAAAATGTACCAGGATTTGAAGAAAATGTTCTGGTGGCCTGGAATGAAAACAGACATAGCAGAGTATGTCTCCTGATGTCTAGTATGCCAAAGAGTAAAAGTAGAACATTAGAAACCAACTGGGTTGCTTCAGCCCTTAGATATCCCAGAGTGGAAATGGGATAGCATAGCTATGGATTTTGTCATGGGTTTACCCAGGACATCATCGGGGTATGATGAAATATGGGTAATAGTGGATAGGCTAACAAAGTCAGCGCACTTCTTACCTATGAAAGCCATTTATACCCTAGATAAGTTAGCCTAGCTGTATATCAGAGAGATAGTTAGACTGCATGGTGTGCCTAGGAGCATAGTGTCAGATAGGGATCCCAGATTCACATCGAATTTCTGGAGATCATTACAGGATGCTCTAGGCACTAGACTTAGATTTAGCACAGCCTACCACCCTCAGACGGATGGACAGACAGAGAGAACTATCCAAACCCTAGAGGACATGTTAAGGGCGTGTGTATTAGAAATGAAAGGGAATTGGGATACATACTTGCCTCTAGCGGAGTTTGCCTATAATAACAGTTATCATGCAAGTATACAGATGGCACCGTATGAGGTATTGTATGGGAGGAAGTATAGATCCCTAGTGTGTTGGGTTGAACTAAGAGAGCAGAGCCTTATAGGCCCAGAGTTAGTGGACCAGACCTCCAAACAAATAGAGACAATCAGAAAGAAACTTCTGACGGCCCAGAGTAGACAGAAAAGTTATGCAAATAAACGTAGGCGGCCGTTAGAGTTTGAAATTGGAGACCATGTCTTCATTAGAGTATCTCCAGTCACAGGGATAGGTCGGTCCATTAAAAGTAAAAAGCTCAGTCCAAAGTACATAGGTCCTTTCCAAATTCTTGATAAAGTAGGACCTGTGGCATACAGACTAGCCCTTCCTTCGAACCTAAGCTAAGTCCATAATGTCTTTCATGTTTTCCAGTTGAAAAAGTACCGGCCCAACCCCTCACATGTCATAGAATATGAGAATATGCAATTACAGGATGATCTATCATACATAGTATCACCAGATTGGATCGTGGATGTTAGACTCAAGCAGTTACGAAATAAGACGATACCGTTGGTGAAAGTGGTTTGGAAAGGATTATCTCCCGAGGAAGCCACTTAGGAGCTAGAGGATGATATGAGGAAGAAATATCCAGAACTCTTCCCATGAGGTATGTTATCTAAATTTCGAGGGCGAAATTTTTAAAAGGGGGAGAGAATTGTAATGTCCAGTTTTCGTTAAACGATGGAAATGGGCACGCTTTCAAAGTAAGTCCCCTGAGATGAGTGATTCAAGGCCAAATAAAATTTGGATAAAATGTTAAATAATAAAAAATGAGGATTTGAGCCTTGAGTTGCCCAGAAACCGAGGTCGGAGTGATTCAAAAAATTTGCCGAAAGGCCAGTGGCATTTTCGTAAATAAGTGCAATTTTGGAAAAGCACCTAGGAGGGCTTTTTAAATGGAATTTTTGAGTTGTCCAGGGTTCTCAGAGGCCTAAAAAATCATGGGAATCCCCGGGACTGGTAAAGACCCTCCGGTGTAAGTTTTCCAACATCATTTGACCCGAACTTTGACCGATTTGTTCGGAAGGGTTTTAACTCCGATTTGAGTGATTCCAAAGCCATTTTTCTTAATTGGAAATCTAGATGTTATAATGGAAAAGACGGTTCTAAAAAAGGAGCTAAAACGAAGGAGAAACAAAAAGGCAAAAGTATGAAGGGCAAAATGGAAATTTTTAAAAAAGTCACTTTACCCTACCTATATATAGGTGGCACCTCACACTCTCCTTCATTCACTTCAGAATTTCCAGCCCCAAATCAGAAGCAAATCCCTTGGAGAGTGGCACACAAAGAGAAGGGAAGAAGGAGGAAAGATTCAAGACTTTAGGTATGGAATTTTGCTTGTTTTCATGCTTTCTCTCCACCACTTTCTTCTCCTCTTTTTCCCTCTTCTTCTCTATGATTTCTCTGAAGTTTTAAGGGCTGTTTTGAAGGGAAAACAGAGGGGAAAGTTCGAATTTCAAGTACGGAGGCCAAGGAAAGCAAGAACAAGCAAGAAAATCCAAGGAAAACAAGGTATTTTGCAATTCTTCCACTTGGTCTTCTTCCTCCCTTCCTTGAGCATTTCGACCTACACTTGGACAGATCTAAGGATTCAGATTTTTAACCAAACCAAAGGTGATTCTTAGGTATTTGATGGAGAGGAATAAGAATATGCAAAGAAAACTAAGAAAAAGGCATTAGAAAGCAAGATGCAAAACCTAGGGTTTCAAGTGCACCTTTCAATTTCTGAATTTGTAGGATGCTTCCTAGGTCTAAGTTAGAGTATAAATGAGTTCTAGAAACACCAAAGAGTCTCCCCACAAGCTTCCCCCTTCAAGAAAACCAAGCAAACTCCATGAAGGCCATTAAGCTCCATAGCCTCGGCCTAAAGAGTTTCTCATAGCTAGGGAGAGTTTTAAATTTTTCTAAGGCCATTATTGAGTCATAATTGATGAATGAAAATGAGGGGAGGCCTTGGAAAAAATTTAGAACTCATGGAAAGTGATTTGGTGTCTTAGGTTCCATAATATGACCTAAAAAAGCAACATGGTGCTAGGCCATTTGTTTTAATGATGTGATGACTCCAAGAGGCTTAAAAGCAGTCAAGAATCATATTTGAGAGTAAAGAATGAGGGCTAGAAATCATTTGAGGGGTGTTGCTTCATTAGGTGCCAATATGGACCACAATGGAGGTTGTAGAGTAATCTAGGGTTTAAGCAAGTTGCATGGCCCTATAAATTATTTCATGAACTTAATTGGCTCCCATAATTTGTGCCTAGGCCAAGAGACACTATTTCCACCAACTTGTGGGTGTGTGGCTAAAAGAGGAGGCTTGAAAGCTAAGGAAAAAGTGTGTACTTGTATACAAGGTAGCTCTCTCCACCTTCTCTCATGCATGAATGTGTGTTTAGCTTGTTTTATAATGTGTGTATGTGTATTTTCAAGCTTTGAAAAGTATGCTAGCATGCCTTCATATGCCATGATGCTTGATGCCATGTTATGTTTTAAATGAATCCATGATGTTTGTATGAGTTTGCTTGAGTGTGGAGAGGCCAAGAACTCTTCCCTTGGGTGAGGATGAGCCAAGAACCCTTGAGTTTGGTTGAGACAAAGTAAAGAGTCTCCCAAAAGCAAAGTGGGCTCCCAAGAGTATGGTTGAGTCCAAAGTGTTCAAAGAATGGGTGAGGCAAGTCCAAAATCCATAAGGGGAAGTGTGAGGCCAATCCAAACACTTAGTGAGCTCTTGAATGCCTTGTATGATTGATTCACATGCTAAGGTTGCTTTTAAAATGCCTATGATTTCTACTTTCTCCATGCATGCATTTGTGAAACTTGCTTGCACATATTATGTGTGATGGAATGGGAGATGAGCTATTGAGATTCTTGAATCTCATCCCCTCCTCTCCAATGATCTAACATGCTAGGTGGACTAAGCAATTGTGGTGAAGGGAGCCAACAACCTTGAAGAGGGACAATTGACAAGCTTATGTCTTGTTTTATCTATTTTGGAACCATAATGATAGTTCATCGTGTATATGATGTTTTATATGTATTATGAACCTTGAGATATATGTAAACATACTATTATGTGATGTTTAGATGTATGGAAATGATATATGACCATTAGCACATGTTTTGAGTAGGCTAGGCCATGGTAAGAGAATTTAAAGTTTGATGAATATGTGTATAAATGTGGGTTGAATAGCCAAAATGAGATGCATGAGGTTTGGGACCATTTGGGCAGCTCACACAAGTCTTAAATAAGCTTTTAGACTTGCCCAAAAGGTGCCACAACCAAGGGAAGGCCATTTGGCAAATTTGGTACCTCATATGGAGCCAAATTTGACCATAATGGAACCCTATGTCACTTTTTGGCCAAATGAGTTAGTCTTGCCCTGAAATTTGACATGAAATTAGGTCTCATTGAGACCTTTCTATGAAGCTAAAGATCATAATTTTCGGAGATTTAGAGAATATTTGATGAATTTTTAAAGTTGCCATTTTTCATGGATTCTGGTATGGGTACTGTTCATACTGGCAGTTTCGAATTCTGTGTCATCTGATAGCCAAATGGTGTCCAATGATTATGAAATTTTATATGAATAAACTATAGGTCATAATATTTCTGTAGCCACCGAGATCACCTCATTTGGAGGTCTGAGCAGAGAGTTATGCATGTTTGAAGTTAACTGTCAGTATCAGTAGCGCCCCAGGAGCTCAGTTACTGTTCCATCAGTTCTACATATCTAAAAGTATCTGTTTCATTCTAGAATTATTTTTATTATCAAGTTAACATTTTTAGCTTTCCAGAATGACCAAATTTGTGTGATTTCTATTTTTATATAATTAGTTATGTATTTCAGAAATTTGTATCAGTAAACTGACTGACAACCCAGGCAGCCAGTGACTCTGTAGCTTTTTGGATGTCAAACGTTCTGTGTGATGAATGTTATGACCTGGGCATATTTTTAGTGTAAAGTAGACATCCTAAAATTTTCAGAATGACAAAGATTATATGATTTCGAATTTTCTATATCTAGTTATGATTTTCCAAAATTGGGTCAGAAAATGGAGCAAATCTAGCTGAAAATATGCTAGTTTATTTTGAGCTTCATTTCGGTTTCCATGAATTGTAGGCATGTTTTTGTGATGCAAATGAGTTTTGATAATGAAGTTAAATATGAGGAAGTATAGTATAAGCTCACACGGTCCACATGACACCGAATTGAATTTTTTAGATATAGCGCAACGCGGAAAAAGTCCATTATTTTCATCCCCTTTTCATATGCTCTTGTGGGATTAATAATACAAAGCTTATAAATGGCATGAAATGAGCTAGAAGTTATGGTGTTACACATGACACCGAATGAAATTTTTATACGTGACGTAACGTTAAAATAATTAATATTTTAATACCATTTTCTTGCCTCTCATATGAATTGATTGATATGAGACATAAAGATAGGATGAAATGAGCTAAGAAATTATGGTGTTACATATGTCATGCCATCTTTCTCACCTTCTTAGAACTAACTTATTTTAGCTTCCAAGTAGAACCTAAGTGGCATAAGAAGGAGGAAGAGAAAGAAAGGAAAAGGAAGTAAAATAGGTATGGAATTATGCAAATTTTTGCTATATGCTAGTTAGAAAATCTCTTTCCCTCTTCATGCTCTTTCTAATGGTAGTTTTAGTTTCTTGAAAAGGTAAACTTTTGTGGCTAACCTTGTAATATTCTATGATTTAGTAATTTAAAATAGTTCCTAAAGAGTGAAATAAATTATTTAAGTAGGGTCACTGGCTTAGAGAAGGGCAATATGAATTAAGAGAAACCAAAATTTGAACTATATGGTTAATGAAAGAAGACCCCAAAATGAAATAAATTGAGGCAAAGTAAAGCTAGAATGCTAAATAGAGTATCTAGAAATGAAGTTGGAAAATGAAGAATGGACCGAAATCAGAGCCAAAATGGTTAAATGGAATGGCCGAAAACGTAGTGGCAAAATCATAATTTTAGACAAATTTTAAGAAATATGAAGGAGAAAGTTTTAGATGGTAGAGTTGAGATCAATAAGGCTTTCAGAGGCTTAGAAAACCATTGGAACAGTCAGAATAGTTAAAACCCTTCCATTTTACAAATTAGGTTGTCAATTGACCAACATTTTAATTAAACATTTTGGTAAGGTTTTAAATCTAAAAAATTTTCAATTAAATGCTTTTAATAAACTAGAGAGCTCAAAATTTCATATAGAACATATGGTTCTAAAAAAAGATTTAAAATGGGCTTACAAGAAGTCTAAGTATAGTGGCAAAAATATAATTATGGAGAAAAATTAAAATATCATCCTTTCATCCTTTTTATTGTCTTGCCATCTGCCCTAGCCTTTGAAAATTGACATATTAAGCTTGAAACCAGACCTTTAATGTGATGAAAGAGAAGGAGGAGATAAAGGAAAGAAAGCAAGATAGGTAAGAAACTATGTATAATTTTACTACAAGCTAGTTAGGAAATTTCTTCTACTCTTTGAGCCCTTCTCATTGATGGTTTTTGTTTCTTGAAACAAGCTTATTAGGGGCTGAACACTTGGAGAAAGATGGGAGTTTGAAGCAGCCAATCCACCATTAGAAACACCATTAGACAAATATTCAAACAAGGTATGATTTATATTGGAAAGTTTACTTTTCCTTTGGGCTTTTCTCTCCTTCATGTTTAGCCTAGTGAAAGAGAGTGGGAAGGAAGCTCTTGTTTGATGAAACAATGGTAGAATTAGATGTTTTGGAAGGTGAGGATTCAAGTTATGCCATTGGAATTAATAAAAAGGCTAAAGAATGGCTTATAACTGAATTAGGATTTAAATGGACCTTCAGAAGATTCAAGGCTTAGGAGAGTTAATCAAGCTCTCTAATATCATAATTGAATGAGATATGAATAATGGATATGCTAAAGACTTGGAATTCCCAAAGAAATAGCCAAAACTCCATAAAACCTTATTCTTGTGCATGGTTTAGCCATATGAAGGTTTAGGTACCTAGGGAGTTGTTTTGATGGTTCCAAGGTTATAAAATGGTATAAATATGAATTATAGATACTTTAAAACCTTAATTTAAAAGGTGAATTTTTGGGGTTCAATTATGCCTAAAAAAGCAATTTCATGCTATGCTTTATAGATTAAATTTGTGATGGCTCTAATGAGTTCTATTAGGGTCATATGGCTTATTTAAATGAGATTTTGGAGCCAAGAAGTGAAATGATGGGAATTTCTTCTTAAAGGACAAAAGTATGGCTATAAGCACAATTAGAACCCTAAATTGTATATGTAAGGCTAGAATGAGTATGTGTAACACCATATACTTCTAGCTCATATCACAACATTTACATGTCTCACGTTCATAATTTCCATGAAGGAGCAAGAAAAGGAGTTAAAATAATACAATTTCTTACGTTACGTCGTGTATAAAAATTTTGTTTAGTGTCACGTTGTAACATCTGGTTCCTCCAATAACAGTGGCGCCTCTAGAGTTCAGTTACTGTTCCATAAGTTCCTAATGGCTAAACGTATCTGTTTTATTCTGGACTTATTTTTAGTATCAAGTTAACATTTTTATCTTTCCAGAATGATCAAATTTATGTGATTTAAATTTTTATAGAATTAGTTATGAATTTTAAGAGTTTGTATCAGTAATCTGAACAGCAGCCCAGAAGCCAGCGACCTTAGTAGCTTTTCGGATGTCAAACGTTCTCCATGATGAATGTTGTGGACTGGACATATTTTTAGTGTGAGGTAGACATCCGAAGCCTCCCAGAATGGCAAAGAACACATGATTTCAATATTTTTAGAATTAGTTATGATTTTCCAAAGTTTGTGATAGAAAAGAGGAAATTCTGGCTGAAAATATAAACATGGATTTTATGTGTTCCTTTGCTTTCCACGAGTTGTAGGCCAAATTTGATGATGGAAATAAGCTATACTCATGTGTTTGAGTATGAGAATGTGATGGCTGCATTCATATGGCCTATGGGACTCTGAAAGAAAAATTTTACCCGTAGAGAAATGCATTTTAATTTATAACTCTCTATGCCACTATATTGCTTCCATAGAACAAACATAAGATGAGGCATGGAAATTGCATGAATTGAGTCCTAGAAGTATGGTGTTACACACGTGGACTGTGTGAGCTCATACAATACATTCTCATATTTAATTACATGAATACAACTCATTTAGATCATAAAATGTGGCCCACATCTCAAGAAAACCGAAATGAAGCATAAAATATGGATGTTTATTTTCAGACAGATTTTGCCTCTTTTCTGTCCAAACTTTAAAAAATCATAACTAATTCTAAAAAATTGAAAACATGCATTCTTGGTCATTCTAGGAAGCTATAAACGTTGAATTCATACTAAAAATATGTCTAGATTATAACATCCATCATAGAGGCCGTTTGACATCCGAAAACGTCTAGAGGTCAAACTACCTTCTGGAATTGTCACAGATTTCTGTAGCAAAATTTGAAAATGACCAATTAATTCTAGAAAAATATAATCCATACAAATGATACCAATATGGAAAGATGTGGATGTTAGCTAGAGGGAAAAAATAGCTCCAGACCAGCTCAGGCAACCCAGAGCTCAGAATTTGATGGAAAAGTAACTGTGGTCGGGTAACGGTCTTGATACTAGACAGAATTTTTTAAAATTCACATATCCCTCTCTAGACCTCCAAATGAGGTGCTTCCAGTTGGCACGAGTCACTGTGAATGTCTAGTTTCTCTTGTAAAATTTCTTGGCAATTGGATATCATTTGAACCCTGTGTGACAAATTTCATTTTTAGACCAAATGAATAGTGCAACAGACCAAAATTAGAAAAATTGCCAACTTTAAAAATTCATCAAATATTCTATAGACCTTTGAAAATTATAGTCTTTAGCTTCCCAAAAAACTCTCAACAAGCTATAATTTTGTGCCAAAGCCTAGAGCAAGAAGAGCTCAATTAGCCAAAAAATAACATAGGGTTCCATTATGGTCATTTTTGGCTCCATATGGGGTACCAAAGTGACCAAATGGTTTTCCCTTAGTCTTGGCACCTTTTGGGAAAGTCTAAAAGCACACTTAGGACTTGTGTGAGCTGCCCAAATGGTTCCAAACCTCATACATCTCATTTTGGCCTTTTCATCCACACATATGCACATTTCCATACTAACATTCAAGAAGCTACATTGACATAAGAAGCTCATTTTACATTCTAGTATTCACATGTCATAATCTCTCGCTTATACCTAATACATCAACATATTTATACATGTTCATAACTTCATAAGACATATACATTCATGAATTTCAACATATGCCATTCTTGTAGCCTTAAAGTAACAAAATTCAAACACTTTCATGTCATCCTCACATGTCTCATGTGCTTGGCTTCCATTCTCTTGCTCTCTTGGTCCACCTAGTATGTTAGAGCATTAGAGAGGAGGGAATGAGATTCAAAGAATCCCAATAGTTTATCTCCCATTCAATCATACATAATGGATGCAAACAAGTCTCATAAATGCATGTATGGTCATTTTGACATGTGCAAACATTCAAGAAGTATTTTCATCATTTGAAAATGTCATACATAGCATACAAAGGCTTGCCAAGTAAGTGGATTAGCCTCATTCAATTTCTTGTGGATATTGGACTTGCCTCACCCATTCTTAAATGCATTCTTGGACTCAACCATGCTTTTGGGAGCCCACTTTCCTTTTGGGAGACTCTTTGCTTTGTTTTAACCAATCTTAGGGTGTTTGGCTCATCCTTACCATGGCTAAGGGTTCTTAGCCTCACCACACTCAAGCAAACCCAAGCACACATAAAAAATATCATATAAGAGCATATTGTAACATCATGGCACCATGGAATTAAAGTCATGCTAGAACACTTTTCATGGCTTAAAAATACACATACATACATTCAAGACATGCTAAGCACACATCCATGCATGAGAGAGGGTGGAGAGAGCTACCTTGCACACAATCACATACTTTTTCTCTTGAAATTCCCTCCCTTGCTTTCGCCACACACCCATAAAAAGTGTAGGGAAGGTTTCTCTTGGCCTGAACGCAATTTATGGAAACCAGTTAGGTTCATGAAATAATTTCTAAGGCCACACAACTAGCTTAGACACTAGGTTGTTCTATAAACCCCATTATGGTCCATAAATGCACCTAATGAAGCAACACCCCTCAAATAAATTCTAGGTTCCATTCTTTCCTTTCAAATATGATTCTTGACTCCTTTAAAGCCTCTTGGAGTCATCACACAATTAAAACAAAGGGCCTATCATTATGTTGCTTCTTTAGGTTATAATATGGAACCTAAAGTACCAACTCACTTTTTATGAGTTCTAAATTTTTTCCAAGGCCTCCCCTCATATTCATTCATCATATATGACTCAAGAATGGCTTTAGAAGAATTTAAAACTCTCCCTAGCTAGCCCATACATGCTTGGTCGAGGCTATGGAGGAAATGGAGCTCCTTGGAGTTTGGTTTGTTTTCTCAAGAGAAAAAGCATATGGGGAGCCTTTTAAGGATCTTAAGAGCTCATTTAAACTCTTATTTAGGCCTAGGAATCATTATAAAAAATTAGATTTTACAAGGTGCAATTGAAACCCTAGAACTTGCATCTTGAAATTTAATGATTTTTTATTGATTCCCTTTGGATATTCTTAATCTCCACACCCTTTTTCCTTAGATTCACCTTTGGTTCTACCTAAAAATCAAGTCCTCCTAGGGTTTTCTCATGTTAGGCAAAATGGAGGAGAAGGGAACCAAAAATGACAACCATAGGAAGAGAAATTACCTTGTTTTCTTGCTTTTTCTCACTTGAATCTTGTGTTCTTTGAGTTCCTCTCTTCAAATTCGAATTTTTCCCTCAATTTCTCCTTTAAAATAGATCCATATACTTCATTATAATCAAAGGAAATAAAGGAGAATGAAGGAAAAGAGGTTTGGAAGAGAAAGAGCATGAAAAATCATGAAAATCCATACCTTTCTACCTTGAATTTCTCCTCATTTTCTTCCTCCTCTTGTGAGCCTCATCCCTTAGGGTTCTTCTTCTGATTTGGGGCAGAATAATCTGAAGCTAAGTAAGGGAGAGTGTGAGGTGCCACCTATTTATAAGGGAGGAAGAAGCACTTTTTCAAAAATTCCCATTTTGCCCTTCGTTCTTGGCATTTTCGTTTCTCCTTCGTTTTAACTCTTTTTTGAGAACCATCTTGTCTATTATAAAATTTAGGTTCCCAATTAAATAAAATTCCTTTGGAATCACTTAAATCGGAGCTAAAACCTTCCTGAACGAATCCATTAAAGTTCAGGTACACCGATGTTGAAAAATGTCCACCGGAGGGGTTTTAGCTGTCCCGGGGCTTTCGATAGTTTTCAGGGCCTTTGAGAACCCCGAAGAACTCAAAAATTTCATTTAAAAAGCCCTTTTGTGTGAATTCCAAAATTTGCTCAAAATTACAAAAATGCCATTACGTTTCGTAAGTTTTTTGTAAGAAATTGTTTCTTTATTCTAGCTCCATTTTTCTTTCTGTCTGCACCTGGGATTCTCATTTTTAGGAGTCTAGAATGCTTCCCAAATTTTTTGGAATCTTAACTATCTCATTTCGGGAGACTTCCTTTTGTATCCAGTGAATTTCGTTCGTTTACGAAGAAAACCATACGTTATGTTTCTCACATTTTCTCTTGTTTTTAAAAAATTGGATGTTACAGTTTGAGTATGGTTCCATTGATTGTTTTGTGCTCTAATTGATATGTCTAGGCCAAACAAGGGGGAGCATATCCAAGGATGGCTATAAGGCTAAGGAATCAAGAGAAGATATCAAGGGGAATTGTGTGATAAGATAACTCTTCATCTATTCTTGTATATGCATGATGGTTGATTGACTATATTGGATTACTTGTGTGTATTGGTTGCTAATTATACATGTTGATGAATGCTTGATGATTATATGAAATTGCATAGCACTTCAATTTGCATTTAGAATTATTTTGGCTCTTGAATGGGTGAGGTTATGCTAAAAGTCACTTGAAATGGTGAGGTGAGGCCAAAAGTCCCTAAATGCAGGTGAGACTAAGTAAAAAGTCTCATTTGTGAGTGTGGCTAAGTCAAAAGTCTCTAAAAAGGGTGAAACTAAACCAAAAGTCACTAATTGTTAGGTGAGACTAGACCAAAAGTCCCTAGAACTTATCTTTGCTCTTGATGGAGCTATAAGATCCTTAATGCATAAACATGAATGATACTTGGTTGAGTAATATCCAGTTCTTTGAAAACAAGAGAGAACGTGAGAAACGTAACGTACAGTTTCTCCGTCAACATATGAAATTCACTGGATACAAAAGAAAGTCCTCTAAAATGATTAATTAAGGTCTGAAAAATTTTAGGAAGCATTCTAGAATCCAAAAGATGAGAATCATAGGCTTAGATGGAAAGAAAAATGGCCCTAGAATGAAGAAATGAATTCGAACGAAAGGCTGACGAAATGTAAAGGCATTTTCATTATTTTAAACAAAATTTGGAATTTTCATAGGAAGGCTTTTTAAATGAAAGTTTTGAGTTCTTTAGGGTTCTCAGAGGCCCTAAAAACCATGGGAAACCCCGAGATAGTTAAAACCCCTTTGGTGGATATTTTCCAACATCAGTTGACCTAAACTTTGATTAGTTCGTTCGGGAGGATTTTAAATATAATTTGGATGAAACTAAAGGAATTTTATGAATTAGAGGACCTAAATTTTATGATGGAAAGGACAACTCTAAAAAATGAGTTAAAATAAGCCTAAATAGAGCAAACAGGCACGTAGGGGCAAAATAGTCATTTTAAAAATTGTAAAAGAGGCTTCTTAAGTAAAATTATGCCTCATCACCTTCTCCAAGCTTCCATTTGTAGAAAAATGGACAGCCATGGCATGATATTAAGAGGGGAGAGAGACAAGAAGTTTAAGCTTTTGTTTAGGTAAATAAATGGCCCTGTTTTATCCCTCACCAGCTAGGAAAGTTATTCCTCTCTTTAAGAGCTCTCTAATAGTAGTTTTTTTCTTAAAAATGTGAAGATTTAGGTCTAGCCCAAGCCAAAAAGGAACTCTTCTCAAGAAATCAATTGGTGGAAAATAATTTATGCGAAGAGAGCTCCATTTTAAGGTAAGACTTCGTTTAAAACACTCGCAAAATCTTGTGTTTCCAAGCCATTTAAGCTTTGATCTAGAGAGAGAAAGTGTAACACCAAATATTTCTAGCTCATATCACAACATTTACATGTCTCACATTCACAATTTCCATGAAGGAGCAAGAAAAGGAGTTAAAATAATACAATTTCTTGCGTTGCATCGTGTATAAAAATTCCATTCGATGTCACGTGGACCGTGTGAGCTTATACTATACATTATCATATTTAATTACATGGATACAACTCATTTGCATCATAAATTGTGGCCCACATCTTAAGGATCATGAAGGGAAGCTCAAAATATACATATAAAAATTCAGCCAGAATTAGCCCCTTTTCTAACCAAACTTTGGAAAATCATAATTAAATATAAAAAAATAGAAACCATGTGTTCTTGGTCATTATATAAAGCCACAGATGTCTACTTCACAATAAAAGTATGCCTAGACCATAACATCTATCAAGAAAGGTGTTTGACATCCGAAAGGGTCTATAGGTCAAACTGCCTCCTGATACTGTCACAGATTTCTATAACAAAATTTGAAAACATCCACTTAATTTCAAAAAAATCCAATCCATACAAATGATACCAATATCAAAATTTTTGGATGTTATCTAGAGGGAAAAAATAGATCCAGACCAGCTCAGGCAACCCAGACCTCAGAATTTGATGGAACAGTAACTGTGGTCGGGTAAGGGTCCTAAAACTGGATAGAATCTCTAAAAATTCATATCTCCCTCTCTAGACCTCCAAATGAGGTGCTTCTAGCTTCCATGAGTCACTATGAATTTTAGTTTCTTTGTATAAAATTTTGTGGCAATTGGACATCATTTGGGCCTTGTGTGATAGATTTCATTTTCGGACCAAATGAATAGTGCAACAGACTAAAATTAGAAAAATTACCAAATTTGAAAATTCATCAAATATTCTGTAGACCTCTGAAAATTATGTTCTTTAGCTTCCTAAAAAGATCTCAACAAGATCTAATTGCATGCCAAATCTTAGAGCAAAAAGAGCTCATTTGGCCAAAAAGGGACATGGGGTTGCATTATGGCCATTTTTGGCTCCCTATGGGGTACCAAAGTGACCAAATGATTTTCCCTTGGTCTTGGCACCTTTTGGGCAAGTCTAAAAGCACACTTAGGACTTGTGTGAGCTGCCCAAATGGTCCTAAATATCATACATCTCATTTTAGCCTTTTCATCCACACATATGCGCATTTCCATACTAACATTCAAGAAGCTACATTGACATAAAAAGCTCATTTTACATTCTAGTATTCACATGTCATAATCTCTCCCTTATATATAATACATCAACATATTTATACATGTTCATAACTTCATAAGACATATACATTCATGAATTTCAACATATGCCATTCTTGTAGCCTTAAAGTAATAAAATTCAAACACTTTCATGTCATCCTCTCATGTCTCATGTGTTTGGCTTTCATTCTCTTGCTCTCTTGGTCCACCTAGCATGTTAGAGCATTAGAGAGGAGGGGATGAGATTCAAACAATTCCAGTAGCTCATCTCCCATTTAATCATACATAATATATGTAAAGCAAGTCCTGAAAATGCATGCAGGGATATAATGGAAGTCGTGAACATTTAAGAAGCAAGCTTGGCATGTGAATAAGTCATACAAGACAATCAAGAGCTCACTAAGTGGATGGATTGGCCTCACAATTTTCCTCATGGATTTTGGACTTGCCTCACCCATTCTTTAAGAGATTCTTGGACTCAACCATACTCTTGGGAGCCCACTTTGCTTTTGGGAGACTCTTTGCTTTGTCTCAACCAATCTTAAGGGTTCTTAGCTCATCCTCACCATGATTAAGAGTTCTTGGCCTCTCCACATTTAAGTAAACTCAAATAAATATCATACATTCATTCGAAAACATAATATGTCATCATGAAATCATGGCATATAAAATCATGGTAGCATACTTTTCATGGCTTGAAAATACATATACACACATTCTAAGATAAGCTAAACACAGATCTATGCATGAGAGAAAGTGGAGAGAGCTACGTTGTACACAATCACACACTTTTTCTCTTGAAAATATCTCCCTTGCTTCGGCCACACACCCACAAAAGTGTAAGGAAGGTTTCTCTTGGCCTAAACACAATTTATGGAAACTAAGTAGGTTCATGAAATAATTTTTAAGGCCACACAACTAGCTTAGACACTAGATTGTTCTATAAACCCCATTATGGTCCATAAATGCACCTGATGAAGCAATGCCCCTCAAATAAATTCTAGGCTCCATTCTTTCCTTTCAAATATGATTCTTAACTCCTTTTAAGCCTCTTGGAGTCATCGCACAATTAAAATAAAGGGCCTATCATCATGTTGCTTCTTTAGGTCATAATATGGAACCTAAAGCACCAAATTACTTCTTATGAGTTCTAAATTTTTTCTAAGGCCTCCCCTCATTTTCATTCACCATATATGACTCAAGAATGGTGTTAGAAAAATTTAAAACTCTCCCTAGCTATAAGAACCCTCTTTGGTCGTGACATAGGGCTTTATTGGCCTTCATGGAAATTTTTTTGTTTTCTTGAAGGAGGAAGCATGTGGGGAGATTCTTAGGGATCTTAGGAGCTTATTTAAAATCTTAATTAAGCCTAGGAATTATGCTATGAAATTAATTTTGGAAGGTGGACACAAAACCCTAGAATTTGCATCTTGAAATCTAATGGTATTTTGATAATTACCTTTGCATATTCTTAATCTCCACACCCTTTTTCCTTAGATTCATGCTTGGTTCTGCCTAAAAATCATCTCCTCCTAGGGTTTTCTCATGTTAGGCGAAATGGAGGAGAAGGGAACCAAAGATGACAACCATAGGAAGAGAAATTACCTTGTTTTCTTGCTTTTTCTCACTTGAATCTTGTGTTCTTTGAGCTCCTTTCTTCAAATCCGAATTTTCCCCTAAATTTCTCCCTTCAATCACATTTATAAACTCCATTTTAATCAAATGAAAAAAAGGAGAAGGGAGGAGAGGAGGTGTGGATGAAGAAAAGCATGAAAAACTACTGTGAAAACATACTTTAAGCTTGGATCTCCCTTTTCTTCTTCCCTTGGTGCACCACTCTCCTAGGGTTTTTTTGCTGATTTGGGGAAGAATAATCTGAAGCTAAGTGAGGGAGAGTATGAGGCACTACTTATTTATAAGGGAGGAAGAAGCACTTTTTCAAAAATTCTCATTTTTCCCTTCGTTCTTGGCATTTTTGTTTCTCCTTTGTTTTAGCTCCTTTTTTAGAACTATCTTTTCCATTATAAAATTTAGGTTTTCAATTAAATAAAATGCCTATGGAATCACTCAAATCGGAGCTAAAGCCTTCCCGAAGGAATTTGTCAAAGTTTGGGCACACTGACATTGAAAAACGTCCATCGGAGGGGATTTAACTGTCCCGGGGCTTTCCATAGCTTTCAGAGCCTCTGAGAACCTCAAAGAACTCAAAACTTTCATTTAAAAGCACTCCTATTTGAATTCTAAAATTTGGTCAAAATTACGAAAATGTCATTACGTTTCGTAAGCTTTTCGTAAGAAATTGTTTTTTCATTCTAGCTCCATTTTTCTTTTCGTCTGAGCTGGGATTCTCATTTTTAGGAGTTTAGATGCTTCCCAAATTTTTTTGGGACCTTAACTACATCATCTTCAGGGACTTCCTTTTGTATTCGGTGAGTTTTGTTCGTTGACAGAGAAACCGTACATTACGTTTCTCACATTTTTTCTCGTTTTCAGAAAAATGGATGTTACAGAAAGTGAGGAGGAGATTTTTTTCTTTATGTGATCTTGATGGAACCAAAGGTTATGTGTAACACCATAAAATTATAGATCATTTTATGTCATTCATAGGCTTTACATCATCATTCCCATGAGCTCTCGGTGTCATTTTATGTCATTCATAGGCTTTACATCAAAATAATGGGCTTATTTGCATTATGTCATATTTCAAAATTTGCAATCGGTGTCACGTGGATCGTGTGAACTCATACTATACATTCTCATATTTAAATACATCACTACAACTCATTTGCAACACAAATCATGCCCATAACTCATGGAAACCAAAATGGAGCATGGAAAATGGAAGTTTATTTTCGGCCAAAATTGGCCTCTTCTTGGGCAAACTTTGGAAAATCATAACTAAATCTATAAAAATCAAAATCAACAAGTTTGATCATTTTGGAAAGCTACAAATGTTAACTCAATGATAAAAATAATTCCAGAATGAAACTGATATGTTTAACCATTAGAATCCTATAGAACAGTAACTGAACTCTTGGGGCACCACTGCCACTGACAGCCAACTTAAAAAATGCATAACTCTTTGCTCAGACCTCCAAATGAGGTGATCTTGGTGGCCACATAAAGCTTATGACCTCTATTTTATTTTTATAAAATTTCACAAGCATTGGACACCATTTGGCCATCAGGTGACACAAAAATCAAATCTGCCAGTATGAACAGTGCACATACCAGAATCCATAGAAAATCCCAACTTTGAAAATTCATCAAATATTCTCTAGACCTCTGAAAATTATGTTCTTTATCTTTTCAAAAATATTTCAATGAGACCTAATTGCATGCCAAATTTTAAAGCAAGACTAACTCATTTGGCTAAAAAGTGACATAGGGTTCCATTATGGTCAATTTTGGCTCTATATTGGGTACCAAAGTTGCCAAATAGATTTCCCTTGGTCTTGGCACCTTCTGGGCAAGTTTAAAAGCTTAGTTGGGACTCGTGTGAGCTACCCAAATGGTCCCAAACCTCATGCATTTCATTTTGGCCATTCAACCCATACTTATGCATATTTCTATCAAATTTCCACATTGCACACTTTGGCATTTCATACTGAAATTGTATTCTAAAGCTCATACATCATATTCATAGTGATAAACATTACATAATAGTATATTTATACATGTCTCAAGGTTCATTGTCCATATGCGACATCATAGACATTAAGATACATAAGTATGGTTCTAAATTGGCTAAAACCAAGGCATAAGCTTGTCAATCTCCTTCCTTTAGTGTTGTTGGCTCCCATTAGCATATCCACTTGGTTCACCTAGCATGTTAGATCATTGGAGAGGAGGGAATAAGATTCAAAGAATCCCAATAGCTCATCTCCCATTCAATCATACATAATATGTGCAAAGCAAGCTTTTCAAATGCATGCATGGTGAAAGTGGAAGACATGCATCTTTTAAAACAATCTTGGCATGTGAATCAATCATACAAAACATCCAAGAGCTCACCAAGTGCTTGGATTGGCCTCACACTTTTCCTCATGGATTTTGGACTTGCCTCACCTATTCTTTAAGAGTTTTGGACTCAACCATACTCTTGGGGGCCCACTTTGCTTTTGGGAGACTCTTTACTTTGTCTTAACTAAGCTCAAGGGTTCTTGGCTCATCCTCACCAAAGGGAAGAGTTCTTGGCCTTTCCACACTCAAGAAAACTCACACAAACATCATGTAATCATTTGAAAACATAACACGGCATCAAGCATCATGGCATATAAAGGCATGCTAGCATACTTTTCATAACTTGAAAATACACATACACACATTCTAAAATAAGTTAAACATACATCCATGCATGAGAGAAGGTGGAGAGAGCTACCTTGCACACAATTGCACACTTTTTTCCTTTGGACTCAAGCCTCCTCTTTCAGCCACACACCCACAAATTGGCGGAGATTGTTTCTCTTGTCCTAGATACAATTTTTGGGAGCCAATTAGGTTCATGAAACATTCTCTAAAGCCATACAACTTGCTTAAGTACTAGAATGCTCTATAACCCCCATTATGGTCCATATTGGCACCTAATGAAGCAACACCCTTCAAATAATTTCTAGACCTCATTCTTTCCTTTCAAATATGATTCTTGACTCCTTTTAAGCCTCTTGGAGTCATCACATCATTAAAACAAATGGCCTAGTACCATGTTGCTTCTTTAGGTCATAATATGGAACCTAAGATGTAACACTCCGAGATTAATTAAGGTGTTAATCATAGATTTAGATTCATTAAGAATAATTAATAGGGGATGATTGGGCAAGTAAAGTGAATGGGGATTTTTAGAGAGATAAATTATTAATATGGGTTTGAGAATTAATTGGGATAGAAACTTCACCTAGGCCCAAATTAATGAATCATGATGAGAGGCTAATGGAGGCCCAATTACCCTTGTGCAAACCCAAGCCCTTGAGCCCTTCAAATTAGGCCCAAATCCCATTAAAATTTAGCAACCCAATGTATAAAAACTGGCCCAATAAGCAAAATCTGAAACCCAATTGGATTTGGACTTGGAGCAACTCATGACCCAGCCCCTTGACCCAACTTAAACCCACCTAAAACCCTAAAAGCTGACCAGCCACTTTCCCATTCAGCAAAACACAAAAATACAAGAGAAATTCGGAGGTGAGGAGGAGAGGCTAGGGTTCTTGACTTAATTCCATCTTTTCTCACATTTAGAGCAAGATTTAGCTAAGGTAATAGTTATACAACTTAATCCCCTCATCTTTCTCTTTAATTTGGTCCGATTAGTTTTTCATTTGGAGAGTTTTCATCATGCCCAAAATCTGAAATGTGGGTGTTTGGGGGTTTGCTTGGTGAAATTCGTATGTTGAGGTTGGGGCTGGTATTAGGTGAGTTTAAACCCCCCATTTTGATGCTTTCTTGGTTGGTTTGAGACCCCCATAGCTAATTTATATTATGGGTATTAATTTTGTACGAAATTGCTTAGCATTTTGGGTGGAATATTGAGATTTCTGGAAGAGGACCCTAAAATCCGAATTTGGTATTTGTGGTAGTTGGGTAAGTCTTCCTTAGGTATTTAAAAGCATTTAAATCCCTTGGGTACTTGTTGTAACTATTAATGATGGATTAGAGTAGTAATTATTTGATGCTATGATTATAGGGAGACTCTGTACCATTGGTGGCTGTTGCAACTCTGTCTACAAGTGAAGTAACCGGGGTTTATATCAATTCCATGCATGTATCTGTTTAATTTTGTATTTGCTGTATATGAATGATTTGAAATGTTAAATGAATTGGTTGGCTATCTATTGTATGATGATTGGACCTTGTGAGTCCATGGTGGAGCTGTGGTACGGCTGCCACCCGTGTATGTGCCGCGATCGGGCACCGGGTTATAATCAAACCCCAGATGCACGGAGCCCAGGTTATGCTCAATGGGGAGTAGGTGCCGTGGACGGGCCTCTCCCGGTGTTATTGGCCTTTAACATGTGATAATATGATCGCTAGTATAGGATAGTGATCATGATAGCCTAATTGCTTCATTCATTGATATGATCGATATGATTCACATGTTAATGTTTGTTTCATGCATTTATGGTAATTAAACTGGATTATATGATGGAATTGCCTTGTTTACTGAGATTCATATCTCATCCCGTGTTATGGGATTACAATTTCAGGTGAAGGTTCTTCGGGTAAAGGATAAAGGTAAGTAAGTGGATGAACATCCATGAGTTGAGACCCAGTGTGGGGATGTTACACTTGGTCTGAATGTAATAGGGTAGATGCTAATTTTGTTAAGTTTTGTATAGTATCATCATGTATCTGTATTGCCAAGTGTAGGAGTCTGTATTTTGATAATGTAATGTGTATTTATGAAGGAGTAGACCTTACTTTAAATTAGAGATTGATGTATGGATTTATGTTATCTGAATGAGCCTTATGGAATTCATGTTATTATTGTATTACAAATTGCTAATAAATGGACTTGCTGACATAGGGTAATTAGAGGAAAGAAAATGACCCATTAAATCTTGATTTAGAGAGGATAGATTAACTGGTTAAATTAGACTAATGAAGGACATTTGAGCCCCACAATGAAGATAGAGGAGCCCTAGGGTGTTAATGGAAGGAGAGTAGAGAGTAGGAGGTAAGGAATTCGGATCAGGAGGAGTTTAGCCGCGACTAAAATATGGTTGGTTGCGGCCAATAGTGGCGAAGTTGCCCAGGGAGAGTTCCAGAGAGGAATTTGCCACAGCTAAATGTTAATTGGCCGCGGCAAAATTTGAGAGGTCAAACTGGGAGTCATCCAGAGGGAAATTTGTCGCGACGAATTAGGGAATTGGCCGCGGCGAAAGGTGGAATTGGCCGTGGCCAATATCGAGAGGCGAGCGAGGAAGTTCCAGGAGGCTTCTTTGCCGCGGTGCCATGTAGGTTGGCCACGGCAAAACTAGTGACGAAGAGAGGAGTAAAAACATAAAGGAATTGGCCGCGGCGAATAGTAATTTGGCTGCGGCTAACACGCTAAAACACTTATATTACCTAGAAAACCCTGGTTTTCCATAAGTTAATCATAAGGGATGATCTAGAGTCATTAGGATGAGTCATAAGTGATGAGTAATAGAATCCAAGGCGTATAAATGGGTGTTCAATTCCCTTATGAATATGAGAGTATATGATCATATGAATGATGACTCTAATCACATTAAGGTTTAAAATTGTCCACATTTTCATGACCGATAATGACTAATCGCGTGTTTAACCTTAATTATCGAGATTAGAAATTAGGGTCATCACATAAGACACCAAATCACTTTCCATGAGTTCTAAATTTTTTCCAAGGCCTCCATTCATTTTCATTCATCAATTATGACTCAAGAATGGTCTTAGAAAAATTTAAAACTCTCCCTAGCACTATGGAACATGCTTGGCTGAGACATGCCTAGGTTTTGGGCTCCATGGAGTTTTCTTTATTTTCTTCAAGGGAGAAGCTTATGGGGAGCATCTTTGGTGTCTCAAGAACTCATTTATACTCTAACTTAGACCTAGGAAGCATCACATAAATTTAGAATTTGAAAGGTGCACTAGAAACCCTAGGTTTTGCATCTTGAATCCTAATGCCTATTTCATGGTTTCCTTTGCATATTCTTATTCCTCTACATCAAATACCTAAGAATCATGCTTGGGTGGGCTTGAAAATCAGATCTTCCTATGGTTCTTAGGCTAGGTCAAAATGGAGAAGAAGGAGATATCAACATAGCTACCATAGATGCATTTTTACTTTGTTTCCTTGGTTAGTTTGGCTTGAATCTTGCTTTCTCCAAACTCTTCTCTTCAAATCCAAAAACTTCCCTTTGTTCTTCCTTCAAAACAGCCCTCAAAACTTCAGAAAATTCATCGAGAAGAAGAGGGAAAAAGAGGAGAAGAGATTGGTGGAGAGAAAGCATGAAAAACAAGTAAAATTCTATACCTAAAGTCTTAAATCTTTCCTCCTTCTTCCCTTCTCTTTGTGTGCCACTCTCCAAGGGTTTTGCTTCTGATTTGGGGCTGAAAATTCTGAAGTGAAATGAGGGAGAGTGTGAGGTGCCACCTATATATAGCTTGGGCAAAGTGACTTTTTCAAAAATTTCCATTTTGCCCTTCATACTTTGCATTTTCGTTTCTTCTTCTTTTTAGCTCCTTTTTTAGAACCATTTTTTCCATTATAAACTTTAGGTTCCCAATTTAGTAAAATTCCTTTGGAATCACTCAATTTGGAGCTAAAACCTTCCTGAACAAATTTGTCAAAGTTCAGGCACACCAACGTTGGAAAACGTCCACCGAAGGAGATTTAACTGTCTCAGGGCTTCCCATGGTTCTCAGGGCCTCTGAGAACCCTAGAGAACTCAAATCTTTCATTTAAAAAGCCCTCCTATGTGTTTTTCAAAAAGTACCCATATTTATGAAAATGCCATAGCCTTTTGGCAAATTTTTTGAATCACTCTGGCCTTAATTTCTGGCCAACTGCTCAACTCCTCATTTTCTAATATTTAAAATTTTATCATAATTTTAGTTGGCTCCAATTCCTTCTATTTCAGGGACTTCCTTTCATATCTGGCCCATTTCTGCCATTTACGGAGAAACTAAACATTTCGTTTCTCACGTTTATGGAGGGACTGGATGTTACATTATGGAGTGTGAGGATTAAGAATATACTACTAGAATTGAAAAGGAAGCTTTAGAATGCAATTATAGAATTTAGGGTTTTGATTGCACCTTGAATTCTACCATGAACCCTAGCCATATTTTTTGATGTTTAAGTATTCATATGAGTTCCTAAGACACCAAGAGAGCTTCCTACATGATTCTCCAATCAAAGGAAGCAAACAAACTCCAAGGATGACAAGAAGAGCATATGCTTCAGCCTAAAGTAGAAATGGCAACTAGGGGTAGTTTTAATTTGTTCTAAACTTATTTTTGAGTCACGTATGATGGGAGAGTATGAGAGTAAGCCATGGAAAAATTTTATAAACCATAGATAGTGAGATGGCCTTATATGTTCCATATTATGGCTTAAAGAAGCAACACCTAGCTAGGCTCCTTGAATTGATTGTGTGATGACTCTAAGAGGTTTAAATGGAGTCAAGAATCATGAATAGATGAAGAGAATGGAGCCAAGATGATTCCTAAGGTTGCTTCATCAAGTGCATTATGGAACCATAAAAGAGCCATAAGAACCACCTAGCTATCCTAGTGAACATGTGGCCTTAGAATATGATTCAAGAGTGTAATTGGCATCCATATGATGTGAATAGGGCAAGAAAAGTGATCTCCACCTTCTTGGGTGTGTGAGGTTAAGGGAGAGGACTCAAGCAATTACAAGCAAGGTAGCTCTCTCCACCTTCTCTCATGCATGAATGTGGGCTTACATTGTCTTTGAATGTGTGTATATATGTTTTGAGCTATGAAAAGTATTCTAGCATAAGCTTTTACTCCATGGGACCATGATGATGTTTTATGCATTCAAATGATGTTTTATATGCTTGTCTTGGTTTGCTTCAGTGTAGTGAAGCCAAGAACCCTCTAGCCATGGTAAGGATGAGCTAAGAACCTTTAAACTTAGTTGAGACAAAGTAAAAAGTCTCCTAAGAGTGAGGTTGACTCCCAAAAGTAAGGTTAAGTCAAAAACCTCTTAAAGAAAATGGGTGAGGCAAGTCCAAAATCCACAAGTGATTGGGTGAGATTAATCCGCCTACTTAACAAGCCTACGTATGCTATACATGATGTGTTCAAATGCCAAGGATGTTTCATGAATGCTTACATGTGTTAATATGCTCATGCATGCATTTTCAAGGCTTGTATTATACACTTTATGTGTGATTAAAAGGGAGATGAGCTATTGGGATTCTTTGAATCTCATCCCCTCCTCTCCAATATCTTAACATGCTATGCGGAGCAAGGTAATGGGAGCCAACAACTTAAAAGATGAAAGTATGACACCAAAGTGCATGGATTTTGTTTTTTTTGAGTGGCAAATGTTGTAATCTATTGTTGTATATGTCTTATGACCTTATGAGTATGTATAATTATGCTAATGTATCATGTTCAAATGAGAAGTTATGCTATGTGAATGTTACAGTGTAAATTAAGCATGTAATGGCAAGACTAGCATTATGGGAATTTATGTATGGCATAGGCTGAGATTGTGAGTTTCCAAATTCTGGGTTTGTGCACTTTTGAGACAAGTTTAGAATGTCATTTTGGTGCAATCCCATGTGCTTAAGTTGCCACACAAGCTTAGGAAGCAAATTTGGACACTTTGAGGCTAGTTAAGACCATTAAAATGACCAAATCAAAACCCTATGGCACACACTGACCAAATGGATGAATTTGCCCATAAAATTTGGTACCATATAGATCTTATCTAGATCCTTTTGGGAAGCTAAAGAGCAGAAAAATCAAATCTCTATAGAATTAATTATGAATTTTCAAAGTTGGGAATTTTCTGTTGTTCTGGTGCATGTATTATTCATATGGTCAGTTTTGTGTTCTGTGTCATCTAATAGTCAAATGATATTCAATACTTGTGAAATTTTACAAGCATAAACTAGAGGTTATAAGCTTTTTGTTACCACTAGGATTTTTAAAGTTTCATGTCAATACTAGTAATGCCACTTAGCCTCTAGTATTGTGCCATCATAATTTAGTTTGTAAATGAACTTATCATGATCTAGAGATATTTTTTATCTTAGAATTAACATCTGTAGCTTCTTAGATTGACTAAATTTACATGATTTGGATTTTTGTGGAATTAGTTATGAATTTTCAAATTTTATAACAGTAAGTTGTGATAGTAGCCCAAGTAGCTGAGACCTTAGACACTTTTTGAATGTCAAACGTCTTCTCATTGATGTTCCATGACCTATAATTATTTTTAGCATAAATTAGACATCTGTAGCTTTCTAGAATGGTAAAGAATGCATCATTTCAATTTTTTTTTGAATTAGTTATGAGTTTTCAAAGTTTGTGACAAAAAACATGCAATTCTGGGCGAGGCTACACTATGGAATTTTGTGTTTCTTGCACATTCACGAGTTCTAGGCCACTTTTGGTGATGGATTTGAGTTGTATATATGTAATTAAATATGAGAATATGATACATGAGTCCATATGGCCCACAGAACTCCAAAAGAAAAATTTATGCATAGCGTAACACAAGAAAACTCAATATTTTAATGCCATTTTTCTTGCTTCCCTATGTAATGCTTGGCATGAGACTTAACAATTGCATGAGGCAAAGCTAGAAATCTATAGTGTTACAGGTTGTGTGACATGGATGCTTACTTTCTTTGGCCTTGAGTATGCCATATATGTATGCTTGAATGATGAATGAGCTATTGAGATTTTTTAAATGTCATTCCTTCCTTTCCCTAACTATGTCTAGGTGGTTCTTAAGGAAGCAAGGATAGTGAACAAAAAGCCTAAAAAGAACAACTTTGACACTACTTTCAATTTTAGTGCATTTCGTTGTTAATATGATGATGTAAATGTGTATCTTAAGATGTAGTCATTCCTACATACTCAAAAGTATGAGGTGATGTACAAATTATATTTGGATGTAAATACATCATATTGCATTATTTGAACCTTTATGTTCCCTGTTATGTATGTGTATAATAGCAAGTAGGAATGTGATTTTGAGATATATGGCTTTTAAGACATGTTGGATCAGTTATACATGCTGTGTTTGACCTTTAAATCGTGCTCAAGTAGAGCCTTGGCAGAAAATGTTTCAAGTGAGACCATTTTAAACCAAAAATGGCATTCCTTGGGCCATACTTTGTACCTAAACCAAAAATAGACCAAATGAATGAAATTTAGCAGATATTTGAGCTCATTTAGAGCTTTCTACAGAGCTCAAGAACATAATTTTTAGAGATCTGTAAAATATTTTATAAATTTTCGAGGTTGGCTAAAACTTGTAGAAAATCCTATGTACTGTTCATATGGCTCAAGTGGCTGTTTTCATATGTTTAAAGGACCAAATGAACTCCAATACTCATAAAATTTTACAGACATATGGTTAGCATTATAAGCTTTTCATAGTCATCAAGTTTGCATAATCAGAGCTATGTAGAGCTATGTAGCCAAAGATATGCATTTTTGAAGTTTTGGTATTGATTTATGCTTTGTTACTCCATTGGAATTTTATGGCCAAAATGAACTTATTTTCACTCAAAATTTTTATAGTAGAGTTCACATCCTAAGCTTTCTATAGATGTAATATACAACTATTTAAAAAAAAAGACCTAAAACTAGTTAGTTATAAAAGAAAATCTCCTAAATGGAAAGAATTAAGGCAAAAAAAATTAGAGCAATAATCTAGACATCAAAAGATAAGAATATGAATCTTAATATGCCTAAAAACTTGAGCCAAAATAGTTAAGAGAAATTAGGAAAGAAAGCAATGGCGTTTTTGTAATTTCAGGCACCTTTTAGAAAACCCAAAAAAGGGATCTTTAAATGAAAAAATTGAGTTTTCTAGGATTCTCAGAGGCCCAAAAAATCATAGGAACCCCTAGAACAATTAAAACCCCTCCAATGAACGATTTGGACTGTCGGTTGACTGAAACTTTGATCGAATAGTTTAGAATAGTTTCAAATCTAATTTGGGTGAAACTAAAGGTATTTTATAAGTTAAAGGACCTAAAATTTATAATGGAAAAGATGATTTTCAAAAAGGAGTTGAAATGAGCCCAAATGGAAAGAACCAACGTGAGGGACTAAATTGCAATTTTGAAAGGTTCTATAAATGAGTTCTTAGCCCCCTAAAACACGTCCCACTCCTAGCTACTCTTTATAACCGACTTTCTCTGGTCTTAAACAAAACTCAAGGCAGATTGGAGAGGCACACAAGAAGGAGGGGTGAAGGGTAGGAGAAACCAAGTGAAAAGGGTAAGAATTTCATGGATTTTCATACTTTCTCCTTTACTAATATTCTTCTCCTCTCTTTTCCAATGGTTTTATTGATTTGTTTGAGGCTATTCTGTGGCTGGTCTAGCAAGTGGAAGGAAGCAATTGAAGGAGAGACTAGAAGTAAGTGAAAGCTCCTTGGAGAAAGCTTTAAATCAAGGTAAGATATGGTGGTTTCTCATGCTTTTCCTTACTTGTTCTTCTCATGCCATGTTCAGCCAGCTCTAGGTCCAATAAAGAGGGAATGAATTCAAGCCAAAATGAGGTAGAGACAAGGTTTTTCAAGCATGAGAAACAAGAATATACAATTAGATTTAAAAGAGAAGCTTTAGAAATCAAGTTATGTGATTTAGGGTTTTTAGTGCACCTAGCTAATTTTGAAGCTTTTTAAGGATAATTTAGTTTATGTAAGAGTATGTAAGAGGTCATAAGACATCTAGGAAGCTTTACAAGTGCCAATTCCCTAAGAAAAATTAAGCAAAGTCCATGGGTGCTTCTTGAATGTTATGTCTTGGCCAAGCATGCTCCAAGCGCCTAAGGAGAGTTTTAATTAATTCTAAGGATAGGAATGACCTAGATATGATTAGTAAACACCAAAAGAAGCAATGGTATGAATTTAGAAATTATGATTTGTGAGATGGAGGTTTAGGTTCCCTTTTAAGACATAAAGAATCAACTTGAAGGCTCCTCGAATTAAAATTGTGAGGACTCCAAAGAGTCTAAATGGAGGTAAGAAAGTTAGATTGAATAAGAAATTAGAGCCAAAATCATCAATCCTAGGGGTTGCTTCATTATGCACTTATATGGAACCATAACCATGTTTTAGAATAAAGTAAGCTTGCATAGAGTTTGTGTGAAGCTAGAACTTGCTCCAATGATGTAATTATGTCCCATTTGATGTGTTTAGGGTAAGTGAATTAAGCTCCACCTAGTTGCATATGTGTGGCCGAAAAAGGGAAGGAGTAACCAAAGGAAAAAGTTGTGTTCTTGCTTCAAGGTAGCCCTCTAACCTTTATTGCATGCATTTCTTAGATGTGTACTTGTCATTGAATGCTTGTATGTACGTTTGAAATATGAGATATATTTACAGCTATTAATTACATACATGGTACCATTATGCTTCTTGAAATGAAATTTTGAATACAAAGTGGCTTGAATGAATGTGGTTATGCCAAAAGTCCCTTAGAATAGGTGAGGATGAGCTAAAAGTCTCAAGAAGGAGTGAGACTAAGTCAAAAGTCTCTTAAAGTAGATGAGGCAAATCCAAAAGTCGCAAGGAAATTGGGTGAGGCTAAACCAGCATCCCCTAGAACCTATTTTTGATATGTATAAGCTCATATGATAAGGAAATTGATCTATGTATCTTCATGGGAAGTATTTTAGTATGCATGCATTCTTTGATATCTAAATACATCATATATGTATGTTTAAAAGGGTAAAGAGCTATTGGGATTCTTCAAATGTCACTCTTCTCTCACATATGTCTAATTATGTATAAGTGAGCCAAGTGGAGCAAGAAATAGAGGCCAAGAACCTTGAAGCATAGTATGATGACCTTAACTTCTAATAATGGTAATTAAGGTTAAAGACACAATTAATAATCATCAATTGAGGTTTGAAGTCATTATGAGATTACTTACATTAGGGAAAGGTGAGGAAATTTAAACTTTGATGTTGTTAAAGTCATTAACTAATTACTCATAACCATTTATGCATATGAAGGAATCAAACCTACAATTTGTTGGAGATTGTGCCCTAGGCCAATCATTATATTGCAAACATTGTACTTTATTAAGAAATAAGAATTTTCTTTTATTATTTTATTATATTTTTTGCATGTTCTATATATTAATATCCTTGGATAAATCATATTGATTATCTTAAATATCCCTAGTCGATCATCATTGTGGGAATAATGATGAACTAAGACTAATATGATTTTGATTGTTGATTATATGTTAATCATGTATAAAGATACGAATCAAAATCATAGGCACTTGTTAGGGAACAAGATGCTAGATCGACCTGTTATGAAATAGCTACATGGATTAAGTTATAAGTGTATCTTATGTATAACCATGTCACCGAGTCCTTAAACTTGAGATTACCATAGTTTCTAACATGAAAAACACTATTTTTGGCATAGTCAAAAGTCATCTTTAACCGGGTGATCATAAAGGTTATGATTGGGCATAGTAGAATTTATGTAGAAGATGAGTGGGCAAGATAGAATTTGTCCCTCTAATTAATAGAGAGATATCTTTGGGCCCCTCGTTGAGTGAGAATGAGAAATGCATGGCTATGCTCAAATGGAAGCATTTCCATTTGTGCTATTAATCTACATGTAGATTAAGAAAGCGACTATCAAGTAAAATGAGGATGATGTTTCCATGCCTCATACTTGATCTAGAAATCATGTGACAAAAGGGATATGATAGGGTTATATGACAGGTTGCATCGGATCATTGATCTCTATATGATTTGGATAGTCACAATGTCTGCTAGAGGCCACTTGTGACTTGTGAGTCAAATAGTGTCATTAATCCACTGCCAACGTCATATGGGCCTATCGGGTCATACACAAGAACGAGTCAACTCGAGCTAGAATGTCCAAATTCTTTAAATCTAAAATTGCGTCTAGATTCAATAAATGTCACATTCAATCTAGGGTGGAAGAATTTTTATAAATATATATTTTATAAAATTTGAAATATCAATATGTATATATATTTATATTTCGAAATATATATATATATATATATATCCTTTAATTAATTTAAATCAATTAGTTTTAAATTCAAATCTATATGATAGATTTAAATTTAAACTAATATGATAATTTAAATTTAATTTATGAGATAAATTAAATTTAAATTTAGTTCTAGATTTAGATTAAATAATTAGTTAAATTTAACCTATTAGATAGACTTAAATTTAAACTAATATATTTAATTATGATTTGATTTAAAATAATATATTTTAAATCAATCAAATATATCTGAAACCCTAAAGAGATATCTCCATAATAAAAAAGGAGGAGACTTGGGTTTCCTAGAACTACAAAATAATAAAAGGAAGAAAAAAGCCCTAGAGAGAGAAAGCCTATGGACAATGTACGGCCACTTAAAGAGAGAGAGAAAAAAAGGAGAGCATATTCTCTACCAAGAACATGTACAGACGTTGGTAAAAGGCACTAGCATGCCGTTTGAGTTGAGCATCCGTTTGTGTGGATACCAATAGAGGGAGTAGATTTGAAGATCAATTCCTAAGATCTGACAAAAAAAGGTAAATATTTCTAGATCTACTTGATTTAAACAACATTGATGGATCCATGGGAAGGGATTCGGGATTTTAATTTTTTGCTATATGTCTCTAAATTCCCAACACAATTATAAGCTTTTAATCCTATCATCCATTAATTCCAACTCACAAGAACCTCTTACAAATGCTCCTACATCATTACTTATAATTTCTATAGAGAAACCCAAAGTTTCTAGGTTAATATAAGAAATTGAGCACCTTCGCCGTGGCTAAATTCTCTCGCATCGCTGCCAATTACTCTCAAGTTCAACTTCTTACACCTTTACAAATTTCGTACATTTAGTCGTAGCCAAATACCCTTTTCACTGTGGCGAATTACCTTTTAGAACACTACTAGACTTGCCTTTCACATTTCGCCGGGAATATATCGCTCTTTGCCGTGGCCAATTCCTCTCTATTTCCTTCCCTGGGCAACTTCGTCAGGTTTGGCCACGGCTAATTCCATTTGGCTGCAGCCAATTCCCCTCTATTCCTGTTACTCTCAAATTTTATCTCATACACTCCAACTCTCCCTCTAATGGCACTTTAGGACCACTTTCCCTCAATTTGTGAGACTCTAATGGTATCTATTTACTTGATTCACCCAACTAATCTATCATTACCTGTACAAGAGTTAAGTGTTGATTCCAACTCATTCATCTATCCTATAATCACAATTTCATGAATTAATGTGAATAAGGATTTATAAACTACCAACAGTTGTCATTCAAATATATATACCATTAAAGGTTCCATGCATCACTAGCTTAAGTCAACATCTAATTTATTACGTGATTACATTTCCAAAAAGTAAACCATATCATAGGATCCACAAAGTTCAACATCAGATGTTATAAACTCATACATCAAATATCCATTTAATATGAGGCCTAACTCCTTAATAGATATATTCCTGTTGTCAAAATACAAACTCCTACACTTGGCAACATGATTACATGATGATGATATATAAAAGAATAACAAAATTTGCATCTACTCTACTCAAATCAGCCTAAGTGTAGCCTCCCTCACACATGGTTAGAGTTCATGGATTTTCATCCACTTGCTTCCCCTTATCCTTACTCAAAGACCTTCACTTGAAATGGTTAGCCCATGAAATGGGGTGAGATACAAATCTTAGTAACCGAGATAATTTCCATTCATATAATCCAATTTAATTAATATATATGCATGAATCAAAATAAGCATCAGAATCATATCAGTCATATCAGTAAATAAAATGATTAGGCTACTATGATTACCATCTCAAATTAGCAATCACATTTCCATATGTTAAAGGCCAATAACATCAGGAGAGGCCCATCTACGGCACCCACTCCCTATGAGCACAACTAAGGCTCAATGTATTTGGGTCTGATCATGTCACTAGGTCAACAAGGTCTCTAATAAGATACACAAGCACAAACATTAAATGCTAGATTGTATAAGGCCTAACTTCCTATTATATACATCATAAGTTACTAAAACGTAAAGCTCCTACACTTGGCAACATGATTACATAATGATGTTATACAAGGAGAAATATAAAACTTAGCATCTACTCTACTCAGCTCAGCCTAAGTGTAGCCTCCCCCACATATGGTGGAGCTTATAGATTCTCATTCACTTGCTTCCCTTTATCCTTCCCTGAAGGACCTTTACCTAAAATGGTTAGCCTATGAAATGGGATGAGATGCAAATCTCAGTAACAGAGGTAATTTCCATTCATATAATTCAATTTAATTAACATATATGCATGAATCAAAATGAGCATCAAAATTATATTAGTCATATTAACAAATGAAACGATTAGGCTACTATGATCACCATTCCATACTAGTAATCACATTTCCACATGTTAAAGGCCAATAACACCGGGAGAGACCCATCCATGGCACCCACTCCTCATGAGCACAGCCAGGGCTTAGTGCATCTGGGGTCTGATCATAACCCAATGCCCGATCGAAGCAGATACACAAGTGGCAGCCATACCATAGCTCCACCATGGATTTACAAGGTCCAAACATAATACTACAGATAGCCAACTAATTTGTTAGCATTTCAAAAACATAATTGTGTAGTAGATATAAAATTAAATTAGGCATGTGTATGGAATTTAATAAAATCCCCAATTACCTCACTCGTAGCCAATTTGGGAAACTAACAGCAAACCAAAATCCGCCTATAATCATAACATCAGAAAATTACTACTCTAAGTCAGTCCATTACCATCTTCATTCATCAATTATTGCAACAACCCAATAATCAAAGAATTAATCCATCGATAATTACCTAAGGGACACTTACCCAACTACTAAAAGATTAAATTTCAGATTTTACCTTCCCTAGCTCAGAAACTTCAAAATATCACCCTACATTATAGTTATTTTCACATAGAAATAGAGCCCATATCATAAGTCAACCAATAGGGTCTCTAACTAGCAGGAAAAGCATTAAAATGAAGAGTTTATACTTACCTAACAACACCTCTAGTCTCAACATATGAAATTTCATCTTAAAAACAAATAACAAGTTTCAGATTTTAGGTGTAGGTGAAATGCTCTAAATGAAACATTACTTAGGTCAAATTGAAGAGAAAGAGAAGAGGATTAACTTATACAACAACTACCTTGGCTAATTTTGAGGCCTAGAAGTGAGAAATAGTGAAAATGTGTCAAGAACCCTAGCCCCTCTCTAAGACCTCTAAATTTTGCTTTGCCTCTTGTGTTTCTTGTGGTTTTGCAAAATAGGTGGTGGCCAAACTGATTTTAGGGTTTTAAGTTAGGTTTTACACAGGTTATGGGTTGAGCCATCAGCCCAAGGACCTATTAGGCTCCTACTAGTTGTTGGGCTAATATTTTAATTTGTTAGGCCAACTATAAGAATTTAGATTTTTAGTTAGGTTGGGCCAAGTTTCAAGAGTCCATTTGGTTTGGGTTTGCGCCTAAATTCATTGGGCTTTCATTGGTCTTTATCCATAATCTACTTAAATAAATTATGGCCCTAAATAAAGCTTCCCAATTGAATCTTAAAACCCTATTAATAATTTATTTCCCTATAAATTCTCATTTACATAGCTTGCCCAATTATTCCATAATCATTATTCTTAATTTGTCCTAATTAATACCTTAATTAATTTCATTGTGTTACAAATAGCATTTTGACAATAGAATAGGGATTTTGTGTATTTTGATGTCAAATTTTGTATCTATGTGATATACATGTGATGTAAATCATTGAACACATGCAAATGTATGTAAATATGATGCATGAATGGGATTTGGAACTAAATGAATGGTTATGTGAGTTTTTGACATCTTTATGCTTTAATGTTGATGTATGTAAGAACAACTAGGATAATGATTTTGTGTTGCATGATGATTTGGACCATTTAGGAGGCTCTCATAGGCTGTGTTTATGCTTTTGGATATGCTCAAATGGTTGTGGAATCATGGGAAGACCATTTGGTACATAATTGACCCCTTCATAATTTCAAAAGTGACATAATCTTGAACTGAACCAAAGTCTAACCAAATGAACAATTTTGCACATAAAATTTGGCATGAATATAGGTCTCATCTAGAGCTTTCCATAGAGATAAAGATCACCTAACTTGGAGCTCTAGAGAATTTATTATGAATTTTCAAAGTTTTCCAAATTATGCAAAATTGTCCAAGTTATTGTTCATATGGTCCTTTTGCATTCCTGTGTCACTCAAGGGCCAAATGAAGTCCAATGCTTATGAAATTTTATAAATATAAACAAGACATTATAAGCTTTTTGCACTCATTTAGAGCACTTTATTTGGAGTTTTGTAGTGAGAGAAATAAATTTTTAAAGTTAGAGTTTAGCTGCAGGATGCATCAATGACCTGATATATTGTTCCATCAACTTTCATAGGGCAATCCCAGTTGTTTTGATCTAAAATTTTTATGGTAGTTAGATGACATCTGTAGCTTTCTAAAATGGTATAATGTGCATGATTTCAATTTTTCTAGAATTAATTATGATTTTCCAAAGTTCATATCAAAATATAGAGTTTCATGGAAATTGCAAGTATGATGTGCATTTCGAGTTCTATGGCTTGAACCCGAATTGTGAGCTCTAATTTGTGATAATTTTGCTTGAATACATGTGTTATGGATGGAAAATGATTTTGGTAAGCTTATATAGTCCATAAATCCAAGAAGGAATTTGTTGAGCTTTCAATGACGCAAAATACTACCACTAAAAATGTGATTTTCATGCAAATGAGTGTTGTATGCCAATTTTGTTATGGATTGAGTCCTACAGTAGACATCTAATTTATGCAAAATAGAGTAGTATAGCCAAAGTTAGGAATTTTTTAAATTTGGTTTATGTTATGGTCAAAAGGGTCTAAAATGGCTATAAGGCTCCCTTGTGCAAATAGAGATTGATTTATGTTCAAATGTGTTAGAACAAATGTGTCTTTGGAGTTTATGGGATGAAATGGAAAAAAAATTTAGATTTGACCTCTGTAGTTCCATTCCATATGAGAATACTATGTAAAGCCATGCTAATGGCCTTATTTAGAACATGATATGCCTTATGATATGTCATTGGTTCTATTTGCATTAGTACAAGTGAAATGGTGATTTTTAGAAGCTAGGTAAGGAATTAGTGCCTCAGTGCTTCTAGAAGAAATTACAAGAAGTCAATAACTAATTAAGATAGTAAGTCTTAGAGTATTGCTAAATAGCAAGGTAAACTTAAAAGCTTTAAGAAAATGAATTCTAGAGTTCATATAGTATAAGACTCATTCCCAAAGAAACAATTCAGGTAAAGAATTAAGGGCGAAATTGACCTAAATTGGACCCTTTCCATTTTTGTACATAGTGTTCTTGAATATTGATAAACAAAAAGAAAATGAAAAGTAGCACAGATGTGAATACTAGAAAGTGTACTAAAGAGTATTGTTACTTTGATAGAATTGCCTATAGAGTACAACATATATGCCCTGCTTGAGAATAACAGGGCAAAGGAAAATAGCTTAGGGATAATATAACAGTTAATAGAAAATAACAAAAAAAAGATTCCTATTGTAACATCCGGCCTTTCCATAAATGTGAGAAACATAATGTTCAGTTTCTCCATAAACAGTAGAAATGGGCCAGATACAAAAAGAAGTCCCTGAAACAGAAGGGATTGGGGCCAACCAAAATTATGATAAAATTTTAAATATTAGAAAATGATGACTTGAGCCTTGAGTTGCCTAGAAATCAAAGCCAGAGTGATTCGAAAAATTTGTCAAAAGGCCAGTGGCATTTTTGTAAATATAGACACTTTTTGAAAAACACACAGAAGGGTTTTTTAAATGAAAGTTTTGAATTCTCTAGGGTTCTCAGAGGCTCTAAAAACTATGGAAAGCCCCAGGATAGCTAAAGCCCATCCGGTGGATGTTTTCCAACATCAGTGCGCCGGAACTTTGACGGATTCGTTCAGAAAGGTTTTAGCTCCAATTTGAGTGATTCCAAAGACATTTTACTTGTTTGGGAACCTAAATTTTATAATGGAAAAGACGATTCTCAAAATGGAGCTAAAACAAAGGAGAAACGGAAATGCAAAGTATGAAGGGCGAAATGGGAATTTTTGAAAAGTGTAACTTATTCCCACCTATATATATGATGCACCCTTCTCCTCCCTTCATTATGCATGACCATCTTCTGCCTAAAACCAAAAGAAAACCCTAGGGGATGAGTCTCACAAGAAGGGGAAGAAAAGGAGGAGAAATCAAAGGCTTAAGGTATGGAAATTAGTAGTTTTTCATGCTCTTTCTCTTCCAAACCTCTTCTCCTCCATTCTCCTTTGTTTCCTATGATTATAATGAAGTTTATAAATCTGTTTTAAGGGAGAAATTGAGGGGAAAGTTTGGATTTGAAGAGAGGAGCTCAAAGAACACAAGATTGAAGTGAGAAAAAGAAAGAAAACAAGGTAATTTCTCTTCCTATGGTTGTCATTTTTGGTCCCCTTCTCCACCATTTCGCCCCACTTGAGAAAACCCTAGGAGGAGATGATTTTTAGGCAGAACCAAGCATGAATCTAAGGAAAAAGGGTGTGGAGATTAAGAATATGCAAAAGGAATTATCAAAAAGCCATTAGATTTCAAGATGCAAATTCTAGGGTTTCAATTGTACCTTGTAAAATCTGACTTTATATGATGATTCCTAGACCTAAGTAAGAGTTTAAATGAGCTCCCAATATCCCTAAGAGGCTCCCCATATGCGTCTTCTCGTGAGAAAACAAAGAAAGCCCCATGGAACCCAATATGCTTCATAGCCTCGGCCTAGATGGGTTCTCCTAGCTAGGGAGAGTTTTAAATTTTTCTAAGGCCATTCTTGAGTCATATTTGATGAATGAAAGTGAGGGGAGGCCTTGGAAAAAATTTAGAACTCATAAAAAGTGATTTGGTGCCATAGGTTCCATATTATGACCTAAAGAAGCAACACGGTGCTAGGCCTTTTGTTTTGATGATGTGATGACTCCAAGAGGCTTAAAAGGAGTCAAGAACCATATTTGAAAAGAAAGAATGAGGCCTAGAAATCATTTGAGGGGTGTTGCTTCATTAGGTCCCAATATGGACCATAATGGGGGTTATAGAGCAATCTAGCATCTAAGTAAATTGTATGATCTTAGAGATTGTTTCATGAACCTAATTGGCTCCCATATATTGTATTTAGGCCAAGAGAAACCAACTCCACCAATTTTTGGGTGTGTGGCCGAAAGAGGAGGCTTGAATCCTAAAGGAAAAGTGTGTGTTTGTATACAAGGTAGCTCTCTCCACCTTCTCTCATGCATGGATGTGTATTTAGCTTGTTTTAGAATGTGTGTATGTGTATTTTTAAGCTTTGAAAAGTATGCTAGCATGTCTTTACATGTCATGATCCTTGATGCCATGTTATGTTTTAAATGAATCCATGATGTTTGTATGAGATTGCTTGAGTGTGGAGAGGCCAAGAACTCTTCCCTTTGGTGAGGATGAGCCAAGAACCCTTGAGCTTGGTTGAGATAAAGCAAAGAGTCTCCCAAAAGCAAAGTGGGCTCCCAAGAGTATGGTTGAGTCCAAAGTGCTCAAGAAATGGGTGAGGCAATCCAAAACCCATGAGGAGAAGTGTGAGGCCAATCTAAACACTTAGTGAGCTCTTGAATGATTTGTATGAGTTGTTCATATGCCAACTTTGCTTCTAAAATGTCCATGGCTTTTATTATCTCCATGCATGCATTGGTAAAGCTTGCTTGCACATATTATGTTTGATTGAATGAGAGATGAGCTATTGGGATTATTTGAATCTCATCCCCTCCTCTCCAATGATCTAACATGCTAGGTGAACCAAGTGGAGATGCTAATGGGAGCCAACAACACTAAGGGAAGGAGATTGACAATCAATTGTTTAGCTTTTATCACTTTAAGACCATGATTGTACCATATGATATATATGATGTAGTAAATGGGCTATGACCCTTGAGACATGTGTAAATATGATATTATATGATGTTTAAATGTATGGATATGATGTGTGACCTTTAGAACCTATTTTGAGTATGTAATGCCAAAGTGTGCAATATAGAAGTTTGTTGGAAATATGCATAAGTGTGGGTTGAATGACCAAAATGAGATGTATGAGGTTTGGGAACATTTGGACAGCTCACACAAGTCTCAAATAAGCTTTTAAACTTGCCCAAAAGGTACAAAGACCAAGGGAAATCCATTTGGCAATTTTGGTACCCAATATGGAGCCAAAATTGACCATAATGGAATCCTATGTCACTTTTTAGCCAAATGAGTTATTCTTGCTCGGAAATTTGGTATGCAATTAGGTCTCATTGAGAGCTTTTTGGGAAGCTAAAGAACATAATTTTTGGAGTTCTATAGAATATTTGATGAATTTTCAAAGTTGGGATTTTCTATGGTTTCTGGTATGTGCACTGTTCATACTGGCAGATTTGATTTTTGTGTCACTCGATGGCCAAATGGTGTCCAATGATTATAAAATTTTATATACATAAACTAGAGTTCATGAGCTTTCTGTGGCCATCAAGGTCACTTCATGTGGAGGTCTGAGCAGAGAGTTATACATGTTTGAAGTTAATTATCAGTATCAGTAGCGCCCCAGGAGCTCAGTTACTGTTCCATCAGTTCCAGATGTCTAAACGCATCTGTTTCATTCTGAAATTATTTTTAGTGAACATTTGTAGCTTTCCAGAATGACTGAATTTTTGTGATTTTAATTTGTTTGGAATTAGTTATGAATTTCGGAATTTTGTATTAGTAAACTGAATAACAGCCCAGGCAGCCAGCGACTCTGTAGCTTTTTGGATGTCAAAAGTTCTGTGTGATGAATGTTGTGACATGGGCATATTTTTAATGTGAAGTAGACATCCTAATCTTTCAAGAATGACCAAGATTGCATAATTTCTCATTTTTTAAGTTTAGTTATAATTTTTCAAAGTTGGGCCAGAAAATGGAGCAAATCTGGCCGAAAATATGCTTGCTTATTTTAAGCTCCAATTCGGTTTTCATGAGTTATGGGCATGATTTTGTCATGCAAATGAGTTGTAATGATGTATTTAAATATGAGAATGTATATTAGGAGCTCACACGGTCCACGTGACACTGAATTAAATTTTTTTAGATATAGCGCAACGCGAAAAAGTCTATTATTTTATCCCCTTTCTCATATGCTCTTGTGGGATTGATGATATAAAGCCTATAAATGACATAAAATGAGCTAGAAGTTATGGTGTTACACTTATATCCCTTGGTTGTTACATAATGACATAAAGAAAGTAACAAAGAGGTATGAGAAGGGTATTCTAGATTATTGAGAAACTCATAATATACTAGCAACAATGGTTTGAGCTCAGTCATGATGCACTTCTGCATTAATGTTTAGTACAATGATTTGCTTACCATAGTGGTTACATGATAACTGGGTCTGGCCACCTCAACACTAATGTAACCTAAATGCATAGCAAATAATAGTATCAATCACAAAGGGTGTCTCGATAATCAAAGAGTATCCTAGCCAGTTGAGATACCTAATGAGCAAAAAAAAAAAAGAGTTAAAGGGGTTTTAGAATAATTAGATATATAATAGAATATTTACAAGAGATCCCCAATATAGAATGATGAAAATTAAAATGCCAAGGGCACTAAAGTTATAAGACTCAATAAACATGATGTTTAGTATGTTTGATCTGAGTTCATTACATTAGAATTAAATGAAAAGAAATGAAAAAGGAACCAAAATGTAGTGCTTATCCTACTAGAAAAGTTAGACACACTTGATGCGTAATGTTAAAATGCCTTATGAAATATGGATTGTACTAGTGTTAGAAGTAATTGAATGTGCAATATGGGCAGAGACAGATACTTGCAAGATAAGAAAAGGAAATTAGAATGAATACATGAAAAGTATGCACTTAATTTCAGCTACTAAATGAATATAGTAAGACAAGTAAAGTGAGTTAGTAAGAGAATGAAACAAAGGAAGTATGATAAAATTGAAAGTGGAAATGTGACGATTCCATAGGGAATACTTAATAAATGTCAAAGCACTCCAGAGTATCATTATTATGGGATGACTATAGAAATGCAAATATACAGAACTCACTTCCCATGAATAGCATAGTAAGCATTTGAGTTTAGCCTTAGAAATTATGAGTAATAGTGCCAAACTTAGTAAGTATGAGTTTTATTCACAAGGACAACAATCTTAGGCTTTGAAATCTCCCAAGGATAGGTCATAATAGATCCTAGCACAGTTCAGTGGGTCACAATAAACCCTAGCAGGGCTCTGAGGGGTCACAGTAAACCAAGAGGATTGCAATAGATCCCACAAAGTAATTGAGAACCCAGAGTTATAGTACAGTAGTTCTCTTGGGAGATAATAGCCTAGGATAATTTTTATAGATCAGTTAGTCTGAGAGATTGATATGATAATAGATGGTTTAGTCTTAGTGTAACACCATAATACTATAACTCATCTCATATCATTTCTCATGCAATTTCTAAGCCTCATGCCATGCATTACACAAGGAGCCAAGAAAAATGGCATTAAAATATTGCATTTCCTTGCGTTGCGTAGCATATAGATTTTTCATTTGGTGTCTCGTGGACTATATGAACTTACTCAACTCATTCTCATATTTAATTACACAAATACAACTCAAAACCATCGCACAAAGTGGCCTAGAACTCGTGCAAGTGAAGGGATTACATAAAATTCAAGAGTGCATCCTCGGCTAGAGTTTTCAGATTTCTGTCATAGAATTTGAAAAATCATAACTAATTCTAGAAAAATGTAAATCATGTATTCTTTACTATTCTGGAAAGCTATGGATTCCTACTTTATGCTAAAAATATGTCTAGACCTCAACAGGGGCTGCTAGCCACTAAAAATTAATGGAACAAATTTCATGGGCAAGTTTGTTCATTTAGTTAGATCTTTATATTGGGTTGCAAATTGGTCACTTTTGTGCCATATAACGGGTCTAAATGGTTCATATTAAGTTCCAAGGCCACCATGACCACTTGAGCACATTAGAATGCACCAAAATGATATTCTAAACTTGTCTGAAAGGTGCATAAACCCAGAATTTGGAAACTCACTCTCTCATCCCATGCCATGCACAAGATTACACAAGGCTAGTCTCTCCATTCCATACCTAAATTGCACTACATCATGCATAGACCATTAAATCTCATTTGTATATAATACATTAGCATAATTACACATGTTCCTAAAGTCATAGCACATATACAATAAGGGGTTACAACATTTGCCACTCATATGGCCATAAAGAAGCAAAATCTATGAAAATTGTTGTCAATCTCTTATCTTCCCACTTGATGGCTTCCATTGCCTTGTTCACTTGGTCCACCTAGCATTTTAGGACACTGGAGAGGAGAGAATGAGATTCAAAGAATTCCAATAGCTCATCTCCCTTTCAATCACACATAAAATATGCAAAACAAGTTTTGAAAATGCATGCATGGACATATTAAAATGTATGAACATTCAAGAAACATCCTTGGCATTTGAACAAGTCATACATAACATACATAGGCTTGCCAAATGAGTGGATTAGCCTTACCCATTCACTTGTGGATTTTGGACTTGCCTCACCCATTTTCTTTAAGAGATTTTTTACTCAAACTTACTCTTGGGAGTCAACCTCACTTTCGGGAGACTCTTTACTTTGTCTTAACCAACTTTAAGAGTTATTAGCTCATCCTCACCATGGCTAAGAGTTCTTGGCTTCTCCACACTCAAGCAAACATGTTAGACATCATTTGAAAGCATAATGTAACATTATGGCACCATGGAATAAAAGTTCATGCTAGAATACTTTTCATAGCTTAAAACACACATACACACATTTAAAGACAAGTCAAGCATACATTCATGCATCAGAGAAGGAGGAGTGAGCTACCTTTGGTGCAACCACACACTTTTCTTCTTGAAACAATGCTCCCTTCCTCAGCCTTACACACACAAGAGTGTGAAATTAGTTTCTCTTAGCCTAAACACAATATATGGAAGCCAATTAGGTTCATGAAATCAATTCTAAGGCTACACGTCTTCCTTAAACACTAACTTTGTCTAATAACCCCTTTATGGTTCCAAGAATACACCTAATGAAGTAACACCCATTAAATGAGTTCTAGGCTCCATTCTTTCCTTTGATATATGATTTTTGACTCCTTTTAAACATCTTGGAGTCATCACACGATTAAAATAAAGAGCCCAACTACATGTTGCTTCCTTAGGTCATATTATGGAACATATAAGGCCATCTCACTTTCTATGGTTTATAAATTTTTCTTAAGGCTTCCCCTCATCTTCACTCATCATATATAACTCAAAAATGGGCTTGAAATGAATTAAAACTATCCCTAGGTACTTCATCTTCTTTAGGCTGAGACTATGAAGCATAAGGGCACCAATAGACTTTGCTTTGTTTTCTTGATGGAGGATGCACATGGGGAGCCTCTTAGGGATCTTAGGAACACTTGAAACCCTAACTTTGCTATCTTGATTTTTCATAGTTCTTTTGTTGTTTTCTTTGCATATTCTTATTCTCCTCCCTTAAATTCCTAAGATTCATCCTTGGTTTAGCTAGAAATCCAACTCCCTAGGGCTAGCCATATGTAGGTCAAAACACCCAAAAGTGAAGGAAGGAGGAAGATCAAGTGAAAAGATGGAGAAATACCTTGATTTCCTTAGTTCTTCTTGCATGTTCTTCACCTTCCTTGGCTTCCTCACCTCAATTTTGAAATTTCTACTCTTTTCTTCTCTTCAATAAAATCCAAAAAATTCAATAAAACCATAGGAAAGAAGGGGGAAAAGGAGGAGAAGAGATTGGTTAAAGAGAAAGCATAAAAAATCAAGAATTTTCATACCTTTCACCTTATTTTTCTCCTTCTCTTCTTCTCCTCTTAGTGTGCCTCACTCTTAGGGTTTTTCCTCTTGTTTAGGGTAGAACTAAAATGAGATAAGTGAGTGAGGAGGGCACCCTATATATATAGATGGCGTTTAAGAAAGACTTTTCAAAAATCTCAATTTTGCCCTTTCATCTTGGCATTTTCGTTTCCATTTTGTTTTAGTCCTTTCTGAGAATCATCTTTTCCATTATAAAATTTAGATTTCCAATTTAATAAAATTCCTTTGGAATTATTCAAATTGGAGCTAAAATCTTCTCAAACAAATCCATCAAAGTTCAGGTCTACCATCATTGGAAAATGTCCACCGAAAGGGTTTTAACCGTCCTGAGGCTTCCCATAGTTTTCAGGGCCTCTAAGAATCCTAAAGAACTCAAAATTTTTATTTAAAAAGCCTTCTTGTGTGAATTCCAAAATTTGTTCAAAATTATGAAAATGTCGTTTTGTTGCGTCAACCTTTCATTCAAATTCGTTTTTTCATTCTAGCTCTGTTTTTCTTTCTGTTTGAGCCTGGAATTCTCATTTTTAGGAGTCTAGGATGCTATTCAAATTTTTTGGGACCTTAACTAATTCATTTAAAGGGACTTCTTTGAAAACACACTCATTTTTGTCGTTTAACAAAAATCGGATATTATAATTTGAGATTTGAATCTTTATAAGTCTGGTAGACTATTGTTATAAAATTATTAAGGCTTTACTCAGATGGCCAAGCCACTGACTAGATCCCCCTTGATAGATACATATAACATGTGGGATAAAAGAAGAAATTAATTCCAAAGTTGTAGTTAGATGAATCACTAACTAATAGATGTTATACCTTACCAATGGAAAGAGGAGTTCCTATGTACTAGAACTTAGAAGAAAAAGTTAGGTGTAGTTTTTGATGGTAGGGTAAGTGGTAAAGTATGCCTTTGAAAGCTGAGGCTATGAAAAATTAGTCTCCACCATAAATATAGTATTAGTCACTGGTATTTTCCCTTCAATAATAACATAGAAGAGTTAAGGTTGTGGAAAGTCAATAGTAAATTTAAAAATTTGAGTAATGCTCACTCTCAAGTAGCTAAAAGGAGTAAAGGAAGTCTCAAACTTAAAGGAGAAAGTATAGTTATGAATAAGGAAATGGGGATAATTAAAATGTAAGCTCATCATAAGAGCTAGAATCCCAGTAATTAGTGTGATGACCCTAAGTTCTAATCATTGTTATTAAAGTTAAATACGTGATTAATAACTATAAAATAGGGTTACAAGACAGTATGACTAATTACATTTAGAAAATGCGAGAAAATTTGAACCTCAATGTTATTAAAGTTATCAACTAAATAATTACAAGCATTCATGTACACAAGAGCAACACTCATTCATAAGCCTTTGACTTCATTACCCATCAATTCCAACACACAAATATCTTCTACCAATGTTTCTAAATCATCCTTTGAGGTTACCATATGCAAACAAATATCTCTAGGTTAGAATGAGAGTTTAGGACCGTTAACTGCGGCTAAATGTCCTTGCGCCATGGCCAATTGCTCTCGGGTTCACCTTTATATTTTCACAACGCCACGGCGAGTTAGAGCTTCACCGCGGCTAACCTACATGGTGTCGCGATGAGAAAGCCTCCTAGGACCTACCTCGCTCTCCTCTCGCTATTGGCCGCAGCCAATTTCCCCTTTCACCACGGCTAATTCCTCTTTGGAACGCTTGACAAATTCTCACAAAAGTTCACCATAGCCAAATCCCTATTTAGCTGCAGCAAATTACCCTCTAGACAACTCCCAGTTTTGCCTCTCACATTTTGCCGTAGCTAATTCCACTTCTCGCCGTGGCGAATTGCTCTCTGGTACTCTCCCTGGGTAACTTCGCCTCTATTGGGCGTGGTGAAATGCCTTCTGATCTTACAACTCCTAAAATCTTGTCTCATACTCTCCACTCTCCCTTCAATGACATCCTAGGCCACTCTACCTTAATTATGGGGCTCCAATAGCTTTCATTAGCCTAATTTACCCAGCTAATCTATCATTATTAGTTCAAAACTTAAGAGTCAATTTCTACTCCTCCAACTACCCTATATCAACAAGTTCATAGATTAAGAACAACATAATTTCATAAGCTTCCAGCAATTATCATTCAAATACACATTCTATTAAAGATTCCATACGTTACTGATTCAAATCAACAATATAATATATCCCATGAAATGGGGTGAGATGCAAATCTCAGTAACCAGGGAAAATTCCATTCATATATTCTAGTTTAATCAACATATATGCATGATTTCATATAACCATCAGAAAATATACCAGTCATATCGATAAATGAAATAATTAGGCTATCTATGATTATTATCCCATACTAGCAATCACAATTGCGCATGTTAAAGGCCAATAACATGGGGAGAGGCCTGTCCACAGCACCTACTGCCCATTGAGCACAACCATGGCTCAGTGCATCTAGGGTCTGATCATAATCTGGTGCCCAATCGAAGCACCTGCATGGGTGGCAACTGCACCACAGCTCCACCATGGACTCACAAGGTCTAATCACACATAACAGATAGCCAACCAATTTATTTAGCATCAAAATCATAATCATGCAGCAAATACAAAATTAAAATAGAATATATGCATGGAATTAATGTAAACCTCGGTTATCTTACTCTGTAGGCAATTGAAAAGCCACCAGCAGTGCCAAAATTTTCCTATAACCATAACATCAGAAAATTACTACTTTAATTCATAATGTACAGCAGCAACAAGTACCCAAGGAATTAAAATACTAATGGCTACCCGGAAGATGCTTACCTAGCCACTACAAATCCCCAAATTCAGATTGAATATGTCCTCTACCAGAAACTTCAATATATCACCTTAATTTCTAAGCAAATTCGTACATAATTAATACCCATACTACAAATCAACCACAGGGGGCCTTAAACCAACAGAAAACACATTAGAATAGAGAGTTTACACTTACCTAATATCCCTCCTAGCCTCTACCTCCGAAAATCCTCTAGAAAAATACCAAATAACCACATTTCAAATTTTAGGTATGGTGATAATGCTCCAAATGAGAAACTAATCGGGCCAAAATAAAGAGAAAGAGAAAGGGATTAAGTTGTATAACAAGTACCTTGGCTGATTTTGAGCTTAGAAGTGAGAAATGGTGGATTTCTTACCCCAAACCCTAGCCTCCATTCAAATCTCCGAAAATGAGTTATGTGTTTATGTTTTAGCAAAATGTGGAGGGGCTGAAATGTTTAGGGTCTTAGTTGGGTTTAAGTTGGGTCTAATGTGGGTCATAGGCTAACCCAAAGGTCTAATTGCAAGTGGGTTCTGATTTTAACCTTGTTGGGCTAGCTTTCATTTGTTGGGCTGCAAACTTTTAATTGGGGTAGACCAAGTTTGAAGGACTCAATTGATTTAGATCTGCATAAGGGTTATTAGGCTATTTATAAGGGCTTATGTAAGTTGGGTCTTAGGCTCGTATCTCACTAAACCAGATTGGGCCCTCACTAGGTTTTCTCTCTTGGGCCAAATCTCACATTAAAAGGTTGGGTCTGCATTTAAAATTTATTGTGCCCCCATTAGTCCCTAACCTTAGCCTACTTAATTTAATTTGGGCCTAGATAGGTTTTATAACTCAATTAAATCTCAAACTCATATTAATAATTTATCTCTCTAAAATTTTCATTCACTTAACTTGCCCAATTATCCTATATTAATTATTCTTAATTAATCTAAATCCATGATTAACACCTTATTTAATTTTGGGGTGTTACAATTAGACAGTATATGAGGCCTAAGACAAACGAAGACATAAACCCTTATTATAGGATAAGCTAAGAAGGAAGAAAGTAAGGCTAAATAGTGGACTAAACATTTGAGTAAGATATGTTAAACAAGAATGAATCTCTAATAGCTTGCAATGACATAGTAAGATAAGGAGATTTTACAAAAAGCTATTAGAAGGTGATATTGGAGATTGGATACTAGTAAGATATCTCCAATTACAAATGCAAGAAAGTCTACTAAATAGAATAGCTCAAGCCATATAAATTGGTTTTAGACCAACTAGATATAGAAAAGTATAATCTTTAAAACTTCTGCCAAAAGACAAGATGAGGGCGAGTGATAGCATCAAAGATAGCCTTCTTATCATAACAGCTAAGAAAGTAAGTAATAAATTCATAATATACTTCATGAGAAGAAAACCAAAGGAATAGAATACTTTCAATAAGCTATTCAAATTTCCTACATAAATGAATCTAGGAGGAAATAGCCTTGAAAAGTATAAGAAATACAAAGTGGTGATTATACCTCTAAATTTCGAGGATGAAATTTTATTTAAAGGGTAGGGGAGGAAATGTAATAGTCGGTCATCCTAAAACTGAATTGAAACCGATGAGTTATAAAAGGAAGATCCTAAAATGAAATGATTGGAGGCTAAATAAGTCTAAAATAATAATCTAGACATTTAGAAATAAGGATGCAAAGTTAAAGATGCCTTAAAATCAAAGCCAAGATAGCTAAATAAAATTACCCAGAAAGGCAGTGGCAATTACATAATTTCAAACAACTTCTTAGAAACTCAAAGGAGAGAGCTTTAAATGGTAAAATTGACTTTCCTATGCCCTTCCAAAGCCCTAAAAACCATAGAAACCTTAGAATGGTTAAAACCCCTCTGATGTACGATTTAGTCTATCAGTTGACCCAAACTTTGACTGGATGATTCGGGATAGCTCCGAAGCCCATAAAATTGAAAGTTTATATTTTTAATAAACTATAGGACTTCAATTTTTGAATGGAAAAGATAGTTCTAAAAAAGAAACTAATGTAATACCTTAACCTCTTTTCTATTATACCATGGTTTAATTATCCATTTCAATGCATTTCATATGGATTGGAGCACAAATGCAAGAAACCATACACTTCACATGAAAAGGCAATAAATTTAATAATATTTATTTACATTACGTAAGATCTTATGACGACCCTAACTTCTACTCATTGTAATTAAGGTTAAATTAATAACCATAAACCAGGGTTACATGATATTAAGACTAATTACATTATGGGAATGTAGGGAAATTTGAACCTTAATGTTATTAGAGTCATCAACCATATAATTTCCAACACTTACGTATATCAAGGAAAACAAACATTCATTTATAAGACTTGATTTTATTACCTATCAATTTCAACTCACATGAATCTTCTATCACTATTTATAAATCATCCCTTAAGGTTACCATATGAAAAACCAAAATTTCTTAGCCAATATAAGGGTTTCAGGATGTTTGCCATGGCTAATTTCCCATTAGCCATGGCCAATTCCCCTCAGCTTCAACCCCCACATCGTTACTAATTTCACCGCGGCGATAGCCACGACGAGTTGGACCTTCATCGCGACCAACCTACAAGGCGCCGCAGTGAGGAAGTCTCCTGGAACCTACCTCGCTCACCTCTCACTATTGGTCGCAGTCAATACCTCCTTTTGCCGCAACCAATTCCTCTCTGGAATGCCTGGCTCCTTTTTGTAAAAGTTCGCCATGGCAAATTTTCCTCTGGACGACTCCCAATTTAGCCTCTCACATTTCACCGTGGCGAATTCCTCTCTGGCACTCTCCCTGGGCAACTTCTCCTTTATTGGCCGCGGCCAAATGCCTTTTTATCCTACTACTCTTAAGACCTTGCCTTATACTCTCCACTCTCTATCTAGGGACTCTCTAGGGCTACTCTTCCACTTGTTATGAGTTTCTAATAGCATTTATCTAGTTGATTTACCCTAGCCATCGTAACATTACCCATCTAGCATTTAAATGTGGAGTTCCCTACTCCTCCATGGGTTTTACGTCAGCAAATTTATAAATTTCCCATAATGGTCATTCAATCATACTTTCATTGGGTATTTCATGCATCAATAGTCAAGTCTATAATCAACATATCATGGGATTACATTACTCAAATAGTCAGTTATATTGTAAATTCACAAGCCAAAATAAGTGTCAAAGTTCATACATCCATTAACAGCTAACATGGAGCCTATTTCTTAATGGTTACATTCTATGTTAACAAAATACAACTCCTACACTTGGCAATTCATGATGCAATGTAGCAATGGTACAAAACTTGTAATCTAGTTACAATACAATTCATCAAGGTTTCAAAACCTAGGTGATACCAACCTATTTAATAAGCTCTCGTTAATTTTCTCCTTGCCATTAAGAGGACAGGTCCCTGAAAATGTTAGCCTACAACGGGGTGAGATATACAATCTCAGTAACAAAAGGGCAGTTTCCATATACATGTACAAGTTAATCAATCCAATACAATTTCATGTCATCAATATCAGAATCATCAATTCAATTTACAAACGAACTAATTGAACTACCAATGACTACTGTCCCATACCAGCAGTAATACACAACATGTTAACGGCTAATAACACTGGGAGAGGTCCATCCATAACACCTACTCCATAATGAGCACAACCAGGGCTCAGTGCATCTAGGGTTTGATCACAACCCGGTACTCAATCAAAGCACATGCACAGGTGGCAGTTACACCACAACTCCACCATGGACTCACAAGGTCCAATTACAATAACAATCAAGTAGTTAACCAGTCATTTAGTATTTTAAAATCAAGCATGTGTAACAAATAGCAGAGTAACGTGAGCATCTACATGGAATTAGGAAAATAACCCCAGTTACCTCAATGAAGTTAATTACTCTTCCCTTTGCTACCATCATGATTCCAAGCACACCAGGCCTAACATAAGCATAATCATTGTAACACCCCAAAAATTAATTAAGGTGTTAATCATGGATTTAGAGTAATTAAGAATAGTTAATAGAGGATAATTGGGCAAGTTAGTGAATGGAAATTTTAGAGAGATAAATTGTTAACATGGGTTTGAGAATTAATTGGGATAGAAATTTCATCTAGGCCTAAATTAATGAATCATGATAAGAGGCTAATGGAGGCCCAATGAGCTAGGTGCAGACCTAACCCAATTTAATGTGATAGAAGCCCAAGATCCACCTTGTATAGGCTCTTATAAGTGGCCCAATAACCTTTGTGCAGACCCAAACCCTTGAACCCTTCAAACTTGGCCCAAACCCAATTAAATTTCAGCAACCCAATGTATGAAACTGGCCCAATAGAATTCTGCAGCCCAACACTTCAAAACTGGCCCAACAAGCTAAAATCTGAAACCCAATTGGATCTAGACCTTGGAGTAGCCCATGACCCATCCCTTGACCCAACTTAAACCCACCTAAAACCCTAAAAGCTGACCAGCCACTTTCCCATTCAGCAAAACACAAAAATACAAGAGAAATTCGGAGGTGAGGAGGAGAGGCTAGGGTTCTTAGCTTAATTCCACATTTTCTCACATTTGGAGCAAGATTTAGCCAAGGTAATAGTTATACAACTTAATCCCCTCATCTTTCTCTTTAATTTGGTCCAATTAGTTTCTCATTTAGAGAGTTTTCATCATACCCAAAATCTAAAATGTGGGTGTTTGGGGATTTTCTTAGTGAAATTCGTGGGTTAAGGTTGGGGCTAGTGTTAGATGAGTTTAAACCCCCCATTTTGATGCTTTCTTTGTTGGTTTGAGACCCCCATAGCTGATTTATATTATGGGCATTAATTTTGTACGAATTTGCTTAGGATTTTGGGGTGGAATATTGAGATTTATGGTAGAGGACACTAAAATCTGAATTTAGGATTTGTGGTGGCTGGGTAAATATTCTTAAAGTAGTTAATAGCATTTAAATTTCTTGGGTACTTGTTGTAACTGTTAATGATGAATTAGAGTAGTAATTATCTGGTGCTATGATTATAGGAATACTCTGTACCATTGGTGACTGTTGCAAGTTGTCTACGAGTGAGGTAACTGGGGTTTATATTAATTCCATGCATATGTCGGTTTAAATTTCATACTTGCTGTATATGAATGATTTGAAATATTGAATGAATTGGTTGGCTATCTATTGTATGATGATTAGACCTTGTGAGTCCATGGTGGAGCTATAGTGCGGCTGCCACCTGTGCATGTGCTACGATCGAGCACTGGGTTATGATCAAACCCCAGATGCACTGAGCCCTGGTTGTGCTCAATGGGGAGTAGGTGCCGTGGACGGGCCTCTCCCGGTGTTAATGGCCTTTAACATGTTAAAATATGATTGCTAGTATGTGATAGTAATCATGGTAGCCTAATCGTTTCATTTGCTGAGATGACTGATATGATTCTGATGTTGATTTTGATTCATGCATATATGTTAATTAAACTGGATTATATGATGGAATTGCCTTAGTTACTGAGATTTATATCTCACCCTATTTTATGGGATTACAATTTCAGGTGAAGGTTCTTCGGGTAAGGATAAGGGTAAGTAAGTGGATGAACATCCATAAGCTGAGGCCCGGTGTGGGGGAGCTACACTTGGTCTGAGTAGAATAGGATAGATGCTAATTTTTGTTAAGTCTTGTATAGCATCATCATGCATCTGTATTGCCAAACGTAGGAGTTTGTATTCTGATAATATAATGTGTACCTATTGAGGAGTAGGCCTTATTTTAAATTGGAACATTGATATATGGATTTATGATACCCGTTGTAAATCTTATTGAACTTGTGATATGACTTACCATTTGGGAATGTAACCTTAAGATATTGATATGAATCACTGATGTATGGAACCTCTAATGGAAAGTGTATCTAATGTTAAAGGTCAATGGTGCATGATTTGTGTTGTTATCATTCCCTGGACTTGCTGATATAGGGTAATTAGAGGAAAGAAAATGACCCTTGAATCTTGAATAAATAGAGGATAGATTAGTTGGATAAATTAGGCTAAGAAAAGCTATTTGTGCCCCACAATTAAGGTAGAGGGGCCCTAAGGTGAGATTGGAGGGAGAAAGGAGAGTATAAGTCCATATTTTCAGAGTGTAGGACTAGAAGGTACTTCGCCGCGGCTAAAATTTAGTTGGCCGCGGCCAATAGAGGCGTAGTTGCCTAGGGAGAGTGCCAGAGAGGAATTCGCCACGGCGAAATGTGAGAGGTCAAACTGGAAGTCATCCAGAGAGAAATTCGCCGCGGCAAATTATGTAATTGGCTGCGGCGAACTTTTAGAAAAATGTCTCCGGCATTCCAGAGAGGAATTGGCCGCGGCTAGGGGTTATTTGGCCGCGGCTAACATGCTAAAACATTTATATTAACTAGAAAACCTTGGTTTTCCATATGTTAACCATAAGAGATGATCTAGAGTCATTAGGATGAGTTATAATTGATGAGTAATGGAATCCAAGGCTTATAAATAGAGTTTAATTCCCTTATGAATATAAGTGTATGAAATCGTATGATTGATGACTCTAATTACATTAAGGTTTAAATTTTTTCATATTTTCATGACCTATAGTGATTAATCACGTGTTTAACCTTAATTATGATGATAAGAAATTAGGGTCGTCACAATCATCATTATTCAACTACCATTAGTAAGGAATTTCCCTATCCACAGATTAATCTTAACAAGAGTACATTAAGAACTTCTTACCTAAGCTTCCTATAGGTCTACAGCACCAATTCAAGGTCACAACAACAAGAACTCACAATGAGTCACTCCTAATGTCTCCATTTTCGCACTTGTAAGAGCTATGCACCAAAAGTCAGTCCAAGTGATGCAAATTCAGTATATATACCACATAGGAGAAGTGGGAAAACTTACCCATATACCTAAGGGGTTAAATGGACTAAGTTGAGCCTCAACTATCAAGAACACACCATAAGAAATTCCAAAATTTGGATTTCAGTCATCAAGCCCAGAAAATTTAGTTTTCCACTATTATCTCATTGTAATTTCGCACAATAGTAGAACCCATTATGATAATCAATTCTTAGGGGCATTTTCTAGCAAAGTAATACACAAAATGGAAGGAAAATTCTTACCTAATCATCCCTCTGACCTCCAACTCCGAAAATCTTGCAACAATCATTCAAGAACCATATTCCATCCTAAGAAGAGATGAAAGATTCTCAAAATGACAAACCAATCGGACCAAAATGAAGAGGAGAATGAGAGGGACATGCTTTATATAGATTACCTTGGCCAAATCTTACTCTAGAAGTGAGAAATGGTGGAGGCAGAAAAACCCTAGCCTCCCTCTCAACCTCCGAATTTTGCTTTGCCTCTTGTGTTTTTTCTACAGAATGGGGAGGAGGCTAAGTGTATTTAGGGTTTAGTTGTGTTTAAGTTGGGTCACAAATGGGTTATGGGTTGACCTGAAGGCCAAAATCCTCATGGGTTCTAATTTGTATACTTGTTGGGCCTTATTTCATGAGTTGAGCTATAGAAATTTGATTGGGTTAGGCCAAGTTCCAAAAGTCAATCCAACATGGGTCTGCATAATGTGTGTTGGGCCAACTATAAGAGCTCATGTAAATTGGGTCTTGGGCCTCTATTTCACTAAATTAGATTGGGCTATTGCTAGGTGATCTCTCTTGGCCTAAGTCTCATGATAAGGAGTTGGGCTTGCATCTAGAATCATTAGGCCTTCATAAATCCTTATCCATGGCTTACTAAAATAAATTTTGAGCCCAAATTAAGCCTTAACCCAATTGAAAAGTTAAACCTATATTAATAGCTTTATTTCTCTGTAAATTTCTATTCATATAGTTTGCCTAATTATTCCATAATAATTATTCTTAATTAGTCTAAATACATTATTAACACCTTAGTTAATTTTGGGGTGTTATAGATCTCACTTCTTTAATTTATGCCTCATGGACCATATAAACTCATCAATATCATTTTCTATTCATAACACATCCATACAAGTCATAACTATCACTAAATATCTTAAAAAGCTCAGATTTTAAGCTACATCACACAAAATCAATGGTTTGCTCTCGGGTTTAGATTTTGGATTTCTAATACAAACTTTGAAAATTCATAACTAATTCTAAAAAAATTGAAATAAAGAAAATCATACCATTATAGATGTAACACCATAATTTCTAACTCATCCCATGCCTTTAGATGATTTAATATCATGAATCATGTAAGCTTCTAACAAAAAGGTAATAAAATAATGAATATTTTTGCGTTGCGTCATGTATAAAATCTCTATTCAGTGTGACGTGGACCGTGTGAGCTCATAATATATATTCTCATATTTAATCACATCAATAAAACTCATTTGCATCATAAAATCATGCTCACAACTCATGGAAACCGAAATGAAGCATAAGATATAGAGGTTTAATTTCGGCCAGGTTTGGCCCTTTTTCTAACCGAACTTTGAAAAATCATAATTAATTCTTAAAAAAATAAAAATCATATGTTCTTGGTCATTTTGGAAAGCTACAGATGTTTTCTTCACACTAAAAATACTCTTAGACTATAAAATCCATCATAGAGGACGTTTGGCATCCGAAAATGTCCAGAGGTCAAACTACCTCTTAATACTATCATAGATTCTGTCACAAATTTGAAAATGTCCAATTAATTCCAAAAAAATCCAATCTATGCAAATAATACCAATATGGAAAGATGTGGATGTTAAATAGAGGAGAAAAATACTTCAAAACCAGCTCAAGCAACCCAAGCCTCAAAATTCAATAGAACAATAACTTAGGTCGAATAAAGGTCTTGATTCTGGACAGAATGTTCAAAAATTCATATCTCCCTCTCTATACCTCCAAATGAGGTGTTTCTAGTTGGCACAAGTTACTGTGAATGTCTAGTTTCTTTTAATAAAAGTTCATAGTAATTGGACATCATTTGAGCCTTGTGTGATAGAATTCATTTTCAGACAAAATGAATAGTGCAGCAAGCCAAAATTAGAAAAATTGCTAATTTTGAAAAATCATCAAATATTCTGTAAACCTCCAAAAATTATGATCTTTAGCTTCTAAAAAATATCTCAACAAGCTCTAAATGTTTGCCAAATCTTAGATCAAGAAGAGCTCATTTCACTAAAATGTAACATAGGGTTCCATTATGGTCATTTTTTGCTCCATATACGGTACCAAAGTTGCCAAATGGATTTCCCTTGGTCTTGGCACCTTTTGGGCAAGTCTAAAAGCACATATAAGACTTGTGTGAGCTGCCCAAATGGTCCCAAACCTCATGCATCTCATTTTGGCCTTTTCATCCACACTTATACACATTTCCATAAAACCATTCATGAAGCTATAATGCCATAGCATATTCAATTTACATTCCACCATTCACATAGCATATTCTTTCATTCCTACATCACATAATATCATAATTACACATGTTTCAAGGGTCATAGACCATTTACAATAACAATATACATCATAAAGCATCTTATGGTTCCAAAAAGGCAAAAGCTAGGCATATGGTTGTCAATCTTCTTTCTTCAATGTTGTTGGCTCGCATTACCATATCCACTTGGTCCACCTAGCATGTGAGATCATTGGAGAGGAGGGAATGAGATTCAAAGAATCCCAATAGCTCATCTCCCATTCAATCATACATAATATATGCAAAGCAAGCCTTAACAATGCATGCATGGATATCATGGAAGTCATGATCATTCAAGAAGCAAGCTTGGCATGTGAACAAGTCATACAAGTCATCCAAGAGCTCACCAAGTGTTTGGATTGGCCTTACACTTTTTCTCATGGATTTTGGACTTGCCTCACCTATTCTTTAAAAGCTTTGGACTCAACCATACTTTTGGGAGCCTACTTTGCTTTTGGGAGACTCTTTACTTTATCTCAACCAATTTTAAGGGTTCTTAGCTCATCCTCACCATGGTTAAGAGTTCTTGGCCTCTCCATACTAAAGCAAACTCAAACAAACATCATGCACAATTTGAAAACATAATATGGCATCATGAATCATGGCATATAAAATCATGCTAGCATACTTTTCATGGCTTGAAAATATATATACACACATTCTAAGACAAGCTAAACACACATCCATGCATGAGAGAAGGTGGAGAGAGCTACCTTGCACACAATTACACACTTTTCGCTTTGAACTCAAGCCTCCTCTTTCAGTCACACACCTACAAACTTGTGGAGATGGTTTCTCTTGGCCTAAATACAATTTATAGAAGCCAATTAGGTTCATAAAATAGTCTCTAAGGCCATACAACTTGCTTAGATACTAGATTGCTCTATAAGTTCCATTATGGTCCATAAATGCACCTAATGAAGCAACACCCCTCAAATAATTTCTAGGCTCCATTCTTTCCTTTCAAATATGATTCTTGACTCCTTTTAAGCCTCTTGGAGTCATCACACAATTAAAACAAAGGGCCTATCATCATGTTGCTTCTTTAGGTCATAATATAGAACCTAAGGCAATAAATCACTTTCTGAGTTATAAATTTTTTCCAAGGCCTCCCCTCATTTTCATTCATCAAATATGACTCAAGAATGGCCTTAGAAAAATTTTAAACTCCCCCTAGCTATATGAATATGCTTTGGTTGAGACTATGCATGGTTTAGGGTTCCTCAAAGTGTGCTTTGTTTTCTTGAAGGAGGAAGCTTGTGGGGAGCATCTTAGGGGTCTCAAGAACTCATTTAAACTCTTAGTTAAACCTAGGAATTATCATACAAAATCAGAATTTGGAAGGAACACTTGAAACCCTAGAATTTGCACTTGAAATCTAATAGTTATTTTGTTGTTTTCTTTGCATATTCTTGTTCTTCTCCATCAAATACCTAAGATTCATGCTTGATTGGGCTTAAAAATCAGATCCTCCTATGGCTCCTAGGGTTAGGTGAAATGGAGAAGAAGGGTGATGGAAGATATCAACCATAGGATGCAATTTTACCTTGTTTACTTGCTTAATTTGGCTTGAATCTTGCTTTCTCCAAGCTCGTCTCTTCAAATCCGAAATTTCCCTTGAATTTCTCCCTTAAATTAGATTTATAAACTTCATTTTAATCAAAGGAAATCAAGAAGGGTAAAGGAGAGGTGGTGTGGATGGAGAAGAGCATGAAAAACAACCATAAAAACATACCTTTAGCTTGGATTTCTTCCTCCTTCTTCCTCCTCTCTTGGGCACCTCTCTCCTAGGGTTTTGCTTCTGATTTAGGGCTGAGAAATCTGATGCTAAATGAGGGAGAGTGTGAGGTGCCACCTATATATAGGTATAGGAAAGTGACTTTTTCAAAATTTCCAATTTTGCCCTTCATACTTTGCATGTTCGTTTCTCCTTTGTTTTAGCTCCCTTTTGAGAACCATCTTTTCCATTATAAAATTTAGATTCCCAATTAAATAAAATACCTTTGGAATCATTTAAATCGGAGCTAAAACCTTCCTGAACGAATCCATCAAAGATTGGGTACACTAACGTTGGAAAACGTCCACCGGAAGGGATTTAACTGTCCTGGGGCTTTCCATGGTTTTCAGGGCCTCTAAAAACCCTAGAGAACTCAAAATTTTCATTTAAAAAGCCCTCCTATGTAAATTCCAAAATTTGTTCAAAATTACAAAAATGCCATTATGCTTCGTAACCTTTTCATAAGTAATTGTTTCTCCATTCTAGCTCTATTTTTCTTTCCGTCTAAGCCTGGGATTCTCATTTTTTGGAGTCTAGAATGGTTTACAAATTTTTTGGGACCGTAAGTACATCATCTCAGGGGACTTCCTTTTGTATCCGGTGAGTTTCATTCATTAACGGAGAAACTATACGTTATGTTTCTTACGTTTTCTTTCATTTTCAGAGAACCAGATGTTACACTAGAAAGCTGTGAATGTCTACTTTTGATGAAAAATAATTCTAGACCAATGTCATGGCTTAAACCCATGGAAATTGATGGAACAATAACCCAAGTCAAGCTATATTACTAGTAATGTCATGCAATTTTAAAAATTTATTTCTCTCTCTACAGAGCTCCAAATATGGTGATCTCAAGGCTATGGAAAGATTATGATATCTATTTTATGTTTGTAAAATTTCATGAACATTGGATTTCATTTGTCCCACGTGTGACATAGAGAAGAAAATTGACCAAATGAACAGTAACTATACCATTTTTACATAATTTTGTCAATTTTAAAAAATTATAATAAATTCTTTAAAACTCTAAATTGAGTGCTTTTTGCCACTGTGAAAAGCTCTAGATGAGACCTACTTGTTGGCAAATTTCATGGAAAAACTCACTTATTTGGTTAGACTTTCGTTCTGCACACAAAATGGTCCAATTTAAAGTCTTAAATGGAATTTTAAGACACAAAAAGCTCTTCTTGAATTTCCACAACCACTTGGGCAAGTCTAAAAACATAAATACCATATACAAAAGCATGCCAAATGATCCAAATCATCTGGAGTTCAATCTCACCTTGCCACTTGCATACATACACATGAACATCACACATCATAAAGGCTCTTTGGTGGCAAGAACATACATAGTCATTCATCTAGCTTCCATATCGATACATACACCATTTATACATACATTAGAATATGTTCAAGGGTTTACATCATGTATACATCTCATGGTTACATAGTTTGACATTAATATGCCATCAAATTGCCTATTTTTCATAACCATTTGTCAAAGTCTTGATCTTTAAGGTTGTTGGCCTCTATTTCTTTATCTACTTAGCTCACCTAGACATGGTTAGGCATATATGGGGGAAGAGTGAGATTCAAAAAGTCCCAATAGCTTTTAACTCTTTCAAACATATATAATGGATGCTAAAACATGTTAAAGAATGCATATATGACATCCAAAGCAATTAATGAGCATGTATAAATCATTTTCTTTAGTACATCAACTCATACATAGCAAATATAAGCTCTCAAATGCATTAGTTTAGCCTTACCCATCTTTTTTGGGACTTTTAGATTTGCCTCACTCACTTCCAAGGGGCTTTTGACTTAGTCTCACTCTTCTTAATAGTTTTGGCTTTATCTTACCCATTTCTAGGGACTTTTGGCTTATCCTCACCCTTGCTAAGGGGCTTTTGGTATAACCAAACCCATGCAACCTATAATATAATCATAAATACATTTCAAGAACCACAATGGTACCATAATATGTAAGCATTAGCTAGAAACATTTCTCATGGCTTGAACATACACACAAGCACTCAATGACAAGAAAACTACTAAGCTATGCATTTGAGAAAGGTTAGAGAGCTACCTTGAAGTAAGAACTCAACACTTTTTCCTTAGCTATTCCTCCCCCTTTTTGGCCACACACTTGCATTTAGATGGAGCTTGATTCCTTTGGCCTAAACACATCAAATGGGACACAATTACATCATAGAAGCAAGCTCCAGTATCACACACTTTTTATGGAAGCTCACTTTATTCTATGGTTCAATTATGGTTTTATATAAGACCTAATGAAGTAGGTGCTAGAATTCAAGATCTTTGCTCCATTTTCTCCTTCTATCTAGGTCTCTTGACTCTATTTAAGCCTCTTGGAGTTATCACAAATTTATTCCCAAGAGCTTAGACACAAATTGCCTCTTTAAGTCTTAAATTGGAACCTATACCCCCATCTTATTACTTATGCTTTCTAAAATTTTTCTAAGGCTTCCCTTGATGTTCTTCCATTATATTTAGTCCCTTTCTACCCTTAAAAAAATTTAAAACTCTCCCTAGGTGCTTCTTCTTGTCTAGGCTGAGACATGCACCAAGTTTTGGACCCATGGAGCTAGCTTTGTTTTCTTGAAGGAAATGGCACATGTGAGACTTTCTAGGTATCTTAAGAATCCATATACACTCTTAGACAACCAGAATTACCACTAGAAAGATTTATACATACAAGGTGCAATAAAAACCCTAGGTTTTGGAAACCTATTTTCTAATGCTTCTTTTTGGAATTTCTTTGCATATTAAAAACCTAGGTTTCATGCTTTGTTTAGGTCAGATTTTACTCCCTCTTGGTTGTTCTCTAGGTGGCCAAAATCCCCTTTTAAGGAACAAGAAGAAGAAAGCATGGAAAGCCATAATACCTACCTTGATTCAAGCCTTTTCTAAGAGTCTTCTCCTTTGCCTTGGCTCCTCTTTGGAATTTCAAACTTCTCCCTTTTAAACATGGCTCAAAACATATCCAAATCACACACCAAAACCATGGAAAGAAAAAGGAAAAGGAGGAGAACAAGTTTGCTAAAGGAAGGAGCTTGAAATTTCAAGGATTACCTTTTTTTAGGTTTGTCTCGACCCTTGAAGCTCCCTTTTGTTCACCCTTCTTAGCAGAACTTCTCCCTAGTTTTAGGCAAAATTTAGGTTAGCTAAACTTGAGGGAGAAGTGGGCCACCACCTATATATAGCTAGGGATCTATTAGAAGCTTTTCAAAATGCTAATTTTGCCCTTCATTCTTGGCTTTTTTCTTTTAGGCCGATTTTAACTCCTTTTCAAAAAAATTTTTTCCATCATAAAATTTAGGTTTTCCAACCTATAAATGGCCTTTGGAATCACTCAAATCGGGTCTAAAACCTTCTCGAATAAAAAGGTCAAAGTTTGGGTCCATCAACATTTTAAAACGTAAATCGAAGGGGTTTTAACTATTCTAGAGATTCCTATAGTTTTTAGGGCTTTTAAGAACCCCAGGAAACTCAAATTTTTCATTTAAAGATCCCTCCTTTGAATTTTCAAAAAGTTGCCCAAAATTCCAAAAATGTTACTACATTTCGTCAAATTTTCTTTGGCCACTTTGGCTTTGATTTCTGAGCATCCTAATTTTATTTGGCCTTAACTAATTCATTTTAGAGGATTCTCTTTTATATCTGACTCATTTTTGTTATTTTTATGAAAATCGAGCATTACAACTAAAATGAGCAAAAATAGAGAAAATGAAGTTGAAGGAAAAAAATGAGAATTATGGAAATTATTATAACTTAACCCCTTTCTTCTTAAATTTGTCAAGCATGACCTAAACCCCTCAAAATAGAACCTACCATTTAAACTAGTAGCAAGAGGCACACCAAGAAGATGGGAGAGAAGGAGGAAAACAAACCAAGAAAATGTATGAATTTGGGCACTTTTCATGCTTCTTCTTTCACTAAGATGGTTCTCCTCTTTAAGTTCTCTCTCCTCATGGCTTTAGTTTCCTAAGAGGATGATTTTCATGGATAAACTTCTGAATGAACGAAAGGATTTGAGGAAACCAAGTTTTGCACCAAATTCTTCTATTGAAAAGCATTAAGATGATGTATGAAACAAGGTGCAAAGCTGGCTTCTCCTTGCCTTCTCTCTCTCTCTCTCTCTCTCTCTCTCTCTTGTTTGGGTGGCCAATGAAAAATGAGAATGTTTTGGATGGTAACAAGGTATAATCAAGGGTTTTAGAGTGTGAGGAATAGAATTGTGTAATTAGATTCAAGAAAGGAGCATTAGGAAACAAGATATGGAAGTTAGGGTTTCAATTTCACTTTGAGAGTTTTGGAACTCTAAGAGGATAATCCAAGCCATATTTAATCATGTCTAAACACTAGAGAAGCCAAGGAATAGGGGTATGTATCAAACTCCCAAGCAAAACAAACAAAACTCTATATAGCTTCCAAGGAAGTCAAGGTAAGGCCAAGGGGTGGAATGGATAGCTAGGGAGTTTTTCTTTGAGTCTTAATGAATTTAGAGGCTTAGATATGATGAACAAAGAATTGTAGAAGTATTGGATTGAATTTAGGAGTCTTAGAATGAAAGTTAAAATTTTAAAAGCCTAAATGAGGTTAATAAAATAAGTTGGTTCTAAACCCTTTTAACCAAACATGTGATGATTCAAATTAGTTTCTTGAGAATTATAAAAGTTATAGAAAACAAGAGTTTAGGGTTAGGAAAGCAAGAACCAAAGGTTGCTTCATAATGGACCTAAACTAGTTATAATTGGCACCTTCCGTCTTAATGAGATTAAGTAAGAATTATGAAGCCTAGAGCGAGTTTTATGGGATTAATTTGTCTTGTGATTGTCATATGTAGGTTAAGGTAATCCAAACTCACTTAATTGTGATTGTTAAGCCAAAGAAAGTAAAGGAAAAGAAAGCCAACAAGTGGGTTAGTGGTAGATTCAAGTTCTTAGAATCACAAGATAGCTTTATCTCCCTTTCTTGCATACTTTTAAGTGTTTGAATAAGTTTGAATGCTTGTTTGTGTTGTTGCTTGATGCATTCATGAGATATGTTTTAGCATGATTTCCATAATGAGCTATATGTATGAGTATGATATGTTTTTGGCTTCTAGCTCCTCTAAGGCATGGAATTAAGCGTAGTAACTTTTTCTTGGCCCTGGGTTGACAAGAGTTGAGTCTAGTAAGTTTATGATGAAGCCATGGGTAGAAATTGAATAAATTGTATGTTACATGATACATTTGATTTACATGAGACATATACATAGCATCCTTGCATTGCATGCCTGACATACACTCATGGTATTATTGTATATATTTTATTAGTTGAAAATAGCTACTGAGATTCTCCCCAATCTCATCTCTATTCTCCCACTAACCATTTTTAGGTTGAAAAGGAAGGAGAAGGATATTGATAGAGCGTAGATGATAGTTATTATGTATTAGGATGTTATTATGTATCACTTTTGATTTGTATACCAATTATGGCATGGATAACACACTTGATGTATATTTATGAATAATTGATGTCTTATGATGTATAATATTATGTTCTACAATGGAAATCTATGTATTAGCATGTGAATGTGCATATATGGTGGTTTATGATAAGTTATGGGCCTTATGTCAATAAATGGCATAGTATTTACCATGTTGCATGTGTGTATAATTAAGAGCCAAGTGGGTCAATATTTGATCCAACCATTTTTGTATGTTATGGAATGGTTAGAAAAGTCATTTAGGATGAAAGAAATGTGCTCAAAGTAGAAGAAAATCAATTGGATCTCAAATGGTCCAAATTGGTACCAAAAATGGTTTTAAATTTTTCATAAACAACTCGTATGTCAAAAGTGGCTTAACTGATCTAGTTTGAGCCTAAGATTTGGCCTGCATTTAGACCCCTTCTAAAGCTTTTTGTAAAGTTAAGAATCATAATTTTTAGAGCTATACAATATATTTTGCAAATTTCTGAAATTGTGTGGAAATTTCAATTAGGTATTGATATTGTTCACATAGAATAGTTTAGATTTTTTTTAAAGGTTAATAAAGTTCAATACTCATGAAATTTTATAAGCATAGAGATGACATTATAAGTTTTCCAGGGCCACTAAGTTTGCATAAAAAGGAGTTGTATAGAAGAAGTTATAAATTTTTGAATTTAAAACTCTAATTATGTCTAAGTACTGTAGCAGCCACTAATGTGAAAGCTATTTCAAGGACCAAATGAGCTTAGCTACTCTTGAAATTTTTATAGCACTTAGGTCTCATGTCAAGCTTTCCATGGCCACTGAGAGTACCTAATTTAGAATTGTGTAGCTCAAGATATGCAATTTCAAAATTTAGGTTTGCTATATGCCTCCAATTCTAAGTTGTATTATTGTTCCATTGCATTTGACTATGCAAATGAACTCAATTTCACTTAAAATTTTTACAACATGTAGTTCACATCCTAAAATTTCCATAAATCCTAATTTGCATGATTTGGAGTTATATAGCCTAAGTTATAAATTTTTAAAGTTAGTGCATAGATTGATTTTTGTTAGTCATGTATTAATCCCTATGGAAATGATGTATGAATAGATTGAATTTTGTTTAAAGTAAGAAATTACATAATAGGGCCCAAATGGATCACTTTAGAACCAAAATTTGGTTCAAATGAGTTATAAATAAAACCTTATGCTTGATAGGTCAAATGACTTAATTTGGGGTTGAAATTTGGTGAATAATTAAAGGATTCATAGAATTTTAAAACAAGCTAAAGTTTTCATTTTTTTGAACCCTATAAAATATTTGATGAGTTTCTAAAATTAGCCCCTAAAAGTTGTCTAATGGCAATTACTGTTCATACTAGTGTAGCCTTGATTTTTGTGTTTTTTCAGGGCCTAAATGGATTCATTTTCACTTAAAATTTTTACACTTGATAGTTTTCATCATGAGCTTTCCTTGGACACCTAACTTGTGTAAATCAAAGTTCTATAACCAAAGTTATAAATCTATGAAGTTTAGGACTATATGATTTGACTATGGCCAAAGTAGGCTATATGGTTCCTTTATGTAAGTAAGACTATCATGCCATATGGATCAAAGCAAATATGTGTATAGGAGTTATGAATTAGAATGGAAAAGAATTCTACTTTTGGACTATCCAAGGTCCATGTAAGGTATTGAATGGCTAAAGTTTCATTGCTAAAATTATTATTGCAAATAGTTTTTCTTGTATTTGGCACTTATGGTATGAAATAGGTTTACTATAGTAAGATGTAACAAACTCCTTTTATTCACTTATAAAATAAGTATTAAGAAGAAAGAAATGTAGTAGAAAGTAAAAGAGAAATATCAAGTAATATATTTGGCAATCCAATGTCTGGATACTTCCATTTTCAAGGCCCAGTATATAATCACTTTAAATATATACAAGAAATGATAAGAAAATAATTTTTGGCTTTTTCAACACTGAGTTATAATGCCAAGCATTGACAACAAAGAAGACATATCAAAGCACTTACACAACAATTAATTTTTTTTTCAAACAACACCGAAGTCAAAGTGAAGATGAAGCTAGCCCAAGTTTTGGATATAGGCCATATATGTCTCATATCAACAAAAATAATGAGGAAGAGGATGAGGAGGAGGAGGAAAAGGAGGACTAATTGTTAATTTTTTATGTTATTTTATTTGAAGGGATATTATCTCATATTTGAAATTTTTAATTCTTTATTTGGTTTGTATTTAATATTTTTACTTCATATATATATATATATAATATGTTTGGATAGTAAAGTTAATAATAATAATAATAATAATAATATATTTCTAATTTAAGGTACATCCCGTGAAATTTTACCAAAATTTTTTAACTACCCAAAGCAATAAATTAAAATGATGCCAACATAGAAAGAATAAAAGGAGTGAAATTCTTCATCTGCCAAATCACCAAAAAAAATTTCTTCCTTTCTATATAAATTTCTTCTCTCTTATTTCATCTCATCTAGTCATCTTCTTTGCTTTCTCTTTTTTCTCATTTCATCTATTAGATGTGTTTTATTGTTTAAATTACCTCATCATTTTTCTATTCTGGTTCTAGGTTTTATTCTTCATTTCCTCTTTATTTAAATTCTCTTATTTCTCATTTCATATCTAATTATCTCTCCTGTCTCTATTTTATTTTATTTTTTTTATTATTGATTTCTTTTTTTTTTTTGCAGGTAAAAATTTTATATTTAGTTGAAATTTCTTTTTTATTGAGGTTTTGATTTGATTTCTAAAATTAGATTGGAATCTTCTATGGACAAGAATCAATTTTGATTATTATTGTATCTAGTTTTTGTCCCTTGTCACCTAATCTATTTGTCATCTGGATAAATCTTTTTATTATTACTATATTTGTGTTTTTTAATCTAGTTTTGTTTTTTTTTTCTCATTTGGTTTACATAACAGGAGGAAAAACAAAATAAAACGAATAGGCCTAAGATAAAAATTAAAGAACAGATCCCTAGAAAACCCAGAAAATGCAAAAGATGATGAATTGGGTGCAAGAAAATGCATAATAATAATATAGATAAACTAAAAGAAATATAACATAGATTATTATTAATTATAAACAAATTTATTACATTAGAAAATGATTAAAGAGCCAAAAAAGAGCTTTCAAAAAAAAAAACTTCCTATAGAAACTTGGTTAGACACTTGTCCAACCAGAATTTTGTAAGAAATCTTTTTGAAAGAAACTTGGCCAAACACTTTTGTCGAAAAGCTCTTTTTGACAAAAGATGTCTAGTGGAAATATTTATTTTTTTAAAGACATGTAATATATATTTTCTAAGAAAACCAAATTTCGTTTACAAAAATTATAATTTAATATTTTAAATAATTAAATAAATATTAATTAATTTTTTGTTATTTTTTAAATTGTTTACTTATTTTTTATATCAATTTTTATAAATATTATTTTTTAATTAGTTTTTATTATTTTAAATTTTTATTAACATTATCAGTTATTTTTTTATTATATGTGAACTATAATTTGTATTTGAAAGTTCAAAAGTTGCCGGTTAATGTGATAGGGGAGAGAGAAGGGAAATGCATTGTACTCTAACTTAATTACAGTTGGAATAAAATACTGACAATAAACAAAACTGATAGATTGCACAATTAAATTTTCTGTCAAAACGCTTTAATTTCTGACTAAAATTTTAAATTTACCTAGTGGAATTTCAGTCAGTAAATTTAGGTTTTGTTGTAGTGGTATAAATCAATCTTAAATTAAGTTTTCATGAATAAAATATAGTGATTTGTAGTTAAGTTAATATTTGAGAGTTTAATTGCGTTTGTAAGAAGTTTGCGTTTAATTTTGGCTTAATATTTGTAAATAATTTTTTTATTTTTATAGGTTAAAAAAAGTCAACTAAATCCCATATTAAATCTTAATTAGGCAATGAAATATCTCCCTTTAAAAAGAACATACCAAACAATTAATAGATAGTTATTAACGTCTATGTCATATAATTTATGCACATGTACTTAGTATTATGTAGTTATGGAGGATGCCATGGCAGAACTAGGAAAGCCAAGAATGAACTCACTATTGTACAGATAGTTAAAGGACCCCTGCATCCGTCAATGTCCTTTGGACTTAATTAATTAATCAATCAATGTTGGTCTTGAAACCTATATTTCTTTAATTGGGTATAATAGATGGGGTTACCTTCCGCACTTCGCGGGGCTTAATTGGAGAGGTCGTACTTAGGTGTAGAGTTGGCAGCTGGGTTAGTTATCCGTGGACCAGAGACTAGACTTGTGTTTGACCCATGCACTTGACATGAGTTTTTAATGAAAACTATGGGCCTTATGAACATCATTAATTTCATCTCTACTCCTCTGAAATCAATTTGGGGAAAATAACATTTATCCGGCGATCTTTATTCTCCATCGTAATATGTTTAGATCAGTTCATTTTTACAATTAACCTCCGATTTATTTACTATATTGCAACATCTCCTATCAACAAAATAACATTATCTCTAATTAACATAATATTAAAAAGAAAAAATATTGCATGGCTCACTTTGATGTTTATCTCCAATTGTAATTATTCCCTGTGATCAATTAATTTTTACAGTTAACCATCTTATTTATCAATCCTTTCTCAGTTAATCAATTAGAGGATAAATTACATAGGAGAAAAAAGATTAAAATGAATAAATACAACTCCTCTATGTGATATGCATTGGTATTAAGTCAGTTGAAGATATTGTACTCAATAATCTAGATGGTGGAGGAAGTTTTGCAATTGAGTACTTAAATGAACGGGTTAATTACAAAAAACTAATTATTAGGGAGGAAATTATAATTGAAAACAATGATTGTAATTCCGGGTTTAAAACCAGTTACATTTTTCTTGCCCTTTTTTTCTCAAAAGAAAAATACACAAAATTTGTGTTTGGACGTGCCTAGCCACCTAGAAATTTTTTTTTTGGAAGTGAATGAAAAAAAGGATATATTACGACCAGTCTTTCAATCTTCTTCTGCTCGCGGTGATGTACATGCTTTCAATTTTTAGCTTTCTTAAGAAATTGCTCCTCAAAAGAGCTATAATTTCATCTATACCCAAAATTGGTTAGGATTAGACTAAGATGGAGTTACTTATATCTTTGATATCAAATTTTTTAATTATAAGTGAATGAATATTTAGTTAAAATATGACAGATATATAATTTAATTAATGAATTATATAATTATTTATAAAAATTATACACTTATATATTACTATTAAAAGGCCATCTATATAGTTGTAATATTTTAATTGAGAAACTATAATAAGGATTTTCCATTGATTTTTGCAACTAAAATCCAATTTCTATGATTTTTTTTTTCAACATTTACATGATTTCTAACAAACAGACGAATTAAACATTTTCAATTGCTAAATAGTAAAGAATATTAGAAAATAAAAAATTCATGAAAAATTGACAAAGGTGCCATTGTCGGCCTTGCAACTAAAATTTGGCCTGATTTCAGTCACCCTATAATATATAATATATTAACACATTTTTAAAATATAATAAATTGTATATGTAGATATTAATTTAAATCATGTATACAATAAAATTTAAAATATAAAATGTACAATAAAGTTTTAAATTAATATAACAAAATAAAAATTAAAAAAACTTTGTACAAAACAAATTTTATATAACAAATTAAAATAAATAAATAAATAAACTTAATGAAGAACCAAAATTTCATAATACTTTTGTATTTTAAAAATAATATATATTAATACTTTAAAATATTTTTAATATATTATAAAAATATAATAAATTGTATTTGCATATATTTTTATGGAGATTAAATTATATATTAAATAATATATATAGTATATTAATAAAAATATTAAATATATATAATAAAATATAAACTTAATTTAACGAGTTAAAAATAAGATATAAAGATTTAATTAATGAAAACATCGCAAGCGAGGCCAATTGAAGTTTGGTTAACCTTGGTTGATCGTAAGCAATTTTTAAATTTCTTTTACTACATTTTAGAAACTAGCAAATTTCAATCTCGCACCAATTTGAAACCCACCAAATATTCATTCTTTTGTGAAGTTATTTCTCTTCATATGAAGTCTCATTTGAATCTATTTCTCTCCACCTGATGTTCTTTATTTGAAAGTGCTTCTTAGCTAATCTTTTTCTCTTCCTTCCGCACTCTTCTTCTCTCTTTTCATTTTTCTTTCTCTTTTATATGTTTACCAGTTTCTCCCATGTGAAGCTATTTGAAATTTTATATGTAATATTTGTTCCAAATTTTTTATACATTAATGTGTTTTTAATATATGTTGAAAATTTGCAAAATTTATACATTAACAAACCAAGCACAAAAAAATTCCTGAACGGAACACTCAAGGACGCCATTGGCGCGAGCATTTCGAGAGGCAAATCAGTGTGCGGTACACCTCATCATTCCAGTAGTACAACCTCATCGGTTCTGACTTTTGCTAATCCATTTTGGATCGAGATGGCCGTGATAGCAAAACGATCAGTCACCAATTCCAGAAGAATGCCAGAACTATTCGGAATCCGACTTGGTGCGGTTCTCGTAACCGGAGGCATCTTAGCCACTATTTTTTGGCATCTAGATAATACTCCTAAAGGCGTTCAAGAGCGTCTCGGCTTCTTCGCGTTCGCAATGTCCACTCCCTTCTACACCTGCGCCGAGGCCTTCCTGTCTTCCTTCAAGGGCGATACATATTCATGAGAGAGACTGTTTACAATGCATACCGCCGTTGGTCCTATGTTGCAAATTTTTTTTTTTCATTTCTCCTATAGTTTCCTATCGAACAAAATGCAATTGGAAATTTAAAAAAGCTACAAAGAATGAGAAAGGTGTAAAGAATCAGACACTTGCAGAGTTATGATTTCTTGACTTCAATTTAGTTGGTAACCATTTAGGCAAAAATACAACTGATGGGGTGACTGAATTTTTAGTCAGAAATAATATATTTTTACTAAATTTATAATTTTTTTATTAACACTTCAATCACTATTTTGACTTTTTGTTGTAGCAAATCTGATAATAAAAATATAAGAAATTGCATATAAATATTTTCAATTAGTTATCCCTAGACTTAACTATTCTTTAAGGACTTAAATTGCAATTTGTTTTTAAACTATATGATGAAAAAAGGATTTACGCCTAAATCTATTTACCAACTATGCCTAAACCGAAAGAAGGATTTAGACCTAAAACTATTTACCAACTATACCCAATGTCAAACCTCTCTTAATATAGGTTATTCTTCTAATTAATATCCTTAAATCTTAATATGAATGCTCAAATCAAGTTTAACCGAGTAATATTATCACGGTTGCTAGTTCAAACATTAAAACATAAAAGTTACTTATAAAAATACTGAAAGTTTTCCTTTAAAAATCTTTGAGCACTATCTAAACTTTAATTGCATGTCACTCTCTCAATATAAGCCAGATGGTATTCTAGGCTAGAGTGAATGTCAAAGGTAGATCTCAAAAGTTCAAATCTACTTTTGCTTTCCTAAATCCTTTCTTAATTGTCACAAAATCACATGGCATATCACAAGTTCATACTAGCACTTGAATCATATGGTCAAGCATTATAATTTACTGAAAAATTTGATAGCATAATGGCTAGAAACTAAATGCTATCCAGGCACTATAGCCTTCTCTCTTAATAAATTGATTGCCTCCATATAACTAAAGTCTAATATATTCAATTCTAATAATCACAGGGCTCAAATATTAGCTAGCATGTTGACCCAGAATAATCAATTTAGGGGATAGAATACTCATAAATACATCCAATGGCCATTTACATTACTGAAAATATTCATATATTGACTAGTCTATCAAATAATTGTCATAATTAGGGTTACATTGTCATCAAATACATATTGTCTCAAAATACATTTACATGGCATTTAAAGCAACACTAAATTAGGCATCGCATTCTTTAAGGCAATATGAACTTTCCCATATCAATTTTGTTGCTATTACTAACATGGGGTTAGTGAATAACAGGGTGAGATTCTAAGAAGAATCTCTATAGCATAATCCTATTCTAACATGCATTAACCACTCAAGAACATAAATATGTAAGTATGCATATATGCAACTTTTTCTAATATATGAGCTTTCTAACATGTGAAAATATGCATGCATGAAGCTAGAATCTGGTTAAGCTTACTAGACTTTTTCCTGAGTGGCTATGATTTTAAGCATAAGGAAGAACTAATATGCTCAATTCCCTAGCCCTTTTATTTTAACCAACATCAGGTAAAGCTTTACTTACTAGTCCAGTAACTCATGCCACAGGTACTAGTCTTTTTTTTCCTTTTAGTCTTTCTCTTTCTCAACTAGGCATTGATGGTATGGCTCTTTGCTACACTGATGGCCTATAATATCATATCAACACTCCAATATGTGCTAAGGCCATTTCATGCGACTATATGCAATGGTATGCCATGATTTATGCATTCTTAGCTCTTTGCACACCCTTTAGTGTAACACCATACTTCTAGGACTCAATTCATGCAATTCCCATGCCTCATCTTATGTTTGTTCTATAGAAACAATCTAGTGGCATAGGGAGTTATGAATTAAAATGTATTTCTCTACGGGTAAAATTTTTCTTTCGGAGTCCCGTGGGCCATATGAATGCATCTATCACATTCTCATACTTAAATACATGAATATAGCTCATTTCCATTATCAAATTTGGTCTACAACTCGTGGAAAGCAAAGGGACACATTAAAATTCATGTTTGCATTTTCGTCCAGAATTTCCTCTTTTCTGTCACAAACTTTGGAAAATCATAACTAAATCTAGACAAATCGAAATAATGTGTTCTTTGTCATTATGGAAAGCTCAGGATGTCTACTTCACATAAAAATATTTCCAAATCACAACATTCATCACACAGGACGTTTGACATCCAAAAAGCTACAGACTCACTGGCTGCCTGGGCTGTGATTCAGGTTACTGATGCAAACTTCTGAAATTCATAACTAATTCTAAAAAAATTTCAATTACACACATTCAGTCATTCTGGGAAGCTACAAATGTTAACTTGACACTAAAAATAATTACCAAATGAAACAGATACGTTTAGGTATATGGAACTGATGGAATAGTGATTGAGCTCTGGAGATGCCACTGTTACTGACAGCAAACTTCAAAAATTCATAACTCTCTGCTCGGACCTCCAAATGAGATGATCTCAGTGGCCACAGAAATCTTATGACCTCTAGTATATGTATATAAAATTTCACAAGCATTGGACACCATTTGGCCATCGAGTGACACGAAAATCAAATCTGCCAGTATGAACAGTACACATACCAGAAACCATGGAAAATCTCAACTTTGAAAATTACTCAAATATTCCCTAGGTCTCAGAAAATTATGTTATTTAGCTTCCTAGAAAGCTCTTAATAAGACCTAATTGTATGCCAAATTTCAGGGTAAGACTAACTCATTTGGCCAAAAAGTGTCATAGGGTTCCATTATGGTCAATTTTGGCTCTATATTGGGTACCAAAATTGCCAAATGGATTTCCTTTGGTCTTGGCACCTTTTTGGTAAGTTTAAAAGCATGTTTAAGACTTGGGGAAGCTGCCCAAATGGTCCCAAACCATTTGCATCTCATTTTGGCCTTTTCACCCTCACTTATACACATTACACCAAGCTTTTCTCAAGTGCATACATTAGCATAAGCACTCAATTTATGTTCTAGAATACATACACCATACTCATTCATTTATCTATCACATAATATCATTTTTGCATTTGTCCAAGGGGTCATAGACTATTTACAATAATAATATACATCATGAAGTCTCCTTATGAATCAAAAGACCAAAAATCAAGCATAAGGATGGCAATCTTCTTTCTTCAAGGTGGTTGGCTCCCATTGCCATGTCCACTTAGCCCACCTAGCATATTAGGACATTTAAGAGGAGGGAGTGAGATTCAAGAATCTCAATAGCTCATCTCCCATTCCATCACATATAATATGTGCAAGCAAGTTTCACAAATGCATGCATGGAGAAAGTAGAAATCATAGGCATATTAAATTCAACCTTAGCATGTGAATCAATCATACAAGACATTCAAGAGCTCACTAAGTGTTTGGATTGGCCTCACACTTCTCCTCATGGATTTTGGACTTGCCTCACCCATTCTTTAAGCACTTTGGACTCAACCATACTCTTGGGAGCCCACTTTGCTTTTGGGAGACTCTTTACTTTGTCTCAACCAAGCTCAAGGGTTCTTGGCTCCTCCTCACCCAAGGGAAGAGTTCTTGGCCACTCCACACTCAAGCAAACTCATACAAACATCATGGATTCATTTAAAACATAACATGGCATCAAGGATCATGACATGTAAAGGCATGCTAGCATACTTTTCAAAGCTTGAAAATACACATACAAGCATTCTAAAACAAGCTAAACACACATCCATGCATGAGAGAAGGTGGAGGAGCTACCTTGTATACAAACACACACTTTTTCCTTAGCTTTCAAGCCTCCTCTTTTAGCCACACACCCATAAGTTGGTGGAGATAGTTTCACTTGGCCTAGACACAAATTACGAGAGCCAATTAAGTTCATGAAATAATTTCTAGGGCTATGCAACTTGCTTAAACCCTAGATTACTCTACAATCCCCATTATGGTCCATAAAGGCACCTAATGAAGAAACACCCCTCAAATGATTTCTAGGCCTCATTCTTTCTTTTCAAATATGATTCTTGACTCCTTTTAAGCCTCTTGGAGTCATCACATAATTAAAACAAAGGGCCTAACATTATGTTGCTTCCTTAGGTCACAATATGGAACCTAAAGCACTAACTCATTCTCCAAGCTTCCTAAATTTTTCCCAAGGTTTCCCCTCACATTCATTCATCATGTATGACTCAAAAATGGGCTTGAAACAATTTAAAACTCTCCCTAACTATGCCATCCCTACTTGGCCGAAAGTTAGAGCATAAATGGGATTTCATGGCTTCTTGATTTTTCCTTGATGGGGGAACCATTTAGGGAGGTTGTTAAGAGTTGTAGGAGGTCAAGGAAACACTTAAACAACCAAGGGAACTTATAGATGAAATCAGTTTTTACAATCCCCTTAAGTGCTCTACACTTTTCCAACTTTTAGGTTCATGACTTTCCATGGGGTTTTGTTCATTTTATGGAGGAAGAGACATATGGGGGACCTCTTAGAGATCTTAGGAGCACATTTAAACATTCATTTAAGCCTAAGAACATTTATATAAAATCAGATTTGCAAGGGAGCATTTGGATCCCTAATGATTCCATTTTGTTTCCTAATGCTCCTTTCTTGATTCTATTGGTTTATTCTTAATCCTTGCCATCTAAAATCCCTCCATAAATTGGACAGAAAACAGCCCCTAAGAATTGGGCTCATGGTGGTCAAATTCGTGCAAGAGGAAGGGAGAGGGAGAAACTACCAAAGAATGGAAGTTTTACCTTATTTTCTTGCTTCCTTTGGCTTGTTCTTCTACTTGGTTGGCTTACTTCCTCAATTTTCTACATTCCCCTCTCTGTTCTGCCCCAAAAACAGCACCAAACTCTCCATTAAAACCATAGAAAGAAAGCTTGAGAGGAGAGGAGCAAGGTTCAAGAAGGAAGGATATGGAATGTCTTAAAGTTTCTTACCTTTTTCTTGAATTTCTTCCTCCAAAATCCTCCTCCTCTTGTGCGCCTAAGGAGCTGGAGTTCTCCTCTGAAAATGGGCAGAAGCAAGTCGGTTTAGAGAGGGGGAGGCAGAACGTGGCATATAAAGAAGAAGAAAGAAGCTTCCTTTAACACTTTAATGCCAATTTTGCCCTTCGTTCTTAGCATTTTCGTTTCTCCTTCGTTTTAGCTCCTTTTTGAGAACCTTCTTTTCCATCATAACAAAAAGGTTCTCAATTTAATAAAATGCTTTTGGAATCACTCAAATCGGAGCTAAAACCATCCCGAACGAATCGGTCAAAGTTCGAGTCAACTGACATCGGAAAGAGTACACCGGAGGGGCTTTACTGGTCTCGGGGCTTCCCATGATTTTTGGGGCCTCTGAGAACCCTGGGCAACTCAAAATTTCCATTTAAAAAGCCCTCCTAGGTGCTTTTCCAAAATTACACTTATTTACGAAAATGCCACTGGCCTTTCGGCAAATTTTTCGAATCGCTCTGACCCCGATTTCTGGGTAACTCAAGGCTCAAATCCTCATTTTCTATTATTTAAAATTTTATCTAAATTTTATTTGGCCTTGAATCACTCATCTCAAGGGACTTGCTTTGAAAACGTGCCCATTTCCATCGTTTAATGAAAACGGAACATTACATTTAGGACTCTTTTTCTTAGACTTTTCCTTATTAACTTATTGACCATATTGCTCACATTACTCTTCAATTAACACAAAATAGAGCTTGGTTCTTCCCTTAATTTACTAGCTAGCCTTTCTCACTTGCCTTTTATTTCAACCCTAATTTAGGATCTCTTATGAGCAAGTTTTCTTAGGCAACTCATGTAAATCCCAAAATTAAGAGTAATTATGGAGAATTAATAAATTACTATGAGAAAATTGGGAGAATTATGGAAAGTATAAATTTTAAGGAAAATGTTTATTTTTGGCATTTTTTAGGTAAATAATTATTATTTGGCAATTTTGGTGAAAATAGAATATTATTGTAAATTTGAACTTAATTGGGTCAAGAATTTAATTTAGGCCTCATGATAAATTTTTGTATGCCAAGGACCATTTATAGAAGCCCAACTTGAGTTTAACCAGACCTAACCCAATTAACCCCACTTAATCATTGCCCAACACTTAGGAAATGGGCCCAAATAGAGCAAAAACACTTTACATTAGACTATTACTACCTAAAATCGTAATATTTCTATAGCCACTCTAATCTTTTAAGGATAAAACACTTGTTCAGCAAAAGTGAAGGAGGGAAATTCACATATACAAGAGAAGGCTAGGGTTTCTTCACATTTTACCTTTGATTTGCACTCTTAGAGAGAGATTTAGCCAAAGTAAATTATATAAAAGTTGATCCTCTCATCTTTCTCTTCACTTTTTTTTATTAGTTTTGTGTTTGGTGGATTTTCATCTTATCTCTAAATCTAAAAGTGGATGTTTGGTTATTTCTTGCATGGTTTTCAGAGCTTGAGCTAGAAAGACTATTGGGTAAGTATTTTTGCCTTTGTTTTGATGTATTTTATGAGAGAATTTGGCCTCAGTGATTGGCTTTCATATTAGGTTCTATTATTGTGCAAAAATACAAGGAAATTGGAGTGGAGCATTGTAATTTCTGGCATTAGAAGACTTAAGTCCAAATTTGGAATTCATTGGAAACTTAGGTAAGTGATTCCTAGGTAGTTTTATTACTTAGAATGAATAAGTAACTAATTTTTCTAATGAATAATGACTAAGAATTTGATTTTGGTAATTTAGGACCTTTAAAGTGTTGACACTTATTCTTAACTCTTAAGGAAATTGGCACTACTAAGTGAGGTAATCAGGGGGTTTCCAATTCTATGTATATATTCATTTTAATCTTATATTTGCTACATATATCTATGTTTTCTATGCTAATTGATTAATTAGTTACTTGATTGTTTTGGACCATGAGTGTGTCCTTAGTGGAGCTATAATCATGCTACCACCCGTGCATTGTGCTGTGATTGTACACCAAGTTCTAATCAAACTCAATAGAATGCACCAAGTCGTTCGTGTGCTCAATGGGAAGTTAGCACTATGGATACACCTTTCCCTTTATTTTTTGCCATTAAAATGTTGCATGTGATTGCTAGTATGAGATAGTAGTCGTTGATTGTCCAACTAGTTCATTTGCTGATTATATTGAAGCTTTTGGTGTTTCTCTAGATGAAATGCATATATGTTAGTTAATTTGCACATATAAATGGAATTTCCTTTGGTTAATGAGATTCATATCTCACCTTGTTTCATGTGCTAACAATTTCAAGTGAAGGTTATTCAGTTAAGAAAAAAGGGAAGCTAATGGATGACCATCCCTAGTTTAAGACCTTGTGTGGGAACTCTACACTTGGATGCTTGATTTTGTGTAAATGCTAATTTTTGTAACTTATTTTTTATAACATCATGATATATTCATATTGCCAAGTGTAGGTATTTTGATATTTCATAATTTTGAATAAATTCCCTAAGATTAGGCTTGAATTTACAATGATTTTGATGTAATGGTATCTTTGGAGTAAAGATGAACTAATATGAATTATATGGAGAATTGTTTATCAATCAGAGGTATGAATTATGATATTAATGGTATCTTTAGCTTTGGTTCTGCTATGTAGTTTATGCTGTTATATATATATATATATGTCTTGTGTTTAAATTTGGGAAGTGCCACAGCCATATTTTACATTTGAGGACCTTTTAGAGTGTCATGGGTAAGAGCATGTTTAACTAGTCCCTTAAGACTTGCTCCAAGTGTTTAGTGGATATTAGGTAGCATATTGAGTGTTTCAGATTGCCATATAAGCTTATATGCCATCTTTTGCCATCTTAATGATGTGTGAACTAATATAATGTGAGATTACATTGGTGTGGTTAGTTTTAAAGTCCATGAATTACATAAGATTGATAATGGTGTATGTATCTTGGATTTTCACAACCACTTGGGCAAGTCTAAAATCTTAACATATAAAAGTATGTCAAATGATCCAAATCCTCATGAAGCTCAATCTCTCCTTGCCACATGCATACATACACAAGTGTATCATATCCTATAAGAGTAAATGGGTGGCAAAATCTTACACTCTCATTCATCTAGCTTCCACATTGATACATACATCATTTATACATACATTAGAAAATGCTCAAAGGTTTACATTATATATACATCTCATGGTTACATAGTTTGACATCAATATGCCATCAAAATGCCTATTTTTCATAACTATTTGTCAAAATCTTGATTTTCAATGTTGTTGGCCTCCATTTCTTTGTCCAATTAGCTCACTTAGACATGGTTAGGCATATGGGGGAAAAGAGTGAGATTCAAAGAATCCCAATAGCTCTTAACTCTTTCAAACATACATAATAGATGTATAACAAGTCAAAGAATGCATGCATGATATTTAAGCAACTAGTGAACTTGTATAAGACATTTTCCTTGTCACATAAACTTATACATAATAGGCATAAGCTCTTAAGGGCATTAGTCTAGTCTCACCCATCTTTTTTGGGACTTTTGAATTTGCCTCACCCACTTTCAAGGGAGTTTTGACTAAGCCTCACTCTTCTTGAGAATTTTAACTTTGTCTTACCCATTTCTAGAGACTTTTAGCTCATCTTTACTGTAACACCATAATTTCTAGCTCATCTCATACCTCTAATTAACTCAGTTCCATGAATCATATGGGTTTCCAATGAAAAAGGTAATAAAATAATGAATATTTTCGTGTTGCGTCGTGTATAAAAATTTCATTCGATGTCACGTGAATTGTGTGAACTCATACCATATATTAACATATTTAATTACATGAATACAACTCATTTGCATCATAAAATGTGGCCCATAATTCAAGAATCACGAAGTCGCTTAAAATATGCATATTAAAATTCGGCCAGAATTGGCCCCTTTTTTAACCAAATTTTAAAAAATTATAACTAATTCTAGAAAAATTGAAATCATACAGTCTTAGTCATCCTGGAAATCTATATATGCCTACTTCATACTAAAAATATTTCTAGACCATAACATCCACTACAGAGGACGTTTGACATCGGAAAATTTCTAGAGGTCAAACTGTCACTGATTCTGTCATAGATTTCTACAGCAAATTTTGAAAATGTCCAATTAATTCCACAAAAATCCAATCCATGTAAATGATACTAATATAGAAAATTGTGGATGTTAGCTAGAGGGAAAAAATAACTCTAGACTAGTTCAAACAACCCAGACCTCAGAATTTAATGGAACAGTAACTGAAGTAGGGTAAGACTCATGATACTGGACAAAATTTTTAAAATTCATATCTCCCTCTCTAGACCTCCGATTGAGGTGCTTCTAGTTGACAAAAGTCACTGGGAATGTCTAATTTCTTTGTATAAAATTTCATGGCAATTCGACATCATTTGAGCTCTGTGTGATAGATTTCATTTTTGGACCAAATGAATAGTGCATCAGACCAAAACAAAAAAAATTGCCAACTTTGAAAATTCACCAAATATTCTGTGGATCTCCAAAAATTATGTTCTTTACCTTTTCAAAAATCTCTCAACAAGCTCTAATTGCATACCAGATCTCAGATTAAGAAGAGCTCATTTGGCTAAAAAGTGATATGGGGTTCCATTATGGTCAATTTCGGCTCCATATGGGATACTAAAGTGACCAAATGGCTTTCCTTATGGTTTGACATCTTTTGGTCAAGTCTAAAAGCATAATTAGGATTTGTGTGAGCTGCCGAAATAGTCCCAAACCTTATGTATCTTATTTTGGCCATTTCATCGACACATATGCACATTTATATCAAACTTCCAAGAAGCATATCTTGGCATTACATACCCAAATCACATTCTAGGGTTCACACACCATATCCATTCATTTATACATCACATATTATCATAATTACACATGTCTAAGAGGTGATAGACAATATACATCAAGGGGTTACAACATTTGACATCATTATGGCCTTAAAGAACTAAGAACTATGCATTTGGTTGTCAAACTATTTCCTTCAAGGTGGTTGGCTTCTATTTCCTTGTCCACTTGGTCCACCTTGTACATAATCACACACTTTTCTTCTTGAATTAAGGTTCCCTCTTTCGGCCACATACACACAAAGTGTGAGGATGGTTCTCTTGGCCTAAACACAATTTATGGAAGTCAATTAGGTTCATGGAATTAATTCTAAGGCCACACAACTTGCTTAGACACTAAGTTATTCTATAAACCCCATTATGGTCCATGAATGCACCTAATGAAGCAACACCCCTCTAATAATTTTTAGGTTCCATTCTTTCCTTTCAAATATGATTCTTGACTCCTTTTAAGCCTCTTGGAGTCATCACACAATTAAAACAAAGAGCCTAACTACATGCTACTTTTTTAGGTCATAATATGAAACCTAAAGCACCAACTCACTTTCTATGAGTTTTAAATTTTTTCCAAGGCATTCCCTCATTTTCATTCATCATATATGGCTTTAGAGGTTTAATTAATTAGAATTTGATTTTATTAACCATTCTTTGCACTTTAGAAAATAATTCACAAAATCTTGGATTCTTAATGCATGAGTTTCTATAGATAATTTTGTAGTTTTTCCTACTTAATTTTTCTTTCCATTCTTGGTGTGCAGATCATTGGGCTTTCTTAGTTTCATACATGGGATGGACTTCCACATGTGGCTCCACTCGTAGCAAACACACACTCATACGTGGAGAAGAGAAATGAATGCAAAGAAGGAAGCTAAGGAGAATGTGATTACACGAAAGAGGAGCTGAGTGAAGAAGAAGCAGCATCCAGTTGGGCCTTGCATGAAGAGAACACAATACACATGAGGCTTAGGTTTTACATTGTAATGGAAGAACAACGCTGCAACCACTACACTTTCACTTTGCATTATGTCTAGCCACCCATGAAGAAGTTGACGTGGAGATTAAATGAAGCAGCCCCACGAAAGAAGAAGAAACACACGAGAATGCAGAAGCATGAATTCTAAAGAAGGACGAAGAGGAGCTACATGAGGAGTTTGATCTGCATGGGTAAGCTACAGGCTCAAGTGATGGTTTACATGAAAGAAGAAGCTCTCATTGCATAAAGCATTTACGGGTTGACATGGAATTTATGTAAGGAGGTGCAACTTCAATGTTGAAAGGAGCTAGGCTTTAAACACAATCATGAGAGCCATGGGTTGAAGGGATTAAAAGAGAAGGAGGCTCGAGTTTCTGGTTTAAGAAAGAAGAAGCTTTAAAGGAGCTTGCATGGAGGAAACACGAAGAGAAAGAGCCACAAGTTGGAGCTGGAAGCAGAACAGGAAGAAGCAATGGTCCAAAAGAACAACACGAGATATGCAGAAGGTTGGGCTAAAGTTTAAATGAAGATAGAACGCATGAAGAAATGAGTTAAACGAAGGAGAAAAAAAATAGCGTGGCTAGAACAGACGCTGAGCTACACGAAGAAGGCAAAGCTACAGTTTTAACATTTGAAGAGGAAGAAAGCAAGCTAGAGATTGAAGAAAAGAAGTAATACGTAAATGAAGAGCAACACATGAAAGAAGGCGGGGTCCGCTGAGTAAAAAATAATAATAAAATAAAAGAAAGAAGCAAGCACGTGAAGGAGTGTGTGATTGAAAGAGATACAAATAGCACACAAAAGATGCATGCGAGGTCATGTGAGCTACACGTAAGAAATCAAGGATCACACGTGAATGTGGAAGCTACGGGTCTGATGCAAAAGGAATGAGAGGTAGCATATGGAATTATGAAAAGAAATCACGTGAGAATGGATGATTCCATTCATTCGAATAAATCCATCTAGACGCACATTTATCATTGTCATATTCCATACACATTCATCGTCTCATCCTTCATCTAGCGACTCCACGCCATTTCTCTCATCCTCCATTCCCATTCCATCTCCACTTAAATGAAGAATTAATTCCATGTGTGGCTAGGTAGGAGGAATGCACTTGAGTTAAAGCTTGAATCCACGGAGAAGAACTTAGAATTTTGGCTAAGAATTTCTACTTTCCTACACTTTTTCTTTTTCTTATGCAACCTTGGTTAAGCTGTATTTGATTGAGAATTTGTGTAATTATAATTAGTGGCTAGTTAGACACTAATTAAGATATTGTTTGACTGATTATTTGATTGATTTAGTGCTGAATTTTTCAATTTTCTACAATTATCCATGTATGCAGTCAAGGTGTTTGATGAAATGCATGTGAGAGATTGAGTGTTTAATTGTTTGATTTGAGGATTCCTTAGTGTTTAGTTGGTTAATTAAACATCTTAGGGTGATGATTCAGACACTAATTGATCAATTAATCAATCAAATTGAGTGTTCATTTATCTTAAAGACAAGAATTGATAATTGATGCGGGATTGAGGTTTCAATTCAACATTAAATTGTTAATCCCTTGATTCTTGCTTGGTAACTCAAGATAATTTGTATTGGACACAAATAGGGATTTTTAAGCCAGAATTAATCACAATTACATTAGGATAAGGATAATGGATACTAAGGAACGAATCCAAAGCTAGTCACAAATCCATCATTCAGCCATAATCCATACAATTAGGTTGTTAGTCGTTCTAATTCAATTCAATTTCATTTTACTTAGTTTAATTAGATCAAAACCCCCCTTAATTTAGGTAGTTCTAGGATCTTTATACACTTAAAAAATTCAATTAAACATTGAATTCCATTTCCAAGGGAGATGACCTAGGTTGCACCATTACTTGCAAATTTTATCTATCTACCTAGTTTTATTTGAGATTGCGCGATGTAATCGTCAAATTTGGCGCCGTTGCCAGGGAATTAGATTATCAATTGTTTGAGAAAGTTTTCTAAGTGTTCTAACTTTGTTTTAGCTCTGTTTTTGTTTTGTTTTTGTTCTATTTTGAACTTGGATTTGGATCATTTCAGTGTTACGTATCAATTGGACTGTTTGTTGGAATTTTTGTTTAAAGTGCCCAGAAAATTCTTAAACTTTGTTTTCCAAGGTTTTTGGGTGTTTTAAGCAAAAGTAGTAGCAAAGCTATTTGGTGCACCAATTTTTGGCCAAATTCCATCGTTTAAGGCACCTTTTCTAGTTTTTTAGTATTTTCTCAAATTTTGTAGGAATTTTTCAATTTCTCTGGATTTAATTTCTTTTATATTTTGTGAGTTTATTTTGTGTCATTAATCTCTATTTTAGAGTATTTTTTATTGTTAGGTAAGTCTTAGCTTCTTTGGATTTTTATTTTCTTAATTTTAAGTTACTTTTAGTTATAGTTTAATTGTGATTTTTCTTATGCTGAAATCAATTAAGCTTCTCATTTTATTGGCTTTAAATGGATCCATATTATTATTCTAATCAAGATGTCTATAATTCTTATGCAAATGATGGGATCTCTAGGCAGTTGGATGAACTCGAGTCAATACTTCGTGGTCTTCTTGAACAACAAAGACAAAGCCAACAATATCAATAAGTCCAACAGCCATGCTACCAACCACACCATCATTCCTGTGAAGTTCACCCTAGTTACATTGAACCATACCACCATTCATATGAAGTACACCCAAATTACCACCATCATTATGACCCATACCATAATTACAGTATGCAAGAGCCAGAATATCATCCTTACAATTATCATAAGGGATACATGCAACAAGAGGTCCAGAGAGAACCAAGTTGGGAAGAGAGAATGATGTAGCAATTGGAAGCCTATAATATTCAAAACCAACAAAAGCAGCAAATGGATGCCTACAATCTTCAATTTAAACAAGAAACTGAACGGTTGCATCTTTAAAATCAACAGATGATTAGAAACATTATGAAAGATTTGGGAATTCAAACGAATCAACCCACTTCAAGTGCTACTGAATTGACTGAAGAGCAAATTATAAGGGAATGTCTAGAGGAGGAAGAATCTTATTCACTAGGTAATATCTTTCCATCTTCTAATACATTGCAATTTGTTGGAACTGATTCTAGTATACTTGATAGCACTGAGACTATATATGCATATGATGTTGTTGATTCTGAATTACATGATAATGATGTTGATGAAGAAATTGTTGTTAAATCTCCTGATTTAGTTAATTGTGGTAACTTATTGAGCAAAGCTAATACATTTGTTGATGTTCATGAACCCTTGTGTACTGATGCACTTAGTATGTCTACACCTGTCTGTGACCATAATGATGATTTCATTTCTGAACCTATTAATGATGAATTTGTTAAGTCTAGGGTAGTAGATAAGTGTGAGGGTGACTTAGAATGTGATGATCATTATATTCCTAGTCTAGGATTGGTTGATAAGCCTGTTGATGATGCATCTTTTGAGTTTAGGGATAGCATACAACCTAGACCATGTGACATAGATGATTTGAATGCATCTCTTGATTGTGTGTGTGTTGAATCCGCTATATGTGATAAATACTCCCAAATTAATTCTTTCATTAAGACTAGTGAGTCCCTCACATATTCTGATCAACATGATTCCTTACTAGCATGTAATGATGTGATTGATAAAATAGTGAATGTAGAATGTGATGAGAATATAAACAATGAAATTGTTGAGCAACTTGTTGTTGTTGATGAATCAAACTCTAATTTGAAATGCTTATGTGATTATATATATACATATCCTGTGTGTGTTGAGGTTAATAAGTTTATGAAGTCTGATAAGTTTGTTCAATCCATAAAGTCCTCTGTTTGCACTGAAATTGTTGATAAGATTGATTCTTCTGATCATACTAGTGTTGATGAGAGCATGCATAGTGATAGTGCTGATATTGAATACCCTATTGATCCTTGTACTCTTGTTAATACTAGTGAGAGATTGGATTTTTTTGTTGATCATTGTTTAGAATTTTGTGAGCCTACTGATGTCTCTTTAGTCAGGAAAGATACTGTTTCTCTTGTTAAGAGTCCTGAACATATTCTTAAAGTTGGTGAAGTAGTTCCCAACAATCCACAGACTCTCCCAACTGAGAAAGAGCAACTATCAGATACCTCAAAGGACTCCAACTTAAAGGATTGTGAGAAGTTGCAATTAAATTCTTCTGTTGATGCAGTGACTCTTATTGATGAGAGTCCAGTAGATTTTATTGGTTTTGATAGATTTTTAGAGAGTTCAAAGTTTAAATTTGATTTTAAATTTTCTTTCTTTAGTTTTGAATGTCCTAAATTTTAATTTTCTTCTTTTCTTGCTCCTGAAATTGCTGAATATGACTTTCCAAGACTATTGATGATTGAGGAAGTCCATGAATCAACATTGCATGATCAATCAAAATGTAGCATGTGATGAGAATATAAACAATGAAATTGTTGAGCAGCTTGTTGTTGTTGATGAATCAAACTCTAATTTGAAATGCTTATGTGATTATATATATACATATCCTGTGTGTGTTGAGGTTAATAAGTTTTTGAAGTCTGATAAGTTTGTTCAATCCATAAAGTCCTCTGTTTGCACTAAAATTGTTGATAAGATTGATTCTTTTGATCATACTAGTGTTGATGAGAGCATATATAGTGATAGTGCTGATATTGAACACCCTATTGATCCTTGTACTCTTGTTAATACTAGTGAGAGATTGGATTTTTTTGTTGATCATTGTTTAGAATTTTGTGAGCCTACTGATGTCTCTTTGGTCAGGAAAGATACTGTTTCTCCTATTGAGAGTCCTGAACATATTCTTAAAGTTGGTGAAGTAGTTCCCAAAAATCCACAGACTCTCCCAACTGAGAAAAAGCAACTATCAGATACCTCGAAGGACTCCAACTTAAAGGATTGTGAGAAGTTGCAATTAAATTCTTTTGTTGATGCAGTGACTCTTACTGATGAGAGTCCAATAGATTTTATTGGTTTTGATAGATTTTTAGAGAGTTCAAAGTTTAAATTTGATTTTAAATTTTCTTTCTTTAGTTTTGAATGTCCTAAATTTTAATTTTCTTCTTTTCTTGCTCCTGAAATTGCTGAATATGACTTTCCAAGACTATTGATGATTGAGGAAGTCCATAAATCAACATTGCATGATCAATCAAAATGTTTTAAAGTGGTTAGACTGAAATTCGTTTATCTAAGGAGGAATAAAGCTATTTTGATTTTGATTTTTAATACTTATGGTTAGTTGTTTTAATAGAGTTCTTTTTAGTTTAGGATTTAGTTTCCTTTGTCGCATTACTGTTTGTTTTGTTATGCTTTGTAAGTAATAAAAGGTTGTTAACCAGCTATAAAGGAAATCTAAGCCACCCTTGGAATCTCCATTTTTAAGTTCATCTGGTTGTATACTTTCCTTCCACACTCTTTATATTGTGTTGTTTATTTATTTACTGGATTGTGTGCTGACATTAAAGACAATGCAATATTTAAGTTGGGGAAGAGAAAGTCATTTCATTCCATTCCATCTTTTCCTTGTTTTGAAAAAAAAAAATTTGAAATTTTTGAGAAAATTTTTTAAAAATAGCATGATTCTTTTTAGTTTTTCTTTGAAAGTTGCAAGTTGAGATGATTGTAACTTGGATTCACTTAGACATGATAAGCAATGGATCTTATGTCTTGATTCAAGTAAATTGGCAATAAATTTGATTTCAATGAATTATTTGATAGCCATTAGCTGGTGAGGAATTGAGCTTTAATTGTTCATTTCTAGTGTGTACTCACCTATCACTACTTTTACTCTAGAACTTGTCTTGATTCTTTGTTAAGACCACATTTGCATTTGCATGCATGAAAATGATAAGGCATTCCTTTCTTTTGTAGCTAGATAGCCAAAAAGCCAACCCTGCATGCATTCTATCCATTGTTTAGCCACTTTGGACTTAATTTTATTTTCTTTGTTGAGCCCATAGCCATTAAAAAAGTTTTCCACCTTGTTTTAAGATACCTTATAGATTTCAAGCAGCATTACACTTGTTTAAGATAAGAATATGTATGTCTTACATCAATTTAGGCCATTGATAGTAAAAGTTGAGGAAAATATTCAAAGTCAACGAAAAGAAGAGATAGAAAAGCAAAAAGAAAACAATGAATGAGAAGTTTGAAAAAAAAAAGAGGAAAAGTCAATTGAAAATCAAAAGAAAGAAATGTTTTTTGAATTGAGTTTATGGTTGCTTATACAAGTTGGAAATAAGGCCTAGAAACATATTCATCCCTATCCTAAATCTCTATTGATTACTCTTGAGGTTCTAAGGTATCCAATTGTTTGTCTTTCCTTGAATGCCCATTCATTTCTTTCCTTAGCCCCATTACACCCATAAATAAAGTCCTATTAATTTGTGCATTGCATTTGACATGGGTGGTGGAGATTTAGAAGCTTGACAAGCTTATGGTAGTGAACTTTGATAGGTGGAACTTGAGTGAAACACATTGCCCTAAACACTAGAAAGTTCAGAGTAAACACTAACCTATGTGAGGGGCTATGTATTTCAATTCTTTCTTTTCAAATGAAATTGCCATGGAATTTTCCTTTCTTGATGCAAGTGAAGTTAACTTTAATTGTTGAAGTGATGAAAAGTTTTAATCAGTCCTGAACTTGTGATTTTTACACTTTCTTTTCCATTTTCATTTTCCACTTGCCATTCTACTAGTCGAGTGTTTCAATTTATTCTTTTATCTTGGATTTTGAGCTTTGCCCAGGAGTGCAAAGGTTTAAGTGTGGGGGAATTTGATAAGCATGATTTTTATATATTTCATTCTCCTTAGCTTAGGCATTTTAATGATAGAATATGGCTTTAGAGGTTTAATTAATTGGAATTTGATTTTATTAGCCATTCTTTGCACTTTAGAAAATAATTCATAAAATCTTGGATTTTTAATGCATGAGTTTCTATAGATAATTTTGTAGTTTTTCCTACTTAATTTTTCTTTCCATTCTTGGTGTGCAGATCATCGAGCTTTCTTAGTTTCATACATTGGATGGACTTCCACATGTGGCTCCACTTATAGCAAACACACACTCATACGTGGAGAAGAGAAATGAATGCAAAGAAGGAAGCTAAGGAGAACGTGATTACATGAAGGAGGAGCTGAGTGAAGAATGTAACAACCGGGGAAAAAAAAAAGGGAAAAGGAAAAGAAAGAAGAAAGCTAGAAATTTTCGAAATCCAGAAATTCTATTAAGTCTGCTCATCCTCTCTCTGGGCATCTAAGATCTGGGTTCTCAGTACATTCTCAACTCGAGTTTTACTCAGATACAATTTACCCGATACCACCTGACAAGAGAGGTTCAAGTTTATGAACTTCTCTAGGAGCTCCTGCTCCCTAATCATCATATGGGCTACATGGATGGTTTTTCTACTCAGGGCATCCGCCACCACATTGGTCTTGCGCAGATGATATTTCAACACATAATCATAATCTTTCAGGAATTCCATCCATCTCCTCTATCTCATATTGAGTTCTTTCTGGTCAAACAGGTATTTCAGACTCTTGTGGTCACTATAGATCTCTATGGTAAGAATAAGCAGTATCGGGTTGGGCCTTGCATGAAGAGAACACAACACACATGAGGCTTAGATTTTATGTTGTAATGGAAGAAGAATGCTGCAGTCACTACACTTCCACTTTGCATCGTGTCTAGCCACCTATGCAGAAGTTGATGTGGAGATTAAATGAAGCAGCCCTATGAAAGAAGAAGAAACACACGAGAATGCAGAAGCATGAACTATAGAGAAGGACAAAGAGGAGCTACATGAGGATTTTGATCTGCATGGGTAAACTATCAGCTCGAGTGATGGTTTACATGTTTACGGGTTGACGTGGAATTTATGTAAGGAGGTACAGCTTCAATGTGGAAAGGAGCTGGGCTTTGAACACAATCATTAGAGCTATGGGTTGAAGGGATTAAAGGAGAAGGTGGCTTGAGTTTCTGGTTTAAGAAAGAAGAAGCTTGAAAAGAGCTTGCATAGAGGAAACATGAAGAGAAAGAGCCACGAGTTAGACCCGGAAGTATAATAAGAAGAAGTAACAATCCAAAAGAACAACACAAGAGATGTAGAAGCTTGGGCTGAAGTTTAAATAAAGATAGAACGCATGAAGAAATGAGCTGAATGAAGGAGAAAAAAATGGCATGGCTAGAACAGACGTTGAGCTACACGAAGAAGGCAAAGCTACAGTTTTAACATTTGAAGAGGAAGAAAGCACAAAAGCTATGGGCAGCATGAATGGTAATGGAAATGATGGTTCTATGTGCTACATAGGAGGCTGAGAATAATAAGAGAAATGTAAAAGCTAATGAGGAATTGCATGCAAAGTTGACGTGAAGAATATGAAGATGAAAACATGTGAAGGAGCTCGTTCGAACATAAGCTTTGAGCTGCAGATTGAAGAAAGGAAGTGATACATTAATGAAAAGCAACACATAAAAGAAGGTGGGGTCCACTGATTAAAAAAATAATAAAATAAAAGAAGGAAGCAAGCACGTGAAGGGGTGTGTGACTGAAAGAGATACAGATAGCACACAAAACATGCATGCCAGGTCATGTGAGCTACATGTAGGAAATCAAAGATCAAACATGTATATGAAAGCTATGGGTCTGATGTAAAAGGAATGAGAGACAGCAAGTGGAATTATTAAAAGAAATCACATGAGAAAGGATGATTCAATTCATTCAAATAAATCCATCCAGATGCACATTTATCATTGTCATATTCCATACGCATTCATCGTCTCATCCTTCATCTAGCAACTCCACTCCATTTCTCTCATCCTCCAATCCCATTCCATCTCCACTTAAATGAAGAATAAATTCCATCTGTGGCTCGGTAGGAGGAAGGCACTTGAAGCTTGAATCCATGGAGAAGAACTTAGAATTTTGGCTAAGAATTTCTACTTTCCTGCACTTTTTCTTTTTCTTGTACAACCTTGGTTAAGCTGTATTTGATTGAGAATTTGTGTAATTATAATTAATGGCTAGTTAGACACTAATTAGGACATTGTTTGACTGATTATTTGATTGATTTAGTGCTGGAATTTTTAATTTCCTACAATTATCCATATATGCAGTCAAGGTGTTTGATGAAATGCATGTGAGAGATTGAGTGTTTAATTGTTTGATTTAAGGATTCCTTGGTATTTAGTTGGTTAATTAAACATCTTAGGGTGATGATTCAGAGGCTAATTGATCAATTAATCAATCAAATTAAGTGTTCATTGATCTTAAAGACAAGAATAAATAATTTGATGAGGGATTGAGGTTTCAATTCAACATTAAATTGTTAATCCCTTGATTCTTATGTGGTAACTCAAGATAATTTGTATTGGACAAAAATAGGGATTCTTATGTCAGAATTAATCATAATTGGATTAAGATAAGGATAGTGGATACCAAAGGAGGAATCCAAAGCTAGTCACAAATCCATCATTTAACCATAATTCATACAATTAGGTTATTAGTCGTTCTAATTCAATTTCATTTTACTTAGATTAATTAGATCAAAAACTCCTTTTAATTTAGGTAGCTCTAGGATCTTTATACACTTAGAAAACCCAATTAAACATTGAATTCTATTTCCAAGGGAGATGACTTAGGTTGCACCATTACCTGTAAATTTTATCTATTTACCTAGTTTTATTTGAGATTGCGTGACACAATCGTCAAACTCCAAGAAACTCAATTTTTCAATTTAAAGATTGCTTTTTAAAGTTTTCTAAAAGTTGCCCAAAATTATGAAAATGCCACTGATTTTGTCAAATTTTCATTCGTCACTTTGGCTCTGGTTTCTGGACATCCTTAGCCTTAGATCCTTGTTTTCTAATATTTAGAATTTTATCCTAATTTTATTTGGCCTTTACGAGTTCATTTTAGAGGAATCTCTTTTATATTTGGCCTGTTTCCATCATCTTAATGAGAACTGGGTGTTACGAAGGATATATCTAAAATAGGCTTTAGGATCCATTATGGCCATTATGAATTCCTAGTCATGTGATTTGGGTTAACAAACTCCCCTGCCATTTTTGGAGACTGCATGAATAGAATTTTTAAGCCATATCTTAACATGTTTGTGATAGCATTCATTAATGATATTCTTGTCTACTCAAAAAGTAGCGAGGAACATAAGCAGAACCTTAGGATAGTCCTTTAGACCTTAAGGGAGCATCAATTGTATGCCAAATTTACCAAGTGTTAATTTTGATTACGAGAGGTGAAGTTCTTAAGTCATGTGATATAAGAATAAGGGATAGTGGTAGATCCTAATAAGGCGGAGGCAATGCTAAATTGGGAGAGGCCTAAGACAATGATTGAAATTTGTTATGTCTTAGGTCTAGTAGGTTACTATAGAAGGTTTATTAAGAGATTTTCTTAACTAACAATGCCCTTGACTAAGTTGACTAAAAAAGACCAACTTTTTGTATAGGATGCCAAGTGTGAGGATGTAGTTCAGAAGTTTAAGAATAGATTGACCTTTGCACCTGTGCTAGTGATACCTCACTTTAGAGAGACCTTTATGATCTATAGTGATGCATCTAAAAAAGGTTTAGGGTGTGTTTTAATGTAACAATGTAAGATGATAGCCTATGCTTTTAGGCAACTTAAATTATAAGAAGAATTATCCCACTTATAATTTAGAGCTATGGTTTTTGCCCTTAAGATTTGGAGGCACTACCTCTATAATGCACAATTTAAGGCGTATAGTGACTAAAAGAGTTTAAAGTATTTATTTAACCAAAAGGAGCTTAACATAAGGCAATAGAGGTGGATAGAGTTTCTTATGGATTATGACTTCTCTTTAAAGTATCATCCAAGAAAGGTGAATGTGGTTGCCAATGCCTTAAGTGGAAAATTTATTCATATGGCAATGATGATGCTTATGGAATAAATAATGATTAAGGAATTGAGAGATTTGAATTTGTCCATGATTTTCACCCTACTAGTCTTCTTCTGGGTAAGTCGAGAATACAGAGTGATTTTAAAAAGATAATTAAAGAGGCCCAAGAATTTGATGAACTTTTGGGTAAGATTAGAGAATAATTGGGGAGTGGTGAAGTTAAGGATTGTGACCTATCTAGTGATGGGTTGGTAAGGCATTTGTAACATCCAGTTTTCTGAAAACGTGAGAAATATAACATATGGTTTCTTTATAAATGAATGAAATTCACTGGATACAAAAGGAAGTCCCCCAAGATGATATAGTTAAGGTCCCAAAAAATTTGGGAAGCATTCTAGACTCCTAAAAATGAGAATCTCAAGCTCAAATAGAAAGAAAAATAGAGCTAGAATGAAGAAACAATTTCTTATGAAAAGCTTACGAAACGTAATGGCATTTTGGTAATTTTGAGCAAATTTTGGAATTCACATAGGAGGTCTTTTTAAATGAAAATTTTGAATTCCCCAGGGTTCTCAGAGGCCCTAAAAACCATGGAAAGCCCTAGGACAGCTAAAGGCCCTTCGGTGGATGTTTTCCAATGTCAGTGTACCTGAACTTTGACGGATTTGTTTGGGAAGGTTTTAGCTCCAATTTGAGTGATTTCAAAAGCATTTTACTAAATTGGGAACCTAAATTTCATAATGGAAAAGACGGTTCTCAAAAAGGAACTAAAATGAAGGAGAAACAAAAATGCCAAGAACAAAGGGCAAAATGGAAATTTTTGAAAAGTGTAACTTCCTCCTACCTATATATATGATGCACCCTTCTTCCCCCTTTATGTTGCACGACCAAGTTCTGCCCAAAACTAGAGGAAAACCTAAGGGAGAGTGGCAAACAAGAGGAAGGCAAAGAGGAGGAGAAATCAAAGGCTAAAGGTATGGATTTTCATGGTTTTTCATACATTTTAGGCATAAGAGGCGTTTATTTTTAGGCAGAACCAAGGGTGATTCTTAGGAAAAAAGGTATGGAGATTAAGAATATGCAAAGAGAATTAACAAATAACGTTGGAAATTCAAGATGCAAAGTCTAGGGTTTCATATGTTCCTTGCAAAATCTGATTTGATACCTTGATTCCTATATCTAAATGAGAGTTTAAATGAGCTCCTAAGATCCCTAGAAGTCTCCCCATGTGCTTCCTCCATCAAAGACACAAAGTAAACTCCATGGAAGCCAAAGTCTTCCATAGCCTCGACCTAAAGGGGTTTATATAGCTAGGGATAGTTTTAAATTTTTCTAAACCCATTCTTGAGTCATATATGATGAATGAAAATGAGTGGAGGCCTTGAGAAAAATTTAGAACTCATAGAAAGTGAGTTGGTACTTTAGGTTCCATATTATGACCTAAAGAAGCAATATGTAGTTACGCTCTTTGTTTTAATTGTGTGATGACTCCAAGAGGTTTAAAAGGAGTCAAGAATCATTTTGAAAGGAAAGAATAGAGCCTAGAATTTATTTGAGGGGTGTTGCTTCATTAGGTGCAATTATGGAACCATAATGGGGTTTATAGGACAACCTAGTATCTAAGTAAGTTGTGTGGTCTTAGAATTTGTTTTATGAACCTAATTAGCTTCCATAAATTGTGTTTAGGCTAAGAGAAACCTTTCCCACACTTTTGTGTGTGTGTGGCTGAAAGGAAGAGCTTGAATTCAAAGGAGAAAGTGTGTGATTGTGTACAAGGTAGCTCTATCCACCTTCTCTCATGCATGGATGTGTACTGAGCAAGTCTTGAGTGTATGTATGTGTATTTTTAAGCCAAAAAAAGTGTTCTAGCATGACTTTAATTCCATGGTGCCATGATGTTACAATATGCTCTTATATGATGTTTTTTATGTGTGCTTGGGTTTGCTTGAGTGTGGTGAGGCCAAGAACCCTTAGCCATGGTGAGGATGAGCTAAGAATCCTTAAGATTGGTTGAAACAAAGCAAAGAGTCTCCCAAAAGCAAGATGGACTCCTAAGAGTATGGTTGAGTCCAAGAATCTCTTAAAGAATAGGTGAGGCAAGTCCAATATCCACAAGAATTTAGGTGAGGCCAATCCACTTGCTTGGCAAGCCATTGTATGCTATGTCTGACTTTCTCAAATGATGAAAATGTCTCTTGAATGTTTGCACATGTCAACATAACCATACATGCATTTATTAGACTTGTTTTGCATCCATTATGTATGATTGAATGGAAGATGATTTATTGGGATTCTTTGAATCTCATGCCCTCCTCTCTAATGTTCTAACATGCTAGGTGGTCCAAGAGAGCAAGGAGATGAAGCCAACCACTTGAGAGATGAGAGTATGACATTGAAATGTATGAAATTTGCTTCTTTAAGACCATCAAGGTGGAAAATGTTGTCATCTATGGTTGTATATGACCTATGACCTCTTGAACATGTATAATTATGGTAATGAGTGATGTATGAATGAGAGTTAAAGTTATATGTATGAATATGCACATTTTGGTTATGTATTGGCAAGTTTTCATTATGGAAGCATGTGTATAAGTGCATGTGGCCTAGCCAAAATGAGAGGCATGGAGTTTGGAATCATTTGGGTAGCTCACACAAATCTTAATTATGCTCTTAGACTTGCCCAAGAGGTGCCAAACCCCAAGGAGATTTGGACATTTTGGTATCCCATATGGAGTCAAAATTGATCATAATGGAACCTCATGTCATTTTTTATCCAAATGAGCTCTTACTAATCCGAGATTTGGCATGCAATTAGAGCTTGTTGATAGCTTTTTGAGAAGCTAAAGAATGTAATTTTTGGAGGTCTACAAAATATTTGATAAATTTTCAAAGTTAAAAAATTTTCTAATTTTGGTCTGATATACTATTCACTTGGTCCAAAAATGAAATTAACACATGGCTCAAATGATGTCCAATTGTCATGATATTTTATACAAAGAAACTAGACATTCCCAATGACTTGTGCCGACTAGAATCACCTCATTTGGATGTCTAAAGAGAGAGATATAAATGTTTAAAAATTCTATCTAGTATTAGGAACTCCAGTTGACCTCTATTACTATTTGATTGGATTTCGAGGTCTAGGCATGCCTGAACCAGTATAGAGTTATTTTTTCCCTCTAGCTAACATCCAAAGTTTTTTTGATTGGTATCATTTTCATGGATTGAATGTTTGTGAAATTAATTGGACATTTTCAAAATTTACTGCAGAAATATGTGACAACACCAGTGGACAACTTGACCTTTGGACCTTTCTGAATATCAAACATCCTGTGTGTTGGATTTTATGGCCTGGACATATTTCTAGTATGAAGTAGGCATCCATAGCTTTCTATAATAGCCAAGAATGCATGATTTTAATTTTTCTAGAATTAGTTATGAATTTCCAAAATTTGGTCAGAAAAGAGCCAAATTTCGGCCGAAAATATACATAAGATTTTGAGCTTCCCTTTGAATTCCATGAGTTGTAGGCCACTTTTGATGATGCAAATGAGTTGTATTCATGTAATTAAATATGAGAGTGTGATATATGAGCTCACATGGCCAGCATGACCTCGAATGAAATTTTCATACACAACGCAATGCAAAGAAATGCATTATTTTAGTTCCTCCTTCTTGCTCTTTCATGGAATCTATGAATGTAAAGTATGTGAATATCATGAAATGAGCTTGAAATATATGATGTTACAACATCAGGGTAGAGTGTGTGTAATATCCTATGATTTAGAAATTTGAAATAATTCATAAAGAGTATAATGAATTATTTACGAGGGGTCATGGGCCTAAAGAAGGCTAGTATGCATTATGAGAAACTAAAATTAGAACTATTTAGTTCATGAATAAGGACCCCAAAGTAAAGCGAATTAAGGCAAATTAAGGCTAGAATCCTAAATAGAGCATTTAGAAATGAGGTCAGGAAATCAAGGATGGCCTATGACTGTTATTGAGAAGAGGAATTGTTTGATTAAAGCAAGAAAACGAATACACATTAGCTAGGAGCTTGGATAAAGGTAGCTATAATATATTTTATTAAGAGAATAGGGGATATGGAACTGATGAATATATATCTCTTTTATCACATGCCTACAAATTATCCTTAATTGATGAATGAAGAGCCACATTGGCAAAATCATAATTTTGAAAAACTTTTTGAAAAACTCAAAGGAGGAAGCTTTAAATGACAAAATTGAGCTTCCCAGGGTTTTCAGGGACCCTAAAAACTATAGGAACTCTTAAGATAGCCAAAACCCCTTTGGTGTATGATTTAGGTCGTTAATTGCCCTAAACTTTGACTAGATGATTTAGGATGGCTCCAAAACTCATAGAATTTAAAGTAAATATTTTTAATAAGCTATATGATCTAAATTTTCATATGAAAAAAATTTCTAAAAAAGGAGTTAAAATGAGTGAAAATGGGGAAATTGAAGTCGAAGGGCAAAATGAAAATTATGAAAATTGTTATAACTTACTCCTTTCTTTTTAAAATAGTCTAGTCACATCTCTAACTCTCAAAAAAAAAAAAATCTTAAAGCTTCTGGATCAGAAAAAAAAAAGTGTACTTTTTCATGCTCTTGTCTTCACCAACTTGGTTCTTTTCCATGAGCTTTTTTTTAATGGTTTTAGCTTTTAGAAAGAAGCATTTTTGTGGCTGATTTGTTAGAGGAAGCAGAGACCTTAAGGAAAACAAGCTAAGCATCAATTTTCTCTCTTGAAAGCCTTTAAAATAAGGTATGTTTCATGATAGGAATTTTGTTCTACCTTGCTTTCTCTTTCTTTATAGCTTTGGCCAGACATAGAACTAGATAAGGGAGGATAATTCTTAGCTGTAGCAAGGCTAACCTAAAGGTTTTAGGGCATGAAGAATTAGAATATGTAATTAGAATCAAGAAAGGAGCATTAGAAACTAAGATATGGAAATTAGGGTTTCAATTGCACCTTGAGAATTTTGGAAGCCTAGGAGGATAATTTAAGCTATATTAAATCATGTCTAGGTTGTGAGAAGCCAAGGAATATAGATATTCATTAAACTTCTAAGGAAAACAAATAAAACTCCATATAGCCTCCATTGAAGTCATGGTTCAGTCAAGCTATGGATGAGCAACCTAGGGAGTGTTTCTTTGAGTTTTAATGAATTTAGAGACTTAGATATGATGAGTAAATATTTATAAAACCATTGGTTTGAATTTAGAAACTTTACGGTTCCATTGTACATAAAAAGGAACTTAGTGCTAGATTCCTTTATTTGAGTTTGTGATGACTCTAATGAGTTTAAATGGAGTCATATTGTAATACCATATATATATATAACCCCATTCTTGGCATTCATAAGCTCCATATCATCATGTTCATAAGAGCACATGGAAAAGGAACCAACAATAATGGATTTAATTATGTTACGTCATGCTTAAAAATTTACAATTGGTGTCACGTGGACCGTGTGGAGTCATACCATGCATCCTTATATTTAAATACATCATTACTACTCATTTTCATCACAAAATCTTGCTCATGAGCGAAGGAAACCGAAATGGAGCATAAATTGAACTTATTGAATTTTAGCCAGATTTGCCCCCATTCTGTCCAAAATTTTGGAAAATCAGAACTAAATCTAGAAAAATAGAAATCATGTAATCTTGGTCAATATGGAAACCTTGGGATGTCTAATTCATGATAAAAATATGTCAAAGTCATAATATCCCACACACAGAGTGTTTGACATGCAAAATAGTTTGGAGGTCGGACTAGGTCCTATTGCTGTTACAGTTTACTGATATGAATTTCAAAAATGTCTAATTAATTCCAAAAAATTCCAATTTGAGTGAATGATACCAATCTAGAAAGCGAAGGATGTTATCTAGAAGGAAAAATCACTCCAGACTAGTTCAAGCTTGCCCAGTCCCTGAATTTCGATCAAACAGTGACTAAGGTCTGGTTGGATGCCTAACACTGGATTGAATCGTTGAAACATCATATCTCCCTCTCTAGAAATCCAAATGGGGTCATTCTAGTTGGAAAAAGTCAATTATGACCTCTAGTTTATGCCTATAAAATTGGCAATTGGACTTCATTTGGGCCCTATTGGATAGAAAATAATTTCGGACCCAATGTAACAGTGCATCAGACTATTTCAAGAATTTTGGCCAACTTTGAAAAATCATCAAATATTCTATAGATCTCTAAAAATTATGATCTTTAGCTTCTCAAAAAGCTCTCAACATATTCTAATATTATGACAAATCTCAAATTAAGAGTAAATCATTTAGCCAAAAAGTGACATAGGGTTCCATTTTGGTCACTTTTGGCTCCACATGGGGTACCAAAATTGCCATTTAGCTTCCCTTGGGTCTTGGTACCTTTTGGACAAGTCTAAAAGCATGTTTAAGACTTTTGGGAGCTGCAAAAATGGTAACAAACCATTTTTATCTCATTTTGGTCTCTCAACATCTACTTATGCATAGTTACATCAAGCCATCGAAGAGCCAATTTGCACAATGCTATTGATTTAGTGTCATATAAAGTCTACATCATATTCATACATCATTTTACACTTGTCCATGCTCTTACATCACAAAAATATTACACAAATCATTAATTTGACATTTAACCACCACTTAAAGTACATAATACACCAAAATAAAGATGTTCAATGTCCTTGGCTTGCATCTCCTTGACTTGGAACGCCACCTAGACAATTCAAGGATGAAGGGAAAAGGGGAGTGAGATTCCAAGAATCCCAATATTTCACACACCCATTCACACCATATTCAATGCATATATACATCAAATTTCATAACTCTACAAGCATAAAGTCAATAAATTCCATTCCATGCAACATTCACATGTCAAGATCACTTTCATGCTCTAGGGACTTTTGGTTTAATCTCACCCCATTTCTAGGACTTTTGGATTTGCCTCACTCTTGGTCTAGGAACTTTTGACTTTGCCTCACCCATTTAAGGGACTTTTGGCCTTGTCTCACCCATGCCATGAGACTTTTGGCATCTCCTCACCTTCATCAAGGGACTTTTGGCATCACCTCACCCTTATGAGCTCTTTCCACAACCATAGTCATTCAAGACAACACATTGGTACCAATGCACAACAAGGATCAAGTGGCATGTCATCAAGCATCAAGAATGCATGCAAGCACACTAAGACATACATATGCACACAAGAATGCAAAGAGAATGAGCTGGAGAGCTACCTTTTTATTTATGCAAGCTCACTTTGCAATTTCCTTCCCCTCCTTGGTTTCACAAGAGCACTTGGGTGGAGTAGGGTTCTCTTGGCCTAGACATTACAAACATCACACAATTACACACTTGAAGCAAGCCAAGACATTAAACCAAAGCTTATTACACATTTGGTTCGATAATGGACATATTGGTTCCATAAATGGCCTATTGAAGCAACTCATATCATTTAAGTGCTAGGCTCCATTCTATTGTTATTTCTAGACTTCTTGGACTCATTTAAGGTCCTTGGAGCCATCATCAATTCAATTGCACCATTGGAAGACGAAGTTGCTTCATAAAGCACCCTTATAGACACCATTATCCCATCTCCCAATCTATGGCTCCTAAATTTTTCCCAATGGTTCCTTCCATCTTCTAATACCATATGGAGTCCCAAATCAAGTCTAGAACAAATTAAAACACTCCCTAACCCATTAAACCCCTCTTGCCCGAGACAAGTGTGAATTTGGGCTTCTTGGAGTTTCAAAATTTTCCTTGATGGGAAAGCCATTTGAAAAGGTTTCTAAGGGTCTTATGAGCTCAAGAAAACATTCAAATAGCCAAGAAATTACTCACACAAAATCAGATTTCACAAAACCTCCAAAAACACTACACTTTTCTAACTTAATTTCCTTTGGTTTTTCTTAGAATTTCTTGCCATATTCTTAATCCTTGCACTCTTTTCCCTAGGTTTCTCCCTTGGTTCTGCCCAAAATCCAGCCCTTCCTACCCCATCCTAGGTTGGCCGAAATATACAAGAAGAAGGGACATATTCTATGACATGTGAAGGGTTGGGCTAGTACTTTTTGAATTGTGAAATATGGAATACATTGTGTACTTGGCTCAAATTTAGGGGAAGGGCTAGTCTGTAAGCCACAGGTCCTACTTTATCAAGAATCTGGAAGGGACCTATGTATTTTGGACTAAGCTTTTTACTTTCAATGGACCAACCTATCCCTATGACTGGAGACACTAATGAAAACATGGTCTCCACACTCTAATGAATCCCAAAATTTGATCAAAATTACAAAAATGCCATTATATTTCGTAAGTTTTTTGTTAAGTTTTTTTTCTCTATTCTAGCTTTATTTTTCTTTCCATTTTAGCCTACAATTCTCATTTTTAAGAGTCTAGAATGTTACTTAAATTTTTTGGGACCTTAACTAATTAATTTCGGGGGACTTGCTTTGAAAATGCACTTGTTTTTGTCGTTTAACGAAAAGCCAATATTACACATGAAGCTTCTTAGTTCTCTTATAAACTTAAATATGCTCTTACACAAATTAAATCATCATGGAGAAAAAGAGGAGAAGAACATGTGTAAGGAGAAGAGCATGAAAAAGTATCAATTTCTTACCTATTTTGGCTTTGCTTCTTCCTCCCTTCTTCTCCTTCTTGTGTGCCTCTTAGAACTGGCCTAAGTTCTATTTTGGAAAGATTAAAGTCAGCTAGGGTGAGTGAAAGAAGGTGGGTTGTGATATAAGAAGGGAGGGGCTATTTTATAACATTTTTAAAATTCTAACTATGTCCTTAAATTTTTTCCTTCTTCGTTTGACCTCATTTCAACTTCTTTTTGAGAATCATCTTTTGCATTATGAAATTTAGGTCTTTTAATTTGTAAAATGCCTTTGGTTTCACTCAAATTGGATTTAAAACTTTACCAAATTATTTGGTCAAATTTTGGTCAACCAATGACCTAAATTGTATACTGGAGAGGTTTTGGCCATTCTAAGGATTTTTATAGGTTTCATGGCCTCTGAGAATCTCAGGAAATTGAATTTTTTTCATTTAAAGCTCATTTCTTTGAGTTTTTAAAATGTTACCCAAAATTATGATTTTGCTATTATGTTTTCTTTAAATTCATTTAACCTTTTTGGCTTTGATTTTGGGCTATCTTTAGGCTCTAAACTATATTTTGAGATGTTCTAATTAATATCTTAATCTTATTTGGCCTTAATTTGCTTTGCTTTAGGATGTTCCAATATCAATTTATTAGGTTCAGTTTAATTTTTGAATTACCAGTTATTACAATATGGCTTGGAACATGAGATTTATGACTTTTTTTTATGTTTCATGTTGAACAAACTTGTCTAGCATGGATTTTGATATTGAAATACTAAAGTTATGCATTTATGCAAAAATTTAAGAACTTGGGCCTTTAATATCAGTTCATTTTGCTGCTAAAAGTGCTAAGAATAAGGAAATTTATGTTGTGAGCATGATATAATGTAAAATAGGCATTATTTCTTTATGGTATGACATTTGTTGATATCAGAGCAATAGTTTAGGAAACCTCATTTTATGTTTGGGCTTTGAAACATTGAATTAAGGTGTGCTTAGTACAACACCCCAAAATTTATTAAATGTATTAGTCATGGATTTAGGCTAATTAAAGAAGATTATGAGGAGATAGGAGTCTTGGGGATAAAGGAAATTTGACTATCTTAACATAACAATTATTAATTGGATCATTTTGAAGGAAACGAAATAATGATTTCGGATTTAAGCATGATTTGGCCATAAATCATTCATGTATGATAAGAACATTATTATAATGCCCATTTTATTTTGATAGAGGTCCAACTTCATTTCATGGAAGCCTAACACTAGTCTCCTTGTAGGCCTAACTCACATTTAACCCATTTAACACTTAAACCATGGCCCAATTAACATCAACCTTTGAACCCACTAGAATTTGGGCCTTTGAGTCAGCACACTTCATCTTAACCTCAAGTGTTCTATAGCCCACCTTACCAAACAATGGCCCAATGACTAAAAATGAGCCTAAATATACCTTAGGCTAATGGGTCAGCCCATTTCCCCCTAATAACCTTAAAGATTCAGCAGCTTCTCACCCTATTCAGCAGAAAACACAAAAGGTAAGAGAGGAAATTCGGAGGTCTAAGGGAGGTTAGGGTTTTATCAACATTGTAGCTTCATTTTTGACTTCTAGAGGGTGATTTGGCCAAGGTGGGTTATACATAAGTTGATCATCTCTTCTTCCTCTACATTTTGGTTCGATTGGTTTGTTATTTGAAGAATTTTCATCTCTTCTTAACGTGAAATCTAGTCTTTAAATGATGGTTCCAAGATTTTCGGAGTTAGAGATTAAGGGGGATGATTCGGTAAGCTTTTCCTCCTATTTTATATATAATTTTGCTGGAAAATGTTCTCAAGGATTGATTTTCATAATAGGTTCTTCTATTCTAAAAAAATTATAAGGAGATGAAGGTGAAACAATGAAATTTCTAGGTTTGATGACTCGAATTTGAATTTGAGAATGACCCATGGTGTGTTCTTGGTAATTGAGGCTCAACTTAGTCCATTTGACCTCTTGGGTGTATGTGTAAGTGTTCCCCTTTCTTTTGTGTGGTATATGTACTGAATCCCATCATTTAGACTAGCTTTTGGTGCTTGGCTTTTACATGTGTGAAAATGGAGATGTTAGGAGTGACCCATTGTGAGTTCTTGTTATTGTGACCTTGAATTGGTATAATAGACCCTTAGGAAGCTTGGGTAAGAAGCTTTCAATGAACTCTTGTTAAGATTAATTTGTGGATAAGGAAATTCCTAACTAATGATCATTAAATGATGATGATTATGCTTATATTAGGCTTGGTATACTTTGGATCATAGTGGTAGCTAGAGGAAGAGTAATTGGCTTCATTGAGGTAACCAAGGTTATTTTTCCTAATTCTATATATATGCTCATATTAATCTGATATTTGTTATATATGCCTGATTTTGAAATGCTAAATGATTAGTTGACTACTTGAATTGTTATTATGATGGGACCTTGTGAGTTCATAGTGGAGCTATGCTGCGGCTGCCACTTATGTATGTGCTTTGATCAGGCATTGAGTTGTGATTAGACCCTGAATTGACTGAGCCTAGGTTGTACTCATTAGGGAGTTAGTGTCATGGATGGATCACTTTTTGTGTTATGGGCCATTAACATGTTGTGTGTAATTGTTGGTATGGGACAGTAGTCATTGGTAGCTTAACTAGTTCATTTGCAAATTGAATTGATGATTTTGGTATTGATGATATGAAATTACATTTTATTGATTAATCTATACATATATATAGAATTTACCTTTTGTTATTAAGATTGTATATCTCACCCCAGTTGTGGGCTAACATTTTCAGGGATCAGACCTCTTAGTGTTAAGGAGAAACTAATAAAAGCCTATTATATACTTTGGTAGCACATAGGTTCGAAAATCTTGTCAGATTGTATTATGTAATTAGATTACTAGTTTTATATAATTGCTGCATTGCATCATGAATTACCAAGTATAGGGATTGTACATGTAATATAATTATCATGGAATTGAACATTATGGTTGTTATTGGCTAACAATGGATGAGTGACTTGATCTTGTATGAACATTAAGCATTGGCCTTACGCTCCTTGTGGTTGGAACACTCTTGTTGTTACTAAATTATGGAATTCACTTATGTATAATAATTTCATGAGTAGAAATCAACACTTAAATCTTGAAGTGGATAATGATAGATTAGCTAAGTAAATCAAATAGATAAATGCCATTAAAATTTCCTAAATTGAAGGAGAGTGGCCCTAAAGTGTTCCTAAAGGGAGAATTAGAGAGTATGGGATGAAATCTTGGGAGTTATAGAAATAGAAGGGAATTAGCCACAGCCAAAATTAGCCATGGCTAAAAGTGACAAAGTTACCTACGGAAGGAAACATAGAGGAATTAGCCCCAGGGAAAAGTGAAGTTAGCCGCGGCAAAATGCAAGAGGCAAGTCTTGTGGCCTTCCAAAAGGTAATTTACTGTAGCGTAAGGGATATTTGGCTGCAGCAAAATTTGTAAAGGTGTAAGGAGTTGAACCTGAGAGTAATTGGCTACGACGCAAGAGAATTTAGCCATGATGAAGGTGCTCAATTTCTCATATTTTCCTAAAAACCTTAGCTTCTCTTATGGTAATGCTAAGGAATGATTTAGAAACACTTGTAGGAGGTTTTTGTGAGTTAGAATTGATAGATGAAGGAATCAAGGGCTCCTCATTAATAATTAAATTCACTTACACATTTGAGTAATTTTGGTTGTTTAGTTAATGACCCTAATAACATTAAGGTTTAAATTTTCCTACATTTTCTGAATGTAATTAGTTGTAATGACTTTCAACCTTGATTTATGATTATTACTCGCGTATTTAACCTTAATTATGATGATTAGAAGTTAGGGTCATTACACTTGAAGTATTTATGTAAATGATATGTATGATTGTCAGGTGTAATACCTTTACCTTCTAGCTCTTACACTATAGTCACATAGGCTATCTCAATATATCTCATGCATATTGGAACACATTTGCAAGAAAACATTTCTGTATGCATGGATGATTGTGTAATAAGGAAACCATATACATGACTCATGGCTTTAGGGGACTTTTGAACTTACCAATATTATTTTCCATCTATAACATATCCATTCAAGTCATGAATATCCTAATTCATCTTATATGCCATGGATTTGGAACTAAAATTCAAGAACAAGCAGAATTGCACTTGGGTTATTGTCACAAGTTTCTAATATGAATTTTGAAACTTCATAACTAATTTTAAAAAAATCAAAATCATGCATATGATAGCTTTATAAAAAGCTATAGATGTTAACTAATGGCTAAAAATATTTTAAACCAAAACAAAAGCATTTAGCCTATGAAAAGTAATAGAATAGTAGCTCAGGTCATTTCTCAGACAGCTCTAGGACCTATAACTTAAAAATTTTCGTTCTCCCTCTACAGAGCTCCAAATGAGGTGATATTGGTGGCTATGGAAAGCTTATAATATTAAGTTTATGTTTGCAAAATTTCATAAGCATTAGATTTTATTTGTCCTACAGGTGACATAGAGAAGCAAACTAACTGTATGAATAGTAAACATCCTAATTTTGCATAATTTGGCCAATTTTGAAAAATCATAATAAATTCTATAGAGCTCTAAATTGGGTGCTATTTAGCTCTATAAAAATATATAGATGAGATCTACTTTTGGGCCTAAGATCATGCAAAAAATCATCCATTTGGTTAGGCTTTGGTTCATCTCAAGTATTAGTCAAATTTAAAGTCCCTATTAGGTTCTTAAGGCACCAAATGAATTTCCTATCATGCCATAGCCACTTGAGCATGTCCAAAAGCACAATTACAGCATATGAGAGCATGCTAAATGATTCATATTATCATGAGGCTCAATCTCACCATGCCATTCACATTCATACACATGGAATTCAAGACTTATGGATGGCAAAAACTCACATTTATATACATTTAGTTCTAAAATGAGTTCATACATCATATCTACATACTTTTGAACATGCTCAATGGTTTACATTACATATACATCATATGGATGCAATTCTTGACATTAAAATGCTATTAAAATGCCTACTGTTCTACTCCATTGTTAAAGTGCCATGCTTCAAGACATTTGGCCTCTATTCTTTATTCCACTTGGCTCACCTGGACATAATTAAACATTTATGGGGGAAGAGTGAGATTCAAAGAATCTCAATAGCTCTTTACTCTTTCAAACATACATATATAATGCTTTCACATGTCAAAGAATACATGCATGGCATTTAGGTTGCTAGTGAACATACATAAAGCATTTTCCTTATCATTGAAACTCATACATAAGCTCTCAAGGGCAGTGGTCTAGCCTCACCCATTTTTTTTAAGACTTTTGGATTTGCCTCACCTATTTTCAAGGGACTTTTGATTTAGCCTCACTTTTCTTGAGACTTTTGGATTTGTCTCACGCATTCCTAGGGACTTTTGGTTCATTTTCACCCATGCTAAGGGACTTTTGGCATAACTATATTCATTCAACCCATATTGCATACATAAACACATTTTAAGAAATATAATAGTACCATAGCATGTAACCATTGGTTGGAAACATTTCTCATACTTCAAACATACAAACAAGCACTCAATAACAAGAAAACAACCAAGCAATGCACGTGAGAAAGGTTAGAGAGCTACCTTGAAGCAAGTATCACACTTTTCTCTTTAGTTCTTCTTCCCTTTTTTGCCCAAACACTTGCAACTAGGTGGCAATTAATTCTTTTAGCCTAGAAACATCAAATGAGACATATTTCAGTTATTGGAACAAGCTCTAACTTTGTACAAACTCTAAGGAGGGCTACTTTCTCATATGATTGCATAATGGCTCTATACAAGACACAATGAAGCAACTATTAGAATTCATGATCCTAGCTCTATTTTCTCCTTCAATCTAAGTCTCTTGACTCCATTTGGACTCCTTGAAGTCGTCACAATTTCATTTCAAGGAGCCTAGATACAAGTTGCTTCTTAATGTCTTAAAATGGAACCTAAACCTCTATCTCACAACCCATGCTTCTAAAATTCATTCCAATGCTTCATTTGATGTTCATCTATCATATTTAGTCCCTTTCTAGCCTTAGAAAAATTTAAAACACTCCTTTGGTGCTTTAAGTGGTCTAGGCTAAGACATAAGGGAGCAATTAGACCTATGGAGTTTGCTTGCTTTTCTTGAAGGAATGGTCACTTGTAAGACTTCCTAGGTGTCTTGAGAACTCATTCTTACTCTTACATATGTTAAATTATCCCTAGAGAACTTCAAGAATGGCTAGGTGTAATTAAATCCCTAGCTTCCATATCTTAAATCCTAAAGCCTTTTAATTGATTCCACTTGCATGTTCTTGTTCCCTTTGCTTCTAAGCCTCTAATTCAACCATGTTGTAATCATAACTATATTCCCTTTAGCATGGTCCTAGGATGGCTGAACCAATAAGGGAGAAAAGCATAAAGAAAGAGCATGCATTTTAGTTAGTGTCTTACCTTATTTGCTTCCTTATTCCATGGAGAAATTTATGCCATCAAGAGTTTTCTCAAATTCTCTCATTCCTCCAAGAGACTAGCCATGAACATGCTCCTTTCAATAAGATAAAACCAACATTGGAAAGGGCTTAGAGAGGGGAAGAAAATTTGTGAAGACAAGAACATAAGATTTTGTAAATTTCTATACCTATTATGCCTTCCATCTCTTTCTCTCTCCTCCCCCTTTTGGATGCCATCCTAGATTTATTTGAAGCTACTTCAGGTCATGGAGAATGAGGGTGAAGTGGCTGGACGTGATTTATGAATCAAAAAGGAAGTTATCCACTTTTTCAACTTTTCATTTTAGTCCCTAGACCATGGTTTGTCTATTTAGCCTCATTTCAACTCCTTTTTGAAAACCATCTTTTCCATCATAATATTTGGGTCTTCTAACTTATTAATTGCCTTTGGTTTTACCCAATTTAGATTTAAAACCATTTTAAACTATTCAGTCAATGTTTTAGTCAACTAATGACCAAAATCGTTCACCAAAAGGGTTTTAACTATTCTATGGGGTTCTTATTGTATTCAGGGCCTCTGAGAACCTTGAAAATTTTAAACTTTTTGTTTAAAAAGCCTTCCTATAAGTTTTTCAAAATTTTTAGAAATTAAAAAAGTACCCTAACTTATTTTCACTAATTTTCTTAGCTCTTTTGGCTTAAGTTTCTAGGCAACTCAAACCTCAAATCCTCATTATTAGGGGTCAAATTACTACTCTAATTTCATTGACTGTTATCCCTTTGATTTAGGGGACATTTTTGGAACCTGCACCTTTTTGGCCTTTTTTTGAAAAAATTGGGTATTACATCAAGAATGGGTTGAATTTTTAATTGTGCTATAAATATCGTGCATATATAATGAGGTTGTGGTTCTTTTATGAATTTGATGATTATTAAATAGGGCAGATCACTAGGGTAGACCTTGAAAGTCCCATGTTGTTGTGAATTGCTTAATGAAATAACAGGTGATGACGAGATAGTAAAAATGGTGTGTGTAGCAGTAGCAAGATGTGGTACTACAATTGTAGAATGCCCCAGAAAAGAGAGATGATGATAAAAGAAATGCCCTAGAGCCATAGTAACTGATTCTTGATAAATTACCTACATCCCTAAAAGAGAAGAGTTGATAGTGATTAGTATGTTGTCATGTGCATAAAATTATCTTCGCAAACCCCCTAATAGAGATAAGGTTTCTTTGCCACGAATTAAAGCATTGAATGCCCTTTTGGGGAAATTGGTAAAGTGATTAGAAATAAACCATAAGATATGATGTAGGTAAAGGGCTAAATAGAAAGAGACCCTAGAATTGAAAGGAAGTCAAAGTAAAAAGATGATGAGAATGTCTGTGTTAGCAATAGAAAAAAACTAAGGTATGTTGGCAAAAAAAAAATCCAAGAGGGAATGAGTTTTAGCCTAATAAGGGATAACCATCCTAGGTGACATATTATAGACGTGGGAAGCTAGACATATAGCTGAGGTCAATTTTTGACAATGTTGGTGCCTCCACTTAGATTTTAACCTAGGTAGAGTTGTTGCTCTCATAGAATAGGAGGCTAGTGTGTCTCCTAGTTTGATTAGAATTATGAGAGCATGAGATCAGTGAATGCCCTAGTTTAATCAGAGATATGATAGAGTTGATGATTTTTCTCTAATTTTTGTAATTGATTTGGGTATTATCCCATAATTATTGTGTGAGAAACTAGGTCTGGGTATTGATACTCTACCTGATGATTTGTTTACACCGATTTCTATTGGAGATTATGTATGTATTTCACACTTACATTGAATGTCACTGCATAAATTAATTGTTATTCTTTATTATTGATTTGTGATGCATGCTTTTACATGTTATTAATTGATTTTTAGCATGCACTAGATGGTTGGTAATAAAGTTATGTTTGAATGTGAATATATAAATCATTACCTTACCTAAATATGGGACCATGCTTAGTGTGAAACAGATGTTAGAGTTGAATTGTTTTTCTTGTCCACCATCCAAGCTAAGAAATAATTGGAGCATAAATGTTTAGAGCTCTTAATTATTCTTGTTATATGAGTAAAGGTATGAAAAGAGATAGAAAAGGTCCCTATAGTAGGGAATTCCTAGGTCCCTAAAGATGTTAATTTTAGTAACCTACCTTATAAAAAGAAGAAATAGAGTTTCTTAATAATATTATACCTGGATCTAGACTGGTGTCTAAAGCTCCTATAGGTTGGCTCCTACCGATCTAGCAGAGCTAAAAAGATGAATTGGGAAAATAGTTAGTGAAAGGGTTCATACACCTTAATGTGTCACTTGGGGAAATGGTAACTTAAAATTATGTATGAATTATAGAGAATATAGCAAGGTTACCATTAAAAATATGTATCATCTCTAGAATTGATGATCTTTGAATCAATAAGCAAAAGGCATCAGAATTTTCTAAGATAGATTTTAGATATAGGCATTATTAATTAAGGAGGAGAACTAAAGGTGTTCTAAAAATAAACTTTAGTAATTTGATATGAATGTTATGAGTTCCTAGTTATGTCATCTAGCTTGATTAATGCATTGGCTATTTTATGGATGATATGAACAGGGTATTCAAATTGTGCTTGGGTAAATTTTTGTAGTGGTTCTTATTGATGATAATGTGGTATACTTTAGGGCAGTTGACGGATACCAGAGGTATCTGAGGGTAGTCCTTGAGACTATGAGAAATATGAGATGAAATGCCAAACTTAGTATATTTAAGTTTTGCCTAACCAAGTTAAGGTTCTTAGGTCATACTATGTCACAAGCGGGAGTTGTGGTTATTCCCTATACAGTTGAGACTATGTTACTGTGAAGTAGGCCTAAACCATCACTGGGGTTAGAAGTTTTCTAGGTTCGGTAGGCATGATAAAAAGTTATACAAGGTTTTTATCAGATAACCTTACCGCTGATAAGGCTAACAAGGAAAAAAACACCATTTGTGTGGGATGATAAATGTGAGAGGAGTTTCTAGGAGTTAAAACTTTGTTTGACCACTACTTATGGCTCCATCAAAAACAATCTCATGCTTTTGGAACTTTTAGTCTAGCCTCACCCAATAATTAGGAAATTTTGGTTTAGCCTCATCCATTCTTAAGGACTTTTGACTTAGCCTCATTCATAATTGAGACTTTTGGCTTAGTCTTACCCACATTTAGGGATCTTTGGCCTCATCTTACCTATTTCAAGAGATTTTTGGCACAATCTCACCTATTCAAAAATAAACAAATTCCAAATGTAATCAAATGCCATGCAATTGGATATAGCCATCAATCAATCAATATTACACATAATTTGCATACAATACATATAAGCAATCCAAGACACTTAAGCAACTAAGTGTACATATATAAGAATGAAGGAAAAGCTACCTTGATCTAAGAATTCCAATTGGCTATCTTTTGTTTCTTTCCTCTCTTCCAAGGCTTTATACCCACACTTGAATAAAATCTCACTTGCTTGGCCTAGACATAGCAAATGAAAAAAAAAATAATGGAACCATGCTTGTACTCATTTAAGCCTTACATGTATAAGTTAGGGTTTTAGGTGTATATATGATCTATTTAAATTCTTGTTGAAGCAACTTCCACAATTCAACTTCTTGGCTCTAAAACCTCACTCAACATAAGTTATATGACTCTATTAGAGCCCATTAGAGCCATCATAAACTTAATTTAAGGAGCCTAGCACCAAGTTGCTTTTTTGAGCATAATTGAACTCTAAATTTTAACCTTTCAAAAAAGGGCTTCTAAATTTAAACCAATGGTTCCTTTAGTGTTTATAATTCATATCTAGACCATTTATAACTTTGGAATCATTGAAAACTCTTCCTAAGTACCAATTCCCCCTCATGGTCAAACTTATGCAGATGTATAGGTTCCTTGGAGTTTTGCCATTTCTCTTGGATAATTTGATACATATGGATTATCCTTGATCTTTTCTAGCTTAGATATGACCTTACATGGCTTAAACCATATTCTTAAAGTTCCAAAACTTCCAGGGTGTAAAAAAAAAAAGCCCTAGGTGGCTTATTTTGCATTTTAAAACTTCTTACTTGATTTCAATTGCAAGATCTTAATCTTTACCTTTCAAAACCTCTAATTCAACTAAGGTTTCATCAAGTTTAAGTTCCTATCGTACCCCTTTATATTGGCCAAAAATAAGAGAGGCTAAGGTTCCATCCATATAAAGTTTTTCCGAGCCTAAATTATATGCCATATAAAAGTATGTTTAATGGAGATTAATTTGGAGAAATTGGTTTCCTTAAAGGAGATTCTTCCTCCAAGGTTTCAATCTCAAAGTTCACTCCCTTAGAAAACCAAAGCCATAGAAAGAAAGAGGAGAAAGAATAAGAAAGAGTTTACAATAGCATCATAGGCAAATTTTCCATATTTACTTACCTTAGATAGCCTTTATTCTCCCTTCTTCCTTCCTCTCTTCTCCATGTCCTTGGTTCTGATTTTAGGTTGTCTATGGTGGCAAAATGAAGAAGAAAGGGTGAGGGTGGCTATTTATAAGGAGGAGCTAGGGTTTTATAAATTTTTCAAATTTCAATTTTGCCCTTAATATTTAATTCCATAATTTGAGCTCATTTTAAATCCTGTTCAAATACTGTCTTTTCCATAATGAAATGGAAACTCTCTAGTTTATTAAAAAAATTTTGTCTTAAATTTATGGCATTCAAAATAATACAAAATGATTTAGTCAAAATTTAGGTCAACCAATGACCTAAATTGTACATAAGAGGGATTTTAACTATTTTGATAGTTCTTATAATTTGTTGGGCTTTTAAGAACCCTAGTGAACTCTATTACTATTTAAAACCTCTTCTTTTAAGTTTTCAAAAATTTACTTAAAATGCTTTATGTATGTTCACTATCAATGTAATGTTCCATTGATGGAGCATTACATAAACTCAGCTGGCACTATTAGTACTAACACAGAACTTCAAAAATTTATATCTCCTTGCTCAGACATCCAATGCGTGATCTTAGTGGCTATAAAATTCTTATCATGTCTAGTTTATGCCTGTAAAATTTGATGGGCATTGGACAACATTTGGCCCTCGAATGACACAAGAGAAGAAATTAACCATATGAACAGTAACCACACCAAAATAGATGAAATTTGGCAACTTTAAAAATTCATAATTAATTTTACAGAGCTCCAAATAATCTGATCCTTAGCTTAGCAAAAAGCTCTAGATTATATCTATATGAATGCCAAATTTCATGTCAAAATTCATTCATTTGGTCACACAGGGTTGCATATAAGTCTATTATACTTCTTAAAGGGTCATAAAAGGTCCAAATTTGTTTCCAAGGATTTCATGGCCACTTGAGCACATGGGAGGCACTAAAATGGTCTATTAAACATGTCTTAAAGGTCTACAAGCCCAGATTTTACAAACTCACTCTCTTACCCCAAGGCATATATACAAGAACATACAAGCTTCATCTTGCCATTCAATGTCAAAAAGTTGCTATATCACTCACATGGCATCAAATCTCATATATACATCAAGTATCTATGTAATTACACATGTTTAAATGGTTATACAGCTTATTCATCAAAAGGTTACATCATATGCCATCAAAATGGTTACAAGTGAACAAGATAACATATTTCTTTGTCAATCTTTCTCCTTTAAGCTTGATGGCTTCCATTTCCACCTAGACATGTTAGGTAATGGGGAGGAAGAAATGAGATTTTAGGAATCCCAATAGCTCTTTTCCCTTTCAACCATACATAAAGGATGCAAATTTAAGTCTAAAAATGCATACATGGATATCATGGAATGCATAATCATTCATAGAACATTTCTTGCATTCAAGAAGTCACATAAACATACATAGGTTTTACAAAGAAGATGGTTTAGCCTCATCTATTCTCTATGGGATTTCGGATTTTCCTCACCCATTTTCTTAAGTGATGTTTGACTAAGGCTCACTCTTTAAAAACTTTTAGCTTTGTCTCACCCATTTTTGGGGACTTTTGGCTTCATCACACTCAAGCAAACCAAGACATGTTCATAAAATATCATTTATGTATATAACGAAGTATTATGGTACCATGGCATATAGATAGATGCTAAAATATCTATCAAAGTGATAAGCATGATATTTTATATATTTTAATCCCCTAATTTAGGCATTTTAATGTCCAAATATGGCTTTAAGACTTTAATTAGATGAGATTTCATTTTAATAGCCATTTCTATATTTTAGAAGTTAATTTGTAGAAATTTGGTTTTTTATGCTCATTTTATTTTAAATAATTTTTTGTGAATATGTCTATTTGATTTTTCCTACTCTTTTGTGCAGAATTTTAATATGAATTGGGAGATTGAACAAGCATTTGATTTAAAGAAAAGAAAGGAATGATTAAAGAAGCATGAGCTTGAGCTAAAGAGAAACTTAAGTGCAAAATGAAAAGAAAACACGTGGGTTGAAGGGCCTTGGAAACAAATGAAAAGAAAAGCATGCAGCTTACATGAAAGACACAAGCTACAGACGTGGAAGCTTGGGCTAAAGACAAGAAGACAGCAGCTCACAACTCGAGCTGAACATGGAATAAAGCAGCATGTTAGAATGGAAAGGAGCCAAGTTAAACAAGGAGCAGCTGCAGACAGAAGAGAAGGAAGCAACGTCCAGTTTCGTGCAGAAGCAAATAACACACATAGAAGCAGACAAGAAAAAGCCTGGAGCTTCTCTGGACTCGACCTGGACAGCAGAGGTACACCTGCAGATGGAGAGAGAGCTGGCTTCTGGTTCTACGGACGCTGGAGTTGGAGAGAGACGCATTGCTTATTCATTTTAGCTTCTTCGAACTTCACAGACGCAAAACCTGAAGCTCATTCACTCATCCATCTTCGGACTTCATTGCAGTTGGAGAGGAGACACTGGAGCTCTGCATGGAATTCACGCGAAAAAGAAGAGAACACGCTGCATGGGACGTGAAAAAAAGAACGGCGAAAAATGCATGCAGAAGTTGTAGCTGGCCAAAGCAGATTTGAAGCCACGTTCTGGTGCCTTGAGCAGGCAAGGGGAAGGAGAAAATGAGAGAAACAGCCACGGGTTTGGGAGGTCCATGAGAGAACACACACATGCAGAAATAGAAACAGCTCCTGGTCTGTAAACAGAAGCTCGAGTCTTGGTTCTGATATAGAGGAAAAGGAAAGCTGCAGAAGAAAGTTACGGGCAAAACGCTGAAGCAAATGTGGATTATTATAATCACAATGGGGCCCACACTCATATGAACAAAGAAGGGAAAACATGCTACGGGTAAACATGTACAAGCTGAAGGCATTCGAGCAGAATAAATGAGCACGTGAAATCATTAAGCAAGCCACGTGAGAGAGGATCCATCGTATACATTCACCTCTCACGACGCTGATTCAAGCCTGGCCCATTCAACACACAATTCCATTCATTCACGTCTTCGGAACGTCTATATATACAAACCCTCGCCTCCCATTCAGGGATGCCTCCATCCATTCGTCCATCATTCACCCACGCCTCCATCCATTCATCCAACACACACCCACACCTCATCAACCACTCATCTCGCCTTCATTCACGCCTCCACTCACACAACCACACTCTCATCCATCTCTCCATCTCCATTCCACACCAACATGAAGTTTTGATTCAACTTGAGGCTAGCAAGGGAAGAAGCTCTTGAGTAGAAGCTTGAATCCTTGGGGAAGAAGAAGAATTCTGGCTAAGATTTTCTTATTTTTCCTGCACTTTTTCTTATTCTGTATAATCTCGGTTGAGTTGTATTTGATTAGGAATTTGTGTAATTAATTAGTGGCTGGTTAGACACTGATTAGGAAACCTTTTTTGTTGATTAATTGGTTGGATTTGAATTTGATTTTTCATTATTCTCTCTAATCTCCCATGTATGCCACGAAGGTGTTCGATGAAATACATGAGTGAGGTTATGTGTTTAAATGTCTATCTGAGAATTCCTTGGTGTTTAGTTGGTTAATTAAACATTTTTGGATGATGAATCAGAAGATAATTAATTAGTTAATTAATCAAATTGGATGTTTATTGATCTTAAAGACAAGAGTTAATGGTTTAATGCGGGATTGAGGTCTCAATTCAACATTAGATTATTAATCTCTTGAATCTTGAATGGTTATTCAAGATCATTTGCTAATGAACATAATTAGGAATTCTTAGGCCAGAATTAACCACAATTGGAATAGGATAAGGATAGTGGATACCAAGAGATGATTCCTAAGCTAGTCACAAGCCCATCATTCATCACAATTTATCCAATTAGGTAGTATTTAGAAATTTTGTTTCAATTCAGTTTAGCATAGTTTAATTCAATTAAAAACCCCCCAAATTAAATAGTTCTAGGACCTTAGAACACTTAAAGAACCCAATTGAATATTGAATTCCAATTCCAAGGGAGATGACCTAGGTTGTGCCACTTGCTATATTTAATATCCAACCTAGTTTTATTTTGAGGGTTGTACGACAAGCCCGTCAAAATTTGGCGTCGTTGCCGAGGAATTGGAATTTCAATTATTTGAGAAAGTTTTCTAAGTGTTTTTGTTTTGTTTTATCTTTGTTTTAGTTCTATTTTGATTTGATTTTCGTTCTATTTTGAACTTGGAATCGGTTAATTTCGGTGTTGCGCGTTGAGTGTCCTGGTTGCTGGAATTTTCGTTCAAAGTGCCCAGAAAATTCTCATACTTTGTTTTTCAAGGTTTTTGGGTGTTTTGAGCAAAAGTAATAGCATAGCTATTAGGTGCACCATTGTTTGGCCAAATTCCAACGTTTGAGGCACTTTTTCTAATTTTTTAGTATTTTCTCGAATTTTTTAGGAATTTTTCAATTTTTCTGGGTTTATCTTCTTTAATTTTTGTGAGTTTGTTTTGTGTCATTAGGCTCTGTTTTAGAGTGTTTTTCATTGTTAGGAACTTCTTATCTTCATTTGATTTGATTTTCTTAATTTTGAGTTAATTTTAGTTATAGTTATTTGTGATTTTGCTTTGTGCTAAAAGTAATTGTACTTCTCATTTTATTTTTGCTTTAAATGAATCCATATTTTTCTAATCAAGGTGTTTATGATCCTTATGCAAATAATGGGACTTCCAGGCAGTTGGATGATCTCAAGACAATGCTTCAAGGCGTTCTTGAAAGACAAAGGCAAAATCAACAAAGCCAACAATACCAACAAGTCCAACCACCATGCTACCAACCATACCACCATCCATATGAGATTCATCCAAATTACCACCATCATCATGAACCATACCATGACTACCATAGGCAAGAGCCACAATATCATCCTTACAACTACCATGAGGGGTACATGCAACAAGAGCCTCAAAGGGAACCGAGTTCGAAAGAAAGGATGATGCAGCTAATGGAAGCCTTAGATCTTCGAATCCAACAAAGGGATGCCGAACATCTTCAATTCAAACAAGAACATGAACGGTGGTATCTTGAAATGCAACAAAGGCTCGACAACATGATGAAGGATTCAGGAATTCAATTGAATCAACCGACTTCAAGTGCTAATGAATCAATTGAAGAGCAAATTAGAAGGGAATGTATAGAAGAAGAAGAGTCTTATCCATTAGGTAATATCCTTCCATCTTCTAATGTTTTACAATTTGTTGGAACTGAACCTAATTTGCATGATAGCACTTCAATTCCTAATGCATATAATGTTGTTGATTCTGAATTACATGATGATGTTGTTGATGAAGAAATAGTTGTTGAAACTCCTGATATGGTTGATTGTGGTAGTTTATTGAGCAAAATTGATACATTTGTTGATGTTCATGAACCCTTGTGTACTGATGCACTTGGGATGTCTACTCCTAGCTGTGATTATAGTGAAAATTTTATTTCTGAATCAATTGATAAATCTATTGAGTCTAGGGTAGTAGATAAGTGTGAGGGTGACTTGGAATGTGATGATCATGTTGCTCCTGGTGTGGAATTAGTTGATAAGTCTATTGATGATACATCTTCTGAATTTAAAGACAACATGCCATTTGGATCATGTGACATAACTGATTTGGATGCATTTCTTGATTCTATGTGTGTTGAATCTACTCTATGTGATGAATACTCTCAGATTAATTCTTCCATTGAGACTAGTGAGTCCATCACATATACTGATCATTATGATTCCTCACTAGCATGTCATGATGTGACTGATGAAATGGTAAATGTAGCATGTGAAAATAATATAGGCATTGAATTTGTTGAGCAGCTTGTTGATAATTCAGACTCTAATTCACAATGCTTATGTGATGATATGCATACATGTCCTATATGTGCTGAGATTAATGAATTTCTGGAGTCTGATAAGTCTATTGAATCTATGGAATCCTTGGTTTGCACTGAAATTGTTAATGAACCTGATTCTACTGATCATACTAGTGTTTATGATAGTATGCATAGTGATACTGTTGATATTGAAAATTCTATTGATGCTTGTGCTATTATTGATACTAGTGAGAGACTGAATTTTGCTATTGATAATTCTCTAGAATTTTGTGAGCCTACTGATGTCTCTTTGGTCAGGGAAGATACTGTCTCTATTGTTGAGAGTCCTGAACAGATTCCTGAGGTTGGTGAAGTAGTTCCCAACAAGCCACAGACTCTCTCAGTAAAGGAAAAACAACTGTCAAACACCTTGAACTCAAAGGATTGTGAGAAGTTACAATTTAATTTTTCTGTGGATGTAGTGACTCTTACTGATGAGAGTCAAGTAGATTTTATTGGCTTTGATAGATATTTAGAGAGTCTAAAGTCTAGTGTTTTTAAATTTGATTTTAGATTTTCTTTCTTTAGTTTTAAATCTTCTAATTTTGATTTTTATTCTTTTCTTGGTTCTAAAAATGCTAAAAATGACTTTCTGAAACTACTGATGGTTGAAGAAGTCCATGAGTCCACACTGAATGATCAATCAAAATGTTTTAAAGTGGTTAGACTCAAATTTGTTCAGATAAGAAGGAATAAAGTATTTTTAATTTTGGTTTTTGATACTTATGATTAGTTAGTCTTTGATAGAGTTCTCTATAGTTTAGGATTTAGTTTTCTTTTTCTTTTCCGCATTACAGTTTATTTTGTTTTTGTTTTGTAGGAAATAAAAGGTTGCTAACCAGCTAAAAAAGGAAATCTAAGCCATCCTTGGAATCTCCATATTCAAATTCATCCGGTTGTATTCTCTCTTTTCACTCTTTATCTTATGTTGTTTATCTGTTTACTGGACTAGTGCTGACATTGAGGACAATGTAACATTTAAGTGTGGGGGAGAGAGTCATTTCATTCCATTCCATCCCTTCCTTTCCTTGTTTTAAAAAAAAAAAACTGAAATTTTTTGAGAAAATTTTTGAAAAATAGCATGATTTTTCTTCAATTTTTCTGTGAAAGTTGCAACTTGAGATGATTGTAGCTTGGATTTACTTAAACATGACAAGTGATGGGTCTTGTGTTTTGATTCAAGTGAAGTGGCAATGAATTTGATTTCAATGAATTATTTGATAGCCATTAGCTGGTGAGAATTTGAGCCTTAATTGTTCAATTCTAGTGTGTATTCATCTATCTTTGTTTCACTCTAGAACTTGTCTTGATTCTTTGTTGAGGTCACATTTGCACTTGCATGCATGGAAATGATAAGGCATTTATTTCTTTTACAGCTAGAGCCAAAAAGCCAACCATTCATGCATCTTTATCAGTTGTTTTAGCCACTTTGGGCCTTGATTTTCTTTTCTTGTTAAACCTTAGCCATTAAAAATATATTCCCACCCTGTTTGAAGATGCCTTAGGTTATTTCAAGGAGCATTACATCTAAATAGGATAGGTGAATGTGTGAATTGTATCCATTAAGGCCATTGTTAGTCAAAGAATTTGTTTTGAAAAAAACAAAAAAAAAGAGATAAAAAAAAAAAAAGAAAAAGAAAAGGAAGCAATGAAAAAAAAAAAAAGTGTTTCAAATTGGGTTTATAGTTGCTGTTCTAGTGAAAAATAAGGCCTTGAAACACATTCTTCCCTATCCTAAGTTTCCTTTAAGTGCTCTTGAGGTCCTAAAGTGTTCTATTTGTTTAGTTTTTTCCCTTATTTTTGTATCCATTCATTTCATCTCCCTTAGCCCCATTAAAACCCTTAATAAAGTCTTCTTAATTTGTGTATTGCATTTGGCATGGGTGGTGGAGATTTAGAAGCTTGACAAGCTTATGGTAGTGAATCTTGATAGGTGAAATTTGAGTGATTCATATTGCCTAAACACTTGAGAATTGAGAGTAAACACTAACCATGTGAGAGGCTATGCATTTCAATTCATTCTTTTCAAATGAAATTGCCATGGATTTTGATTTCTTGATGCAAGTGAAGTTAATTTGGATTGTTAAAATATTGAAGAGTTATGATTAGTCTCTAACTTGTGATTTTTACACTTTCTTTTCCATTTCTTTTTCCGCTTGCCATTCCACTAGCCGGGTGTTTCCATTCAGTCTTTTCTCTTGGATTTTAAGTTTTGGCCAGGAGTGCAAAGGTTTAAGTGTGGGGGAATTTAATAAGCATGATATTTTATATATTTTAATCCCCTAATTTAGGCATTTTAATGTCCAAATATGGCTTTAAGACTTTAATTAGATGAGATTTCATTTTAATAGCCATTTCTATATTTTAGAAGTTAATTTGTAGAAATTTGGTTTTTTATGCTCATTTTATTTTAAATAATTTTTTGTGAATATGTCTATTTGATTTTTCCTACTCTTTTGTGCAGAATTTTAATATGAATTGGGAGATTGAACAAGCATTTGATTTAAAGAAAAGAAAGGAATGATTAAAGAAGCATGAGCTTGAGCTAAAGAGAAACTTAAGTGCAAAATGAAAAGAAAACACGTGGGTTGAAGGGCCTTGGAAACAAATGAAAAGAAAAGCATGCAGCTTACATGAAAGACACAAGCTACAGACGTGGAAGCTTGGGCTAAAGACAAGAAGACAGCAGCTCACAACTCGAGCTGAACATGGAATAAAGCAGCATGTTAGAATGGAAAGGAGCCAAGTTAAACAAGGAGCAGCTGCAGACAGAAGAGAAGGAAGCAACGTCCAGTTTCGTGCAGAAGCAAATAACACACATAGAAGCAGACGAGAAAACGCCTGGAGCTTCTCTGGACTCGACCTGGACAGCAGAGGTACACCTGCAGATGGAGAGAGAGCTGGCTTCTGGTTCTACGGACGCTGGAGTTGGAGAGAGACGCATTGCTTATTCATTTTAGCTTCTTCGAACTTCATAGACGCAAAACCTGAAGCTCATTCACTCATCCATCTTCAGACTTCATTGCAGTTGGAGAGGAGACGCTGGAGCTTTGCATGGAATTCACGCGAAAAAGAAGAGAACACGCTGCATGGGACGTGAGAAAAAGAACGGCGAAAAATGCATGCAGAAGTTGTAGCTGGCCAAAGCAGATTTGAAGCCACGTTCTGGTGCCTTGAGCAGGCAAGGGAAAGGAGAAAATGAGAGAAACAGCCACGGGTTTGGGAGGTCCATGAGAGAACACACACATGCAGAAATAGAAACAGCTCCTGGTCTGTAAACAGAAGCTCGAGTCTTGGTTCTGATATGGAGGAAAAGGAAAGCTGCAGAAGAAAGTTACGGGCAAAACGCTGAAGCAAATGGGAATTATTATAATCACAATGGGGCCCACACTCATATGAACAAAGAAGGGAAAACATGCTACGGGTAAACATGTACAAGCTGAAGGCATTCGAGCAGAATAAATGAGCACGTGAAATCATTAAGCAAGCCACGTGAGAGAGGATCCATCGTATACATTCACCTCTCACGCCGCTGATTCAAGCCTGGCCCATTCAACACACAATTCCATTCATTCACGTCTTCGGAACGTCTATATATACAAACCCTCGCCTCCCATTCAGGGATGCCTCCATCCATTCGTCCATCATTCACCCACGCCTCCATCCATTCATCCAACACACACCCACGCCTCATCAACCACTCATCTCGCCTTCATTCATGCCTCCACTCACACAACCACACTCTCATCCATCTCTCCATCTCCATTCCACACCAACATGAAGTTTTGATTCAACTTGAGGCTAGCAAGGGAAGAAGCTCTTGAGTAGAAGCTTGAATCCTTGGGGAAGAAGAAGAATTCTGGCTAAGATTTTCTTATTTTTCCTGCACTTTTTCTTATTCTGTATAATCGCGGTTGAGTTGTATTTGATTAGGAATTTGTGTAATTAATTAGTGGCTGGTTAGACACTGATTAGGAAACCTTTTTTGTTGATTAATTGGTTGGATTTGAATTTGATTTTTCATTATTCTCTCTAATCTTCCATGTATGCCACGAAGGTGTTCGATGAAATACATGAGTGAGGTTATGTGTTTAAATGTCTATCTAAGAATTCCTTGGTGTTTAGTTGGTTAATTAAACATTTTTGGATGATGAATCAGAAGATAATTAATTAGTTAATCAATCAAATTGGATGTTTATTGATCTTAAAGACAAGAGTTAACGGTTTAATGCGGGATTGAGGTCTCAATTCAACATTAGATTATTAATCTCTTGAATCTTGAATGGTTATTCAAGATCATTTGCTAATGAACATAATTAGGAATTCTTAGGCCAGAATTAACCACAATTGGAATAGGATAAGGATAGTGGATACCAAGAGATGATTCCTAAGCTAGTCACAAGCCCATCATTCATCACAATTTATCCAATTAGGTAGTATTTAGAAATTTTGTTTCAATTCAGTTTAGCATAGTTTAATTCAATTAAAAACCCCCCAAATTAAATAGTTCTAGGACCTTAGAACACTTAAAGAACCCAATTGAATATTGAATTCCAATTCCAAGGGAGATGACCTAGGTTGTGCCACTTGCTATATTTAATATCCAACCTAGTTTTATTTTGAGGGTTGCACGACAAGCCCGTCACAAAGCTTAAAACATGCACGCACACATTCAAAGACAAGGTAAACACCCACTCATGCACGAGAGAAAGAAGAGAGAGTTACCTTAGTGCATAACAACACACTTTTCTCCTTGAAATGGTTCTTCCCCCTTGGCCAAGCACTCACAAGAAGGTGGAACTTGATTCCTTTAGCCTAAACACATTACATGGAAGCCAATTATACTCTTAGAACAATTTCTAAAGCTACACATGCACTAGAAAAGCTAGCTTGCTTTTAAGGTTCAAATATGGTTCCATATGGCACCTAATGAAGCAACACCAATAATTCATGATCTTGGCTTCATTCTTTCCTTTCATTTATGGTTCTTGACTCCATTTAGACCTCTTGAAGTTATCACACAATCCATTTAAGGAGCCTAACTACATGTTCCTCCTTTAAGTCACAAATGGAACCTTTAGTACCATCTCACTTCTTAGGCTTTCTAAATTTTTTCCAAAGCTTCCTTTCATCCTCTCCCATCATATATGATACAAAAAAAAGCTTAGAAGAAATTAAAACACTCCCTTAGTGCTCCTTCCATGCTAGGCTGAGGCTATGCTTCCATATGGCACCAATGGAGTTATTTTGATTTCTTTGGTGGGAGAAGTATGTGAGAGGGCTCTCTTGGTGTCTTAGGAACTTATATGAACTCTTAAACATCTGAATTTATGGCTAGAACTCATCTTACAAACCAAGGTGCAACTAAAACCCTAACTTTTCTATCTTGTAATTTCATGGTTCTTTCTTTGTTTCCTTTGCATATTCTTATTCTCCTCACTCATTTCCCTAAGATTCATCCTTGCTTTGGTTCAAAATTCAACTCCTCTTGGCTATCTATATATGGGGCAAAATACTTAAGAAAAGGAACAAGGAAGGAAAAGCATGAAAGTAGCCAAACTACCTTAGTTTCCTTTTGCTTGGATTCTGCTCTTGAAATTTGACCTCAAAATAGACCCAAATACATCAATAAATTCATAGAAACAAGGAGGAGAAGGAGGAGAGCAAGTTTGCTAAAGAGAGGACCAGGAAATTCTATGAAAAACATACCTTTATTGCCTTGTTGTTGCTCTTCCTCTTCCCTTCTCTTGTGCACCTCTCTCCCTAGGTCTGTCTTCTATTTTAGGGCAGAAATAAAGCTAGCCAAATGAGGAGAAAAGTGGGGTGCACCATATATATATGGAGGGTTTAGAAGTTGTTTCAAGAAATTTCCATTTATGTCCTGTAAACTTGGCATTTTTGTTTCTGGTTTGTTTTAGATCCTTTTTTAAAATTGTCTTTTCCATCATAAAATTTAGGTTCTCAATCTTATTAAAATGCTTTTGGAATCACTCAATTTAGAGCTAAAACCTTTCCAAATGAAAGGGTCAAAGTTTGGGTCTGCTGACATTAGAAAGCATACATCGGAGGGGTTTCAACTGTTCCAGGGCTTCTTATGTTTTTCAAAGCCTCTGAAAACTCCGTAGAGCTCAAATTTTTTATTTAAAAAGTGCTTTTGTGAATATTCTAAAAATTTCCCAAAATTACAAAAATGCCATTATATTACGTAACAATTTTGTTAAATTCTCTCTGGTTATTTTAGCTTTTATTTCAGGGCACCTCTAGCCTCTTATTTTTATTATTGATGTCTAGATCATTATCCTAATTTTTCTGGGCCTTAACTATTTCATTTTAGAGGACTTACTTTTAAAACATACCCATTTTCGTCATTTTTATGAAAAATCAGACATTACATTTCTCTCCCCTTAAATAAATTTTGCCCCTGAAATTTAGATACATATCTTATAGGAAGAGTTCTGAATACTTCTTTCTCATCTCTTCTTCTAGCTCCCAGGTAGCTTCTTAGGGAGATAACTCCTTCCAAATCACTTTCGCCAGCAGTATCATCTCATTTCATAACTGCTTGAGTCTAACATCCACGATCTGATATGGTAATACTATATATGATAGATTATCCTATAAATGCACATTTGCATATTCTATAACATATGACGGGTTGGGCTAGTACTTTTTGAGCTAGGATGTATGGAATATGTTCTAAACTTGGCTTAGGTTTGGGGGAAGAGAAAGTCTATAGGCCACAGGTCCTACTTTATCAAGAATCTGAAATAGACCTATGTATTTTTGACTGAGCTTTTTACTCTTTATGAACCGACCTATCCTTGTGACTAGAGACACTCTAACAAAGACATGGTCTCTAACCTCAAACTCTAAGGGACTTCTCTTTCTATTTGTATAACTTTTATGCCTACTCTGTGCTATTAGGAGTTTCTTTCTTATGGTCTCAATTTGTCTAGGGGTTTGGTCCGCTTACTCTGGGCCTATTAGGCTTCTTTCTCCTAGCTCAACCCAACACATTAAGAACCTACACTTCTTCCAATACAATGCCTCTTATGGTGCCATCTGAATACTCACATAATAGCTGTTATTTTAAGCAAATTCTGCTAGAGGCAAGTATGTATCCCAGTTCCCTTTCATCTCTAAAACACACGCCCTCAACATGTCCTCTAAGGTTTAGATGGTTCTCTTTGTCTGATCATTTGTGTGGGGGTGGTAGGCTGTGCTAAATCTTAATCTAGTACCTAGAGTATCTTGTAACAATCTCCAGAAGTTTGAAGTGAACTTGGAATCTCTATTTGACACTATGCTCCTAGGCACACCATGTTACCTCACTATCTCCCGAATGTATAGCTAGGCTAATTTATCTAGGGTATAAGTGGCTTTCATTACTAAGAAGTGAGTTGACTTGGTTAATCTATCCACTATTACCCATATGGCATCATGCCCTGATGATGTCCCAAGTAAACCCATGACAAAATCCATAGCTCACTATGCCATTTCTACTCAGGGATATCTAGGGGCTGAAGTAACCCAGCTGACTTTTAGCGTTCTATTTTGACTTTCTGACATGCTAAACATCGGGAGACATATTCTGCTATGTTTGTTTTTATTCCAAGCCACCAAAACATCTTTTTTAGATCATGATACATTTTATTGTAGCCTGGATGAATGGTGTATTTACCTTTGTGTGCCTCATCTAGTATTCTTTCTTTGATCTCAGCATTTCTAGACACATACAGCTTATCTCTATATCTTACTAGCCCATCCTTAGACAAATTAAAATCCTAAGTGCTACCCTGGGATATTTAGAATCTAATTTTTCCTATATGCTCATCTGTTTGCTAAGCCTCTCTTATTTAGTTCTTCAGGTCATTTTCTATTTAGATTTCATTCATTAGTAACTTCCCTGAATGCACCTCACATGAAAGGTTAGGTTCATATCCCTGAACCTTTTAATCAATTTCTGCTCTTTAATCATCATATAGGCCATATGTATAGATTTTCTACTTTAGGCATCAGCTACTACATTAGCCTTACCTTTTTCTTGAATTTCTTCCTCCAAAATCCTCCTCCTCTTGTGCGCCTAAGGAGCTGGAGTTCTCCTCTGAAAATGGGCAGAAGCAAGTCGGTTTGGAGAGGGGGAGGCAGAACGTGGCATATAAAGAAGAAGAAAGAAGTTTCTTTTAACACTTTAATGCCAATTTTGCCCTTCATTCTTAGCATTTTCGTTTCTCCTTCGTTTTAGCTCCTTTTTTAGAACCATCTTTTCCATCATAACAAATAGGTTCCCAATTTAATAAAATGCCTTTGGAATCACTCAAATCGGAGCTAAAACCATCCCGAACGAATCGGTTAAAGTTCGGGTCAACTGACATCAGAAAGAGTACACTGGAGAGGTTTTACTGGTCCCAGGGCTTCCCATGGTTTTTGTAGCCTCTGAGAACCCTGGGCAACTCAAAATTTTCATTTAAAAAGCCCTCCTAGGTGCTTTTCCAAAATTACACTTATTTACGAAAATGCCACTGGCCTTTCGGCAAATTTTTCAAATTGCTCCGACCCCGGTTTCTGGGTAACTCAAGGCTCAAATCCTCATTTTCTATTATTTAAAATTTTATCCAAATTTTATTTGGCCTTGAATCACTCATCTCAGGGGACTTACTTTGAAAACGTGCCCATTTCCATCGTTTAATGAAAACGGGACATTACAATTCTCTCCCCCTTTTAAAAATTTCGCCCTCGAAATTTAGATAACATACCTCATGGGAAGAGTTCTGGATATTTCTTCCTCATATCACAACTGCTTATTGGGATTACAACTCGTTTGAGGAATTTCTGCTTTTAATGATCCTAGTTTCTCTATTTATTACTATATCTGTCTTTGTAGGCTGAGACTTTTTCTCACTTTCTTTGCTCACGTATAGTGGCATTTCATAGTCCCTCATTTTATTATTGATTGGCCTAATCTATGTGTCTCATACTGGCACCGAAGAGCTACTACCACTGACTATTGCTAGGTTCTGATGGGATGCTAGCTATTCTCACAGTTTTGCTCACTGGAGACATACTGTACCACTTACCTCATATAAGAACTGCACCTGACCCCTTTTCTGAATACATAAGCTATCATACAGGGATCTCTCTATCCCTTGGTCAGGGCTACTGTCTGCTAGGTAGTGGTTCATCTGGTTCTAACTTTAGAAAGCTTATTTCTTGCTTTCCTCATCCCATATACTATGCTCATTTATGAAGAGAGCTAGTTAGTGGTCTAACTGTCTGAGTAAAGCCTTTGTATCTCTGTAGCAATGGTCTACCAGACTTAGGAGATCTATAGTTTGAGACAAAGGCTAGCTGAAACTGTACTAGTCTTTGAGACTAACTACTCTGTAAAACTATCTCAGGCTGTCATCTCTACCAGAGATCATCATGCTGTGGCTAGGGCTCTCTGTAACTCTGTAGGATCTACTGTGACCCCTAGGTCTACTGCGACCACTCAAAGCCCTGCTAGGGTCTACTGCAACCAGCTGTGATATGTTAGGATCTACTGCGATCCATCTCTAGGAGATGTCAAAGCCTAAGATCACTGTATCTGACAGTAAAACACATGCTCACTAAGTCCAGTTACCATCGCTCATAATAGCTGAGGCTAAACTCAAAAGTATATCATGCTCTTCGTGCAAAGTGGGTTCTGTGTGATCTCATTCTCTAGGATCCTGTCATACTAATACTAGGGAGCATTTTAATTTTTATTTATCGTCCTCGTAGGATCCTCATATTCCTACTTCAGCCCCTTTTTCACTTGGGCTTTCTTTTCTTACTCTATTGACTTACTTACTTTTACATATACTCGTTGTAGCCTTCCTCTCATATCCTGCAATTTCTCACCATGCCCACGTTCTATTTTTAAGTGCTTTGGCACTAGGGCATCTCACACACTGAATGTGGTTAACATCTCTAGCAAGAGAGAGGCTATACACTGGTCCCTATTCATTTCATTTACATATACTATAAGGGACTCGGGCTATGCATACTGAATTTGAACATTTTCTATTGGGGATTCCTTTCTGCATGCTTTCTTTACTATTCTAATATTACTGGAAGCCCTTTACCTATCTTTTCTGACTTATCTCTTTATCTAGCCAACTAAGATACCTTTTGATTATCGGGACACTTTGGTGATTGCTATCATCATTTGCTATGCACTTAAGTCACATTACTATTAGGTTGATCAGGCCTAATATCATGTGACCATTGTTGCAAGCAAACCATAACATCAAACACTAATATACAGGCGCCTCATGACTGAGCTCAAAGCCATTATCGCCTGTATATTGCAAGTTTTCCAATAATCTAAAGTACCATTCTCTTACTTTTCTCTATCTACCCTATTCTCGTAGAGTACTCGGGGAAAGTAGGATTCTTCCTCTACTATATCCCGAGATTTCTCGGTATCGCCCAGTTATTTATACTTTGGGCAATATCATGCTAGTGGGGCATCCATGCCAAGGACAAGTGTGTTTTCTTAAGTACTCAAGCACATTAACTGAATGTCTATTCTCAATGTAATATGTCATCGGCTTTAACATTGTCATACCTTCTCTTTCTACCTTTCTTATCCTCTTACTTAGGTAAAAGGATATTCTACTACTAGCTATTTCTGTTGCTAGTTCAGGTTTCTTTACGCTTAAGAGCACCTACATTTTTCCAAGATTCCTCTACTTAATCACTCTCTGTAACATCAAGGGGGTCTACTTTTTACTCATACTCTTGCTCTACTCTTAGCTAGACCATCCCTTGGTAAGGAGGATTCTATTTCATAAAATCCTAGGAATGTCATTCTATAGTGCTCTTGGCTTACATTCTTTCTCTAGGCTTACCTTCTTTCTCTACATAAGACGAGGCTCGCCTTCTTAGGCGGTCTCTAGCTTTCTTAAGCTTCCCTGAGGGTACTAAGGCACTAACTGTCTGTCTCAGCTTGCGTCTATATTTGGATCAGAGCTAGGCTTTCTCTCCGTTCAACCTCTTTAGCTTTACCCCAGGAGCACAATATACTATTTTTAGGGTTCTGCTAACTCAATCCAGAACACATGCTCTCAATGTCTGGATTCTACCTCACAGAAGCTGATACTCTACTGGGTGCTCTAATCACTCACGTGCCTTAACCCTATATTATTCTCTTATTAGGGAGCTCGTCTGACTAATTATCTGACCCCTATCTATTTATCTTTCTAAGCTTAGCTTACTCATCTAATTATAACTAAAGCGAGGGCATCTTTTCTGTAGCTTGTTTCTTAGCTCTTCCTTGCTTCCCTTTATGACTCAGGGGGGTCTATCTAGGGAAATTTACTAACCACTATTGGGTGGTTTCCCTGACATCAGGATGTCTTATCTTTCCTTTTTTGCTCCAGGGAGAATTTTCACTGAGCCTTTCATTCACATATCTCACTTGGAACGATGCTATTGGTCATTTCCTCTAGGCTTTAGCTTCTACTCAGCCTGGGCTAACCATTTTGTTAGACCTATAGCTTACTCTCTGTCACTGGGCTACTCATACGTACCTCTTAGTGTTACCGATAAAGTACACCTTTCGAGGTCACTCACTATATGCCCTACTACTAGCAGCCTTACCTTATATAAGTTTCAAGGCTATATTAATATTCTGTCTACAGGGTCTAGGATCTTGGCAACAAGATCTCGTATATTGCCATGAGAAATTTCAAAACCCTGGTAACAAGGTTTTTCCTGGCAGTGCCTATGTGGCCTTAAACTCATCATATCACCCATTGTCATATTCATAGGGTTAACATTCTAAGTTAGAGTCAACACCTCATAGGCGAGTCTCAACAACCTTACTGTCCTTGTGTCTCACTTTCTCTGACATTGAGTTCTTTCCTAGTCTCACTGCTAGGCCCACTAATTTCTTACTGTCATTTGCTGCGGCTAATTAGCCTTGGGTTCACCCTAATTTCCTGTCTAGGTATTAGCCATGACTACCGGTCTCTGATTGACTTACTTTTTCATGGATTGGATTTTCATCTTTAACTACCAAACCGAGCCTTATTACCTCTATCATCAAGCTAGAGGATTCTACCTCTTGCTTCTAATTGTCATCTCAGGGTTGTAAGGCATGTAGCTTGTAACTTAAACCTTTAGCCTAAGGGAACTAACCTTTCAGTTTCTAATACTTATCTAGACATTTGGGTGTTGTGGCTAGGGGGTGACTCTCTTTCTCACTTCCCCTCTAACTTGGTCCTGTGTAGCCGTAATCTCATCTTATGCCACGCTGCATCGTTACTTCTCTCTGCATTAAGCAGGACATCTCGGAATGGCCTGAGTATGACTACCAGGGAGAATTAGGCGTCACATACTTTCTCTAGCAAGCCTCTTCCTATCAACAAGATCATTCTCATCGTTCATATCTAGGGCTTGCCACTGATCCCGGTGAGCTATCATATCTCATCAAGCTCTAACCGTTGGATCCGTCAACCCTGCTCAAGCTGCTCTAGAGGCCACTCTTCCCCGGTGTCCACTACTACTCTAAGACCATCCTATAACTTTCTCATTATGAACAAAGCCACAACCATCCTCACACACCCAACATGTCTCATACAAGGCTTTACCTATCCATTCAAGCCTTTTACATAGCTCTATTACAACATCCTGAAGCCAAATCCAATCCCAGAGAGCCTGGAACTTTGCTCTGATACCAATAAATGTAACACCATACTTCTAGGACTCAATTCATGCAATTCCCATGCCTCATCTTATGTTTGTTCTATGGAAATAATCTAGTGGCATAGGGAGTTATGAATTAAAATGCATTTCTCTACGGGTAAAATTTTTCTTTCGGAGTCCCGTGGGCCATATGAATGCATCTATCACATTCTCATACTTAAATACATGAATATAGCTCATTTCCATCATCAAATTTGGTCTACAACTCGTGGAAAGCAAAGGAACACATTAAAATTCATTTTTGCATTTTCGTCTAGAATTTCCTCTTTTCTGTCACAAACTTTCAAAAATCATAACTAAATCTAGAAAAATCAAAATCATATTTTCTTTGTCATTCTGGAAATCTCAGGATGTCTACTTCACACTAAAAATATGTCCAAGTCACACAATTCATCACACAGGACGTTTGACATCCAAAAAGCTACAGACTCACTAGCTGCCTGGGCTGTGATTCAGGTTACTGATGCAAACTTCTGAAATTCATAACTAATTCTAAAAAAAATATAAATCACACAAATTCAGTCATTCTGGGAAGCTACAAATGTTAACTTGACACCAAAAATAATTCCCGAATGAAACAGATACGTTTAGGTATCTGGAACTGATGGAACAGTGATTGAGCTCTGGAGTCGCCACTGTTACTGACAGCAAATTTCAAAAATGCATAACTCTGTGCTCAGACCTCCAAATGAGGTGATCTCGGTGGCCACAGAAATATTATGACCTCTAGTTTATGCACATAAAATTTCATAAGCATTGGACACCATTTGGCCATCGATTGACACGAAAATCAAATCTGCCAGTATGAACAGTGCACATACCAGAAACCATAGAAAATCCCAACTTTGAAAATTCACAAAATATTCCCTAGGTCTCCGAAAATTATGATCTTTAGCTTCCCAGAAATCTCTCAATAAGACCTAATTTCATGCCAAAGTTCAAGGCAAGACTAACTCATTTGGCCAAAAAGTGGCGTAGGGTTCCATTATGGTCAATTTTGGCTCCATATTGGGTACCAAAATTGCCAAATGGATTTCCTTTGGTCTTAGCACCTTTTGGGCAAGTTTAAAAGCATGTTTAAGACTTGGGGAAGCTGCCCAAATGGTTCCAAACCATTTGCATCTCATTTTGGCCTTTTCACCCTCACTTATACACATTACACCAAGCTTTTCTCAAGTGTATACATTAGCATAAACACTCAATTTATGTTCTAGAGTACATACACCCTACTCATTCATTTATCTATCACATAATATCATTTTTACATTTGTCCAAGGGGTCATAGACCATTTACAATAATAATATACATCATGAAGTCTCATTATGAATCAAAAGACCAAAAATCAAGCATAAGGATGGCAATCTTCTTTCTTCAAGGTGGTTGGCTCCCATTGCCATGTCCACTTGGTCCACCTAGCATATTAGGACATTTAAGAGGAGGGAGTGAGATTCAAGAATCTCAATAGCTCATCTCCCATTCCATCACACATAATATGTGCAAGCAAGTTTCACAATGGCATGCATGGAGAAAGTAGAAATCATAGGCATTTTAAAAGCAACCTTGGCATGTGAATCAATCATACAAGACATTCAAGAGCTCACTAAGTGTTTGGATTGGCCTCACACTTCTCCTCATGGATTTTGGATTTGCCTCACCCATTCTTTGAGCACTTTGGGCTCAACCATACTCTTGGGAGCCCACTTTGCTTTTGGGAGACTCTTTACTTTGTCTCAACCAAGCTCAAGGGTTCTTGGCTCCTCCTCACCCAAGGGAAGAGTTCTTGGCCTCTCCACACTCAAGCAAACTCATACAAACATCATGGATTCATTTAAAACATAACATGGCATCAAGGATCATGACATGTAAAGGCATGCTAGCATACTTTTCAAAGCTTGAAAATACACATACAAGCATTCTAAAACAAGCTAAACACACATCCATGCATGAGAGAAGGTGGAGGAGCTACCTTGTATACAAGCACACACTTTTTCCCTAGCTTTCAAGCCTCCTCTTTTAGCCACACACCCACAAGTTGGTGGAAATAGTGACTCTTGGCCTAGACACAAATTATGGGAGCCAATTAAGTTCGTGAAACAATTTCTAGGGCCATGCAACTTGCTTAAACCCTAGATTACTCTACAACCTCCATTATGGTCCATATTGGCACCTAATGAAGCAACACCCCTCAAATGATTTCTAGGCCTCATTCTTTCTTTTCAAATATGATTCTTGACTCCTTTTAAGCCTCTTGGAGTCATCACATAATTAAAACAAAGGGCCTAACATTATGTTGCTTCCTTAGGTCACAATATGGAACCTAAAGCACCAACTCATTCTCTAAGCTTCCTAAATTTTTCCCAAGGTTTCCCCTCACATTCATTCATCATGTATGACTCAAAAATGGGCTTGAAACAATTTAAAACTCTCCCTAACTATGCCATCCCTACTTGGCCGAAAGTTAGAGCATAAATGGGATTTCATGGCTTCTTGATTTTTCCTTGATGGGGGAACCATTTAGGGAGGTTGTTAAGAGTTCTAGGAGGTCAAGGAAACACTTAAACAACTAAGGGAACTTATAGATTAAATCAGTTTTTACAATCCCCTTAAGTGCTCTACACTTTTCCAACTTATAGGTTCATGACTTTCCATGGGGTTTTGTTCATTTTATGGAGGAAGAGACATATGGGGGACCTCTTAGGGATCTTAGGAGCACATTTAAACATTCATTTAAGCCTAAGAACATTTATATAAAATCAGATTTGCAAGGGAGCATTTGGATCCCTAATGATTCCATTTTGTTTCCTAATGCTCCTTTCTTGATTCTATTGGTTCATTCTTAATCCTTGCCATCTAAAACCCCTAATCCCTCCATAAATTGGACAGAAAACAGCCCCTAAGAATTGGGCTCATGGTGGTCAAATTCGTGCAAGAGGAAGGGGAAGGGAGAAAGTACCAAAGATTGGAAGTTTTACCTTGTTTTCTTGCTTCCTTTGGCTTGTTCTTCCACTTGGTTGGCTTACTCCCTAAATTTTCGAAATTCCCCTCTTTGTTCTGCCCCAAAAACAGCACCAAACTCTCCATTAAAACCATAGAAAGAAAGCTTGAGAGGAGAGGAGCAAGGTTCAAGAAGGAAGGATATGGAATTTCTTAAAGTTTCTTACCTTTCTCTTGAATTTCTTCCTCCAAAATCCTCCTCCTCTTGTGCGCCTAAGGAGCTGGAGTTCTCCTCTGAAAATGGGCAGAAGCAAGTCGGTTTGGAGAGGGGGAGGCAGAACGTGGCATATAAAGAAGAAGAAAGAAGTTTCTTTTAACACTTTAATGCTAATTTTACCCTTCGTTCTTAGCATTTTCGTTTCTCCTTCGTTTTAGCTCCTTTTTGAGAACCGTCTTTTCCATCATAACAAATAGGTTCCCAATTTAATAAAATGCCTTTGGAATCACTCAAATCGGAGCTAAAACCATCCCGAACGAATCGGTCAAAGTTCGGGTCAACCGACATCAGAAAGAGTACACCGGAGGGGCTTTATTGGTCCCAGGGCTTCCCATGGTTTTTGTAGCCTCTGAGAACCCTGGGCAACTCAAAATTTTCATTTAAAAAGCCCTCCTAGGTGCTTTTCCAAAATTACACTTATTTACAAAAATGCCATTGGCCTTTCGGCAAATTTTTCGAATTGCTCCAACCCCGGTTTCTGGGCAACTCAAGGCTCAAATCCTCATTTTCTATTATTTAAAATTTTATCCAAATTTTATTTGGCCTTGAATCACTCATCTCAGGGGACTTACTTTGAAAACGTGCCCATTTCCATCGTTTAATGAAAACGGGACATTACCGGGAGCATCTTAGGTGTTTCAAGAACTCATTTATACTCTTAATTAGACCTAGGACGCATCACATAAATTCAGAATTTGAAAGGTGCACTAGAAACCCTAGGTTTTGCATCTTTAATTCTAATGGCTAGTTTGTTGTTTTCTTTGCATATTCTTATTCCTCTCCATCAAATACCAAAGAATCATGCTTAGTTGGGCTTGAAAATTAGATTGTCTTAGGGTTCTTAGTGTAGGTCAAAATAAAGAAGAAAGGGACATTAACATAGCTACCATAGAATGCATTTTTACCTTGTTTCCTTGGTTAGTTTGGCTTGAATCTTGCTTTCTCCAAGCTCTTCTCTTCAAATTCGAAAATTCCCCTCTGTTCTTCCTTCAAAACAGCCCTCAAAAATTCAGAAAAATCATGGAGAAGAAGAGGGAAAAAAGAGGAGAAGAGATTGATGGAGAGAAAGCATGAAAAACAAACAAATTTCCATACCTAAAGACTTGAATTTTTCCTCCTTCTTCTCTTCACTTGGTGTGCCACTCTCCTAGGGTTTTCCTTCTGGTTTGGGTCTGGAAAATATGAAGCTAAATGAGGGAGAGTGTGAGGTGCCACGTATATATAGTTAGGGCAAAAGGACTTTTTTAAAAATTCTAATTTTGCCCTTCATACATTGCATTTTCGTTTCTCCTTTGTTTTAGCTCTTTTTTGAGAACTATCTTTTCCATTATAAAATTTAGGTTCCCAATTTAATAAAATGCCTTTAGACTCACTCAATTTGGAGCTAAAACCTTCCTGAACAAACTAGTCAAAGTTTAGGTCAACCGACATTGGAAAACATCCATCAGAGGGGTTTTAACTATCCTGGGACTTTTCATGGTTTTCAGGGCCTCTGAGAACCCTGGAGAACTCAAAACTTTCATTTAAAAAGCCCTCCTGTGTAAATTCCAAAAATTGCTTAAAATTATGAAAATGCCATTACGTTTCGTAGGCTTTTTGTAAAAAATTATTTCTTCATTCTAGCTCTATTTTTCTCTTTGTCTGAGTCTATGATTCTCATTTTTAGGAGTCTAGAATGCTTTTCAAATTTTTTAGGACCATAATTACCTCATCTTGGGGGACTTCCTTTTGTATCCGATAAGTTTCATTCGTTTACGGAGAAACCGTACGTTATGTTTCTCACGTTTTTGGAGAACCAGAAGTTATAATGACAGTAAACTATATTAGTATAAGATGGTAGTTGAATGTTTATGGCTAATTCATTGTCAAACATGGTCCAGATTGAATTTTCTGGCTGGAACTTATTTTTAGTGTAAATTTGACATCTAAAGCTTTCCCAAAAGCTATGGTTTGTGTGATTTTGATTTTTTTTACATTTAGTTATGATTTTTTAAAGTTACCTCTCAAATCTGCCACATGCTATCTAAGAAGAAATAATGGAATTTTGGGGTTTTGAGCTTGAAATGCATGGATTGCTTGATGATTTGAGTTGTTTGTGATTTGTTCCAATGATAAATGGCTAGAGAATATTGTTGGATAATCCAAGGGGCCCACATAACACGAATTGAAGAATTTTACCCCAACGCAATGCGATAAAAGTGTGTTATTTTCATACTTTTCCTCACTTTTTATCTTGTGAATATGCACTAATTGCCCGAAATGGAAGAGTATAATAATAGAAAAATATGTTATTACACTTTGGCTACACAACTCTAATTTATACAAACTCAATAGCTATGGAAAGCTTATAATATTAACTATATGCCTATAAATTTCATAAGCAATGGAGTTCATTTGGCTCCTTAAAAACATGAAAAGTTAAAGCTATGCAGAACGAACAGTGCCAGGGACTAATTTGTAAAATCTGCTAAACTTTGAAAATTTGTAAAATATTCTACAAAGCTCTAAATTCAAATTATTGGCTTATTAGAAAACTTTATTAAGGTTCTAATTGCATGCCAAATCTTAGACCCAAACTAGATTATTTAGGCCACTTTTAATATAAGAGTAATTTAGGTCTTTTAAGACTAAAATTTAGGATTAAAATGGACCAATTAGTGTCTAATTGGATTTCTTCCACTTTGAGCAAATTTCCTTCATCCTAAATGTCATGTCTAACCATTTCATTACATGCAATGAGGCTTGAATCAATATTTGGCCCCTTTGCACCCAAGTATACATGCATCTATCATGGTACCATATATGCAAGACTACACAAAATGATCATATTTCATTACCAACCATCATATTACAAAGTGCTTTAACTTATACATATAGTTTCATCATAAACATGGATTTTATACTTCATTTTACATCACAGCCCATTAATAATAATAAAATAGTGTCATACTAATACATACATCAAAGTTTACTACACATAATGTCTCTAATACATCAATTCTCATATTTAGGCCCTTCTAACATCCTTATCTTTGTTTAGTCACCCTGAAATGGTTAGTGGGAGCATATAGATGAGACTTTAGGAAGAATCTCAGTAGCTTATCTCAACCAATCAATGCACACATGAACACAATGAAAAAATGCTAGCGGTGCAATAATGCCATTCATAAGCCTCATGAAATTCAAATGTAACTTTTAACATTTAAACTCATTCTCTAATAAGCCATGGCATCAGTTAGGCTTAACAAATCTCAACTTGACACTAGGGAAGAGCTACTACGCTCAATTCCATGCCTTAGGAACCTAGGAGCATAAAAGCATATCAATCTCATACATAAAACTCATTAGGGAAGTCATACTAAAACATATCACATGAATACATAAAACAACCACACATGCAAGTATTTCAACTCATTCAAGCATTCATAAGTATGCAAGAAAGGGAGATAGAACTACCTTGAAGCTTGTAGAAACAAAAAATGCCACTAACCCACGTCTTGGTTTACTTATTTTGGTTCTTCTTGGCTTGACACTCATAATTTGGTGGGTTTGAACTATCTTGGCTTACAAACATCAATCCACAAAGGCAAAATGATCCATTAGAGTCTATTCTAGGTTCTATTATCTTCATTTAAACTCATTATAATCTAACATGGAGTTTATGACTATTTTAGGTCTAAAAACAAGTAAACCTTGGTCTTCCATTTTCGAATCCGCAAACTCTTGCTTACTATAAGTCTTATAAATCCAAAGAAACTTATTTGAATTATCATGTGTTTGGTTATAAGGGTTTAAGACTAACTTGCTTCTTTAATCCACTTTAGGTCCTAAAAGTTCAACTTTTATTCTAGGGTTCCTAAATTCAATCCAATGCTTTGCTAATTATTTATTCATCATATCTAAGTCTCCAAACTCATTAGAATCCAAGAAAGCACTCCCTAAGTACTCTCTTTCCACCTTGGTTGAACTTGCACACTTATGGAAGCCTATTGGAGTTTTACTTTTTCCCTTTGGGAATTTAATGCATGTATACATTCCTTGGTTGCTCTTTAACCTAATTGTACTTTCACATGACTTCAATTAGGCTCCTAGGGTTCCATAGTTCCTTAAGTGTAAATAAAACCCTAATTTCACTATCTTGAATTTTAATACTTTTCAATTGGTTCCAATGGTATAATCTAATTCCTCATGCCCCAAAAACCTTGTTTCTATTTTGCTATGGCCAAAATTCATCTCCCTTTATATAGTTTTAAGCTTGGTCAAACATGAAGGAGAAAGGGAGACAAGGAGAAGCAAGTTTTCTAGCCATGAAACATACCTTATCTTAAAGTCTTTTTAAAAGCATAATTTAGTGCTATGCTTGGCTTCCTCAAATTCTCTCCCTCTTACAAGAAATTAGCTAAAAAAATGCTCCTTTCAAGAAGCTAAAACCACTCAGAGAAAGCACTTAAAGAGGAGAATAAAGTTGGTGAATTAAGAGGTTTTGGAGAAAGGCTAAGGTTCTTGGCCTAAATCCACCATTTCTCACTTCTAAAGTCAAAATTAGCTAAGGTGATTGTTATACAACTTAATCTTCTTCTCTTTCTCTTCAATTGAACCTGATTGGTTTCTCACTTGAAACATTTCCACCCATACCCAAAATCTGAAACTTGTTGTTTGGTGTTTTTATAGTGGAATTTTGGAGGTTGAAGTTAGAGGTGTTGTTAGGTAAGTATAAACTCCTCATTTTGATGCATTTTTTGTTAGTTTAAGACCCCCATAGTTGACTTGTAGTATAAGTATTAATGTTGTATGGGTTTATCTAGGATTTAAGGTGATACTTTAAAGTTATTGGTGGAGGAAACATCAAATCCAAAATTGGAGACTTGTAGTGGCTGGGTAAGTGTTCTCTAGGTAGCCATTAGTATTTTAACTCTTTGGGTACCTATTTGCTGCTATAAATTGATGAGTAAGAATAGTAATGGTTTGATTTTGTGTTCATAAGCTAAGTAGCATTGTTATAGCCTTTCAAGGAATTATCTACAAGTGAGGTAACCAGGGTTAATGTTAAATTTCATGCATATGTCTACTTTAATTTTATATGTGCTGTACATGTATAATTTTGAAATGCATAATGAATGGTTGGCTATCTAATATATTGTGTTTGGACCTTGTGAGTCCATGGTGGAGATGTGGTGCAACTGCCACTTGTAACACCATAAATTTCTAGCTTGTCTCATGTTATTTCCATACCTTACACCATGCATCTCACAAGGAAGCAAGAAAATGGCATTAAAAATAACAAATAAATTTTCACTATATAGCGGATAATTTTTTTATTCAGTGTGCTGAGGACCATATGGACTCATCCATCTCATTCTTATATTTAATTACACAAATAAAACTCATAACTATCTCAAAAAGTGGCCTAGAACTCGTGCAAGTGGATGGAATACATAAAAACACTAGGTGCAGCCTCGGCCAGAATTTCCAAGTTACTGCCATAAACTTTGAAAAATCATAATTAATTCTCAAAAGATCAAACTTATGCACACTTTACAATTATAGAAATCTATAGATGTCTATGTTATTTAAAAATATATCCAGACCACAACAGGAGCTGCTAGCTATCAAAAATTGATGGAACAGTACCAAATGTCGATGATCGTTATTAGTACTATCCTCCAACTTCAAAAATTCATATCTCCTTGCTCAGAGGTTCAATTGGGGTGATCTTAATGGCCAGAGAAATCTTATCATTTCTAGTTTATGTTTATAAAATTTCATGAGCATTGGACATCATTCGATCCTCCAATGACACAGCGCAAGTTACTGACTATATGAATAGTGTCTACATCAGTTTAGCAGAAAAATGACAACTTTAAAAATTCATAATTAATTCCATAGAGCTCCAAATAATCTGGTTTTTGGCTTCTCAAAAAATCTCTAGACAAGATCTATATTTGTGCCAAATTTCATGGGCAAATTCGTTCATTTGGATAGATCTTGACATCGAGTTGCAAAATGCCTCATTTTGTGTCTTATAAGGGGTCCAAATGGTCCATTTTCAGTTCTAAGGCAACTATGACCATTTGAGCACGTGAGAATACACCAAAATAACTTTCTAAACTTGTCTCAAAGGTTCATAAACCTAAAAATTGAAAACTCACTCTCTCACCCCATGCCATACACAAGATTACACATGCTTCACATTGCCATCCAAGGTTCAAAACTACATTATCATTCATTTGGCATCAAACCTCATACATACATCAAATATATGAGTAATTGCACATGTTCAAATGATTGTATAATAATTCCATCATAATATTACATCATATGTCATTTGTATGGTTACAAAAGAGACAAAACTAAGCACTTTGTTGTTAAGATTTCATCTCCCAACTTGGTGGCTTCCATTACCTTGCTCATTTGGTCCACCTAGCATGTTAAGACATTAGGGAGGAGGGATTAAGATTCAAAGAATCCTAATAGCTCATCTCCCTTTCAATCATACATAAAGAATGCAATTCAAGTCTTAAAAATGCATGTATGAGCATAATGAAATGTATGATCATTCAAGAAGCATTCTTGCATTTGAACAAGTCATACAAAGCATACATAGGCTTGCCAAGTAAGTGGATTAGCGTCACCCACATTCTTTGAGAGATTTTGACTCAATCTCACTCTTGGGAGACTCTTTACTTTGTTTCAACCATTTTCAAGGGTTCTTGGCTTATCCTTATCATGGCTAAGGGTTCTTGGCTTATCCTCATCATCGCTAAGGGTTCTTGGCTTCACCACACTAAAGCAAACCCAAGCAAACATACTAGGTATCATTTGAAAACATATTATGACATCATGGTACCATGAAATATAAGTGCAACATTCAGTCCTTCCGTAAACGTGAGAAACGCAATGTTCAGTTTCTCTGTAAACATAAAAAAGAGGCCAGATACAAACAAAAGGAAGTCCCTGAAATAGAAGGAATTGGGGCCAACTAAAATTATGATAAAATTTTAAATATTAGAAAATGAGGATTTGAGCCTTGAGTTGCCCAGAAATCAAGGCCAGAGTGATTCGAAAAATTTGTCAAAATGTCAGTGGCATATTCGTAAATATGGGCACTTTTTGAAAAACACACAGGAGGGCTTTTTAAATGAAAGTTTTTCATTATAAAATTTAGGTTCCCAATTAAGAAAATTACTTTTGGAATCACTCAAATCGGAGCTAAAACATTTTTGAACGAACAAGTCAAAATTCAGGTCAATTGACGTTGGAAAACATCCACCAGAGGGGTCTTAACTATCCCAGTGCTTCCCATAGTTTTCAAGGCATCTAAGAACCCCAAAGAACTTAAAACTTTAATTTAAAAAGCCCTCCTGTGTGAATTCCAAAAATTGCCCAAAATTACGAAAATGCCATTACGTTTCGTAGGTTTTTCGTAAGAAATTGTTTCTTCATTCTAGCTCCATTTTTCTTTCCGTTTGAGACTGAGATTCTCATATTTAGGAGTCTAGAATGCTTCCCAAATTTTTTGGGACTATAACTATCTCATCTTGGGGGACTTTCTTTTATATCTGGTGAGTTTTGTTCGTTAAAGGAGAAATTGTACATTACGTTTCTCATGTTTTCTTTCATTTTCAGAGAACTAGATGTTACAGGTTGCACCTTAGAAATGAGAGATTTCCTAATAAAAGGAAGTCCAAGCTTATGCCACAAGGAGATGGACCTTTCCGAGTATTAGAAAAAATCAATAATAATGCTTACAAGATTGATTTACCAAGTGAGTATGGCATAAGTACTACTTTCAATGTTTCTAACCTTTCTCCTTGTTTTAGTGAAGATTTTGAAGAGTCGAGGATGAATCCTTTTCAAGAGGGGGAGGATAATATGAACCAAGTTCATGAAGATGCTAATTCAAAATCTTCAAATGATCCTTAGCATATTGCAATTGGACCTATTACAAGGACGAAGGCTAAAAAACTTAAAAAAACATTGAGTGGACTTGTTCAAGAGATTTGGACCAAGCAAAGTTTTGATAAATCTGGTTCAAGTATTAATCAAAACATCCTCAACATTATTTGGACTAAAGATGGAGCTATTAGAGCTAATTTGGGTTAGAATGTTGTTAATTAAAGAGTTTGGACTAAGAGCTATATTTTGGATTAACTCATTTGGGCCTAAATAATAATATTATGAGCTTAAATGCTAACTTCTATAAGCTTTATATATTTGGACAAAAATTAAAATTAATTAGGCAGATTATCTTTCCTTTTCTATTTTTAAAAAGATTTGATTTTGTATTCCTATTTTTAGGTCTTTCAATTAGGATTATATAGTTAGTTTCCTACTATTCCTCCAATAGATAGGTTTAGGTTACACTATAAATACATGTATTATGCATCCATTGGAATAAGATTGGAAGTAATAGAATTTATTCTGAGTGTTTCTTTAATTGTGAGAATATTATCTTTTCTTTGCTCTTGTGAAACTTTTGTTTTGTCAACCTATCCTTAGGTTGGTGATTCAAGTTCATAAAAGCCCTCAATTTGTGCTTCGACCTAAGTGTGTCGTTGTATGGGTTAGTTCATCATGTTCGTGGTTAGGCGCATTGTCTAAGTAGCAGGTCAACATTCTTATAACATTGGTTGGCTATTTGCTTCTGTCGAGTCTCAAACCATCATCTATCTATCAACCTACGTCGTGAAGATTGGCCCACTCCTTGATTTGGTATCATTTAGTCCACTAACTCTGGGCCTATAGGGCTCCTCTCCCTAAGCTTAACCTAACATACTAGGGATCTACACTTCCTCCCATATAATGCCTTATATGGTGCCATCTGAATACTAGCATGATAACTATTATTATAGGCAAACTCTGTTAAAGGCAAATAGGTATCCCAATTACACTTTAGCTTTAAAACATAAGCCCTCAACATGTCTTTTACGGTTTGGATGATTCTGTTTGTTTGACCATTTGTTTGAGGGTGATAGGATGTACTAAATCTTAACTTAGTTCTTAGGGTATCCTACAATGATCTCTAGAAATTCAAGGTGAATCTAATATCCCTATCTGATACTATGCTCTTAGGTACACCATGTAACCTCATTACTCCCTGATTTATAGCTAGGGTAATCTATCTAAGGTCTAAATAGCTTTCATTGCTAGAAAGTGAGCTGACTTTGTTAATCTATCTACTATCACCCATATGGCATCATACCCTGATGATGTCCTAGGTAAGCCCATGATAAAATCCATCGCTACGCTATTCCATTTCCACTTAGAGATATCTAGGGACTGAAGTTACCAAGCGGGCCTCTAGTACTCTATCTTAACTTTCTAACATAGTAAACATCAGGAATGTATTGTGCTATATTTATTTTCATCCCAGGCCACCAAAACATTTTCTTTAAATCATGATACATCTTGTTACTGCCTGAATGAATGGTGTATTTACTTTTGTGTGCCTTTTCTAATATCTTTTCTCTCAATCCAGACTCTTTAAGCATACATAACCTATTTATATACCTCATTATTCCATCTTCAAACAAATTAAAGTCTGGCACACCACCTTGGGACATTTGGCTCTAATATTACTTGCATACTCATCTTCTTGCTGAGCTTCTTTTTCTGACTCCTCAGGTCACTCTGTATTCGAGTTTCACTCATTAACAATTTCCTTGAATGCACCTGACAAGAGAGATTCATCTGAACCTCTTAATCAATTCCTACTCTCTCAACATCGTATGGGCCATGTGTATGGATTTTTTAACACCCCAAAATTAATTAAGGCAGTAATCGTTGATTTGGACTAATTAAGAATAATTATTATGGAATAATTAGGTAAGTTATATGCATAAGAGTTCATGGAGAAATAAATAATTAATGTAAGTTTAAGATTCAATTGGATTAAAACTTAATTTAGGCCTATAATTAATTTAAGTCATGGATAAAAACTAATGGAGGCCTAATATTCATTAGTGCAGACCCAATGTGTTATTGGACCCTTTTTAGCTTGGCCTAACTTGTATTTAACTCTTGTAACCATAGAATCCAAGGCCCGACAAAGCATAGGTTTGAACCCACTTAGATTTTTGGCCTTTGGGTCAGACTAAAAGCAATATTTGGTTCTCTGAAAATGAGAGAAAATGTGAGAAACGTAACGTACGATTTCTCTGTAAATGAATGAAATACAAAAAGAAGTCCCCTGAAATGACTTAGTTAAGGTCCTAAAAAATTTGGCAAGCACTCTAGACTCCTAAAAATGAGAATCTCAGGCTGAGACGAAAAGAAAAATGGAGCAAGAATGAAGAAATGAATTGTGATGGAAGATTGACGAAATATAAAAGCATTTGTCATTTTGAACAAATTTTAGAATTCTCACAGGAGGCCTTTTCAAATGAATGTTTAAGTTCTCCAGGGTTCTCAGAGGGCCTGAAAATCATGGGAAGCCCCAAGACAGTTAAAACCCCTCCGATGGATGTTTTTCAATATTAGTTGACCCAAACTTTAACTAATTTGTTCATAAAGGTTTTAGCTCCAATTTAAGTGATTCCAAAGGCATTTTATTGAATTGGAAAACTAAATTTTATGATAGAAAAGATGGTTCTCAAAGATGAGTTAAAATGAGCCCAAATGGAGTAAACAGGTGTGTAGGGGCAAAATGGTCATTTTGAAAAATTATAAAAGAGGCTTCTTAAGTAAGATTACACCTCATCACCTTCTCTAAGCTTCCATTTACATAAAAATGGACCACAATGGTCATTATGGAATTTAAGGATTTAGTTGCACCTAGGCTAAGATGAAGCTTCCTAATAGTAATTTAAGTTGTCTAAGAGTATATATGAGTTCCTAAGGTTCCAAGAGAGCCTCCCATATGCTTCTCCTATCAAAGAAATTAAAATAACTCCATTGGTGCCATATGGAAGCATAGCCTCAACCAAGGAGGGTTCACACACCTAGGGAGTGTTTTAATTCCTTCCAATATTAGTTTTGCATCATGTATGATGGGAGAGTATGAGAGGAAGCCTTGGAAAATTTTTAGAAACCATAGATAGTGAAATGGTATCATAGGATCCATATTATGTCTTAAAGAAGCAACACCTAACTAGGCTCCTTGATTTGATTGCGTGATGACTCTAAAAGGCTTAAAAGGGGTCAAGAATCATAGATAAATGGAGAGAATGGAGCCAAGATGATGTTTTCTTAAGGTTGCTTCATTAAGTGCATTTTGGAACCATAAAAGAGCCTTATGAGTTACCTAGTTTTTCTAATGAATGTGTGGCCTTAAAGTGTGATTCAAGAGTATAATTGGCTTCCATATGATGTGTCCTAGCCAAGAGAAATGATGTTTACCTCCTTGTGTGTGTGAGGTCAAGGGAGAGGACTCAAGACTCATGGAAAAATTGTATGAATGCAAGCAAGGTAGCTCTCTGCACCTTCTCTCTTACATGAATGTATGCTTACTTTGTCTTTGAATGTGTGTATGTGTGTTTTAAGCCATGAAAAGTATTCTAAGATGATTTCATATGCCATGGTACCATAATGATAGATTATATTTCTAAGTGATGGTTATGATGCTTGCTTTGGTTTGCTTGAGTGTGGTGAAACTAAGAACCCTTAGCCATGGTGAGGATGAGCCAAGAACCTTTAAGATTGGTTAAGATAAAGAAAAGAGTCTCCCAAAAGTGAGGTTGACTCTCAAGAGTAAGATTGAGTCAAAAACCTCTTAAAGAAATGGGTGAGGCTAATCCACTTACTTGGCAAGCCTATGTATGCTATGTATGACTTTTTCAAATGCCAAGAATGCTTCTTGAATGATTGCACATGTCAATATGCTCATGTATGTATTTGTAAGACTTTTTTTGTATCTTTTATGTGTGATTGAAAGGAAGATGAGCTATTGGGATTCTTTGAATCTTGTTCCCTCCTCTCTAATGTCTTAACATGCTAGGTGGACCAAGAGAACAAAGAAATGGGAGCCAACCACTTAAATGATGAGAGTATGACATTGAAGTGTATGGAATTTGCTTCTTTAAGGCCATACAAGTGGTAAATATTGTAACCTATCATTCTATATGACTTATGACCTCTTGAGCATGTGTAATTATATTAATATGTTAAGTATAAATGAGAGATAAGGTTATATATATAGAAATGTGCAATTTGGACATGTAATGGCAAATTAGTATTATGGAAATGTATGTATAAATGGAAGTGAAATAGCCAAATTAAGATGTATGAGGTTTAGGACCACTTGGGTTGTTCATAGAAGTCATATTCATACTTTTAAACTTGCCCAAGAGGTGCCAAACACCAAGAAAGACCATTTGGGCACACTTGGTATCTTATATGGTGTAAAAATTAACTATATTGCAATTGGAAACCTATACTAGTTTTTATCCAAATGAGTTCTTCTTGATTAAATATTTTGCATGCATTTAGAACTTGTTGAGATCTTTTTGGGGAGCTAAAGTGCAAAATTTTCGGAGGTCTATGGAATATTTAATGAATTTTCAAAGTTAGAAAATTGGCTCATGGTACTATTCACAGTAGTCTGAAAATGAATTCTGTCAGTTACGGGGCAAATGATGTCCAATTGCCATGAAATATTATAGGGAAAACCTAGACACACCCAGTGACTTGTGCCTACTAGAAGCACCCCATTTGGATATCTAGAGAGAGAGATATGAATTTTTAAAATTTTTACCCAATAATAGGCATTCAAACTGACCTCAGGTATTGTTTGATTAGTTTTCAATGTCTAGATATGCCTGAACTAGTCTAAAGTTATTTTTCTCCTCTATCTAACATCTGTAGCTTTCCAGATTGGTATCATTTGTATAGATTGGAATTTTTTGTAATTAATTAGACATTTTTGAAGTTTATAGCAGAAAGCTATGATAGTACTAGTAGCCAGTCAGACCTCTATACCTTTTCGAATGTCAAACGTCTTCTGTGTTGTGTTTCATAGCCTAGACATATTTTTGGCATAAAGTACACATGTGTAGCTTTCTAGAATAACAAAGAATGTATGATTTCAATTTTTTAGAATTAGTTATGATTTTTCAAAGTTGGTGACAGAAAAGGGAAAATTCTGGTCGAAATGAAAACTATGAATTTTATGCATTCCCTTGCCTTGCACAAGCTCTAGGAGAATTTTGGTGATGGAAATGAGTTGTATCTATGTAATTAAATATGAGAATGTGATGTACAAGTTCATATGGTCCACAGGACACAATGAAAAATTTATACGCGACGCAGCACTAAAGAAATTCATTATTTTAATGTCATTTTTCTTGCTCCTTCATGAAATGCAAGATGTAAAGCATGAGAATAGCATAAAATAAGCGAGAAAATTATGGTGTTACATTTATTGGTATCAGAGCAAAGTTCCAGGCTCTCTCAGGTTAGATTTGGCTTAAGGAAGTGGTAACAAGGTATGTAAAGGTTTATATAGTTATGTAAAGCCTTATATGAGACATTTTGGTTGTTTGTGTAACACCATAACTTCTAACTCATCATATCATATATATACATGCCTCACAGCATTATATTCATGAAGATACAAGGCAAAAGGGGAAAACTAGTGACTTTCTTTGCATTGCGTTGTACTTAAAAATTCCATTCAGTGTCACGTGGACCGTGTGAGTTCATTCTATACATTCTCACATTTAAATACATCAATACAAATCATTTCCATCTCAAAATCATGCTTACAACTCATAGAAACCGAAATGGAGCTCAAAATAATTGAGTATATTTTCAACTAGATTTGGCCTCTTTTCTGGTCAAACTTTGGAAAATCATAACTAATTGTAAAAAACTCAAAATCATGCAATCTTAGTCATTATGGGAAGCTATGGATGTCTAATTCACACTAAAAATACTCCCAGACTATAACATTCATCACAAAGGGCATTTGACATCCAAAAATGCCCAGAGGTCGCTGCTGCCTGGGTTGCTATTTTAGATTACTGATACAAATTTCTAAAATTCATAACTAACTCTATAAAAATTAAAATCACACAAATTTGGTCATTATGGAAATATAAAAACATAAAATTTATGTTAAAAATAATTCTAGAATGGAACAAATACGTTTAGCTATTGGAAATCTATGGAACAATGACTGGACTCCTGGGACGCCACTACTACTGACAGCAAACTTCAAAAATGCATAACTCTTTGCTCAGACCTCCAAATGAGGTGATATCAGTGGCCACAGAAAGCTTATGACCTCTAGTATATGGATGTAAAATTTCACAAGCATTAGACACCAGTTGTCCATCATATGACACAGAATGAAATTCTGCTAGTGTAGACAGTGCACATACTAAAATCTATAGAAAATCCCAACTTTGAAAATTCATCGAATATTCTCTAGACCTCCAAAAATTATGTTCTTTAGCTTCCTAGAAAGATATAAATGAGACCTAATTGCATGCCAAATCTCAGATCAATAATAGCTCATTTGGCTAAAAATCAAGGCATGATTCCATTATGGTTAAATTTGGATCCATATGAGGTACCAAATTTGCCAAATGGCCTTCCCTTCATTGTGGCACCTTTTGGGCAAGTCTAAAAGTATGTTTGAGACTTGTGTGAGCTGCCAAAATGGTCCCAACCCTCATGCATCTTATTTTGTTCTTTTAACCCATACTTATGCACATTTCCATAAACTCATTCATGAAGTTATCCTTACCATAAATGCTCAATTCACATTCCATTATTTACATAACACATATTCTCATTTCTACATCATAGAATAGCATAATTACATGTGTCTCAAGGGTCAAATGTCATTTACAATATTCATATACATCATTGAACATCATTATGGTTCCATAAAGCAAAAACTAGACATATGAATGTCAATCTCCTTCCTCTAGTGTTGTTGGCTCCCATTGGCAAATCCATTTGGTTCACCTAGCATATGAGATCATTGGAAAGGAGGGAATGAGATTCAAAGAATCCCAATAGCTCCTCTCCTATTCAATCATACATAATATGTGCAAAGCAAGCTTTACAAATGCATACATGGAAAAGATGGAAGTCATGGACATTTTCAAAGCAAACTTGGCATATGAACAAATCATACAAGACATTCAAGAGCTCACCAAGTGTTTGGATTGGCCACACACTTCTTCTCATGGATTTTGGACTTGCCTCACCCATTCTTTAGGAGCTTTGGACTCAACCATACTCTTGGGAGCCAACTTTGCTTTTGGGAGACTCTTTACTTTGTCTCAATCAAGCTCAAGGGCTCTTGGCTTATCTTCACCAAAGGGAAGAGTTCTTGGCCTCTCTACACTCAAGCAAACTTATATAACCATCATGAAACCATTTAAGAACATAACATGGCATCAAGGATCATGGCATATAAAGGCATGCTAGCATACTTTTTATAGCTTGAAAATGCACATACACACATTCTAAAACAAGCTAAACACACATCCATGCATGAGAGAAGGTGGAGAGAGCTACCTTGTGTACACTCACACACTTTTTCCTTGAAATTCAAGCCTTCTCTTTCGGCCACACACCCACAAATTGGTGGAGATGGTTTCTCTTGGCCTAGATACAATTTATAGGAGCCAATTAGGTTCATGAGACATATTCTAAGGCTACATAACTTAGTGAAACACTAGATTGCTCTATAGGCTCTATTATGGTCCATAATTGCACCTAATGAAGCAACACCCCTCAAATGATTTCTAGGCTCTATTCTTTCCTTTCAAATATGATTCTTGACTCCTTTTAAGCCTCTTGGAGTTATCACACAATTAAAACAAAGAGCCTAGCATCATGTTGCTTCTTTAGGTCATAATATGGAACCTAAGGCACCAAATCACTTTCTATGAGTTCTAAATTTTTTCCAAGGCCTCTCCTTATTTTCATTTATCAAATATGACTCAAGAATGGCCTTAGAAAAATTTAAAACTCTCCCTAGCTAGGAGAACCCATCTAGGCCGGGGCTATAAAGCATATTAGGTTCCATGGAGCTTTCTTTGTTTTCTCACGGGAAGAAGCATATCGGGAGCCTCTTAGGGATCTTGGGAGCTCATTTAAACTCTTCTTTAGGCCTAGGAATCATCATACAAAATCAGATTTTACAAGGTGTAATTGAAACCCTAGAACTTGCATCTTGAAATCTAATGGTTTTGTTAATTCCCCTTGCATATTCTTAATCACCACACCTTTTTTCCTTAGATTCATGCTTGGTTCTGCCTAAAAATCATCTCCTCCTAGGGTTTTCTCAGGTGGGGCGAAATGGTGGAGGAGGGAACCAAAGATGACAACCATAGGAAGAGAAATTACCTTGTTTTCATGCTTTTTCTCACTTGAATCTTGTGTTCTTTGAGCTCCTCTCTTCAAATCCGAATTTTCCCCTCAATTTCTCCCTTAAATCAGATTTATAAACTTCATTATAAGCATAGGAAAGAAAGGGAAATGGAGAAGGAGAGGTTTGGAAAGGAGAAAGCATGAAAAACCATGAAATTCCTTACCTTTTCCTTACTTTTTCTCCTCCTTTCTTCTCCTCCATGGTGTGCCTAAGAGAGCTGGTGTTTTTTCTGGTTTTTGGGCATAATGGGTCGTGCAAATGGAGAGGAGAAGAAATAAGAAACTTAAAGTGTGTTCAAGAAGCTTCCACTTTCTCAAAAATTCTAATTTTGCCCTTCTTTTTTGGCATGTTCATTTCTCCTTCGTTTTCACTCCTTTTTTAGAACTGTCTTTTGCATTATGAAATTTAGGTTCCCAATTTAGTAAAATGCCTTTGGAATCACTCAAATTGGAGCTAAAACCTTCCTTGAACGAATCAGTCAAAGTTCAAATCAACTGACATTAGAAAACGTCCATCGAAGGAGTTTTAACTGTCCCAAGGCTTTCCATAGTTTTTAGGGCCTCTAAGAACCCTGGAAAACTCAAAAATTTCATTTAAAAAGCCTTCCTCTGTGAATTCCAAAATTTTCTCAAAATGATGAAAATGCCTTTATATTTCGTTAAGCTTTCGTCAAAATTTGTTTCTTCATTCTAACTTTATTTTTCTTTCTGTCTGAGGCTGGGATTCTCATTGTTAGGAGTCTAGAATGCTTCTTAAATTTTTTGGGACCTTAACTACATCAGCTTGGGTGACTTCCTTTTGTATTCAGTGAATTTTGTTTATTTATGGAGAAACCATACGTTACATTTCTCACGTTTTCTCTGGTTTTCAGAGAACTAGATATTACAATATGAAGATAGTTTGTGGGTATGTTTATGTTAAGTGAGTTGTCGAATGACCTTAGAGTAGTTATTGGGCATTGGGGAAGGTTGGCCTCTAGAGTAACTTAAGCAAAGCTAAGTGATCTGACAGTTGGAGCTCTATGAGATATGATAGCTTGCCGGGATCAGTAGCAAACCCTAGGTATGAACGATGAGGAAAGATCTCATTGATATGAAGAGGCTTTCCAGAGAGAGAGTATGGGAGGCCTAATTCTCCCTGGTAGTTATACTCAAACCATTCCAAGATGTCTTGCATAATGCAAAGACGAGTAAAGATGTAGCGTGGTATGTGTAACACCATAATGTCCTAACTTATCTTATGCCATTCTCATACTTCACATCATGCATTCTATGAAGGAGCAAGGAAAAAGGACATAAAATAATAAATTTCTTAGCGTTGCACTATGCATAAATTTTTTATTCAGAGTCCCGTGGGCCATATGGACTCATGTATCATATTCTCATATTTAATTATATGAATACAACTCATTTGCATCATAAAATGTGGCCTATAACTCATGGAACTCAAAGGAAAGCTTAGAATATTCATACATATTTTTAGCCAGAATTTGACTCTTTTCTAACCAAATTTTGGAAATTCATAACTAACTTTAGAAAAATTGAAATCATGCATTATAGAAAGCTACGCATGTCTACTTCATAGAAAAAATATGCCTAGACCATAACATCCATCACAGAGGACGTTTGATATCCGAAAAGGTCCAGAGGTCAAGCTATCCACTGGTTCTGTCATAAATTACTACAACAAAATTTGAAAATATCTAATTAATTCCACAAAAATCCAATCTATGAAAATGATATCAATCTAGAAAGCTATGGATGTCAGCTAGAGGGAAAAATAACTCTAGAGCAGCTTAGGCACGCCCAGACCTCAAAATTCAATGGAACAGTAACTGAGGTCGGGTGAAGCTCTTTATACGAGGTAAAATCTTTAAAAATTCATATCTTCCTTTCTAAACCTCCAAATGAGGTGATTCTAGTTGGCACAAGTCTCTAGGAATATCTAGTTTTTGTATAAAATTTCATGAAAATTCGACATCATTTGAGCCCTACGTGATAGATTTCATTTTCGGACCAAATGAATAGTGCATCAGACTAAAATCAAAAAATTTGCCAACTTTGGAAATTCATCAAATATTTTGTAGACATTTAAAAGTTGTGTTATTTAGCTTTTCAAAAAGCTCTCAGCAAGCTCTAATTGCATGCCAAATATCAGAATAAGAAGAGTTCATTTGGATAAAAAGTGACATAGGGTTCTATTATAGTCAATTTTGGCTCCATATGGGATATCAAAATGTCCAAATGGCTTTCCTTGGGGTTTGGCACCTCTTGGGCAAGTCTAAAAGTATAATTAAGACTTATGTGAGCTGTCCAAATGGTCCCAAACTCCATGCCTCTCATTTTGGCTATGTCACATGCAATTATACACATACTTCCATAATGAAAACTTGTCAATACATAACCAAAATGTGCATATTCATACATACAACTTTAACTCTCATTCATACATCACTTATCAACATAATTACACATGTTCAAGAGGTTATAGGTCATATACAACCATAGATGACAATATTTGCCACCTTGATGGCCTTAAAGAAACAAATTTCATTCATTTCAATGTCATACTTTTATCTCACAAGTGGTTGGCTTCCATCTCCTTGCTCTCTTGGTCCACCTAGCATGTTATAACATTGGAGAGGATGGGACGAGATTCAAGGAATCCCAATAGCTCATCTCCCATTCAATCATACATAATGGATGCAAACAAGTCTCATAAATGCATGTATGGTTATGTTGACATATGCAAACATTCAAGAAGCATTTTTATCATTTGAGAATGTCATACATAGCATACAAAAGCTTGCCAAGCAAGTGGATTGGCCTCACCCAATGTCTTGTGGGTATTGGACTTGCCTCACCTATTCTTTAAGAGATTCTTGGACTCAACTATACTCTTAGGAGCCTATCTTGCTTTTGGGAGACTCTTTGCTTTGTCTCAACTAATCTCAAGGGTTTTTGGCTCATCCTCACCATGGTTAAGGGTTTTTGGCCTCACCATACTCAAGCAAACCCAAGCACACATCAAAAATATCATATAAGAGCATATTGCAACATCATGGCACCATAGAATGAAAGTCATGCTAAAACACTTTTCATGGCTTAAAAATATACATACATACATTCAAGACAAGCTAAGCACACATCCATGCATGAGAGAAGGTGGAAAGAACTACCTTATACACAACTACACACTTTTTCCTTTGAATCCAAGCTCACCTTTTTAGTCGCACACACACAAAAGTGTGGGAAAGTTTTGTCTTGGCCTAAACACAATTTATGAAAGCCAATTGGGTTCATGAACTCAATTCTAAGGGTATACAATTTGCTTAGACACTAGGTTAGCTTATAACCTCATTATGGTTCTATAATTGTATCTTATGAAGCAACTATTGGAGATTGTGCCTTAGGCCAATCATTGTATTGCGAACATTGTTTATTATTACGAAATAAGAGTTTGCTTTTTATTATATTATTATATTATTTGCATATTTATATATAATAATATCCATGGATAAATCATTTTTTGAATTATCCAAAATGTCCCTAATCAATCATCCTTGTGGGAACAACGATGAATTAAGATTAGTATGATTTTGATTGATTAAGTGTTAATCATATATGATGATATGAATCAAAATCATAGGCGTGTGTTAGAGAACAGGATGCTGGATAGACCCGTCATGAGATAAGTTACATAGATTAGGTCATAAATTTATCTCATATATAACTATGTCATTGATCCCTTGGACCTGAGATCACCATAGATTCCTACATGAAGGACATTGTACTTTGGCATAGTCTAATGTCACCTTTAACTGGGTGATTATAAAGACTATGATCAGGTATAATGAAATTCATGCAGAAGAAGATGAGTGGTCAAGATGGAATTTGTCCCTCTAATTAATAGAGAGAGATATCTCTGGGCCCCTCGATGAGTGTGACTGAGAAATGCATGGCCATGCTCAAATGGAAAGGGTTCCATCTTATATCAGTCTGCTCGGAGATCGAGAAAGTTATGATCGAGCAAGTTGAGAATGACATTTCCATGTCTCATACTCGATCTAGATATCGGGTGACAAAAGGGATATGATAGGGTTATAAGATAGGTTGCATCGGATCACCGATCCCGTATGATTTGGGTAGTCACAATGTCTTGCTAGAGGCCGCTTGTGATTTGTGGGTCAAACAATGTAGTTGGCCCACTGCCAACATCATATGGGCTTGCAGGGCCACACATAAGAACGGACTAACTCGAACTAAAATGTCCACATTCATTGAATCAGAAATGTGTCTAGATTCAATGAATATCTAGGATGGAGGAATTATTTTTATATATATATATAAATAATTAAATTCGAAATATATTATATATATATATTATATTTGATATTATATATATATATATATGGATTAATTGAAATTTGATTCTATCAGATAGATTTAAATTTAAACTAATCAGATAATTTAAATTTAAACTAATCAGATAATTTAAATTAAGCTCTAGATATTGTTAGTTTAAATTTAAACTATAGGATAGATTTGAATTTAAACTAATAGATATATTTAATTAATTTTGATTAATTAAATATATCTGAAACTCTAGTCTATAAATAGGGGTTTCTATATCAGAAAAAGATGACTAAGGCACCTTTCACTGGACACAGTGAGCGGGCCACTGACTTATTGGGTCTAGTACATACTTATGTATGTGGTCCACTAAGTACAACTACTAAAGGAGACCACTTGTACTTCATTACTTTTATAGATGACTATAGTAGATATGATTACATCTATTTAATGAAACACAAATCTGAAGCTTTTGAAATGTTCAAAACATTTCAAAATGAAGTACAAAATCAGCTTGGCAAATCTATTAAAGCACTTCGATCTGATCGAGGTGGTGAATATTTAAGCCAAGAGTTTATTGACCATCTTAGAAATTGTGGCATTGTCTCACAATTAACCCCACCAGGAACACCACAATGGAATGGCATTTCTGAACGAAGGAATCAAACCTTATTAGATATGGTTCGATCCATGATGAGTCAAACGGATCTTCCACTATCCTTTTGGGGCTATGCATTAGAAACAGCTGCGTTTACACTAAACCGTGTTCCATCTAAGACCGATTGAAAAGACACCATATGAGATATGGATTGGGAAAAAGCCCAGTTTATCTTTTCTTAAGATTTGGGGATGCGAGGCATATGTTAAGCAACAGGCTTCAGATAAGTTAGCACCCAAATCTATAAAATGTCTTTTTATGGGTTATCCTAAGGAAACTAAAGGATACTACTTCTACAACCCCACTGACAACAAATTATTTGTTGCTCGAAATGGTATCTTTTTAGAAAGAGAATTCATCTCTAAAAGAACCAGTGGGAGTAAGATATATCTTGAAGAAGTTCAAGAGCCACAAAATCGCATTGAACCTGAGATGGAAAATCAAGAAGACTCACAACAAGTTGTTGAGCCTACTCAAGTAACACAAGGCCCACGAAGGTCTGATAGGACACGACATCAGCCTCAAAGATATCGTGATGTGTTGCTCATTGATCAAGATGAGCCAACCACCTATCAAGAGGCTATAATGGGATCAGACTCTGAGAAATGGCTAGAAGCCATGAAGTCTGAGATGCAATCCATGTATGACAATCAGGTATGGACCTTGATTGACCCACCTGAAGGTATAAAAGCCATAGGGTGCAAGTGGGTTTTCAAGAAGAAAACTGACATGGATGGCCAAGTGCATACCTTCAAGGCACGATTGGTTGCAAAAGGATTCAAACAAATACATGGCATAGACTATGATGAAACCTTTTCACCAGTCGCTATGATCAAATCAATCAGAATCCTTTTCGCCATTGCTACATACTATGATTATGAGATTTGGCAAATAGACGTGAAAATAGCATTCCTTAATGGAAAGCTGCTTGAGGATGTGTATATGACACAACCTGAAGGTTTTATATGTCCAGAGAATTCTGGGAAGGTTTGTAAGCTTCAAAAATCCATTTATGGATTGAAGCAAGCATCTCGAAGTTGGAATCATCGCTTTGACGAAGTAGTCAAAGATTTTAGTTTTATCCAAAATATTGATGAATCTTGTGTTTACAAGAAGGTTAGTGGGAGCACAATTGTATTTCTAGTGCTTTATGTTGATGACATCCTACTTATTGGAAATGACATTCCTACCTTGCAGATTGTCAAGTCTTGGTTAGGAAAGTGTTTCTCAATGAAAGACTTAGGCGAGGCCAATTACATCCTTAGGATTAGGATCTATAGAGATAGATCCAAGAGGCTAATCGGTTTAAGTCAATGCACCTACATAGACAAGGTATTGCATAGATTTAGTATGCAAGATTCAAAAAGGGGTTTTGTACCTATGTCTCATGGCATCAATCTCAGCAAGACTCAGTGTCCTAGTACACGTGATGAGCGAGAGCGCATGAGTAAGATTCCATACGCCTCGGCTATTGGATCTATCATGTATGCCATGTTGTGCACTCGACCAGATGTCTCATATGCCTTGAGTATGACTAGTAGATTTCAATCAGATCCAGGTGAGAATCACTGGACTACCGTCAAGAATATCCTAAAGTACTTGAGAAGAACTAAGGATGTATTCTTGGTGTATGGAGAATTGGATGACGAGCTTGTTGTAAACAGTTACACAGATGCAAGTTTTCAATTTGACAAAGATGATTCTAGATCGTAATAAGGATTTATATTCTGTTTGAATGGTGGAGAAATAAGTTGGAGGAGCTCAAAGTAAAGCACTGTGGCTGATTCTACAACAGAAGCTGAGTACCTAGCAGCATCAGATGCAGCTAAGGAAGCTGTTTGGATTAAAAAGTTCATCACTGAACTAGGGGTGGTACCTACTATCTCAAATCCGATAGATTTGTTCTGTGACAACAATGGTGCAATAGCACAAGCAAAAGAACCTAGGTCACATCAAAGGACCAAACACATACTCAAACGATATCACCTTATCAGAGAAATCATTGATAGAGGTGATATAAAGATATGCAAAATACCAACTAATGACAATGTTGCTGATCCTCTTACTAAGCCACTTGCACAGGCTAAGCATGATCGTCATGTTAGGTCAATGGGTATTAGAAACATTAATGATTGAACCTAGTGCAAGTGGGAGTTGTTGGAGATTGTGCCCTAGGCCAATCATTGTATTGCGAACATTGTTTATTATTACGAAATAAGAGTTTTCTTTTTATTACATTATTATATTATTTACATGTTTATATATAATAATATCCATGGATAAATCATTTTTTGAATTATCCAAAATGTCCCTAATTAATCATCCTTGTGGGAACAACGATGAATTAAGATTAGTATAATTTTGATTGATTAAGTGTTAATCATATATGATGATATGAATCAAAATCATAGGCGTGTGTTAGAGAACAGGATGCCGGATAGACCCGTCATGAGATAAGTTACATGGATTAGGTCATAAATTTATCTCATATATAACTATGTCATTGATCCCTTGGACCTGAGATCACTATAGATTCCTACATGAAGGACACTGTACTTTGGCATAGTCTAATGTCACCTTTAACCGAGTGATTATAAAGACTATGATCAGGTATAATGAAATTCATGCAGAGGAAGATGAGTGGTCAAGATGGAATTTGTCCCTCTAATTAATAGAGAGAGATATCTCTGGGCCCCGCGATGAGTGTGACTGAGAAATGCATAGCCATGCTCAAATGGAAAGGGTTCCATCTTATATCAGTCTGCTCGGAGATCGAGAAAGTTATGATCGAGCAAGTTGAGAATGACATTTCTATGTCTCATACTCGATCTAGATATCGTGTGACAAAAGAGATATGATAGGGTTATAAGATAGGTTGCATCGGATCACTGATCCCATATGATTTGGGTAGTCACAATGTCTTGCTAGAGGCCGCTTGTGATTTGTGGGTCAAACAGTGTAGTTGGCCCACTGCCAACATCATATGGGCCTGCAGGGTTGCACACAAGAACGGACCAACTCGAACTAAAATGTCCACATTCATTGAATCAGAAATGTGTCTAGATTCAATGAATATCTAGGATGGAGGAATTATTTATATATATATATAAATAATTAAATTCGAAATATATTATATATATATATATATATTATATTTGATATTATATATATATATGGATTAATTTAAATTTGATTCTATCAGATAGATTTAAATTTAAACTAATCAGATAATTTAAATTAAGCTCTAGATATTGTTAGTTTAAATTTAAACTATAGGATAAATTTGAATTTAAACTAATAGGTATATTTAATTAATTTTGATTAATTAAATATATCTGAAACTCTAGTCTATAAATAGGGGTTTCCATATCAGAAAAATCATAATACATACCTAGAGCTAGAGCTACCTCCAAAATTCTTAGAGAGAGAGACATCATACGGACGTCGTACGGACTGTACGGACAGATTACTAGCACACTGTTTTGAGTTGCTGAACCCCATTCGTATGGATACCAGTAGAGGGAGCTGATCTGCGGTCAGTTCCTATGATTCAAATAAAAGTAAACAACAAACTCAATTGGAAGAAAAAAGGTAATTCTCTGAACCTATTCAGTTTAAGTGATTTTGGCGGATCCTTGGTGAGAATTGGGATCAAAATTTTAAATGTTTCCGTTGTGTGCCTCCTATAATTCCCAGCAGCAACACCCCTCAATTAAATTCTAGGCTCTATTCTTTCCTTTCAAATATGATTCTTGACTTCTTTTAAGCCTTTTGGAGTCATCACACAATCAAAACCAAGAGCCTAGCTACATGTTGCTTCTTTAGGTCTCATTATGGAACATAAAAGCACTAACTCACTTTCTATGGCTTCTAAATTTCTCCCAAGGCTTCCCTTCATATTCATTCATCATATATGACTCACAAATGGGTTTAGAAAAATTTAAAACTCTCTCTAGCTACACAAACCCCTTTAGGCCGAGGCTATGAAGGAAATGGGGCTTTTTGGAGTTTGCCTTGTTTTCTCAAGGGAGGATGCATATAGGGAGCCTTTTAGGGATCTTGGGAGCTCATTTAAACTCTCATTTAGACGTAGGAATCAAGGTACCAAATTAGATTTTGCAAGGAACATATGAAACCCTAGACTTTGCATCTTGAATTTCCATGGTTATTTGTTAATTCTCTTTGTATATTCTTAATCTCCACACCATTTTTCCTTAGAATCACCATTGGTTCTGCCTAAAAGTCAACTCCTTTTAAGTCTTCTCAAGTAAATGGTGGAGAAGGGGAGCAAAGGGTAGCAACCATGGAGGAAGAAAATACCTTGTTTTCATAGCTTTTCTCACTTGAATCTTGTGTTCTTTGAGCTCCTCTCTTCAAATCTTAATTTTCTCCTCAATTTCCCCCTTAAAATAGATTTATAAACTTCATTATAATCATAGGAAATAAAGGAGAATCGAGGAGAAGAGGTTTGGAAGAGAAAGAGCATGAAAAACTACTAAATTTCCATACCTTAAGCCTTTAATTTCTCCTCCTCTTTGCCTCCCTCTTGTACGCTACTGACGGGTCTATCACGCAACCCTCAAAATAAAACTAGGTTAGACTAAATATGTAGCTAGTGGCACAACCTAAGTCAACTCCCTTGGAAATGGAGTTCTATGTTCAATTTGGTTTTCTAAGTGTTAAAAGATCCTAGAACTATCTAATTAAGGGGGTTTTTGATCTAATTAACTAAGTAAATTGAAATTAAAATAAAATTCCTAATTGCTACCTAATTTTTTGAATTATGGGTAAATGATGGTCTTGTGACTAGCTTTGGATTCACCCCTTGGTATCCACTATCCTTATCCTAATCCAATTATGATTAATTTTGGCTTAAGAGTCCATATTTGTGTCCAATACAAATTATCTTGAGTTACCACACAAGAATCAAGGGATTAACAATTTAATGTTGAATTGAAACCTTAATTCCACATCAAATCACTAATTCTTGTCTTTAAGATCAATGAACATTCAATTTGATTGATTAACCGATCAATTAGCCTCTGAATTAACACTCTAGGATGTTTAATTAACCAACCAAACTCCAAGGAATCCTTAATCAAAAAATAAAGCTCATAATTTCACTCATGCATTTCATCGAACACCTTCATGGCATACATGAGAAATTAAAGAAAAGTGTAAAATTCAGTGTTTAATCTAACCAATTGATCAATAAAAAACATCTTAATTAGTGTCTAACTAGCCACTAACTATAGACAACAAACATTCCTAACCAAATACAATCTTAACCAAAAAGAATATAAGAAAAGAAAAGTGCTAGAAAAATAAGAGAATCTTAGCCCAAAATTCTAATCCTAATCCTTGGATTCAAGCTTCAACTCAAGAGCCTTCCTTTTAGCTAATCACAAGGTGGATTAGAGCTTTATTGGAGAATGGATGGAGGTTGAAATGAATGGAATGGCATGGTGGATGGCTGGTAGACGAAGGGGCATGAATGGACGATGGATGAGAGACGAATGAATGATGATGGATAAGGGTGGTATGGAATGTAGGGTCTCCCTAGTTTTATTCGATGAATGATGATATATCGTGAATCAATGGATCCCCCCTTCATCATGTGACGTGCTGCCCCCTTTTGCCTCTCCAAACCTTAGCACGTTCTTTTCCTTCTTCTGGGCCCCAATCCACTTCATCACATGAGGAGTGTATACTGGAAGCTATGTGGGCAGCACATAAGACACGTATAAATGAAGCCTCTTCTCCCCCCTTACTTCAATTTCCCATAGCTTCTTATGTTCTTTTAATGTCATTTTCATTTATCTCTCACGTTCTGCTTCAGCTCAAGCTCTATCACTGTTCATGTGAATTATTTAATTGCTCTCACATCACATGCTATCCAGCTGCTGTGTGTGTGTTAATGCGAAGCTCTCCCGTCGCTGCGTTAGGAATGTGGTGTTATGCATGAGAAACCCGTATACATGCATTGTGCCTCTTGTTTCTACTGTAGCTTCTTACTTCATTACAACGTCCTTTTCTTCGTCATTCATTCTATCTTGCTTCCCATTCTCTAGCTCATTCTCTACATTAGCTTTTCTCTTTTTTCTCTTCTGCATAAAATCATGGCTTTTCTTCCTTTTCTAACGTTAAAAATGTAGCTTTGCCTTCTTCGTGCAACTCAACATCTTCATGCGTTCTATCTTCTTGATGTTCTCCATGACTCGAGCTAGTTCTTCTTTGTGTTTGTTTGTTCACGTGCTCTGTTCTGCTGGCTCATGCTTTTGTAGCTGCTATCTTGCTTCTCTTCTAACCCAGGTGCGGCCTCAACGTGAAACCTGTAGCTTTATGTCTTTGTTTCTGCTTGCGTGTGTTACGTGGAAGGTGTGTGTTTGTGTGCTACAACATGGAGTAACCCGTGGCTACATATAGTGAAGTTAAGTGAGAGTGAGTGCATGTGCTCGAGTGAGAGAAATGGTGTGAATGGTGGGTTGAATTGTGTTGACATGTGAGCACATTCCATGTGTAAACAAGGGAGTTGGAGCTTGTAGGGACGTGTTTCTTTTTGCTGTACATGAGAGTTGCCATTCTTTTTTCCATGAACCAAAATCAAGAGATGTGCAAAATGCTTCCAATTAAATTCTATCTGAGTTCCATTTACTAATAAAAATCTGTAGAAATAATAGGAAAAGTTCACAAAATTATTTAAAGATATTTAAGCATTAAAATCAATAATTCTGTAAATAAATTTCTAAAATGTATAAAACGACTATTAAAATCAAATTTCATTCAATTAAACCCATTAAGCCATATTTAATTATTAAAATGCCTAAGTTTAGGAGAATAAAATAGATAGAAATATGTGTTTATCAAATTCCCCCCACTTAAACCTTTGCATTCCTGGGCAAATCTCAAAATCTAAAGATAGGCTAGTGGATTAGCAATTGGAAAATGGAAAAGAAAAAGAAAAGTGTAAAAATCACAAGCTAAAGAATGATCATAACTTTTCATCACTTCAACAACCTAAGTTACCTTCACTTGCATCAAGAAATAAGTTCCATGGCAATTTCAATTGAAAAGAATGAATTGAAATGCATAGCCTCTCATATAGATTAGTGTTTACTCTCAACTCTCAAGTGTTTAAGGAATGTGTATCTCTCAAATTTCACCTATCTAAGTTCACTACCATATGCTTGTCAAGCTTCTAAATCTCCACCACCCATGCTAAATGCAAAGCACAAATCAAGAGGACTTTATTTATGGTTGTAATGGGGCTAAGGAAAGAAATGAATGGACACACAAGAACAAAGGAAAACAATTAACAAATAGAATACCTTAAAGATCTCAAGAGCAATAAAATGAGACCTAGGATAGGGAAAATGTGCATTTTGAAGGCCTTCTTTTCATATAAGCAACTATTCAAAATACTTCTTTCTTTGATTTTCTATTGCTTTTTTTTTTTTCATTTCCCTTTTCATTGCTTTCCTTTTACTTTTCTTTTTTTTTTTTTGCAACTTTTTTTTAAAGACAATTTCCTCAACTTTCAATAACCATGGCCTAAATGGATGCAAGACACATATTCATCTATCCTAGTTAGATATAGTGCTCTTTCAAATCCAAAAGGCATATTAAAAACAAGGTGGACAACATTTTTAATGGCTATGGATTCAACAAGAAAAGAAAACACAAGTCCAAAGTGGGTAAATAATGGATAAAATGAATGTATGGTTGGCTTTCTGGCTATCTAGCTATAAAAGAAATGAATGCCTTATCACTTTCACGCATGCAAATGCAACTGTGGTCTCAATAAAGAATCGAGATAAGTTCTAGAGTGAAAGTAGTGATAGGTGAATACACACTAGAAATGAACAATTAAGGCTCAATTTTTCACCAGCTAATGGCTATCAAATAATTCATTGAAATAAAATTCATTGCCACTTCACTTAAATCAAGACACAAGATTCATTGCTTATCATGTCTAAATGAATCCAAGCTATAATCATCTTAACTTGCAACTTTCATAGAAAAATTGAAAAAAAAAAATCACACTATTTTTTAAAAAAAATTTCAAAATTTTTTTTTAAACAAGGAAAAGATGGATGGAATGAAATGACTCTCCCCTCTACACTTAAATATTGCATTGTCCTCAATGTCAGCACACAATCCAATCAATAGATACACAGCACAATATAAAGAAAGTGAAAGGAGAGAATACGACCGAATGAACTTGAATGGAAGATCTCAAGGGTGGCTCAGATTCCTATGTAGCTGGTTAGTAATTTATTTCCTATAAAATAGAACAAAAGAAATTGTAATGCAGAAAAGAAAAAAAACTAAATCCTAAACTAAAAAGAACTCTATTAAAGATCAACTAATCATAAGTATTAAAAACTAAAATTAAAACAGCTTTATTCCTTCTTAACCGAACAAATTTGAGTTAAATCACTTTAAAGCATTTGGATTGATCATGCAGTGATGACTCATGGACTTCCTCAACCATTAGTAGTTTAGGAAAGTCAAATTTAGCAAATTCAAGAGCAAGAAAAGAAGGAAAATGAAATTTAGGACATTTAGAAGCAAAGAAGGAAAATTTAAAATCAAATTTAAAAACACTAGACTCTAGACTCTCTAAATATCTATCAAAGCTAATAAAATCTACTGGACTCCCATCAGTAAGAGTCACTGCATCTATAGAAAAATTTAATTACAACTTCTCACAATCCTTTGAGTTCAAGGCATCGGGCAGTTGCTTTTTCTCAGTTGGGAGAGTCTGTTGATTGTTGGGAATTAGCTCACCAACTTCAAGAATCCGTTCCGGACTCTCAATAAAAGAAACAATATCTTCCCTAAACAAAGAGACATCAGTAGGCTCACAAAATTCTAAACAATGCTGAATAACAAAATTCATTCTCTCACTAGTATCAATAACAACACAAGGTTCAGTAAGAATTTTAACATTAGCACTATCACTATATATACTCTCATCAACACTAGTATGATCAGTAGAATTAGTCTCATTAACAACTTCAGTGCAAACATAGGACTCTTTGGATTCAGCAAACTCATTAGACTTTAGAAACTCATTAATCTCAACACATATAGGACATGTATGTAATTCATCACATAAGCATTTCAAATTAGAGTCTGAATTATGAAGAACAACAAGCTACTTAAAAATTGCACTATTTATATTATCATCACATGCTACATTCACTATTTCATCAATCACATCATTACTTGCCAATGAGGAATCCTATTGATCGATATATGTGAGGAACTCACTAGTCTCAATGAAAGAATTAATCTGTGAGCATCTATCACATATAATGGATCCCGCACAAACATAATTAAGAGATGCATCTAAATCAACTATGTCACATGGTTCAGATGGCATGCTGTCCTTAAACTCAAAAGATGCATCATTAACAGACTTATCAACTAATTCCACACTAGGAACAGAATGATCATCACATTCTAAGTCACCCCACACTTTTCTACTACCCTAGACTCAAAAAAATCATCATTAAAAGGTTTAGAAATAAATTCATCATGATGGTCATAGCTAGGAGTAGAAATACCAAGTGTATCAATACACAAGGAATCATGAACATCAATAATTGTATTAGTTTTGCTTAATGAGTTACCACAATCAATCAAATTAGGAGATTCAACAACAATTTCCTCATCTACTTCATCATGCAATTCAGAATCAACAACATTATATGCATCAGTAGTCACAGTGCTATCCAACAAACTAGATTTAGTTCAAACAAGTTGCAAAGTATTAGAAGATGGAAAGATATTACTGAATGAATAGGACTCTTCCTCCTCTATATATTCCCTTTTAATTTTCTCTTTAGTCAATTCAGTAGCACTTGAAGTCGGTTGATTCATTTGAATTCCCAAATCCTTCATAATGTTGTTAATCTTTTGTTGATTTTCAAGATGCCACTGTTCATTTTCTTGTTTGAATTGAAAATGGTAGGCATCCCTTTGCTACATTCGAATATCAAAGGCTTCCATTAGCTGCATTATCCTCTCTTCCAAACTTGGTTCCCTCAAGACCTCTTGTTGCATGTACCCCTCATGATAACTGTAAGGATGATATTCTGGCTCTTGCACATGGAAGTTATGGTATGGCTCATAATAATGGTGATAATTGGGGTGTACTCCATATGGATTGTGGTATGGTTGGTAGTTGGGGTGAACTTTACAAGAATGATGGTATGGTTGGTAGCATGGTTGTTGGACTTATTGATATTGTTGTGCTTGTCATTCTTGTCTTTGTCTTTTAAGAAGGCCTTGAAGCATTCTCATGGTGTCACCTAACTTTCGAGAAATCCTATCTTATCCACAAGAATCATAGACACCTTGATTAGAATAATAATATGGATCCATTTAAAGCAAACAGTATGAGAAGCACAATTAATTTCAGCACAAACAAATCACTAACAAATTATAACTAAAATTAATTCTAAATCAAGAAAATAAAATTCAAATGAAGATAAGACTTATCTAACTATCAAAAACATGCCTAAACAGAGGTTAATGACACAAAAGAAACTCACAAAAAATAAAGAAATTAAATCCAAAAAAATTGAAAAATTCCTAAAACATTCGAAAAAATACTAAAAAATTAGAAAAAATGCCTTAAACAATAGAATTTGGCCAAAAAATGGTGCAACAAATAGCTTTGCTATTACTTTTGCTTAAAACATCTAAAAACCTTGGAAAACAAAGTTTGAGAATTTTCTAAACACTTCAAACAAAAATTCCAACAACCAAGATTAATTAACGCGTAACACCGAAATTAGCAAAATCCAAGTTCAAAATAGGGGAAAAATCAAACCAAAACAGAACTAAAGTAGAGTAAGAACACTTAGAAAACTTTCTTAAACAATTAAAATCCAAATCCCCAACAACGGCGCCAAATTTTGACAGGTCTGTCGCACAACCCTCAAAATAAACTAGGTTAGACTAAATATGTAACTAGTGGCACAACCTAGGTCTTCCCTTGGAAATGGAGTTCAATATTCAATTTGGTTTTCTATGTGATAAAAGAACCTAAAACTATCTAATTAAGGGAGGGTTTTTGATCTAATTAACTAGGTAAATTGAAATTTAAATAAAATTCCTAATTGCTACCTAATTTTTTGAATTATGGGTGAATGATGATCTTGCGACTAGCTTTGGAATTGTCTTTTGGTATCCATTATCTTTATCCTAATCCAATTCTAATTAATTTTGGCTTAAGAGTCCTATTTGTGTCCAATACAAATTATCTTGAGTTACCACGCAAGAATCAATGGATTAACAATTTAATGTTGAATTGAAACCTCAATCCCACATCAAATCACTAATTCTTGTCTTTAAGATCAATGAACACTCAATTTGATTGATTAACTGATCAATTAGCCTTTGAATTAACACGCTAGGATGTTTAATTAACCAACCAAACTCCAAGGAATCCTTAAATTGAACAATCAAGCTCATAATTTCACTCATGTATTTCATCGAACACCTACGTGGCATACATGGGAAATTAAAGGAAAGTGTAAAATTCAGTGTTTAATCCAACCAATTAATCAACAAAAAAATCCCAATTAGTGTCTAACCAGCCACTAACTATAGACAACACACATTCCTAATCAAATACAATCTTAACCAAGAGAATATAAGAAAAAAAAAGTGCTAGAAAAATAAGAGAATCTTAACCCAAAATTTTGATTCTGATCCTTGGATTCAAGCTTCAACTCAAGAGCCTTCCTCCTAGCTAATCACAAGGTGGATTAGAGCTTCATTAGAGAATGGATGGAGGTTGAAATGAATGGAATGGCATGGTAGATGGCTATTAGACGAAGGGGCGTGAATGGCGATGGGTGAGAGATGAATGAATAACAATGGATGGGGGTGGTATAGAATGTAGGGTCTCCCCAGTTTTATTCGATGAATGATGATATATCATGAATCAATGGATCCCTCTTTCATCACGTGACATGCTGCCCCTTTTTACCTCTCTAGACCTTAGCACATTCTTTTCCTTCTTATAGGCCCCAATCCACTTCATCATATGAGGAGTGTATACTAGAAGCTACGTGGGCAGCACACAAGACACGCATAAATGAAGCCTCTTCTCTTCCCTTACTTCAATTTCCCATAACTTCTCATGTTCTTTTCATGTAATTTTCATTTATCTCTCACGTGCTACTTCAGCTCAAGCTCTATCACTGTTCACATGGATTATTTAATTGCTCCCATGTCACATGCTATCCAGCTACTGCATGTGTGGTAATGCAAAGCTCTCTTATCGCTGCGTCAGGACGATGGTGTTATGCACGAGAAACCCATATACATGCATTGTGCCTCTTGTTTCTATTGTAGCTTCTTACTTCATTCCAACATCCTTTTCTTCTTCATTCATTCTATCTTGCTTCCCATTCTCAAGCTCATTCTCTACATTAGCTTCTCTCTTCTTTCTCTTCTACAAAAAATCGTGGCTTTTCTTCCTCTTCTAATGTTAAAACTATAACGTTGCCTTCTTCGTGCAGCTCAACGTCTTCATGTGTTCTATCTTCTTGATGTTCTCCACGACTCGAGCTGGTTCTTCTTTGCATTTTTTGGTTCGCGTGCTCTATTCTGTTGGCTCGTGCTTTTGTAGCTACCATCTTGCTTCTCTTCCAACCTAAGTGCTACCTTAACATGAAACCTGTAGCTTTGTGTCTTTGTTTTTGCATGTGTGTGTTACGTGGTAGGTGTGTGTTTGTGTGCTACAACATAGAGTAACCCGTGGCTACATATAGTGAAGTTAAGTGAGAGTGAGTGAATGTGCTTGAGTGAGAGAAATGGTGTGAATGGTGGGTTGACTTGTGTTGGCATGTGAGCACATTCCATGTGTAAACAAGGGAGCTAGAGCTTGTAGGGACGTGTTTGTTTTTGCTGTACATGAGAATTGCCATTCTTTTTTCCACGAACCAAAATCAAGAGATGTGCAAAATGCTTCCAATTAAATTCCATCTAAGTTCCATTTACCAATAAAAATCTATAGAAATAATAGGAAAAATTCACAAAATTATATAAAGAAATTTAAGCATTAAAATCAATAATTCTGTCAATAAATTTCTAAAATGTATGAAATGTCTATTAAAATCAAATTTCATTCAATTAAACTCATTAAGCTATATTTAATTATTAAAATGCTTAAGTTTAGGAGAATAAAATAGATAGAAATATTTGTTTATCAGACACTCTCCCTAGGGTTTTCCTTTAGTTTTGGGTAGAACTTGGTCATGCAACATGAAAGGAGAAGAAGGGTGCATCATATATATAGGTGGGAGGAGGTTACACTTTTCAAAAATTCCCATTTTTCCCTTCATTCTTGGCATTTTCGTTTCTCCTTCATTTTAGCTTATTTTTTAGAACCATCTTCTCCATTATGAAATTTAAATTCTTAATTTAGTAAAATGCCTTTGGAATCACTCAAATCGGAGCTAAAACCTTCCCAAATGAATCTATCAAAGTTCGGGTACACCAATGTTGGAAAACATCCATCGGAGGCGTTTTAGCTATCCCGGGGCTTTTTGTGGTTTTTAGGGCCTCTGAAAACCCCGAAGAGCTCAAAAATTTCATTTAAAAAGCCCTCCTATGTGAATTCTAAAATTTGCTCAAAATTATGAAAATGCCATTACGTTTCTTAAGCTTTTCATAAAAAATTGTTTCTTCATTCTTGCTCTGTTTTTCTTTTCGTCGGAGCATAGGATTCTCATTTTTAGAGTCTAGAATGCTTCCCAAATTTTTTAGGATCTTGACTACATCATCTTAGGAGACTTCCTTTTGTATCCATAAATTTTGTTCGTTGACGGAAAAATTGTACGTTACGTTTCTCACGTTTTCTCTCATTTACAGAGGACCGGATGTTACATTTCTCCCTCCTTAAATAAATTTCATCCTCAAAATTTGGGACATGCTTTTCTCTTACTTTTTTTGTTTCTGGCTAACTGCTCTTTTCTTTCCCTTCTTCCTAACTCTATAAGCTTTCTCAGCAATTTCATTCTTTTGAATTTTCTCTTAGCCAGGGAACTTTTATTACTAGCTCTTAATAAGGGCTCTATTGCTATAAAATACTAGCTAGTTCTTTCTCATAAGGGAAAGAAATTTCTGACTCTAGAGGCCTACCTTGGGAGAGCTTACTAATCATATCGTGTGAATGTTAATCCGTTTGCAGGATTAGCGTTTCTTTCAATGGACTCATTCACACATCTAGGGAGGTAACTCATTTCATATCCCATCTCTTGTATCCTCTCTCAATGGCTTCTAATAACGTCTTATCATCTTTTCTGGTCATTACAGCCATCGGAGGTTGATAAGCATGAATTTTATATGTTTTAATTCCCCTAACTTAGGCATTTTAGTGTCCAACTATGGCTTAATGAGTTTTATTAGGTGAAAAATTGATTTTAATGGCCACTTTTGCACTTTAGGAATTAAATTGATTTTAATGGCCACTTTTGCACTTTAGGAATTAAAATCACAAAATGATTGATTTTAATGCACAAATTTCTTTAAATGATTTTATGAATTTTCCTATTGAATTGTTTTTACTTCTTGTGTAGATTTTTCAATGGGCAAAAGATGTTTGAATGAGAATTTGAGTTAGAGAAGAGAAGGAGAAGAGAAGGAGAAGAGTTGGGCTTCAAGTGTACTCTTTGTTAGGCAGTTAAAATTTGAATGATAGAAGTAAACCACATGGAAATAAGCTTTGTGAGGAATTCATACAATGCCACGAGTCCAGCCTTCATACACCAACACTCACTTACACATGTAGCAATCCCATCAAATCACATGGAATGAGCTGCAAAATGAAAAAAGAATAAGCAAAACAGAGGAGAAGCCATTGCTTGAGAGAAGAAAGAAGCTCAAGTTGAAAGAGCTTAGGAGCTTGTAAGGATAAAGAAGAGTGTGGGTTCTAGTCTGTGAAGAGAAGAGCAGCACATAGGCTGGAGAAAAGAGAGCTTCACGTGAGAAACACGAGCTGAATGATGGAGAAGAATAGAGGCTAGCCACGGGATCTGGTGAAGAAAGAGTTGGGAATTGAACACGACGTGGAGAGGATGTGCAACACGAGAAGAAGCTTGCATGGAGGAAGCAACACATAAATAACACAAGAAGCAACATGAAAACAACGTGGAAGGGAGGAAGAGCATGACAAGATGAATTAAGGGGAAGAAGCCACGAGTTTAGAATGAAGGAAGTGCCATAGGTCTTGAGCTAATATAGAATATGCAAAATAGAGGAAAGGAAACACATGATGAGCAGAAGAAGCTATACATGCGTATGCATAAATGGAGAAAACCATGTGAGAAGTACAATGAGGAAGCATGCAGAAGTTAATGTGAAGGAGGCATGAGCTGGAAGTAAAACGCAAAGAAGGAGGAATCATGTGGAAACCATACTAAAGTTTACGTGAGGAATTATATGGGTTAGCAGCAGAAACAGAGAGCTAAATCGCATGGGAAGTTTGGATAGAAAAGAAGAAGCAACATGGAAGATGATTATTATATGCACAATGGGGGCCACATTCATATACTCAAGAAGGAAGAATGAATTCATAGAGAAGAGCTGAAGAGAGCACGTGAAAAATAAAAGGAAATCATGTGAGAGGGGGAAGAATTCATCACCCTAATCATCCAGGCCATTCATTCATTAGACCCCCATCCATCGTCCATTACACTCTGTCAACCACCGCATTCCATTCCACACCCCATTCACTCATTCCATTGAACACATTGATCGTCCAGACCATGCCATTCTAGGAGCCTCATCCATTTTCCATCTCCATCTCACCACCATGATGAAGCTCTAGTCCTCCATTCCTTGTGACTAGCAAGGAAGAAGGACCTTGGAGAAGCTTGAATCCATGGATGAACACAGAATTTTGGGCTAAGAATTCCTACTTCCTTATACTTTTTCTTTTTCTTGTACAATCTTGGTTAAGTTGTATTTGATTAGGAATTTGTGTAATTATAATTAGTGGCTAGTTAGACACTAATTAGGAAGCCTTTTATTGATTAATTGGTTAGATTAAATACTGAATTTTGCATTTTCCTACCATTTTCCAAGTGTGCAATCAAGGTGTTTGATGAAATGCTTATGAGAATTTGTATGCCTAATTGTCCATTTGAGGGTTCCTTGGTGTTTAGTTGGTTAATTAAACATCTTTGGATGATGATTCAGAAGCTAATTAATCAGTTAATCAATCAAATTGGGTGTTCATTGATCTTAAAGACAAGAATTAACAATTTACTGCTGGATTGAGGTCTTAATGCAACATTACTTTGTTAATCTCTTGAATCTTGAGTGATAACCCAAGATAACTTGTTATGAACACAATTAAGGACTCTTAGGCCAGAATTAATCACAATTGGATTAGGATAAGGATAGTGGATACCAAGAGATGAATCCAAAGCTAGTCATAAGACCATCCTCCACCTACAATTCATATAATTAGGTAGCAATTAGGAATTTTAATTCAATTTCATTTTACTTAGTTTAATTTAATAAAAAAACCCCAAATTAGATATCTTTAAGGACCTTTAACATTTAGAAAACCCAATTGAACATTGAACTCCATTTCCAAGGGAGATGACCTAGGTTGTGCCACTAGCTACATATTTAGTTCAACCTAGTTTTATTTTGAGGGTTGTGCGATGAGCCCGTCAAAGGTTTCTATCTATCCATTTACTTATTTACATGTATCGTGCACTACTTATCTCTATGTTCTTCCTTACTAGCTCATCCCGTGGTTACAATTCACATTCTTTCTATCATAGGCCTCACATCTTAATTACTTACTAGGATTACAACTCCTTTGAGGAGTTTCTACTTTTAATGATCCTAGTTTCTCTTTCTGCTATTACATTTGTCTCAGTAGGTTAGGACTTTTGCTCACTTACAGTGGCATTTTATAGTCCTTCATTTCAATACTGATAAGCCTACCATGTGTGTCTCATACTGGCATCGAAGAGCGATTACCACTGACCATTGTTGAACTCTGGTGGGATGCTAGGTATTCTCACAGTTTTGCTCACGGAAGATATACTGTACCACTTACCTCATATAGAAACTACACCTGACCCTTTTCTGAATACATAAGCTAGCATACAGGGATCTTTCTATCCCTTGGGCAGGGCTACTATCTGCTAGGTAGTGGTTCATCTAGCTCTAACTCTGGAAAGCTAATTTCTTGCTTTCCTCATCCCATACACTATGCTCATTTCCAAAGAGAGCTAGTCAGTGGTCTAACTCTCTAAGTAAAGCCTTCATATCTCTATGGCAATGGTCTACCAGACTCAGGAGGTCTCTGGTCTCTAAGATGAAAGCTAACTGAAACTATACTAGTCTTTAAGACTAATTGCTTTATAAAAACTATCTTAGGCCATCATCTCACCAGAGAACTATCATGTTGTGGCTAAGGCTCTCTGTAACTTTATGGGATCTGTTGTGACCTCTAGGTCTACTGCAACCTCTTAGAGCCCTACTAAGGTCTACTGCAACCCGTTGTGCTATGCTGGGATCTACTACGATCCATCTCTGGGAGACATCAAAGCCTAAGATTAGTATATCTGATAATAAAATACATGCTCAGTAAGTCCAGTAACCATCATTCACAATAGCTTAGGCTAAACTTAGAGGTACATTGTGCTCTTCATGTGAAGTGGGTTCTATGTAATTTGATTCTCTAGGATCCCGTCATACTAATACTAAGGAGCATTTTAAAATTTTCACCCATTGCTTCTCATAGGATCTTCAAATTCCTACTTCAGCCCCTTTTTCTTGGACTTTCTTTTTTTACTCTATTTACTTACTTACTTTACGTGTACTCATTCTAATCTTCCTTTCATATCCTGCAGTTACTATCTATGCCCATGTTTTACTTTTAAGTGCTTTAGCACTAGGGCATCTCACACTCTGAGTGTGGTTAACATGTCTGGCAGGAGAAAGGCTATGCACTAGTCCCTATTCATTTCATTTACATATACTATGAGGGACTCAAGTTATGCATACTGAATCTAAACATCCTCTACTGGGGATTCCTCTCTACATGCTTTCATTACTATTTTAGTATTCCTAAAATCCCTTTACCTTTCTTTTTTGACTTATCTCGTTATCTAGTTAACTAGGATACCTTTCGATTATCAGGACACTTCGGTGATTGATGTAGTCGTTTGCTATGCACTTAAGCCACATTACCATTCGGTTGATCAGACCTAATATCATGTGACCATTATTGCAAGCAAACCATAACATCCAACACTAATACACAGGCACCTCATGACTGAGCTCAAAGCCACTATCACTTGTATATTAGAAGTTTCCCAACAATCTAAAGTATTCCTCTCTTATTTTTCTCTATTTGCCCTATTCTCGTAGTGTGCTGGGGGAAAGTAGGATTCCTCCTCTACTACATCCTGAGATCTCTTTGTATTGCCTAGCTATTTTTTACTTCAGGTGCTATCATTCTAGGAGGGCATCTATGCCAAGGATAAGTGTGCTTTCTTAAGTACTTAAACACATTAACTAAATATCTATTCTCAATCTAATATGTCCTTAGCTTAAACACTGTCATATCTTCTCTTTCTACCTTTCTTATCATTTTACTTAGGTAAAAGGATGTTTCAGTACTGGCTATTTTTGTTGCTAGTTCAGGTTTCTTTATGCTCAAGAGCACTTGCATTTTCCTGGATTCCTTTACTTATTCACTCTCTGTAACATCAAGGGGGTCTATTTTTTGCTCATACTTTTACTCTGCTCTTAGCTAGACCATCCCTTGGTAAGAAGAATTATATTTTATATAATCCTAAGAATTTCATTCTATGGTGCTCTCGGCTACACTCTTTCTTTACATAACATGAGGCTCGCCTCCTTAGGCAGTCTCTAGCTCCCTCGAGCTTCCCTGAGGGTACTAAGGCACTAACTATTTGTCTCAACTCATTTCTACGTTCAGATCAAAATTGGGCTTTCTCTCTATTTAGCCTATTTAGCCTCATCCCCAGGAGCACAGTATACCATTTCTAGGGTTTTGCTAACCCAATCTAGGACACGTACTCTTAATGTCTGGATTTTACCTCACTAAAACTTATGCTCTACTGGGTGCTCTAATCACTCAAGTGCCTTAGCCCTATATCATTCTCATATTAGGGAGCTCGTCTAACTAACTATCGGACCCCTATCTATTTATATTTCTAGGCTTTAATCATTACTAAAGTGAGGGCATCTCTTATGTGACTAGTTTCTTTACTTTTCCTCACTTCCCTTGTCATTATACTCTACAATTTAGGGGGTCTACCTAGGGAATTTGCTAACCGCTATTGAATGGTCTCCTCGACATGAAAATGTCTCATCTTTTCTTTCTTAATCTAGGGAGAACTTTTACTGAATCTTTTATTCACATATCTCACCTGGAACAATGCTACTGGTCATTTCTTCCAAGCTTTAGCTTATACTTAGCCTAGACTAGCCATCTCATCGGACCCATAGTTCACTAGCTATTCTCATTTTTTTTTAGCCTCTGTTACTAGATTACTCATACTTACCTCTAGGTGTTACCTATGAGATATACCTTTCTAGGCCACTCGCTATGTGCCTTACTGCTGGTAGTCTTATCTTACGTTATTTCAGGGCTATACTAACATTCTATCATTTAGTGTCTTATAGGGTGGCATCCTAGGTTGGAGGTAACACCTTAAAAGCGGGTCTCAACAATCTTATCATCCCTATGTCTAACTTTCTCTATGCTGAGCTCTTTTCTCAGTCTCATTTACTAGGCCCATGCATTTCCTACTAATATTTTGTAACTAACTATTCACTACCCTTTTCTCTACTTATAGCAGGGGTTCCTGCTCTGTATGGATCGACTGATCCCTTATCAGTTCATTCCTCAAGTTGGCCTGAATATGACTAATAAGGCATTCAAACTATCATTTGCCATGGCTAACATATCATTCACCGTGGCTAACTAGCCTCGGGTTCACCTTAGTTTTCTTGTCTGAGTATTGGACACTGCTAACTTCTTGATTGGCCTAGCGAGGAACTCTCTGAATTGCCTCGCTGCTTCATGGAATAATTGGCCATGGCTAAGTAATTAATTGGATGAGGCTAATGGCCTATAATTGGCTTACTTTTTCAAGGATTGGATTTTTATCTTTAACCACCAACCCGAGCCTCATGGTCTTTATATCTAGCTCGTCATCAAGCTAGAGGGTTCTACCTCTTACTTTACTCATACATAATTAATTGTCATCTCTGGGTTGTCGGGCTCTGGGGTGTAGCTTGTAACTTAAACACTTGGCCTGAGGGAATTAACCTCTTGGGATCTAATACTTATCTAGACATTTGGGTGTTGTGGCTAGGAGATAACTCTCTTCTCATTTCCCCTCTAAACTGGTCCTGTGTAGTCGCAATCTCATTTCATATCGTGCTGCATCACTTCTCATCTTTGCATTATGCAAGACAGCTGGGAATGGCCTGAGTATGGCTACCAGGGGAATTAGGCCTCACACACTCTCTCTAGCAAGCCTCTTCATATCAACGAGATCATTTCTCATCATTTATATCTAGGGCTTGCCACTGACCCCGACGAGCTATCATATCTCATTAAGCTCTAGCCATCGGATCACTCAACTCTGCTAAAGGTTAGCTCTACTCAAACTACTCTAGAGACCACTCTTTCTCGGTGTCCACTAACTACTCCAAGACCATTCTACAACTTACTTATCATGAATAAAGCCACAAACTACTTTCACACACCAAACATGTCTCATATAAGGCTCCACCTATCTATTCAAGCCTTTACATAGCCCTATTGCTACATCCCTAAGCCAAATCCAATCCGAGAGAGCCTAGAACTTTGCTCTGATACCAATAAATGTAACACCATAATTTCCTAGCTTATCCTATACCATTCTCATGCTTCACATCATGCATTCTATGAAGGAGCAAGGAAAAAAGACATAAAATAATGAATTTCTTAGCGTTCACTATGCATAAATTTTTTATCCAGAGTCTCGTGGGCCATATGGACTCATGTATCATATTCTCATATTTAATTACATGAATACAACTCATTTGCATCATAAAATGTGGCCCACAACTCATGGAACTCAAAGGAAAGCTTAGAATATTTATACATATTTTCGGCTAGAATTTGACTCTTTTCTAACCAAATTTTGAAAATTTATAACTAATTCTAGAAAAATTGAAATCATACATTCTTAGCCATTATGGAAAGTTACGGATGTCTACTTCATACTAAAAATATGTCCAGATCATAACATCTATCACAGAGGACGTTTGACATCCAAAAAGGTCTAGAGGTCAAGCTGTCCATTGGTTCTACTGCAACAAATTTTGAAAATGTTCAATTAATTCCAAAAAAAGCCAATCCATGCTTTGGAAAGCTATGGATGTCAACTAAAGGGAAAAATAACTCCAGACAATCTCAGGCATGCCCAGACCTCAAAATTCAATAGAACAGTAACTGAGGTCGGGTGAAGCTCCTGATATTAGGCAAAATATTTAAAAATTCATATCTCCCTTTTTAGACCTCCAAATGAGGTGCCTCTAGTTGGGACAAGTCACTGGGAATATCTAGTTTCTCTACATAAAATTTTGTGGCAATTGGACATCATTTGAACTCTATGTAACAGATTTCATTTTTGGACCAGATGAATAGTGCATCATACCAAAATCAAAAAATTTGCCAACTTTGGAAATTCATCAAATATTTTGTAGACCTTTAAAAATTATTTTCTTTAGCTTTTCAAAAAGCTCTCAACAAGCTCTAATTTCATGCCAAATATTAGATCAAGAAGAGCTCATTTAGATAAAAAGTGATATAGGGTTCCATTATGATCAATTTTGGCTCCATATGGGATACCAAAATGTCCAAATGACTTTCTTTAGGGTTTGGCACCTCTTGGGCAAGTCTAAAAGCATAATTAAGACTTTTGTGAGCTGCCCAAGAGGTCCCAAACTCCATACCTCTCATTTTGGCTATGCCACATGCAATTATACACATACTTCCATAATGAAAACTTGCCAATACATAACCAAAATGTGTATATTCATAGATACAACTTTAACTCTCATTCATACATCACTTTTAACATAATTACACATGTTCAAGAGGCCATAGGTCATATACAACCATAGATGACAACATTAGCCACCTTGATGGCCTTAAAGAAGCAAATTTCATACGTTTCACTGTCATACTCTCATCTCTCAAGTGGTTGGCTTCCATCTCCTTGCTCTCTTGGTCCACCTAGCATGTTAGAACATTAGAGAGGAGGGAATGAGATTCAAAGAATCCCAATAGCTCATCTCCCATTCAATCATACATAATGGATGCAAACAAGTGTCATAAATGCATGTATGGTCATATTGATGCGTGCAAACATTCAAAAATCATTTTTATCATTTAAGAATGTCGTACATAGCATACAAAGGCTTTCCAAGCAAGTGGATTGGCCTCACCCAATGTCTTGTGGATATTGGACTTGCCTCACCTATTCTTTAAGAGATTCTTGGACTTAACCATACTCTTGGGAGCCCATCTTGCTTTTAGGAGACTCTTTGCTTTGTTTTAACCAATCTCAAGGGTTCTTGGCTCATCCTTACCTTAGCTAAGGGTTCTTGGCCTCACCACACTTAAGCAAACCCAAGCACACATCAAAAACACCATATAAGAGCATATTGCAACATCATGGCACCATGGAATTAAAGTCATGCTAGAACACTTTTCATGGCTTAAAAATATACATACATACATTCAAGACAAGCTAAGCACACATCCATGCATGAGAGAAGGTGGAAAGAGCTACCTTATACATAATTACACATTTTTTCCTTTGAATCCAAGCTCCCCTTTTCGGGCACACACACAAAAGTGTGGGAAAGTTTTCTCTTGGCCTAAACACAATTTATGGAAGCCAATTAGATTCGTGAACTCAATTCTAAAGCCATGCAATTTGCTTAGATACTAGGTTAGCTTATAACCTCATTATGGTTCCATAATTGTACCTAATGAAGCAACACCCCTTAATTAAATTCTAGGCTCCATTCTTTCCTTTCAAATATGATTCTTAACTCCTTTTAAGCCTTTTGGAGTCATCACACAATCAAAAACCAAGAGTCTAACTACATGTTGCTTCTTTAGGTCTCATTATGGAATATAAAGCACTAACTCACTTTCTATGGCTTCTAAATTTCTCCCAAGGCTTCCCTTCATATTCATTCATCATATATGACTCACAAATGGGCTTAGAAAAATTTAAAACTCTCCCTAGCTATACAAACCCCTTTAGGCCGTGGCTGTGGAGGAAATGGGACTTTTTAGAGTTTGCCTTATTTTCTCAAGGGAGGATGCATATGGGGAGCCTCTTAGAGATCTTGGGAACTCATTTAAACTCTCATGTAGACATAGGAATCAAGGTATTAAATAAGATTTTGCAAGGAACATATGAAACCCTAGACTTTACATCTTGAATTTTCGTGGTTATTTGTTAATTCTCTTTGCATATTTTTAATCTCCACACCTTTTTTCTTTAGAATCACACTTGGTTCTGCCTAAAAATCAACTCCTTTTAAGTCTTCTCAAGTGCGGCGAAATGGTGGAGAAGGGGAGCAAAGGGTAGCAACTATGGAAGAAGAAAATACCTTGTTTTCATGGCTTTTCTCACTTGAATCTTGTGTTCTTTGAGCTCCTCTCTTCAAATCTGAATTTTCCCCTCAATTTCTCCCTTAAAACTGATTTATAAACTTCATTATAATCATAGAAAACAAAGGAGAATTGAGGAGAAGAGGTTTGGAAGAGAAAGAGTATGAAAAACTACTAAATTTCTATACCTTAAGCCTTTGATTTCTCCTCTTCTTTGCCTCTCTCTTGTGAGCCACTCTCCCCAGGATTTTCCTCTGGTTTTGGGTAGAACTTGGTCATGAAACATGATGGGAGAAGAGGGGTGCATCATATATATAGGTGGGAGGAGGTTACACTTTTCAAAAATTCCTATTTTGCCCTTCATTCTTGGCATTTTTGTTTCTCCTTTGATTTAGCTCCCTTTTGAGAACCATCTTTTCCATTATGAAATTTAGATTCCTAATTTAGTAAAATTCCTTTGAAATCACTCAAATCGAAACTAAAACCTTCCCGAATGAATCTGTCAAAGTTTAGGTACATTAATGTTGGAAAATGTCCACCAGAGGGGTTTTAGCTATCCCGGGCTTTCCATGGTTTTCTGGGCTTCTGAGAACCCCGAAGAACTCAAAACTTTCATTGAAAAAGCCCTCCTATGTGAATTCCAAAATTTGCTCAAAATTATGAAAATGCCATTACGTTTCATAAGCTTTTCGTAAGAAATTGTTTCTTCATTCTAGCTCTATTTTTCTTTCCGTCTGAGCCTGAGATTCTCAATTTTAGGAGTCTAAAATGCTTCCTAAATTTTTTGGGATCTTAACTACATCGTCTTGGGGGACTTTCTTTTGTATCTGGTGAATTTTGTTCATTGACGGTAAAACTGTACGTTATGTTTCTCACATTTTCTCTCATTTACAAAGGACTGGATGTTACAGTATAAGATGAGACTATAGCTGCATGGGACTAGTTTAGAGGGGAAATGAGAAAAAGAGTTACCCCTTAGCCATAATTCCTAAATGTCTAGATAAGTTTCAGAACCCAAAAGGCTAATTCCCTCAGGCTAGAGGTTTAAGTTTCGAGCTACACCTGTAACACCATAACTTCTAGCTCATTTTATGTCATTTATAGGCTTTATATCATCAATCCCACAAGAGCATATGAGAAAGGGCATAAAATAATAGACTTTTCCGCGTTGCGCTATATCTAAAAAAATTCAATTCGGTGTCACGTGGACCGTATGAGCTCATACTATACACTTTCATATTTAAATACATCATTAAAACTCATTCGCATGACAAAATCATGCCCATAACTCATGGAAACCGAATTGGAGCTCAAAATAAGCAAGCATATTTTCAGCCAGATTTGCTCCATTTTCTGGCCCAACTTTGAAAAATCATAACTAAATCTAGAAAATTCGACATCATGCAATCTTGGTCATTCTGGAAATATTAGGATGTCTACTTCATACTAAAAATATGCCCACATCACAACATTCATTACACAGAACGTTTGATATCCAAAAAGCTATAGAGTCGCTGGCTACCTGGGCTGTTATTCAGTTTACTGATATAAATTTCTGAAATTCATAACTAATTCTACAAAAATCGAAATCACACACATACAATCATTATGGAAAGCTACAAATGTTAACTTGACACTAAAAATAATTCCAAAATGAAACAGATGCGTTTAGATATCTGGAACTGATGGAACAGTAACTGAGCTCCTGGGGCGCTACTGATCCTGACAGTTAACTTCAAACATGCATACTCTCTGCTCAGACCTCTAAATGAGGTGATCTTGGTGGCCACAGAAAGCTCATGACCTCTAGTTTATGTATATAAAATTTCATAAGCATTGGACACCATTTGGCCATGGAGTAACACAAAAATCAAATCTGCCAATATGAACAGTGCACATACCAAAGATCATAGAAAATCCAAACTTTGAAAATTCATCAAATATTCTCTAGACCTCCAAAAATTATGTTATTTAGCTTCCCAAAAATCTCTCAATGAGACCTAATTACATGCCAAAGTTCAGAGAAAGACTAACTCATTTGGCTAAAAAGTGATATAGGGTTCCATTATGATCAATTTTGGCTCCATATTGGGTACCAAAATTGCTCCAAATCTGCCAATATGAACAGTGCACATACCAGAAACCATAGAAAATCCAAACTTTGAAAATTCATCAAATATTCTCTAGACCTCCAAAAATTATGTTCTTTAACTTCCCAAAAATCTCTCAATGAGACCTAATTGCATGCCAAAGTTCAGAGAAAGACTAACTCATTTGGCCAAAAAGTGACATAGGGTTCCATTATGGTCAATTTTGGCTCTATATTGGGTACCAAAATTGCCAAATGGATTTCCCTTGGTCTTGGTACCTTTTGGGCAAGTTTAAAAACTTATTTGAGACTTGTGTGAGCTAACCAAATGTTCCCAAACCTCATACATCTCATTTTGGCCATTCAACCCACACTTATGCATATTTCCAACAAACTTGCATATTGCACAATTTGGCATTACATATATTTGAAAAGAAAGAATGAGGCCTAGCTAGGAGAACCCATCTAGGCCAAGGCTATGAAGCATATTGGGCTCCATGGAGCTTTCTTTGTTTTCTCAAGGGAAGAAGCATATGGGGAGCCTCTTAGGGATCTTGGTAGCTCATTTAAACTCTTACTTAGGCCTAGGAATCATCATACAAAGTCAGATTTTACAAGGTGCAATTGAAATCCTAGAATTTGCATCTTGAAATCTAATGGCTTTTTGATAATTCCCTTTGCATATTCTTAATCTCCACACCCTTTTTCCTTATATTCATGCTTGGTTCTGCCTAAAAATCATCTCCTCCTAGGGTTTTCTCAAGTGGGGCGAAATGGTGGAGAAGGGGACAAAAAATGACAACCATAGAAAGAGAAATTACCTTGTTTTCTTGCTTTTTCTCACTTGAATCTTGTGTTCTTTGAGCTCCTCTCTTCAAATCCAAACTTTCCCCTCAATTTCTCCCTCAAAACAGATTTATAAACTTCATTATAATCATAGGAAACAAAGGAGAATGGAGGAGAAGAGGTTTGGAAGAGAAAGAGCATGAAAAACTACTAATTTCCATACCTTAAGCCTTTGATTTCTCCTCCTTTTCTTCCCCTTCTTGTGAGCCTCATCCCCTAGGGTTTTCTTCTGGTTTTAGGCAGAAGATGGTCGTGCATAATGAAGGGAGGAGAAGGGTGCATCATATATATAGGTGGGAATAAGTTACACTTTTCAAAAATTCCCATTTCGCCCTTCATACTTTGTATTTCCGTTTCTCCTTCGTTTTAGCTTTATTTTGAGAACCGTCTTTTCCATTATAAAATTTAGGTTCCCAAACAAGTAAAATGTCTTTGGAATCATTCAAATTGGAGCTAAAACCTTTCTGAACGAATCCATCAAAGTTTCGGCGCACTGACGTTGGAAAATGTCCACCGAAGGGGCTTTAGCTATCCTGGGGCTTTCAATCTCCTTCCCTTAGTGTTGTTGGCTCCCATTAGCATCTCCACTTGGTTCATCTAGCATGTTAGATCATTAGAGAGGAGGGGATGAGATTCAAAGAATCCCAATAGCTCATCTCTCATTCAATCATACATAATATGTGCAAACAAGCTTTACCAATGCATGCATGGAGACAATAAAAGCCATGGACATTTTAGAAGCAAAGTTGGCATGTGAACAACTCATACAAATCATTCAAAAGCTCACTAAGTGTTTGGATTGGCCTCACACTTCTCCTCATGGGTTTTGGATTGCCTCACCTATTTCTTGAGCACTTTGGACTCAACCATACTCTTGGGAGCCCACTTTGCTTTTGGGAAACCCTGGAGAATTCAAAACTTTCATTTAAAAAGCCCTTCTGTGTGCTTTTCAAAAAGTTCCTATATTTACGAAAATACCACTGGCCTTTTGACAAATTTTTCAAATCACTCTGGCTTTGATTTCTGGGCAACTCAAGACTCAAGTCCTCATTTTCTAATATTTAAAATTTTATCATAATTTTGGTTGGCCCCAATCCCTTCTGTTTCAGGGACTTTCTTTTGTATCTAGCCCATTTCTGCTGTTTACGGAGAATTCGAACATTGTGTTTCTCACATTTATGGAAAGGCTGGATGTTACAACACCCCTTAGAGCTGGATAGCCCAGAGGTGACAGCTTGTTATGCATGAATGAAGCAAGAGGTGAAACCCTCCAACTTGATGATAGGCTAGATATAGAGTCAGTGATGCTTGGGTTGGTAGCTAAAGATGAAATTCCAACCATGAAAACAACAAGCCAATCAGAGGTCATTAGCCACGGCTAATTAACTACTTAGCCATGGCTAATTATTCTAGGAAGTAGCAAGATAATCTAAAGAATTCCTCACTGTAGCCAATACTTAGACAAGAAAACTAGGATGAACCCGAGGCTAATTAGCCATGGCAAATGATTTAATAGCCGCGGTGAATAGCGGTATGAATGCCTTGTTAGTCATATTCAGGCCAGCTTGAGGAATGAATTGATAAGGGATTAGTCGATCCATAGAGAGTAGGAACCCCTAGTATTAGTAGAGAAAAAGAGTAGTGAATAGTCATGAAAGATTAGTAAGAAATTAGTAGGCCTAGTAGTTAAGACTGAGAAAAGTGCTCAGCATAGAGAAAGCTAGACACAGAGATGATAAGGTTGTTGAGACCCACCTTTAAAACATTGACTCCAACCTAGGGTGCTATCGTGTGAGACACTGAACAATGGAATGTTAACATAGCGTTAAAATTTACATAAAGTAAAGCTACTAGTAATGAGGCACATAGTGAGTGGCCTAGAAAGGTGTACCTCATAGGTAACACCTAGAGATGAGTATGAGTAGCCAGTAATAGAAGCTCAGAAGAGCATAAGGATAGCTTGGAAAGTACTAAGTTATTGCAAGCTACAGGTCTGATGAGATAGGTAGCTCAGACTAAGTATGAGCTGAAGCCTATAGGAAGTGAACAGTAGTATCGTCCAGGGAAATTAGTAAAAAGAGAAATTAATTTGACAGGAAGCTCAGTGAAAGTTCTCCCTTGGATCGAGAAAGGGAAGATGAGATATCCTGAATCAGGGAGATCACTCAGTAGTGGTTTGCAAATTCCCCTAGATAGATCCCCTAAGTCATAAAATATAGTGATAAGGGAAGCTAGGAAGAACTGAGAAACTAGCCATAAAAGAGATGCCCTCGCTTTAGTTATGACTGAATAAGTAGATTAAGCATAGAAAAGTAAATAGACAGGGGTCTAATAATTAGTCAGATGAGCTCTCTAATATAAGAATGATGTAGGGTTAAGGCACGTGAGTAATTAGAGCACCCAGTAGAGCATAAGCTTTTGTAAGGTAGAATCAAGACATTGAGTATGTGTCCTAGATTGGGTTAGTAAAACCCTAGACATAGTATATTGTGCTCCTAGAGATGAGGCTAAAGAGATTAAATAGAGAGAAAGCCTAACTCTGATATGAATGTAGAAATGAGTTGAGACAAACAGCTAGTGCCTTAATACCCTTAGGGAAGTTCGAAGGAGCTAGAGACTGCCTAAGAAGGTGAGTCTTATATTATGCAGAGAAAGAGTGTAAGCCAAGAGCGCTATAGAATGTAATTCCTAAGGTTACAAGTAATAAAAATTTTCTTACCAAGGGATGGTCTAGTTAGAAGCAAAGTAAGAGTATGAGAAAAAGTAGACTCCCTTGATGTTATAGAGAGTGAATAAGTAAAGGAATTCTAAGAAAATATAGGTACTCTTGACCGTAAAGAGACCCGAACTAGCAACAGAGATAGCTAGTAATAGAACATCCTTTTACCCAAGTAAAAGGATAGTAAAGATAAAAGAAAAAAGATATAATAGTGTTCAAGCCGAGGACATAATAGATTAAGAATAAATATCAAATGATGTACTTGGGTGCTTGAGAAAGCACACCCGTCCTTAGCATAAATGCCCTTTTAGCATGATAGTGCCCTAAGTAAAAGTACTCAGGCAATGTAAAGTGATCTCAGGATGAAGTAAAGAAAGAATCCTATTTTCCCTGAGTATCCTATGAGAATAGGGTAGATAAAGAAAAGCATGAGAGAGATACTTTAGATTATTGGGAAACTTGTAATATGCTGGCGATATGTATTAGTGTTTAATGTTTTGGTTTGCTTACAACAAAGGGTTACATGATATTGGGTTTGGCTAACCTAATAGTAATATGACTTGAGTGCATAGAAAATGATGACATTAATCACCAAAGTGTCCCGATAATTGAAAGGTATTCTAGTTAGTTAGATAACGAGATAAGTCAAAAAAGAGAAGTAAAGGGATTATAATAGTATCAGAATGATGAGAAAAATAAGCAAAGAGGAATCCCCAGTAAAGAATGTTCAGACTTAGATAGCATTAGTTCAGTACGCATAGCTTGAGTCCCTTATAGTCATGTAAATTAAATGAGAAGGGACTAGTGTATGGTCTCTCTCCTACCAGAAATGTTGGCCATACTTAGTGTGTGAGATGCCTTATTGCCAAGGCGCTCAAAAGCAAAATGTAGGCATATTCAGAAATTACAGGATATGAAAGGAAAGATAGTTAAGTACAATTAGATAAAAAAAGAAAGCCTAAGCAAAAAAAAAGTTGAAGTGAAAACCTGAGGATCCCATGAGGAGTGATAAATAAAAATTAAAATGCTCCTGAGTATCAGTATGATGGGATCCTAGAGAATTAGATGACATAGAACCTATTTCACATGAAGAGCACGATGTACTTCTGAGTTTAGCCTCAGTTATTATGAGTGATGGTTACCAGACTTAGTGAGTATGTGTTTTACTATCAGATGCAGTAATCTTAGGCTTTAATGTCTCCCAAAGATGGATTGAAGTAGATCCTAGCATAGCATAGTGGATTGCAGTAGACCCTAGCAGGGTTCTGAGAGGTCATAGTGGATCCCATAGAGTTACAGAGAGCCCCCAGTCACAGCATGATAGCCTTTTAGTGAGATGATAGCCTGAGATAGCTTTTACAAAGCAGTTAGTCTCAGAGACCAGTACAGTTTCAGTTAGCTTTGTCTCAGAGACTAGAGATCTCTTGAGCATGGTAGATCATTGCCACAAAGATATGAAGGCTTTACTCAGAAAGTTAGACCACTGACTAGATCACTTGAGAGATGAGTATAGTGAATGGGATGAGGAAAGCAAGAAATTAGCTTTCCAGAGTTAGAGCCAGATGAACCACTATCCAATAGATATTAGCCCTGGCTGAGGGATAGAGAGATCCCTATATGCTAGCCTATGTATTCAGAAAGGGGTCAGGTGTAGTTTTTACATGAGGTAAGTGGTATAGTATGCCTCTAGGGATCGAAACTATGAGTATAGCTAGCATCCCACCAGAGCCCAACAATAGTCAGTGGTAGTCACTCTTCGATGCCAATATGAGATACGTATGGTAGGCCTATCAATGTTGAGATAAGGGACTATAAAATGCTATTACAAGTGAGCAAAGAGAGTGAGAAAAAGTCCCAACCTACAGAGATAGATGTAGTAGTAAATAGAGAAATTGGGATAATTAAAATTAAAAACTCCTTAAAGGAATTGTAATCCCAGTAAGTAATTTAAATGTAAGGCCTATGATAAAAACAAATGTGAATTGTAATCATGGGATGAGCTAGTAAAAAAGAATGTGTAACACCATAGATTCTAGTCCATCTCATACATTTGAATGGCATAATATCATGAACTATATAGGATTTCCATGGGAAAAGCAAGAAAAAGTGGGATTATTTTCGCATTGCACTATATCAAAAAATTCATTTTAGTGTCACGTGGACCGTGTGAGCTCATGCTATGCATCCTCATATTTAATGGCATCATTAAAACTCATTTACATCCCAAAAACATGCCTACAACCCATGGAAACCAAGATGGAGCATGAAAAGTGGGAACTCATTCTTGGCCAGAATTGGCCTCTTTTCTGCGCAAACTTTGAAAAATTATAACTAAATATAGAGAAATCAAAATAATGCAATCTTGGTCATTCTTAAAATCTTAGGATGTCTACTTCAAACTAAAAATAAGCCTAGATCATAACACACATCGTGGAGGACGTTTGACATTCAAAAAGCTACTGAGGTCACTAGCTGCCTGGGCTACTATTTAGATTACTGATATAAACTTCTAAAATGTATAATTAATTCTATAAAAATATAAATCATACAAATTCAGTCATTATGGAAAGCTACAAATGTTAAATTGATGCTAAAAATAATTCTAGAATGAAAAAGATACGTTTAGCATTGGAATACTATGGAACAGTAACTGCACTCCTGGGGCACCACTGCTACTGATAGCCAAATTTAAAAATGCATAACTCTTCGCTCAGATCTCCAAATGAGGTGATCACCATGGCCACAGAAATATTATGACCTCTAGTTTATACCTATAAAATTTCACAAGAATTAGACACCATTTGATCATCGGGTGACACAAAACCCAAATCTGCCGGTGTGAACAGTGCACATACCAGAAATAATAGAAAATCCCAACTTTGAAAATTCATCAAATATTCTCTAGACCTCTAAAAATTATGTTCTTTAGCTTCTCAAAATTCTCTCAATCAGACCTAATTACGTACCAAATTTCAGAGCAAGAATAACTTATTTGGCCAAAAAGTGATATAGGGTTCCATTATGGTCAATTTTGGCTCCATATTGGGTACCAAAGTTGCCAAATGGATTTCCCTTAGTCTTGGCACCCTTTGAGCAAGTTTAAAAGCTTATTTGAGACTTGTGTGAGCTGCCCAAATGGTCCCAAACCTCGTGCATCTCATTTTGGCCACTCAACCCACACTTATGCATATTTCCATCAAACTTCCATAATGCATAATTGGACATTCAAAACTCAAATTGTATTCTAAAGTTCATACATCATATCCATTGCTCTAAACATTATATAATAGTATATTTACATATGTCTCAAGGTTCATTGTACATATACAACATTATATACAATATGAACCATCACTATGGTTCCAAAATGGATAAAACCATGCATAAACTTGTCAATCTTTCCTTCTCATAGTTGTTAGCTCCCTTCACCATAATTACTTAGTCCACCTAGCATGTTAGATCATTGGAGAGGAGGGGATGAGATTCAAAGAATCCCAATAGCTTATCTCCCATTCAATCATACATAATATGTGCGAAGCAAGCTTTTCAAATGCATGCATGGTGAAAATGTAAGACATGCATATTCTAAAACACAATCTTGGCAAGTGAATCAATCATACAAGACATCCAAGAGCTCACCAAGTGCTTAGATTGGCCGCACACTTCTCCTCATGGATTTTGGACTTGCCTCACCCATTCTTTAAGAGCTTTGGACTCAATCATACTCTTGGGAGCCCACTTTGCTTTTGGGAGACTCTTTACTTTGTCTCAACCAAGCTCAAGGGTTCTTGGCTCATCCTCACCCAAGAGAAGAGTTCTTGGCCTCTCCATACTCAAGCAAACTCACATAAACATCATGTAATCATTTGAAAACATAACATGGCATCAAGCATCATGGCATATAAAGGCATGCTAGAATACTTTTCATAGCTTGAAAATACACATACACACATTATAAAATAAGCTAAACACACATCCATGCATGAGAGAAAGTGGAGAGAGCTACCTTGCAAACAATTACACACATTTCCTTTTGGATTCAAGCCTCATCCTTTGGCCACACACTCAAAAATTGGTGGAGAGGGCCTAGATACAATTTTTGGGAGCCAATTAGGTTCATGAAACATTCTCTAAAGCCATACAACTTGCTTAAGTACTAGATTGCTCTATAACCCCCATTATGGTCTATATTGGCACCTAATGAAGCAACACCTCTCAAATGACTTCTAGACCTCACTCTTTTCTTTCAAATATGATTCTTGACTCCTTTTAAGCCTCTTGGAGTCATCACACCATTAAAACAAAAGGGCTAGCGCCATGTTACTTCTTTAGGTCATAATATGGAACCTAAGACACCAAATCACTTTCCATGAGTTCTAAATTTTTTCCAAGGCCTCCTTTCATTTTCATTCATCAAATATGACTCAAGAATGGCCTTAGAAAAATTTAAAACTCTCCCTAGCTATGAGAACCCTTCTTGGCTAAGATAATGAAGCATATTGGGTTCCATGGAGCTTTCTTTATTTTCTCAAGGGAAGAAGCATGTGGAGGGCCTCTTAGGGATCTTAGAAGCTCATTTAAACTCTTATTTAGGCTTAGGAATCATCATACAAAATCAGATTTATAAGGTGCAATTGAAACCCTAGAATTTACATCTTGAAATCTAATGGCTTTTTGATAATTCCCTTTCCATATTCTTAATCTCCACACCCTTTTTCCTTAGATTCATGCTTGGTTCTACCTAAAAATCATCTCCTCCTAGGGTTTTCTCAAGTAGGGTGAAATGGTGGAGAAGGGAACCAAAAATGACAACCATAGGAAGGGAAATTACCTTGTTTTCTTGCTTTTTCTCACTTGAATCTTGTGTTCTTTGAGCTCCTCTCTTCAAATCCGAATTTTCCCCTCAATTTCTCCCTTAAAACAGATTTATAAACTTCATTTTGATCATAGGAAACAGAGGAGAATGGAGGAGAAGAGGTTTGGAAGAGAAAGAGCATGAAAAACTACTAATTTACATACCTTAAGCCTTTGATTTCTCCTCCTTTTCTTCCTCTTCTTGTGAGCCTCATCCCTTAGGGTTTTCTTCTAGTTTTAGGCAGAACATGGCCGTGCATAATGAAGGGAGGAGAAGGGTGCATCATATATATAGGTGGGAATAAGTTACACTTTTCAAAACTTCCCATTTTGCCCTTTATACTTTGCATTTTTGTTTCTGCTTTATTTTAGCTCCTTTTTAAGAACCATCTTTTCCATTATAAAATTTAGGTTCCCAATTTAGTAAAATACCTTTGGAATCACTCAAATTGGAGCTAAAACCTTTCCGAACGAATCCATTAAGGTTCGGGCACACTGATGTTGGAAAACGTCCACCGGAGGGGCTTTAGCTGTCCTGAGGCTTTCCATGGTTTTTAGGGCCTCTGAGAACCCTGGGGAACTCAAAAATTTCATTTAAAAATCCCTCCTATGTGAATTCCAAAATTTTTTCAAAATTACGAAAATGCCATTATGTTTCGTAAGTTTTTTATAAGAAATTGTTTCTTTATTCTAACTCTATTTTTCTTTCCGTCTAAGCCTGAGATTTTCATTTTTAGGAGTCTAGAATGCTTTCCAAATTTTTTGAGACCTTAACTATCTCATTCCGGGGTACTTCCTTTTGTATCTGGTGAGTTTCGTTCATTTACAGAGAAACTGTACGTTACGTTTCTCACATTTTCTCTCGTTTTCAAAAAATTGGATGTTACAGAATGCAGAGATGGACAATGGACAATATATCTTTAATAAGTAAGTAGACAGACAGAAATCTCCAATGGCTATGATGACCAGAAAAAGATGATGAAATGCTATAAGAAACCACTGGGAGAAGATACGGGAGATTTGATATGAAATAAGTTAACTCTCAAAATGTGTAAATGAGTCCACTGAAAAGAACATAACCCTTACGAATAGGTTAAGACTAAACTTATGTGATTAGTAAGCTCTCCCAAGATAGGCCTTTAGAGTCAGAAACTTCTTTTTCTTACGAGAAAAACTAGCTAGTATCTTATAATAATAGAACCTTCATTAAGAGCTAGTAATGAAAATTCCCTGGCTAAGAGAAAAACTCAAAAGAGTGAAATCGCTGAGAAAGGTATAGAGCCAGGAAGAAGGAGAAGAAAAGGGTAGTTAACTAGAAAGGAAAAGAATAAAAGAAAAGCATATCCCAAATTTTGAGGATGAAATTCATTTAAGGGGGGAGAAATGTAATATCCAGTTCTCTGAAAATGAGAGAAAATGTGAGAAACGTAACATACGATTTCTCCGTAAATGAATAAAATTTACTAGATACAAAAGGAAGTCCCCTGAAATGACTTAGTTAAGCCCCTAAAAAATTTAGAAGCATTCTGGACTCCTAAAAATGAGAATCCCAAGTTTAGATGGAAAGAAAAATAGAGCTAGAATGAAAAAACGAATTGTGACGAAAGATTGACGAAACGTAAGGGCATTTTCGTCATTTTGAGCAAATTTTAGAATTCTCATAGGAGGGCTTTTAAAATGAAATTTTTGAGTTTTCTGGGGTTCTCAGAGGCCCTGAAAACCATGGGAAGCCCCAAGATAGTTAAAAACCCTCCGGTGGACGTTTTCTAATATCAGTTAACCCAAACTTTGATTGATTTGTTTGGGAAGGTTTTAGCTCCAATTTGAGTGATTCCAAAGACATTTTATTTGATTAGGAACCTAAATTTTATGATAGAAAATATGGTTCTAAAAAAGGAGTTAAAATGAGCCTAAACAGAGCAAACAAGCCCAAAGGGGCAAAATGGTCATTTTAAAAAATTGTAAAAGAGTCTTCTTAAGTAAGATTACACCTCATCACCTTTTCCAAGCTTTCATTTGTAGAAAAATGGGCAGAAATGGTATGACATTAAGAGGGGAGAGAGAGAAGAAGTTTAAGCTTCTATTTAGGTAAGTAAACGACCTCGTTTCATCTTGCACCAGTTAGGAAAGTTATTCCTCTCTCTAAGAGCTCTCCAATGGTGGTTTTTATTTCTTCAAAATTTGAAGATTCAGGTCTAACCTAAGCTAAAAAGGAACTCATGAGTTCCTAAGATACCAAGAGAGCCTCCCATATGCTTCTCCCATAAAAGAAATTAAAACAACTCCACTGGTGCCATATGGAAGCATAGCCTCAGCTAAGGAGGGCTCATGCACCTAAGGAGTGTTTTAATTCCTTCCAAGCTTAGTTTTGCATCAAGTATGATGGGAGAGTTTGAGGGGAAGCCTTGAAAAATTTTTAGAAACCATAGATAGTGAGATGGTATCATAGGTTCCATATTATGGCTTAAAGAAGCAACACCTAGCTAGACTCCTTGATTTGAGTGTGTGATGACTCCAAGAGGCTTAAAAGGAGTCAAGAATCATAAATAAATGGAGAGAATGGAGCCAAGATGATGTTTTCTTAAGGTTGCTTCATTAAGTTCATTTTGGAACCATAAAAAAGCTTGATGAGTTACCTAGTTTTTCTAATGAATGTGTGGCCTTAAAATGTGATTCAAGAGTATAATTGGCTTCCATATGATGTGTCTTGGCCAAGAGAAATAATATCTACCTCCTTGGGTGTGTGAGGTCAAGGGAGAGGACTCAAGACTCATGGAAAAAGTGTGTGAATGCAAGCAAGGTAGCTTTCTCCACCTTCTCTTGTGACGACCCTAAATTCTAATATCGGTGATTATAGCTAAATATACAATTAATAAATAATGATCAAGGTTTGGAGTCATTGCAATTAATTACATTAAGAAAATATAAGGGAAATTTAAACCTTGATACTACTAGGATCATCAACTAACAACCATAACGGGAACATGCATTAAAGGGTTTGTACCATCATTTAAGGTTTAGGATTCATCCATTAATCAAGTTCAACCCACAAAAACATCCCACCAACATGCTCATGCTATTCCCTAACACTAGCCTTACTGAAATTTAGGTTTCTAGGTCAAATATAGAAGTTTGAGAACCTGCGCCACGACCTAGAACTTCCCCGCCGCGGCTAAGCTAGGTTCTGGAGCTCGAAAACCAAGTTTTTAAACTTGCGCCGTGGCCTGGAACTCTTGCGCCGCGGCTAAGTTGCTCTCTGGAATTTTCCTGACTTTCGCCGCGGTGAGTTGGATTTGTGCCACGGCCAACCTATATGGCGCCGCGGCGAGTTTTGCTACTGTAACCTCCCTAATTAATTTCCTCGACTCGCGCCACGGCGAGACTTCTTGAGCCGCGGTGAGGTTACGTTCTGTCACCCCCTGGGCAATTATTTTCAATCTGCGCCGCGGCGAGATTTCTCAAGCCACGGCGTCCCTCGCCACTGTTACTCCCTAGGCCGCGGCGTGACTCCCTTCTGTAGCTATTTCTCCTATATTTCGCCCCCTACACTCCATTTCTCTTCTTAGGGACACTCTAAGATCACTTCCCCTCATTTTATATGGCTCTAATGGCATTTATCTACCTTATTTATTTAGCTATGCTTCCATTACCCATTCAAAACTTATATGCCCATTTCTTTCCTCTAATTACCTCCTATCAGCAAGTTTATGGAATAATAACAACACCAATCATGCACCGTTGATATTTAACTTTAGATACACTTTCCATTATTAGCTAATTACAATCATAAGGTTCAATTCCATGATAATTGAATTACATATACAATCCCTATACTTGGCAACTCATGATGCAATGCAGCAATGATACAAAACTAACAATTTAATTACAATACATTTTGTCAAAGCTCCCAGACCTATATGCTACCAAACCATTTAACAGGCTCTCGTTAATTTTCTCCCTGCCACTAAGAGGTTTGATCCCTGAACATGTTAGCCCACAACGGGGTGAGATATACAATCTCAGTAACAAAAGGAAATTTCCATCTATATGTACAAGTCAATCAATCCAAGACAATCTCATGTCATCAATATCAGAATCATCAATTTAATTGGCAAATGAACTAGTTGAGCTACCAATGACTACTGTCCCATACCAGCAATCATACATAACATGTTAATGGCCAATAACACCGGGAGAGGCTCGTTCACGGCACCTACTCCATCATGAGCACAACCAGGGCTCAGTGCATCTGGGGTTTGATCATAACCCGGTGCTCGATCGTAGCACATGCACGGGTGGCAGCCGCACCATAGCTCCACCATGGACTCACAAGGTCCAATCACAATAACAATCAAATAGTCAACCAGTCATTTAACATTTTAAAATCAAGCATGTGTAACAAATAGCATATTAACATGAGCATATACATGGAATTAGGAAAATAACCCAGTTACCTCAATGAAGCCAATTACTCTTCCCCTAGTTACCATAATAATCCAAATGTACACCAAGCCTATAACAAGCATCATTATCATCATTTCTGATCACAATCAAATATTCAAAGAGTTGAACTACTAATAACAGACTAGAGGTTACTCACCTAATTACCAAGGGATTTAACTTCGGATTCCAATTTCCCCACACCAGAAATTTCCATAGTTCACTCTAATTTCTGGGTAATTTCACATGAAACCAAAGCCCATATCATAGGTCAACTATAGGGGTCTCAAACTAACAGAAAATGCATCAAAATGGGGGTTTAAACTTACCTAATACCAACCCCAACCTCAACCTACGAATTTCCTCAAGGAAATCCCCAAACACCCACATTTCAGATTTTGGGTATGATGAAATTACTCCAAATGAAAAACTAATCAGACCAAATTAAAGAGAAAGATGAGGGGATTAAGTTGTATAACTATTACCTTGGCTGAATCTTGCTCTAAGTGTGTGAAAATGCAGAATTCTTGCCCCTAACCCTAGCCTCCTTCTCCACCTCCGAATCTCACTTTTGAGTTTCAGCAAATGGGATAAGTGGCTGAAGTATTAGGGTTTTAGATGGGTTTAAGTTGGGTCAAGGGGCTGGGTCATGGGTTGCTCCAAGCCCAAACCCAATTGGGTTTTCAGATTTTGCTTATTGAGCCAGTTTTCAATTGTTGGGCTGTAGGATTTCATTAGGCCAGTTTTATACATTGGGTTGCTGAAGTTTAATGGTGTTTGGGCCTAATTTGAAAAGCTCAAGGGCTTGGGTCTGCACAAGGGTAATTGGGCCACTTAATTGAGCCTATACAAGATAAATCTTAGGCCTCTATCTCATTAAATTAGTTTGGGTCTGCACTTAACTCTTTGGGCCTCCATTAGCCTCTTGTCATATTTCATTAATTTAGGCCTAGATGAAATTTCTATCCTAAATAAATTCTCAAACCCATATTAATAATTTATCCCTCCAAAACTTCTATTCACTAACTTGCCCAATTATCCTCTATTAATTATTCTTAATTAATCTTAATCCATGATTAACACCTTAATTAATTTCGGGGTGTTACATCTCTCTTGCATGAATGTATGCTTACTTTGTCTTTGAATGTGTGTATGTGTGTTTTAAGCCATGAAAAGTATTCTAAGATGATTTCATATGCCATGGTGCCATGATAATGCATTATGTTTCTAAATTATGTTTATGATGCTTGCTTTGGTTTGCTTGAGTGTGGTGAAACCAAGAACCCTTAGCTATGGTGAGGATGAGCCAAGAACCTTTAAAATTGGTTGACAAAGTAAAGAGTCTCCCAAAAGTGAGGTTGACTGCCAAGAGCAAGGTTAAGTCAGAAACCTCTTAAAGAAATAGGTGAGGCAAGTCCAAAATCTAAAAGTAAATGGGTGAGGCTAATCCACTTACTTGGCAAGCTTATGTATGTTATGTATGACTTTTTCAAATTCCAAGAATATTTCTTGAATGATTGCACATGTCAATATGCCCATGCATGCATTCGTAAGATTTATTTTATATCTTTTATGTGTGATTGAAAGGGAGATGAGCTATTAGAATTCTTTGAATCTCATTCCCTCCTCTCCAATGTCTTAACATGCTAGGTGGACCAAGAGAACAAGGAAATGGGAGCTAACCGCTTAAGAGATAAGAGTATGACATTGAAGTGTATGGAATTTGCTTCTTTAAGGCCATATAAGTGGCAAATAGTGTAGCCTATCATTGAATATGACTTATGACCTCTTGAGCATATGTAATTATGTTAATATGTTATGTATAAATGAGAGCTAAGGTTATATGTATAGAAATGTGCAATTTGGACATGTAATGGCAAATTAGTATTATGGAAATGTATATATAAATGGAAGTGGAATAGCCAAATTGAGATGCATGAGGTTTAGGACCACTTAGGCTATTCATACAAGTCATATTCATGCTTTTAAACTTGGCCAAGAGGTGCCAAACACCAAGAAAAACCATTTTGGCACACTTGGTATCTTATATGGTGCAAAAATTAACCATATTGAAAACCTATATCACTTTTTATCTAAATGAGCTCTTCTTAATCTAAGATTTGGCATGCATTTTTAGGTTGTTGAGATCTTTCTAGAAAGCTAAAGTTCAAAATTTTCAGAGGACTATGGAATATTTGATGAATTTTCAAAGTTGAAAAAAATTCTGATTTTGGCTCATGGTACTGTTCACACTAGTCCAATAATGAATTATGTTAGTCAGGGGGCAAATGATGTCCAATAGCCATAAAATATTATAGAGAGAACCTAGACACACCTAGTGACTTGTGCCAACTGGAAGAACCCATTTGGATATCTAGAGAGTGAGATATGAATTCTTAAATTTTCTACCCAGTATCAGGCATTCAAACTGACCTCAGGTATTATTTGATTCGTTTTCAAGGTCTGGACATGTCTGGACTGGCCTGAAGTTATTTTTCTCCTTTAGGTAACATCAATCACTTTCTAGATTGGTATAATTTGCATGCATTAGAATTTTTTGAAATTAGTTGGACATTTTTTAAGTTTGTAGTAGAAAGTTGTGACAATACTAGTAGCCAACTAGACCTTTGTAACTTTTTTAAAGTCAAACATTTTCTGTGTTGTATTTCATGGCCTGGACATATTTTTGACATAAAGAAAATATGTATATCTTTCTATAATGGCAAAGAATGTATGATTTTGATTTTTTAGAATTAGTTATGATTTTCCAAAATTGGTGATAGAAAAGGAAAAATTCTGGCCGAAATGGAAACTATGAATTTTATGCATTCCCTTGCCTTGCACAAGCTCTAGGCCAATTTTGGTGATGGAAATGAGTTGTATCTATGTAATTAAATATGAAAATATGATGTATAAGCTCACATAGTCTACAGGGCATAGAATGAAAAATTTATACGCGACGCAATGCTAAAGAAATTCATTATTTTAATGTCATTTTTCTTGCTCCTTCATGAAATGTAAGATGTAAAGCATGAGAATAGCATAAAACAAGTTAAAAAATTATGGTGTTACACTAAAACCATCCAAACCCTAAACATATTTAACCCCCTTCCACCATTCTACAAAATAAAACACACAAGAAGAAAATTTGGAGGTCTCTTGGAGGTTGGGTTTCTCACCACTTTCTTGGCCTCATTTCCCCTATCTAAAGTCAAAATCAGCCAAGGTGAGTGATATATAACTTGACCCTCTCCTCTTCCTCTTTAATTTATCCTGATTGGTTTTCCATTTGGAGCATTTTTACCATACCCAAAATTTGAAATGTGTTGTTTGGTGTTTTTCTTAGAGGATTTTCAGAAGTTAAGGCTAGGAGGGATATTGGGTAAGTATAAACTCTTCATTTTGATGCATTTTCTGCTGGTTTAAGACCTCTATAGTTGATTTGTAGTATAGATATTAATTTTGTATGAATTTGCTAGGATTTAAGGTGATATTTTGATGTCTCTGGTATAGGGAAGACAAAATCCAAATTTTGTTCTTGTAGTGGCTGGGTAAGTATCCTCTAGGTATCTATTAGTAGTTTAATTCTTTGAGTATTAGGTTGCTACTATAATTGATGTATAGGAATGGTGATGGTCAAATTTTATGTTTATAGGCTGAGGTAGTATTATTGTTCGCTCCCAAGAAATTGTCTACAAGTGAAGTAAGTGGGTTAATGTTAAATTCCATGAATATGTCTATTTTAATTTTATACCTGCTGTACATAAATGAATTTGAAATGCATAATAAATGGTTGGCTATCTGATATATTGTGTTTAGACCTTGTGAGTCCATGGTGGAGCTATGGTATGGCTACCACCTGTGCATTATGCTTCGATCGAGCACAGGATTATGATCAGACCCTAAATACACTGAGCTCTAGTTGTGCTCATTAAGGAGTAGGTGCCATGGACGGGCCTCTCTCAGTGTTATTGGCATTTAACATATGGATATGTGATTGCTAGTATGGGATAATAGTCACTAATAGCCCATTTGTTTCATTTATTAATATAATTGTTATTTTTTATACTTATTTGATTAATTGCATATATGTTAATTAATTTGGAATATATGAATAGAATTTGCCTTTGGTTACTGAGATTTGCATCTCACCCCATTTTATGGAATAATACTTTTAGGTGAAGGCTCTTCGAGTAAGGATAACGGGAAGTAAGTAGATGAAAATCTATGAGCTCCAACCATGTGTGGAGAAGGCTACACTTATACTGATCTGAGTAGAGTAGATGCTAAATTTTGTATTTCTTCCTATATAGCATCATCATATAATCATGTTGCCAAGTGTAGGAGTTTACATTTTGATTACTTAGGATGTATCTATTAAGGAGCTAGACCTCATATTAAATTGGTATGGGATGTATGAATTTATAACATCTGGTGTGAACTTCATTGAACCTATGATATGATTTACTATTTGAAAATAAAATCATGTAATACATTAGATGTTGACTTAAACAAGCGATGCATGGAACCTCTACTAAAATATATATTTGAATGATAAATGTTGGTAGCTTATGAATTCCTTGCTATCATTAATCCATGAACTTGCCAATATATGCCAGTTAGATGAGTAAGAATTAACACTTAAGTATTGAATTAGTAATGATAGATAAGCTGGGTAAATTAGGTAGATGAAAGCCATTAAAGCCTTAAAAATTAAGGTAGAGTGGCCTTGAAGTGTTGCTAGAGGGAGAGTTTGAGTGTATGGGATAAAACTTAGGACGAATTAGTACAAAAGAGGGCCACGTTGTGGCCAAGAAGAGCTGAGCCACGACCAAAAGAGTGACAGAAGCGAGGAGCACCATGGCGTGAGGTATCTCGCCATAGGTTAAAAAAAAAAGGTTGCCCAGGGAGAGTAACAGAGAGCAACCTTACCACGACACAAACTTTTCAACCACGACATAAGTCAGGAAATTAGGTGATGAGTGTCCCAGTAGCTAGTTTTACCGTAGCACAAGTGTAGCCTGCTGCGATGCGAATTGGGAAATTTGCTATAGTATGTTTTAGGGCATCTTTCTACCATAGTGCCACATAGGCTTGCCATGGTGAAGGTCTAACTCTCTGTGGCGGGATCGATGAAAATGTAAGGTTGAACCTGAGAGTAACTTCACCGCAGCACAAAAATCTTATGCTGCGGCGTAAGATGCAAAACTTGGTTTTTAGTCTCCAGTAACCAACTTAGCTATGGCAAAGGTTCCCAAACCCTTATTTTTGACTTAGAAATCTTGAATTTCACTATGTTAATGTTATGCAATGACTTGAGAGTCTTTATATGAGGTTTTTATGAATTGAAATTTGTAGCAAGATGGATCTAAAGTCTTAAATGATAACTATGATCACTTATGGACTTGATTGGTTGTGGTTGTTTAGTTAATGACCCTAATGATATCAAGGTTCAAATTTTCCCCACTTTCTCCTATTTTAATTAATTATAATGACTTTAGACCTTGATTTGCCATTACTAATCATGCTATTAAACCTAATTATAGTAATTAAGAATTAGGGTCATTACAGATTTTCTACTCAATGCATCAGCTACCACGTTAGCCTTACTGGGATGGTATTTCAAGGTAAAGTCATAATCATTTAGGAATTCTAACCATCTCTTCTGCCTCATATTTAACTCTTTCTTTTCAAACAAATACTTAAGGTTTTTATGGTCACTGTATATTTCTATGAATGCACCATACAGGTAGTGTCTCCATATCTTAAGAGTAAACAACACTGTTGCTTACTCTAAGTTATGAGTGGCATAGTTATCTTTATGTGGTTTCAATTGTCTAGAAGCATAAGCTACCACTCTACCTCCCTACATAAGCATACATCCTAACCCTTTCTTTGAGGCATCACTATAGACTACAAAAGTTTCACTCGAGTTAAGAAGTACTAAAACTGGGGTCATGGTTTATCTATGCTTCAGCTTTTAGAAACTCTACTTACATTTCTCATCCTACACAAAAAGGTACATTCTTTCTAATGAGCCTAGTCAATGGTATCACTATTTGAGAGAAGTCTTAAATAAACCTCCTGTAATAACTTGTTAAACCTAGGAAGCTCCTGATCTCTGTCATTATCCTAAGTCTCTCCCACTGAAGTACTACCTTTACCTTATAGGGATCTACTTGTGACCCTTGCCTGGTAGATCAGATGGCATAGGAGTTATAGCTCAATGAGCCAAAACTCACATTTAGTAAGTTTAGTATATAATTATTTTTCTCTTAAGGTCTCTAGGGCTAATCTCAGGTGCTGCTCATGCTCTTCTCTACTCTTAGAGTAAATGAGAATGTCATCTATGAAGACAACTACAAACCTATCTAAGTATGGCCTAAACACCCTGTTCATATAATCTATAAACACCGCAGGTGCATTCATCAACTTGAAGGGCATAACTAAAAACTCATAGTACCCATACCTAGTTCTAAAAGCTGTCTTAAGAATATCCTCAGCTTTAATCCTAAGCTGATGATATCTTGACTTAAGGTCTATCTTAGAAAAGACTAACACTCCTACTAGCTGATCTAGGAGGTCATTTATCTTTGGTAAGGGGTATTTATTCTTAACTATAATCTTATTGAGCTCTCTATAGTCTATGTATTTATTCTTAACTGTAATCTTATTGAGCTCTCTATGATTTATGCATAATCTAAGACTTTTATCTTTCTTCTTTATAAATAAGAATGGAGCTCCCTATAATGAAACACTGGGTCTAATGAAACCCTTTTCTAAAAGCTCTTTTATCTATTTCTTAAGTTCTGCTAGCTCGGTGGGAGCTATCCTATACGAGGCTTTAGACACTGGACCTGCTCTAGGCACAATGTTTATATGGAATTCTACTTCTCTATCAAGTATCTCCTCTTTTAGGGAATACCTCTAGAAATTTCCATGTTACAGGCATCTCCTCTATGCCCTCTTCTATCTCAGCCTATAGGGAAAAGAACATTAAAAACCCTTGACAACCATGCTTTAGAGATCTCTTGTCACATTCTAAATTTTCTGTAAGTGGTAACATAACCAAATTAACTAATGAAGAACCTCAACGAAAATATTAGAGAACTAACTAAAGTCAATTAGGAACTAAGGGACCTAATTGGGACTAAAAAGGAGAACATGTATTAGGAAGCTTAATTGAGACATTAACTTGACCATTTAGTTAGCATGGAAGCTTATAACCATGAAACAAGATGAACTTACAACCATTCTTATTAAAACATCTTCATTATTTTCATATACAGGAATACATCTAACCATGAGTATTTGGTCAAGTGGCACTCCCTTCTATTAACCATGGATAGCATGAGATAAAACTTACATAAATTTTAGAATGAGTTTTGAAATTTCTAACACATGCATGGTTGAAAGAAGTGCTAGGATCAAGCAAACAAACATGAGATAATAAGGACACAGTAAAGCCACCTTGACCTTCCACTCACTCACAATACATATTAGTTATTCAATCTGGGTATTGTGCTTCATTTAGTTGTGGGAAATTAATAGGAAGTTGCATGTAATCTAATGGTTTGCATAATCTAAGAAAGGAACACCTAGCATGCATGTTGTGGGAAAGGAAAATGAAGTAGGAAGAGTTAAATAAACAAAGTAAGCATACCTCATGCTTCACCATGCAGAATATATATATTCAAATGACATTTGGTTAATGGAAAATTGTGTCTAGCCATGGGAATTAACTACTACATATATATATATATAATGCTTAGATGGGAATAAAACACCCATATATTGCCACCTTGCCTAGACAACCGAGTAGGAAATGAAGTTAGCAAAAGAATTAAACAAACAATCCTTGACATCTCATGCTTCCACCGTCCGAAATATATATATATATATATATATGTATATATCTATGTCTACAATTGCAATTGGTTAGTGCTCATATTCTAGTTTGATTGTGGAAGTCAAATGCTACATCTAATATGTAGCTTAGATGGGGATAATATATGTATATGCTACCACCTAGCGTTACACCAAGTAAGTAATGAGAAGAAGGAATTTTAAATTGTTTTAATGACATCCAAAAAAGGCGAAGAGCATGTGTTGTTTGTGGCACTAGTTGTCATCCATTTTAACTTCAATTAGGCTAAAGAAATTGGTGATGAGAAGAGAAGAACTCAGACAGCCATAGAAGAGAAAAGACAAGAAGATAAGCCAAGGTACAAAGACTCCATCAAAGGTAAGAATAGGAAATTTAGTATGTTTTTAATTTGCTTCCTTTCCATCTAGTTGAAATTCTAGGTTTGGAACATTTTACCATGGCTAGATAGCAATAAAAGGTGAGGAAAAGAAAATTAAAGAAGCTTAAGGGAAAGCTACAGGTATTTGAAGGTGAGTGCTTTAATTTCCTCTTTTGAAACTAGTAAAACAAAGGAAGAGAGTAGAATGGGAAGGGAGTTGTGTATGACTAATTGGCCATGGAGTTGCATCTTGAGAATGCCTTAAAATGGATTATAGGAATAGCATGAAAGGGGCAATAGGTGTATGGAATATTTATACATTAAATAGAACCATGCAACTAGCTACTATACAACGTACACATATATATATTGCCACAAATTTGAAATGGTTGTATTGAGGCTAGGAAAGTGTTGATTAGGGATTAAGTTGTAATGTAAATAAGGATTAGGGACTGAACTTCAAAGCATTAGACCACACATAAATAATTTAGATAGTAACTAACTAATGAGAAGAAAGGAAAATAAAGATGTAATTGTTTACAACTAGGAATTTCAATCTTCAACTAACGAAAGGGAATTAGGAATTTAATACAAGGAATTAGTAACTTAATTGAAATGTAAATATTAACCATGACTTGTTCTTAATTAAGGTAATATGTGATTGAAATTTAGGAAAGCAATTCGGGTAGTAAAGGCTAAGAGATAACTCGACATAACAACGGTAACAAAACAAGTAGTTAACACTATATTCATTTTGCTGTTTATGTAATTGCACTAGATGAATTCCCAAAGTTCCTATGCTATGTATGGTTGCATGTATGTCTACTTAGGTAACTCTTATAAGTACTAGATTACTATTATTGGCCAATAATAGAGGCATAGTAGCCTAACAAATGAGAATATGTTACTACCTAGACATTACGTGCTCTTATACCAAAGTATACATTGAATGTATGTTGGATAGTATTCCGTGCTGTCTATATGTATGCTTCTTGAATACTTTGTTATCTACTAGGATTTTATCTTATTATAAAGCTAACCATTTTTAGGTATCAGTTATACCTCAGACAAAGCCAAATGTGTAGAAATTGAACAAGCATAATAGCAAACTAACGTGTTGTCCTTATAACTAGTTTATAAATTTTCTATGTAGCACCAAATGCTAAAGCATGATTGTAGTTCTAAACATGTAAAGTTGTTTTGTAACCCTCTATTGTGCATCTATAGGATAATTATATGGGTATGACTTCTAGTGTAAGCTGACAACGATATTTAGTTAAAGTATTGCTTCATGTATAAGGGTAACTTTAATTACTATTTTGCATGAAACTCATTATCATTATCATGGAATCCATATGTCAAAATTCTCATAATGAGTTCTCCATCCTTTGGAATAAAGGTTTGGAAAGTTATAGGATTATTGGAACAAGTTAGATTAAGGAAACAATGTACTAATTTAACTTCGCTTCTGTATGGGACAACTTAGAGCAGATTTCATAATAAATCTTGTTAAATAGGTAAATGAAGAAATTATTGGTTGAAATTTTATGGTAACATAGCTAAGATATGTGTAATTAGATCTAGAAAGTCTTAGAATTTTTTAAGCTCGTTTAATAAAGTAACAAGGTCAGAAAATAAAAGGGATAATGTGCATTAAGTTCAAACAAGGTAGTAATCTAAATGACATTGGTTAAGGGGTCATCCATGGGAGCTTTTGAAAAATGTTTTTAGTGGCTTATAACTAACATAATAAGGATTCATCCTACCAATTTTTATGATTTTTGGATGTCATTTGATGGAGGAAAGAAAATTCACAAAATCAGGTCCAGAAATTTAGACGATTTGTAACGAAGGTAACTTCTATTTTTTTTTTTCATAATGGGATATGAGTTTGAATGGTAGTGATAAGGATAAAGTCATAAATCTGTATTTCCATGAATGTAAGATGGAAATTCCCTAGATATGCCAATAGAGATCTCCAAGGTCTAGCATCTTGTTAACAGGATCTTGGATTTTGCATTGTGGAATTCAAGACTTTGTCAACAAGGTCTTCTGATTGTAGTACAGAATCCTTCAATACTATGAGTTAGAACATATGAGAAAGGTAGGTGTGATATCTCTTAGCCTTTAAAGTGGTCATAAAAGCTAGCCTAGTCCTAATACTAGGTACAGTTCCATATTCAGGTAAAGAAATACATCTGTAGTAACAGTCAAGCATAGCATTGTTTACAGACATCCAGTTCATTCCAATGATCAAATCAATATCAATAAGGGGCATACATATTAAATCAAGTGTGGTAAAGTAATGGTTAAACTCGACTACATAGTTCAAACAAGTATGGGAGATAATGGCTCTATTTCCTGTGGGAGTGGATACATGTAAGTCATATGGTAAAGTGCACATATTTAGATCCAGCCTCCTAGCACAGCCATAAGATATGAAAGAGTGGCTAGCACCCAAATCAAACAATTTAAGTACAGAAAAATCATTAATCTTAATAGTGCCTTGAATCAGACTTGGGGACTTGCTAGCCTCCTGCTGTGTTAGGGCAAAAACTCTACCCTAGGTCTGCGATCTAGGTGCAGGAGTTACCTCCCTCTATGGTGCAGGTTATGTGTAGTCTTTGGCTATGTGCCCTAGCCTACCACACCTGAAACACATATTCGACCCCACGTAGCATAGTCTGTTCTTATGATTTCTGCCACACTGAGTGCAGGCTGTTGGGGTGGAACTTACTCGGGTAGACTGAGCTAGTTTCCTTTTATTTTTGCCTCTCCTATTCCATTGGCCTCTACCACCTCTTTTATTGCTACTGGTGGCTCATAATTCCTCACATGGCCTTTTGCTTTAAGGGAGGGGAGGTCTAGCACTTAAGGCTGGATGTATTGTCCTTAGATTGGCCATGATGACTCTGTACACCTCGACTAGAGCATTAAAGTCTCTAATCCTCTGGGGCATCACTCTATCTTTGATCTCTGGTAGGAGCCCCTTCTCTAATTTATCTGCTCCCCACCTCTTGTCATCATGTTTCTACAAATAAGAGGAATATCTGGAAAGTTCCACAAACTTTACCACGTACTAGTCCACTGACATTCCCTCAATCTATCTTAGGAGTACAAACTCTCACTGCTTCACATCTTGTATAAAACTGGGGAAGTACTACTCATAGAAAGCCTATAGAAATGTCTCCTAATTAATTGGAGATTCTTTGACTTTATAATAGGTTCAGTGCTCTTCCACCAATAATCTGCCTCTTTCTCTAGCTGAAAAATGGCCATCACGACCTTCTGCTTAGATGTGCACTCCATCGCCTTAAAAATCTTTTCTAACTACATGATCTTATCTTTCTTTGTGCTTAACTCACCATCAAAAGTGGGAGTTCTAAACTTTCTGAAGTGGGTTATACTCTACCTTGTGGAAGGCTAATCAGGGGCTGAAGGCTTCTAAGCTGGTGTAGTCTGATGCATTGTATCTATGGCTGTGGACCTGAGTGAGTCACCCCTGAATGATCAACACAATCTGAGTGCTGTGGTGGTTGTGGCGGAGGAGGAGTAGGCCCCTCACTATCTTGCTATGTAAGTTGTTCCTGAAGCTACATAATCATGGCTTGCTGCTAATCTAGGTGAGCCATAATAGCATGAAAGGCTCCAACCACCAGATCACTAGGCTTTGCCTCTACTTGAGCCTCTCTAGAGGGCCTACCTCTCTGTGTGTTCATCATCTTTCTGAAACATTATAAACATAGCTTAGAACAATTATGAACACACGCCACAGTTTCACACTCATTTCATCCATATCTAACTCATACATAATGGCAATCTCATGTTTTCAAGCCACAAACCACATCAAAGTGCTTGAACCTTTACTCTATTACCATTAAATGTAATAATTTAACCTTTTAGCTATTATACCATGGTCTCATTATCTATCTTATTACACCTTATATGTATTGGAGTACAAATATAACGAAACAATGAATATTTAATGGTGTTAGTTGCATTACGTAAGATCTCATGCTTTATTTTAAGCCCCATGGACCATGTGAACTCATCAATATCAATTTCTAACCATAACACATCTATACAAGTCATACACATCACATTTGATCTCATTCATTTCCATGTCTTACTCTCAGGTTCAATTTCCCACCCTTTGATATAAACTTTAAAATTTCATAACTAATTCTAAAAAAATCATAATTAAGAAAAATATACCATTTTGGAAAGCTATGGATGCCTAATAATCTAATAATGACTAAAAATAATTCAATATCAATGCCATGGCCATAAATCCACAAAAATCGATGAAACAGTAACTCAGGTTAGGATGCATTACTAGTACTATCATGCAAGTTCAAAAATTCATTTCTCCCCCAACAGAGCTCCAAATGAGGTGTTCCTAATGGCTATGTAAATTTTATGATTTATAGTTTATGCCTATAAAATTTCATGAGTGTAACACCATAAATTCTAGCTCATCTCATGTCTTTACGTAACTTGATATCACAAATCATTTGAGCTTTCCATGAAAAGGGCAAGAAAATAAGGAATATTTTTGCGTTGCGACGTATTTAAAAATTCATTTTGGTGTGACGTGGACCGTGTGAGCTCATCATATGCATCCTCATATTTAATTACCTCATTACAACTTGTTTACACCCCAAAAACATGCCTACAACCCATGGAAACCGAAATGGAGCATGAAAAATGGGAATTTATTTTCGGCCAGACTCGGCCTCTTTTCTAGGCAAACTTTGGAAAATCATAACTAAATCTAGAAAAATATAAACAATGCAATCTTGGTCATTATAGAAAGCTTAGGATGTCTACTTCACATTACAAATTTTTTAAGATCACAACACACATCATGGAGGACGTTTGACATCTGAAAACCTACAGAGGTCACTGGCTGCCTGGGCTGCTGTTCAGATTACTGATACAAAATTCTAAAATTCATAACTAATTCTATAAAAATTGAAATCAAACACATTCAGTCATTCTGGAAAGATAAAAATGTTAACTTGATATAAAAATAATTCTAGAATGAAACAGATACTTTTAGCCATTGGGAACCTATGGAACAGTAACTAAACTCCTGGGGTGCCACTGGTATTGACAACTAACTTCAAAAATGCATAACTCTCTGCTCAGAACCTCCAAATGAGGTGATCTATATGGAAAAAGAAAGCTTATAACCTCTAATTTATGTCTATAAAATTACACAAGCATTGGACACAATTTGGCCATCGAGTGACACAAAACACAAAACTGCCAGTATGAACAGTGCCATACTAGAAACAATGAAAAATACCAACTTTGAAAATTCATCAAATATTCTCTAGAGTTCCAAAAATCATGTTCTTTAGTTTTCCAAAAATATTTCAATGAGACCTAATTGCATGCCAAATTTCAGAGCAAGACTAACTCATTTGACTAAAAAGTGACATAGGGTTCCATTATGGTCAATTTTGGCTCCATATTAGGTACCAAAATTGCCAAATGGATTTCCCTTAGTCTTGGAACCTTTTAGGCAAGTTTAAAAGCTTATTTGAGACTTGTGTGAGCTTTCCAAATAGTCTTGAACCTCATGCATTTCATTTTGGCCATTCAACCCACACTTATGCATATTTCTATCAAATTTCCACATTGTACACTTTGACATTTCATACTCAAATTGTATTCTAAAGCTCATACATCATATTCATAGTGATAAACATTACATAATAGTATATTTATACATGTCTCAAGGTCCATAATATATTTACAACATCATAGACATTAAGATACATAAGTATGGTTCCAAAATGGCTAAAACCAAGGCATAAGTTTGTCAATCTCCTTCCTTTAGTGTTGTTGGCTCCCATTAGCATATCCACTTAGTTCACCTAGCATGTTAGATCATTGGAGAGGAGGGGATGAGATTCAAAGAATCCCAATAGCTCATCTCCCATTCAATCATACATAATATGTGCAAAGCAAGCTTTTCAAATGCATGCATGGTAAAAGTGGAAGACATGCATCTTTTAAAATAATCTTGGCATGTGAATCAATCATACAAAACATCCAAGAGCTCACCAAGTGCTTGGATTGGCCTCACACTTCTCCTCATGGATTTTGGACTTGCCTCACCCATTCTTTAAGAGCTTTAGACTCAACCATACTCTTGGAAGCCCACTTTGCTTTTGGGAGACTCTTTACTTTGTCTCAACCAAGCTCAAGGGTTCTTAGCTCATCCTCACCAAAGGGAAGAGTTCTTGGCCTTTCCACACTCAAGCAAACTCACACAAACATCATATAATCATTTGAAAACATAACATGGCATCAAGCATCATGGCATATAAAGGCATGCTAGCATACTTTTCAAAGCTTGAAAATACATATACACACATTCTAAAACAAGCTAAACACACATCCATGCATAAGAGAAGGTGGAGAGAGCTACCTTGTATACAAGCACACACTTTTTCCTTAGTTTTCAAGCCTCCTCTTTCGGCCACACACCCACAATTTAGTGGAGATGGTTTCTCTTGGCCTAGATACAATTTATGGGAGCCAATTAGGTCTATGAAACATATTCTAAGGCTACATCACTTGGTAAAACACTAAATTGCTCTATAACCCCCATTACGGTTCATAAAGACACTTAATGAAGCAACACCCCTCAAATGATTTCTAGGCCTCATTCTTTCCTTTCAAATATGATTCTTGACTCCTTTTAAGCCTCTTGGAGTCATCACATCATTAAAACAAAAGGCCTAGCACCATGTTGCTTCTTTTGGTCATATTATGGAACCTAAGACACCAAATTGCTTTCCATGAGTTCTAAATTTTTTCCAAGGCCTCCCTTCATTTTCATTCATCAAATATGACTCGAGAATGGCCTTAGAAAAATTTAGAACTCCCCCCACCTACAAGATCCCCTCTTGGCTGAGACATGCCTAGGTTTTAGGCTTCATGGAGTTTTCTTTATTTTCTTGAAGGGAGAAGCTTGTGGGGAGCATCTTTGGTGTCTCAAGAACTCATTTATACTCTAATTTAGACCTAGGAAGAATCACATAAATTCAGAATTTGAAAGGAGCACTAGAAACCCTAGGTTTTGCATCTTGAATCCTAATGCCTATTTCATGGTTTCCTTTGCATATTCTTATTCCTTTCTATCAAATACTTAAGAATCATGCTTGGTTGGGCTTGAAAATCAGATCTTCCTATGGTTCTTAGGCTAGGTTGAAATGGAGAAGAAGGGCCATGGAAGATATGAACCATAGGATGCATTTTTACTTTGTTTTCTTGCTTAGTTTGGCTTAAATCTTGATTTCTCCAAGCTCCTCTCTTCACATCCGAACTTTCCCTTGAACATTTCCCTTGAATCAGATTTATAAACCTCATTTTAATCCAAGGAAACAAAGGAGAAGGGAGGAGAGAAGGTGTGGGTGAAGAAAAGCAAGGAAAATCACCATGAAAACATACCTTAAGCTTGGTTTTCTTCCTCCTTCTTCTTCCTCTCTTGGACGCCTCTCCCTTAGGGTTTTTCTTCTGATTTGGGGCTGGAAAATCTGAAGAGAAATGAGGGCAAGTGTGAGGCACCACCTATATATAGGTAGGAAAAAGTGACTTTTTCAAAAGTTCCAATTTTGCCTTTCATACTTTGCATTTTTGGTTTTTTCTTTGTTTTAGCTCCTTTTTTAGAACCGTCTTTTCCACTATAAAATTTAGGTTCCCAATTAAGAAAAATGCCTTTGGAATCACTCAAATCAGAGCTAAAACCTTTCTAAATGGATTCGTCAAAGTTCGGGCACACTGACACTGTAAAACGTCCACCAGAGGTGATTTAACTGTCCCGGGGCTTCTCATGGTTTTTAGAGCCTCTAAGAACCCTAGAGAACTCAAAACATTCATTTAAAAAGCCCTTCTGTATGTTTTTCAAAAGTCCACTTATTTACGAAAATGCCACTGGCCTTTTGGCAATTTTTTTGAATCACCCCGACCCCAATTTCTGGGTAACTCAAGGCTCAAATCCTCATTTAATTTTATCTAAATTTTATTTGGCCTTGAATCACTCATCTCAGGCGACTTGCTTTGAAAACTGACTCATTGCAGTATTTTATGAAAAATGAGACGTTACATTTCTACCCTTCTTAAATAAAATTTCGTCCTCAAAATTTAAAAGACATACCTTAGGGGAAGAGTTCTATCATCCTCTAGTTCCCTGGTGGCTTCCTCGAGAGATAATCCCTTCCAAACTACTTTCACTAATGGTATCGTCTTATTCCATAACTACTTGAGTCTAACGTCCGCGATCTGATTTGGTGCTACTATGTATGATAGATCATCCTATAACTGCACATTCTCATATTCTATGACATGTGAGGGGTTGGGCTAGTGCTTTTTCAACTAGGAAATATGGAAGACATTATGGACTTGGCTTAGGTTCGGAGGAAGGGCTAGTCTGTATGCCATAGGTCTTACTTTATCAAAAATATGAAAAGGACCTATATACTTTGGACTGAGCTTTTTGTTTTTAATGGACCGACCTATCCTTGTGACTGGAGACACTCTAATGAAGACATGGTTTCCAATCTCAAACTCTAATGGCCGCCTATGTTTATCTGCATAACTTTTCTGTCTACTCTGGGCCGTCAGAAGTTTCTTTCTAATGGTTTCTATCTGTCTGGAGGTCTGGTCCACTAATTCTGGGCCTATGAGGCTATGCTCTCCTAGCTCAATCCAACATATTAGGGATCTACACTTCCTCCCATACAATGCCTCATACGATGCCATCTGTATACTTGCATGATAATTGTTATTATAGGTAAACTCTGCTAGAGGCAAGTATGTATCCTAGTTCCATTTCATTTCTAATACACACACCCTCAACATGTCCTCTAGGGTTTGGATGGTTCTCTCCGTCTGTCCATCCGTCTGAGGGTGATAGGCCGTGCTAAATTTGAGTCTGGTGCCAAAAGCATCCAGTAATGATATCCAGAAATTCGATGTGAATCTGGGATCTCTATCTGACACTATGCTCTGAGGCACACCGTGTAATCTAACTATCTCCCTGATGTACAACTGGGCTAACTTATCTAGAGTATAAGTGGCTTTCATAGGTAAGAAATGCGCTAACTTTGTTAACCTATCCACTATTACCCATATTGCATCATACCCCGATGATGTCCTGGGTAAACCCATGACAAAATCCATAGGTATGTTATCCCATTTCCACTTCGGGATATCTAAGGGCTAAAGTAACCTAACTGGCTTCTGATGTTCTATTTTCACTCTTTGACATACTAGACATCGGGAGACATATTCTGCTATGTCTGTTTTCATCTTGGGCCACCAAAACATTTTCTTCAAATCCTGGTACATTTTATTACTGCCTGGATGAATGGTGTACTTACTCTTATGTGCCTCATCTAATATCTTTTCTCTAATTCCTATGTTTCTCGGCACATACAGCCTATCCCCGTATTTTACTATGTCATCCTCAGACAGATTAAACTCCTGAACACTACCCTGGGCTATTTGGGCTCGAATCTTATTTACATGGTCATCTGTCTATTGGGCCTCTCTTATCTGATCCCTCAGGTCATTTTCTATTCCGGTCTCACTCATTAATAATTTTCTTGAACACACCTCGCAAGAGAGACTCATGTCTCTGAATCTCTCAATCAATTCCTACTCTCGGATCATCATACAAGCCATGTGTATGGATTTTCTACTTAGGGCATCAGCTACCATGTTAGCCTTACTGGGATGGTACTTTAATGTGAAATCATAATCTTTCAGAAATTCTAACCATCTCTGTTGCCTCATATTTAGCTCTTTCTGTTCAAATAAATATTTGAGGCTTTTGTGGTCGCTGTAAATTTCTATTGCTGCCCCATATAAGTAATGTCTCTATATTTTCAAAGTAAACATCACTGCGGCTAACTCTAAGTCATGTGTGGGATAGTTTTTCTCATAAGGTTTCAACTATCTAGAAGCATAAGCTAACACTCAGCCTTTCTGCATAAGCACACATCCTAACCCTTTCTTTGAGGCATCACTGTATACTACAAAAGTTTCTTTAGAGTCAGGGTGTATTAAAACTGGGGCCATGGTCAGCTTGTGCTTTAGCTCTTGGAAACTACTCTCACATTTCTCATTCCACACAAATGGCACATTCTTTCTAGTAAGTCGACTCAGTGGCATCGCTATCTGAGGAAAGCCCTGAATGAACCTCCTATAATAACTTGTTAAACCTACGAAGCTCCTAATCTCTGTCACTGTCCTGGGTCTCTCCCACTGCAATATTGCCTCTACCTTATGGGGATCTACTGTGACCCCTACCTGGGATATGACATGACCTAGAAACTGAACCTCAGTAAGCCAAAACTCACATTTACTAAGTTTAGCATATAACTGTCTCTCTCTCAAGGTCTTCAAGGCTAATCTCAGGTGCTGCTCATGTTCCTCTCTACTTTTGGAGTAGATGAGGATGTCATCTATAAAAACACCTACAAACCTGTCTAGATACGGCCTGAAGACTCTGTTTATGTAATCCATAAAAACTGCGGGTGCATTCGTTAACCCAAAGGGCATAACTAGAAACTCATAGTGCCCATATCTAGTTCTAAAAGCTGTCTTGGAAATGTCCTCAGCCTTTATTCTAAGCTGATGGTATCTCAACTTGAAGTCTATCTTTGAAAATATCGACGCTCCTACCAACTAATCTAAGAGGTCTTCTATGCAAGGGAGAGGGTACTTATTCTTAATAGTAATCTTATTAAGTTCCCAGTAATCTATACATAGCCTAAGGCTCTTGTCTTTCTTCTTTACAAATAGGACTGGAGCTCCCCACAGTGAGACACTGGGTCTAATGAAACCCTTCTCTAAAAGCTCATTTATTTATTTCTTAAGCTCTGCTAGCTCAGTGGGAGCCATCCTATATGGGGCCTTAGACACTGGACCTACCCCAGGTACAATGTCTATGGGAAACTCTACCTCTCTCTCTAGGAGTAGTCCATTAATTTCCTTAGGAAATACCTCTGGGAACTCCTTCACTACGGGAATCTCCTCTATACCCTCTTCTACCTCAGCCTGAACTAAAAAGAAGACCAGATACCCCTGACAACCATGCCCTAGAGATCTTTCAGCCTGGGAGGTGGTCATGACAGATAACTCAGCCCTAGTATTAGGCACAGTCCCACACTCAGGTAAAGTGATACACTTGTGGCTACAATGTAGTGTGGCATTATTTACAAACATCCAGGTCATGCCAATAATCACATCAGTATCAATAAGGGGCATACAAATCAAATCAAGGGTGGTCAGGCAATGGTTAAACTGGATCACATAATTCAAACAAGCATGAGAGGTAATGGCTCGGTTCCCTATAGGGGTGGATACATGCAACTCATATGGCAGTATATGCATACTTAGATCCAACCTCTTAGCACAGTTATATGATATGAAAGAGTGGTTAGCACCCGAATCAAATGAAGCAGTTATAGAAAAATCATTTATTTTAATAGTACCTTGGATCAGACTCAAGGACCGGCTAGCCTCCTATTGGGATAGGGCGAAGACTCTGCCCTGGGTCTGTGGTCTGGGAGGAGGAGCCATCTCCCTTTGCTGTGCAATCTACAAAGGGGCCTGTGGAGGAGCCTGAGTGCAATCGCTGGCTATGTGCCCTGGCTTGCCACATTTGAAGCACACGTTCTACCCCGTATAGCACAGTCTAGTACTGTGATTCCTACCACACTGGGGACATGTAGTAGGTGCACTGCCCTTGCTGGATTGAGTCGTCTCTTACCCTTTCGGTTCCACTGACCTTTTCCACCTCTCCGGCTAGTCACTATAGGCTGGGAACCCTCTCTAGGTCTCTTGGGCTCAGGGAGGGGAAGAGGTGCTCTAGTACTGGAACTGGGCTGCATCATCCTGAGGTTCATCTCTGTTACTCTACATACCTCAACTAGGGTATTAAAGTGCCTGATTCTCTGGGGCACTATCCTATCTTTGATCTTAGGGAGTAAGCCCTTCTCTAATCTATCTGCCCTCCATCTCTCATCATCATGTCTCTGCAGGTAAGAGGGATATCTGGAGAGCTCAACAAATTTCACCACATACTGGTCCACGGACATCCCCGGAGTCTACTTAAATAGAATGAATTCTGACTCCTTCTCATCTCTGATAGAATCGAGGAAATATTTCTCGTGGAATGCCTTGAGCAATGCCTCCCAGGTGATCAGGGCATTCCTCACTCTCAAAATAGGCTCAGTGCCCTTCCACTAATAGATTGCTTCTTTTTGTAACTTGAATGTAGCCACCTTGGCTTTCTGCTCAGACATGCACTCCATCACCTCGAAGATTTGCTCTAGTTCCATAATCCAGGCCCCAGCTTTATCTACATTCATCTTACCATTAAAGGTGAGAGGCCCGAATTTTCTAAACTGTGTGATCACCTTTCTAGTCGAGGGCTACTGTTGAGCAGGAGGCGTCTGAGCTGGTGGAATTGGGGCAACAGCCTGCATGTGTGGCTATGCATTTGAATGAGTCGCCCCTGAATGCTCAGGATGATCTGAGTGTGGAGGTGACTGAGGAGGAGTAGGTGTAGGGCCCTGGCTATCTCTCTCAACAAGCCATTTTTGAAGCTGTATAATGACGACCTGCTGCTGATCCAAGCGAGCCATGATACACTGAAGGGCTCCAGCAACTGGATAACTAGGCCTGGCTTCATCAGCACAAGCCTGGCTAGGGGCCAACCTCTCCTAGTGTTCACCATCATACTAAAATATCACAACAAACTGTAACATAAGCTAGGGAACACTTTCACCATCATACACACTCAATTCATCCAAAACAAGCTCATATGCAAGTAGGCAACTCATAAACACAAGCCACAACCCACAATGAGAACCTGAACCTTTGCTCTAATACCAATAAATGTAACACCATAAATTCTAGCTCATCTCATGTCTTTACATAACTTGATATCATAAATCATTTAAGCTTTGCATGAAAAGGGCAAGAAAATAAGGAATATTTTTGTGTTGCGTCGTATCTAAAAATTCATTTTGGTGTGACGTGGACTGTGTGAGCTCATGCTATGTATCCTCTTATTTAATTACATTATTACAACTTGTTTACACCCCAAAAACATGCCTACAGCCCATGGAAACCAAAATGGAGCAAGAAAAATGGGAATTCATTTTCGGCCAGACTTGGCCTCTTTTCTGGGCAAATTTTGGAAAATCATAACTAAATCTAGAAAAATTGAAACAATCAAATCTTGGTCATTATAGAAATATTAGGATGTCTAATTCACACTAAAAATTTTTCCAGATCATAAAACACACCATGGAGGACGTTTGACATCTGAAAAACTATAGAGGTCGTTGGCAGCCTAGGTTGCTATTTAGATTACTGATACAAATTTCTAAAATTCATAACTAATTATATAAAAATATAAATCACACAAATTTAGTCATTATGGAAAGATAAAAATGTTAAATTGATATTAAAAATAATTTCAGAATGAAACAGATACATTTATCTATTGGGAACCTATAAAATAGTAACTGAACTCCTGGGGCACCCCTGGTACTGAGAGCCAACTTCAAAAATGCATAACTCTCTGCTCAGAATTCCAAATGAGGTGATCTCAATGGACATAGAAAGCTTATAACCTCTAGTTTATGTATATAAAATTTGACAAGAATTGGATATCATTTGGCCATTAGGTGACATAAAACACAAAACTGCCAGTATGAACAGTGCCCAAACCAGAAACAATGAAAATTCCCAACTTTGAAAATTCATCAAATATTCTCTAGACTTCCGAAAATTATGTTCTTTAGTTTAAAAAATTATGTTCTTTAGTTTCTCAAAAATATTTCAATGAGACCTAATTGTATGCTAAATTTCATAGCAAGACTAACTCAAGCAAACTCATACAAACATCATGTAATTATTTAAAAACATAATGTGTCATCAAGGATCATGGCATATAAATACATGCTAGCATACTTTCCATAGCTTGAAAATACACATACACACATTCTAAAATAAGCTAAACACACATCCATGCATGAGAGAAGGTGGAGAGAGCTACCTTGCTTGCATTTGCATACTTTTTCCCTAAGTCTTGAATCCTCTCCTTTGACCTCACACACCTAAGAAGGTGGAGATCATTCCTCTTGACCTAGACACATCATATAGAAGCTAATTATACTCTTGAAAAAAGTCTAAGGCCACACATTCACTAGAAAAGCTAGGTGACTCATAAAACTCTTTCATAGTTCCATAATGCACTTAATGAAGTAACCTTAAGAAAACATCATCTTGGCTCCATTCTATCTATTCATTCATGATTCTTGACTCCATTTAAACCTCTTGGAGTCATCATATAATCAATTCTAGGAGCCTAGCTTGCTTTTGCTTCTTTAAGTCATATTATGGAACATATAAGGCCATCTTGCTATCTATGACTTCTAAACTTCTTCCAAGGCTTCCTCTCATATTCTCCCATCATACATGATACAAAACTAAGTTTGGAAGGAATTAAAACACTCCCTAGGTGCATGGACTCTCCTTTGTCGAAGCTATACTTCCATAAGGCACCAATGGTCCTTGCTTCCTTTGATGGGAGAATTACGTAGGAAGCTCTCTTGGTGTCTTAGGAACTCACATGACCACTTAAACATCATAAAATATGGCTAGGGTTCATAATAGAGCTCAAGGTGCAATCAAAATCCTAACTTTTCTATCTTGCAAAATCATGGTTTTTACTTGGATTTCTTTGCATATTCTTACTCTCCTCCCTCAAATTCATGGAATTCACTCTTGGTTCTCCTCAAAATTCCAGCCTTCTTGCATCTACATATATGGGGCAAAATAGGGAGAAGAAAGGGGAGGAAGTATCTACCATGGGATGGAAGATTTACCTTGTTTTTCCTTATTTTCTCACTTGATTATCACTTTCTTTGGCTTTCTCTCTTCAAATCCGAATTTTCCCTCCTTGGTTTGACCTTAAAACAGCACCAAAAACTCTAAGAAAGCCATAGGGAGAATGGGGAGAAGGAGGAAAAGAAATTTTCTAAGGAGAAGACTAGGAAATTCCAACAAATTCTTACCTTTTTCTTGAAAATTTCCCTTCTCCTTTGCCTTAGTCTTGTACGCCTCCTTCCCTTGAGCTTTCTCTAGTTTTTGGGTAGAGTTTGGTCAATCTAAATGAGGGGAGCAGAAGGACGCTTCATATATATATATATAGGTTTAAGAAGGACTTTTTCAAAAATTCCTATTTTATCCTTCATAATTGGTATTTTCATTTTTTACTCATTTTACCTCCTTTTTTAGAACCATCTTTTCCATTATAAAATTTAGGTTCCCAATTTAGTAAAATGCCTTTGGAATCACTCAAATCAAAGCTAAACCCTTCTCGAACGAATCAGTCAAAGTTTGGGTCAATTGACGTTGGAAAACGTCCATTGGAGGGGTTTTAGTTCTCCCGGGGCTTCCCATGATTTTCAGGGCCTCTGGGAACCCCAAAGAACTCAAAACTTTCATTTAAAAAGCCCTCCATACTTAATTCTAGACCACACAAGTTTTAACACATTATACAAGAAGACCTTGTACTTGTTGGCAAAAACCTTGTCGACAAGGTCTCAAAATTTGCACTACAGATTATTGGATCTTGTCGACAAGATCTTCGATCCTGGTGATGAGATGCCATTTTAGCCTTTAAATTAACTTGGTCCATTACCTTTATGCTTAATATACATACTAATGGTCACATAACATTATCTCTCATTTTCAAAGAACCGGATATTACATTTCTCCCCCCTTAAATAAATTTTGTCCTTGAAATTTGGTGGCATATTATTATCTTACTCTTTTCTTTTCTAGCTAATTGCTCTTTTCTTTCCTTTCTTCCTAGCTCTGTATGCTTTCCTTAGTGATTTCACTCGTTTAAATTTTTCTCTCAGCCAAGGAATTTTTTATTACTAGTTCTTAATAAGGGCTCTATTGCTATAAAATACTAGCTAGTTCTTTCTCATAAGGGAAAGAAATTTTTGAATATGGAGGCCTATCATGGGAGAGTTTACTAATCACATCGGGTTAATGTTAATCCGTTTGCAGGATTAACATTTCTTTTAGTGGACTCATTTACACATCTCGGGCGGTAACTTATTTCATATGATGTCACCCGTATCCTCTCTAAATGGCTTCTTATAACATCTCATCATCTTTTCTAATCATTAGAGCCATCAGAGGTTTCTATCTGTCTACTTATTTACATGTTTTGTCTACTGTTTATCTGTGTGTTCTTTCTTATCAGCTCATCCCATGATTACAATTCACATATCTTTCTGTCACAGGCCTCATATCACAACTGCTTACTGGGATTATAGCTCCTTTGAGAAGCTTCTGCTTTTAATGATCCTAATTTCTCTATTCACTATTTCATCTATCTTTGTAGGTCGGGACTTTTTCTCACTTTTTTTTCTCACTTACAGTAGCATTTTATAGTCCCCTATTTCAATATTGACTGGCCTAGCATATATCTCATACTGGCACCGAAGAGCTACTACCATTGACTACTGTTGGGTTCTAATGGGATGCTAGCTATTCTCATAGTTTTGCTCACTGGAGATATATTGTACCACTTACCTCATATAAAAACTGCACCTGACCCCTTTCTAAATACATAAGCTAGCATGTAGGGATCTCTCTATCCCTCGATCAGGACTACTGTCTGCTAGGTAGTGGTTCATCTGGCTCTAACTTTGGGAAGCTAATTTCTTGCTTTCCTCATCCCATGTACTATGCTCATCTCTAAAGAGAGCTAAAAAGAGCTAGTCAATGGTCTAATTGTCTGAGTAAAGCCTTCATATCTTTGTGACAATGGTCTTCTAGACTCAGGAGGTCTTTAGTCTCTGAGATAAGAGCTAGCTGAAACTGTATTGGTCTCTGAGACTAATTATTATGTAAAACTATCTCAGGCTATCATCTCTACCAGAGACCTATCATGCTGTGGCTAGGGCTTTCTATAACTCTATGGGATCTATTGTGACCCCTGGGTCTACTGCGACCTCTCAGAGCCTTGTTAGGGTTTACTGCAATCGGCTGTGCTATACTAGGATCTATTATGATCCATATCTAGGAGACGTCAAAGCCTAAGATCACTGTATCTAACAGTAAAATACATGCTCACTAAGTCTGATAACCATCACTCCTAATAGCATCACAGAGGACGTTTGACATCCAAAATAGTCCAAAGATCTTACTGAATTCTAGAACTGTCACAAAATTCTGCAGAAAATTTTGAAAATGTCCAATTAATTCCATAAAAATCTAATCCTTGCAAATGATATGAATATGGAAAGCTATGGATGTTAACTAGAGGGAAAAAATATCTCCAAATCAGTTCATCAAGCTCAGACTTTGGAATTCAATGGAATAGTACCTCTGGTCCAAAATTACTGATATTGGACAGAAAATTCAAAAATTCATATGTTCCTCTCTAGACCTCCAAATGAGATGCTTCTACTTGGTATGAGTCACTGTGAATGTCTAGTTTCTGTGTATAAAATTTCGTGGCAATTAGACCTCATTTGGGCCTTGTGTGACAAAAAACAATTTTAGACCAAATGAATAGTGTAGCAACCAGACGCCATGAAAATTGCCAACTTTGAAAAATTATCAAATGTTCTATAGAACTCTAAAAATTATGATCTTTAGCTTCCCAAAAAGCTCTTAATGAGACCTAATTGCATGCCAAATTTCATATCAACACCAACTCATTGGCCAAAAAGTGACATAAGGTTCCATTATGGTCAAATTTGGCTCCATATGGGGTACCAAATTTGTCAAATGGCTTTCCCTTGGTTGTGCCACCTTTTGGGAAAGTCTAAAAGCACATTTAAGACTTGTGTGACCTGCCTAAATGATCCCAAACCTTATGCATCTCATTTTGGCCATTCAACCCATACTTATACACATTTCCATTAAACTTCCACATTGCACACTTTGGGATTACATACTCAAAGTAAATGCTAGAAGTCATACATCATATTCATATATCTAAACATCACATAATAGCATATTTATACATGTCTCAATGGTCATAGACCATTTACAACATCATATACATCTTATGGTACAATCATGGTCTTAAAGTGGCAAAAGCTAAATATATGATTGTCAATCTCCTTCCTTTAGTATTGTTAGCTCCCATTAGCATATCCACTTAGTTCACCTAGCATTTTAGAGCGTTAGAGAGGAGGGGATGAGATTCAAAGCATCCCAATAGCTCATCTCTCATTCAATCATATATAATGGATGCAAAAAAGTCTCATAAATGCATGTATGATCATTTGGACATGTGCAAACATTCAAGAAGCATTTTCATCATTTAAGAAAGTCATACATAACATACAAAGACTTGCCAAGCAAGTGGATTGGCCTCACCCAATTTCTTGTGGATGTTAGACTTGCCTCACCCATTCTTTAATGCATTTTTAGACTCAACCATACTCTTAGGAGCTCACTTTGCTTTTGGGAGACTCTTTGCTTTGTTTCAACCAATCTTAAGGGTTCTTAGCTCATCTTCACCATAGCTAAGGGTTCTTGGCCTCACCACACTCAAGCAAACCCAAGCACACATCAAAACATCATATGAAACATAATATGTCATCATAAAATTATGGCATATGAAATCATGCTAGCATACTTTTCAGGGCTTGAAAATACATATACATACATTCTAAGACAAGCTAACACACATCCATGCATGAGAGAAGGTGGAGAGAGTTACCTTGTACTAATAGGCCTAACCTGTATGTTTCATACTGGCACTGAAGAGCTACTACCACTGACTATAACTGGGCTTTGATGGGATGCTATAAGAAGCCATTCATAAAGGATAGGGAGACATGATATGAAATAAGTTACCTCCCAAGATGTGTAAATGAGTCCACTGAAAGAAACGTTAATCCTGTGAACGGGTTAACATTAACTCGACATGATAAGTAAACTATCCCATGATAGGCCTCCAGAGTTAGAGACTTCTTTCCCTTATGAGATAAACAAGCATGTATACTTAATAATAATAGAGTCTTCACTAAAAGTTATTAATAAAAAATTTCCTGGCTGATAGAAAATTCGAACGAATGAAATCACTGAGAAAAGCGTACAGAGCCAGGAAAAAGGAAAAAAAAGAGCAGTTAGCTAGAAAAGTTAGGGTTTTGATTACACCTTGAGCTCTATCATGAGCCCTAGCCATATTTTATGATTCTTAAGTGTTCATATGAGTTCCTAAGACACCAAGAGAGCTTCCTATATGATTCTTCCATCAAAGGAAGCAAGGAAACTCCATTAGTGCCTTATGGAAGCATAGCTTCAGCCAAGGAGAGTCCATGCACCTAGGGAATGTTTTAATTCCTTTCAAGTTTAGTTTTGTATCATGTATGATAGGAGAGTATGAGAGGAAGCCTTGGGAAAAGTTTAGAAACCATAGAAAGTAAGATAGCCTTATATATTCCATAATATGACTTAAAAAAGCAACACCTAGTAAGGCTCCTATAATTGATTATGTGATGACTCTAAGAGATTTAAATGGAGTTAAGAATCATGAATGAATAGATAGAATGGAGCCAAGATGATGTTTTCTTAAGGTTATTTCATTAAGTGTATTATGGAACCATGAAAGAGTTTTATAAGTCACCTAGCTTTTCTAGTGAATGTGTGGCCTTAGACTTTGTTTCAAGAGTGTAATTAGCTTCTATATGATGTGTCTAGGCCAAGAGGAATGATCTCCACCTTCTTAGGTGTGTGAGGTCAAGGGAGAGGATTCAAGATTTAAGGAAAAAAGTATACAAATGCAAGCAAGGTCTCTCCACCTTCTCTCATGTATAGATGTATGCTTACATTGTCTTAAATGTTTGTATGTATGTTTAAGCTATGAAAACTATTCTAACATGATTTTATATGCCATGGTACCATAATGATGCATTATATTTCTAAATGATGTTTATGATGCTTGCTTTGGTTTGCTTGAGTGTGGTGAAGCCAAGAACCCTTAGCCATGGTGAGGATGAGCCAAGAACTCTTAGAATTGGTTGAGACATAGTAAAGAGTCTCCCAAAAGTGAGGTTGACTCCCAAGAGTAAGGTTGAGTCCAAGAACCTCTTAAAGAAATAGGTGAGGCAAATCTAAAATCCATAAGTAAATGGGTGAGGCTAGTCCACTTACTTGGCAAGCCTATGTATGCTATGTATTATGTTTTTAAATCTCAAGAATGCTTTTTAAATTATTACACATGTTAATATGCCCATGCATGCATTTGTGAGACTTGTATTGCATGCTTTATGTGTGATTGAATGGGAGATGAGCTATTGGGATTCTTTGAATCTCATCCCCTCCTCTCCAATGTCTTAACATGCTAGGTGAAATAATTGAGCAAGGTATTAGAGGCCACTAAGCTTAGAAGAAGAAGACGGGCATCAAAGTATATGAATATGCCTAGTTTTGCCTTCTTTTTAGCCATATACATGGCATATAATGTAATCTCATGATGATATTGTTATGTAACCATATGAACATATGAAAATACCCAAATATATGATGTATGAATGAAATTTGATGCCAAATGTATAAGATAACATGTTTTGGGTATTGAATGGCAAGTTTAGCTCTTGAATGGCTAGATAGATTAGTGTAATAATGGAAGTAAAATGGCCAAAATGAGATGCATGAGGCTTGGGACTATTTGAGCAGCTCACACAAGTCTTAAATGTACTATTAGACTTGCCCAAAAGGTGCCACAACTAAGGAAAAGCCATTTGGCAAGTTTGGTACCCCATATGGAGTCAAATTTGACCATAATGAATCCCTATATCACTTTTTAGCCAAATAAGCTCTTCTTGATATGATATTTGGTATGCGATTAGATCTCATTGAGAGGTTTTTGGGAAGCTAAATAACATAATTTTCGGAGGTCTAGAGAATATTTGATGAATTTTCAAAGTTAAAATTTTCTATTAATTCTGGTATGTGCACTGTTCACATTGGCAGATATGTATTCTGTATCATCCGATGGGCAAATAGTGTCCAATGCTTGGGAAAATTTTTAGGCATAAACTAGAGGTCATTGTAACCACTGAGATCATCTTATTTGGAGGTCTGAGCAAAGAGTTATACATTTTTGAAGTTGGCTATCAGTAGCAGTGGTGCCCTAGAAGTCCAGTCACTGTTCCATAGATTTCTAATGGCTAAACGTATTGGTTTCATTATGGAATTATTTTTAGCATAAATTTAACATTTGTAGCTTTCCATAATGACCAAATTTGTATAATTTATATTTTTATAGAATTAGTTACGAAATTTAGAAGTTTGTATCAGTAATCTAAAACAGTAGCCCAGGCAGCAGTGACCTCTGGATCTTTCTGGATGTCAAACGTCCTCTGTGATGGGTGTTTTGGTCTGGACGTATTTTTAGTGTAAATTAAACATCTATAGATTTCCATAATGACCAAGATTTCATATTTCAATATTTCTAAAATTAGTTATGATTTTCTAAAGTTTGACCAAAAAAGAGGCCAAATCTGGTCGAAAATATACTTGATTATTTTGAGCTCTATTTCGGTTTCTATGAGTTGTGGGCATGATTTTGAGATGGAACTGAGTTACATTAATGTATTTAAATATGAGAATATATAGCATGAGCTCACATGATCCACATGACACTGAATGAAATTTTTTAGTACGACACAACGTAAAAAAAGTCACTATTTTTCCCCTTTTGCCTTATATCTCATGAATATAATGATGCAGGGCATGTATATATATGATGTAATGAGCTAGAAGTTATGGTGTTACATTTATTGCTATGGTTTTCAGGGCCTCTGAGAACCTTAGAGAACTCAAAACTATCATTTAGAAAGCCTTACATACTTAATTCCATACCACACAAGTTTTAACACATTATACAAGAAGGCCTTGTACTTGCTAGCAAAAACCTGGTCGACAAGGTCTCAGAATTTGCACTACAGATTATAGGATCTTGTCGATAAGGTCTTTGATCCTGGTGATGAGATGCCATTTTAGCCCTTAAATTAACTTGGTCCATTGCCATACTCAATGCTCAATATACATGCTAATGGTCACATAACATCATCTCTTATTTTCAAAAAACCGGATATTACATATTCCATAGACCTCTGAAAATTCTATTCTTTAGCTTCCGAAAAGCTCTTAACAAGTTCTAATTGCATACCAATTTCAGATCAAGAAGAGCCTATTTGGACAAAAAGTGGTATAGGTTTCCAATATGATCAATTTTGCTCCGTATAGGATACCAAAGTGTACAAATAGTTTCCCTTGATGTTTGGCACCTCCTGGGCAAGTCTAAAAGCATGATTATGACTTGTATGAACTATCCAAATGGTCTTAAACCTCATGTATCTCAATTTGGCTATTCTACTTCCATTTATACACTAACGCATAAAGCCATTCAAGAAGCTAGTTTGCCATAACCTACTCAATATACATTCTAAAGGTCACATAACATAATCTCTCATTTCTACAACACATATATACATAATTATACATGTTCAAGAGGTCATGGGTCTTATACAATAATAGATTACATTGATTATCATTCATAAAGCCTTAAAGAAGCAAAATCCATGCATTTTAGTGTCAAGCTCTCATTTCTCATGTGGTAGGCTCCCATTTCTTTGTTCTCTTGGTCCACCTAGCATGTTAGAACATTGGAGAGGAGGGAATGAGATTCAAAGAATCCCAATAGCTCATCTCTCATTCAATCATACATAAAAGATGCAAAACAAGTCTTACAAATGCATACACGGGCACATTAACATGTGCAAACATTCAAGGGGCATTTTCAACATTTGAGCAAGTCATATATAGCATCCAAAGGCTTGCCAAGCAAGTAGATTAGTCTCACCCATTCACTTGTGGATTTTGGACTTGCTTCACCCATTCTTTAAAAGGTTCTTAGACTCAACCTTACTTTTGGAAGTTAACCTCACTTTTAGGAAACTCTTTACTTTATTTCAACCAATCTTAAGGGTTCTTAGCTCATCCTCACCACCTTGTTCTTAGCCTCACCATACTCAAGCAAACTAAAACAAACATCATGAACATCATTTGAAAACATAATGCATTATCATGATACTATAGAGTAAGAGTAGAACATTTTTCATAGCTTAAAATATACATACACACATTCAAAGACAAGTAAAGCAAACAATCATGCATGAGAGAAGGAGGAGTGAGCTACCTTGGATACAATCACATACTTTTTCTTTTGGACTTCCTCTCCCTTCCTCAGCCTCACACACACAATGGTGTGAGAATGATTTCTCTTAGCCTAAACACAATTTATGGAAGCTAATTAGGTTTATGAAATTAATTCTAAGGCCACACAGCTTGCTTAGACTCTAGCTTAGCCTATAAACCCCTTTATGGTTCCAAAAATGCACCTAATGAAGCAACACCCATCAAATAAATTCTAGGCTCCATTCTTTCCTTTCAAATATGATTCTTTACTCCTTTTAAACCTCTTGGAGTTATCACACAATTAAAATAAAAAGCCTAACTACATGTTGCTTCTTTAGGTCATATTATGGAACAAAAAGCATCAATTCATTCTCTAAGCTTCCTAAATTTTTCCCAAGGCTTCCCCTCATATTCATTCATCATATATGACTCAAAAATGGGCTTAGAAAAATTTAAAACTTTCCTTAGGTCGAGACAATGGAGGATTTTAGGCTTCATGGACATTGCTTTGTTTTCATGATGGAGTAAGCACATGGGGAGACTTCTAGGGATCTTAAGAGCTCATTCAAACACTTATTTAAATCAAGGAATCATTGTATAAAATTAGATTTTGCAAGGAATACTTGAAACCCTAAAATTTGCATCTTGAATTTCCATGGTTATTTGTTAATTCTTTTTGCATATTTTTAATCTCCACACACTTTTTCCTAAGAATCACCCTTAGTTCTACATAAAAACCAAGCCCTCCTAGGACTTCTTGAGTGGGACAAAATGGGTAGAGAAGAGGACTAAGGGGTAACAACCATGGAAGAAGAAATTACCTTGTTTTTCCTTATTTTCTCACTTGAATCTTGTCTTCTTTGGGCTCCTCTCTTCAAATCCGAATTTTTCCCTTAATTTCTCCCATAAAACAGATTTATAAACTTCATTATAATCATAGGAAATAAAGGAGAATGGAGGAAAAGAGGTTTGGAAGGAAGAAAGCATGAAAAACTAGTAAAATTCCTTACCTTCAAGCCTTGATTTCTCTTCTCCTTCTTCTTCCCTTGGTGCACCATTCTCCTAGTGTTTCTTCTCTGGTTTGGGGCAGAAAAATATGAGGTTAAGTGAATGGGAGAGTGGGGCGCCTTCTATTTATAGGTGGAGGAGAATGGCTTTTTCAAAAATTCCCATTTTGCCGTTCATTTTTTGTATTTTTGTTTCTCATTCATTTTATCTCCTTTTCTAGAACCGTATTTTCTATTATAAAATTTAGGTTCCCAATTTAGTAAAATGCCTTTGGAATCACTTAAATTAGAGCTAAAACCTTCCTGAACGAATCCGTCAAAGTTTAGGTATACTGACATTGGAAAACGTCCATTGGAGGGGATTTAACTGACTTGGGGCTTCCTATGATTTTCAGGGCCTCTGAGAACCCTGAAGAACTCAAAACTTTCATTTAAAAAGCCCTTCTATGTGAATTCCAAAATTTGCTCAAAATTATGAAAATGCCATTATGTTTCATAAGTTTTTCATAAGAAATTGGTTCTTCATTCTAGCTCTATTTTTCTTTTCTTCTGAGCCTAGGATTCTCATTTTTATGAGTCTAGAATGTTAGTCAAATTTTTTAGGACCTTAACTTATTCATTTCGGGGGACTTTCTTGAAAAATGGGCTCATTTTCATCGTTTAACGAAAATCAAACATTACAGTTGGGCTGCAGAATTGTTAAGGTTAGGGATGGAATGAGTTGATCCAATAGCCCAAGACCCATTTGGACTCATTTCCCCAAGCTTGGGCTAAGGCTAAATGGGCTCTTGTCTCACTTAAATTCATTCCTAAGTTTTGGGCTTCTAGGAAATTTAAGTTAAGCCTACAAGAAAACTAGTATTAGGTTCTCCTACTAAGCTCATGGCATAATTGGGCTTTTATATTAGGCCCCAAGCATAATTAAATTAATTATAACACCTAAATTAATCTCCACCTGCCTTAATTAATTTCTCTAATTAAACCCATATCAATTCCTAATTAATCATAATTATCCTTAATTAATTTAGAGGTGTTACACATTGAATATTCTGATTCTTTGTAGAGTCACTCTATCTCTAATCAGGGGCTTCAACCCATTCTCAAATCTCTTACATCTTCAGGGTTCATCATCCCATCTCTAGAAATAAAAGGAATATTAAGATAATTTTATGAACTTGGCCACATATTATTCCACAGACATACCATTAGCCTACTTCAATCCCATAAATTCCATTTCCTTCTGATTCTAGATGGAGCTATGAAAGTACTTCTCAAAGAATTCCACCAAGAACTCTACCTGTTAATTGGGATGTTCTTCGTCTGCATGATAGATTCTGTGCTACACCAATAACAATTTGCTTTTTTTTTACCATAAAGGTGGTAAGCATGGCTTTCTGCTTAGATGTACAACCCATCACTTCAAAGATTTTTTCAAGCTACATATCCATGCCTTAATTTTATCTACATTCAATTCTCCATCAAAGGAGGGTGGACTGTTCTTTCTCAATCAGTTAAGCAGTTTTTGAGTAGATATTTTCGAGCCTGTACCGATTCCTGAGGAGGTGCTTGTGCATTGCCAAGAGTGGGTGGCTAGGTTCAAGGGCTTCTCTTCTCATTTCTTCTTGTCTAGCTAAGGTATGCTATATCTATTGGATCATTTCTTGCTGCTACTATATAATTTGCCCCTACTGTTCCAACATCGTTTGTGGTTGATCCATTATAGCTTGTTGTCTATCCAACAAATCCATGATGGTTTGCATAGGGCCCTCAACCTTATCCCTAGCTGCTCTACCCCTTCTTGTGTTCACCACGATGTTTGAAAAGAATCATAACCTTAATATACAAATACAATTCCACAACATATATGTCCAGTTCAACTAATTTCCTGATAAACACACTATAAGCACATGCCACTCAAGCAATTCAAGATCCAAACATAGAGTTAGGTTGCCTGAACTATGGCTTTGATGCCAACAAATGTCATACCATGATGAGATAGCTCAATATTTACATTATATAGTGCTTACAATATCCATTTTTATATTTTCAATACTTTTAGCGGCAAAAAACATTGACATTTAAGGTGTAAATACTTCTATTTAGCATAAATGCACCATTTCAACTTACCAATCTCAAAATTCATCCTTAATATATTTTTTCAACTAGAAATATCACAAAATGAAGTAAGAAATTTGAATTTAAGCCATGCATCACAAACTAGCACAATTGCATCGTTCCATGCATGTCCATAATTCTGTCACTAATTTCAAAAATTCATATTTTGAAATAGAAAACTCCAATTTACATAAATGAGATCTTTTTGGAAAGTTGGAAACATAAAATACATGTTGCAAAAATTTTAGATCGAAACAACTTTTCTTGGACCACAAAAATCCAATGGAACAGTAACACTATTAGAATTTCATGCATATGTGGACCTGAAATTTAAGTGTGCATATCTTGAGCTACATATTCCAAATTGAGTGATCTTAGTGGCTATAGAAAACTTATGATTCCAACTATATGCCTATAAAATTTCATAAGCATTAAAGTTCATTTGGCCCCTTAAACACATGAAAAACCAGAGCTAACTAAATGAACAATGCACATGCATATTTGCATAATTCAGCCAACTTTGAAAAATCATAAGAAATTCTACAATGTTCTAAAAATTATGTTGTTTAGCTCTATAAAATATTTAAATAAGATCTAAAGGCCTGCCAAATTTCAAGTCAAAATTCATTCATTTGATCTAGTTTTTGTTTAAGGGTAAATTATGGCTCTAATTGGCATCCATGTAGCATCAAATGGTTCAAATGGATTTCCTTAATGCAAGGGACCATTTGAACACCTCTAAAATATAAAATACAGCATATATAGCCATCTTATCAGGTCCCAAACATCATGGAACTAAAAATCACTCCCTCACTTAGTTTTATACACACACTTTTCATGCCATATACCCAAAATTCATATCCTTGCATATATACGTCCATAATTGGTATTGTAACATCCAACCTTTCTGTAAACGTGAGAAATGCAATGTTCGATTTCTTCATAAATGGCAGAAATGGGTCAGATACAAAAGGAAGTCCTTGAAATAGAAGGAATTGGGGCCAACTAAAATTATGATAAAATTTTAAATATTAGAAAATAAGGATTTTTACCTTGAGTTGTCCAGAAATCAAGGTCAAAGTGATTCGAAAAATTTGTCAAAAGGCTAGTGGAATTTTTGTAAATATGGGTACTTTTTGAAAAACACACAGGAGGGCTTTTTAAATGAAAGTTTTGAGTTCTCTGGGGTTCTCAGAGGCTCTAGAAACCATGGAAAGCCTCGGGATAGTTAAAGCCCCTCCGATGGACGTTTTCCAATGTTGGTGTGCCCAAACTTTGACGGATTCGTTTGGAAAGATTTTAACTCTAATTTGAGTGATTCCAAAGCCACTTTTCTTGATTAGGAACCTAAGTTTTATAATGGAAAAGACGGTTCTAAAAAAGGAGCTAAAACGAAGGAGAAACGAAAATGCAAAGTATGAAGGGAAAAATGGAAATTTTTGAAAAGTGTAACTTATTCCCACCTATATATATGATGCACCCTTCTCCTCCCTTCATTATGCACGACCATCTTCTGCCTAAAACTAGAAGAAAACCCTAGGGGATGAGGCTCACAAGAAGGGGAAGAAAAGGAGGAGAAATCAAAGGCTTAATAAGGTATGAAAATTAGTAGTTTTTCATGCTCTTTCTCTTCCAAACCTCTTCTCCTCCATTATCCTTTGTTTCCTATGATTATAATGAAGTTTATAAATCTATTTTAAGGGAGAAATTGAGGGGAAAGTTCGGATTTGAAGAGAGGAGCTCAAAGAACACAAGATTCAAGTGAGAAAAAGCAAGAAAACAAGGTAATTTATCTTCCTATGGTTGTCATTTTTGGTCCCCTTCTCCACCATTTCGCCCCACTTGAGAAAAATCTAGGAGGAGATGATTTTTAGGCAGAACCAAGAATGAATCTAAGGAAAAAGGTTGTGGAGATTAAGAATATGCAAAGGGAATTAACAAAAAACTATTAGATTTCAAGATGCAAGTTCTAGGGTTTCAATTGCACCTTGTAAAATCTGACTTTGTATGATGATTCTTAGGCCTAAGTAAGAGTTTAAATGAGCTCTCAAGATCCCTAAGAGGCTCCCCATATTCTTCTTCCCTTGAGAAAACAAAGAAAGCTCCATGGAACCCAATATGCTTTATAGCCTCGGCCTAGATGGGTTCTCCTAGGGAGAGTTTTAAATTTTTCTAAGGCCATTATTGAGTCATATTTGATGAATGAAATTGAGGGAAGCTGATGGGCTTGTCGTACAACCCTCAAAATAAAACTAGGTTGACTAAAAATATAGCAAGTGGCACAACCTAGGTCATCTCCCTTGGAAATAGAGTTCAATGCTTAATTTGGTTCTCTAAGTGTTAAAAGTCCTAAAGGCTACTTGATTTTAGGGGGTTTTTGATTGAATTAAACTAACCTACAACTAAATTGAATCAAAATTTCTAAATTCTATCTAATTGGATGAATTGTGGATGATAATGGCTTGTGACTAGCTTAGGAATCATCTCTTGGTATCCACTATCCTTATCCTAGTCTAATTATAATTAATTCTGGCCTAAGAGTTCCTAAATGTGTTCATTGACAAATGATCTTGAATAACCATTCAAGATTCAAGAAACTAGCAATTTAATGTTAATTGAAACCTCAACTCTCATTAGATTACTAATTCTTGTGATTAAGATCTTTGAACACTTAAATTGATTGATTACTTGATTAATTAGTCTCTGAATCCCGATCCAAAAGTGTTTAATTAACCAACTAAACACTAAGGAATCCACAAATAGACAATTAGGCACATCAATTCTCACAAGTATTTCATCAAACACCTTGATTGCACACTTGGAAAATTGCAGAAAATTGAGAAAATTCAGTACTAATTCAATCACATAATCAGTCAATCAATGTCCTAATTAGTGTCTAACCAGTCACTAATTAATTACACAAATTCTCAATCAAATATAACTCAACCGAGATTATACAAGAAAAAGAAAAAGTGCTGGAAAAATTAAAGAAATCTTAGCCAAAATTTCTGCAATCTCCTCCAAGGATTCAAGCTTCAACTCAAGAGCTTCCTCCTTTGCTAGTCACAGATGAATGAATTAGAGTTTCATGCTGGCGTGTTTGGAGGTGGAGATGGGAGGAATGGATGAGAGTGGAGTGGTTCAGTGAATGGAGGTGTGAATGAATGACGATGGGAATGGGGTGCTGGACTGGATTGTGTGGGCGAAGTGGTCAAAAGGGGTCGTGAATGAATTAGGCCTATGAATAATGACGGAATCCAGCGTTATTCACGTGCTAACCTGGTGCCTCATTCTCACGTGGCTTGCTTAAATTTTCACGTGCTCCTTCTCCAGCTCTTGCCTTCACGTTGCTCACATTTTCAATTGTCCGAAGCTATTATTCATGAGTGTGGACCCCATTTTAAAACTAAATATAATATTTAATGTTTTGCTTCAGCGTTTTGCCCCGTGGATAATTCTCTACTGCACTTCCTCTTCGTTCTTCTCTGTTCAGCTCCGTTTTCTGTTCGTGTGCTTCATTTCCACGATGTTTACAGCTTGCATGTTTGCTCTGTTCTGCATGTAGCTCTTCTCTTATGTCAAAACCAAGCTTCAGCTGCATTTCATTTTCTTTTGTTTCTGCTCCAGCTTCTGTACAAGCCTCACTCGAGGTTCTCTTGTTTTCTCCATGCAAGGCTTCTTCGTGCAGCTCATTCCAGCCTTTTCCTGGGTTATTTTCACGTGTTTTTCGACATCCCATGCAGCTGCTGTACAGACTTCAACTCGTGTTGCTCTTCTTTTTCTTCTCGTCTCAGAAGCAACTCGTGCTTCTCCTTGCACGTTCTTCTCTATTTCCGTAGCTTTCCACGTTAGCTTCTGCATGAGTGTGTGAGCTGTTCGTGTTGCTGTCCAGCTCGCCTTTAGCCTTCTTTTCCTTCACCACGTGCAGACGCTCACTAGCTTCTCATGTCTTCATCTGTTCCAGCCAGTCTAGCCCTTCATTCCATGTTAACTCTTCCTTTCATTCTGCCCAACCTATAGCTAGCTTTCTTGATGAACCCGTGGATGTGTGTGCTGCTGAAGGAGAAGAAGTGGCTGTTCTGTAGAAGCTTGTGAGCTCCATGCCTCGTGTTTCCTCCATCCATGCTCTGTTTCACGTTCTGTGCAGCGTTGCTAACCCATAGCATTAGCTTGTAAATTTTTCTCATCAATTTGTACACACGAAGCCATCATTTCTTCTTCAATTCAATTTCCATTCAAGCTATTTGCCCATCAAAAACTTCTGCACAAAAGAATGGTGAAAATCAAATGGAATTATCCACAAAATTATTTAAAAGAAATTCATGCATTAAGAACCAATAGTTTGCAACTTAATTTCTTAAATGTAAAAATAGCCGATTAAAATCAAATTCCATTCAATTGCCTTCATTAAGCCACATTTAATTATTAAAAAGGTTAAGTTAGGATGAATAAAGTGTATAAAAATCATGTTTATCAGAAGCCTTGGAAAAAATTTAGAACTCATAGAAAGTGATTTGGTGTCTTAGGTTTCATATTGTGGCCTAAAGAAGCAACATGATGTGAGGCCTTTTGTTTTAATGGTGTGATGACTCCAAGAGGCTTAAAAAGAGTCAAGAATCATATTTGAAAGAAAAGAATGAGGCCTAGAAGTCATTTGAGAGGTGTTGCTTCATTAGGTGCTAATATGGACCATAATGGGGCTTATAGAGCAATCTAGTACTTAAGCAAGTTGTATGGTCTTAAAGATTGTTTCATGAACCTAATTGGCTCCCATATATTGTATTTAGGCCAAGAGAAACCATCTCCACCAATTTGTGGGTGTGTGGCTGAAAGAGGAGGCTTGAATCCTAAAGGAAAAGTGTGTTTGTATACAAGGTAGCTCTCTTCACCTTCTTTCATGCATGGATGTGTGTTTAGCTTGTTTTAGAATGGGTGTATGTGTATTTTCAAGCTTTGAAAAGTATGCTAGCATGCCTTTATATGCCGTGATGCTTGATGCCATGTTATATTTTTAAGTGAGCACATGCTGTTTGTATGAGTTTGCTTGAGTGTGGAGAGGCCAAGAACTCTTCCCTTGGGTGAGGATAAGCCAAGAACCCTTGAGCTTGGTTAAAATAAAGCAAAGAGTCTCCCAAAAGCAAAGTGAGCTCCCAAGAGAATGGTTGAGTCCAAAGTGCTCAAAGAATGGGTGAGGCAAGTCCAAAATCCACGAGGAGAAGTGTGAGGTCAATCCAAACACTTAGTGAGCTCTTGAATGTCTTATATGATTGATTCACATGCCAAGGTTGCCTTTAAAATGTCTATGATTTCTATTTTCTCCATACATGCATTTAAAAGGCTTGCTTTGCACATATTATGTATGATTGAATGGGAGATGAGCTATTTGGATTCTTTGAATCTCATCCCCTCCTCTCCAATGATCTAACATGATAGGTGAACCAAGTGGATATACTAATGGGAGCCAACAACACTAAAGGAAGGAGATTGACAAACTTATGCCTTGGTTTTAGCCATTTTGGAACCATAATGATGGTTCATCATGTATATGATGTTGTAAAAGTACCATGACCCTTGAGACATGTATAAATACACCATTATGTGATGTTTATATGTATGGATATGATGTATGACCTCTAGAACCTATTTTGAGTATGTAATGCCATAGTGTGCAATATGGAAGTTTGTTGGAAATATGCATAAGTGTGGGTTGAATGGCCAAAATGAGATATATGAGGTTTGGGACCATTTGGGCAGCTCACACAAGTCTCAAATAAGCTTTTAAACTTGCCCAAAAGGTGCCAAGACTAAGGGAAATCCATTTGGCAATTTTGGTACCCAATATGGAGCCAAAATTGATTATAATGGAACCCTATGTCACTTTTTAGCCAAATGAGCTAGTCTTGATCTAACATTTGGCATGCAATTATGTCTCATTGAGATCGTTCTGTGAAGCTAAAGATCATAATTTTCTGAGATTTAGGGAATATTTGATGAATTTTCAAAGTTAGTATTTTTCATGGATTCTGGTATGGGTACTGTTCATACTAGCAGTTTTGAATTCTATGTCATTCGATGTCCAATGGTGTCTAATGCTTATGAAATTTTATGCGCATAAACTAGAGGTCATAAGCTTTCTGTGTCCACTGAGATCACCACATTTGGAAGTCTGAGCAGAGAGTTACCCATTTTTGAAGTTTGCTGTCAGTAATAGTGGCACCTCCAGAGTTCAGTTACTATTCCATAGGTTCCAGATGGCTAAACGTATCTGTTTCATTCTAGAATTACTTTTAGTATCAAGTTAACATTTTTAGATTTCCATAATAACTGAATTTGTGTGATTTAAATTTTTATAGAATTAGTTATGAATTTTAGAATCTGGTATCAGTAAACTGAGCAACAGCCCAGGCAGCCAGCGACCTCTGTAGCTTCTTGGATGTCAAACGTCCTGTGTGATAAATGTTGTGACCCTAGAGTATTTTTAGGGAGAATTAGACATCCTAAGATTTCTAGAATGACCAAGATTGCATGATTTTGAATTTTCTAGAATTAGTTCTAATTTTTCAAAGTTTGTGACAGAAAAGAGGAAATTCTGGCCAAAAATATAAACATGGATTTTATGTGTTCCTTTGCTTTCCACGAGTTGTAGGCCAAATTTGATGATGGAAATGAGCTATACTCATATGTTTAAGTATGAGAATGTGATGCCTACATTCATATAGCCTATAAGATTTCGAAAGAAAAATTTTACCCGTAGAGAAATGCATTTTAATTCATAACTCCCTATACCACTATATTGTTTTTATAGAACAAACATAAGATGAGGCATGGGAATTACATGAATTGAGTCCTAGAAGTATGGTGTTACAGGTATTTATACCATAATTATACACTTTTACACATGAGTGAAGGCTTACATTATATAAATAACATATACAATCATACTTGGGCATTAGATTACATAAAATTCTAAATCATTGTCAAAGTAACTTCACTCAAACTTGTTGTTCTCCATCCTTTGCTCCTTGAGAGTTCCCTAGGCATGGTTAGAGATAAAATGGGAAAGAGTGAGATTCAAAGAATGTTGATAGCTCATTCACCCTTCAAAAATACTTATAAGGCATATTTTCATATAAAAAAAGTAAGCATGCATCTTATTCATTCAAATTTCAAACATAATTATATTTATGAAATCATATGGATCTATGAAAGTCAAAATCAAGCTCTAAGGTCTTTTGGTTTAACCTCACCTAATTATTTGGAACTTTTGGGTTAGCCTAACCCATTTTTAGGAATTTTGATTTAGTCTCCCTCATTTCACGAGACATTAAGCCTTGTCTCACACCTATTTAAAGACTTTTGTATTTACCTCACCTAAAACAAGGGACTTTTGTTGTCATATCCAGTTCTCCAAAAACGAAATAAAATGTGAGAAATGTAACATATGGTTTCTCTGTAAATGAACAAAATTCATTAGATACAAAAGAAAGTCCCCTGAAATGAATTAGTTAAGGTCCCAAAAAATTTGGAAAGTATTCTAGACTGCTAAAAATGAGAATTCCAGGCTCAAATAGAAAGAAAAATAGAGTTAGAATGAAGAAACGAAATGTAACGAATAGTAAGGGCATTTTCATCATTTTGAGCAAATTTTGGAATTCTCATAAAAGGGCTTTCTAAATGAAAGTTTTGAGTTCTCCAAGGTTCTCAGGGGCACTAAAAACCATGGGAAGCCCCGGGATAACTAAAGCCCCTCCGATGGATGTTTTCTAATGTCGGTGCAACCAAACTTTGACGGATTCATTCAGGAAGGTTTTAGCTCCAATTCGAGTGATTCCAAAGGAATTTTACTAAATTGGGAACCTAAATTTCATAATAAAAAAGATGGTTCTCAAAAAGGAGCTAAAACAAGTTAAAAATGAAAATGCCAAGAACGAAGGGCAAACTGGAAATTTTTGAAGATTCCTTCTTAAACCCCTTATATATATGAGGTGCCCTTCTTCTCCCCTCATTTAGGTTGACCAAATTTTGCCCCAAAACCAGAGAAGAGAGCTAGCTCCTAGGTGCACTAAGAGAAGAAGCTTTAGAGAAAGAAAAGGCAATGAAAATGTAAGAATTTCTTGGTTTCCCTTTAGCAAATCCATCCTCCTCCACTTTCCCTTATTTCCCATAGAATTTTTTATGTATTTGGGACTGTTTTGAAGTTAGACCAAGGAGGGAAAATTCAAATTTGAAGAGAGGAGGGCAAGAAAAGTGAGAATCAAGCAAGAAAACAAGGAAAAATAAGGTAAATCTTCTATCCCATAGTAGCTACTTCTTCCCCCTTCTTTTCCCTATTTCGCCCCATGTATATAGCTGTAGGAGGCTTGAATTTTGGATAGAACCAAGGTGAATCTTAGGAATTTAAGGGAGGAAAATAAGAATATGCAAAGAAATTCAACTAAAAGCCATGGATTTGCAAGATAGGGAGGCTAGGGTTTTGATTGCACCTTGAACTCTATCATGAACCCTAACCATATTTTATGATGTTTAATTGTTCATATGAGTTCCTAAGAAACCAAGAGAGCTTCCTACATGTTTCTCCCATCAAAGGAAGCAAAGAAACTCCAAGAGTGTCAAGAAGAGTACATGCTTCAGCTAAGAAGAGTTCATGCACCTAGGGAGTATTTTAATTTCTTCTAGGCTTAGTTTTGCATCATGTATGATGGGAGAATATGAGAGGAAGCCTTGAAAAAATTTTAGAAACCATACATCGTGAGATGGCCTTATATGTTGCATAATATGGCTTAAAGAAGCAACACCTAACTGGCTCCTAGAATTGGTTGTGTTATGACTCCAAGAGATTTAAATGGAGTCAAGAATCATAAATAGATGGAGAGAGTGGAGCCAAGATGATTTTTTCCAAAGGTTTCTTCATTAAGTGCATTATGGACCATAAAAGAACCTTATGAGTCACCTAGCTTTTTTAGTGATTGTGTGGCCTTAGAATTCAATTCAAGAGTATAATTAGCTTCCATATAATGTGTCTAGGCCAAGAGAAACAATCTTTACCTTCTTGGATGTGTGAGGTCAAGGGAGAGGATTTAACACTCAAGGAAAAAGTGTGTAAATGCAAGCAAGATAGCTCTTTTTGTAACACCATAATTTCGTAGCTCATCTCATCATATACATATGCTGCACCTCATTATGTTCATGAAAAGATAAGGAAAAAGGGGAAAATAATGGATTTCTTTGCGTTGCGTCATACTAAAAAATCCCATTTGGTGTCACATGGATCGTGTGAGCTCATGCTATACATTCTCATATTTAATTACATCAATACAACTCATTTGCATCACAAAATCATGGCCACAACTCATGGAAACTGAAATGGAGCATAGAAAATGGAAGTTCATTCTCGGCCAGAATTGGCATCTTTTCTGGGTAAATTTTGGAAAATCATAACTAATTCTAGAAAAATTGAAATCATGTGTTCTTGGTCATTTTGAAAAGCTACAGATGTCTAATTCACATAAAAATACACCCATACTATAACATCTATCACAAAGGATGTTTAATATCCAAAATGATCTAGAAGTCAGACTGCATTATGGAACTGTCACAGAATTTTGCAGAAACATTTGAAAATGTCCAATTAATTCAAACAAATCCAATCCATGCAAATGATACCAATCAAGAAATTTTTGAATGTTAACTAGAGAGGAAAAATATCTCTAAACCAGTTCATCAAGCCCAAACCTCGGAATTTGATGGAATAGTACTTCAGGTTAGGCAAAATTACTGATACTAGATAGAATGTTCAAAAATTCATATCTCCCTCTCTAGACCTCCAAATGAGGTGCTTCTAGTTTGCATGAGTCATTGTGAATATTTAGTTTCTCTACATAAAATTTAATGGCAATTGGACATCATTTGAGCCTTGTGTGATAGAATTCAAATTCGAACCAAATAAATAGTACAGCAGACCAAAATCATAAAAATTGCCAACTTTGAAAAATCATCAAATATTCTGTAAACCTCTGAAAATTATGATCTTTAGCTTCCCAAAAAGCTCTCAATGCCAAATCTCAGATCAAGACTAACTCATTTGGCTAAAAAGTGACATAGGGTTTTATTGTGGTCAATTTTAGCTCCATATGGGGTACCAAAATTGCCAAATGGCTTTCCCTTGGTATTGGCACCTTTTGGACAAGTCTAAAAGCACATTTAAGACTTGTGTGAGCTACCCAAATGGTCCCAAACCTCATGCATCTCATATTGGCCTCTTAACCCACACTTATGCACATTTCTATCAAGTCATTCATGAAGCTATCTTTGCCATACATACCCAAATTCTATTCTAGAATTCATACATGATATCCATCCATTTATACATGACATAATATCATATTTACACATATCTTGTAATATCTAATTCTCTAAAAACCAGAGAAAACATGAGAAACGTAATATACGGGTTCTCCGTAAATGAACGAAATTCACCAGATATAAAAGGAAGTCCCCCAAGATGATGTAGTTAAGGTCCCAAAAAATTTGGGAAGCATTCTAGACTCCTAAAAATGAGAATCCCAGGCTCAGATGGAAAGAAAAATAGAGCTAGAATGAAGAAACAATTTCTTACAAAAAGCCTATAAAACATAATGACATTTTTGTAATTTTGGGCAATTTTTAGAATTTACATAGGAGGGCTTTTTAAATCAAAATTTTGAGTTCTTTGGGGTTCTCAAAGGCCCTGAAAACCATAGACAGCCCCGAAACAGTTAAATCCCCTCCGGTGGATGTTTTCCAATGTTAGTTGACCTGAATTTTGACTGGTTCGTTCGGAAAGTTTTTAGCTCCGATTTGAGTGATTCCAAAGGCAATTTTCTTAATTGGAAATCTAAATTTTATAATAAAAAAGATGGTTCTTAAAAAGGAGCTAAAATGAAGGAGAAATGAAAATGCAAAGTACGAAGGGCAAAATTAGAATTTTTGAAAAAGTCACTTTGCCCTAGCTATATATAGGTGGCGCCTCACACTCTCCCTCATTTCACTTCAGATTTTCCAGCCCCAAATCAGAACCAAAGCTCTTGGAGAGTGTCACACAAAGAGAAGGGAAGAAGGAGGAAAAATTCAAGTCTTTAGGTATAGAATTTTGCTTGTTTTTCATGCTTTCTCTCCACCAATCTCTTCTCCTCTTTTTCTCTCTTCTTCTCCATGATTTTTCTGAACTATTGAGGGCTATTTTGAAGGAAGAATAGAGGGGAATTTTCGGATTTGAAGAGAAGAACTTGGAGAAAGCAAGATTCAAGCCAAACTAACCAAGAAAACAAGGTAAAAATACATTCTATGGTAGCTATGGTGAACCCTCTTTCTTCTCCATTTCGACCTACACTAAGAACCCTAGGAAGATCTGATTTTCAAGCCCAACCAAGCATGATTCTTAGGTATTTGATGGAGAGGAATAAGAATATGCAAAAAAAAACCATGAAATAAGCATTAGAATTCAAGATGCAAAACCTAGGGTTTCTAGTACACCTTTGAAATTCTGAATTTATGTGATGCTTCCTAGGTCTAATTTAGAGTATAAATGAGTTCTTGAGGCACCTAAGATGCTCCCCACAAGCTTCCTCCTTTAGGAAAACAAAGAAACCTCCATATGGCCCAAACGGTGTCTATGTCTCGGCCAAGAGGGGATCTTATAGGTGGGGGGAGTTTAAAATTTTTCTAAGGCCATTCTTGAGTCATATTTGATAAATGAGAATGAAAGGAGGCCTTGGAAAAAATTTAGAACTCATAGAAAATATTATGGCCTAAAGAAGCAACATGGTGCTAAGCCTCTTGTTTTGATGATATGATGACTCCAAGAGGCTTAAAAGGAGTAAAGAATCATATTTGAAAGGAAAGAATGAGGCTTAGAAAGTATTTGAGGAGTGTTGCTTCATTAGGTGTCTTTATGGACCATAATGGAGCCTATAGAGCAAACTAGTGTTTCATCAAGTTATGTAGCCTTAGAATGTGTTTCATAAACCTAATTGGCTCCCATAAATTGCATCTAAGCTAAGAGAAACTATCTCCACCAATTTGTGGGTGTGCGGCCGAAAGAAGAGGCTTGAATCCAAAAGGAAAAGTGTGTAATTTTGCGTAAGGTAGCTCTCTCCACCTTCTTCCATGCATGGATATGTGTTTTTCTTGTTTTAGAATGTGTGTATGTGTATTTCCAAGTTATGAAAAGTGTGCTAGCATGCCTTTACATGCCATGATTCTTAATTCTATGTTATGCTTCCAAATGAATACACGATATTTGTATGAGTTTGCTTGAGTGTGGAGAGGCCAAGAACTCTTCCCTTCGATGAGGATGAGCCAAGAACCCTTGAGCTTGGTTGAGACAAAGTAAAGAGTCTTCTAAAAGCAAAATGGGCTCCCAAGAGTATGGTTGAGTTCAAAACTCTTAAAGAATGGGTGAGGCAAGTCCAAAATCCATGAGGAGAAGTGTGAGGCCAATCCAAGCACTTGGTGAACTCTTGAATGTCTTGTATGATTGATTCACATGCTAAGTTTGCCTTTAAAATGTCCATGTCTTCCATTTTCTCCATGCATGCATTTGTGAAGCTTGCTTTACACATATTATGTATAGTTGAATGGGAGATGAGCTATGGGGATTCTTTGAATCTCATCCCCTCCTCTCCAATGATCTAACATGCTAGGTGAACTAAGTGGATATGCTAATGGGAGTCAACAACACTAAAGGAAGGAGATTGATAATCATATGTTTAGTTTTTGCCACTTTAAGACCATGAATGTACCATATGATGTATATGATGTTGTAAATGGTCTATGGCCCTTGAGACATGTATAAATATGCTATTAGGTGATCTTTAAATGTATGAATATGATATGTGACCTTTAGTATTTAATTTGAGCATGAGATGCCAAAATGTGCCATGAGGAAGTTTGACGAAAGTATGCATAAGTGTGGGTTGAATGACCAAAATGAGATGCATGAGGTTTGGGACCATTTGGCCAGCTCACACAAGTCTCAAATATGCTTTTATACTTTTCCCAAAAGGTGCCAACACCAAGAGAAGACCATTTGGCAAGTTTGGTACCTCATATGGAGCTAAATTTGACCATAATGGAACCCTATGTCACTTTTTAGCTAGATGAGATAGTCTTGATCTGAAATTTGGCATGCAATTAGGTCTCATTGAGGGTTTTCTGGGAAGCTAAGGATCATAATTTTTGGAGATTTACAAAATATTTGATGATTTTTCAAATTTGGCAAAATTTATGATTTTGGTCTGTTGCACTATTCATTTAGTCCTAAATTGTTTTCTATCACACGAGACTCAAATAATGTACAATTGCCACGAAATTATATATAGAGAAATTAGGCAGTCACAGTGACTCATGCCAACTAGAAGCACCTCATTTGGAAGTCTAGAGAGGGAGATATTAATTTTTGAAGTTTTTGTCCAGTATTAGTAAATTTGCCCAACCAGAAGTATTGTTCCATTAAATTTTGGAGTTTGGGCTCGATAGAATGATCTAGAGATATTTTTTCTCTCTAGTTAACATCCACAGCTTTCCCAATTGGTATTATTTGCATGGATCAGATTTTTTTGGAATTAATTGGACATTTTCAAATTTTTCTGTAGAATTCTGTGACAGTTCCAGATTTCTGTCAAACCTTTGGACCATTTTGGATGTCAAACGTCCTGTGTGATGAATTTTATGACTTGGGCATATTTTTAGTGTGAAGTAGACATCCTAAGATTTTCAAAAAGACTAAGATTGCATCATTTAGATTTTTTTATATTTAGTTATGATTTTCTAAAACTTGCCCAGAAAAGAGGCTGATTTTGGCTGAGAATGAACTCCCATTTCCTATGCTCCATTTCGGTTTTCATGAGTTGTAGGCATGATTTTGGGATGTAAATGAGTTGCAATGATGTGTTTAAATATGAGGATGCATAGCATGAGCTCACATGGTCCACATGACACCGATTGAAATTTTTAGTATGACGCGATGCAAAGATAATCTCATTTTTCCTTGCTTTTCTATGGAAATCCTATATGCTTCATGATATTATAGCATTCAAAAGCATAAGACAAGCTAGAATTTATCATGTTACATGTCTCAAGGGTCATAGGCTATTTACAACAACAATATACATTATGAAGCATCATTATGGTTACAAAAAGCACAAGCTAGACATATTAATGTCAATCTCCCTCCTTCAAGGTTGTTGACTACCATTGCCACATCCACTTGGTCCACCTAGCATATCAGATCATTGGAGAGGAGAGGATGAGATTCAAAGAATCCAAATAGCTCATCTTCTTTTCAATCATATATAATATGTGTAAAATAAGCCTTAAAAGTGCATGCATGGACATAATACAAGTCATGGACATTCAAGAAGCAAGCTTGGCATGTGAACAAGTCATACAAATCATTAAAGAGCTCACCAAGTGTTTGGATTGGCCTCACACTTCTCCTCATGGATTTTAGACTTGCCTTACCCATTCTTGAAAGTTTTGGACTCAACCATACTGACGGGCTTGTCGTACAACCCTCAAAATAAAACTAGGTTGAATATTAAATGCACTATAGGGTACAACCTAGGTCATCTCCCTTGGAAATGGAATTCAATGTTCAATTAGGTTTTCTAAGTGTTCTAAGGTCCTAGAACTATCTAATTTGGGGGTTTTGGTTGAATTAAACTAACCTAAAACTAAATTGAATCAAAATTTCTAAATTCTACCTAATTGGATGAATTGTGGGTGATAATGGGCTTGTGACTAGCTTTGGAATTGTCTCTTGGTATCCACTATCCTCATCCTAATCCAATTTTGATTAATTCTGGCCTAAGAGTTCCTAATTATGTTCATTAGCAAATGATCTTGAATAACCATTCAAGATTCAAGAAATTAACAAGTTAATGTTGAATTGAGAACTCAATCCTACACCAATTCATTAACTCTTGTGATTAAGACCTTTGAACACTTGAATTAATTGATTAACTGATTAATCTAGCCTCTGAATCATTATCCAAAAATGTTTAATTAACTAACTAAACATCAAGGAATCCACAAATAGATAATTAGGCACATAATCTCACTCATGCATTTCATCGAACAACTTCGGGGCATACATGGGAGATTAGAAGAAATTGAACAATTCAGAACTAAAATTAATCAATTAAAACAACAATTATCTCCCTAATCAGTACCTAACCAGCTACTAATTAATTACACCAATTTCTAATTAAATACAACTCAAACGAGATTGTACAAGAAAAAGAAAAAAATGTAGGAAATTGAGAAATCTTAGCCAAAATTCTGATTGTATCCATGGATTCAAGCTTCTCTAAGAGCTTCCTCCTAGCTAGCCTCAAGGTGGATGAATTAGAGCTTCATTAATGGATGAAAATGGAGGAAAAGCGGCGTGGTATGTGGTTCTGGACGAAGGGGATGGGATTGGACGAAGGGCGTGTGCGTGGTGAAATGGAATGGGCGTATAGATGGGTAGAATGACGATGGAATGGGATAGTGTGGTTTTACTCCTCACGTGTTTTGTTTATTTTTCACGTGCTCCTCTCCTCCCATTGTCTAAAGCTACTTATGTGATTATATGAATGAGATAGGCCCCACTTGAATTTATAATATTCCACGTACTTCACATATTCTGATTCATGCGCAAGCTTCCCACGTAATTCAGCTATTGCATTCCTATTCTTCACGCGTTGATTCCTTCTTTCATGCAGCTCCATTTTCTGTTCGTGTGCTTCGTGTTTCTTTATGCGTTGCTCTCCTCTCCGTTGGTTTCACGTTAACTTCTGCATGTTTATTCTTCCACTCTGTTCCAGCAGGTTTCGTGGCTTCTTTTGCTTCTTCATTCAGCCCACTTTTCTCCTCCATCTCAGAACCAAGACTCGAGCTTCCCCTTTGTTTCTGCATGTGTATGTTGCTGCCCCTCGTGTTCATCTTCCAGCTTAGCTCCCTTTCCTTTGTTCAACCACGTCTCTAGTTTCAGCTGCTGCAACGTCTTGATGTCCAGTTCCTCTATTTTAAGCTTGTGTGTGTTGCTGCCCCTGCATGCAAACCCAGTTCAGCGTTTTCTTCCTCTCTTTTGTGCCTAGATTTTCTCAAGTCCCTCGTCATTTTCTGCCTTCATTACTTCTTCAAAACCGTAGCATCTTTCCCAACCAGAACCCACAACTTCTCTCGCATTCTGCAGCTTTTTCCACGTCAGAATCTTGCTTCTTTGTTTCTCCTTGTGCAACTGTGTTTCTTCTCTTTCAAACAGTGGCACATTCTGCCTCTTAAACGCGAAACTAGCTCCTTTTATTCTGCATGTTCTCCACATTGGTTTCCTTCTCTTGCTGACAGCGTCTTCTGCTTCATTCCATGTTCAGCTCATCTTATTCTTTTTTTCTGCAGCTTGCGTTAGGACTATGGCACTTCTTCCAGCTTCTCCTCTGTTTTGTACTGTTCTGCATGTGAGCTACCTTCTGTCCACGAGTGACTAATACTTCCTCGTGCTCTTGTTGTTTTGCTTCATCCTTCCATTAAACTCATGGCTTTGTGTTTGAAAACTTATGCCTTCCAAAGAGCCTTCCAAATGCCAACAATTAATCTTCATTTTAAATCTTTCTTTTTTCATTAAAATCTGCACAAGAAAAATAAAATAAAAATGAAGTAGAATGAAACAAAACAAAATATTAAGAGTGGAGAATTCATAAAGGAAATGTTTAAGTGAAAGTTGTGCATTAAAAACTAAAAATTTGCAAATAAATTTCCTTGAGGGCAGAAATGGCTACTAAATTAAAATCTTATCTAATTAAAGCCCTAAAGCCATATTTGGACATAAAATGTCTAAGTTTAGGAGGATAAAATAGATAAAAATATGTGTTTATCACATACTCCTGGGAGCCTGCTTTACTTTTGGGAGACTCTTTGCTATGTCTCAACCAAGCTCAAAGGTTCTTAGCTCATCCTCACCATGGTGAAGAGTTCTTGGTCTCTCCACACTCAAGCAAACTCAAACAAACATCATACATTCATTTGAAACATAATATGGCATCATGAATCATGGCATATAAAATCATGCTAGCATACTTTTCATGGCTTGAAAATACATATACACACATTTTAAGACAAGTTAAATACACATCCATGTATGAGAGAAGGTGGAGAGGGCTACCTTGTGTACAATCACATACTTTTCCTTTTGGATTCAAGCCTCCTCTTTCGGCCACACACCCACAAATTGGTGGAGATGGTTTTTCTTGGCCTAGATATAATTTATGGGAGCCAATTAGGTTCATGAAACATATTCTAAGGCTACATAGCTTGTTTAAACACTAGATTGCTCTATAGGTTCCATTATGGTCCATAATTACACCTAATGAAGCAACACCCCTCAAATAATTTCTAGGCCTCATTCTTTCCTTTCAAATATGATTCTTGACTCTTTTTAGGCCTCTTGGAGTCATCACACTATTAAAAGAAAGGGCCTAACATCATGTTGCTTCTTTAGGTCATAATATGGAACCTAAAGCACCAAATTACTTTCCATGAGTTCTAAATTTTATCCAAGGCCTTCCCTCACATTCATTCATCAAATATGACTCAAGAATGGCCTTAGAAAAATTTAGAACTCTCCCCCACTACTAGAACCCTCTTTGGCCGAGACATAGGCATCATTTGGGCTACATGGAGTTTTCTTTGTTTTCTTAAAGGAGGAAGCTTGTGCAGATCATCTTAGGGGTCTCAAGAACTCATTTAAACTCTTAATTAAACCTAAGAATTATCATACAAACTCAGATTTTGGAAGGTACACTTGAAACCCTAAGTTTTACATCTTGAATTCTAATGGTTATTTTGTTGTTTTCTTTGCATATTCTTGTTCTCCATCAAATACCTAAGATTCATGCTTGGTTGGGCTTAAAAATCAGATCCTCCTATAGCTCCTAGGGTTAGGTAAAATGGAAAAGAAGAGTGATGGAAGATATCAACCATAGGATACAATTTTACCTTGTTTCCTTGCTTAGTTTGGCTTGAATCTTGCTTTCTCCAAGCTCTTCTCTTCAAATTTGAAATTTCCCTTGAATAAGATTTATAAACTTCATTTTAATCCAAGGAAACAAAGGAGAAGAGAGGAGAGGAGGTGTGGATGATGAAAAGCAAGGAAAATCACAATGAAAGCATACCTTAAGCTTGGATTTCTTCCTCCTTCTTCTTCCTCTCTTGGGCACCTATCTCTTACAGTTTTGCTTCTAGTTTGGGACTGAATTTTCTGAAGTAAAATGAGGGTAAGTGTGAGACGACACCTATATATAGGTAGGGAAAAGTGACTTTTTCAAAAATTCTAATTTTTCCTTTTGTACTTTGCATTTTTGTTTGTCCTTTGTTTTAGCTCCTTTTTTAGAGCCGTCTTTTCCATTATAAGATTTAGGTTCCCAATTAAGTAAAATGCCTTTGAAATCACTCAAATCGGAGCTAAAACCTTCTCGAATGGATCAGTCAAAGTTTGGGCACACTGACGTTGGAAAACGTCCACTGGAGGGGATTTAACTGTCCCGGGACTTCCCATGGTTTTTAGGGCCTCTGAGAACCCCGAATAACTCAAAACTTTCATTTAAAAAGCCCTCTTGTATAAATTCCAAAATTTGCTCAAAATTACGAAAATGCTATTACATTTCGTAAGATTTTTGTCAAAATTTTTTCTTCATTCTAGCTCCATTTTTCCTTCCGTTTGAGGCTAGGATTCTCAATTTTAGGAGTCTAGAATGTTACTCAAATTTTTTGGGACCTTAACTAATTTATTTCGGGAGACTTTCTTTGAAAACGTGCTCATTTCTGTAGTTTAACGAAAATTGGACATTACACTCTTCACCTTCTCTCATGCATGGATGTATGCTTACATTATTTTTGAATGTGTGTATATATGTTTTGAGCTATCAAAAGTATTTTAACATGAGCTTTTATTTCACCATACCATGATGATATTTTATGCATTCAAATGATGTTTTATGTGCTTACCTTGGTTTGCTTGAGTGTGGAGAAGTCAAGAACCCTCTAGCCATGGTGAGGATAAGCCAAGAACCCTTAAAGTTAGTTGAGACAATGTAAAGAGTCTCCCAAAAGTGAGGTTAACTCCCAAGAGTAAGGTTGAGTCAAAAACCTCTTAAAGAAATAGGTGAGGCAGGTCCAAAATCCACAAGTGAATGGATGAGACTAATCCACTTACTTGGCAAGCCTATATATGTTATGTATGTCTTGTTCAAATGCCAAGAATGTTTCTTAAATGCTCACATATGTTAATATGTCTATACATGCATTTTCAAGGCTTGTATTACATGCTTTATGTGTTATTGAAAGGGAGATGAGCTATTAGGATTCTTTGAATCTCATTCCCTCATCTCCAATATTCTAACATGCTAAGTGGACTAAGAGAACAAGGAAATAGGAACTAACCACTAGAGAGATGAGAGTGTGATGTCCAAAATGCATGGATTTTGTTCCTTTAAGGCCATATGAGTGGCAAATGTTGTAACCCATTATTGTATATGTCCTATGATGCTATGAATATGTATAATTATGCTAATGTATCATGTATAAATGAGAGTTAAGGTTATATGTATGGAAATATGCAATTTGGACATGTAGTGGCAAAACTAGTATTATGGAAATGTATGTATAAATGAAAGTGGAATGGCCAAATTGAGATACATGAGTTTTGGAACTACTTACATAGTTCATACAAGTCATATTCAAACTTTTAAACTTGCCCAAGAGATGCTAAACATTAAAAGGAGTTATTTGGACATAATTAGTATCTAATATGAAGCAAAATTAACCATATTGGAAAGTTATACCACTATTTGCCCAAATGAGCCCTTCTTGATCTGATTTGGCATGCATTTAAATCTTTTTGAGAAGCTAAAGTGCAAAATTTTTGAAAGTCTATGGAATATTTGATGAATTTTCAAAGTTAGGAGATTTTTTTTATTTTGGTTCAGGGTACTGTTCACTCTAGCCTGAAATTAAACTCTCTCACTCATAGGGCAAATGATGTCCAATTTTCACTACATTTTACAAAGAGAAATTAGAAATTCCCAATGACTTGAGCCAACTAGAAGCACCCCATTTGGATGTTTAGAGAGGGAGATATAAATTTTTAAAGTTTCTACCCAGTGTCAAGGGTACAAACAAACCTAAGTTATTATTTGATTAAATTTTGAGTCCTAGACGTGCCTAAACTAATCTGAAGTTATTTTTCACCTCTAGCTAATATCCATAGCTTTCTAGATTGGTATCATTTGCATGGATTGGATTTTTTTGGAATTAATTGGACATTTTTTAAGTTCATACCAGAAATTTGTATCAGTACTAGTAACTAGTCGGACCTTTGCACCTTTTCAAATGTCAAATGTCTTCTATGTGATTTTTCATGACCTGAACATATTTTTAGCATATAGTAGACCTCTGCAGCTTTCTAGAATGGTAAAGAATGTATAATTTTGATTTCTTAGAATTAGTTATGATTTTTTAAAATTTGGGGGAGACAGTGTGAAATTCTGGCCGAGGCTACCTTTTTGAATTTTGTGTGTTTCTTGACTTGCACGAGTTCTAAGCCACTTTTGATGATAGATTTGAGTTGTATCTATGTGATTAAATATGAGAATATGATACATGAGCTCAAATAGGCCACAGGACACTGAATGGAAATTTTATCTCCTGCACAATGCAAAAATATTCACTTTTATATGCCATTTTCTTGTGATTCTTGCGAAGTTCATGGCATGAGGCATAGAGTTTGCATAAGAAAGGCTAGAAAGTTATGGTGCTACATTTGGCATAACCTCACCCTTTTGAGAGCCATTCACATTCCATATGCAATTTAAGTGACATAATGATATGGCATAAGTCATAGTCCAAGCACAGATACAAGCAACCAATGACAATTAAACAACCAAGATAAGCATACAAGAATGGATGAAAAGTTACCTTTCTTAAGAAACACAAAATTTATTTCTTGGTTCCTACTTCCTTGCCTCGGCCTCACAAGTACATTTAGGAAGAGTTTGATTTGCTTGGCCTAGACATATCAAACAAGACACAAATGTATTAATGGAATCATCTCTAGCCTCACATAAGCCTTATATAAGCTCATTCTAATTCTAAGCTTTCATATGGCTTCATTTAATGGCATAATGGAGCAACTCATAAAATTCATCATCTTGGCTCTAATTTCTCACTCAATCTACATCATATGATTCCATTTAAACTTATTAGAGTCATCATAAACTCAAATCAAGGAGCCTAACACCAAATTGTTTCTTTATGCATAATGGAACCTTAAACTTTCAACTTTTAAAATATGATCCCTAAATTCAAACCAACAGTTCCTTTGATGTTTACAATTTGTATTTAGACCACTTCCATTTTTAGAATCAAAGAAAACTCTCCCTAGGTGCTTTGAATGAAGCTTGACCAAGACCTACACAGAGCAAGGCACCCATGGAGTTTTGCTTGCTTTTCTAGGGAATTTAGCACATATATGAGTTCCTTAGCCTCTTTTTAACCCAATCATACTCTTACATAGTTTAAAATATCATTTTAAAGCTTTAAATTTCCTTAGGTGCAATCAAAACCCTAATTTTCATAACTTGCTATCTATAGCTTCTTTTTGAGTTCTAGTGGTCTCATATGATTCTCCATGTTTCAAAACCTCATTTCCTATCAAGTTTTTACCAAAATCAAACTCCTAACGTGGTCCCCCATTGCTGGCCAAACATAGACACAAGAAGAAATCCAAGGAGAAGCAAGTTTTGGCCATAGTAACATACCTTTTCTTAAAGTTTATTAAGTGAGCTTTTTTAAGCTCCTAAGGTTTTCTTCAAACTCTTTCTTCCCTTTACTAAACTAGCAATAAATCACCACTATTTAAAACTTCAAAACCATGAGAAGAGAAGGAAGAAAGAGGAGAAGAACATTAGAGAAAGGAAGAGCATGAAAAAAAAAGCAAAACCTTTTTTTCTTGATTTTCTCCCTCTTGTGTGCCTTTCAAGGTTGGTTCTAGTTTTGTTTTAGAGCAGACTTAGGTCATTCTAAATGAAAGGAGAAGAAGGGCATGCTATATAAGAAGAGGGAGGACTAATTATAACAATTTAAAAATTCTAATTATGTCCCTTACGTTTTGGTTTCTTTATTCAAACTCAATTCAACTCCTTTTTAAGAATCCTCTTTTTCATCATAAAATTTAGGTCTTCTAATTTTCACATTAATTGGATTCAGAAAACCCCAAATAATCAGGTCAAAGTTTCAATCAATTGACAATCTAAAACAAACGCCAGAAGATTTTTAGCCATTCTAAGGGTGCCTATGGTTTTTATGGTCTCTGAGAACCTTACGAAACTCAAAATTTTCATTTAAAGCTCCCTTCTTGTGTTTTCAAAAGGTTTCTCAAAATTCCAATTTTGCCACTGTGCTATTCCTTTAATTCACTCAACCATTTTAGCTCTATTTTTGGGCTATCCCTAAGTTCTCATCCATATTTTTAGACATTCTAATTACTATTCTAATCTCAATTAACCTCAATTTGCCTTGCTTTAGGGTGATCTATCTCATTTTATTAGTTTTAGTTTAATTTTTGAAAAATTGTTTATTACACTTCCTTTAGTATCTCATCGGTTCTATTTCAATTTTAGGAAGACTAGGTATTACAACATATTTGTCTACTAACATATCTTCTATTTAGTTCAATAGAATGAACTCTAACTCCTTTTCATCCCTTTCTAAATGGGAAAGCACTTTTTATAAAACTCACGTTAAAAGGTCTCCCAATTACCTAGGATGTTATTTGATTGTACGATCAATTCTGTACTCCTCCACCAATAATCTGCTTCTTTCACTATCTTAAATATGGCTAACAAGGCCTTTTATTTTGAGATACATTCCATCACCTTAAATATCTTTTCTAACCACATAATACAAGCCTGAACTTTTTCTATATCAAAGGCTAGGGGACTATATTTTCTAAATTGATTTATTGCCTACCAATTGGTAAGTTAAGGCTAGACAAGGTTTATCTAAAATTGTGTCTATGGGCTCTAGTTTAGGGGATTAGCTTGTAGATTCTTTGGGTTTTGTGGCTGGGGGGATTTTCTCTCTAGGCTAAAGTTTCTTGTAACTATTGTATAACTTTTTGTTACTACTATATCATTACTTGTTGTTGATCCAAGTGAGGCATTACAGCTTGTAAGGCTTCTACCATAGGATGTGTAATCTCTGCCTTGATTGGCCTTCCTCTTTTAGTGTCCATCATTCTCATTTGAAATAATCAAAAACTTCAACACATAGTTTACACATATGCCACAAATATTCAAACACCCAGAATTCCATAAATAGTCATTACATAACATGTTTCTCACTTATAATCCTCATCTATAAACCATAAGCATAGCTAGGTTACTTGGATCTTGTAATAATTGGTTTTTCAAAAACTGAGCTGAAGTTGATAAAATAAGATAGGATCACTCTAAAGCAAAGTAAATTAAGGCTAATTAAGATTAGAATGATAATTAAAACATCTAGAAATGTCAACAAGAGCCTAAGGATAGCTTGAAAATAAAGCCAAAATGTAACGAACGTAATCTTTGTAAAATGACGAAATGAGCTATATAAAAATAAGTCCTTTGAAATGAGCTAGATAATATCCCCAAAAAATTGGATAGAGCCTTAGCCTCCTAAAAATAATAATTCTAGGCTCAAATGGGAAGAAAAATAGAGCTAGGATAGTGAAACAATTTGTGATAAAAACTGACGAAACATAATGGCAATTTCATAAATAAGTGTAACTTTTGAAGGGCTTTTTAAATGGGAAATTTTAGTTTTCCAAGGTTCTCAGAGGCCCCAAAAACCATGGGAAGGCCTGGGATTGGTAAAGCCCCTCTGGTGTACATTTTCTAATGTCGGTGAACCCAAACTTTGACGAATTTGTTCAAGAAGATTTTAGCTCTAATTTGAGTGATTCCAAAGGCATTTTATTAAATTGGGAACCTAAATTTTATAATAGCAAAGAAGGTTCTTAAAAAGGAGCTAAAACCAAGCTTAAACGAAATTGCCATTATGAAAAGATGAAATTGGAATTTTTGAAAAAATGTGTTTCTTGAAGCTTCCACACACTTCTCCCTTTTTCTCCCACCTTCTTAAGTACGACTTCCTCTACCCAAAATATAGAATATGACTTGCTCTCTTAGGCACACAAGAAGAGGAAGAAATGGGGGAAGAACAAGGCAAGAAAGATAGGTAAATTCATGGAATTTTATGCTTCTTTCTTTTCCAATCTTGTTCCCCTCCTTCTTTGCTTTCTTTCTATGGTTTTCTTGAGATGTTTGGTTCTATTTTTAGTCCAAAACTTAGAGGGGTAGTTTGAAAATTTTGAGGAGAGACAAACTAAGAAGAAGAAGCTTTGAAAGCACAATTGAAACAAAGGTAAAAGCTTGTTATGGTTGCTTCTTCTCCTTACTCCATGGATGTGTGTAATTTGGCCAAGAATAGAACCATATAGAGGGAGGATTTTTTATCCAAAAACAAGAGAGAAACTTGGATTTTAGACCATGAGGAAGAGGAATATGGCAAGAAATTCCAAGAAAAACAATAGAAATCAAGTTAGGAAAGTGTGGTGTTTTCTAGAGTTTTATGAAATCTGATTTTATGTGAGTAATTCCTTGGCTATTTGAATGCTTTGTTAAGCTCCTAAGACCCCTAGAAACCCTCCCAAGTGGCTCTCCCGTCAAGGAAAAATTAAGAACTCCATGAACCTTCCTTGGTGTGCATATTTCGGCCAAGCTAGGATAATTAAGCTAGAGAGTGTTTTAATTTGTTTTAGCCTTGATTTAGAACTTCATATGATGTTAGAAGATGGAGGAAACCATTAGAAAAAATTTAAGAGCCATGGATTGAAAGATGGAACAATGGTGTCCATAATGGTGCCTTAGGAAACAACTTAGTTTTCCAATTCTGCAAGTGAATGTGTGAGGGCTTCAAGGACCTTAAATGAGTCCAATATGTCTAAAAATAACAAGAGAATGGAGCTTAAAACTTGAAATGTGATAGTTGTTTCATTAGGCCATTTATGATTATGCCACTTATGGAACCAAGTGTATGTTTAAGAGTGAGTTTAGTGTCTTGGCTTGCTTCAAGTGTGTAATTGTGTGTTGTTTATGGTGTTTAGGCCAAGAGAACATACACCCACCTAGGTGTGCTTGTGGAACCAAATAAGGGAAGGAAAAGGATCAAGAAAAGCTTGCATAAATCTAAGGTAGCTCTCCACCTCATTCTCCTTACATTCTTGTGTGCATATGTATGTCTTTATGTGTTTGTGTATGCTCTCATGACTTAAGAACATGCCACTTGATGCCTTGACATTACATTGATACCAATGTGTTTCCTTGAATGGCCTTGGTTGTGAAAATGACTCATAAGGGTGAGGTGATGCCAAAAGTCCTTTAATAAAGGTGAGGAGATGCGAAAAGTCTCTTGGAAGGGTGAGGCCAAGTCAAAAGTCCTTAGGCCAAGAGTGAGGCAAATCCAAAAGTCCTAGAAATGGGATGAGGCAAAATAAAAAGTCCTTAGAGCATGGTCTTAGCTTGAATGTGACTAAATAGCATGGAAATTGTGACTTTGCATACTTTATGATTGTTAAACCTTTCATACATATGCTTTGATGTATATCTGCCTTTCATACATATGCTTTGATGTATATCTACCTTGAATGTGTGTGTGAATAGGAGTGTGAGTTATTGAGATTCAAGGAATCTCTCTCCCCTTCCCTCTATTATCTTGAAATGCCTAGGTGATGTCTAAGAAGCAAGGGAGGCAAGCCAAGAGTATTGAAAAGTCATACTTTGTCCATAATATAGCTTGTTATGTATTTAAATACCAAAGCTACTTTGCACATATTATTTTTGAGATGTAAGCTTATGGACAAATGTAATATGATGTATGACTCTTGTATAGACCATATGTGGCATGAAATCCATGGAAATGGGAATTTTGGCTTCTTGATGGCTTGATGTATTAGTGCATTAATGGAAGTAGAGTCACCAAATTAAGATGCATGAGGTTTGGGACCACTTGGATAGTTCATACAAGTCATATTTATACTTTTAAACTTGCCCAAGAGGTGTCAAACTCAAAGGAAGGCCATTTGAATTAAAGTGATACCTTATGAGAGGCAAAATTGGCCATTTTGGTGAGCTATATCACTTTTTGTCCAAATGAGCTCTTCTTAGTCTAAAATTTGGCATGCATCTAGAAATTGTTGAGAGATTTTTGGAAAGCTAAATTGGGTATTATTTGGAGGTCTTTAGAATATTTGAAGAATTTTTGAAGTTGAGAAAATTTTCTGGTTTGGCCACTAGTATTATTCTTATAGTCCGAAATTTGTTCTCTATCATTTATGGGGAAAATGATGTCCAATTGCCACAAAATTTTACAAAGAGAACTTAGACCTTCCCAGTGACTTGTGCCAATTAGAAGTGCCTCATTTAGATGTCTAGAAAGGGAGATATTAATTTTTGAAATTGATATCCAGTACTAGGCAACTAGTCAGACCCGTGTTACTATTTGATTGATTTTCAGGATTTAAATGTTCTTAGATTGGTTTGGAGTTATTTTTATCCTCTATATTGGTATCATTTGCATGGATTGGATTTTTGTGAAATTAATTGGACATTTTTTATATTCATGACAGTAAACTGTATTAGTATCAGGTGGCAGTCAGACCTTTATGGCTATTTCATTGTCAAACATGATTCAAATGGGATTTTCATAGTTGGGACTTATTTTTAGTGTAGATTTGACATCTAAAGCTTTTCCAAAAAGCTATGGTTTGTTTGATTTCAATTTTTCTATGTTTAGTTATGACTTTTCAAAGTTGCTCTTGAAATCTATCACTGTACAGTCACGATGAATGAAGAAAATTTTAGGGTTTTTTACGCTCGATCCATGGTTTATATGTAATTTTAGGATGTTTATGACATATATAGTGGAAGATAATTAGAGAATGATTTGGGGAACTCACAGGGTCTTCATAACATGAATTGTAAAATTTTACCCTGACATAACGCGATAAAAGTGTGTTATTTTCATACTTTTCTTGACTTTTTATCTTGTGAATGTGCACCAATTGCCTATAATGGAAAAGTATGATAACAAAAAAATATGGTATTACACAAAATGATTGAACAAATTAAAGGAATAACATAGAGGCAAAATCGTAATTTTGGGTAACTTTTTGAAAACTCAAAGGAGAGAGTTTTAAATGAAAAAATTGAGTTTTTGATAGTTTGCAAAGGCCCTAAAACCCATAAGAATCCCTAAAATGGTTAAAACTCCTCTAATGTATGTTTTAGATCATTGGTTGACTAAAACTTTAAGAGGATCATTCAAGGTTGTTCAAAATCAAATTATTTTGAAACCAAAGGTATTTTATGAATTAGAGGTCTTAAATTTTATGATGAAAAAGATAATTCTCAAAAAGATTTGAAATAAGCCCAAATGGGGAAAACCAAGTTGAGGGACAAAAATAAAATTTTTAAAATTGTTATAATTAGCTTCCCCTTCTCATTTCATCATGTCCCACCTCCTCCCTTCATCTAAACTGACTTTTATCTACCCTAAAATAAAACCAAGAGCAACTCTTAGTGGCGCATGTAACACTATACTTTTAAGACTAAATTCATGCACTTCCTATGCCTCATCTCATATATTTTCTATGGAAACAACTTAGTGGCATAGGGAGTCATGGATTAAGATGCATTTCTCTATGGGTAAAATTTTTCTTTCGGAGTCCCATGGGCCATATGGAGTTATGTATCACATTCTCATATTTAGATACATGGATACAACTCATTTCCATCCCTAAAATTAGCCTACAACTCGTGGAAAGCAAGGGGACACATGAAACTCATGTTTGCATTTCCAACCAGAACTTTGGCTTTTTTGTCACCAACTTCGGAAAATCATAACTAATTCTAGAAAAATAAAAAACATGCATTTTTTACCATTTTAGGAAGACACACATGTCTAGTTTATGCTAAAAATATAATTAGGCCATAAAACATCACACAGAAGATGTTTAACATTCAAAAAAGGATGGAGATCTGGCTAGCTATTGGTACTATCACAGGTTTCTATATCAAACTTTAAAAATGTCCAATTAATTTCAAAAAATTCTAATTCATGTAAATGATACCAATATGGAAATCTGAAGATGTTAGCTAGAGAGAAAAAAATAACTTTAGACCAGTTTAGGTACATCTAGGCATAAAAAACTAATCAAACAGTACATGAGGTAAGTTTTGATGCCTGATACTGGGTAGAATATCTAAAAATTCATATCTCCCACTCTAGACCTCAAAATGGGGTGCTTCTAGTTGATACAAGTTAATGGGAGTGTCTAGTTTCTCTCTACAAAATTTTATAGCAATTAGACATCATTTGCCGCTTGAGTGACAGATTTCATTTTTGGACCTAAGTGAACAGTACACTAGACCAAAACTAGAAAATTTCTCAACTTTGAAAATTCATCAAATATTCTCTAGACCTCCAAAAATTTTATTCTTTAGCTTCCCAAGCTCTACATGCATGACAAGTTTCAAATTAAGAAGAGCTTATTTGTTCTAAAAGTGACATAGTCTCATGAAATAGTCATTTTTGCTCCTTACCAAGAATCACTTTGGTCCAAATGGCCTCCTCTTGAGGTTAGTTACTCTTGGGTAAGTTTAAAAGTATGAACACGACTTGTATGAACTGCCCAAGTGGTCTCAAAACTCACGCATCTCAATTTGGTCATTCCACTTCCATTATTACACTAATCTATCTAACCATTCAAGAGCTAAACTTGCCATTTAATACCCAAAACATGCTATCTCATACATTTGGCATCAAATTTCATTCATATATCATACATTTGGGTATTTACATATGTTCATATGGTTACATAACAATTTCATCATGAGATTACATCCTATGCCATATGTATGACTAAAAAGAAGGTAAAACTAGGCATATTCATATACTTTGATGCCCATCTTCTTCTTTTAAGCTTGGTGGCCTCCAATACCTTGCTCAATTGTTTCACCTAGCATGTTCAGACATTGGAGAAGAGGGGATGAGATTCAAAGAATCCCAATAGCTCATCTCCCATTCAATCACACATAAAGCATGCAATACAAGTCTCACAAATGCATGTATGAACATATTAACATGTGAAATCATTTAAGAAGCATTCTTGGCATTTGAAAACATCATACATAGCATACATAGGCTTGCCAAGTACTGGGATTAGCCTTACCCATTTCTTTAAGAGATTCTTAGACTCAACCTTGCCCTTGGGAGTCAACCTCACTTTTGGGAGACCTTTTTCTTTATCTCAACCAACTCTAAGGGTTCTTGGCTCATCCTCACCATGGCTAGAGGGTTCTTGGCTTTTCCTATAACATCCAATTCTCTGAAAACCAGAGAAAATGTGAGAAACATAATGTACAGTTTCTCCGTTAACGAACAAAACTCCCTAGATACAAAAGGAAGTCCCCCGAAATGATGTAGTTACGGTCCCAAAAAATTTGGGAAGCATTCTAGACTCCTAAAAATGAGAATCCCAGGCTTAGACGGAAAGAAAAATAGAGTTAAAATGAAGAAATAATTTCTTACGAAAAGCTTACGAAACGTAATGGAATTTTTGTAATTTTGAGTAAATTTTGGAATTCACACAGGAGGGCTTTCTAAATGAAAGTTTTAAGTTCTCTAGGGTTCTCAGAGGCCCTAAAAACAATGGAAACCCCCGGGATAGTTAAAACCCCTCCGATGGACGTTTTCTAATGTCAATTGACCCAAACTTTGACTGATTCGTTCAGGAAGGTTTTAGCTCCAATTTCAGTGATTCTAAAGGCATTTTACAAATTGGGAACCTAGATGTCATGATGGAAAAGATAGTTCTAAAAAAGGAGCTAAAACAAAGGAGAAACAAAAATGCCAAGAACGAAGGGCAAAATTAGAATTTTTGAAAAGTGTAACTTCCTCCCACCTATATATATGATGCACCCTTCTTCTCCCTTCATGTTGCACGACCAAGTTTTGCCCAAAACAAGAGGAAAACCCTAGGAGGGTAAAGAGAAGGAGAAATCAAAAGCTTAAGGTATGGAAATTAGTAGTTTTTCATGCTCTTTCTCTTCTAAACCTCTTCTCCTCCATTCTCCTTTATTTCCTATGATTATAATGAAGTTTATAAATCTGTTTTAAGGGAGAAATTGAGGGGAAAATTTGGATTTGAAGAGAGGAGCTCAAAGAACACAAGATTCAAGTGAGGAAAAGCAAGAAAACAAGGTAATTTCTCTTCTTATGGTTGTCATCTTTAGTTCCCTTCTCCACCATTTTGCCCCACTTGAGAAAACCTTAGGAGGAGATGATTTTTAGGCAGAACTGAGCATGAATCTAAGGAAAAAGGGTGTGGAGATTAAGAATATGCAAAGGGAATTAACAAAAAACTATTAGATTTCAAGATGTAAGTTGTAGTGTTTCAATTGCACCTTGTAAAATCTTACTTTGTATGATGATTCCTAGACCTAAGTAAGAGTTTAAATGAGCTCCCAAGATCCCTAAGAGGCTCCCCATATGCTTCTTCCCTTGAGAAAATAAAGAAAGCTCCATGGAACCCAATATGCTTCATAGCCTCGGCCTAGATGGGTTCTCCTAGCTAGGGAGAGTTTTAAATTTTTCTAAGGCCATTCTTGAGTCATATTTGATGAATGAAAATAAGAGGAGGTCTTGGAAAAAATTTAGAACTCATAGAAAGTGATTTGGTGGCTTAGGTTCCATATTATGACCTAAAGAAGCAACATGATGTTAGGCTCTTTGTTTTAATTGTGTGATGACTCCAAAAGGTTTAAAAAGAGTTAAGAATCATATTTGAAAGGAAAGAATGGAGCCTAAAATTTATTTAAGGGGTGTTGCTTAATTAGGTGCAATTATGAACCATGATAGAACTTATAGAGCAATCTAGCATCTAAGCAAGTTGTATGGTCTTAGAAATTGTTTCATGAACCTAATTGGCTCCCATAAATTGTATCTAGGCCAAGAGAAACCATCTTCACCAATTTGTGGGTGTGTGGCCAAAAGAGGAGGCTTGAATCCAAAGGAAAAAGTGTATAATTATGTGCAAGGTAGCTCTCTCCACCTTCTCTCATGTTTGGATGTGTTAGCTTGTTTTAGAATGTGTGGATGTGTATTTTCAAGCTATGAAAAGTATGCTAGTATGCCTTTATATGCTATGATTCTTGATGCCATGTTATGGTTTTAAATGAGTACATGATGTTTATTTGAGTTTGCTTGAGTGTGGAGAGGCCAAGAACTCTTCCCTTTGGTGAGGATGGGCCAAGAACCCTTGAGCTTGGTTAAAACAAAGTAAAGACTCTTCCAAAAGCAAAGTGGACTCCCAAGAGTATAGTTGAGTCTAAAGATCTCAAAGAATAGGTGAGGTCAGTCCAAAATCCATGAGGAGAAGTGTGAGGCCAATCCAAACACTTAGTGAGCTCTTAAATGTCTAGTATGATTTGTTCATATGCCAAGTTTGCTTTTAAAATGTCCATGACTTCTATTTTCTCCATGCATACATTTGTAAAACTTGCTTTGCACATATTATATATGATTGAATAGGAGATGAGCTATTGGGATTCTTTGAATCTGATCCCCTTCTCTCCAATGATCTAACATGCTAGGTGGACCAAGTAGCTATGGTGAAGGGAGCCAACAACAATGAAAGAGGGAGATTAACAAGCTTATGCCTAGCTTTATCCATTTTGGAACCATAATATGTTTTATGATGTATATGATGTTGTAAATAGTCCATAACCCTTGAGACTGTATAAATATGCTATTATGTGATGTTTATATCTATAGATATGATGTATGAGCTTTAGCATATATTTTGAGTATGAGATGTCAAAGTGTGCAATGTGGAAGTATGATGAACATATGCATAAGTGTGGGTTGAATGGCCAAAATGAGATTTGGGACTATTTGGGCAGCTCACACAAGTCTCAAATGTGCTTTTAGACTTGCCTAAAAGGTGCCAACACCAAGGAAAAGCCATTTGGCAAGTTTGGTACCCTATATGGAGCCAAAATTGACCATAATAGAACCCTATATCACTTTTTAGCCAAATGAGCTAGTCTTGATTTGAGATTTAGCATGAAATTAGGTCTCATTGGGAGCTTTCTAGGAAGCTAAAGATCATAATTTTCAGAGGTCTACAGAATATTTGATGATTTTTCAAAGTTGGCAATTTTCATAGTTTCTAGTTTGCTGCACTATTCATTTGGTCCAAAATTAAACTCTATCACACGAGCCTCAAATGGTGTCCAATTGGCATGAAATTTTATACAGAGAAACTAGATAATCACAGTGACTTTTTCTAACTAGAAGCACCTCATTTGGAAGTCTAGAGAGGGAGATATGAAATTTTTGAAGTTTCTGTCCAGTATCAGTGATTTTGTTCAACCAGAAATACTGTTTCATTGAATTTCGAAGTCTGGCCTTGATGAATTGATCTGAAGATATTTTTTCCCTCTATTTAATATCCATATATTTTTATATTGGTATCATTTGCATGGATTGGATTTTTTTGGAATTAATTGGATATTTTCAAGGTTTTCTACAGAATTCTATGACAGTTCTAGAATTTAGTGGGACCTTTTGGACCATTTTGGATGTCAAACGTCCTCTGTGATGCATGTTATGGTCTAGACATATTTTTAGTGTGAAGTAGACATCCTATGATTTCTAGAATGACCAAGATTGCATGTTTTCAATTTTTTTAGATTTAGTTATGATTTTCCAAAGTTTGGTCAAAAAATGGAGCAATTCTGGCCGAGAATGAAACTTAATGTTCCATGCTCCATTTCGGTTTCCATGAATTGTGGGCATGATTTTGTGATGGAAAGGAGTTGTATTGATGTAATTAAATATGGGAAAGTATAGTATGTGCCCATATGGCCATGGAACTCCGAAAGAAAAATTTATACATAGTGCAATGCAAGGAAATGCCTTATTTTAATGCCATCTTCTCTTATTCTTATGTACTTTATGGCACGAGATTTAGAAGGAGTATGAGACAAAGCTAGAAATTTATAGTATTACATTTCCACACTCAAGCAAACCAAGAAAGTATCATAAATATCATTTAGAAACATAATACATCATCATGGTACCATGGCATAGAAAATCATGCTAGAATACTTTTTATGGCTTAAAACATATATACACACATTCAAGACAATGTAAGCACACATCTATGCATGAGAGAAGGTGTAGAGAGCTAACTTGCTTGCATTTGCATACTTTTTCCTTAAGTCTTGAATCCTTTCCCTTGACCTCACACACCTAAAAAGGTGGAGATCATTCCTCTTGGCCTAGACACATCATATGGAAGCTAATTATACTCTTGAAGCAAAGTCTAAGGCCACACAATTACTAGAAAGGCTAAGTGACTCATAAGGCTCTTTTATGGTTCCATAATATACTTAATGAAGTAACCTTAGGAAAACATCACCTTGGCTCCATTCTATATATTCATTCATGATTCTTGACTCTATTTAAACCTCTTAGAGTCATTACATACTCAATTCTAGGAGCCTAGTTAGGTGTTGCTTCTTTAAGCCATATTATAGAACATATAAAGCCATCTTGCTTTCTATGGCTTCTTAACTTTTTCTAAGGCTTCCTCTCATACTCACCCATCATACATGATACAAAACTAAGCTTGGAAGGAATTAAAACACTCCCTAGGTGCATGAACTAATGGAGTTTCCTTACTTCTTTTGATGGGAGAATCATGTAGGAAGCTCTCTTGGTGTCTTAGGAACTCATATGAACACTTAATCATCATAAAATATGGCTAGGGTTCATGATAGAGTTCAAAGTGCAATCAAAACCCTAACTTTTATATCTTGCAAATTCATGGTTTTTACTAAGATTTCTTTGCGTATTCTTGCTCTTCTCCCTTAAATTCATAGAATTCATCCTTGGTTCTCCTCAAAATTCCAACCCTCTTGCATCTGCATACATGGGGTGAAATAGAGACAAGGAGGGGGAGGAAGTAGCTACCATGGGATGGAAGATTTACCTTATTTTTCCTTGTTTTCTTGCTTGATTCTCACTTTCCTTGGCCTCCTCTCTTCAAATCCAAATTCCCCTTAATTTCTCCCCTAAAAAATATTTATAAACTTCATTATAATCATAGGAGAGAAAGGGAAATGGAGAAGGAGAGGTTTGGAAAGGAGAAAGTATAAAAAACTACCAAAATGCTATATCCTTTAGCTTGAATTTCTCCTCATCTTCTTCTTCCTCTTGTGTGCCACTATCCCTGGGGTTTTTCTCTGGCTTGATGCAGAAACATAATGGGCTAAATGAAGGGGACAGTGGGGCGCCTCATATATAGGTGGAGGAATAAAGACTTTTCAAAAATTCCTATTTTGCCCTTCATTCTTGACATTTTCATTTCTAATTCATTTTAGCTCCTTTTTTAGAACTGTCTTTTTCATTATGAAATTTAGGTTCCCAATTTAGTAAAATTCTTTTGGAATCACTTGAATCAGAACTAAGACCTTCTCAAATGAATCAATCAAAGTTCAAGTTAACTGACGTTGGAAAACGTCCATTGGAGGAGCTTTAGCTGTCCCGAGACTTCCCATGGTTTTCAGGACCTCTGAGAACCCGAAGGTCAACAGGGTGATTGAAAATAACCTATGAGCTATCATGTCTGTGGTGACTTCAGCTAGTCAAAAGGGGGCTCTAGAACTAAAGAGATCGAGACCTGAGGAAAGCTCTAGCATGGTGCCTAATAGCAAGAGGAAAGGCAAGGTGTTATGGAATAGAAGGCCATAGAAGGGCAAGAAGATGCAGCCTCCTCAGAGCCAGTCATTCACCTAGCAGTCTCTGGTGACGTGTTACAAGTGTGGGAAGCCGGGGCATATTTCCAGGAACTACCCCTAAATGAATATAGCACCTCTACCCAGGTTGCACACCCAAGGTAGGGTGTTCGCCCTTACTCAGCAGGAGGCCAGTGTGTCTCCCAATTTGATCGAAGGTACACTTGTAGTGAATAGCTTTCCTGTAGTTACTATGTCTGATTCGGGTGCTAGTCACTCATTTATATCCTATGATTATGTGAAGCGATTGGGTCTAGCTATTAATACTTTATCATTTGACTTATCTGTCACTACACCCACTGGAGGCTACGCTGTTACTTCCCATACTTGCTTGAATGTCACCATTCAGTTTAATTATTATCATACCACTATTGATTTGATTTGTATGCCTTTCTATGATATTGATTTGATTATTGGCATGAACTAGATGGCTGCGAATAATGCGGTACTTGATTGTGAAAATCGAACCATTTCCTTACTTACTTATGGGACCATGCCTAGAGTAGGAGCTGAGTTATCTTTTATGACTTCTGCCCAGGCTAAGAGACATTTCGAGCATGGAGTCAAAGGTTTCTAGTCTTTTTCTCTATTCAGGCTAAGATAGAGGAAGGGATATAGAAGATCCTAGATGTCAAGGAATTCCCAGAGGTTTTTTCTAAAGATTTTGACTTTAGCAGTTTACCCACTGAGAGAGAGATAGAATTCCCTATAGACATAATGCCTGAGGCTGGACCAGTGTCCAAGGCTCCTTACAAGATGGCTTAATGACTTCCATCGAGCTCGCTGAATTGAAAAAGTAAATAGATGAGTTATTAGAGAAAGGGTTCATACGCCTTAATGTTTTACCCTAGGGAATTTCAGTGTCATTTGTGAAGAAGAAGGATTGTAGCTTAAGATTGTATATAGACTATAGAGAGCTAAATAAGGTTACCATCAAGAATAAGTATTCTCTCCCTAGAATAGATGTTTTACCTGGGGCTGGACCGGTGTCCAAGGCTCCTTATAGGATGGCTCCCATCAAGCTCGCTAAATTGAAAAAGTAGATAAAGGAGTTATTAGAGAAAAGGGTTCATATGCCTTAATGTTTTACCCTAAGGAGCTTCAGTGTTATTTATGAAGAAGAAGGATTGTAGCTTAAGAATGTGTATAAACTATAGAGAGCTAAATGAGGTTACCATCAAGAATAAGTATTCTTTCCCTAAAATAGATGTTTTACCTAGGGCTGGATCGGTGTCCAAGGCTCCTTATAGGATGGCTCCCATAGAGCTCGCTAAATTGAAAAAGTAGATAGAGGAGTTATTAGAGAAAGGGTTCATACGCCCTAATGTTTTACCCTAGGGAGCTTCAGTGTTATTTGTGAAGAAGAAGAATGGTAGCTTAAGATTGTGTATAGATTACAGAGAGCTAAATAAAGTTACCATCAAGAATAAGTATCTTCTCCTTAGAATAGATTATTTATTAGGCTAGTTAGCTAGGGCATTTATATTTTCCAAGATAGACCTTAGATCTGGGTACCACCAACTGAGAGTAAAAGCTGAAGATGTCTTAAAGATGGCTTTTAAGACTAGATATTGGCACTATGAGTTTCTTATAATACCATTTGAGCTAACAAATGTGCCCGTGGTGTTCATGGATTATATGAATAGGGTATTCAGACCATATTTGGATAAGTTTGTAGTGGTCTTCATTAATGACATCCTAGTATACTCTAGATCTTTTGAGGAGCATGAAAGGCATCTGAGATTAATCTTAGAGACCTTGAGAGATAAGAGGTTGTATGCCAAACTTAGTAAATTTGAGTTTTGGCTAACTAGGTGAAGTTCTTAGGTCACGTGATATCACATGAGGGGGTGCGGTAGATCCCCATAAAGTAAAGGCTATGTTACAGTGGGATAGACCTAGGACTATCACTGAGGTTAGAAGTTTCATAGGTTTGGCAGGTGATAGTTCACATATTTTTTATATTTTTAACCACTAATTTTGGACTTCTTATTCATGAATTGATGCATTTTGAGCTTTAGAGGATGTTATTTAGCTTAGGAAATAAATTTTTATCTTTTGGAATTTTGTTGAATAAATTGAGCATTTTAATGGTTTTATTTTCTAGATTATTATTTTATTTCATGGACCATTGATTCTATTTTGTTTCATTTCATTTTATTTTATTTTAAGGAATTTCATGACGAGAGGCAGGGGTTTTTCCATTCCATATGCTTACACACTTGCACATTAGCAGCTCACCTCATTCACAATCATGTGGAACCAAGAATCATATATATACACATCTAGTTTGGTAAGCTCTAGAATAGTAGCACATGGACAGCACACATTCTACACTTAATGTAGCCCCTTGAAATGAATGGAAGCATGGAGATTGGCACGAGTTAAACATGGTTGAAATAAAGGAGAAGCAACATGAGTTCATCTATGTTTACAAGCTGACTTCATGGTTATGTTTAGAGAGTTGCATTCATTTACTTCTAGCTGGGAAAGATAGCAAAGAAGCTACATTTTATATAGAGCAAAACATACACCTACATGGACAGAACCATAAAGCAATATCCACATCTAGTCCTCTCTTCATTTACACCACACTCACTTTATCCACACACAAGTCCACTTCTTTATTAATGAAGGAGAGCCATGAACTGGAAGAGATGAAGCTACGGCCTACAAAACACATGATGAAGAAGCTGGGGAATGAATGACAGTAGAAAAGAGCTGCAGAGTACATGAAAATGAGAAGAAGCAACTCCAGAACATTACAGTAGGTACCCACTCATGGGAAGCATGTGGTATTAGCTAAATGAAAGAAGTAAGTGAGGAAGAGATAAAAAAGACTCGAGCTTGGGCTAACATGATTACTACAGGCCAGATAGAGTGTGGAGAGAAGAGAAGCTAAGGGCTGGATAAAGCATGGAGAAGGAAAACACATGGAAGATTTACATGAAGAAGCTCTCATCTCATGTGCATGAATAATATACAGTAGCAATGCATCGGCCACAAATACATGGAAGAGAAGAATGCATGAGGGATTAAATAAAGAGCACATAATTTTTAAAAGAGAGAAGTACGTGATAAAGAGGATTAATGTCAAAAATGCAAAAGAGGAAAATGGGCTGAGAATAACGTGATGAATTGACATGAGAAGGAGCTATAGGCTGACTTGTAATGAAACACGTGAAAAAGAATTAATGAAGCTCTTGATTGTGGAAGGGGTTAAACACGTGATACAAAAAGAAAAGAAGAAGCAAAGCCACATGAGGGGAATAAAAAAATACACTCGTGGTAGCATCAGAGAGAGATCATCAATCCATCGAATAAAATCATCTCATTCACTCATCCAAAGAAGACATTCATATCATTCCATTGTCATTCCACATCCATTCTCCTATCTACGCCATAGCTACCTCTTCCATCTTCCACTCTATTTCTCTCCCATCCATCTCCATTCCATGAAGCTTTAATCCTCTCTTCTAAAGCTTGGAAGAAGACTCTTGGAGAAGCTTGAATCCATGGATTATAAATAGATTTTTGGCTAAGATTTTCCTAATTTTCTACACTTTTCCTTCTTCTTGTATATGCTTGGTTAAGATATATTTGATTGAGATTGGTGTAGTTGCAATTAGTAGTTGGTTAAACACTAATTAAGAGACTTTTTTGAGTGATTAATTGATTGATTAAGTATTAAATTCTTCATTTCCCCTCTAATTTCTCGTGTATGTAATCAAGGTGTTCAATGAAATGCATGAGTGAGATTGTATACTTAATTGTTTGATTTGAGGATTTCTTGGAGTTTGATTGGTTAATTAAACATCCTAGGGTGATGATTTAGAGGCTAATTGATAAACATGATATTTTATATATTTTATTCTCTTTATCTTTGGCATTTTAATGATCAAATATGGCTTTAAGGGTTTAATTATATACAATTTGATTTCATTAGCCATTTATGCACTTTATGAATTAATTGGCAAAATTATTGAGTTTTAATGCATGAATTTCTTTTAAATAATTTTGTGGATAATTCTATTGAATATTTTCCATTCTTTTGTGCAGAATTTTTTATGGGCAAATAGCTTGAGTGGGAAATTGAATCGAAAAAAGAGATGAAGACTTTATGTGTGAATTTGAGGGAAAGAATAAATGATATTCATCACACTCATGCAATGGAGCTGACAGCAAAGCATGCAGCAGCTGAATAAGCTTGTAAGGAAGACCACATTTCATTTCACACAGCCATAAAAACAAATGAAGACACATACTCGAGCAAAACAGAAGAGAAGCCATGGTTTAAGAAAGAAGGAAGCAACATGGAATAAAAGAAGAAAATAGAGGAGAAGAATATCACAAAGAAGCCACCATTTTTGTGCAGAAGAGACTTGGTTTTAATGTGGAAAAGAGGCTGGGTTAAAGGAAGCTATGGGACCACATGGAGAAGTATGGGTTCACTATAAACATATCGGCCATAATCACATGGAAGAGACAAAGTAGCTTCTACTACTCTGCACACATTTAGCTCTCCTTGCACATAAACACGAGACACCAAACCATGCAAAGTTTACATGAGAAATCATGTGGAGAAGAAGAAGCAAAGTGTGTATGTGTAGAAGAAGAAGCAGAAAAAGGAGAGAAAGAAGAAACACACAAGCGCATGCAAAAGTTAACATGAAGGCTATGGGCAAAGCAAGAAGCTCGTGGAAGGAAGAGAAAAAACTTTCACGTGGAAATGAAGAAGCTGAGCTGACATGGAAGAAACACGTGGATATGGAGCTGAATAACATGGAAAGTACGTGGAAACAATGTAAAGGTAGCTATGTGGAAGAATATGCTTCTGGTTGAGAAGGAAGAAGATGCTGAGCTAAGAGCTAGCACAATAAAAACATGAGGAAAAGAAGCAAAGAAGGGCAATTAAAAATTAACGTCAAACACATGATGGGAAAATGAGCTGAAGAACAATGCAAAAAATACGACGTGGAAAATGAGTTGAAGAACAATGAAAAAAATGAATTGAAGAAGCTGCATAAGGAGAATCACACGAGTAAGGAGTAGCTGTAGGTTATGAGATGCCAAGTCAACTCACGTGAGGAATAAATTAAGCATGTGAATGAGCTAAAGAGGGGCATGTGAATTATAAAATCACTCGGGCAGTAGCATTCATTCACCATCTCATCTAGACCATTCATTCAGACACTAAACCATCTAAGCCACACATCATCGAATAAGGTGAACCACACTCCATTCGCAAACCCTTGATCTATCCCATCTCATCCATTCATCAAAAAAAAAAAGGAGAAAGGCTGAGCGTGATACATAGAAAAAGGAACTGGGCAAGTGACTTTTAATGAGGAGGCATTCACGATATACACACATTCCATCCATTGTGCATTTATCCCACACATTCAACCACAATCCAGACACTCCGTCCATTGTCTTTTCCATTTGCAGAACACACTCCATGCCATTTCCCATCCATTCTCTCATCCTCCATTCTTCCATCCAATGAAGCTCTAATTCCATCTGTGACTAGCAAAAGCTTGAATCCATGGATTATAATCAGAATTTTGGCTAAGAATTTCTACTTTCGTACACTTTTTCTTGTATAAGCTTGGTTAAGTTGTATTTGATTAGGAATTTGTGTAATTGTAATTAGTGACTAGTTAGACACTAATTAGGAAGCCTTTTGTTGATTAATTGGTTGGATTAAACACTAAATTTTACACTTTCCTTTAATTTCCCATATATGCCACGAAGGTATTCGATGAAATGCATGAGTGAAATTATGAGCTTTATTGTTTGATTTGAGAATTCCTTGGTGTTTAGTTGGTTAATTAAACATCTTAGGGTGATGATTTAGAGACTAATTAATCAATTAATCACTCATTTAAGTGTTCAAAGATCTTAATTACAAGAATTAGTAATTTAATGGGAGTTGAGGTCTCAATTAACATTAAGTTGCTAGTTTCTTGAATCTTGAGTGGTAATTCAAGATCCCTTGCCAATGAACAAAATTAGAGACTTTTAGATCAGAATTAATCACAATTGAATTAGGATAAGGATAATAGCTACCAAGGGACAAATCCAAAGCTAGTAACAAGACCATCATTCACCCATAATTCATACAATTAGGTAGCAATTAGGACTTTTATTTCAATTTCAATTTACTTAGTTTAATTAGATAAAAACCCCCCCTTAATTAGATTGTTCTAGGATCTTTTAACACTTAGAAAACCCAATAAAATATTGAATTCCATTTTCAAGAGAGATGACCTAGGTTGTGCCACTAACTATAAATTTTATCAACCTAGTTTTATTTTGAGGGTTGCACAACAGATCCATCACTAATTAATCATTTAATCAATCAAATTTAAGGGTTCATTGATGTAATATCCAGTTCTCCAAAAACTAGAGAAAATGTGAGAAACGTAACGTACGGTTTCTCTATTAACGAACGAAACTCATCGGATACAAAAGGAAGTCCCCTGAAATGAGATAGTTAAGCTTTCAAAAAATTTAGGAAGTATTCTAGACTCCTACAAATGAGAATCCCAAGCTTAGACAGAAAGAAAAACAGAGCTAGAATGAATAAACAATTTCTTACGAAAAGCCTACGAAACGCAATGGCATTTTCATAATTTTGAGAAAATTTTGGAATTCACACAGGAGGGCTTTTTAAATGGAATTTTTGAGTTCTTCGAGGTTCTCAGAGGCCCTGAAAATAATGGAAAGCCCCAAGATAGTTAAAACCCCTTCCGGTGGATGTTTTCTAACGTCAGTTGACCCAAACTTTGATTGATTCGTTTGGGAAGGTTTTAGCTCCAATTTAAGTGATTCCAAAGGCATTTTACTAAATTGGGAACCTAAATTTCATAATGGAAAAGATGGTTCTCAAAAAGGAGCTAAAACAAAGGAGAAATGAAAATGCCAAGAACGAAGGGTAAATTTGAAATTTTTGAAAAGTGTAACTTCTTCCCACCTATATATATGATGCACCCTTCTTCTCCCTTCATGTTGCACGACCAAGTTCTGCCTAAAACCATTGGAAAACCCTAGGGAGAGTGGCACACAAGAGGAGGGCAAAGAGGAGGAGAAATCAAAGGCTTAAGGTATGGAAATTAGTAGTTTTTCATGCTCTTTCTCTTCCAAACCTCTTCCTTCATTCTCCTTTGTTTCCTGTGATTATAATGAAGTTTATAAATCTGTTTTAAGGGAGAAATTGAGGGGAAAATTCGGATTTGAAGAGAGGAGTTCAAAGAACACAAGATTTAAGTGAGAAAAAGCAAGAAAACAAGGTAATTTCTCTTCCTATGGTTGTCATCTTTGGTTCCCTCCTCCACCATTTTGCCCCACTTGAGAAAACCCTAGGAGGAGATGATTTTTAGGTAGAACCAAGCATGAAGCTAAGAAAAAATGATGTGGAGATTAAGAATATGCAAAGGGAATTAACAAAAAACCATTAAATTTCAAGATGCAAGTTCTAGGGTTTCAATTGCACCTTGTAAAATCTAATTTTGTGTGATGATTCCTAGGCCTAAGTAAGAGTTTAAATGAGCTTCCAAGATCCCTAAGAGGCTCCCCATATGCTTCTTCCCTTGAGAAAACAAAGAAAGCTCCATGGAACCTAATATGCTTCATAGCCTCAGCCTAGATGGGTTCTCCTAGCTAGGGAGAGTTTTAAATTTTTTTAAGGCCACTCTTGAGTCATATTTGATGAATGAAAATGAGGGGAGATCTTGGAAAAAATTTAGAACTCATAGAAAGTGATTTGGTGCCTTAGGTTCCATATTATGACCTAAAGAAGTAACATGATGTTAGGCTCTTTGTTTTAATTGTGTGATGACTCCAAGAGGCTTAAAAGGAGGCAAGAATCATATTTGAATGGAAAGAATGGAGCTGAGAAATTATTTGGGGGATGTTGCTTCATTAGGTGCATTTATGGACCATAATAGAGCCTATAAAGCAATCTAGTATCTAAGCAAGTTGTATGGCCTTAGAGTTTGTTTCATGAACCTAATTGGCTCCCATAAATTGTATCTAGGCCAAGAGAAACCATCTCCACCAATTTGTGGGTGTGTGGCCAAAAGAGGAGGCTAGAATCCAAAGGAAAAAGTGTGTAATTATGTGTAAGGTAGCTTTCTCCACCTTCTCTCATACATGGATATGTGTTTAGCTTGTTTTAGAATGTGCGTAAGTGTATTTTCAAGCTATGGAAAGTATGCGAGCATGCCTTTATATGCCATGATCCTTGATGCCATGTTATGTTTTAAATGAATCCATGATATTTGTATGATTTTACTTGAGTGTGGAGAGGCCAAGAACTCTTCCCTTTGGTGAGGATAAGCCAAGAACCTTTGACCTTGGTTGAGACAAAGTAAAGAGTCTCCCAAAAGCAAAGTGGGCTCCCAAGAGTATGGTTGAGTCCAAAGCTCTTAAAGAATGGGTGAGGTAAGTCCAAGATCCATGAGAAGTGTAAGGCCAATCCGAACACTTGGTGAGCTCTTGAATGTCTTGAATGATTGATTCACATGCCATGTTTGCTTTCAAAATGTCCATGACTTCTATTTTCTCCACGCATACATTTATAAAGCTTGCTTTGCATATATTATGTATGATTGAATGGGAGATGAGCTATTGGGATTCTTTGAATCTCATCCCCTCCTCTCCAATGATCTAACATGCTAGGTAGACCAAGTAATTATGGTGAAGGGAGCCAACAACACTAAAGGAAGGAGATTGACAAATTTATGCCTTGGTTTTAGCCATTTTGGAACCATACTTATGTATCTCAATGTCTATGATATTGTAAATATATTATGGACCTTGAGACATGTATAAATATACTATTATGTAATGTTTATCACTATGAATTTGATGTATGAGCTTTAGAATACAATTTGAGTTTTGAATGTCCAATTATGCATTATAGAAGTTTGATGGAAATATGCATAAGTGTGGGTTGAATGGCCAAAATGAGATGCATGAGATTTGGGACCATTTGTACAGCTCACACAAGTCTCAAATAAGCTTTTAAACTTGCCCAGAAGGTGCCAAGACCAAGGGAAATCCATTTGCAACTTTGGTACCCAATATGGAGCCAAAATTGACCATAACAAAATCCTATGTCACTTTTTAGCCAAATGAGTTAGTCTTGCTTTGAAATTTGGCATGCAATTAGGTCTCATTGAGAGCTTTTTGGGAAGCTAAAGAACATAATTTTTGGAGGTCTAGAGAACATTTGATGAATTTTCAAAGTTGGGATTTTCTATTGATTCTGGTATGACACTGTTCATACTGGCAGTTTTGTGTTTTGTGTCACCCGATGGCCAAATGGTGTCCAATGTAACACCATACTCTTGGGAGCCCACTTTGCTTTTGGCAGACTCTTTACTTTGTTTCAACCAAGCTCAAGGGTTCTTGGCTCATCCTCACCAAAGGGAAGAGTTCTTAGCCTCTTCATACTCAAGCAAACTCATACAAACATCATGTAATCATTTGAAAACATAACATGGCATCAAGCATCATGGCATATAAAGGCATGCTAGAATACTTTTCAAAGCTTGAAAATACACATACACACATTCTAAAACAAGCTAAATACACATCCATGCATGAGAGAAGGTGGAGGGAGCTACCTTGTATACAAACACACACTTTTTCCTTAGCTTTCAAGCCTCCTCTTTTAGCTACACACCCACAAGTTGGTGGAGATAGTGTCTCTTGGCCTAGACACAAATTATGGGAGCCAATTAAGTTCATAAAACAATTTCTAGGGCTATGCAACTTGCTTAAACCCTAGATTACTCTACAACCTCCATTATGGTCCATATTGGCACCTAATGAAGCAACACCCCTCAAATGATTTCTAAGCCTTATTCTTTACTTTCAAATATGATTCTTGACTTCTTTTAAGCCTCTTGGAGTCATCACATCATTAAAAGAAAGGGCTTAACATCATGTTGCTTCCTTAGGTCACAATATGGAACCTAAAGCACCAACTCATTCTCTAAGCTTCCTAAATTTTTCCCAAGGTTTCCCCTCACATTCATTCATCGTATATGACTCAAAAATGGGCTTGAAACAATTTAAAACTCTCCTAAACTATTCCATCCTTACTTGGCCGAAACTTAGAGCATAAATGGGATTTCATCGCTTCTTGATTTTTCCTTGATGGGGGAACTATTTAGGGAGGTTGTTAAGAGTTGTAGGAGGTCAAAAATTGCCAAATGGATTTCCCTTGGTTTTGGCACCTTTTGGGCAAGTTTAAAAGCATGTTTAAGACTTGGGGGAGCTGCCCAAATGGTCCCAAACCGTTTTGATCTCATTTTGGCCTTTTCACCCTCACTTATACACATTACGCCAAGCTTTTCTCAAATGCATACATTGGCATAAACACTCAATTTATGTTCTAGAATACATACACCATACTCATTCATTTATCTATCACATAATATCATTTTTACATTTATCCAAGGGGTCATAGACTATTTACAATAATAATATACATCATGAAGTCTCATTGTGAATCAAAAGACTAAAAATCAAGCATAAGGGTGGCAATCTTCTTTCTTCAATGTGGTTGGCTCCCATTGCCATGTCCACTTAGTCCACCTAGTATATTAAGACATTTAAGAGGAGGGAGTGAGATTCAAGAATCTCAATAGCTCATCTCCCATTCCATCACATCCCCCATCAAGGAAAAATCAAGAAGCCATGAAATCCATTTATGCTCTAAGTTTTGACCAAGTAGGGATGGCATAGTTAGAGAGAGTTTTAAATTGTTTCAAGCCCATTTTTGAGTCATATATAATGAATGAATGTGAGGGGAAACCTTGGAAAAAATTTAGGAAGCTTAGAGAATGAGTTAGTGCTTTAGGTTCCATATTGTGACCTAAGGAAGCAACATGATGTTAGGCCCTTTGTTTTAATGATGTGATGACTCCAAGAGGCTTAAAGGTCATCTATGCAAGGGAGAGGGTACTTATTTTTTATGGTAATCTTATTGAGTTCCCGGTAATCTATACATAGCCTAAGGCTTTCGTCTTTCTTCTTTACAAATAAGATTGGAGCTCCCCATGGTGTTAAAAGGGGGAGTGAATTGTAATGTCTGGTTTTCGTTAAACGACGGAAACAGGCATGCTTTCAAAGCAAGTCCCTTGAGATGAGTGATTGAAGGCCAAATAAAATTTGGATAAAATTTTAAATAATAAAAAATGAAGATTTGAGCCTTGAGTTGCCCAGAAACTGGGTCAGAGTGATTCGAAAAAATTTGCCGAAAGGCCAGTGGCATTTTTGTAAATGAGTGCAATTTTGAAAAAGCACCTAGAAGGGCTTTTTAAATGGAAATTTTGAGTTACCCAGGGTTCTCAGAGGCCCCAAAAATCATGGGAAGCCTTGGGACCAGTAAAGCCCCTCCGGTGTACTCTTTCCGACATTGGTTAACCTAAACTTTGATCGATTTGTTTAGAAAGGTTTTAGCTTTGATTTGAGATCCTAGGAGCACATTTAAACATTCATTTAAGCCTAAGAACATTCATGTTAAATCAAATTTGCAAGGGAGCATTTGGGTCCCTAATGGTTCCATCTTGTTTCCTAATGCTCCTTTCTTGATTCTATTGGTTCCTTCTTAATCCTTGCCATCTAAAACCTCTAATCCCCCCATGAATTAGGCAGAAAATAGCCCCTAAGAATTGGGCTCATGGTGGCTAAATTCATGCAAGAGGAAGGGGGAGGAAGAAACTACCAAAGAATGGAAGTTTTACCTTGTTTTCTTGCTTCCTTTGGCTTGTTCTTCCACTTGGTTGGCTTGCTCCCTCAATTTTCAAAATTTGCCTCTCTGTTCTGCCCCCAAAACAGCACCAAACTCTTCATTAAAACCATAGAAAGAAAGCTTGAGAGGAGAGGAGCAAATTTCAAGAAAGATATAGAATTTCTATGGCCATAAGGATGGCAATCTTCTTTCTTCAATGTGGTTAGCTCCCATTGCCATGTCCACTTGGTCCACCTAGCATATTAGGACATTTAAGAGGAGAGAGTGAGATTCAAGAATCTCAATAGCTCATCTCCCATTCTATCACATATAATATGTACAAGCAAGTTTCACAAATACATGCATGGAGAAAGTAGAAATCATAGGCATTTTAAACGCAACCTTGCCATATGAATCAATCATACAAGACATTCAAGAGCTCACTAAGTGTTTGAATTTGCCTCACACTTCTCCTCATGGATTTTGGACTTGCCTCACCCATTCTTTAAGCACTTTGGACTCAACCATACTCTTGGGAGCCCACTTTGCTTTTGGGAGACTCTTTACTTTATCTCAACCAACCTCAAGGGTTCTTGGCTCATCCTCACCAAAGGGAAGAGTTCTTGGCCTCTCCACACTCAAGCAAACTCATACAAACATCATGTAATCATTTGAAAACATAACATGGCATCAAGCATCATGGCATATAAAGGCATGCTAGCATACTTTTCAAAGCTTGAAAATACACATACACACATTCTAAAACAAGCTAAATACATATCCATGCATGAGAGAAGGTGGAGGGAGCTACCTTGTATACAAATACACACTTTTTCCTTAGCTTTCAAGCCTCCTCTTTTAGCTACACACCCACAAGTTGGTGGAGATAGTGTCTCTTGGCCTAGACACAAATTATGGGAGCCAATTAAGTTCATGAAACAATTTCTAGGGCCATGCACCTTGCTTAAACCCTAGATTACTCTACAACCTCCATTATGTTCCATATTAGCACCTAATGAAGGAACACCCCTCAAATGATTTCTAGGCCTTATTCTTTACTCTCAAATATGATTTTGCCCTTTATTCTTAGCATTTTTGTTTCTCCTTCGTTTTAGCTCCCTTTTTAGGATCGTCTTTTCCATTATAAAATTTAGATTCCTAATTTAATAAAATTCCTTTGGAATCACTCAAATTGGAGCTAAAACATTTTCGAACGAACCGGTCAAAGTTTGGGACAACTGATGTCGGAAAGAGTATACCGGAGGGGTTTTACCGGTCTTGGGGCTTCCCAAGAATTTTGGGACCTCTGAGAACCCTGGACAACTCAAAATTTCCATTTAAAAAGCCCTCATAGGTGCTTTTCCAAAATTGCACTTATTTACAAAAAAGTCACTGGCCTTTCGGCAAATTTTTTCGAATCACTCCAACCTTGTTTTTAGGCAACTCAAGGCTCAAATCCTCATTTTTTTATTATTTAAAATTTTATCCAAATTTTATTTAGCCTTGAATCACTCATCTCAGGGGACTTGCTTTGAAAGTGTGCCCGTTTTCGTCGTTTAACGAAAACTGGACATTAGGATAAAGGCTGAGGATATTCCCAAAATAGCTTTTAGAACTAGATACGGGCACTATGAGTTTTTAGTTATGCCCTTTGGGTTGACAAAGGCACCTGTAGTCTTTATGGATTACATGAACAGAGTTTTTAGGCCATACTTAAACAGATTTGTAGTAGTCTTCATAGATGACATCCTCACCTACTCAAATGCTTGTGAAATTTTATATGCATAAACTAGAGGTTATAAGCTTTCTTTATCCTCCAAGATCACCTCATTTAGAGGTTTGAGCAAAGAGTTAAGCATTTTTGAAGTTAGTTATCAGTAGCAGTGGTGCCCCAGGAGTTCAGTGATTGTTCCATAGGATTCCAATGGCCAAACATATCTATTTTATTCTGGAATTATTTTTAGAATCAAGTTAACATTTGTAGCTTTCTAGAATGACTGAATGTATTGATTTTGATTTTTATAGAATTAGTTATGAATTTTAAAAGTTTGTATCTGTAGTCTGAATAGTAGCCCAGGTAGCCAGCGATCTCGGTAGCTTTTCGGATGTCAAAGGTCCTACATGAGGAATGTTATGATTTGGGCATATTTTTAGTGTGAAATCTACATCCTAAGCTTTCTAGAATGACCAAGATTGTATGTTTTCAATTTTTCAAAATTTAGTTATGATTTTCCAAAGTTTGCCCAGAAAAGAGGCCAAGTCTGGCTGAAAATGAATTCCCATTTTCATGCTCCATTTCGATTTCCATGGGTTGTAGGCATGTTTTTGGGGTGTAAACAAACTATAATGATGTAATTAAATATGAGGATGCATAGCATGAGCTCACACGGTCCATGTGACACCAAATGAATTTTTAGATACGACACAATGCAAAAATATTCCTTATTTTCTTGCCCTTTTCATGCAAAGCTCAAATGATTTATGATATCAAGTTATGTAAAGACATGAGATGAGCTAGAATTTATGGTATTATAGTAGATCTTAAAGGTAAGAATTAATGATTTAGTGTGGGATTGAGGTTGTAATTCAACATTAGATTATTAATCTCTTAATTCTTGCGTGGTAACTCAAGATACACTCCCATAAGCACAATTAGGGACTCTTAGGCTAGAATTAATTACAATTGAATTAGGATAATGATAGTGGATATCAAGGGACGAATCCAATATTAGTCACATGTCTATCATTCACCCCTTAGTTCATGCAATTAGGTAGTGGTTAGGAACTTTAATTTTAGTTAGTTTAATTATATCAAACCCCTTTTAATTTAGGTAATTCTAGAATCTTCTTACACTTAGAAAACTCGATTAAATATTGAATTCCATTTCTAAGGAAAATGACCTAGGTTGTGCCATTAATTATATGTTTTCTCAACCTAGTTTATTTTGGAGGTTGCGCAACACAACCTTTCAAAATTTGGCGTCATTGCAGGAGAAATTGGATTTTCATTGTTCGAAAAGGGTTTCTAAGTATTTTAGCTCTGTTTTAGCTCTATTTTGGTTTGATTTTTGCTCTGTTTTAAGCTTGGTTTTTGGACATTTCGATGTTGCGTAACAAGTGTCAGTTACTGGAATTTTTGTTTAATATGCCTAAAAAATTCTCAAACTTTGTTTTCCAAGATTTTTGGGTGTTTTAAGCAAAAGTAATAGGAAAGGTGCACCATTTTTTGGCCAAATTACAACGTTTAAGACACTTTTTCTAATTTTTTAATATTTTTTAGAAATTTTGTTAATTTTTCTAGATTTAATTTCTTTAATTTTTGTAAGTTCATTTTGTGTGATTAACCTTTTGTTTTAGAGTGTTTTGATTGTTAAGAAGTTTTTAGCTTTATTGGATTTTTGTTTTCTTCATTCATAATTAATTTTAGTTAGTGATTTACTTTATGCTGAAATTAATTGTACTTCTTATACTCTTTGCTTTAAATGAATCCATATTACATGTCTAATCAAGGTATCTATGATTCTTGTACAAATGATAGGATTGTACGAAAGATGGATGAAATTATATCAATGCTTCATGGCATTCATGAACGACAAAGACAAGCACAACAATATCAACAAGTTCAACAGCCATGCTACCAACCTTACTAACATCCATATGAAGTTCACCCCAATTACATTGAGTGTAACACCATAACTTTTAGCTCATTTATGCCATTCATAAGCTTTACAATAATCATTTCCATGAGAGCATATAAAAAGGAGACCGAAAATAACGGGTTTATTCACGTTGTGTCATACTAAAAATTTTTAATCGATATCACGTGGACCATGTGAGCTCATAATATATATTCTCATATTTAATTACATCCAAAAAACTCATTTGCATCACAAAATCATGCCCACAACTCATAGAAACTGAAATGGAGCATGGAAAATGGGAGTTCATTCTCGGCTAGAATTAGCCTCTTTTTTGGGAAAACTTTTGAAAATCATAACTAAATCTAGAAAAATCAAAATCATGCAATCTTGATTATTTAGGAAATACTAGGATGTCTACTTTACAATAAAAATAGGCCCCGACCATAACATGCATCATAAAGGATGTTGGAAATCCAAAATGGTCCAAAGGTCCGACTGAAATCTAGAACTGTCACAAAATTCTAAAGAAAACTTTGAAAATGTCCAATTAATTTCAAAAAACTCCAATCTATGCAAATGATACCAATATGGAAAGCTGTGGATGTTAAATAGAGAGAAAAAATATCTCTAGATTAGTTCATCAAGCCCAGACCTCAGAATTCAAGGGAAAAGTACTTCTGGTTAGGCAATTTTACTGATACTGGACAGAAATTTCAAAAATTCATATCTCCCTCTCTAGACCTCCAAATGAGGTGTTTCTAGTTGGCACGAGTCGCTGTGATTGTCTAGTTTCTCTGTATAAAATGTCATGATAATTGGACATCATTTGGGCTTCGTGTGATAGAGTTTAATTTTGGACCAAATGAATAGTGCAGCAAAACCAAAAACTATAAAAATTGCCAACTTTGAAAAATCATCAAATATTTTGTAGACCTTTGAAAATTATGATCTTTAGCTTCCTAAAAATCTCTCAGTGAGACCTAATTGCATGCCAAATATTAGATCAAGCTAGCTCATTTGGCCAAAAAGTGCTATAGGATTCCATTATAATCAAATTTGGCTCCATATGAGGTACCAAACTTGCCAATTGGCTTTCTCTTGGTTGTGGCACCTTTTAGGCAAGTCTACAAGTACATTTGAGACTTGTGTGAGCTGCCCAAATGGTCCCAAACCTCATGCATCTTATTTTAGCCATTCAACCCACATTTATACACATTTCCATCATACTTTCACATTGCATAATTTGGCATCTCATGCTCAAAATGTAGGCTGAAGGTCATACATCATATTCATACATTTAAACATCATATAATATCATTTTTATACATGTCTGAAGGGTCATAGTACATTTGCAACAACATATACATCAAGAAACACAATTATGGTTCCAAAATGGCTAAAGCTAGGCAATGCTTGTCAATCTCTCTTCTTCATTGTTGTTGGCTCCCTTCACCATGGTTACTTGGTCCACCTTGCATGTTAGATCATTGGAGAGGAGGGGATGAGATTCAAAGAATCCCAATAGCTCATCTCCCATTTTATCATCCATAATGGATGCAAACAAGTCTCATAAATGCATATATGGTCATGTAGACATGTGCAAGCACTCAAGAAAGATTTTCATCATTTCATAAAGTCATACATAGCATACAAAGGCTTGCCAAGCATGTGGATTGGCCTTACCCAATTTCTTATAGATATTGGACTTGCCTCACCCATTCTTTAATGCATTCTTAGACTCAACCATGCTCTTGGGAGCTCACTTTGCTTTTGAAAGACTCTTTGCTTTGTCTCAACCAATCTTAAGGGTTCTTGGCTCATCCTCACCATAGCTAAGGGTTCTTGGCCTCACCACACTCAAGCAAATCCAAGCACACATCAAAACATCATATGAAACATAATATGTCGTCATAAAATCATGGCATATAAAATCATGCTAGCATACTTTTCATAACTTGAAAATACATATACACACATTCTAAGACAAGCTAAACGCACTTCCATGCATGAAAGAAGGTGGAGAGAGCTACCTTGTGTATTCTCGGCCAGAATTGGCCTCCTTTCTGGGCAAATTGGAAAATCATAACTAAATCTAGAAAAATAGAAATCATGCAATCTTTGTCATTATGAAAAGCTTAGGATGTCTAATTCAAACTAAAAATATGCCCAATTCACAAAATTCATCACACAGGACATTTGAGATCCAAGAAGCTACAAAGGTCGTTGGCTGCCTGGGCTATTGTTCAGTTTACTGATACAAACTTCTAAAATTCATAACTAATTCTATAAAAATCTAAATCATACAAATTCGGTCATTCTAGACATCTACAAATGTTAACTTGATAATAAAAATAATTCAAGAATGAAACAGATACGTTTATCCATCAGGAACTTATGGAACAGGACTGACAGTTAACTTCAGACATGCATAACTCTCTGCTCAGACGTCCAAATGAGGTGATCTCCATGGCCACAGAAATATTATGACTTCTAGTTTATGAATATAAAATTTCACAAGCATTGGACACCATTTGTCCATCAGGTGACACAAAACACAAAACTACCAGTATGAACAGTACCCATACCAGAATCCACGAAAAATCCCAACTTTGAAAATTCATCAAATATTCCCTAGACCTCCAAAAATTATGATCTTTAGCTTCTTAGAAAGCTCTCAATGAGACCTAATTGTATACCAAATTCCAGATCAAGACTATCTCATTTAGCTAAAAAGTGATATAGGGTTCCATTATAGTCAATTTTGGCTCCATATTAAGTACCAAAATTGCCAAATGGATTTCCCTTGGTCTTGGAACCTTTTGGGCAAGTCTAAAAGTATATTTAAGACTTGTGTGAGCTACCCAAATGGTCCCAAACCTCATACATCTCATTTTGGCCATTCAACCCCCACTTATACACATATCCATCAAACTTTCAATTCTCATACTTTGGCATTAGATACTCAAAACATATGCTAGAGGTCATACATCATATTCATACATATAAATATTACATAATGGTGTATTTATACATACCTCAAGAGTCATGGTACATTTACAACATCATGGTTGTTGGCTCCCTTCACCATAACTCCTTGGTCCACCTAGCATGTTAGAGCATTAGAGAGGAGGGAGTGAGATTCAAAGAATCCCAATAGCTCATCTCCCATTCAATCATACATAATATGTGCAAGCAAGCTTTACCAATGCATGCATGGAGACAATAAAAGCCATGGACATTTTAGAAGCAAAGTTGGCATGTGAACAACTCATACAAATCATTCAAGAGCTCACTAAGTGTTTGGATTGGCCTCACACTTCTCCTCATGGGTTTTGGACTTGCCTCACCTATTTCTTGAGCACTTTGGACTCAACCATACTCTTAGGAGCCCACTTTGCTTTTGGGAGACTCTTTGCTTTGTCTCAACGAAGCTCAAGGGTTCTTGGCTCATCCTCACCAAAGGGAAGAGTTCTTGGCCTCTCCACACTCAAGCAAACTCATACAAACGTCATGGATTCATTTAAAACATAACATGGCATCAAGGATCATGACATGTAAAGGCATGCTAGCATACTTTTCAAAGCTTGAAAATACACATACATACATTCTAAAACAAGCTAAACACACATCCATGCATGAGAGAAGGTGGAGAGAACTAACTTGTATACAAACACACACTTTTTCCTTAGCTTTCAAGCCTTCTCTTTTAGCCACACACCCACAAGTTAGTGGAGATAGTATCTCTTGGCCTAAACACAAATTATGGGAGCCAATTAAGTTCATGAAACAATTTCTAGGGCTATGCAACTTGCTTAAACCCTAGATTACTCTACAACCTCCATTATGGTCCATATTGGCATCTAATGAAGCAATACCCATCAAATGATTTCTAGGCCTCATTCTTTACTCTCAAATATGATTCTTGACCCCTTCTAAGCCTCTTGGAGTCATCACATCCTTAAAACAAAGGGCCTAGCATCATGTTGCTTCTTTAGGTCAAAATATGGAACCTAAGGCACCAAATCAATTTCTAGGAGTTCTAAATTTTTTCCAAGGATTCCTCCCACCTTCTACCATCATAAGAAGTCCCAAACCAAGGCTAAAACAAATTAAAACAGCCCCTAGCCTAATGGTTATGTCTTGGCCGAATTGATGGAGGGAGGAGGAGTCCATGGGCTTTTTGATTTTTCCTTGATGGGAGAGACACTTGGGAGGCTTCCTAGGGGTCTTAGAGACTCAAATAAACATTTACACATGCAAGAAAATTCATGGATTAAATCAGTTTTTATAAAGTGTCCAAGAGCTCTACACTTTTCTAACTTGATTTTTATTAGCTTTTCTTCCAATTTCCTTGCATCTACTAACTCTTCATGGTCTAAAACCCACAATTCCTTCTTATTTCTGGACAAAAAGGCTCCCCCCCAAGATGGTTCTGTTCTGGCAGAACTCCATACACAAAGGGCAAGAAAAATGAAGCAACCAAGATAGAAAAATCACCTTGATTCCAAGCTTTTCTCAAGAGTTCTCTTCCTTGCTTCAACCCTCTCCTTGAATTTTGAAATTTTCCCCTCAGTTCTGGGCTCAAAATAGAACCAAACATCTCACTAAATCCATAGGAACAGAGGAGGAAAGGAGGGGAAGAAGTTTAACAAGGCAAGGAGTAGGAAAAAGTGGCTAAAACTTACACTTTTCAAAGCTTCCTCTTCCTTCCTTGGCCTCCCCCTCTTGTGCGCCACTCTTAGCCCTTCTTACTTCTGTTTTAACATGTGAGAGAGTGGGTGAGGAGATCTGAGCAAAGGAGGGGCGTTTTTATAAGCTAGGGATTCATTTAAGCAACTTTTAAAATTTACAATTTAGTCCCTCTTCATAGTTTTATTCATTTGGGCTCGTTTCAACTCCTTTTTAAAATCCGTCTTTTCCATCATATTTCTTAGGCTCTTAATCATAATAATTGCCTTTGGAATCACTCAAAAAGGATCTAAAACCATTCTGAACTATTCGGTCAAAGTTTTGGTCAACTGACGGCTAAAATCGCTCACCGGAGGGGTTTCAACTGTTCTAAGGGTTCCCATAGTATTCAGGGCCTCTAAGAACCCAGAAAACTCAAATTTTTTGTTTAAAAAGCCCTCCTATGAGTTTTCCAAATTTTTCAAAAATTACAAAAATGCCCCTACTTCCCTCGGTAAATTTTTTGATCTCTTTTGGCTCTAGTTTTTGGGCATCTTAAACCTCAAATCCTCATTTTCTAATATTTAAAATTTTATTATAATTTTAGTTGGCCCCAATTCCTTCTATTTTGAGGACTTCCTTTTATATTTGGCCCATTTCTGACGATTACGGAGAAATTGAACATTGTGTTTCTCACGTTTACGGAGGGATCGGATGTTATACCTTGCACACAATCACATACTTTTTCTCTTGAAAATCCCTCTCTTGCTTCAGCCACACACCCACAAAAGTGTGGGGAAGGTTTCTCTTGGTCTAAACACATTTTATGGAAGCCAATTAGGTTCATGAAACAATTTCTAAGGCCACACAACTAACTTAGACACTAGGTTGTTCTATAAACCCCATTATGGTCCATAAATGCACCTAATGAAGCAACATCCCTCAAGTAATTTCTAGGCTTCATTCTTTCCTTTCAAATATGATTCTTGACTCCTTTTAAGACTCTTGGAGTCATCACACAATTAAAACAAAGGGCCTAACTACATGTTACTTCTTTAGGTCATAATATGGAACCTAAAGCACCAACTCACTCTCTACGAGTTCTACATTTTTTCCAAGGCCTCCCCTTATATTCATTCATCATATATGACACAAAAATAGGCTTGTCAAAATTTAAAACTCTCCCTAGCTACTCCATCCATGCTTGCCCGACACTATGGGGTTTTTGGCCTCCTTGGAATTCTCTTTGTTTTCTTGAAGGAGGAAGCATGTGGGGAGTGTCTTAGGGATCTTAGGAACTCATTTAAACTCTCAATTAGGCCTAGGAATCATCACACCAAATCAGATTCCACAAGGTGCACACAAAACCCTAGAATTTGCACCTTGAAGTCTAATGCTTATTTGATAATTTCCTTTGCATGTTCTTAATCTCCACACCCTTTTTCCTTAGATTCATGCTTGGTTCTACCTAAAAATCATCTCCTCCTAGGGTTTTCTCAAGTGGGGCAAAATGGTGGAGAAATGAACCAAAGATGACAACCATAGGAAGAGAAATTACCTTGTTTTCTTGCTTTTTCTCACTTAAATCTTGTGTTCTTTATGCTCCTCTCTTCAAATCCAAATTTTCCCCTCAATTTCTCCTTTAAAACAGATCCATATACTTCATTATAATCATAGGAAATAAAGGAGAATGAAGGAGAAGAGGTTTGAAAGAGAAAGAGCATGAAAAACCATGAAAATCTATACCTTTCTACCTTGAATTTCTCTTCCTTTTCTTCCACCTCTTATGCACCTCATCCCCTAGGGTTTTCCTCTAGTTTTGGGCAGAACATGGTCGTGCATAATGAGGGGAGAAGAAGGGTGCATCATATATATAGGTGGGAGGAAGTTACACTTTTCAGAAATTCCTATTTTCTCTTCATTCTTGGCATTTTTGTTTCTTCTTCATTTTAGCTCCTTTTTTAGAACTGTCTTTTCCATTATGAAATTTAGATTCTCAATTTAGTAAAATGCCTTTGGAATCACTCAAATTGAAGCTAAAACCTTCCCGAATGAATCCGTCAAAGTTTAGGTACACCGACATTGGAAAACGTCCACCGGAGGGGATTTAACTATCCTGGGGCTTTCCATGGTTTTCAGGGCCTTTGAGAACCCTGAAGAACTCAAAACTTTCATTTAAAAAGCTCTCCTGTGTAAATTCCAAAATTTGCTCAAAATTATGAAAATGCCCTTATGTTTCGTAAGCTTTTCGTAAGAAATTGTTTCTTCATTCTAGCTCCATTTTTCTTTCCGTCTGAGCTCGAGATTCTCATTTTTAGGAGTCTAAAATACTTCCCAAATTTTTCGGGACCTTAACTACATCATTTCGAGGAACTTCCTTTTATATCCGGTGAGTTTCATTCATTAACGGAGAAATTGTACGTTATATTTCTCATGTTTTCTCTTGTTTTTAGAAATTCAAATGTTACATTAAATCATACCACAACTTCCATATGCAAGAACCAGAATATTATCCTTACAACTATGATGAGGGATACATGCAACAAAATCCCTAGTGGAAACCAAGTTAGGAAGAAAGGATGAGGCAACAACTAGAAGCTTATAATCTTCAACTCCAATGGGAAAGTGCACAGTTGTAGCTTCAAAATGAACAAATGATGGATAACTTCATGAAGGATTCAGGAGCTCAAATGAATCAATCCACCTTAAGTGCTATTTGTAACATCCTTAAAATTAGGATTTTCTAATTATTTATTATTTAATATAATGAATTTATTAAGCTTTAATAAGAAGAATTTGAACGAAATAGCTTCGTATATGAGAAGCATAAGCTGAATAGGACCCATAGGAATTTTTGAGATTTTAGGGGGCCCAGGGGCAAAATTGTCATTTGTCACCTAGATGAACTTTGATAATTTTTCTAGAAGGAAGAAAAATTCAAAACTAGGCCAATATATATCAATAGTTAGAAAATAATGCTAGAAAATTATAAAATTTATTGCATGAAATTCTGGATTCATTAGGGCCAGAAAATAGCCCAAAACGATTATAAGTTTATGCGGAGACAAACTAAAACCCTAAACCCGTGTTAGCTGTCTTAGGAAATTCTATGCAGAAAAATCCACCAGGTAGTGGTGACAGAATCCAGAAATATGGAGTTATGAAGAAGATTTAGGTAAAAAACAAACAGAGGTGCTTGTCTGTCACGTGACTACTAGGGGTAAAATAGTCATTTGGACCTTAAATAATAAAATATTAGAGGAATAAATAATATTTAAATATATAATTGGAGATATTAAACGGGACCCACATAGGGCCAAATTATATTAAAATATAGCAGAGAACTTAGAAAATGCAGATTAAATAAGATATTATGGGAAACCTAGGAAAATAGTGGCAATTTTGTAAGTCTAACTGGGGAAGAGCTTATGTGGCACTAGGGAGCTGGGAAGGTGCTGATGTGGGGCCATATAGAAAGGAGAGAGATGATGTGGCGCCATGTGTGAAGAAGAAGCTAGAAGTTGGAAGAGAATTCTGGAAACTACACAAACTACGGAGTGATTGCACAGGCTTGTGTCAGCAAATCTTAGAAATCTCACGCATTACGAAAAAGTTATCGCTGACTTCAGCATGACATAGATGCTGACTTAAGCAACATTAAATGCAACCTTATCTTCACACTTTACGAAAAAGTAACTAGAGTAATCCAATGGCTAATATTTGTCCATAAAACGTGATACGATCTAAACCGTTGATGCAATCTAATGGCTTAGATTTCTTCACCTTTTCAAGATCAAATCACAACCTTTGATCTAATCTTAAGGCCTACATTTTATCTCTTATTTCAAGGTTAAATCTTCACCATCCATGTAATCTAAAGGCCAAGATGTTCCACCTTAAAGTTAATTAAATCTTAACCATTCATGACTAATATATATATATATATACCACACACACACTTTCATGCCATTCTCACACACAAAATACTCACCTCAAATTCGGCCAAGCCAAAGAGAAGGAGAAGGAGAAGGAGCTCGACCTAAGGAAGAAGAAAAGGGAGAAGGAAGAAAGTAAGAAAAGCCACTAGGAAAATCAAACACTGCGAAACTAAGGTAACATAGATAGCCTTTCTTCTTCTTAGTTTTTCTTCTAATTTTCTCCAGGAATTTTCTCTTCTCTTTTTCTTTCATTTTCGTCCATGGCATGAGGAGATGGGAAATTTTTTTGTTTCCATGAATTCTAGCCAAGAAAAGATGGAGAAAAGATAGAGAAATCATATATATGGCTTATGTTCCTATTCTTGACAATTTTTCTACAAATCAAAAAGCTTTGTATTTCAAGATTCCATGGGAAAAATTGAAGAGAAAATAAAGGGACAAGTGATGGAAGAAAGCCTAGGGAAGAGGAAGATTAATACAACTTTAATTTTCATGAAGAAAGTGGCAAGAAACCCTTGAACTTTATCTTGAGAAAATTGTAGAATACATATGAAATCTATAGAAATTGATTGAGGGCTTTTGTTTATCATCCTTGAATATGTATGTGTGGCTATTTGGTGACATGAAAATGAAGCAAAATCACATGTCTTCTTGGATGCATAGATTCGGCCAACACATGTACATATACCTAGGGAAGAGTTTTCTTAAATCCAACTTAATTAGGTTAATCTACATGAAAAATTAGGCCTATGGTGAAATTTTGGTGAATTATGGATCATTGTATAAAAAGTCAAATTTTTGAGAAAAAGTGTTGACCAAGATGTTCTTGAATTTTTCCCGATGTTATTTGACATGTTTTGGATGACTTTTGAGGCCTAATATATTATACATGCTGCTTGGATTATGCTGATATTTATTTTGTGAATTTTAGAGCCCATTTGTAATAGTTGAAAAATTACGCAGCATTATGTCAAAAATGGAATATGTGATAACATATGTTTTGGAATTACACTATTTGTTGTGCTGATATGTTGCCTGATTTCTTGACATGGATAATATGCTATTTGCTACTTGATTATATGAGCATAGGTTATTTGGTAAAGAACTGGCTAATATATAGGGTGGACAGGGGGTGAGCCCAAAGAACTGGCCAATATATAGGATGGACAGGGGTGAGCCCTATATATGTGCCAGAGTTGACCATTGGATAGCTATTGTTATGTTGGATGTCTAATCTCAAAGATACTTAAAAATATTTAAACCACTAATTTTCAGACTCCAATACATAGTCATGCTACCGAGATTATTTATGCATAGAGTTGTGTAAGGCAGTTCTTTCCTAAATATACCTATCATGCCTTTATCAAATGATGGCTTGGATGACATATTATTGTGGTGTTTTATATGACTTTCCTTGGGTACCCATTGGGGGACGCCTCAGTAAAGGAAGCAGGGGTGAGCCTGCTATGTCATGGCAGTGCAAGATGAGCTGGGCTTGAGCCTGTCGAAGCCAGTGCGACACAGTCTGAGTGTTGGACCTGACGGTCTCCAAGGCCTAATGGTCAAGAGAGAATAAATATTGTTTGTGATATCTTCTCTATTCTATGCATGTAGAAATCTCTTGAATATCTTGCAACTTTGAATATCAATTACATTGAGACAATTCTTATATTTTATTCATATTCTATCTTTAGATGTAATATGTCTGTTCACTTTGCTATTTTATATTCAAGTTAGATATTGCTAATATGTATATCTCTCTGTTTATATTGTTCAATAAATTTACTGTCTTGCCATTATATTGCTTGTTATCTATTAAAAACTACTTGACTCTTCTTCATGGATATTATGTGGTATTAATCCTATCTATGTTACTGAGAAAATTATTTCTCATTCTATTGTGGTTTATACTTTTCTTAGATGCCGATTTATCAAGTGATCCTAGAACTCCAGGCAGAGTGGATCCAATTCCCACTCCGGGGATGGGTCTTTGTCATCCATAATATATGCATCATATCATGTGATGACATTGTTTGTGCTGTACTAATATACTTTGTGTCCCCAGGGGAGCTAGAGTCCCACACATTTCCAGTGGATAAAGTTAATATCCAACATATTGAGTGTCCAATGTAGCTGTACACATACAAGAGGAGTGCTAAGGCCCAATTGGAGTCCAATTGCAAGGGATTAAGAATCACATGTCAACCATATGATTTTTAATGAAGCATGAGTGTAACACCATGAATTCTACCTCATTCTAACTCATCTCATGCTTTTAAATAACTTAATATCATGAATCATGTGAGTTTTGCATGAAAAAGGCAAAGAAATAATGCTCATTTTAATATTGCACTGGGTCTCAAAATTCCATTCGGTGTCACGTGGACCATGTGAACTCATACTATACTTTCTCATATTTAATTTCATCATCACAACTCATTCGCATCACAAAAACATGCTTACAACCTATGGAAACCGAAATAGGGTATGGAAACTTAAAGATCATTCTCAGCCAGAATTGGTCCTTTTTCTGGGCAAACTTTGAAAAATTATAACTAAATCTAGAAAAATCAAAACTATGCAATCTTGGTCATTCTGGAAAGCTTGGAATGTATACTTCACACTAAAAATATGTCCAGGTCACAATATTTATCACTTAGGATGTTTGACATCCAAAAAGCTACAAAGGTCCGACTGAAATTTGGAACTGTTACAGAATTCTACAGAAAACTTTGAAAATATCCAATTAATTCCACAAAAATCCAATCCTAGGGATTAGACTTTTATCTTTAGCTACCAACTTGAGCCTCACCGCCTCTATAACCGGCTCATCATCAAGCTAGAGGGTTCTATCTCTCACTTCATTCAGGCACAACTAGCTATCACCTTCAGGCTGTCAGGCTCCAGGGTATAGCTTATAACTCAAATCTCTGGCCTGAGGGAATTAACCTTTCGGGCTCTAATACTTATTTAGACATTTGGGTGTTATAGTTAGGGGGTGACTCTTTTTCTCACTTCCCCTCTAGACTGGTTTGGTGCAGTCGCAGTCTCATCTCATATCGCACTACATCATTACTTGTCTCTGCGTTATGCAAGACAGTTGGGGATGGCATGAGTATGACTACTCGAGAGAATTAGGCCTCACATACTCTCTCTAGCAAGCCTCTTCCTATCAACGAGATCAGTCTCATCGTTCATATCTAGGGCTTGCCACTGATCCCAATGAGCTATCATATCTATCAAGCTCTAGCCATCGGATCCCTCAACTCTGCTCAAGCTACTTTAGAAGCCAATCTTCCTGATATCCACTAACTACTCTAAGACCATTCTACAACTTACTTATCATGAATAAAGCCACAAACTACTTTCACACACCCACAATGTCCTATAAGGGACTTTTTATAATCATACAAGCCTTTTACAAAGCCCAATGGCTACATCCTCAAGCCAAATCCAATCCAAGAGAGCCTGGAACTTTACTCTGATACCAATAAATGTAACACCATGAATTCTAGCTCATTCTAACTCATCTCATGCCTTTACATAACTTAATATCATGAATCATGAGTTTTGCATGAAAAAGGCAAAGAAATAATGCTCATTTTAGTATTGCACTGGGTCTCAAAATTCCATTCAGTGTCACATAGACTGTGTGAGCTCATACTATACTTTCTCATATTTAATTTCATCATCACAACTCATTCTCATCACAAAAACATGCTTACAACCCATGGAAACCGAAATGGGGTATGGAAACTTAAAGATCATTCTCGGCCAGAATTGGTCCTTTTTCTGGGCAAATTTTGAAAAATCATAACTAAATTTATAAAAATCAAAACTATACAATCTTGGTCATTCTGGAAATCTTGAGATGTATAATTCACACTAAAAATACTTCCAGGTCACAATATTTATCACTTAGGACGTTTGACATCCAAAAAGATACAGAGGTTCGACTGAAATCTGGAACTGTCACAGAATTCTGCAGAAAACTTTGAAAATGTCCAATTAATTCCAAAAAACTCCAATTCATGCAAATGATACCAATCTAGAAATTTGTAAATGTTAAATAGAGAGGAAAAATGTCTTCATATCAGTTCATCAAGCCCAGACTCTGGAATTCAATAGAACAGTACTTCTGGTCGGGCAATTTCACTGATATTGGACAGACACTTCAAAAATTCATATCTCCCTCTCTAGACCTCTAAATGAGATGCTTTTAGTTGGCACGAGTCATTGTGATTTCTTAGTTTCTGTGTATAAAATTTTGTGGCAATTGGACATCATTTGGGCCTCGTGTGACAGAAAACAATTTTGGACCAAATGAATAGTGTAGCAGACCAAATCCATAAAATTTTCCAATTTCGAAAAATCATCAAATATTCTATAGACCTCCACAAATTATGATCTTTAGCTTCTTAGAAATATCTCAATGAGATCTAATTACATGCCAAATTTTAGATCAAGAATAGATCATTTGGCCAAAAAGTGACATAGGGTTCCATTATGGTCAAATGTGGCTCCATATGAGGTACCAAATTTGCCAAATGGTCTTCCCTTAGTATTGGCACCTTTTGGGCAAGTCTAAAAGCACATTTAAGACTTGTGTGAGCTGCCCAAATGGTCCCAAACCTCATGCATCTCATTTTAGCCATTCAACCCATATTTATACACATATTCATCAAACTTTAAACTTGCATACTATGGCATTACATACTCAAAACATGTGCTAGTGGTCATATATCATTTCCATACATCTAAACATCACATAATAGTACATCTACATATATCTCAAGGTTCATAATATATATACAACATCATATACATCTTGAACCATTATTATGGTTCCAAAATAGACAAAATAAAGCATAAGCTTGTCAAGCTCCTTCCTTTAGTGTTGTTGGCTCCCATTAGCATATCCACTAGGTTCACCTAGCATGTTAGATCATTGGAGAGGAGGAAATGAGATTCAAAGAATCCCAATACCTCATCTCCCATTCAATCATACATAATATGTGCAAAGCAAGCCTTTTAAATGCATGTATAGAGAAAATAGAAATCATAGACATTTTAAAGGCAACCTTGGCATGTGAATCAATCATACAAGACATTCAAGAGCTCACTCAGTGTTTGGATTGGCCTCACACTTCTCCTCATGGATTTTGGACTTGTCTCACCTATTCTTTGAGCATTTTGGACTCAACCATACTCTTGGGAGCCCACTTTGCTTTTGGTAGACTCTTTACTTTATCTCAACCAAGCTCAGGGGTTCTTGGTTCATCCTCACCGAACGGAAGAGTTCTTGGCCTCTTCACACTCAAGCAAACTCACACAAATATCATGTAATCATTTGAAGACATAACATGGCATCAAGCATCATGGCAGATAAAGGCATGCTAGCATACTTTTCAAATCTTGAAAATACACATACATACATTCTAAAACAAGCTAAACACACATCCATGCATGAGAAAAGGTGGAGAGAGCTACCTTGCACACAATTACACACTTTGTCCTTTGGACTCAAGCCTCCTCTTTCGGCCACACACCCACAATTTGGTGGAGATGGTTTCTCTTGGCCTAAATACAATTTTTTGGGAGCCAGTTAGGTTCATGAAACATTCTTTAGAGCCATACAACTTGCTTAAGTACTAGATTGCTCTATAATCCCCATTATGGTCCATAAAGGCACCTAATGAAGCAACACCCCTCAAATGACTTCTAGACCTCATTCTTTCCTTTCAAATATGATTTTTGACTCCTTTTAAGCCTCTTGGAGTCATCACATCATAAAAAAAAAAAAAGGCCTAGCACCATGTTGCTTCTTTAGGTCATAATATGGAACTTAAGGCACCAAATCACTTTCTATGAGTTCTATATTTTTTCCAAGGCCTCCCCTCACTTTCATTCATCAAATATGACTCAAGAATGGCCTTAGAAAAGTTTAAAACTCTCCCTAGCTAGGAGAACCCATCTAGGCTGAGGCTATGAAGCATATTGGGTTCCATGGAGCTTTCTTTATTTTCTCAAGGGAAGAAGCATATGGGGAGCCTCTTAGGGATCTTGGGAGCTCATTTAAACTTTTACTTAGGCCTAGGAATCATCATACAAAGTCAGATTTAACAAGGTGCAATTGAAACCCTAGAACTTGCATCTTGAAATCTAATGGTTTTTTGTTAATTCCCTTTGCATATTCTTAATCTCCACACCCTTTTTCCTTAGATTCATGCTTGGTTCTGCCTAAAAATCATCTCCTCCTAGGTTTTTCTCAAGTGGGGCGAAATGGTGGAGAAGGGGACCAAAAATGACAACCATAGGAAGAGAAATTACCTTGTTTTCTTGCTTTTTCTTACTTGAATCTTGTGTTCTTTGAGCTTCTCTCTTCAAATCCGAACTTTCCCCTCAATTTCTCCCTTAAAACAGATTTAGAAACTTCATTATAATCATTGGAAACAAAGGAGAATGGAGAAGAGGTTTGGAAGAGAAAGAGCATGAAAAACTACTAATTTCCATACCTTAAGCCTTTGATTTCTCCTCCTTTTCTTCCCATTCTTGTAAGCCTCATCCCCTAGGGTTTTCTTCTGGTTTTAGGCAGAACATGGTCGTGCATAATGAAGGGAGGAGAAGGGTGCATCATATATATAGGTGAGAATAAGTTACACTTTTCAAAAATTCCCATTTTGCCCTTCATACTTTGCATTTTCGTTTCTCCTTCGTTTTAGCTCCTTTTTAAGAACTATCTTTTCCATTATAAAATTTAGGTTCCCAATCAAGAAAAATGGCTTTGGAATCACTCAAATTGGAACTAAAACCTTTCTGAATGAATCCGTCAAAGTTCGGGCACACCGACATTGGAAAATGTCCACCGGAGGGGCTTTAGCTGTCCTGGGGCTTTCCATGGTTTTTAGTGCCTCTGAGAACCCCAGAGAACTCAAAACTTTCATTTAAAAAGCCCTCATGTGTGTTTTTTAAAAAGTGCCCATATTTACGAAAATGCCACTGGCCTTTTGACAAATTTTTTGAATCACTCTGGCCTTGATTTCTGGGCAACTCAAAGCTTAAATCCTCATTTTCTAATATTTAAAATTTTATTATAATTTTAGTTGGTCCCAATTCCTTCTATTTCAGGGACTTCCTTTTGTATTTGGCCCATTTTTACCGTTTACGGAGAAACCAAACATTGCGTTTCTCACGTTTACAGAATGGCCGATGTTACAATGAGCATCCCATGTGACTACTTAAAAGATTTAATTAGTTTTGGGAAGGATTCTTTATGAATTTCATTTTTTATTTATTTTATTATTTTTAGGACTTAGTCAAAGATCTTATCTTAGAGATTAAGTTAAAACTAGTATCCTAATCTTGTTCCTTGATTTTAGGCACCATTTAAAATATTTCTAATCAGATTTTAGTGTTTTACTTTTATTAGAATTTTAGACTTTTAGAAACTTTGCCCATAAAAGGCTTCCTACTATACTTTATTTTGGAAATTATGAATGAACTTGAGTATTATTCAATTCTCGATGAGGCTTTTACTTCTCTGTGTTATCTGAAAGTTCACGTGACTTATCAAAGGATTGGTCTTCCTTTGTGGCGTCTTGAGGTTAGGGTTCTAAGAGATAGGTTCTCTTAGGGTGATACAATACCAGTAGGCATGCCCATTGGAGCACTACAAGTTCGAGAAGCCCTCATCCATCAAAAAACCCAAATCATTCAAAAGTGCATGATTCAGGTCCAAATGGATCATGAAGGTATGGCCTATACTCAAGAGGCCCAAATTGTGCTAGTATATGTCCAAGAACTTCAAAGAACTCAAGATAATCTTTAGATTGGACGTCAGCCCACATTTAAAGCCCAAGATCCAAATTTATTCAATTTAGAATATGATAAATGTCACTCAATTTTGATGAATAATTTCATCATCATTTCACTGAATTTTCAAATGATTAATGGGTCAATCTTGAATCTTATACCTTTAGCTTTCACCTCATTTTGGAATCATCCTTCTTGGAGCTTGCAAACACAAGATAGAGCTAGTAAGAAGCAACACGTCAAGCATGTTGATGTTGGAGTTGAATTGGACTTTGGACATGTGATCTCCTTAAAGATGCAAAAGTAGAAGCCCAATATCCAAAGAAGGTCCATGGAGCATCTAGAGTCAATATCCAACATGTTGAAGGCCCACTGTAGTTATACATATACAAGAGGAGTGCCAAGGCCCAATTGGAGTCTAATTGTAAGAGATTAAGAATCATGTGTCGACCATATGATTTTTAATGAAGAATGAGTATCCTATATGACTACTTAAAGAAGCTGATTATTTTGGGCTAGGATTGTTTATGATTTTTTTTTTATTTATGATGTGAGACCCCATAGAAACCCATTCTAGGAACCCCAAATGACATGGATCAATGATCGAAATTTGGCTACAACACAAGAACAAGCAAATACACAGATCTGGACAACAAGCAATGAAGAACAAAGAAAGGAATGAAGAAGAAAAAGAAGAAGAAGAGATGTTGGTCAATGGAATTGAACCCTAAGAGAACCTGTCTCTTAGAACCCTAATCCGGGATGCCATAAAGGAAATCACTCCTTTGATAAGTCAAAGATTTTCTCTAGCACATAAAGGCCACAAGAGAGACCTCACAAGTTAGAAATGATTTTGAAAAAGATAATTCATTTAATCTGCCCATTCTTAAAGTACAAGTAGGCCTTATATAGGCCTATGAAAGTAAAACCCTAAACACAAAAAAATAACTCCTAGGTGGCGCCTCTTACATGGCGGGAAAAATAAAAGAAATTTAAGTCTGGACAAATTCACCAAGAATGGTGCCTAATAAAGTAAAAAATCTAAAACAGAAACAATCAATTAAAACAAAATAAAACTAAGAGAATTTGGTGGAAAATGGCTGGGCTCTTTCAATTATGCTCCTTTTGGGCTTAGGCTAGCACCTTGTAGATATGAAATAATCTTCATGCCATTTTGTTCCTTTTGGGCTTCACATTCAGCTAAGAATATGGGCTCCAAGTCCATTAGCTTTTGGATCACTCCATTCAAGGCCTCTTTCATAGCTTTGGCTCTTGATCTTGTCATTGGGCCTCCTATACCTTGCAATGGGTCTTTTGTTGACCATCTTTTAGAGTCACATCTAGCCCTTTTGTTTCCAAGTTCTTGATTTTGTTCAAGCTCTTTTAAGTCTCCTACCTCACCTCTATCAATTTATTTTATTATTTGTAGGACTTGGTCAAAGAGCTTATCTTGGAGATTAAGTTAAAATTAGTCTCCTAATCTTGTTCCTTGATTTTATCCACTATTTAAAATATTTCTAATTAGATTTTAGTGTTTTACTTTTATTAGGATTTTAGTGTTTTAGAAACTTTGCTTATAAAAGGCTTTCTATTGTACTCTATTTTGGAGATTATAAATGAATTTGAGTATTATTCAATTTTCTGTGAGGCCTTTGCTTTTTTGTGTTCTCTGAAAGTTCACCTGACTTATCAAAGGTTTAGTCTTCCTTTGTGGCATCTTGATGCTAGGGTTCTAAGAGATAGGTTCTCTTAGGGTCTTTCCTTTGACCAACATTCTTGTTTTCTAATTGGTCCCGGGCAAAGTGTCATCTTGTTAAAGAGTCCTAGGACTTATTCCTAGAGAGTCTTGTATCATTTGGTATCAAAGTTTTGGTTCACTAGTGCAAGGTATATCTATGCTTCCCTTTCGCTGTTCTCCATACTTTCTCTCCTTCCATTTGTGTCACCTTTTTTTTCATCTTGGCCTTTATCCATCTTCCATTGTTGTGTACCTCCATCCTCATTCAAAAAAAAAAGTGTGTGATACTCCAAAAAAAAATCAAAAAAAAATTCAAAGAAAAAAAATTCAAAAAAAAAGTGAAAAAAAGGAAAAGATTCAGATTGCAAAATTCAAAATTGCAAGTTATGTAAATTCAAAGTGGAAAGCTTAAAGCTTGGAATTAATTTCCTAATTAGAGTTAGTTTCTTAATTTGATTGCATTGAGTAGCTACCAAGTTATCTACTTTTCTATTTGTATTTAAGTAAGAATTTTCTTTTCCAATTGTTCTAAATTTGAATTGCAAGTAGTTTCCTATTTTGATTTACTTGGTTCCTAAGTAGTTTCCTATTCTTAAGGTTTCCTATTTTTAGATTTTCCCTTTCCTTCTCCTTCTTTCTAAGCCATTCAAACCTTCTCTTCCTCCTTATTTTCCTTTCTTCTTTCCCTTTTAGTCACACACCACTTTTTTCTCCTTTGTTTGATTCTTTGGGAATTTGCATTTTAGGATTCTAGTTTTTTGATTGCCACTTTTATTGATTGCTCCTTTTGATTTGTCTTGATTTGATTAAGAGCACTATAAGAAGTAAGCTTGAGTGGTAAAACGTAAGAGTGCAATTAACATTAAAGAAAAAAAGCCAAAAAGAGAGTTAAACATGAGTAAACTTATTATCTTTTGAGTGTAAACACATGAGAAGAGTGTATGAGGTCCTATTCCTTCTTTCCTTCTTTAACTAACTTTTAGATGACAAGATATCCAATAAGTACAAATTCTTTGAAGAGGCTAACAAAGAGTGATTCAAGCAATCTTGTGCAAGGTTGGATGTATTCCAATCCAATTCCAACTCTACAGGACAAGATGAGGCAAAGTCGCCTGATTTCCATACTAGATGCCTTATCAAAGAGAAAGTTTACAGCATGACTATTGATAATAGTAGCTGTGACGACCCTAACCCCCAATCTCGATAATTAAGGTTAAACATACAATTAATCTTCATTAATTATGAAAATATAGAAAAATTTAAACCCTAATATGATTAGAGTCATCCATCGTTCAATTACATACTCCTATGTTCATAAGGGAATAAAACATCTATTAATAGGCCTTGGATTCTATTACTCATTAGTTATGACTCACCCTAGTGACTCTAGATCATCCTTTATGATTAATCCATGGAAATCTAGGCTTTTCTAGTTAATATAACTGTTTTAGCATGTTAGCCGCGGCCAAATTACCTCTTAGCCGCGGCCAATTCCCTTCTGGTTTTACCCCTTTTTCATCATATCGCCGCGGCGAGTTGGACCTTCGCCGCGGCCAACCTACATGGCGCCGCGGTGAAGAAGCCTCCTGGAACTTCCTCGCTCGCCTATCGATATTGGCCGCGGCCAATTTATCCTCACGCCACGGCCAATTCCTCTCTGAAATGCCGAGGACATTTTCCTTAAACGTTCGCCGCGGCTAATTCCCTAATTCGCCGCGGCGAATTACTCTCTGGATGACTTCCAGTTTCCCCTTTAATATTTCGCCGCGGCCAATTTATATTTAGCCGCGGTGAATTACCCTCTGGACCTCTCCCTGGGCAACTTCGCCACTATTGGCCGCGGCCAACTCCATTTTTAGCCGCGGCTAAAGTTCCTCTGATCCTACAACTCTAAAATTCTTGGCTCCCACTCTCCTTTCTCCCTCCAATCTCATCTTAGGGCCTCTCTACCTCAATTGTAGGACTCAAATGTCCTTTATTAGCCTGATTTTAACAAGTTATTCTACCCATACTAACTCGTGACTCAAGGGTCCCTTGCTTTCCTCTAATTACCCTATATCAGCAAATCCATTCATCAGCGATTTGTAAAATAACAATGACTCGAGTTCATAATCTATCAACAACTATCACTTGGCACCCCATCAATTGAGATTCATAGTAATAATTCCAGATTTCATTTCTAATAACAAGATACATCAGAGTTCATCAAAGCTCATAACAGATATCGTAAGTTTATACGTCAAATACCAATTTAAAGTAAGGCCTAATCCTCAATGGGTACACATTATATCATCAAAATTACAGACTCCTACACTTGGCAATGCAGATACATGATGCTATACCAGACTCGACAAAATTAGCATCTATCCTAATACACTTAAACCAAGTGCAGCTCTCCCACATTAGGCCTCAGCTCATGGATGTTCATCCACTTGCTTACCCTTATCTTTTCCCGAAGAACCTTCACCTGAAATGTTAATCCCATAACACGGGGTGAGATATAAATCTCAATAACCATGGCAATTCCACCAAATGATCCAGTTTAATATACATATATGCATGAATCAAAATCATCATTCAGAATCATATCAGTCATTTCAGCAAATGAATTAATCAGGCTATCATGATTACTACCCCATACTAGCAATTATATAATCACATGTTAAAGGCCATTAACATTGGGAGAGGCCCGTCCACGGCACCTACTCCCCATTGAGCACAACTAGGGCTCAGTGCATCTGGGGTTGATCATACCCGGTGCCCGATCGCGGCACATGCACGGGTGGCAGCCGCACCACAGCTCCACCATGGACTCACAAGGTCCAACCATCATACAACAGATAGCCAATCATTTCATTTAACAATCTCAAACCATTTAAATACAGCAGATATGAAATTAAACAGATACATGCATGGAATTAATATAAACCCTGGTTACCTCACTTGTAGATAATGTTGTAACAGCCACTACAACTCCTAAATTCGGATTCAAGTATCTTCCACCAGAAATCTCAATGTTTCCCCCAAAATCCTAAGCAAATTCGTACAAAATTAATACCCATAATATAAATCAGCTTTGGGAGTCTCAACCCAACAAGGAAAGCATTAAAATGGAGGGTTTAAAGTCACCTAACACCAGCCCTAACCCCAACATACGAATTTCACCAAGAAAATCCCCGAACACTCACATTTCAGATTTTGGGTAAGATGAAAATCCTCCAAATGAAAATCTAATCGGACCAAATTAAAGGAAAAGATGAGGGGATTAAGTTGTATAACTATTACCTTGACCAAATCTTACTCCAAATGTGAGAAAATGTGGAATTAAGTGAAGAACCCTAGCCTCTCCTCCTCACCTCCGAATTTCTATTTGTGGTTCAGCAAAAATGAGTGTTGGCTGAAGTATTAGGGTTTTAGATGGGTTTTAGTTGGGTCATGGGTTGGGTCATGGGTTGGTCCAAGTCCAAACCCAATTGGGTTTCAGATTTTGCTTATTGGGCCAGTTTTTTAAGTGTTGGGCTGCCTAATTCTGTTGGGCCAGTTTTCACTCATTGGGTTGCTGAAGTTTAATAGGTTTTGGGCCTAATTTGAAGGGCTCAAGGGCTTGGGCCTGCACAAGGGTAATTGGGCCACTTAATTGAGCCTACACAAGATAAATCTTGGGCCTCTATCTCATTAAATTAATTTGGGTCTACCTCTAGTTCATTGGGCCTCTATTAGCCTCTTATCATGATTTAATTAATTTGGGCCTAAAGGTAATTCTCTATCCTAAATAAATCCTTAACCCATATTAATAATTTATCTATTTGAAATCCCTATTTCCTTAACTAGCCCAATCATGCTCTATTAATTATCCTTGATTAATCTTAATCTATGATTAACACCTTAATTAATTTCGGGGTGTTACAGTAGCTATGTAAATGTTGCTAGTACCTTACTAGTTAAGAAATTAAACTTGCCTACTATGAAGCATCCTAGTCCTTATACCTTGTTGAAGGGTAGTGCTTAATTTAGGGTTAATAAGCAAGTTTTGATTTCTTTCTCCATTGGTAAATATCATGATAAAGTGTTATGTGATGTGGCTCCTATGTGTGATGGACATATTATGCTTGGTAAAACATGGAAACATGTTATAAATGCTAAATATGTTAAGCATAAGCACAGATATTGCTATTGCTATTTATTCATATTCAATGAAAAACATCATGTATTGGTACCTCTTGATCCTATGGATGCTTATGAGGATCAAATGAGAATAGTACAAGTATACAAAATGAAAGAAAAAGAAAGAGAACATGAGTTAAAGAGAGAAAAAGACGAGATTAAAAAAGAAAAGAGTGTGATTAAAAAGAAAGTAAGAGAGTTGTGAGAAAAGTGAGAAATGCATGAGTGTGAGCTTGTTTGATGAAAAAAGAGAGGTTGAGAGTGTGTGTAAGGATATTTGTTTATCTACTAACAATCTTAACCTATCTTTTCTTATTGTTGGTTCTAACTCCTTGCAAGTATGTGGAGATTTGTTTTCAAAGAAGCCACCCAATGGACCCTCATCTTCAACTAGCATTGAAAAGAGTTGTGATTGCCTAGATTTGTTTCCTAAGAAACCACTTGATGGTTTCCAATCTTTAATGTTCTTTTCAAAAGTGCTTTGATTGCATAGATTTTGTTATTCCTGATGAATCATTGCCTTTCAAAAGCATTGAGCACCACAAATTAAGTTTTAATTGTTTCATGAATTTTGTGGCTATTAGGAATTCATATTACATTAATTTTATGGTTAAAAGGTTATTGTGTTACTTGGATTTTGTTATGGCCCTTGGATTTATTGCAGGTGCATGTGGGATTAAAATTATCATTTATATTTGGGTGCATGTGAGAAAGAAATACTTCCTAACTCAAAGCGAGTTCAAAGAGCTTCCTAACTTGGAGTATTCTAAGTTGCCTCAAAGAATTGATGATCTCTTTGAAAGAAGTCCTTTAGTTTACAAGATTCTTCCACTTGATGAATATAGTGTTATCATTATTTTTGGAAAGTTTAATTTATTTCCATATGATGTAAATGGAGATTCAAGGATGAATCTTTTCAAAGAGGGAGGGAATGATACAATACCAGTAGGCATGCCCATTGGAGCACAACAAGTTCGAGAAGCCCTTATCTATTAAGAAACCCAAATCATTCAAAAGGGCATGATTCAGGGTCGAATGTCTCATGAAGGGATGGCCCATGCTCAAGAGGACTAAATTGTGCTAGTATTGTCTAAGAATTTCAAATAGCTCAAGATAATTTCTATGTTGGATGTCAACCCAAGTTTAGAGCCCAAGATCCATATTTGATCAATTCAGAACATGTTAGACATCACTCAATTTTGGTGATTGCTTTCATTAAAATTTCACATAGTTTTCAAATGATTAATAGGTCAATCTTGAATCTTAAACTCTCATCTTACACCTCGTTTTGGAATCATCCTTATCGGAGCTTCCAAATACAAGATAGAGCTAGTAAGAAGTAACATGTCAGGCATGCTATTCTTAGAGTTGAATTGGACTTTAGACATGAGATCTTCTTAAAGATGCAAAAGTGGAAGTCCAAGTGGAAGCCTAATGTCCTAAGAAGGTCCATGGAGTAACTAGAGTCAATATCCAACATGTTGAAGGCCCAATGTAGTTATACACATACAAGAGGAGTGCCAAAACCCAATTGGAGTCCAATGGTAAGAGATTAAGAATCATGTGTCAACCATGTGATTTTTAATAAAACATGAGCATCCCATATGACTACTTAAAAAAGATGATTATTTTGGGCTAAGATTGTTTATGAATTTCTTTTTTTATTTATTTTATTATTTTTAAGACTTGGTCAAATAGCATATCTTAGAGATTAAGTTAAAAATTAGTCTCCTAATCTTATTCCTTGATTTTAGGCACCATTTAAAATATTTCTAATCAGATTTTGGTGTTTTACTTTTATTAGGATTTTAGTCTTTTAGAAACTTTGCTTATAAAATACTTTCTATTGTACTCTATTTTGGAGATTATGAATGGATTTAAGTATTATTTAATTTTTTGTGAGGTCTTTGCTTCTTTGTGTTCTTTGAGAATTCATGTGACTTATTATAGGATTGGTCTTCTTTTGTGGCCTCTTGAGGCTAGGGTTCTAAGAGATAGGTTCTCGTAGGGTCTTTCTTTTGACCAACATTCTTGTTTTCTAGCCGGTGCCAGGCAAAGTGTCATCTTGTTGAAGGTTCCTAAGACTTATTCCTAGAGGCTCTTGCATCATAGGGTCTTTCCTTTGACCAACATTCTTGTTTTCTAGCCGATCCTGGGTAAAGTGTCATCTTGTTGAATGTTCCTAAGACTTATTCCTACGAGGTCTCGCATCATGTGGTATCAGAGCTTTGGTTCGCTAGTGTAAGGTATATCTTTGTGTATCCCTTCTGCTATTCTTCATATTTTCTTTCCTTCCATTTATGTTACTTTTTTCATCTTCACCTTTGTCTTCTATCTTCTTCTTTCTTCCATTGTCGTATGTCTCCATCCTTATTCAAAAAAAAAAAAAGTGTGATACTTAAAAAAAAATTTTCAAAGAAAAAAAATTCAAAAAAAAATCAAAGAAAACAAAAATTCAAAAAACAAAAGGTGAAAAAAAAGAGTGAAAAAAGGAAAAGATTTAGATTGCAGAATTCAAAATTGCAAGTTGTGCAAATTCAAAGTAGAAAGCTTAAAGCTTGGAGTTAGTTTTCAAATTGGAGTTAGTTTCCTAATTTGATTGCATTAAGTAGCTACCAAGTTATCTACTTTCCTATTTGCATTCAAGTAAGGATTTTTTTCCTAATTATTCTAAACTTGAATTGCAAGTAGTTTCCTATTTTCAGATTTTTCCTTTCCTTCTCCTTCCTTCCAAGCCATCCAAACCTCCCCTTCCTCCTTGTTTTCCTTTCCTCTTTCCCTTTTAGTTACACACCCCTTTTTTTCTCCTTTGTTTGATTCTTTGGGAATTTGTATTTTAAGAATCTAGTTTTTTTTATTGCCACTCTTACTGATTGCACCTTTTGATTTGTCTTGATTTGATTAAGAGCACTATAGGAAGAAGCTTGAGTGGTAAAAGACAAGAGTGTAATTAACATTAAAGAAAAAAAGCCAAAAAGAGAGTTAAACATAAGTGAACTTATCATCTTTTGAGTGTAAACACGTGAGAAGAATGTGTGAGGTCCTATTCCTTTTTTTCTTCTTTGACTAACTTTTCAAGTGACAAGATGACCAATGAGTACAAATTCTTTAAAGAGGCTAACAAAGAGCCATTCAAGCAATCTTGTGCAAGGTTGAATGCATTCTAATCCAATTCCAAACTTTATAGGATAAGATGAGGCAAAGTTATCCCCAGATTTCCATACTAGATGCCTTATCAAAGAGAAAGTTTGAAGCATGGCTATTGATAATAGTAGCTATTTAAATGTTGTTTGTACCTTACTAATTGAGAAATTAAACTTGACTACTATGAAGCATCCTAGGCCCTATACATTGTTGAAAGGTAGTGCTGAATTTAGGGTTAATAAGCAAGTTTTGATTTCTTTCTCCATTGGTAAATATCATGATAAAGCGTTATGTGATGTGGCTCCTACGTATGATCGACATATTATGCTTAGTAAACCATGGAAACATGTTCAAAAAGCTAAATATCTTAAGCATAAGCACAGATATTGCTATTGCTATTCATTCATATTCAATGAAAAACATCATGTATTGGTACCACTTGATTCTATAGATGCTTATAAGGAACAAATGAGAATAGTACAAGCATACAAAATGAAAGAAAAAGAGATAGCAAAAGAAAAAGAGAGAGAACGTGAGTTAGAGAGAGAAAAGACGAGATTGAAAAAGAAAAAAGTGTGAGTTAAAAAAAAGAGCAAGAGAGTTGTGAGAAAAGTGAGAAAAGCATGAGTGCGAGCTTGTTTGATGAAAAAAGAGAGGTTGAGAGCGTGTGTAAAGATATTTGTTTATCTACTAACAATCGTAACCTATGTTTGCCTATTTTTGGTTCTAGATCCTTGTAGGTATATGGAGATTTGTTTTCAAAAAAGCCACCCAATGGACCCTCATCTTCAACTAGCATTGAAAAGAGTTATGATTGCCTAGATTTGTTTCCTAAGAAACCCCCTGATGGTTTCCAATCTTTAATGTACTTTCAAAAGTGCTTTGATTGCTTAGATTTTGTTATTCTTGATGAATCGTTGCCTTTCAAAAACATTGAGCACTACACATTGAGCTTTAATTGTTTCATGAATTTTGTGGCTATTAGGAATTCATATTACATTAATTTTATGGTTAAAATGTTATCGTGTTGCTTGAATTTTGTTATGGCCATTGGATTTATTGCAAGTGCATGTGGAATCAAAATTATCATTTACATTTGGGTGCTTGTGAGAATGAAATACTTCCTAACTCAGAGAGAGTTCAAAGAGCTTCCCAACTTGGAGTATTCTAAGTTGCCTGAAAGAATTGATGATCTCTTTGAATGGAGCCCTTTAGTTTACAAGATTCTTCCACTTGATGAATATAGTGTCACCATTATTATTGGAAAGTCTAATTTATTTCCATATGATACAGGTGGAGATTCGAGGATGAATCTTTTCAACGAGGGAGGGAATGATACAATACCAGTAGGCATGCCTATCGGAAAGCACTACAAGTTCAAGAAGCCCTCATCCATCAAGAAACCCAAATCATTCAAAAGCGCACAATTCAAGTCCAAATGGCTCATGAAGAGATGGCCATACTTAAGGGCCCAAATTGTGCTAGTATATGTCCAAGAACTTCAAAGAGCTCAAGATAATCTCTAGGTTGGACATCGGCCCAAGTTTAGGGCCCAAGGTCCATATTTGATCAATTCAGAATATTCTAAATGCCACTCAATTTTGGTGAATGATTTCATCATCATTTCATGGAATTTTCAAATGATTAATAGGTCAATCTTGAATCTTAAACCTTCAGCTTTCACCTCCTTTTGGAATCATCCTTATCGGAGCTTCCAAACACAAGATAGAGCTAGTAAGAAGCAACACATCAGGCATGCTGATCTTGGAGTTGAATTGGACTTTGGACGTCAGATCTCCTTAAAGAAGTCCAAGTGGAAGCCAGTGTCCTAAAAAGGTCCATGGAGTATCTAGAGTCAATATCTAACATGTTGAAGGCCCAATGTAATTTATACACATACAAGAGGAGTGTCAAGGCTCAATTGGAGTCCAATTGCAAAGGATTAAGAATCATGTGTCAACCATATGATTTTTAGTGAAGCATGAGCATCCTATGTGACTACTTAAAGGAGTTGATTAGTTTTGGGAAGGATTCTTTATGAATTTCGTTATTTATTTATTTTATTATTGTTAAGACTTGGTCTAAGATCTTATTTTAGAGATTAAGTTAAAATTAGTATCTTAATCTTGTTCCTTGATTTTAGGCACCATTTAAAATATTTCTAATTAGATTTTAGTGTTTTACTTTTATTAGAATTTTAGACTTTTAGAAACTTTGCCTATAAAAGACTTCCTATTATACTCTATTTTGGAAATTATGAATAAACTTGAGTATTATTCAATTCTCAATAAGGCTTTTACTTCTTTGTATTCTTTGAGAATTCACATGACTTATCAAAGGATTGGTTTTCCTTTATGGCATCTTGAGACTAAGGTTCTAAAAGACGGGTTCTCTTAGGGTCTTTCCTTTGATCAACATTCTTATTTTCTAGCTGGTCCTGGGTAAAGTGTCATCTTGTTGAAGGTTTTGAGGACTTATTCCTACGAGGTCTCACATCAAATTAGGTGTCCCTAAATGTGAATAGAGCTATCTAATGGGAAAATTTTAGGTTAAAATGAGTCTATTTGGTTCTTTAGAAACCACGAAATCTGAGACTAACCTATGTGAATAGTACTATAGAATTTCTACATAATTTAACTTGATTCAAAGATTTATAAAATATTTTATAGAGTTTCAAAAATTATGATCTCTAACTCTATAGAAAGCTCTTAATGTCCTATAATTGCATGTCAAATTTTAGTCCGAAATTCATTCATTTGGGCTATCAAGGCTAAAAGGAACATTTTATGACTTAAATGAACCAAATTTTCATTTTGTAATGGTATCAAATGAGCTTTAAAATATCATTTCTCATTTTGGATAAATTTCAATCCACAATTATAGTCTATAGGACCGATTCATCATGTTAAATTTTCCATGTAACTAAAAATCACCTTTCCACGTGCAAAAATACACATGTACATATAGAAACTCAAGGTACCAAATTGCATTATATCACATATTATATAACCTATAAATGATCTTAATATCATAGTTTAGCACTTTTAAATGTATTGGCATTTCCATACATAAAAAAATATAAGTACATAATTATATATACAATCATATTCCTTAAGCTCCATTCCATTGTCAAAGTAGCTCTTCTTAGGCCTTTTACTCATCAATCTTTCCTCTTTGAGAGTCACCTAGCCATGGTTAGTGGAAATAAGGGAAATGTGAGATTCAAAACATTTGAATAGCTAATCCAACATTTAAGCATACATATATAGCTCACTCAAGATCCAAGATGCAAGTATGCATGTCATACAACCATATTCAATCTTTAGAGATCCCATGGCTCTATCAAGAACAATTTTATGCTCTAGAGACTTTTGGAGCCTTACCTAATAATTAGAGACTTTTAGTTTAACCTCACCTTTTTTTAGAGCTTTTGACTTGACCCCACCCATAATTAGGACTTTTTTCCTAGACTCACCCATTTTTAAGGAACTTCTGGCTTCCCCTCACTTATTACTAAGGATCTTTTGGCACAATATTACCTATCAAGAGCCAATTCAATATAAATGCAAATGAATGTCATGCAATTACATATGATCATCAAGCAATCAATAATACACACAATTGGCAAATAATATATAAAGGTAATCTAAGATACTCCAGTAAACCAACTATACATTTTACAAGAATGGAGAAAAAGATGCCTTGATATAATGTTTCAATTAGTTCCCCTTGGTCTCTCTTTCTTGTTCCACAGCTCTACACCCACACTTGAATGTAAACTCACTTCTTTGGCCTAGACATATCAAATGAAGCATAAAATCAATAATGGAGCCATGCTTATGCTCATATTAGCCTTAGACATATCACCTAGAGTTTTAGGTGTACACATGGCCTATTTGAATGCTTTATAAAGCAACTCTTATAATTCAACCTTTTCGCTCCAAAATTTCACTTGATATGAGCTATATGACTCAATTAGAACTCATTGGAAACATCATATGCGTGATTATACAAGTCTGATGCTAAGTTACTTATTTAGGCCTAATTGAGCCCTAACATTTTACCGTTCAAAATAAAGCTTCTAAATTCATTACAATGGTTCCATTAGTATCTATAATTCATATCTAGACCAATTATAACCTTAGAATAATGAAAACTCTTTTTAGGTACTTAAACCATATCTTAGCCAAACCTATGTCCAAAATGAAGGCTAAGGGAGTTTTGTTATTTCTCTTGGAAATTTAATGCATGTGGAAGTTTCTTAACTTCTTTTTAGTTTAAATATGATCTTATATGTCTTGAAATGTCTTCTTAGGGTTCCAAAATTTCCAAGGTGCAAATAGAAACGTGGCCTACTTTGCATTTTAAAGCTTCTTAATTGATTCCTTTTGCATCATCATAATCTCCATGCTTCAAAACCTCAATTCCCATCAAGTTTAAGCCAAAATCAAACTCTCTCTAGGATCTCTATGTCTTGGCTAAACTAAGAGGGGGAGGAGATTCAAAGGAAAAGTGAGTTTTCCAATTCAAAACATACCTTGTTTGAAACCTTGTCCAATGAAGAATCTAGGGATGGAATTGGTTGCTTCAAACTCTCTTCTTCTTCCAAGTGTTTAGCCACCAAAAAGCTTCTTTCAAAAAACCAAAACCATTGATGGAAAGAGCTCAAAGGGGAGGAGAAGGTTTCTAACTATCACAGAGAAAAATTTTGCACATTTACATACTTGTTTGCCTTATCTTTCCCCTCCTCTTTCTCCTTCTCCTTCGATGTGTATGGCTACTAGTTCTAGGCAGAGGTAACTCGGTTAAAAGCTCCTAGACTGGTCACGTGCTCATATATAAAGGAAGAAGGGAGGTTTATAACAATTTACAAAATTATCATTACATCCCAATACTTCATTTCCTCTATTTGAGCTTATTTTAGATCCTTTTTTGAACCCATATTTTCAATCATAAAAATTGAGGCTTTCTAGTTTATTAAAAATATTTACTTTGAAATTTTTAGAATTAAAACAATTTGAAATCGCTTACTCAAAGTTTCAGTCAACTAATATCCTAAATCATACATTGGTAGGATTTTAACCATTCTGATGGTTCCTATAATTTTCAGGACCTCTAAACGCCTTAGTGAGCTTAACTTTACTATTTAAATTTTTCTTCTTTGAGTTTTTAAAATTTTACCCAAAATTACAATTTTACCACAGTAATTTCAATTCATTCTATTTAGTTGTTTTAGCTTCTGTTTTCAGTCATTCTTGGTAGGGGTGTACACTGGCCCGGTTGGCCCTAGGAGCCCGCCCTAGCCCGGCCTAATCGGGCTGGGCTGGGCCGGGCTAAAAATATAAATGGGCAAACTTTAAACAAAACTATATCGGGCGGGGCCGGGCCATGGGCATAGACATTCTGTCCAACTTGCCCTAATAGTTATTTTTTTTTTAGTTATTAATATCTTGTCATCTTATATATATATATATATACATATATATATATATATATATATATTTATATTTATTTTATCTGATTCTCTTTACATGCTGTAATTTTCATTATCTATTTAAACTTTCCCTATTTCTTAATTATTTTCATTATTGATGTGTATGCTTACTGACATTTCTTTTATTGAATAATGAAAATACACGTATTTACCTAAAGCTAATTATGTTAGTATAGGTTATATTTTGCTTGATAATTCTAAGCTATCTTTTTATTATTGATAAAAACATGAAGGTTCCAAAAGCTTATTGTTTTGAAGTATATGCCTATGAGTCTACAAAAAAATATTTTTATATTAAGTATCAATTCATAAAAAAAAAAAAAATTTCGGGGGGTTTAGGGCCGCCTTAACCTGCCATAAAATCGGGCTTGTTCGGGCCGAGCTGGGCTACGGGCATAAAAATAAGCCCGATGTCTTAATCGGGCCGGGCATCGGGCATACTAGATGCCCTGTTTGGGCCTGCCCATGAACACCCCTAATTCTTGGTTTCTTAACCTCATTTTTATATACTCTAATTAGTATTCTACCCTTAATTTGCCTCAATTGATTTTACTCTAGGATCATCTTTCACTAACATAGCAGTTCTAATTTTGGTTCTTTTTCAACTCTAATTGCCCTTCTCTTACCTTGTGCCCTAATTTATATAATTTATTCCATGTTTTAGGGATTGTTTAAGTTACCAAATTATAAAATATTACATCTTAACCATCTCTCTTTTACTCAATTGCTTCATAGGTTTATCAATAGTAGATAAAGATTAAGGTTTAGACAACTTTACTAAAGTAACAGTAAGCTGCTTAGAATTATTGACATGTACTTTAACATATACAAAAGGAATTTGATTTTTACAAGTTGAAAAAGTGGAACTAACATATGGTTTGGGATTAGAGAAATTGGTAGAAGCTAAAATGGTTTAGGGTTCTCTTCACATAACCCAAACTTTAATATTGGAAGGCATGTATAGATGCTTCTTATAATCATGCAAGGTACATCATGCTTGAAAGAGATTGATGTTTGAACATGCGTATAGAAGCTTCAATTTCTAGTTAAGGCCATTAAAGAAACATTTGATCATGTGTTCCTCTTACAATTCAATCTCAACTAGAAGTTACTCAAACCTCTCTTGATACAAAGTAACCGAATCCTCTTGCTTCAAATTCTTCTATTCAAACATTGGATCAACCTTCAAGATTTCACCAAACCTATCTTGTAATGTCTCCACGTATCCTAATCAACTCACTTCACTTGTTTCTTCCTCCTCATGTAGTTTTGGTGCCATTATAAGGCTTTCCCCTCAAGATGCATAGAGATCAACTGAATTTGCTAATCTACCAAAATGTCAACAATTTAAAAAAAACTTTTGCAACAAAATAGCCACTCCTAAAGTTAGAGCCATCAAAATGCCATTTTGCAACCCTATGTCATAAACTAACCAAATGGATGAATTTTCCCATGAAATTTAGCGTACATATAGGTCTCATCTAGATCTTTTTGGAAAGCAAAAACTAAATTATTTATAGCTCTAGAGAATTAATTATGAATTTTCAAAGTTGCCAAAAAGCTACTGAACTAGTATGGTTACTATTTATATGATCAATTTCTTTTCCTATAACATCTGATAGTCAAATGGTATCCAATGCTCATGAACTTTTATAATCACAAACTATACATAATAAAATTTTCATGGCCACTAAGATCACCTCATTTGGAGGCTTGAGCAGAGAGTTATGAATTTTTAAATTTTGGAGACAGTACTAGTAATGCAATAGTACCTTTGGTACTGCTCCATCAAGTTTCTATGGGTAAACATTATTGTTTTGGTCTAGACTTATCTCTAACCTTAAGTTAACATTTGTAGCTTTCTAAAATAGTATAGTGTGCTTGATTTTGATTTTTCTATATTTAGTTATAATTTTTCAAAGTTTTCACTAGAAATTTGGCATAGTAACTCAAGACTGATGTGATGATTTGTGTATGTATGCTCCAAACTCGAGTTTTATGAAACATTTGGTGATGGTTTTGAGTTGTATGGATGTATTTTAATTGGAGGATGATATGGGTGATATAAACTAGGTTCATGAAGATGCTAATTCAAAATCTTCAAATGATCCTTTGCACCTTCCAATTGGACCTATTACAAGGGCGAAGACTAAAAAACTTAAAGCATTGAGTGGACTTGTTCAAGAGATTTGGACTAAGCTGAGTTTTGATAAACCATATTCAAATATTAATCAAAATGTCCTCAAAATTATTTGGGCTAAAGATGGAGCTACTAGAGCTAATTTGTGTTAAAATGTTGCAAATTAAAGAGTTTCGACCAAGGACCATATATAGATTGATTCATTTTAGCCTAAATAATAATATTATAGGCTTAATATGCTGACTTCTAGAAACTTTATGTATTTGGACAAAAATTAGAATTAATTTAGCAGATTATCTTTCCTTTTCTGGTTTTAAAAAGATTTGATTTTGTATTTCTATTTTTTAGGGTTTTCAATTAGAATATGTAGTTAGTTTCCTACTTTTCCTCCAACAAGTAGATTTGAGTTGCACTATAAATACATGTATTCTACCACCATTTGGAATCAGATTGGAAGTAATAGAATAATTCTGAGTGTTTCTCTAATTATGAGAACATTATCTTTTCTTTACTCTTGTCAACCTATCTTTAGGTTGGTGAATTAAGTTTGCAGAAGCCCCTAATTCGTGCTTCGACCCAAGTGCGTCGTTGTGTGGGTTAGTTCATTGTGTTCGTAGTTAGGCATATTGTCTAAGTAGTATGTCAACATTCTTATAATGTTGGTTAGCTATTTGCTTCCGTTGGGTCTCGAACCATCATCTATCCATCAACCTACACCGTGAAGATTAGGGCACCCCTTGATTTCACATCAATGGGTGAGCTTATACTGTCCGCGGGATTCAAAATAAAAAATTTAAGTATGATGCAAAATAAAATAATATAATATTTTAATTGAATTTTGTCATGCCATATAATTTCTATCATTATACTCCTCCATTCAAGGTAATTATGTACATGTTCTTAGGAACTGATTAACGTAAAGCTACAAAATCATGTGTTTATATCGCATTACCTCAGGGTTCAATTTTCAATTCGAGTTATGTGGACCGTATGGATTTCTCAACAACATTCTATAATCCATGGATTTCAAGGTGAAAACCCTCAATTTTCACTCATTCCCTCAGATAGTATAGTGGCAAATTTCAGGGGCAATTTTGAAAAATCATAACTAAATCTAAAAAATTCAAAAATCAAGCAAACCATAGCTTGTTGGAAAGCTCTAGATGTCAAATTTACAAAAAAATAATTCCTAGCCACAAAAATCTCATTTGGACTACGCTTGACATTAGAAAAGACACAAAGGTCAGGTTGTCCAGAATTCTGATATAGCTTACTAATACAAGTTTTGAAAATTCATAATTAATTCTAAAAAAATACAATTCATACAAACTATACCAATTTGGAAAGCTTTAGATGTTAACTAGAGGGAAAAAATAGTTCTAGACTAATCCAAGAGCATTCAGACCTATGAAATTGATGGAACAATACTGAGGGTCTAGAGGTGTACCTGGAAAGAACATCAACTTCAAAAATTAATATCTCCCTCTCTAAATATCCAAATGAGGTGCTCCTAGTTGGTACTGGGAATGTCTAGTTTCTCTCTATAAAATTTTATGGCATTTTGACATTGTTTGCCCTATGAATGATAGAGATCCATTTCAGACTAAGTAAACAGTAACATCAGTAAATTTTGGTTTTTCAGCTAACTTCAAAAATTTGGCAAAAATTTCATAGACCTCCAAATATTCTCTACTTTAGCTTTCCAAAAATCTCTTAATAAGACCTACATGCATGCCAAATATCAAACCAAGAAGAGCCCATTTGGAGAAAAAGTGACATAGCTTACCCAAATGGTCACTTTTGCTTCTCATAAGGCATCACTTTGGTCCAAATGGCTTCCTTTTGGATTTGGCACCTCTTGGGCAAGTTTAAAAGCATGAATATGACTTACATGAACTACCCAAGTGGTCCTAAAAACCATGCATCTTAAATTGACCATCTAATATCCACTAATACATAATTACATATAAGCCATCCAAGAGCCAAATTTCATAATTCCATAGATTTAGTATCACATAAGGTCTACACAATATTCATACATCATTTTACATTTGTTCATAGTCTTACATCTCAAAAATAACATGTACAAGATCACTTTGACATTTAGATACAAAGGAAGCTACAAATTGTTCAAAGTATGGCATCTTAATTTCCTTGGCTTGGATTTCTTCTTTCTTGAGAGTCACCTAGAGCCATAGAAATAAAGGAAGGAAGGGGAGTAAGATTCATAGAATCTGAATAGCTCATACACCCATTCACATACATATTCATGGCATACATACATCAAAGGTACAAGTATGGATAATAATCCAAACATAAAGCATGCATGGTTACACTTCCATGCCACCATTTCCAATCAAACTCAAGAATATGTTTTAGGGACTTTTGGTTTTGCCTCACTCCATTTCTAGCACTTTTGGATTTGCCTCACCCTTGGCCTAGAGACTTTTAACTTGCCCTCACCCATTCAAGAGACTTTTGGTCTTGTCTCACCTATGCCTTGAGACTTTTAGCATCTCCTTACCTTTATTAAAGGACTTTTGGCATTACCTCACCCTTATGGGCCATCTCCACAACTAAAGCTATTCAAGAAGACACATTGGTACCTATGCAATATCAAGACATCAAGTGGCATGTTCTCAAATCACAAGAGCACACACAAGCACACAATGACATACATATGCACACAAGAGTGTAAGAAAATGAGGTGGAGAGTTACCTTGAATTTTATGCAAGCTTCCCTTTGTATTCTTCCTTCTCTTTTTCAGTTCTACACACACAATGTGGTGGATTGGGATCCTCTTGGCCTAAACACCATAAACAACATACAATAATGCACTTGAAGCAAGCCAAGACATTAATCTTACTCTTAAGAACACACTTAATTTTACAAGTGACATAATGGTTCCATAATTGGCCCCTTGATTCATAATTCAAGTTTTAAGCTCCATTTTCTTCCCATTTCTAGGCTTCTTAACCTCATTCAAGGTCCTTGGGGCCATCACACATTCATTTGCACAAGCTTAGAATCAAGTTGCTTCACAAGGCACCATTATGGCCACCATTGTCCCATCTTCCAATACATGGCTCCTAATTTTTTTCCAATGATTTCCTCCCATCTTCTAACATCATATGAAGTCCTAAACCAAGGCTAAAACAATTTAAAACACTCTCTAATCCTTTCAAGTAGCCTTGGCCAAGACACCCTCCATAAATGGGGTTCTTGGAGTTTCAAATTTTTCCTTGATGGGAGAGCCACTTGGGGAGGTTTCTAGGAGTCTTAGGAGCTTGAGGGAACATTTAAATAGTCTAGGAAGTTCATGTATAAAATCAGATTTTACAACATCCTAAAGGACCCCACATTTTCCTAGCTTAACTTCCATGGATTTTTCTTGCAATTTCTTAGCATATTCCACTTCCCCATGGTCTAAAACCCCAGTTCCTCTCTTGTTTTTGGATAGAACTCCCTCCCCTCTCATGGTTCTAGTTTGGCCAAAAAAGTGCACAAGGAAGAAGCAAAGAGAAGAAACAACAAAACCATGAAATACCTTAAATTCAAACTTAGTTTCAAGACTTTTTCTCCTTGGTTACCAATTCATTCAAATAAACCATGGAAAGAAAGCTAAGAAGGAGAGGAACAAGATTGGAAGAAGGAGAAGCATGAAATTCCTCACCTTTTTCTTGGTTTCTTCCTCCCTTTCTCTCCTCCTCTTGTGCGCCTAAGAGAAAGCTTCCTTTTTCAGTATTTTGGGCAGAGAGGGTCAACCTATATGAGGGGAGGAAGAGTTATGAAGCTTATAGAACATTCAAGAAACTATCTTTTTCCAAAATTCTAATTTTGTCCTTCCGTAATAGCAATTTTGTTTTGGCTTCATTTTAACTCATTTTTTAGAACCATCTTTTTCATCATAAAATTTAGGTTCTCAATTTAATAAAATGCCTTTGGAATCACTTAAATAAGAGCTAAAACCTTCTCGAATGAATCCGTCAAAGTTCGAGTTCACCGTCATTAGTAAACATACACCAGAGGGGCTTTACCGGTCTTGGGGCTTCCCATGTTTTTTAGGGCCTCTAAAAACCCTGGGCAACTCAACGTTTCTATTTAAAAAGCCCTTCTATGTTTTTTTCCAAAAGTTGTACATATTTACGAAATGCCACTACATTTCATCAATTTTTGTCACAATTTTGTTTCACTGTCCTAACTCTATTTTTCTTTCTGTCTGAGCCTAAAATTATTATTTTTAGGAGCCTAGGACACTATCCAAATTTTTTAGGACATTATCTAGCTCATTTCAAAGAACTTGCTTTTATACAACTCATTTTGTCATTTTACATAAATTACCATTCGTTACAAATTTTCTTTGAGAAGTTGCTATCTTAAGGGAAAGAAACCAAGAAATGAGATGGAAAAAATGAGATAAATATGGGGTTATACTTTTTGGTATTAGAGCAAAGGTTCAAGAACTTTGATGTGGGTTGTGGCTTGAGAACATGAGTTTGCCTTTATGTATGAGCTATTTGTAGATGAATTAAGTGTGAAGGTGGTGGGTGTGTTCATATTTGATGCTAAAGTTTGCTAATCATGTTTTAAAAAGATGGTGAACACACAGAGAGGTAGACCTTCCAGAGAGGCTCATGTTGAAGATAGAGCCGAGCCCAGTGATCCAATGGCTAGAGCCCTACAAGCTATAATAGCTCGCCTTAATCAACAATAAGCCATGATTATACAGCTCTAGGAATAGCTTGCTCAGAAAGATAGTGAGGGGCCTACTCTTCCTCCACCACAGCCACCACAGCACTCAGATCATCTCAAGCATTTAGGGGTGACTCACTCAGATCCACAGCCACAAATACAGTAAATGTCTCAGACTCCACTAGCTCAAACACCTCCAGTCCCTGAGTAGCCCTCTACAAGGTAGATTACAGCATAGTTTAGAAAATTCGAGCCTCCCACCTTTGATGGTGAGTTAAGTATAGAGAAAACTGAGGCCTGGATTATGCAGCTTGAGAAAATATTCAAGATGATGGAGTGTATGTCTGAGTAGAAGGCCATGATGGCCATTTTTTAGTTAGAGAAAAAAGTATATTATTGGTGGAGAAGCACTAAGCTTATCATAAACTCAAAGAACCTCCCAATTAATTAGTAGACATTCTTACAGGCATTCCATGAGTAGTATTTCCCCAATTTCATTCGGGATGTGAAGGAGTCAAAATTTGTACTCTTAAGGCATACTGAGGGAATGTCCATAGACCAGTATGTAGTGAAACTTGTTGAGCTCTCCAGATATTCTTCCTATTTACAGAAACATGATGATAAGCGGTATAGAGCAGATAAGTTAAGAAGGGATTGTTGATAAAGATCAAAGACAAGGTGGTCCCACAAAGGATTAAGGACTTCAAATGCCTTAGTTAAGGTTTGTAAAGTCACTGAAGCAAACCTCAGGATGATGCAGATAGTCCCTAGTACTATACCTCCTCTCCCTAAGACTAAGAGACCAAGAGAAGAGACATAGGCCACCAGTAGTAGCAGGAGATGTGGTAAAAGCTAGTGGAATAGAAGGGGTAAGAGAAGAAGAGTTCAGTCCACTAGAGGCAGTTCCATTCCCACAATATACAACCAGTATGGCAGAAATCACGGGAATAAGCTTGTTATGCGGAGCAGAATGTACGTTACAGATGCAGTAGACCAGGACACACAGCTAGGGACTGCACATAGCCTACCCTACAAAGGGAGATGGCTCCTGCACCCAAACCTCAAACTCAGGGTAGATTCTTTGCCTTGACACAGTAGGAGGCCAGCAGATCCCCAAGCCTGATCTAAGGTACTATTAAGATTAATTTTTTGTAATTACTTTATTTGATTTGGGTGCTAGCCACTCTTTCATATCATATGACTGTGCTAGGAGGTTAGGTCTGAGTATGCATACATTACCATATGATTTGCATGTGTTTACCCCTACATAAAATAGAGCCATTACCTCCCATGCCTGTTTAAATTGTGTAGTCCAGTTTAATCAGTGCCATACTACACTTGATTTGATATGTATGCCCCTCATTGATATTAACTTGATTGTTGGTATAAACTATATGTATGCAAATAATGTCACACTTGATTGTTACCACAGATATATTACTTTTCCTGAATGTGGAATTATGCCTAGTATTAAGACTGAGCTAGCTTTTATAACCACCTCCTAGGCTAAACGGTCTCTGGAGCATGGTTGTCAAGGGTTCTTAGTTTTCTTTTCAGTCCAAGCTGAGGTAGAAGAGGGAATAGAGGAGATCCCAATAGTGAGAGAGTTTCCAAAGGTGTTTCCAATGAGATTAGTGGACTACTCCCAAAGAAAGAAGTTGAGTTTACGATAGATATTGTACCTGGGGCAAGTCTAATGTCTAAGGCCCCATATAGAATGGCTCCCACCAAGTTAGCAGAGCTTAAGAAATATATAAAAGAGCTTTTAGAGAAGGGTTTCATTAGACCTAGTGTCTCATCGTAGAGAGCTCTAGTCTTATTCATAAAGAAGAAAGACGAGAGCCTTAGACTATGTATAGATTACAGGGAACTCAATAAGATAACCATTAAGAATAAATACCCTCTCCCCCAAATAGATGACCTCCTAGATCAATTAGTAGAAGTGTCAATGCTCTTTAAGATAGACCTCGGGTCAGGATATCATCAGCTTAGAATTAAGGCTTTAGATATTCTTAAGACAGCATTTAGAACAAGATATGCACATTATGAATTTTTAGTTATGCCTTTCGGGTTAATAAATGCACCTACAATATTTATGGATTACATGAATAGAGTGTTTAGGTCATACCTAGATAAATTTGTAGTGGTCTTCATAGAGAATATTCTCATCTATTCCAAGAGTCGAGAAGAGTATAAGCAGCACCTGAGATTAGCCCTAGAGACCCTAAGAGAGAAATAGTTATATGCTAAACTTAATAAATATGAGTTCTAGCTCACTGAGGTTACTTTCCTAGGTTATGTGATCTCCCAAGTAGGGATCACAGTAGATTCCCATAAGGTAGTAGTAGTATTACAATGGGAGAGACCTAAGATAGTGATAGAGATCAGGAGTTTTCTAGGTTTAGCAGGACATTATAAGAGGTTCATTCAGGGCTTTTCTCATATAGCAATGCCACTGATTAAGCTCAGCAGAAAGAATGTGCTGTTTGTGTGGGATGAAAAATATGAGAAGAGTTTCCAAGAATTGAAATATAAGTTAACCACAACCCCAGTTTTTGTACCTCCTGACCCCAAGGGGACTTTTGTAGTCTATAGTGATACCTCTAAGACAGGGTTAGGATGTGTGCTTATACAGAGAAGCCGAGTGGTAGCTTATGCTTCTAGATAGTTAAAGCCTCACGAAGAGAATTACCCCACACACGATTTAGAGCTAGTAGTAGTGGTGTTTGCTCTAAAAATATGAAGACAGTACTTATATAGAGCACTAATAGAAATTTACAACAACTACAAAAGCCTTAAATATTTATTTGAACAAAAAGAGTTGAACATGAAATAGAGGAGATGGTTAGAATTCTTAAAGGATTATGATCTTACCCTGAAATAGCATCCTGGTAAGGCTAATATAGTTGCTGATGCACTGAGTACAAAATCTATACACATGGCCTATATGATGATTGTAACATCTAGTCCCTCCATAAACGTGAGAAACGCAATGTTCAGTTTCTCCGTAAACGTCAGAAATGGGCCAAATATAAAAGGAAGTCCTCGAAATAGAAGGAATTGGGACCAAATAAAATTATAATAAAATTTTAAATATTAGAAAATAAGGATTTGAGATTTAAGATGTCCAAAAACCATAGCCAGAAGGGATCAAAAAATTTACCGAGGGAAATATGGGTATTTTTGTAATTTTTGGAAAATTTTGAAAACTCACAGGAGGGTTTTTTAAACAAAAAATTTGAGCTTTCTAGGGTTCTCAGAGACCCTGAATACTATGGGAACCCCTAAAACAGTTGAAACCCCTCCGGTGAGTAATTTCGGCCATCGATTGACCGAAACTTTGACCGAATGGTTCGGAATGGTTTTAGATCCTATTTGAGTGATTTCAAAGGTAATTATTATGATTAAGACCCTAAGGAATATGATGGAAAAGACAGATTTCAAAAAGGAGTAGATTTGAGCCAAAATGATAAGAACAAAGAATAGGGACTAAAATGCAAACTAGAAAAGTACATAAAGTGGACTCTTCACCTTCTTAAAGCATGTTTTCCTTTGGCCTCTGATTAACCGACCTTCTTTCTGCCCAAAATAGAGCATGAGACCAAGGGAGAGAGCACTTAAAGAGCTTAAGAGGAGGAAGAAAAGGCTAACAAAAGGTAGAGATTTTCATAGTCTTTCTTCTTGAAACCTTCCTCTCCTCTCTTTGCTTCATCTTTCCATGTTTTTGGTGAATGAAATGGTTCTGTTTTGGCCTTGAACTAGAGGGGAAAAGTTAGAAATCCAAAGAGGAAGCTAAGGCAAGAAGAAACACTCTTGAAAGAAGGTTGAACCCAAGGTAATTTCTTGCTTTTTGTTGCTTCTTCCTTCTTACTCTTCCTTATGTGTATAATGCCTAAAAAATAGAGCCATCTAGGGGAGGAAAGTTCTGACCTAGAACTAATAAGAAACCATGAAATTGGAGTGTTGGAACTTGGAATATGCCAAGAAATTACAAACAAAACCAAGGAACTCCAAGTTAGAAAAGTGTAGAGCCCTTGAACACCTTGCAAAAAATGATTTGATATATGAGTTTCCTTGCATGTGTGAGTATTTTACTGAGCTCCTAAGACCTCTAGGAAGCCTCCCAAGTGTGTCTCCCATCAAGAAAAAATCAAGAAGGCCATGAACTCTTCTTCCCCCCATAGTCTCGGCCTAGGCAAGTTCCTATAGCTAAGGAGAGTTTTAAATTTTTCTAAGGCCATTCTTGAGTCATATGTGATAAGTGAAGATGAGTAAAGGCCTTAGAAAAAATTTAGAACTTAAAGAAAGTGAATTGGTGCCATAGAGCCCATTATGTGACCTAAAGAAACAACATGTGTTTAGGCTCTTCATTTTAATCATGTGATGACTCCAAGAGGCTTAAAAGGAGTCAAGAATCATATTTGAAAAGAAAGAATAGAGTTTAGAATTTAATTGAGGGGTGTTGCTTCATTAGGTGCCTTTATGGACCATAATAAGGTCTATAGGATAACCTAGTATCTAAGCAAGCGATGTGACTTTAGAAATTGTTCCATGAGTAATTCATGCTTCTTTTGGTGTGTCTAGGCCAAGAGAAATGATCTCCACCTTCTTGAGTGTGTGAGGTCAAGGGACAGTAGTCAAGGCTTAAGGAAAAAGTGTGTGAATGCAAGCAAGGTAGCTTTCTCCACCTTCTCTCATGCATGGATGTGTGTTTAGCTTATTTTAGAATGTATGTATGTGTATTTTCAAGCTTTGAAAAGTATGCTAGCATGCCTTTATATGCCATGATACTTGATACCATGTTATGTTTTCAATTGATTATATGATATTTGTATGAGTTTGCTTAAGTGTGGAGAGGCCAAGAACTCTTCCCTTGGGTGAGGATGAGCCAAGAACCCTTGAGTTTGATTGATACAAAGTAAAGAGTCTCCCAAAAGCAAGGTGGGCTCCCAAGAGTATGGTTGAGTCTAAAGCTCTTAAAGAATGGGTAAGGCAAGTCCAAAATCCATGAGGAGAAGTGTGAGGCCAATCTAAGCACTTGGTGAGCTCTTGGATGTTTTGTATGATTGGTTCACATGCCAAGATTATTTTTAAAATATGCATGTCCTACATTTTCACCATGCATGCATTTGTAAAGCTTTCTTGCACATATTATGTATGATTGAGTGGGAGATGAGCTATTGGGATTCTTTGAATCTCACTCCCTCCTCTCCAATGCTCTAACATGCTAGGTGGACCAAGTAGTTATGGTGAAGGGAGCCAACAACCATGAAAGAAGGAGATTGACAAGCCTAGGCCTAGCTTTCATTCTTTTTGAATCCATAATGAGGCTTCACAAAGTATATGATGTTGTAAATGTATCATGACCCTTCAGACATGTATAAATACAGCATTATGTGATGTTTATATGTATGGATATGATGTATGACCTCTAGCATATGTTTTGAGTATCTAATGCCAAAGTATGAGAATTGAAAGTTTGATGGATATGTGTATAAGTGGGGGTTGAATGGCCAAAATAAGATGTATGAGGTTTGGGACCATTTGGGTAGCTTACACAAGTCTTAAATATACTTTTATACTTGCCTAAAAGGTTCCAAGACTAAGGAAAATCCATTTGGCAACGTTGGTACCCTATATGGAGCCAAAATTGACTATTATGGATCCCTATGTCACTTTTTGGCCAAATGAGTTAGCCTTGCTCTGAAATTTGGCATGAAATTAGGTATCATTGAAAGCTTTTTGGGAAGCTAAAGAACATAATTTTTGGAAGTCTAGAGAATATTTGATGAATTTTCAAAGTTGGGATTTTCTATTGTTTCTGGTTTGGGCACTATTTATACTGGCAGTTTTGTGTTTTGTGTCACCGATAGAGATAAATGGTGTCCAATTCTTATAAAATTTTATATTCATAAACTAGAGATTATAAGCTTTTTTTTTCCACCAAGATCACCTCATTTAGAGGTTTGACCAGAGAGTTATGCATTTTTTAAATTGATTGTCAGTACCAGTGGCACCCCAGGAGTTTATTACTGTTCCATAAGTTCCCAATTGATAAAAATATCTGTTTCATTATATAATTATTTTTAATATCAATTTAACATTTTTAGCTTTTCATAATGACCAAATTTGTGCAATTTAGATTTTTATAGAATTAGTTATGAATTTTAGAATTTTGTATCAGTAATTTGAACAGCAGCCCAAGCAGCTAGTGACCTCCATAACTTTTTGGATGTCAAACATCCTATGTGATGAATGTTGTGACCTGGGCATATTTTTAGTATAAATTACACATCCTAAGATTTCCAAAATGACTAACATTTCATGATTTTGAAGTTTCTAGATTTAGTTATGATTTTCCAAAGTTGGGTCAGAAAATGGAGCAAATCTGGGAGAAAATATGCTTGCTTATTTTGAGCTCCATTTAGGTTTCCATGAATTGTAGGCATGTTTTTGTGATATAAATGAGTTATAATGATGGAATTAAATATGAGAATGCATAACATGAGCTCACACAGTCCACATGACACCGATTGCAAATTTTTAAGTATAGCACAACGCAAATAAATCCATTATTTTCATCCCCCTCTTTATATGCTCTTATGGAAATAATGAGGTGAAGCTTATAAATATCGTGAAATGAGCTAGAATTTATGGTGTTACAATGATTAGAAAGCAAGAATTGATTGAGAGGTTCAGGGATATGAATCTCTTATCTCAGGTGCATTTAGGGAACTTATTAATGAGTGAAACCCAAATAAAGAATGACCTGAGAAACCAAATAAGAGAAGCCCAGTCTAAAGATAAGTATATAGGAAAGATTAGATCCCAAACATCTCAAGGTAGCACTCTAGATTTCAATCTATCTAAGGATGGCATAGTGAGGTATAGGGACAAGTGGTATGTGCCTAAGAACGCTAAGATCAAAGAAAGAATACTAGAAAAGGCACACAAGAGTAAATATACAATTCACCCAGGCAACAATAAGATGTATCATGATTTGAAAAAGATGTTCTGGTTGCCTGGGATGAAAGCAGACATAGTAGAATATATCTCTCGATGTCTAATATGTCAGAAAATTAAGATAGAACACCAGAAAACCAGTTGGGTTACTTCAGCCCCTTTATATCCTTGAATAGAAATGGGATAGTGTAGCCATAGATTTTATCATCGGTTTACCTAGGACATCATTAGGGCATGATGCTATACAGGTAATAGTGGATAGATTAACAAAGTCAGCTCACTTCTTAGCAATGAAAGCCATTTATACTCTAAATAAATTAGCCCAGCTGTATATCAGGGAGATAGTAAGGCTACATGATATGCCTAGAAGCATAGTGTCAAATAGAGATCCCAGTTTCACTTCAAACTTCTAGAGATCATTATAGGATGCTCTAGGTTCTAAGTTAAGATTTAACATAGCCTATCACCTTCAGACAGATGATCAGATAGAGAGAACCATCCAAACCCTAGAAGACATGTTGAAGGCATATGTTCTAGAGATGAAAGGGAATTGGGATACATATTTGTCTCTAGCAGAGTTTGCCTATAATAACAGTTACTAGTCTAGCATTCAGATAGCACCGTATGAGGCATTGTATGGGAGAAAGTGTAGGTCCCTAGTTTATTGGGTTGAGCTTGGAGATAGGAGCCTTATAGGCCCAAATTTAGTAGACCAAACCTCTAGATAGATTGAAACCATAAGAAAGAAACTTCTAATAGCACAAAGTAGACAAAAGAGTTACGTAGATAGACGAAGAAAGTTTGAGGTTGGAGATCATGTCTTTGTTAGAGTGTCTCATGACAAGGATAGGTACGTCCATTAAAAGTAAAAAGTTCAGCCCAAAATACATAAGTCTGTTTCAAATTCTTGATAAGGTAGGACCTGTGGCCTACAGACTCATTCTTCCCCCAAATCTGAGCCAAATAAATAACGTATTCCATGTATCCCAACTTAAAAAATACAAGCCCGACCCCTCACATGTCATAGAATATGAAAATGTGTAGTTATAGGATAATCTATCTTATCTAGTATCACCAGATAGGATTGTGGATGTTAGATTCAAGTAGTTATAGAATAAAATGATACCTCTAGTAAAAGTGGTTTGTAAGGGGTTATCTCTCGAAGAAGCTACCTAAGAGCTAAAGAAGGAGATGAGAAAGAAATATGTAAAGCTCTTCCCATGAGGTATGTTATCTAAATTTCAAGAACTCAAAATTTTATTTAACGAAGGGAGAAATGTAATGTTTAGTTTTCATAAAAATGACAGAAATGAATACGTATTAAAAGCAAGTCCTCTGAAACCAAAGAATTAAGGTCCAAAAAATTAGAATAATAATCTACACATCAAATAATAAAAATAAGAGACCAGAGGTACCATAAAACCGAAGCCAAAATGATCAGACAGAATTGAACAAAATAGTTGCAAAACGTAATGGCATTTTCATGATTTCAAGCAATGTTTAGAATACTCACAGGAGGGCTTTTTAAATGAAAGATTTGAGCTCTCTAGGGTTCTTAGAGGGTCTAAAAACCATGGGAAGCCCCAGGATAGTTAAAACCCTCTAGTGTACATTTTCTAATAACAGTTGACCCAAATTTTGACCTTTTTATTTGGAATGGTTTTAGCTATAAATTGAGTGATTCTAAAAGAATTTTATAAGATTGAGAACCTAAAACTTATGATGGAAAAGATGGTTCTAAAAAAGAAGCTAAAATAAATAGGAAACAAAAATGCCAAGAAAACAAGACATAACGAGAATCTTTAAGAAACAATTTTTAATCATTTACTCTTTAAATGATGTGTCCCATTTTGACCATCTTAATTGGCCTTCTTGCTGCCCAAAACAAAGAGTGAGACTAAGAGAGAGAGGCACACAAGAGAAGGAAAGAAGAAGAGAAAAACCAAGGCAAAAAGGGTATGAAAATGATGGAATTTCTTGGTCTTTTCTTTAGTAAACTTGTTCTCCTCCTTCCCCTCTTCCTCTCCATGGTTTTATTGAAGTATTTAGTTCTATTTTGAGCTCTAACCAATGGGGAGAAGTTTGAAATTCAAGAGAAGAGCTAAAGCAAAAGAAAGAGCATCCAAGAAAAGCTAAAATTCAAGGTGAGTTGTTTTCCATACTTGCTTCTCCTTGCTTTTCTTTAGGTATGGTTCAGCCACTATTTCGATAGCCAAGAGGGAATAGTTTTTGAATCAAACAAAGAGTGAAACTTAGGATTTATAGTGTAGGAAACAAGAATATGCAAAGAAAACAAAGAAAGAACTATGAATTTGCAAGATACCTAACCTAGGGATTCAATTGCTCCTTGATTTGTAGGAAGATTTCTAGCTATAATTTAAGGTGTCTAAGACTTTGTATGAGTCCTTAAGATATCAAGAAAGTCTCCCACATGCATTTCTCATCAAAGAAACAAAAAAATTCCATGGACTCCTTAAGGAAGCAATGCCTCAACCTAGAGAAGAAGAACCTAGGGAGTATTTTAAATTTTTCTAAGCCTAGTTTTGCATCATATATGATGGGAGAGTATGAAAGGAAGCCTTGGAAAAAATTTAGAAAGCCTAGGAAGTGAGATGTAGATGTAGATTCTATAATGTGACTTAAAAAAGTAACCTATAGTTAGGCTCTTCAACTTGATTGTGTGATGGCTCTAAGGAGTCTAAATGGAGTCAAGAATTATAGATGGAAGGAAAGAATGGAGCCAATATCATGAATTCTTAGTGTTGCTTTGTTAGGTGCTTTATGGAACCATAATTGAACCATATGAGTGGCAAAGTCCTTCTAGAGTGTGTGTGGCATTAAAGATTGTTTCAAGAGTGTAATTAGATCCCTTTTGATGTGTTTAGGCCAAAGGAATCATTCTCCACCTCTTTGTAGGCGTTTGGCTGAGGAAAAGGAAGAAATTCCAAGGGATAAAGTGTGTTCTTACATTCAAGGTAACTCTCTTTCCTTTCTCTCATGCATCTTTGGGTGTTTTCTTGCCTTTAAATATGTGTATATATGTTTATGCCTTGAAAATATTTCTAACTAATGTTTACATACCATGGTACCATAATGCTTTGTATATGTTCTTGAAAGATATTTTATGAATGTGTTTTGGCTTGCATGAGCTTAATAAGGCCAAAAGTTCCTTAGCAAGGGTGAAGATAAGCCAAAAGTCCCTAAGAGTAAATAAAAGAAAGCCAAAAGTCTTTAGAAGAGTTAGGCTTAGTCAAAAGTCCATTGAAAGTGGGTGAGGCAAGTCCAAAAGTCCTAAGAAAAATGCGTGAGACTAAACCATTGTCTTGGCAAGCCTATATATGAAGAATATGTCTTCTTGAATGTGAGAATTGTTCCATGTATGTGTAAAGATAGCCATGCATGCATTTTTGGACTTGAAATTGCATCTATCATGTATGTTTGAAAGGGTGAAGAGCTATTGGGATTCCTAAAATCTCACTCTTCCCTCTCCATTGTCCTAACATGTTTAGGTGGACTAAGTGAGCAAAGAAATGCAAGTCACCACACTTGAAGCCAAGAAGATTGACAAGAAATTTGCTAAATGCTTGTATTGTAACCATTTTGTTGTCAAATGATATAACCTTATGATGTATATGATATATAACCTCTTGAACATATGTATATACATGGATAGGTGAAGAATGTATGAGAATTGGAAGCATATGTATGACATGGAATGTTTTTGACATTGAAATGCCAAGTTATGTATATAAGTTCTTTATGTATAGTAACAAGTGGGAGAGTGATTTTGAAATGTATGGATATTTAGACCCTTTAGATATGGTTAGAGATTTGTTTTAATGCTTTCCCACATGCCCAAGTGGTCTTGGAAAAGCTAGAAGCCAAAATGGATCATTCTTGACCCTTTGAAAGGCATAAAAATGCCATTTTGCAACCTTATGTCACAAACTGGACAAATGAATAAATTTTCCCATGAAAGTTGGCATCCATAAGGTCTCATCTAGAGCTTTTTAGGAAGCTAAAAACCAAATTATTTGGAGCTCTAGAGAATTAATTATAAATTTTCAAAGTTGCCAAAAAGCTGCTGAACTGGTATGGTTACTGTTTATATTGTCAGTTTCTTTTTCTATTTCATCTAAGGGCCAAATGGTATCCAATACTCATAAAATTTTATAGAAATAAAATAGACATAATAAGTTTTCAATGGCCATAAGATCACCTCATTTGGAGGCCTGAGCAGAAAGTTAGAATTTTTAAAGTTTAGAGATAATACTAGTTATGCAACAATACCTTTGGTACTGTTCCATCGATTTTCCATAGCTAGACATTTCTGTTTTGTCCAAACTTATTTTTAGCCTCAATTTAACATCTGTAGCTTTCTAGAATGGTATAGTGTGCTTGATTTCTATTTTTTTAGATTTAGTTATGATAATCCAAAGTTTGCACTAGAAATCTGGCACAGCAACTTGAGAATGATTTGATGATTGTGTATGTATGCTCCAAACTCTAGTTTTATGGAACATTTGGTGATGGCTTTGAGTTGTATAGATGTATTTTAATTGGAGGATGATATGGGTGAGTTCATACAGTCCATGGGATGCAAAATGAAAAATTTAAGTATAACGTAATGCAAAATAATGCAATATTTTAATTGAATTTTCTTTGAGAAGTTGCTATCCTAAGGGAAGGAAATTAAGAAATGAGATGGAAAAAGCTAGATAAATATGGTGTTTCAAGGCATCACTACATCAAAGCCATCGAGCTCATTAGCTAAAGCCTCTGCTTCCTTCCAAAGGTTGGCTTGGTTTTTGCTACTCCTTTAAATCACTAGAGGATCTATATGCATGTGGTCTTTACAATCATTGGAGGAAGAATCCAAGGAAATGGAGTCATCAAATATGTATATGAAGTTAAAAGACTGCAAAGCTTCTACTCCTACCATTGTTAGGCCTTTAGGGCACAATTTATGTATATTATAAGAGCTGCCAAGTTCCTTTTCATACTATATGATTTTTGTGGTGCCATGCATTTGCTTCCTACAAAAAGAGTGAGGTAATCATCTACACTAGGAAAGCTAAGGTCCACCTTAAAATCCAAAGTTATAAATGCTTCTAATTCTTTCCTTAGGCATCTCAAAGCCCTCATTCACATTCTTTAGATCCCATTTATAGTCTTAATCAATGTGACCAATACAATAATAGTAGGGGATAGGAGGCAAGGCTATGAAACCAAGCTCATACTCTTCTCTCCAAAATTTAGAGAAAAGGCAAAGTTTCTCTCACTAAGAGATTGAGTAGTTAGTTTTAAATAGGTTAATTTATTAAAAAAATGCCCAATAAACCTTATGGATATCAATGAATGGTGTGAATCACTATATATAATTCTGTATACAAATTTAGAAAAATTATAATTAAAAATTTTAAATTAAATATATTTATATTAAAATATCTTAAATTTTAAAATTGTTTTAAAAGATTCAAAGATTAAAATTTTAATTTGTATAAAAAAATTATATTTTAAGATTTTAAGATGAATTTTTTTGTGATTAGACTTTTTAAAATAATTTTAAAATTTTAAAATTTTTTATACAAACATCTTTCAATCTACATCTTCAACTATAATTCTTTTTTTTCTTAATAAATTTGGATTATATGATCCAGGACCCGCGTATCTGCATCAGAGTTGTCAGGTAGATAGGTAGTGCTAAAGAAGTTAGGTCTACACTTAAGACAACATAATACGATAAAAGGTAAAGGCACACTTCGTTGGACACGCGTTATCATGTCGTTGCACCATTCCCAATCTCTTAATGACCAGTACACACCATAAGTACAGCCCCCTCTCTTCCATTGCCTTAACCCCAACCCTCGTTGCCTTTTTCACAAATTATTTCTTTCTTCAATTTATTAAATTAAATTTAAATTTAAATTCTTTAAAAATGAATTAAAATACAATTTATTATCCAACTTAAAAATAGTATATTTACAGAGTAACTCTTAAGTTTTAAGAATAGATTTCAAGAAAATTAAGAGCCTATCCTCACTTAGAAGTGATATATATTTTAATAAAATCTATTTTGAATACATCATAGTGATCATTGATCATTAAAATATATATATTTATATAGAGAGAGACAAAGAAATGTGGATAGGTGAAGAAGGTAATAAGGTCGATAAGTAGATGGATTTTTTTACTTGAATTATGCTTGTAGATATAGATCGGGGATCACATTTTTTATTTATGTTTGCATTCATAAAGTAGATTGCAATCTCATCCTTCAAGCACCAAAATATGTTACTTCAAAAAATAATAATATTTTTATTTCTTTAAATTTAAATTCAATTTTTCAAAAAATATATATTATAAAATTCTAAATATATAAATTAATGAAATTGAATACATTCTCAATAATGTTCCCAAAAAAAAATTATACAGAAATAAAAACTATCATTGATTTCAACTCTTGGACAATCTCAATATAAATTAAAAAAATATTTAAATACATACAATGAATTATATAATTTTAGAATGAATTGATAAATATTTATTAAATATTGTAAGTGTAGGAATTATCGTGGGTTACAATCAATTAATTTTTGTTTTAAATAAAAATAGACTAATTTATGATCAATGTGAGATGCATTTGGACTCACTTATTAAGATTGGTGATCTTATTATTTTGGGTTAGATATCTATGATTGATTAGTGTAGATAAAAGTGCATGTTCATAACTCATAGGCCCATAATGAAGTGATATTAGAGTTTATTTATAACTTGGTTAGGTCGTCTTTGTATTCATGTAAAATTCTAACTCCACAACTTACCCCATTATAAGTTGTAATAGGGAGTGTGAATAATAAAAGAAGCCCCAATCTCTTAAAACTTTTAGGGATTCAGAATCAACAGAGTATTCTAAATCTGTCACGATGTCTTCTACAAGTAATCAATTTAGTATTCTAATTTTATGTAATTGCCTTAAACTTATTCTTACATTTGGTATCAGAGCCATAATTATATGATTTAGAATCTAATAATTAATTGAAGACATGATCATATCAATAAAAGTTTTAATCATTGGCTATTTTCATCCATATAAATTTTGAAAAATAAAATAGGATGATATTCAAAAAATTGGAACCCAAAACCTTGGGGCTTTTGCATATATTGAAATTTTGAACTAATTGTGTTTGAAATTCGAACTACCATGCACTATGGAAGGAGAATTTTGAATTTGAAATTTTAGGTTAAGGTTTTATGGTTCAATGTCAATTCTTACAAAATAGCCCAAATTGATGAATAGTTTTTTTTAATCATTAAGTTCCCCTTAATCGTGTAATTATAATGATATTTCAATTGCATCAAAATTGTTTAATTCCATGGGATTTTCAACTTGAAATCTTTGGTTCGGGTTCTTTAAAATTGAATTTCAATTCTCACAAAATACTTCAAATCGATGAATGATTTTCAAGTATTTTGTTCCTTGTAATTATACGCGAGAAGCCCACACATCAATTACATGAAATTATATATTATCCTTAATTATATGATAGTTACAAATTGTGTTAGATTTGAAGTGACAACAAATTGCGAAGTTTAATTGAATGATGATAATAATAAAAGACATATAATGGTGACAATTGGGAATAAAATAGGGATCAAGTAATTAAGTGATAGTGTGGGGATTAAGTGATGCAATGCTTGGAATCATCAATGAGTTGGATTTGGAATACTAAAATGGTGGGCATTAATCACAAATTCACAATGAAGTACAGTTTGTCTTTCTAGAAGCCTTTAAGTATCCTAGTGATTTCCATATGCACAAGATTATGGCTGCCTATCAAGTGGACCATTTAGTTCTATCATTTAAAGGAAATGAATCCAATTCACCATAAGGGATTTATATAGATCCATTAAGTTAAAGGAAGACAACCTCCAAATGCTTCCCCACTCGCAGCCTTTGAAGAGTGTGCAATGTACAGATTAAATTTTTCAGTGTTGTTTTTTGCATTGTAATCCATATTTTAAATGTAATTTTTTGGAATATATTCCATAATTTTTTGACCACTATAAATATTTTCATACAAATATTAATATATAAAATATATTTTAATATTTATTTAGATGATATTATAAAAGATGATACATTGAAAAATTAATTTATCATATTTTGAAACTTGTGATGATATTCACTCTCCTTATATAATGATGCATATTTTTGTACTTTCAACCTAAAATATATGTCTTAATATATTTGTTTTTTTCAATTGTATATGCGTATAGCCTTTTTTGGGAATGCTATAAAATTTGTTCATAGTCAGTAGAGGTGTTATATTTGATTACATCTCATTAAAGACTGTACCATGATTTTGGACAAAATAAAAATGATTCATGTGCAAGGAATTTTAATTATTATGGATAATTGCCACCAAAGTGGAATTATTCATATTAATTCATGAAATTTCCTTTATAATTTGAGGAAGGCTTCTGATTATCTCATGCTATAACCTGCCCAAAGAGGATTGTTGCATGTTATAATTAGGAGTTAATTTAGGATGCAGTTATTAAGGAATGTACTAGTTTAAAATATTTATCTACCTAAAGGGAATAGATATTTGAACCCAATATATTCTCACTGATTAACTCATCTGAGGTTCTGATATAGGTTGTAACCTTAATTTGTACATTCTGCCCAAAGGGAAATGTGCTATTATGTAGGCCTCATTGTGATAGCTTGTTTTAATTAAAACTATGTAAAAAATTGCCCCTGTTCTTTATTTTTTTAATGCATTCCCATTTTTATAGTTGCTTTTTCCATGAATAACTATTTTGTTTTAATTGAGATTTTAACTGGATCAAATTATAACAAATAAAAGCAAGACTTAGAATTCTCCTTAGGAATTGCTAATCTTGATTTAGCACTACATGAAAGTAAGCTTGAAGTGAATGAAAAGAATACATCTGAACAAAAAGAATTCTTAGCCAAATGAGAGAAATCTAATAGACTTAATTTGATTGCTATTAAGAGGACCATCTCTGAGCATATATTTAGTGGCTTACCTTAAACCACAAATGCTAAAGAGTTTCTTACAGTTTTGGGAGAAAAGTACCCAGTATTTAATAACGCTGAGTCTGGATATCTAATGAAACAGTTGACTGATATGATATATGATAATAATAAAGGAGTAATGGAGTTTATTTTGAAAATGGTTCACATCTAATTTAAACTAAAAGCCCATAGTATTAACCTAAATGAAAACTTCATTGTTTTCACATGCCTTGAATCGTCTGCTTGCTGAGTTCATATAGATCAAAACTGCCTACAATACCTTTGGTGAGAAGTGGACTATTAATGACCTTATTACAAAATGTGTAGCTGAAGAAGAGAAATTAAAGAAAGAAAAAAGTGACTTATCATGTGATCTAACCCTTTTTACTTCCCAAGGTGAACCCCATTCTAACAAGGGTAATTGGAAACATAAGAAAAATCAATTTAATATTCTTCATAAGAATCAAAGTTCAAAAAAACTAGGTAATGGTCAGTATCATAATGTAGGAGGTCCTATCCTATTAAGAAAAATGTATGGTGTTTTTGGTATAAGGGAAAGGGGCTTAAGAAGAATGATTGTATGAAATTCAAGGCTTGGCTAGAGAATAAGCAGAAATATGGAGGAATTCAAGAACCTGAGGAAACCAAATCTAAGAGAAAATAAGCTTAGGATAGGAAATGATTTTAAAGTAGTGTTGGAGTCAATGGAAGATGTCAGTTTCGTTTTGACAACTAGATATGAAACTCTTTTGAAAGACATTTTTTTATGTACCTTCTTCTAGGACAAATTTGATTTCAATTTCTTGTTTAGATAAGTTTGGTTTTTATTTTACTTTTGACTCAAAAAAAATTAATATTAAATTCCTAAATTATTGGTTATAGATATTTAGTGGATGGTATATATAAATTATCTTTAGCTTTTGACAATATTTTTTCATCTTTAAATGCAGAAAATGTGAGTGCCAAAAAGTCTAAAATTAAAGAAAAATATTTTTTATTATGACACAAGTGCTTAGGTCATATCTATAGGAAAATAATTGAAAGGGTTAATTAAAAGTGATATTTTATTTTCCTTAGAGTTAGACAATTTAGGGACTTGTGTGGGCTGTATTGGAGGAAAGTTCACTAAGAGTAAAAAGAAATGTTCGACTAGAAGTTCAAATCTTTTAGAAATTATTCATACAGATAGGTTTTTTTTCACTTTTATTTATAACTTTTCTCGATTTGGCTACCTTTATTTGATTGAAGAAAAATTTGATACTCTTGAAAAATTGAAAATTTTTTAAATTGAGGTAGAAAAATAATTAGAAAAAGTCATTAAAAATTTGACAACAGAGTTTTGTATTGTGGGTTCTGTTGCGCGACTACTAAGAATTTATTGTCATAATAGTGCTGTAGTGTTTTATACTAAAAATAATAAAATTGCTAGTGGTTCTAAATATTTGGAGTTGAAGTATTTGATCGTTAGAGATCTAGTAAAGAACAACAAAATAGTTGTTAAATATATAAACGCAGACTCTATATTAGCTGATTCTTTAACCAAAGAACTTAGGCCTGTTGTGTTTAAAAACACGTTAAGAATATGAGCATTGTAAGTTTTTCTAATATGTTTAGTTAGTAAGAATTTGAAATTTATATTATTTTCTTGTTATGTTGAACATTTTCTTTAGATGTTTTTTATATTTACATAATTAGCATTTCAACCAATTAATAATGCATTGAATTTTTGTTATTATATGCTTTTGTACATATGCATAGAATGTGCCATTTTGAACTCAGTATCATTAAGACCACTATGCCTATGGTTGATGTCATACTAGAGTTGAGGCATGATGGTTTTTTGACAAATTATACAATTTCTTTGGCTTTAAGGCATTTGAGAGAATTTGTGAGGACTAACAAAGAAAATAGTAATTTGACTGTTGAATCACACTAACATACTATTTTCTTGCTGCACTCCACACTAATGACTAGTCGACGGAATCAGTAATATTTGTAACCATGAAAGGTTTAATATCAATAAGAAATATGATAACTATCATGATTCAATGTTACTTATCTTTAGTTGGATGGAGTCATATTAGATATTGTAAAACCATAACTTCTAGCTCTATTACATGCCATTTATAAGCTTCACATCATGATTTCCATGAGGGCACATAAAAAAAGGGGACAGAAATAATCGACTTTTTTCGCATTGCGCTATATCTAAAAAATTCAATTTGGTGTCATGTGGACCGTGTGAGCTTATACTATACTTTCTCATATTTAATTTTATTATTACAACTCATTTTCATTACAAAAACATGCCTACAATTCATGGAAACCGAAATGGAGCTCAAAATAAGCAAGCATATTTTCGGTCAGATTTGCTCCATTTTCTGACCCAACTTTGGAAAATCATAACTAAATCTAGAAAATTAGACATCATACAATATTTGTCACTCTGGAAATATTAGGATGTCTACTTCACACTAAAAATACTTCCAAGTCACACCATTCATCACACAGGACGTTTGACATCCAAAAAGCTACAGACTCTCTGGCTGCCTGGGCTATAATTCAGGTTACTGATGTAAATTTCTAAAATTCGTAACTAATTCTAAAAAATTTGAAATCACACACACTTGGTCATTATGGAAAGATAAAAATGTTAACTTGACACTACAAATAATTCCAGAATGAAACAGATACTTTTAGGCATCTGAAACTGATGAAACATTGATTGAGCTCCTGGGCGCTACTGATACTGACAGTTAACTTTAAACATGCATAACTCTCTGCTCAGACCTCCAAATGAGGTGATCTCAGTGGTCACAGAAAGATTATGTCCTCTAGTTTATGCATATAAAATTTCATAAGCATTGGAAACCATTTGGTCATCAATTGATACAAAATTCAAAACTGCCAGTATGAACAGTACCCATACCAGAATCCATACAAAATCCCAACTTTGAAAATTCACAAAATATTCCCTAGATCTCCGAAAATTATGATCTTTAGCTTCCCAGACAACAAGACCTAATTGCATGCAAAATTTCAAAGCAAGACTAACTCATTTGGCCAAAAAGTGGCATAGGGTTCCATTATGGTCAATTTTGGCTCCATATTGGGTACCAAAATTGCCAAATAGATTTCCTTTGGTCTTGGCACCTTTTGGGCAAGTTCAAAAGCATGTTTAAGACTTGGGGAAGCTGCCCAAATGGTCCCAAACCATTTACATCTCATTTTGGCCTTTTCACCCTCACTTATACACATTACACCAAGCTTTTCTCAAGTGCATACATTAGCATAGGCACTCAATTTATGTTCTAGAATACATACACCATACTCATTCATTTATCTATCACATAATACATTTATCCAAGGAGTCATAGACTATTTACAATAATAATATACATCATGAAGTCTCCTTATGAATCAAAAGACCAAAAATCAAGCATAAGGATGGCAATCTTCTTTCTTCAAGGTGGTTGGCTCCCATTGCCATGTCCACTTGGCCCACCTAGCATATTAAGACATTTAAGAGGAGGGAGTGAGATTCAAGAATCTCAATAGCTCATCTCCCATTCCATCACACATAATATGTGCAAGCAAGTTTCACAAATGCGGCATGGAGAAAGTAGAAATCATAGGCATTTTAAAAGCAACCTTAGCATGTGAATCAATCATACAAGACATTCAAGAGCTCACTAAGTATTTGGATTGGCCTCACACTTCTCCTCATGGATTTTGGACTTGCCTCACCCATTCTTTAAGCACTTCGGACTCAACCATACTCTTGGGAGTCCACTTTGCTTTTGGGAGACTCTTTACTTTGTCTCAACCAAGCTCAAGGGTTCTTGGCTCATCCTTACCCAAGGGAAGAGTTCTTAGCCGTTCCACACTCAAGTAAACTCATACAAACATCATGGATTCATTTAAAAATATAACATGGCACCAAGCATCATGGCATATAAAGGCATGCTAGCATACTTTTCAAAGCTTGAAAATACACATACACACATTCTAAAACAAGCTAAACACACATCCATGCATGAGAGAAGGTGGAGAGAGCTACCTTGTATGCAAGTACACACTTTTTCCTTAGCTTTTAAACCTCCTCTTTTGGCCACACACCAACAATTTGGTGGAGATGGTTTCTCTTGGCCTAAATACAATTTTTGGGAGCCAATTAGGTTCATGAAACATTCTCTAAAGCCATACAACTTGCTTAAGTACTAGATTGCTCTATAATTCCCATTATGGTCCATAAAGGCACCCAATGAAGCAACACCCCTCAAATGATTTCTAGGCCTCATTCTTTCTTTTCAAATATGATTCTTGACTCCTTTTAAGCCTCTTGGAGTCATCACATAATTAAAACAAAGGGCCTAACATTATGTTGCTTCCTTAGGTCACAATATGGAACCTAAAGCACTAACTCATTCTCTAAGCTTCCTAAATTTTTTCCAAGGTTTCCCCTCACATTCATTCATCATGTATGACTCAAAATTGGGCTTGAAACAATTTAAAACTCTCCCTAACTATGCCATCCCTACTTGGCCGAAAGTTAGAACATAAATGGGATTTCATGGCTTCTTGATTTTTCCTTGATGGGGGAACCATTTAGGGAGGTTGTTAAGAGTTGTAGGAGGTCAAGGAAACACTTAAACAACCAAGGGAACTTATAGATTAAATCAGTTTTTACAATCCCCTTAAGTGCTCTACACTTTTCCAACATTTAGGTTCATGACTTTCCATGGGGTTTTGTTCATTTTATGGAGGAAGAGACATATGGGGGACCTCTTAGGGATCTTAGGAGCACCTTTAAAAACCCATTTAAGCCTAAGAACATTTATATAAAATCATATTTGTAAGGGAGCATTTGGATCCCTAATGATTCCATTTTGTTTCCTAATGCTCCTTTCTTGATTCTATTGGTTCATTCTTAATCCTTGCCATCTAAAACCCCTAATCCCTCCATAAATTGGACAGAAAACAGCCCCTAAGAATTGGGCTCATGGTGGTCAAATTCGTGCAAGAGGAAGGGGGAGGGAGAAACTACCAAAAAATGGAAGTTTTACCTTATTTTCTTGCTTCCTTTGGCTTGTTCTTCCACTTGGTTGGCTTACTCCCTCAATTTTCGAAATTCCCCTCTCTGTTCTGCCCCAAAAATAGCACCAAACTCTCCATTAAAACCATAGAAAGAAAGCTTGAGAGGAGAGGAGCAAGGTTCAAGAAGGAAGGATATGGAATGTCTTAAAGTTTCTTATCTTTTTCTTGAATTTCTTCCTCCAAAATCCTCCTCCTCTTGTGCGCCTAAGGAGCTGGAGTTCTCCTCTGAAAATGGGCAGAAGCAAGTCGGTTTAGAGAGGGGGAGGTAGAACGTGGCATATAAAGAAGAAGAAAGAAGCTTCCTTTAACACTTTAATGCCAATTTTGCCCTTTGTTCTTAGCATTTTTGTTTCTCCTTCGTTTTAGCTCCTTTTTGAGAACCTTCTTTTCTATCATAACAAAGAGGTTCCCAATTTAATAAAATGCCTTTGAAATCACTCAAATCAGAGCTAAAACCGTCCCGAACAAATCAATCAAAGTTCGGGTCAACTGACATCGGAAAGAGTACACCGGAGGGGCTTTACTGGTCCCGGGGCTTCTAATGGTTTATGGGGCCTCTGAGAACCCTGGATAACTCAAAATTTCCATTTAAAAAGCCCTCCTAGGTGCTTTTCCAAAATTACACTTATTTACGAAAATGCCACTGGCCTTTCGGCAAATTTTTCGAATCGCTCCGACCCCGGTTTCTGGGCAACTCAAGGCTCAAATCCTCATTTTCTATTATTTAAAATTTTATCCAAATTTTATTTGGCCTTGAATCACTCATCTCAGGGGACTTACTTTGAAAACGTGCCCATTTCCATCGTTTAATGAAAACGGGGCATTACAATTCTCTCCCCCTTTTAAAAATTTCGTGCTCGAAATTTAGAAGTATACTTTCTCTTACTCTTTTATATTCTGGCTAACTGTTCCTTTCTTTCCCTTCTTCCTGGCTCCATATATTTTTCTCTCTGGTTTTGCTTGTTTAAGTTTTCTCTCAACCAGGGAATTTCATTGCTAGCTCTTAATGAGGGCTCTATCATTATAGAGTACATGCTAGTTCCTCTCATAAGGAAAATAAATTTTTGACTCTGGTGGCCTATCCTGGGAGAGCTTACTAATCACATCGGGTTAGTCTTAACCTGTCGTTGGAAACTCGTTCTTTTCAGTGGACTAGCTTACATATCTTGGAAGGTAACTTATTTCGTATCAAATCTCCCGTACCGTCTCCTAATGGCTTCTCATAAGGTCTCATCATCTTTTTCTAATCATTAGAGTCATCAGAGGTTTCTATCTGTCTACTTATTTATTTACATATTCCGTCTACTTTTCATCTCCGCGTTCTTTTTACTAGCTCATCCTATGATTATAATTCACATTTCTTTCTAGCATAGGCTTCACATCTTAGTTACTTACTCGGATTACAACTCCTTTGAGGAGTTTCTGCTTTTAATGATCCTAGTTTCTTATAGGCCGGGACTTTTCTTATTTTCTTTGCTCACTTGCTGTGGCATTTTATAGTCCCTCATTTCAACACTGATAGGCCTAACTTGTATGTCTCATATTAGCACTGAAGAGCTACTACCACTGACTATTGCTGGGCTCTGATGGGATGCTAGCTGTTCTCACAGTTTTGCTCACTGGAGACATACTGTACCACTTACCTCATATAAAAACTGTACTTGAATACATAAGCTATCATACAGGGATCTCTCTATCCCTTGGTCAGGGCTATTATCTACTAGGTAGTGGTTCATCTGGTTCTATCTCTGGAAAGCTTATTTCTTGCTTTCCTCATCCCATATACTATGCTCATCTCTAACGAGAGCTAGTCAGTGGTCTAACTGTCTGAGTAAAGCCTTCATATCTCTGTAGCAACAGTCTACCAGACTCAGGAGGTCTATAGTCTTTGAGACAAAGACTAGCTGAAACTGTACTGGTCTTTGAGACTAACTGCTTTGTAAAAACTATCTCAGGCTGTCATCTCTACCAGAGATCTATCATGCTGTGGCTAGGGCTCTCTATAACTCTATGAGATCTACTGTGACCCCTGGGTCTACTGCGACCTCTCAGAGCCCTGCTAGGGTCTACTGCGACCTCTCAGAGCCCTGCTAGGGTCTACTACAACCTGCTGTGCTATGCTAGGATCTACTGCGATCCATATCTGGGAGACGTGAAAGCCTAAGATTACTGTATCTGACAGTAAAATACATGCTCACTAAGTCCAGTTACCATCACTCATAATAGCTGAGGCTAAACTCAGAAGTACATCATGCTCTTCGTGTGAAGTGGGTTCCGTGTCATCTAGAGAATCATACTAATACTAGGGAGCATTTTAATTTTTGTTCATCGCTCCTCATAGGATCACTTCAGCCCTTTTTTCACTTGGGCTTTCTTTTCTTACTCTATTGACTTACTTACTTACTTACATATACTTATTTTAGCCCTCCTCTCTTATCCTGCAGTTCTCACTATGCCCACGTTCTGCTTTTAAGTGCCTTGGCACCAGGGCATCTCACACACTAAATTTAGTAAACATCTTTGGCAGGAGCGAGACTATACATTAGTCCCTATTCATTTCATTTACATATACTATAAGGGACTCGGGCTATGCATACTGAATCTGAACATTTTCTATTGGGGATTCCTTTCTACATGCTTTCTTTATCATTCTGATATTACTGGAATCCCTTTACCTGTCTTTTCTGACTTATCTCGTTATCTAGCCAACTAAGATACCTTTTGATTATTGGGACACTTTGGTGATTGATGTCATCATTTGCTATGCACTTAAGTCACATTACTATTAGGTTGATCAGGCCTAATATCATGTGACCATTGTTGCAAGCAAACTATAACATCAAACACTAATACACAGGTGCCTCATAATTGAGCTCAAAGCCATTATCGCCTGTATATTGCAAGTTTTCCAATAATCTAAAGTACCATTCTCTTACTTTTCTCTATCTACCCTATTCTCGTAGAGTACTCGGGAAAAGTAGGATTCTTCCTCTACTATATCCTGAGATTTCTCGGTATCGCCCGGCTATTTACACTTTGGGCAATATCATGTTAGAAGGGCATCTACGCCAAGGACAAGTGTGCTTTCTTAAGTACTCAAGCACATTAACTGAATATCTATTCTCAATGTAATATGTCCTCGACTTTAACATTGTCATACCTTCTCTTTCTACCTTTCTTATCCTCTTACTTAGGTAAAAGGATATTCTACTACTAGTTGTTTCTATTGCCAGTTCAGGTTTCTTTACGCTTAAGAGCACCTACATTTTCCCAGGATTCCTTCACTTAATCACTCTCTGTAATATCAAGTGGGTCTACGTTTTACTCATACTCTTGCTCTACTCTTAGCTAGACCATCCATTGGTAAGGAGGATTTTATTTCATAAAATCCTAGGAATGTCATTCTATAGTGCTCTTGGCTTACATTCTTTCTCTAGGCTTACCTTCTTTCTCTACATAAGACGAGGCTCGCCTTCTTAGGCGGTCTCTAGCTTTCTCGAGCTTCCCTGAGGGTATTAAGGCACTAACTGTCTGTCTCAACTTGCGACTATATTTGGATCAGAGCTAGGCTTTCTCTCCATTCAGCCTCTTTAGCTTTACCCCAGGAGCACAATATACTATTTTTAGGGTTCTGCTAACTCAATCCAGAACACATACTCTCAATGTCTGGATTCTACCTCACAAAAGCTGATGCTCTACTAGGTGCTCTAATCACTCATGTGCCTTAACCCTATATTATTCTCCTATTAGGGAGCTCGTCTGACTAATTATCTGACCCCTATCTGTTTATCTTTCTAAGCTTAGCTTACTCATCTAATCATGACTAAAGCGAGGGCATCTTTTCTGTAGCTTGTTTCTTAGCTCTTCCTCGCTTCCCTTTATGACTCAGGGGGGTCTATCTGGGAAAATTTACTAACCACTATTGGGTGGTTTCCCTGACATCAAGATGTCTTATCTTTCCTTTTTCATTCCAGGGAGAATTTTCACTGAGCCTTTCATTCACATATCTCACTTGGAACGATGCTATTGGTCATTTCCTCTAGGCTTTAGCTTCTGCTCAGCCTGGGCTAACCATTTTGTTTGACCTATAGCTTACTCTCTGTCACTGGGCTACTCATATAAAGTACACCTTTCGAGGTCACTCACTATATGCCCCACTACTAGCAGCCTTACCTTATATAAGTTTCAAGGTTATATTAATATTCTGTCTACAGGGTTTAGGATCTTGGCAACAAGATCTCGTATATTGCCATGAGAAATTTCAAAACCCTGGTAACAAGGTTTTTCCTGGCAGTGCCTATGTGGCCCTAAACTCATCATATCACCCATCGTCATATTTATAGGGTTAACATTCTAGGTTGGAGTCAACACCTCATAGGCGAGTCTCAACAACCTTACTATCCTTGTGTCTAACTTTCTCTGACATTGAGTTCTTTCCTAGTCTCACTGCTAGACTCACTAATTTCTTACTGTCATTTGCTGCGGCTAATTAGCCTTGGGTTCACCCTAATTTCCTGTCTAAGTATTGGCCATGACTACCGGTCTCTGATTGACTTACTTTTTTATGGATTGGATTTTCATCTTTAACTACCAACTCGAGCCTTATTACCTCTATCATCAAGCTAGAGGATTCTACCTCTTGCTTCGAATTGTCATCTCAGGGTTGTAAGGCATGTAGCTTGTAACTTAAACCTTTAGCCTGAGGGAACTAACCTTTCAGTTTCTAATACTTATCTAGACATTTGGGTGTTGTGGCTAGGAGGTGACTCTCTTTCTCACATCCCCTCTAAACTGGTCCTATGTAGCTGCAATCTTATCTTATGCCACGCTGCATCGTTACTTCTCTCTGCATTAAGCAGGACATCTCGAAATGGCCTGAGTATGACTACCAGGGAGAATTAGGCCTCACATACTTTCTCTAGCAAGCCTCTTCCTATCAACAAGATCATTCTCATCGTTCATATCTAAGGCTTGCCACTGATCCCGATGAGCTATCATATCTCATCAAGCTCTAACCGTTGGATCCATCAACCCTGCTCAAACTTAACTCTGCTCAAGCTGCTCTAGAGGCCACTCTTTTTCGGTGACCACTACTACTCTAAGACCATCCTATAACTTTCTCATTATGAATAAAGCCACAACCATCCTCACACACCCAACTTGTCTCATACAAGGCTTTAACTATCCATTCAAGCCTTTTACATAGCTCTATTACAACATCCTCAAGCCAAATCCAATCCGGGAGAGCTTGGAACTTTACTCTGACACCAATAAATGTAAAAACATAACTTCTAGCTCAATTACATGCCATTTATAAGCTTCACATCATGATTTCCATGAGGGCACATAAAAAAAGGGGACAGAAATAATCAACTTTTTCCGCATTGCGCTATATCTAAAAAATTCAATTCGGTGTCACGTGGACCGTGTAAGCTTATACTATACTTTATCATATTTAATTTTATTATTACAACTCATTTTCATCACAAAAACATGCCTACAATTCATGGAAACCGAAATGGAGCTCAAAATAAGCAAGCATATTTTTGGCCAGATTTGCTCCATTTTCTGACCCAAATTTGGAAAATCATAACTAAATTTAGAAAATTCAAAATCATACAATCTTTGTCACTCTAGAAATTTTAGGATGTCTACTTCACACTAAAAATACTTCCAAGTCACAGAATTCATCACACAGGACTTTTGACATCCAAAAAGCTACAGACTCTCTAGTTGCCTGGGCTATGATTTAGGTTACTGATGTAAACTTCTGAAATTCGTAACTAATTCTAAAAAAATTGAAATCATACACACTCAGTCATTCTGGAAAGATAAAAATGTTAACTTAACACTACAAAAAATTCTAGAATGAAACAGATACTTTTAGGCATCTGGAACTGATGGAACAGTGATTGAGCTCCTGGGCGCTACTGATACTGACAGTTAACTTTAAACATGCATAACTCTCTGCTCAGACCACCAAATGAGGTGATCTCGGTGGCCACAGAAAGCTTATGACCTCTAGTTTATGAATATAAAATTTCATAAGCATTGGAAAGCATTTAGCTATTGAGTAACACAGAAATCAAAACTGCCAGTATAAACAGTACCCATACTAGAATCCATACAAAATCCCAACTTTGAAAATTCACAAAATATTTCCTAGGTCTCCGCAAATTATGATATTTAGCTTCGTAGAAAGCTCTTAACAAGACCTAATTGCATGCCAAATTTGAGGGCAAGACTAACTCATTTGGCCAAAAAGTAGCATAGGGTCCCATTATGGTCAATTTTGGCTCCATATTGGGTACCAAAATTTCCAAATAGATTTTCTTTGGTCCTAGTACCTTTTGGGAAAGTTTAAAAGCATGTTTAAGACTTGGGGAAGCTGCCCAAATGGTCCCAGACCATTTGTATCTCATTTTGTCCTTTTCACCCTCACTTATACACATTACACCAAGCTTTTCTCAAGTGCATACATTAGCATAGGCACTCAATTTATGTTTTAGAATACATACACCATACTCATTCATTTATCTATCACATAATACATTTGTCCAAGGAGTCATAGACTATTTACAATAATAATATACATCATGAAGTCTCCTTATGAATCAAAAGACCAAAAATCAAGCATAAGGATGGCAATCTTCTTTCTTCAAGGTGGTTGGCTCCCATTGCCATGTCCACTTGGCTCACCTAGCATATTAGGACATTTAAGAGGAGGGAGTGAGATTCAAGAATCTCAATAGCTCATCTCCTATTCCATCACACATAATATGTGCAAGCAAGTTTCACAAATGCATGCATGGAGAAAGTAGAAATCATAGGCATTTTAAAAGTAACCTTAGCATGTGAATCAATCATACAAGACATTCAAGAGCTCACTAAGTATTTGGATTGGCCTCACACTTCTCCTCATGGATTTTGGACTTGCCTCACCCATTCTTTAAGCACTTTGGACTCAACCATACTCTTGGGAGCCCACTTTGCTTTTGGGAGACTCTTTACTTTGTCTTAACCAAGCTCAAGGGTTCTTGGCTCATCCTCACCAAAGGGAAGAGTTCTTAGCCGTTCCACACTCAAGTAAACTTATATAAACATCATGGATTCATTTAAAAACATAACATGGCACCAAGCATCATGGCATATAAAGGCATGCTAGCATACTTTTCAAAGCTTGAAAATACACATACACACATTCTAAAACAAGCTAAACACACATCCATGTATGAGAGAAGGTGGAGAGAGCTACCTTGTATGCAAGTACATACTTTTTCCTTAGCTTTTAAACCTCCTCTTTTGGCCACACACCCACAATTTGGTGGAGATGGTTTCTCTTGGCCTAAATACAATTTTTGGGAGCCAATTAAGTTCATGAAACATTCTCTAAAGCCATACAACTTGCTTAAGTACTAGATTGCTCTATAATTCCCATTATGGTCCATAAAGGAACCTAATGAAGCAACACCCCTCAAATGATTTCTAGGCCTCATTCTTTCTTTTCAAATATGATTCTTGACTCCTTTTAAGCCTCTTGGAGTCATTACATAATTAAAACAAAGGGCCTAACATTATGTTGCTTCCTTAGGTCACAATATGGAACCTAAAGCACCAACTCATTCTCTAAGCTTCCTAAATTTTTCCCAAGGTTTCCCCTCACATTCATTCATCATCTTTGACTCAAAAATGGGCTTGAAACAATTTAAAACTCTCCCTAACTATGCCATCCCTACTTGGCCGAAAGTTAGAGCATAAATGGGATTTCATGGCTTCTTGATTTTTCCTTGATGTGGGAACCATTTAGGGAGGTTGTTAAGAGTTGTAGGAGGTCAAGGAAACACTTAAACAACTAAGGGAACTTATAGATTAAATCAGTTTTTACAATCCCCTTAAGTGCTCTACACTTTTCTAACTTTTAGGTTCATGACTTTCCATAGGGTTTTGTTCATTTTATGGAGGAAGAGACATATAGGGGACCTCTTAGGGATCTTAGGAGCACATTTAAACATTCATTTAAGCCTAAGAACATTTATATAAAATCAGATTTGCAAGGGAGCATTTAGATCCCTAATGATTCCATTTTGTTTTCTAATGCTCCTTTCTTGATTCTATTGGTTTATTCTTAATCCTTGCCATCTAAAACCCCTAATCCCTCCATAAATTGGACAAAAAACAGCCCCTAAGAATTGGGCTCATGGTGGTCAAATTCGTGCAAGAGGAAGGGGGAGGGAGAAACTACCAAAGAATGGAAGTTTTACCTTGTTTTCTTGCTTCCTTTGGCTTGTTCTTCCACTTGGTTGGCTTACTCCCTCAATTTTTGAAATTCCCCTCTCTGTTCTGCCCCAAAAACAGCACCAAACTCTCCATTAAAACCATAGAAAGAAAGCTTGAGAGGAGAGGAGAAAGGTTCAAGAAGGAAGGATATAGAATGTCTTAAAGTTTCTTACCTTTTTCTTGAATTTCTTCCTCCAAAATCCTCCTCCTCTTGTGCGCCTAAGGAGCTGGAGTTCTCCTCTGAAAATGGGCAGAAGCAAGTTAGTTTAGAGAGGGGGAGGCAGAACGTGGCATATAAAGAAGAAGAAAGAAGCTTCCTTTAACACTTTAATGCCAATTTTGCCCTTCGTTCTTAGTATTTTCGTTTCTCCTTTGTTTTAACTCCTTTTTGACAACCGTCTTTTCTATCATAACAAAAAGGTTCCCAATTTAATAAAATGCCTTTGGAATCACTCGAATCGGAGCTAAAACCATCCCGAACGAATCGGTCAAAGTTCGGGTCAACCGACATCGGAAAGAGTACACCGGAGGGGCTTTACTGGTCCCGGGGTTTCTCATGGTTTTTGGGGCCTCTGAGAACCCTGGACAACTTAAAACTTTTATTTAAAAAGTCCTCCTAGGTGTTTTTCCAAAATTACACTTATTTACGAAAATGTCACTGGCCTTTCGACAAATTTTTCGAATCGCTCCGACCCCGGTTTCTGGGCAACTCAAGGCTCAAATCCTCATTTTCTATTATTTAAAATTTTATCCAAATTTTTATTTGGCCTTGAATCACTCATCTCATGGGACTTGCTTTGAAAATGTGCCCATTTCCATCGTTTAATGAAAACGGGACATTACAGATATCGCATCTTTCATCATATGTTTTTAAAATATGGCCACATTATAAAATTAGTCATTAGCCTAAAAGTTGTTTTCAAAAATAGAGAATTGATTTTGCCCAAGTGAGAGAATGTAGGAATTATTGTAGGTTACAATTAATTAATTTTTATTTTAAATAAAAACGGGCTAATTTATGATTCATGTGAGATATATTTGGGCTCACTTATTAAGATTGGTGATCCTATTATTTTGAGTTAGATATCTATAATTGATTATTGTGGATAAAAGTGCAGGCCCATAACTATAGGCTTATAATGGATGGGTATTAGAGTTTATTTATAATTTGAAACACGTGTGCTGTGTGAAAACAAAAAAATGCAGTCTACTTCCATGATTCACGATAATGAAATTGCCCTTCACTTTTTAAATTTTAATGACAAAAACTATACATGAGCGTTACTCCATGAAGCTTCTACGCTCGTCTGTCTTTTGCCTCGGCCATTTTTTACCATGCCTTTTCTTATCTTTTTTGAAAATTAAAAAAAATCACATCACTTATATATTGTCTTACATTTCGACACCTAAAATATTACATCGATATTTTTTTTATTAATACTAATTTTATAATTTTAGGTGCCTGACTGTAAAACTTTGTTTTTGTCCCATTGGTATAAATGACAAAAATAATATTCACTCTTATCTTTTTAACAATTAATTAAACCTAAATTCTAACTACGAAATATTAAGGAAAGAGCATTTTTACCATTTTTAGTCTCGTTTTGACCTTGTATGAACTGTCCAACATTTTTTTATTTGTATTTTAATTTTAGCGTTGCATACAATAATTTTTAAATTATTAACCATATTTTAATTATAGGTATTTTTTTAATTAAAAATATTTCTCAAACATATCAAAAAATATTAAATAAGTAATCAAATATTTAAACTTTATTAAAATTTATTTGTTATATTAAAATTTTAATATATAATATTTTAAAATTATATATTTAATTATTATTTATTCGACCATAATTAGACCAATAAATCATATAACTAATGTCTCCATCAATTTAATTACCGATTTAGTTTTAAAAATATTGATATTCAAAATAATTAATTAATTTCTATTATATAAACCATAACTAGATTAACATTTATTTGGCCTCACGATTATGCTTGGAATCTCACTGCTATCCTTTATGATAATAGCTACCATGTCTTGTTACACAGAGGTGCACGTTGATGTATTCCTTTTTTATATTTTAATTTATCTTTATTTCAATCTCTTCTTTTTTTTTTTAATATCTTCTATTTTTAGTTTTTCAAATCTATTTAACATAAACTATTCTATTTTATAAGAACAAATCTTTAAAAAAAAATTTCAATAACCAATTCAACTAATTTTTAGTTGATTTAGTTTTAATTTGTTTAATAGATTTTTGATTAGTTCAACTTATTTTTAACTAATTCTTTAGCTAACTAATTTTTTAAACTAACTAAATCAGACTAAAGTTTGATTTTTGATCTAACTAATTGAACCAACTGATTTAATCCAAATTTTATTACAATGCTAAATACCATTAATTTTGAAATAAGAAGGAGTTTAACTTAACCCATAGATGTGTTAGCACGGTACCAACCCCATGGGCCACTAAAATCGTCACAGCCTCTGTGCCTTTTTCATTATTTTTTATACTTTTTATACTTTTTAAAACTCATACTTTTTAGAACTAGTAATTTGACAAAAAAATATTCACGTCACCTAAAAATGATTACCCTTAATCATTTTTTAGTTATTTTTTAATGCTGATTTATCGTTAATTTATATTTAATATATATAGCACACTTAATGTCGTCCAATAAAAAATTATTTGCTTAAAATGATGCAAATGAAACCTTAAGGGAAAAATATGGTTTCCCACTATAGAAAATCGTAGTATCTTTTTTAATTAAAACACATCACATATTAAAAACTAGAACATGTTTATTATTTCTTGGAACATTTTCAATGAAAATTAATCATTCTTCAAAGATTTTATTTTTCTGAAAGAAAAAATTGACGAAATGAAATTATGTTGCGCTAACAACATTTCCTTTTCTTTTTCCAAGAATAACTACCAAATCGTATCATCTGAATTCACACTAGCTTTTCTGCCACTACCAACCAAAATGGAATGGCGTTTTCCACCGAAGACAAAAGACAGCAAAGTGGCACGAGGAATGGCTTTAGGGAAGATGACAAAGTTAACAAAGGAATTTTAAGATATTTGTTCTTCAAAGTACATTCTTAGCAAAAGCAAACAATACAAGTTAAACTATTAAACTAATCAGACGTAAAACGATAGCAAAATAGACTGAAATTTTAAGAAGTAAAATCTTAGATAACATCCCTCACTCTTCCTCCTATGAATTTGTGATACAAATCCTAATGAAACTGAATATCTCTTGGACCCTTTCTCTTTTGGAAGATTGTGAATGTGAACAAGTTTATAATGATGACTAGATCTTTCATCAAGCTTATCGTCTACCTAGGAAAATCTTCGGATATCTTTCCATTTTTATCCATTTTCAATGTTTAACACTAAGGATAAGTACGAAGATTTTAGGGTTTAACATGGGGTTGAGTTGTTTTTTGACCAGTGGCGTGACTAAGAACAAATTAAACTTGATCTACCATGGTTGGATTTAGTTTAATTTGTTTTCTAATTAAAGGGGACTTTCCAAGATATATGATGAAAAGATAAAAATTATATATGAAGCCTAATTATAATTGTATAGTCTTCCTTGTAATTACCCATATATGATTAGCATGAATTGTTAACTTGAGAAGTTTAATTGTATTTTTAGTCTGTCTTGTTTACTCAAAAAGTGATTAGTCCTTCTTATTTCAATTAGATTAATGTTGTCCCTCTAGTTTAATTATTAGAACAATTTAGTCATCATTTTAGCTTGTGTGAACTGAAGTAATATTATCTCCCTGTTTAACAAATTAAAGCAATTGAAAATAATAATTAAATAGGGTAATTAATTGTTAAATTTAATTAATTCACAAAAAATATAATGTAAATGTGTCTTCAGCTGTTTAAATAATTAGAAGTAGAAATTAATCTAATTGAAGTTACAAACTAAAAGTTGCCCTAGAATATAATGCATGCATGGAATGGAACATATTATTTACCATTTAATTACCAATATTCTTGAATTTAGCCAAGTTGGTTACGAAGCTACCAATAATAACTTTTGGTGAAAAATAAAAGATTTACCTTAAATTACACGTTAAACTTTCTGAATTTGTACCAATAAGAAAAATCTATTCTCAAATCAGTAGTTGGCATCTCTAACATGTGAATCTCATAGAAGAAAATAATTTAAAGCATGCTAGATAAAAATGAAATCAAATATATAAAATATATAGGTAAGTTTATGATAAACCTTGATAGGTATAAATTTTCACCTTTTTTCCCTCTGATCTTCCTAATTTTACCCTCACCAACACAAAGGATTATTTTAATGTTCTCTTCTATTGATTAAGATTGATATTGTTGACAATTGCATCCATTTAGTTAATTAAAAGTTCTATATAACATATAAATAAGAAGGGATATAGGGATGGATGGAATGGAGAATAGCGCATTCCCTAATTAACGTAGCATTTTTCTGGCCACCATATAAACCCAAATTAAGTGCTAATCAGTAAAATCACAAGAAGCAAATATTCATTATTGATTATTTAAGACGCAGATATCATTGTCTTGTCTCGTTCGATGTCTTCGATCACAATCAAATCAGGTTAAATCAGGCATTGTTGAATGCAGGTGAGTAGGGATATATTTGTTTTCTTTCACCGTATAGGTAGTGTGAATATAATAATCTAATCTAAGAGACAAAACAAGACAACCAATGAACGATAGAAGAACTGAGCACTTTTTACCCAAGCATGATACAATATAATTCTCCTGCATTGGAGCCGCATGATATTTTTGTCTAGGAGAGAATTACGTGAAAAAGAAAAAAAAGGATATTGAATGGGTTCCAATAAAACTTTTTCTATTGGAATGGTAACCAGAACCCACCTTATATTTTTTTTCTTTTCAATAGATTTCTTTAGAAGACACATAATAATAATTTTTTTAGTAAATTAATAATTTAATTCTTAAAAAATATTTTTCTCAAAATAATCTTCTAAAAATAAAACTTTTAAATTTAGTTATTGAAATATTACTCTACTTTTACTTTAGTTATTAAAAATAAATTCTTTCAATTTAGTATCCCGATCATTTTTCTTCCAATCATAACAGTCCTCTCAACTTAGGAAGCATATTTGACTCTCTTTTCAAAACTATATTAATTGAGAGAAAAACTTAAGAGGCTTAAATTAAAATATTTTATCTTTAGACCACAATATTAAAATAAAAATGAATTTTGAATGATTAAATTATTAATCTACTCTCAATTTTTTTTTTACAAGGGGAGATAAACTTACTAGAACTCTTCACATTTAGACTACATACCTACTGATGCATTGCACTTTGTTTTGTATTGCGGCCAACTGGGGTATTCTTCAATCTTTAATTGGGGCAAATGATGTGTACCCCAGGGACTTCGCTTCCTCATCAATTAGGGTATTTTCCGAATCTTCAAAGAGGGTTACTACCGAAAGCTTGCTTTTCTGAATCAGATGACAAATTTTACATCAAAAGTGACAGAAAATGAAGAAAAAGGAACACAAAAAGACCTAATACTACCTACCATAAACATGCATAGTGACACTAGAATTAACCCGTGGGCGATTATTTCAACTATAATAAGCATATATAATGAGGAAACAATCACTCTTGTAAGTCGTGGTCATATTCAGCTTAGTAGTATTTGAGTTGTTATTGTCAGAGATATAACTAATTTGAAAAATTAATTTATGAATGTGTAAGTGTGAAGGTATATGTTAAAGTTTAAATATTAAATAAATTTAAAGGCTTTAAAATCTAGATAAATTATAATTTATACCATATGTTAAATTAGCAATTTGAAGAAAAAATTTAGAGTACTTAGTGTAGTTTAATAAATATTAAATAATATTTATATTTAAAGCTCAAGTGTATGCATTGACTTGAAACATATCCAATGGTCCTTATTTCTGATCTAGTTTATTAAATTTAAATTCTATTTAAATTTTAAACAAACTTAATTTAAAAAAAAAAAAGAGCACAACCATTCATTTAAAATTTCAGATGGATATAGTTTTTAAAAATGCTTAACTCTTCATGAAAGGTTGTGGTCATTGCAGATTTTGGCAGATTAGAAAAACAAAGAACAAGTAACATATTTCTCCTCCTCCTAAATCCCTACTCTGAAATTTCAGTTTTATTTGAGAGGTTTTAGAAGTTGTTTGTTAATCTTGACGTGTTTGAAATAAATCTTAGAGGTGATTTGCCACGTACTGAACAACAAATATAATGGGGCAAATATCATTTCAAGAAAGATGTGATTTGTACACGTTTCTGAGCACAAATTTTTGCATATTTTTCTGTGACATGTATTCACCAAGAATTCATGTAATCTTTTTTGTTCTGAATGTTCTACATGTTTGTTGCGACCAACGCATTTTCTTTTTGTGTAGTAATTTTTTTCCTCCTGTCTTCACAATTTGAATGTATTTGCGGTTAACAAACAAAGGGAGTAGGGTTCCTTTCTCAATGTCGGCCTAAAGCCCTTATTTTTAAATGGGATAATTAAGGACCTTGGCTGAAGGACACTAACGCACACGTGTGTGTGGAACCATGCCCACCAAATATTCATTTAGCTAACACTAAAATATTGCACAGAGTAGGGCCAAATATTCTGTATAAGCAAGGATATTGGGAATGATCTTCTCTCACAAAACGTGATTTTTTCTTTCCACTTTGACAAACTAAAGCATGTCTTAACCATCGTGGGTAGAATCAGTTGAACTTGGACCCTTTGAGCATTGGAACTGACTCTTCTCCAACCACAAAATCAACGTTTTCATTTCTTGCCTTAGATTACATCAATAAAGAAGATAGTTTAGGTTTGCATAATAAAAGTGAGATTCATTTTAAAAAATAAATTTAAAAGTTTACATAATTTTTTTTGTGAAATTTAATTTATCTTGAAAATAGTTTACTAATTTATTTTTAATATTAATTCTATGTACCCACCACGGACGTAATAACAGTTTCCTATTATTATACCCAAAGGCAAATATGTGTTTTCCCACCATATCCCTCTGCGTGCCTCATGTTTTTCCTAGTAAAGGTGCTGCCACTTCATCCATGCATATTCTCATAGACACTCTTTTCGCTATATTAATAATTTATAGTGTTTGTATTTTAAAGAAAACAAAAAAAATATAATGACATATATTAATAGATATGACCATTTATATTTAAGAATTTAAAACTTCCATTCTATGAAGTATTTGTTGGGAATCATGGGAGGCACACAGTGGAAACGTTTAAAATTTTGATCCCGATTCCCACTAAGGATCTATCAAAATCGCTTAAACCGAATAGGTTCAGAGAATTACTTTTTTTTTCTGTCGATTGAGTTTGTTGTTTTACTTTTCGTCTAGATTATAGGAATTGACCGCAGATCGGCTCCCTCTACTGGTATCCACACGAACGGGGTTTAGCAACACAAACGGTGTGCTAGCAGCCTGTCCGTACAATTTTTCCGTACAGTTCCGTACGGTGTCCGTACGGTGTCCCTCTCTCTAAGGTTTTTGGAGGCAGCTCTAACAATTCTTTTCTGATATGGAAACCCCCTATTTATAGACTAGGGTTTCAGATATATTTAATTAATCAACATTAATTAAATATGTCATTAAATATATCTATTAGTTTAAATTCAAATCTATCATATAGTTTAAATTTAAACTAACAATATCTAGAGCTTAATTTAAATTATCTGATTAGTTTAAATTTAAATCTATCTGATAGAATTAAATTTAAATTATCTGATTAGTTTAAATTTAAATCTATCTAATAGAATCAAATTTAAACTAATTCATATATATATACATATATATAATATCAAATATAATATATATATATTTTGAATTTAATTATTTATATATATATATATATAAATAATTCCTCCATCTTAGATATTCATTGAATCTAGACACATTTCTGATTTAATGAATGTGGACATTTTAGCTCGAGTTAGTCCGTTCTTGTGTGTGACCCTGTAGGCCCATATGATGTTGGCAGTAGGCCAACTGTATTGTTTGACCCACAAGTCACAAGCGACCTCTAGCAAGATATTGTGACTACCTAAATTATACGGGATCGGTGATCCGATGCAACCTATCTTACAACTCTATCATATCCCTTTTGTCACACGATATCTAAATCGAGTATAAGGCATGGAAATATCATCCTCAACTTGCTCGATCATAACTTTCTCGATCTCCGAGTAGACTGATTATAAGATGGAACCCTTTCCATCTGAGCATGGCCATGCAATTCTTAGTCACACTCATCGAGGGGCCCAGAGATATCTCTCTATTAATCAGAGGGATAAATTCTATCTTGACCACTCATCTTCCTCTGCATGGATTCTACTATACCCGATCATAGTCTTTATAATCACCTAGTTAAAGGTGACATTAGACTATGCCAAATATAATGTCATTCATGTAGGAATCTATGGTAATCTCAGGTCTAAGGGATTAATGATACGGTTATATATGAGATAAACTTATGACCTAATCCATATAACTTATCTCATGACGGGTCTATCCAGCATCCTATTTTCTAACACACGCCTATGATTTTTGATTCATATCATCATATATGATTAACACTTAATCAATCAAAATCATACTAGTCTTAATTCATCGTTGTTCCCACAATGATGATTGACTAGAGATATTTTGGATAATAAAAAAAAATGATTTATCCATGGATATTATTATATATAAACATGCAAATAATATAATAATGTAATAAAAGAAAACTCTTATTTCATAATAAAAACAATGTTCGTAATAATTGATTGGCCAGGGCACAATCTCTAATAGTATTTTTTTTATTTTTTGATAAAATTTATTATATATATATAACAATGTTATAATAGGTTCTATGCCACAAGAAATTAATAAATCCTCAAAGGTAACGTACATATAATAAAATTTGAACTTAGTCTTGGAAAATTCTCTTAATTATATTGATAGGTAGCGACATTTGCCACAATCGTTATACAAATCATTAAAAAAGTTTCATAGTAAATTAACAATTTAATTCTTAAATTATTTTCCTTTTAATTTAGTCCTCCAAAAATGAAAAATTTTCATTTAGTCATCAAAAGATTCGCCCCCTAAAAATGGTTTCATCATTAGGCAAAATCAGTTACTTAAACATTGCCATTAATGTGGCATATATAAATCCTAGTCTATATAGCCATTAATTTATAATTTGAACTTGTTCCAGTTTATTTTTCCCCAAAATAGTATTGTTTAGATGAATTTTGTAAAGCCAAATAAGCTAGCACCAAAAAGAAGTTTACTTTACAAAAAAAATTGATGCAAGATCCTCTAGGAATCTTGTCCTAGGAACCTTCAACAAGATAACACTTTTGTAACACCATAGATTCTAGTCCATCTCATACATTTACATGGAATAATATCATGAACTATGTAGGATTTCCATGGGAAAAGCAAGAAAAGTGGGATTATTTTCGCATTGCGCTATGCCTCAAAATTCATTTCGGTGTCGCATGGACCATATGAGTTCATATTATGCATCATCATATTTAATTGCATCATTACAACTCATTTAGACCCCAAAACATGCCTCCAACCCATGGAAACCAAAATGGAGCATGTAAATTTGGAGATCCATTTTCGGCCAGAATTGGCCTCTTTCCTGGGCAAACTTTGGAAAATCATAACTAAATCTCGAAAACTCAAACTCATGCAATCTTGGTCATTCTGGAAAGCTTAGGATGTTTACTTCACACGAAAAATACGTCCAAGTCACAGCATTCATCACACAGGACGTTTGACATCCAAAAAGATACAAACTCGCTGGCTGCCTGGGCTGTGATTCAGGTTACTGATGTAAACTTCTGAAATTCATAACTAATTCCACAAAAATAGAAATCACACAAATTCAGTCATTCTGGAAAGCTACAAATGTTAACTTGACACTAAAAATAATTCCAGAATGAAACAGATACGTTTAGATATCTGGAACTGATGGAACAGTGATTTAGCTCTGGAGATGCCACTGTTACTGACAGCAAACTTCAAAAATTCATAACTCTCTGCTCAGACCTCCAAATGAGGTGATCTCAGTGGCCACAGAAAGCTTATAACCTCTAGTTTGTGTGTATAAAAGTTTATAAGCATTGGACACCATTTGGCCATCGAGTGACACGAAAATCAAATCTGCCAGTATGAACAGTGCACATACCAGAAACCATGAAAAATTCCAACTTTGAAAATTCATCAAATATTCTCTAGGTCTCCGAAAATTATGATCTTTATCTTCCCAGAAAACTCTTAATGAGACCTAATTGTATGCCAAATTTCAGGGCAAGACTAACTCATTTGGCCAAAAAGTGGCATAGGGTTCCATTTTGGTCAATTTTGGCTCCATATTGGGTACCAAAATTGCCAAATGGATTTCCTTTGGTCTTGGCACCTTTTGGGCAAGTTTAAAAGCATGTTTAAGATTTGGGGAAGCTGTCCAAATGGTCCCAAACCATTTGCATCTCATTTTGGCCTTTTCACCCTCACTTATACACATTTCCATCAAACTTTACATTCTCATATCATGGCATTTCATACTCAAAACATGTGCTATTAGTCATACACCATACTCATTCATTTATCTATCACATAATATCATTTTTACATTTGTTCAAGGGGTCATAGACTATTTACAATAACAATATACATCATGAAGTCTCCTTATGACTCAAAAGACCAAAAATCAAGCATAAGGATGGCAATCTTCTTTCTTCAAGGTGGTTGGCTCCCATTGCCATGTCCACTTAGCCCACCTAGCATATTAGGACATTTAAGAGGAGGGAGTGAGATTCAAGAATCTCAATAGCTTATCTCCCATTCCATCACACATAATATGTGCAAGCAAGTTTCACAATTGCATGCATGGAGAAAGTAGAAATCATAGGCATTTTAAAAGCAAACTTGGCATGTGAATCAATCATACAAGACATTCAAGAGCTCACTAAGTGTTTGGATTGGCCTCACACTTCTCCTCGTGGATTTTGGACTTGCCTCACCCATTCTTTGAGCACTTTGGACTCAACCATATTCTTGGGAGCCCACTTTGCTTTTGGGAGACTCTTTACTTTGTCTCAACCAAGCTCAAGGGTTCTTGGCTCCTCCTCACCCAAGGGAAGAGTTCTTGGCCTCTCCACACTCAAGCAAACTCATACAAACATCATGGATTCATTTAAAACATAACATGGCATCAAGGATCATGACATGTAAAGGCATGCTAGCATGCTTTTCAAAGTTGGAAAATACACATACAAGCATTCTAAAACAAGTTAAACACACATCCATGCATGAGAGAAGGTGGAGGAGCTACCTTGTATACAAACACACACTTTTTCTTTAGCTTTCAAGCCTCCTCTTTTAGCCACACACCCACAATTTGGTGGAGATGGTTTCTCTTGGCCTAAATACAATTTTTGGGAGCCAATTAGGTTCATGAAACATTCTCTAAAGCCATACAACTTGCTTAAGTACTAGATTGCTCTATAATCCCCATTATGGTCCATAAAGGCACCTAATGAAGCAACACCCCTCAAATGATCTCTAGGCCTCATTCTTTTTTTTCAAACATGATTCTTGACTCCTTTTAAGCCTCTTGGAGTCATCACATAATTAAAACAAAGGGCCTAACATTATGTTGCTTCCTTAGGTCACAATATGGAACCTAAAGCACCAACTCATTCTTTAAGCTTCCTAAATTTTTCCCAAGGTTTCCCCTCACATTCATTCATCATCTTTGACTCAAAAATGGGCTTGAAACAATTTAAAACTCTCCCTAACTATGCCATCCCTACTTGGCCGAAACTTAGACAATAATTGGGATTTCATGGCTTCTTGATTTTTCCTTGATGGGGGAACCATTTAGGGAGGTTGTTAAGAGTTGTACAAGGTCAAGGAAACACTTAAACAACTAAGGGAACTTATAGATTAAATCAGTTCTTACAATCCCCTTAAGTGCTCTACACTTTTTCAACTTTTAGGTTCATGACTTTCTATGGGGTTTTGTCCATTTTCATGGAGGAAGAGGCATATGGGGGACCTCTTAGGGATCTCAGGAGCACATTTAAACATTCATTTAAGCCTAAGAACATTTATATAAACTCAGATTTGCAAGGGAGCATTTGGATCCCTAATGATTCCATTTTGTTTCCTAATGCTCCTTTCTTGATTCTATTGGTTCATTCTTAATCCTTGCCATCTAAAACCCCTAATCCCTCCATAAATTGGACAGAAAACAGCCCCTAAGAATTGGGCTCATGGTGGTCATATTCGTGCAAGAGGAAAGGGGAGGGAGAAACTACCAAAGAATGGAAGTTTTACCTTGTTTTCTTGCTTCCTTTGGCTTTTTCTTCCACTTGGTTGGCTTACTCCCTCAATTTTCGAAATTCCCCTCTCTGTTCTGCCCCAAAAACAGCACCAAACTCTCCATTAAAACCATAGAAAGAAAGCTTGAGAGGAGAGGAGCAAGGTTCAAGAAGGAAGGATATGGAATTTCTTAAAGTTTCTTACCTTTTTCTTGAATTTCTTCCTCCAAAATCCTCCTCCTCTTGTGCGCCTAAGGAGCTGGAGTTCTCCTCTGAAAATGGGCAGAAGCAAGTCGGTTTAGAGAGGAGAGAAAGAACGTGGCATATAAAGAAGCTTCCTTGAACACTTTAATGCCAATTTTGCCCTTCGTTCTTAGCATTTTCGTTTCTCCTTCGTTTTAGCTCCTTTTTGAGAACCGTCTTTTCCATCATAACAAGGAGGTTCCCAATTTAATAAAATGCCTTTGGAATCACTCAAATCGGAGCTAAAACCGTCCCGAACGAATCGGTCAAAGTTTGGGTCAATCGACATCGGAAAGAGTACACCGGAGGGGCTTTACTGGTCCCGGGGCTTCCCATGGTTTTTGAGGCCTCTGAGAACCCTGGGCAACTCAAAATTTCCATTTAAAAAGCCCTCCTAGGTGTTTTTCCAAAATTATACTTATTTACGAAAATGCCACTGGCCTTTCGGCAAATTTTTCGAATCGCTCCGACCCCGGTTTCTGGGCAACTCAAGGCTCAAATCCTCGTTTTCTATTATTTAAAATTTTATCTAAATTTTATTTGGCCTTGAATCACTCATCTCAGGGGTCTTGCTTTGAAAATGTGCCAATTTCCATCGTTTAATGAAAACGGGACATTACAACTTTTCTTGGGACCAGATAGAAAACAAGAATGTTGGTCAAAGGAAAGAATCTAAGAAAACTTATCTCTTAGAACCCTAGCCTCAAGAGGCTATAAAGGAAGACCAATCCTTTGATAAGTCACGTGAACTCTCAGAGAATATAAGGAAGCAAAAGCCTTACAAAGAATTGAATAATACTCAAATTCATTCATGATCTTCCAAAATAGAATATAATAGCACTACAAAAAAATCTACATTTAACGTCGGTTCTTTAACGTCAATCACAACAACCGACATAGGTAGTGCAGCTGGAACCTTTTTAACGTCTGTTCCCTACAACTGACATTAGTATTTGTTAAAATTTTTTAACTAAATAAAATAATTACTTTACCAAATCTTCATCTCGCGCTTTGCCGCTCATTGGTAGCCCTAAATCCCTAGATCCCAAGTTGCTTCCCCCACTCTTCCAACAAAACTCTAAATCTCTCGTTGTGAAAATCGAAGTTCCAGCTTTCCTTTTACTTGAACTCAACCCATTCATCTCACTTTATTACATGTTTCTCCTGACATGTTGGGTGATTATCATTCTCGTTCTGAACCAGTTGAAGAGGTTTGGTGAAGGGATTGTTATGAATAACAAATTTCAAACTATAGTAAGGAGCCCCAGAATCCCATCACGTTTGTTCCTCCTGTGACCCTTTTCTCGAACCCTCTACCAAGCGCAACCCTGGCCGCATTTTCATTCGAAGGGGACTGAAGAAATGTCTGCACCTACTCTTAATAGTCATTCTTCAGAGTTCCATTGAACGGGTCAATCCTCCCTTGCTGTTTGTTTTAGCAACTTATTCGTTGGTCTCATCACCAAGAGCTCCCTGGCAACAATAGAGGAACTAATCCACCTGCTGTGGCGGGGCAACTTTTTTGTTTCATAATAAGACCTGTACAATTATCCCTACTTACCTCAGACAGAAGAAGAAATAACTTCAATGGGTAGTGGCTGACCAAGCACAACAGAGTCTGTGTTTGTGTAGCAGCAGTTTTTTCTTGGGATATATGGGTACATATATATGCTAGCAAAGGCAGTGATTGCTGCAGCTAGTCATACAGCAGAGTTCTTTGGTAGGTTCCAATAAGATGATCCTGTCTCGATATCAGAGCTTGAGTGAGCAATTTTTCTTTCTCCTAGCATTCATTGCTTGCATATTATCACCAACATTTTCTCCCTTTTTTCAGTATCGATAGCAACTGTAAAGTAGAGTTCATTAGTTTTCTAAAGACTTCCCTACCCTTAAAAAAAATTTAAAATCCTTATGATTTTCTGGTTTTTATTAAATCAAGCAATGTATTCATCTTACGGGTAAGCCCATCTTGTCTTCGCGTGGCGGCTTCCCCTTAGCTTTTGAATGAATTTCACTCAGTTATTCATAGTCACTAGCCATTGATAATAGTTTCATGATTTTTGTTGCTAACAATTACCATAATTACTTCTTAGCCTTTTTTTTAATCCTATTAAATACATGTCTTTTAAAATAATTTAACAGTAAAAACTTTTTTTTTTTTCTTAAAAAGACTTGTTAAACAGAACAATATTAATAAAAACACTTCAAATGATTTTGTCTAAAACAAATTGCTTCTTTCTCATACCACTTTTTATGAAACTTTATATATAAAAATATAAATTTAAAATAAGCAAAAATCCTCACAACAATCCCAAACTAAATTTATTAACTCCAGAAATATAATTAGAGCTAAGCAAAACATGCATCTAAAGTGAAATTCTCAATCCACTTAAGCATAAGCATGTGAGAATAACTTTCCCAAAACATATAATTGTTGAGAGATTTTAAGGTAATTTCGATAAACAAATTCAAGAAATAAGTAGATCAAACTTAATAATAAAAAATATGTAAACATGTTATAAGTATCTTCTATTGAAAATAGTAACTGTTTATATATATATATATATATATATATATATATATATATATATATATATTAAGATTTATTTGGTTTAACTATTTGATAAATAAGAATTTAAGAGTTAAACCTGATAAAAAATATGTAGCCCTTTTATGTTAAATCAAGCAAAAATGGATCATCTATTGTGCAACAAGTGAAAATTTCTGGCCTTCCATTCTTTTATTTTATTTTATTTTATTTTTTGTGTGCAATCTTAGCCATTTATTTATTGTTAATTCTAAAGGAAGTAAAAAGTCCAATGAAAATAGTTTTATAATTTTTCTTAGACTTCAGGTTATATTTTCATTATTTTAATTTAAAATATCATTTTCTTATTTGTCTAGTAAAAAATTGAAGGATTATATAAAAATCTGTCTTCACTATGTGTTTTGTTTTCTTCAGAATAAAAAAAAAATAACACAAATAAAATAGACTGTTGGAATTAAAAAAAAAAAAGAAAAGAAATGTAAGGCCAAGATTACCACGCAGCAGAGAATATGGGGTCTAAGATCTAGCAATCTTTGGTGAAAATTTTGCTCCCTCCCAACTCCATTTCATATTTGTTGATAATATTGATGATCGTGTCGTGCAATCTCAAATAAAACTAGGTAGCAAAATAAGTTTGTAGATAATGGTGCAACCTAGGTCATCTTTCCAAGGAGTTTATGCCTTAAATTGTTTATGGAAGAGTGTTCTAAATATTACTAATTAAGACTTATTTTGGGGGGTTTGATGTGCTAGATTTTAATTAAACTAAAGTTAATTGACAAGAATTAGAAATCTAAAACTGAGTTCAAGTGATAAGTCAAGTAAATGTGGTAACTAGCTTTCAATTGGATTCCCTAGAGTTCAATTATCCTTGCTCCTTTTTGTTTATTAATTTCGGATTAAGTTCTTGCTCTTTAGTGCATTCCTCATAAGGTTCTTGAATAACCATCCAAGATTCAATTCATCAATTGTTCAAAGAATTTTGCAACCACAAGAAACCTTAAACAACTAATTAATTGAATTAAAAATAAGAATACACTACACTAATTTTGATTGATTTATGAAAGCTACTGCACAATTCACTCAAGATGCTAATTCACCAATTAGATTAATTAATCCCTCAAGCAATTAATTGCACAAAAATTCCAGCCAACTAATCCAATAACCATTGTATCAATTAGCCTAAATCAAGAGGAAATTAGAGTTCAATTGCACAGCACTAATTCTGGAACTTTCACAAACAGATGATGATCATAAATAATTCCAAAATTCAAATCAAGTTCAATCCAAGAATTAATTCAATCCAGTAATTCCAGCAATTAAATTCCTAAACCAAAAAGCTAAACCTAGTCAAATTAATAAAGGAAATAATGCTAAAATCAAAAGATTGAGCAAGAGAGTTTTATCCAAATTCAATAGGAGATGTAGAGCTCAAATCTTCATCTAGGAGAATTCAATCTTCAGCTAGCCACCACAAGGAATTTAAGCTGCCATGGAGGGATCAAATGAAGGAGAATCAATCAAAGAAGCAGCCATCGGGAAAGAAAAATTCTTCTTCTTCAGCGCTGGAACTTCTCTTTTTTTTTGTTTCTGCTGTCTCGCGTTCTCCCTTCTCTTAGTGTTCTCCTCTAGGTTTTATTTTCACCTTCCCTCCTTGTTCATGTCTCCTTCCTTCTGTTTCTGCACGCTGAAATCCCGCAACTAATCCTCATCTTCATCTTAATTCCCACTTCAGCCCAAAGTAGCGTCTGGATGTGTATTTCTCCTTCCCTTTCACGTGCTTCAGCTTTAATCATTCACGTGCTCTCTTATTTGCCAATTTCCCGTAGCTAATTGCATGTGAAATAAGGTGTGGGTCCCATTCAATATAATAATCCATATGCAAACTGTAGCTTCTGCATGTATCTTTATGTAGCTTTCTTCTTCGTGGATTTTGTATTTCGAGTCTGATTCTTCTCTTCATTTGCTGCTGTCCAGACGTGATCTCCAGCTCCCTCTTCTTCATGCGTTTATCTGGTTCTGCCCCGTCGTTCTGCTCGTTTTCTTCATGCGTTTATATTTCTTCTCCAACTCGTGGCAAGCTCCTTCATCCCAAGCCTCCAGCTCCAGCGTCTTTTCCTCTGTTTCTGCTGTTGAACTTGCATGACAGCTGCTGTTTGCTTGCTCGAAAGCTTCTTCACGTGGCTGTTCTAAAGTTCCAGCCAGTTACTTCTTGTTTCAACTGGCACAACTTCTTCGTTCTGCTCAAGGAAGTTCTCCACATGGTTGCTGCCTTTATATTCCACTCGAGAAGCTTCATGGTTCTTTATTCTTTCTTTTTTTTTTTTCGTTAAACTTCATGCAGCTGCTGTACTCTTTATCTTGCCCGATGTGTGTGTTTCTACTCGCTGCTTCATCTCGTGGAGCTCCTCTTGTTCATGTTGCTGTCCAGCCTTGCAAAGCAGCCCGAGAGTGCTTCCACGTTAACTTCTGCATGAGTGTGTGAGCTGTTCGTCCTCTTAAGCTTCTCCTTCCATGTTTCCTTTCCCCTGCTTTGTGTATTCTGTAGCAGGACCCATGGTTTCTCCTCATGCAGAACCCAACTCGAACCTTTCTTTCCTTCTCTTTCAACGTAAACCCAAGCTCAAGCTTCTCACGTGACTTTGCTTCTTTCTTCCTTGCTTCTTCTTTATGTGGCTACAACCCTTTTGGTTTGTGGTTTTCCTTCAAAGCTCAAGTTATCCAACAAAAATCTGCATAAAAGAATGAAAGAGATGGAATAGAAAATTCACAAAATTTATTTAAAATGATTTATGCATTAAAATTCAAGAATTTTGCAATTTTAATTCCTAGAGTGCAAAAGTGGCTAATGAATTCAAATTGAATCTAATTAAACCTTTAAGACCATATTCCATCATCAAAATGCCAAAGTTAAGAAGATTAAAGTGCATAAAAATCATGCTTATCAAATTCCCCCACACTTAAACCTTTGCACTCCTGGGCAAAGCTTAAAATCCAAGATAAAAGACTAAATGGAAACACCCGGCTAGAAGAATGGCAAGTGGAAAAGGAGAATGGAAAAGAAAGTGTAAAAATCACAAGTTAGAGACTAATCATAACTTTTCAACACTTCAACAATCCAAGCTAATTTCATTTGTATCAAGAATTAAGCTCCATGGCAATTTCATTTGAAAAGAATGAATTGAAATGCATAGCTTCTCACATGGTTTAGTATTTACTCTCAACTTCTCAAGTGTTTTATGGGCAATGTATATCACTCAAATTTCACTATCAAGATTCACTACCATAAGCTTGTCTAGCTTCTAAGTCTCCACCATCCATGCCAAATGCAATGCACAAATCAAAGGACTTTATTAAGGGTTGTAATGGGGCTAAGGGAGATGAAATGAATGGATACAAAAAGAAGGGGAAAAACTAAACAAATGGATACCTTAGAACCTCAAGAGCACTCAATGACAATATAGGATAAGGAAGAGTGTGCTTTCAAGGCCTTATTTTAATTAGTAATAGGTAATTACAAACTCAATTTGAAATACTTCTTTCTTTTGATTTCCTGTTGCTTTTCTTCTCTCTCTTTTTTTTTTTTGGTAAATAACATAAAACTAACTAAAAACCTAGAAACTATAAAGATCAACTAACCAAAATAAAACAAAACTAAAAATTTATTTGTATCCCCCCCATACTTAAACATTGCATTGTCCTCAATGCCAGCACACAATGTAATAAACAGATAAAGACAACACAATATAAAAGGGGAAAGGGAAAGAGTACAACTGGGATTCAGGGTGGGTTATGAAGTTAGAGCTCCTCCTTGTTATCTCGTGGAACTCCTTCATAAAAGTGTTTGAGCCGATGTCCATTAACTTTGAATTTAGCTCCCGTTTGCTCATCCAAAAGCTCAACTGTGCCAAAAGGGAAAACATTAGAAACTATATAAGGACCTTCCCATTTAGAACGAAGTTTACCTGGCATAAGCTTCAGACGGGATTTATAAAGTAAGACTTTTTGGCCGACAACAAACTCTTTCCTTGCAATCATCTTGTCATGAAATGCTTTTGTCTTCTCTTTATAGATTCTTGCATTGTCATAGGCTTCCAATATGATCTCTTCAAGCTCTTGGAGTTGGAATTTTCTGTGAGATTCTGCTTCATTCAAATCCAAATTACATTTCTTCACGGCCCAGTAAGCTTTGTGCTCCACTTCCACCGGTAAGTGACATGCTTTTCCAAATACCAGCCGATAGGGTGACATGCCAATAGGAGTCTTGTAGGCAGTCCTGTAAGCCCAAAGTGCATCATCTAGCCTTTTACTCCAATCTTTCCTATTCGGCTGCACTGTTTTCTCCAAAATTTGCTTCACCTCCCGATTAGAAATTTCTACTTGGCCATTTGTCTGAGGGTGGTATGGAGTAGCTACTTTATGCACAACACCATACTTGCTAAGCAAGCTATGCATATTCCGGTTACAAAAGTGAGTGCCCTGGTCACTGATAATGGCTCTGGGAATGCCAAACCTACAGAAAATGTGAGAGCGAACGAATTCTACAACCACAGAAGAATCATCAGTCCTGGTGGGTTTGGCTTCCACCCACTTCGAAACATAATCAACACCAAGTAAAATGTATGAAAAGCCAAAAGAAGTGGGAAAAGGTCCCATAAAATCAATGCCCCACACATCAAAGACTTCACAAAATAAGATAGGGTGTTGTGGCATTTCATTTCTCCTAGATATGCTACCTGTTTGTTGACACCGAACACATCTTTTACAAAAATTAAAGGCATCACGAAACAGGGTAGGCCAATACAATCCACTATCTAGAACCTTCCTAGCTGTGCGTTTTGAGCTAAAGTGACCTCCACATGCTAGTGCGTGACAAAAATTTAAAACAGAATCAAATTCTATATCAGGCACACAACGTCTAATCACTTGGTCACTACATAATCTCCACAAATATGGATCATCCCAAATATAATACCTAGCTTCACTCCTAAACTTATTCAACTGATGTTTAGTCAAATCAACAGGTAGTTCAGAAGCAGCTAGATAATTCACTAAGTCTGCATACCATGGATACAAACTATGCACAGCACATAAATGCTCATCAGGGAAATCATCATCAATAGGTAAGGAATTTACTTTTGAAGCTTCAATTCTGCTCAAGTGGTCTGCCACCAAGTTTTCAGCTCCACTTTTATCCCGGATGTCAATGTCAAATTCTTGAAGTAGAAGCATCCATCTGATCAATCTTGGCTTTGCATCGGGCTTCTTCAGCAAGTACTTCAAGGCTGCATGATCAGTAAAAACAATAACTTTAGTATCAAGTAAATATGATCTAAATTTATCTAAAGCAAAAACAATAGCAAGAAGCTCTTTTTCTGTGGTTGTATAATTTGCTTGGGCCCCATCCAAAGTCTTGGATGCATAAGCAATCACATGGGACCTCTTATTCATTCTCTGGCTCAAGACTGCACCTACAGCAAAATTAGATGCATCACATAAAAGCTCAAATGGGAGGGTCCAATCAGGGGGTTGAATAATGGGTGAGGAAGTCAAGCATTTCTTAAGTTCATTAAAAGCTGTTTTACATGCATCATCAAATTGGAAATCAACATCTTTTTGTAACAACTTAGACAATGGCAAAGCAATTTTACTAAAGTTCTGAATGAATCTTCTATAAAAACCTGCATGACCTAGAAAAGATCGGACTTCCCGAACACATGTTGGGTATGGTAGAGAGGTTATAACATCTATCTTAGCTTTATCTACCTCTATGCCCTATTCAGATATAATATAACCCAATACAATACCTTTCCGAACCATAAAATGACACTTTTCAAAATTAAGTACAAGGTTCTTCTCTATGCATCTAGCTAGGACTCTATCCAGACTACATAAGCAATCATCAAAAGAGTTCCCATATACAGTGAAATTATCCATAAAAATTTCTATACAATGTTCAAGGAAATCACTAAAAATGGAAACCATGCACCGCTGGAAGGTCCCAGGGGCATTGCAAAGACCAAAGGGCATTCATCTGTAGGCATATATTCCAAATGGGCATGTGAATGTCGTCTTCTCTTGATCCTCCGGGGCTATGCATATCTGAAAATACCCTGAAAATCCATCCAAAAAACAATAGTGAGATTTACCAGCTAAACGCTCAAGCATCTGATCAATAAATGGAAGGGGGTAATGATCTTTTCTAGTGACTAAATTAAGCCTCCTATAGTCAATGCAAACCCTCCAACTATTCTGTACACGGGTGGGATCACTGTGATCCCTGATTTCTTTGGAACTACCTGCACAGGACTAACCCACTGACTGTCAGAAATAGGATATATTATACCAGCAGATAAAAGTTTAGAAACTTCCTTTTTAACTACATCCAGAATAAGTGGGTTCAGTCGCCTTTGAGGTTGCCTTACTGGTTTTGCCCCATCTTCCAACAAAATTCTATGCATGCATGTATCAGGGCTAATGCTAGGTATGTCAGCTAAGGTCCACCCTATTGCTTGTTTTCTCCTCCTTAAGACCTCTAGAAGCTTCTCTTCTTCCTCTGGAATAATGTCACTAGCCACAATTACTGGAAGCTTCTCATCTTCCCCCAAGTAGGTGTACTTGAGATTATCTGGCAGTGGTTTGAGCTCCAAGGTGGGAGCTTGCTCAACCGAAGGTATGAGTTGTTTGATTTCAATCTCTTCCATGCCAAATACCTATTCAGACATCTCACAGACAGAAGAAACAACTTTCCCATCTTTAGGAATATCAGCAGAAGGAGTATCAACAAGAGAACTAACAGCAATATAAACATCAGTATCACTATCAGATGAACTAGTTACACAGCATCTATTACCATTATCAATAGGCAATGCAAGAGTGGAAATAGATGAACTAGCACAATCAGCATATCCAGAAGTGATATCAATATGCAACATATTCTGAGAATCAGTAAATCCAGCAACATTAGAACATTCAGGGAAAGCATCAGCATGCACATCATCTTTAGAACAAGAAGATTGACTTAAACTAGTATAATCCTCCAAATCAGACAAAGGCTGACCAACAGTGAAATCAGCATAAAAGGAGGAGGTCCCAGATCCATGATAATCAGTACATGAAGGGAACTCACTACTCTCAATGAAAGCACTAATCTGGGAGCAATTATCACATATAGTACTTCCAACACATGTACAGTCAAGAGAATCATCCAAGTCAGCAATATCACAGGAATCAGTCAATAAATTATCCCAAAAATCAGTGCTAGCATTATCAACTAACATATCAATCAGGCTGATATTAAAAACAGAGTTATCATCACAAGGATATTTCATGGCATCAAATATATTAAATTGTATCACATTGCCAGCAAACTCCATTTGAAGAGTACCCTCATGCACATTTATAATTGTTTTAGTAGTTTTCAGGAAAGGTCTACCTAAAATGAGTGGGGCATGTCCACTAGATCTATATCTATCATCTTCCATATTAAGGACATAAAAATCAGCTGGAAAAATTAAATCCTTTACCTTAACCAGAACATCCTCCAACACTCCTGAAGGATAAGCAATACTCCTATTTGCCAGCTGCACAACCACTCCGGTAGGTTTCAGCTCTCCCACCTGCAAAGATGAATAAACAGATTTAGGCATAACATTTATAGCAGCACCAAGATCAATTAAAGCATCAGAAAACTCAAAATTTCCAATGGTGCATGGAATTGTAAAAGTGCCCTGATCTTGACACTTAGTGGGCATTGTTGGTTGTATGAGTGCTAAAACGTTTTTGCCAAAATTGACTTTTTCATTCCCTCTCAGACGCCTCTTGTTAGTGCATATTTCCTTGAGAAACTTAGCATATTTAGGAATGGTCTTGATTGCCTCCAACAGGGGTATATTGACTTCAACCTTTTTAAAAGTCTCAAGAATCTCTTTTTCTGCATCTGCTTCAGTTTGCTTCTTTCCCAAGGTAGGTCTATGTGGGAAAGGCAAAATTTTCTTTGTCTCCTCTTCATTATTAGGCTCATTTGGTGCGGCGTGCATTTTTTATGACACCGACTTATCCATGGTGGTGGTATCTGCGGATCCCTGAACTTCTTTTCCACTCCTAAGAGTGATGGCACTAACATTGCTATTATTCCTCGGATTAACAACTGTCTGTGAGGGTAATTGGCTTGAACCTTGGCTTTTTATTTCATTGAGAGAATTAGCTAATTGGCTAACCATATTTTCCAAATGCTTGTTCTGATTTTTCATGTTAGCCAATTCTTGTTTGTTTCTAGCCTCATTTTGATCCATCTTTTCCAAGAGTTGCTTCATCATAAACTCCATGTTGTTATCTTTTATGGGTTCCTCTTGAATAGGAACTGATTGCTTAAGAGGTTGGGAATACTGTGCACTCGGTCCTGTAACATTGTATCTATTTTGCTGTTGTCCTCCCCCATATCTCAGGTTAGGGTGATCCCTCCATCCTGGATTGTATGTGTTAGAATAGGGATCATATTTTTGTTGCCCTTGTTGCATCGGCCTAACTGGAAACATCCCAGCACAAGCCTCTACCCTGTCTTCTAACATAGGGCACTGATCAGTATTATATGTGGCCAAAGAGCATATATCACACAGGGGTCCTACCAGAGTAGTAGAGGAAGATGTCTGTCCAGATGCATAACACTGTGGATAAGAATATGTCTGAGCAGGGTAGGACTGTGGTGCACAAGTCTGAGAAGGGATGGAGGATGACTGCTGTCGATCTAAAGCAAGCTTTTGGAGCACAGTAGACATTACTTCAAGTTTGCTCTCTATTCTCTGACCATAATCTGGAGTACACAATTCATTGACTCCTCTTGCTGTTTGCATTGATCTGGACCCAAATTGCTGAGCATTCTGAGCCATCTTATCAATCAGCTCCCAAGCTCCTGTAGGTGTCAGATCACTTAAGGCTCCACCAGAGGCAGCATCAATCATATTTCTATCCATGATCAACAGCCCCTCATAGAAGTACTGGATAAGCGACTGATCAGAGATTTGATGGTGAGGACAACTAGCCAACAATCTTTTGAATCTTTCCCAATACTCATATAAAGTCTCTCCACTATTCTGTCTGATCCCACATATCTCCTTCCTTATTGATGCAGTGCGAGATGCAGGAAAGAATTTCTCCAAAAATAACCTCTTCAGTTGGTCCCAAGAAGCAATGGCACCGGGAGGTAGATAGTACAACCAATCCTTAGCTAAACCATCCAAGGAAAAAGGGAATGCTCTGAGCTTGATTTGTTCCTCGGAGACACCTTGTGGCTTCATTGTAGAGCATACAACATGGAATTCTTTTAGATGTTTGTGAGGGTCATCTCCTGCAAGTCCCTGAAACTTAGGAAGTAAGTGAATCAATCCAGATTTAAGCTCAAAATTTGCATCTAACTCTGGATATTGTATGCAAAGATTTTGATAATGCACATTAGGAGCCGTCAATTCTCTAATAGTTCTAGCATGCATGTTATTATTCAAATTTGCATTCACATTCAAGTTAGCCTGAACATGCATATTCCTGTTAGCATTTATTTGATCTTGTTCAGCCATATTATCACTAGCAAATTGAAGTGCACAATCAATTCCTTGCACAGAATCAAAAGCAGATGAATTAGAGCTATTAATTCCTACACTATCTTTGTTTTTCCTAATCTTTACTTGTCTTCTAAGGGTTTTTTCAATTTCTGGATCCAAATCAATTAATTTTTCACTAGAACTTCTTGTCATACACCAATTAGACAAGCAAAAACTAAGAAGGAACACAAAAATTAACAAAGAAAAATTAAAACAAAAATTCCAGAAAAATTAGAAAAATCCTAGAAAATTCGAAAAAATACTAAAAAATTCGAAAAAAGTGCTCTAAACGTTGGAATTTGGCCAAAAAATGGTGCACCTAATAGCTATGCTATTTATTTTTGCTCAAAACACCCAAAAACTTTGAAATACAGAATTTGAGAATTTTCTGGGCACTTTAAACGAAAACTCCAGCAAGCAAGCAAATTAATACGCAACACCGAAATTACCAAATTCCAAGCTCGAAACCGATCAAAAATTTAGCTAAAATAGAATCAAAACAGAGATAAAACAAAACAAAAACACCTAGAAAACTTTCTCAAACAATTAAGAAACTAAACTCCCCGGCAACGGCGCCAAATTTGATGATCGTGTCGTGCAATCTCAAATAAAACTAGGTAGCAAAATAAGTTTGTAGATAATGGTGCAACCTAGGTCATCTTTCCAAGGAGTTTATGCTTTAAATTGTTTATGGAAGAGTGTTCTAAATATTACTAATTAAGACTTATTTTGGGGGGTTTGATGTGCTAGATTTTAATTAAACTAAAGTTAATTGACAAGAATTAGAAATCTAAAACTGAGTTCAAGTGATAAGTCAAGTAAATGTGGTAACTAGCTTTCAATTGGATTCCCTAGAGTTCAATTATCCTTGCTCCTTTTTGTTTATTAATTTCGGATTAAGTTCTTGCTCTTTAGTGCATTCCTCATAAGGTTCTTGAATAACCATCCAAGATTCAATTCATCAATTGTTCAAAGAATTTTGCAACCACAAGAAACCTTAAACAACTAATTAATTGAATTAAAAATAAGAATACACTACACTAATTTTGATTGATTTATGAAAGCTACTGCACAATTCACTCAAGATGCTAATTCACCAATTAGATTAATTAATCCCTCAAGCAATTAATTGCACAAAAATTCTAGCCAACTAATCCAATAACCATTGTATCAATTAGCCTAAATCAAGAGAAAATTAGAGTTCAATTGCATAGCACTAATTCTAGAATTTTCACAAACAGATGATGATCATAAATAATTCCAAAATTCAAATCAAGTTCAATCCAAGAATTAATTCAATCCAGTAATTCCAGCAATTAAATTCCTAAACCAAAAAGCTAAACCTAGTCAAATTAATAAAGGAAATAATGCTAAAATCAAAAGATTGAGCAAGAGAGTTTTATCCAAATTCAATAGGAGATGTAGAGCTCAAATCTTCATCTAGGAGAATTCAATCTTCAGCTAGCCACCACAAGGAATTTAAGCTGCCATGGAGGGATTAAATGAAGGAGAATCAATCAAAGAAGCAGCCATCGGGAAAGAAAAATTCTTCTTCTTCAGCGCTGGAACTTCTCTTTTTTTTTGTTTCTGCCGTCTCGCGTTCTCCCCTCTCTTAGTGTTCTCCTCTAGGTTTTATTTTCACCTTCCCTCCTTGTTCACGTCTCCTTCCTTCTGTTTCTGCACGCTGAAATCCCGCAACTAATCCTCATCTTCATCTTAATTCCCACTTCAGCCCAAAGTAGCGTCTGGATGTGTATTTCTCCTTCCCTTTCACGTGCTTCAGCTTTAATCATTCACGTGCTCTCTTATTTGCCAATTTCCCGTAGCTAATTGCATGTGAAATAAGGTGTGGGTCCCATTCAATATAATAATCCATATGCAAACTGTAGCTTCTGCATGTATCTTTACGTAGCTTTCTTCTTCGTGGATTTTGTATTTCGAGTCTGATTCTTCTCTTCATTTGCTGCTGTCCAGACGTGATCTCTAGCTCCCTCTTCTTCATGCGTTTATCTGGTTCTGCCCCGTCGTTCTGCTCGTTTTCTTCATGCGTTTATATTTCTTCTCCAACTCGTGGCAAGCTCCTTCATCCCAAGCCTCCAGCTCCAGCGTCTTTTCCTCTGTTTCTGCTGTTGAACTTGCATGACAGCTGCTGTTTGCTTGCTCGAAAGCTTCTTCACGTGGCTGTTCTCGAGTTCCAGCCAGTTACTTCTTGTTTCAACTGGCACAACTTCTTCGTTCTGCTCAAGGAAGTTCTCCACATGGTTGCTGCCTTTATATTCCACTCGAGAAGCTTCATGGTTCTTTATTCTTTCTTTTTTTTTTTTTTTTCGTTAAACTTCATGCAGCTGCTGTACTCTTTATCTTGCCCGATGTGTGTGTTTCTACTCGCTGCTTCATCTCGTGGAGCTCCTCTTGTTCATGTTGCTGTCCAGCCTTGCAAAGCAGCCCGAGAGTGCTTCCACGTTAACTTCTGCATGAGTGTGTGAGCTGTTCGTCCTCTTAAGCTTCTCCTTCCATGTTTCCTTTCCCCTGCTTTGTGTATTCTGTAGCAGGACCCATGGTTTCTCCTCATGCAGAACCCAACTCGAACCTTTCTTTCCTTCTCTTTCAACGTAAACCCAAGCTCAAGCTTCTCACGTGACTTTGCTTCTTTCTTCCTTGCTTCTTCTTTATGTGGCTACAACCCTTTTGGTTTGTGGTTTTCCTTCAAAGCTCAAGTTATCCAACAAAAATCTGCATAAAAGAATGAAAGAGATGGAATAGAAAATTCACAAAATTCATTTAAAATGATTTATGCATTAAAATTTAAGAATTTTGCAATTTTAATTCCTAGAGTGCAAAAGTGGCTAATGAATTCAAATTGAATCTAATTAAACCTTTAAGACCATATTCCATCATCAAAATGCCAAAGTTAAGAAGATTAAAGTGCATAAAAATCATGCTTATCAAATATCGAAACCCTTGCTGAATCTACTATTTTCCATTCCCCTCATTCTTTCACTTCCTTATATTGCATATAGATAAACCTTGCCTTGGAGCTTGTACAGACTCCTTCACTTATGAGGATACCACTATCTTTTGTTGATGTAAGCCTATTTAATCTTTTTTTACAGTTATAAATAATTTTATACCCAAATAATACACACACACACACACACACATTTATTTGAGAGAGAGAATATATATATATATATGTTTGATTATAAAGAAGCCATGTGCATTTTTTACCATTCACTTGTTGTTAGCGATGCATACATGTGTGAGAAGAGAGTATCAGCTTAATTTTCTTTCAAGACATGCATGTACCAAATGGCTAACTTTGGCAAATATACACACACACACACACACACACACACACATATGGAAATTCATGAGAATAACTATGCGTGCGAGTTTCATTTCAAATTTCCATTGATCAAGTTGCAAAGATTAAAACAAGATTAGAAGAATGACGAACTAATAGCTACTAACTTTTGCTCAAAATAAATTTCTTGTTCTGCACCATCTTAAAAGCAATATTTTCCTACATTAACCTTGTATGTCTAGTATTCTACTTAATTACAAAATGGCCCAAATAATCAAACTCCAATAATTGATATTAAAGCTTCACTGCTTTCTCTATCTTATCGTCACACTACTTTTGCAGATTTGTAGCTCTACAAAGTGTCTAGGGTTGAAAATTGAGACATATAGTAGTAATCATGATGGTGATAATGAAACTTTACTGGCCCCAACAATGGGGCAGCATGTGCGAACACAAAACTGGTAGACCATGAGTGGAACCCACCATTAATTAAACAATTTTAACTAACAATATATATAGATATATATCTAATATATGGGCATGTTATTGTTAATCCTAAGAAGCCCCATTTCTTTTTAGTCCTATTAATTGCCATCAATTAATTAGCTACACGAACTTGAGAAAAAGTATGTTGGCCACAAAAGTTGGCCACAAAGCTTGACTTTGTTGGCATAAGCATGTCACATTTCTTCGAGTGCAGTGCACTATATTACTCTCCCAAGCCCTGGCTGGTAGTGGACCCTACAGGTGTTCTTGAAATAAGGGCTCTTTTTGATTTTGTATAGTGAATCTTTAGGTTTAGTAGCAGATGCACTTATTGTTAATCTTTAGGTTTCCTAGTTTTTTTTTTCTTTTTTCTCTATGGAAACAAATGAACAAAACTATTTAGTGATGGCCATGGTGATGACCACAAAATATAATTATTTGACCATTCAGATTAGTTTGGTGATTTTTCCTTCTTGTTTTTGACTTGAAATAGTTCCCATAAAGATTCAGCAAAGTAGACTATTTGGTTAGCCCCCTGCATAATTAGACGTACTCTTGTCTATACCTGGGACTGACATTATGTGTTGTTCCTATGAGACACAAGACAAGTGGTGATTATCTAAAAAGTGCATCCCACACTTTGCTTACAGTTCATGGATACCCTTCCAAAACTCCCATTTTACTGTGACTAGGATTTTTATTTGTAATAGCAGTCACAGGACTATGCCTTCACTTTCGTTCCCTATATTTTATATATATTAATATGCTTGATCATATTCAATGGCATATTCTTTGACATTACAATTTGTGTAGTCAAGAGCTCTATAGCATTCTGAATATTTTTCTTGTATGTCAATAAGTATTTACTAGATGAACCATATATTTGCAGGAGAAGACAACTTTGGTCTTGGTAGGATCATGTCTGAGGACCTTTGAGTAATGTCCCATCAATATTTTTGGTAATTGCTACTCAGGTATAAATCTTTTAAATATTTTATGACAATGGTTATTCAAGTTATTAGGTATGCCCACTCTTGTTGACGTTTTCTGTGGGACCTATACAATGGTACAAAGACTCACTGATATTTAAATATATAAACATTACTATTGTAATGGTTTTTTCTAATTTGATTTGTATGTCTTTTTGTTTTATTTTTTTCACTTATTTTCTTCCCTTTTTTTTTTTTGTTTTGCATTAGGCCTAAACTTCTAATTGTAAATAAATCTAAAAAGAAGTTAATAGACAACCTTAAATTCAATAGAGGCTCTTGTCTTTAGCACATAAAGAAAGGAATAGATTAGAAGAAGAAAATACACTTAATAAAGTATTGGTACACATGAGATTATAAAATTCTGATTTGACTCAGTCCAAGTCCAATGTTACTTTTTGGAGACTGTCAATATGTTAGTCTGACCTTTTTTTGCTATCACTGGAGTTTTCTCGCACCTCTATGCGCTGGTGAAGCTCTATGTTTGTTCTTTGTCCCCTATGCTCCATTGTTGCCTCTAACTCACCATTAACCAAGTTTTTGGTGAATGATTTTCATACCCACATCTCTTTTCTACTGGTTGACCTTCGTACTTTTGTTGGTTTTGGCTTTAACTTTTTTCAACCCATCTCCCTTCTGTCCTCCACTCACTCCAGAAAGCGAGTGAAATCCATGAAGTTGTTACCTGCTTTTTGTCTTGATTTTCTCATTCCCCTCTTTTCTCCTACTGTGTTGGATGAATAAATATTTTGAAGTCTAGTATTTTCCCATAGATTGAAGAATATCTATTTATTAATTTAGTTTTCTTTGTTGTTCTATTTGGGTTATTATTTGATGTATTCTATCAAGATGCTTTTCATGGCAAATCAAAATGTTTATAATCTTTAAAAAATACAATTTCTTTTTGAAGGAGGCGAGCTTTTTTTTTATAATATGGGACAAATTGCATTTAGGCCATTAAAATTCATAAATCCTTTCACTCAAGTCACTAAAATATTTCAAACAAGTCATTCTCTTTTATTTTTGTCATGAAAATCAAAACAAAATTAATTATAGCAATTAATTAATTATTATGAAAGAAAACAAAAAGACAACGTGAATTTTTGCTAGCCCACTTTGTCTTTAATTTGAGAATTAAAAACAAAAAGGCCAATGTCCTTAAAAAATTTGGATGTCCACGTTCTTTAAAGCAAAAAAACTATCTCCCATCAATTCCTTTTCCACCATTGTGTATTCCATTACGTATAAAACTAACATTTTCAATATAACTATTTTAGGATTCTCCACATATTTTTTTTAAAAAAGAAAAAGACATTGACACGCACTACAAAAAAAGAGAGTATTTAGTATCGATTATCTAACATCGATTATTACAACATAGATGTTAAATAACCAACATGATCTTGATCTAAAATTTTAACGCAATGTTAGTGTATATGTGTAGTCTAATATATACAATTTTCATGATTTTTGTATTCGAAGTGTATTTCTTGCCTCGATCTGCAAAAAAATGGACTTTGGAGTTTTTTTTTATTAATCTGAAAGAAAGGAAAATAGAACAAAGAAGACAATAAAAAAAGAAAAAAAATGAAAGAATAAAATAGAAAGTAATAAAATATATGATACTGTAGTAGTTTACTACACATAGAAATTAGAAGAATACATAAAACTATTTATTTTTCTCAATTTCCTATGGTTCTGGAGGATCCAGCTACAGGAGAACCGGGAATGGAGAGCTTTCCCCCCCCCCATTCCGCCCGACTCTTTGGTCTGTACAAATATATTGATTTTTGGATGTTGTTCACATGTTCAATTTTCATTGGCTTTTTACTTAAAGTAAATTTTGTGAATTTTTCTAGAGTTGTGCAGGATTGATCTTGCTTTGAATTTTTGTCACATTTTTTGTATATCTATTAAGTATGTTCTATAAAATTTTGGTGAATTTTTGAGTTCATTTTCTTAGGTTAAAGCAGTTAATTCAATAGGTTGTACAGATGTTCTGTTCTGCTATTTTTCTAATTATGTTACTTACTTTTTTTATTTTCCTGTACTCATCCATGTGGCATTTTGAGCTGAATTTTAGTTAATAAATGTTCTTTGATATGTCTTTGATACTGAGAAAAATTGATTTGAGGTTTTGATTTCATTAGCTATGACTTCTTGATTGAGGACCATACATGGTTTAGCATTGTGTCAAAATTGAGCAAATTGATTTACTAGGAATTTTAGGAGTTGAATTTTGTTGAGATTTTTGGAGTATATGTTCATCTGTATGTCTATTTTATTGATGTGTATTTTTTCTTATTTTTGGAGGCATCTTGGATGATTAAATTTCCTAATTCTCAAGTTAAGTTCAATTTGTCCTATTTCTGTTGAATTTTTTGTTGAAACATAACTTCATGAACTTACTGCAAGTAATATAGAGATGATCTTGATATGAAATTTTAGCGTGATATTAGTGTATATGTGTAGTTTAATATATAAAATTTTCATGATTTTTGGAACTTATTTAGATGTACAAATTCACTGATTTTAGATGTTGTTCACATGTTCAGTTTTTGTTGGTTTTCACTTATAGTCAACTTTGTAGATTTTTTTAGAGCTGTGCAGAATGAATCTTTCCTTTAATTGTCAGACATGTGTGTCCTTAATGTCTGAAATTGTCAAATGCTTTTTTAAAAAAATATGCCCCTTCAATAATTTAGTTAAAAATTAGATAATAAAATGAGTTAATATACATTATTATTGTCTTAATTATTTCTATAAATATGTAGGTGTCATGACGGATAAAAGTTGGATTAATAAGCCACGAACTACACCTGAATATGTCACTGGGGTGGAAAGCTTTCTTGATTTTGCATTCTCTAGGCCTAATGCAAAAGGAGTTGTAAAATGCCCATGTCGTTCTTGTGGTTTTAAAAAATGCTTCTCAAGAGATATTATCTTTGATCACTTGATATGCAATGGTTTTCCCTTAGGGTATACTATATGGATTAGGCATGGAGAACTCCCTGAGGAGGAGGATGGTTCTAGTTCTCCCATAGTACAACAAGTTGAGCAAATAGGAGGGGATATGCAAGATTTGTTACATGATGCCTTTGGGGTCTCTAGAGAGAGAAACATCTATGAACACATGCCATCCCAACCTTGTACTACTGAAGCACAAATAGATTCCAATACTGGGTTTAATAAGGAATCCCATAACTTTGCCACCTTAATCAATGATGAGAGCCAAGAATTGTATAAAGGGTGTACAAAGTATTCAAAACTTTCATTTTTGGTGAAGCTTTATCATATCAATTGTTTATGTTGGGTGAGTGATAAAGTAATGGACATGATTTTAGAATTTTTGAAGGATGCATTTGAAAATGCAAAGCTTCTAGATTCTTTTTATGATGCCAAAAAGATCATAAATAAGCTAGGTCTTAATTATAAAAAAATTCATGCTTGTCCAAATGATTGCATGTTATATTGGGGTGAGGATGCTAAGCGTGGCAAATGTAAAAGTTGCAATACCTCTAGATGGAAGACCAATGCAAGGGTGGTTAACAATAATGACTCCAGTGGACATAAGAAATGGAAAAATAAGCCTACAAAGGTTTTGCGTTGCTTTCCACTTATGCCAAGATTGCAAAGATTATTTATGTCATCTAAAACAGCTGAACATATGAGATGGCATGCAACAAACTAAAATACAGATGGCTTACTTAGACACCTAAGAGATGGTAAGGCTTGGAAGTCATTTGATGCTAGATACCCTGAATTTGCTACAGATCCTAGAAATGTTAGAGTTGGCTTAGCAAGTGATGGTTTCAATCCTTTTAGGATAATAAGCACTAATCATAGTATTTGGCCTGTGATTTTGATTCCATACAACTTTCCACCATGGATGTGTATGAAGAAAACCTTTCTCATACTATCTATGATCATACCTGGGAAAAGAATGCCTGGAAATGACATTGATGTCTACTTATAGTCGCTAATTAAAGAACTGAATGACTTGTGGGTTGATGGCATAAATACATTTGATGCTTTGACAAATCAAATGTTCAACATGCGAGCAGCATTATTATGGACCATAAGTGATTTTCCAAGCTTGGGAAATTTGTTTGGATGGAATACCTATACTGGGTTAGCATGTCCATCATGTAATTTTGATCAAGAGCCTTATAGGCTTACCAATAGTAAGAAGTGGTGTTTCATAGGTCATCATAGCTTTTTACCGCCCCTGTAACACCCCAAAAATTAATTAATGTGTTAATCATGGATTAAGATTAATTAAGAATAATTAATATGGGATGATTGGGCAAGTTGAGTAAATAGGGATTTTAGATAGATAAATTATTAATATGGGCTTAAGAATTAATTGAGATAGAAGCTTCACCTAGGCCCAAATTAATGAAATGTGATAAGAGACTAATGGAGGCCTAATGAGTTAGGGGTAGACCCAAACTAATTTAATGAGATAGAGGCCCAAGATTTATCTTGTATAGGCTCAATTAAGTGGCCCAATAACCCTTGTGCAGACCCAAGCCCTTGAGCCCTTCAAATTGGGCCCAAACACCATTAAACTTCAGTAACCCAATGTATAAAACTAGCCCAATGAAATTCTGCAGCCCAATAATTGAAAACTGGCCCAATAAGCAAAATCTGAAAACCCAATTGGGTTTGGACTTGGAGCAACCCATGACCCAGCCCCTTGACCCAACTTAAACCCACCTAAAACCCTAATTGCTTCAGCCACTTTTCATTTTGCTGAACCACAAGAGAAATTCGGAGGTGGAGAAGGAGGCTAGGGTTTAGGGCAAGAATTCTGCATTTTCTCACATTTAGAGCAAGATTCAGCCAAGGTAATAGTTATACAACTTAATCCCCTCATCTTTCTCTTTAATTTGGTCCGATTAGTTTTTCATTTGGAGAATTTTTATTATACCCAAAATCTGAAATGTGGGTGTTTGGGGATTTCCTTGAGGAAATTCGTAGGTTGAGGTTGGGGTTGGTATTAGGTGAGTTTAAACCCCCATTTTGATGCATTTTCTGTTAGTTTGAGACCTCTATAGTTGACCTATGATATGGGCTTTGGTTTCATGTGAAATTACCTAGAAAGTGGAGTGAACTATGGAAATTTCTGGTGTGGGGAAATTGGAATCCGAAGTTAAATCCCTTGGTAATTAGGTGAGTAACCTCTAGTCTTTTATTAGTAGTTCAACTCTTTGAATATTTGATTGTGATCAGAAATGATGATAATGATGCTTGTTATAGGCTTGGTGTACATTTGGATTATTATGGTAGCTAAGGGAAGAGTAATTGGCTTCATTGAGGTAACTGGGTTATTTTCCTAATTCCATGTATATGCTCATGTTAATCTGCTATTTGTTACACATGCTTGATTTTGAAATGTTAAATGACTGGTTGACTACTTGATTGTTATTGTGATTGGACCTTGTGAGTCCATGATGGAGCTGTGGTGCGGCTGCCACCCGTGCATGTGCTACGATCGAGCACCGGGTATGATCAACCCCAGATGCACTGAGCCCTGGTTGTGCTCAATGGAGAGTAGGTGCCGTGGACGGGCCTCTCCCGGTGTTATTGGCCATTAACATGTTATGTATGATTACTGGTATGGGACTGTGGTATTGGTAGCTCAACTAGTTCATTTGCCAATTGAATTGATGATTCTGATATTGATGACATGAGATTGTCTTGGATTGATTGACTTGTACATATAGATGGAAATTTCCTTTTGTTATTGAGATTGTATATCTCACCTCGTTGTGGGCTAACATTTTCAGGGATCGGACCTCTTAGTGGCAAGAAGAAAATTAACAAAAGCCTGTTAAATGGTTTGGTAGCACATAGGTCTGGGAGCTTTGACAAAATGTATTGTAATTAAATTGTTAGTTTTGTATCATTGCTGCATTGCATCATGAGTTGCCAAGTATAGGGATTGTATATGTAATTCGATTATCATGGAATTGAACCTTATGATTGTAATTGGCTAATAATGGAAAGTGTATCTAATGTTAAATATCAACGGTGCATGATTGGTGTTGCTATTATTCCATAAACTTGCTGATAGGAGGTAATTAGAGGAAAGAAATGGACATATAAGTTTTGAATGGGCAATGGAAGCATAGCTAAATAAATAAGGTAGATAAATGCCATTAGAGCCATATAAAATGAGGGGAAGTGATCTTAGGATGCCCCTAAGAAGAGAAATGGAGTGTAGGGGGCGAAATATAGTGAAAACAGCTACAGAAGGGAGTCACGCCGCGGCCTAGGGAGTGACAGTGGCGAGGGACGCCGCGGCTTAAGAAATCTCGCCGAGGCGCGGAGTGAAAATAATCGCCTAGGGGGTGACAAAACGTAACCTCGCCGCGGCGCAAGAAGTCTCGTCGTGGCACGAGTCGAGGAAATTAACTAGGGAAGTTACAGTAGCAAAACTCGCCGCAGCGCCACATAGGTTGGCCGCGGCGCAAGAGTTCCAGGCCACGGCGCAAGTTTAAAAACTTGGTTTTCGAGCTCCAGAACCTAGCTTAGCCGCGACGGGGAAGTTCCAGGTCGCGGCGCAAGTCCCCAAACTTCTATATTTGACCTAGAAACCCTAATTTCAGTAAGACTAATGTTAAGGAGTAGCATGGGGACATTGGTGGGATGTTTTGTAGGTTGGAATTGATTAATGGATGAATCCTAAGCCTTAATGATGGTACAAACCCTTTTATGCATGTTTCCGTTATGGTTGTTAGTTGATGATCCTAGTAGTATCAAGGTTTAAATTTCACCTATATTTTCTTAATGTAATTAATTGCAACGACTCTAGACCTTGATCATTATTTATTAATCATGTATTTAACTATAATTACCGATATTAGAATTTAGGGTCGTCACAGCCCCAGCATAGATATAGATTCAATCAAAATTATTTTGATGGGATTGTAGAGAGACGCAAACCCCCAATTCTATTAACTGGTGATATGATACACTCTCAATTGCAACGTGTTAATGTCACATTTTGTAAGAATCTAGCCTTTGATTTAAAAAGGAAAAGACCTCATAAGAGAGATAATGAACTTGATAGCAAGCAATAGAGAAAGAGAAGTATATTTTTCTAGTTGCCATATTGGGTTAACAATAAGTTGCGACACAATTTAGATGTAATGCATATTGAAAAAAATGTTTGTGACAATGTCATGTTTACTTTGTTAAATGAGGCTGGAAAGTCAAAAGACAACTTGAATGCTTGGAAGGATTTAGAATGTTTAGAAGTAAGGCCTGAGTTATGGCCAGATGTAAATGGTAAATTTAGATCTGCATGTTTCACAATGACACATTCTCAAAAAGATATTTTCTTGAAACACTTAAAGATGTGACAATGCCAAATGGTTATGCATCAAACATTTCTAGATGTATTGACATAAAATATCGTAAAATCTCAGGCCTAAAAGGTCATGATTCTCATGTACTTATAGAGCAGTTACTTCCAGTAGCATTACGAAATGTGCAGATGGATCTTAAAGTTACCATAGTTGTGCTAAAGCTTTGTTTATTCTTTAGAAAATTATGTTCCCATGTCTTAGATGTGAAAGATCTTGACAAACTTCAAGATGAAATAGTGATCACTCTTTGTCAAATGGAGATGTTATTCCCACCATCTTTCTTCATAGTGACGGTGCACTTGGTAGTTCATTTGGTAGATGAAGCAAAACTTGGTGGTCCAGTACATTATTGATGGATGTATCCTATAAAAAGGTAATCTTTCATTCTTTGTTTAGTTTTCAAATGCTATTTTTAATTGCTTGATTATATGTATGTTGGCTTGTTCATCCCATATAGGTACCTTGGACACTATAAGTCATATGTAAGAAATAAGGCACAAGCAAAAGGTTCTATTGCTGAAAGCTACCTTTGTGAGGAAATATTAACATTCTGTTCAAGGTATTTACAAGACATCGAAACAAGGTTTAATAGGCTGAGTTGCAATGATGACTATGTAGTTCTTGGTGGCTCTGAAGCATGTATGTTTTCACTAGTTGGTCATCTTATAGGAGATGTGTAACATTCGGTCTCTTTGTAAACATAAGAAACACAATACTCGGTTTCTCCGTAAACGATAGAAATTGGCCAGATACAAAAGGAAGTCCCTAAAATAGAAGGAATTGGGGCCAACTAAAATTATGATAAAATTTTAAATATTAGAAAATGAGGATTTGAGCCTTGAGTTGCCCAGAAATCAAGGCCAGAGTGATTCGAAAAATTTGCTAAAAGGCCAGTGGTATTTTCGTAAATATGGGTACTTTTTGGAAAACACACAGGAGGGCTTTTTAAATGAAAATTTTGAGTTTTCCAGGGTTCTCAAAGGCCTTGAAAACCATAGGAGGCCTCAGGACAGTTAAATCCCCTCCGCTGGACGTTTTCCAACGTCAGTTGACCCGAACTTTGATCGGTTCGTTCGGTAAGTTTTTATCTCCAAATTGAGTGATTTCAAAGGTATTTTATTAAATTGGGAATCTAAATTTTATAATGGAAAATTTGATTCACAAAAAGGAGCAAAAACGAAGGAGAAATGAAAATGCCAAAAATGAAGGGCAAAATTAGAATTTTCGAGAAAGTGGAAGCTTCTTGAACACACTTTAAGTTTCTTATTTCTTCTCCTCTCCATTTGCACGACCTATTCTGCCCAAAAACCAGAAAAAACACCATCTCTCTTAGGCACACCATGGAGGAGAAGAAAGGAGGAGAAAAAGTAAGGAAAAGGTAAGGAATTTCATGGTTTTTCATGCTTTCTCCTTTCCAAACCTCTCCTTCTCCATTTCCCTTTCTTTCCTATGATTAAAATGAAGTTTATAAATCTGTTTTAAGGGAGAAATTGAGGGGAAAATTCGGATTTGAAGAGAGGAGCTTAAAGAACACAAGATTCAAGTGAGAAAAAGCAAGAAAACAATGTAATTTCTCTTCTTATGGTTGTCATTTTTGGTTCCCTTCTCCACCATTTCGCCTCACTTGAGAAAACCCTAGGAGGAGATGATTTTTAGGCAGAACCAAGCATGAATCTAAGGAAAAAGGGTGTGGAGATTAAGAATATGCAAAGGGAATTATCAAAAAGTCATTAGATTTCAAGATACAAATTCTAGGGTTTCAATTGCACCTTGTATAATCTGATTTTGTATGATGATTCCTAGGCCTAAATAAGAGTTTAAATGAGCTCCTAAGATCCCTAAGGGGCCCCCCATATGCTTCTTCCCTTGAGAAAACAAAGAAAGCTCCATGGAACCCAATATACTTCATAGCCTCGACCTAGATGGGTTCTCCTAGCTAGGGAGAGTTTTAAAATTTTCTAAGGCTATTCTTGAGTCATATTTGATGAATGAAAGTGAGGGGAGGCCTTGGAAAAAAATTAAAACTCATAGAGAGTGATTTGGTGTCTTAGGTTCCATATTATGACCTAAAGAAGTAACATGGTGCTAGACCTTTTATTTTGATGATGTAATGACTCTAAGAGGCTTAAAAGGAGTCAAGAATCATATTTGAAAGAAAAGAATGAGGCCTAGAAAGTATTTGAGGGGTGTTACTTCATTAGGTGCATTTATAGACCATAATGGAGCTTATAGAGCAATCTAGCATCTAAGCAAATTGTATATGGTCTTAGAGATTGTTTCATGAGTCTAATTGGCTCCCATAAATTGTATCTAGGCCAAGAGAAACCATCTCCACCAATTTGTGGGTGTGTGGCGGAAAAAGGAGGCTTGAGTCCAAAGGAAAAAGTGTGTAATTGTGTGCAAGGTAGCTCTCTCTACCTTCTCTCATGCATGGATATGTGTTTAGCTTGTTTTAGAATGCTTGTATGTGTATTTTCAAGCTTTGAAAAGTATCCTAGCATGCCTTTTTATGCCATGATGCTTGATGCCATGTTATGTTTTCAAGTGTTTACATGATGTTTGTATGAGTTTGCTTGAGTGTGGAGAGGCCAAGAACTCTTCCCTTTGGTGAGGATAAGCCAAGAACCTTTGAGCTTGGTTGAGACAAAGTGAAGAGTCTCCCAAAAGCAAAGTGGGCTCCCAAAAGTATGGTTGAGTCCAAAGCTCTTAAAGAATGGGTGAGGCAAGTCCAAAATCCATGAGGAGAAGTGTGAGGCCAATCTAAGCACTTAGTGAGCTCTTGAATGTCTTGTATGATTGATTCACATGCCAAGTTTGCTTTTAAAATGTCCATGACTTCTATTTCCTCCATGCATGCATTTGAAAAGCTTGCTTTGCACATATTATGTATGATTGAATGGGAGATGAGCTATTGGGATTCTTTGAATCTCATGCCCTCCTCTCCAATGATCTAACATGCTAGGTGAATCAAGTGGATATGCTAATGGGAGCCAACAACACTAAAGGAAAGAGATTGATAAACTTATGGCTTGGTTTTAGCCCTTTTGGAACCATAATGATGGTTCATCATGTATATGATGTTGTATATGTACCATGAACCTTGAGACATGTGTAAATATACTATTATGTGATGTTTAGATGTATGGAAATGATATATGACCCATAGCACTTATTTTGAGTATGTAATGCTAAAGTGTGTAATATGGAATTTTGATGAAAATATGCATAAGTATGGGTTGAATGGCCAAAATGAGATTCATGAGGTTTGGGTCCATTTGGGTAGGTCACACAAGTCTCAAATAAGCTTTTAAACTTGCCCAAAAGGTGCCAAGACTAAGGGAAATCCATTTGGCAATTTTGGTACCCAATATGGAGCTAAAATTGACCATAATGGAACCCTATGTCACTTTTTGGCCAAATGAGTTAGTCTTGCTTTGAAATTTGGCATGCAATTAGCTCTCATTGAAATATTTTTGAGAAGCTAAAGAACATAATTTTTGGAGGTCTAAAGAATATATGATGAATTTTCAAATTTGAGATTTTTCATGGATTCTGGTATGGGCACTGTTCATACTAGCAGTTTTGTGTTTTGTCTCACCTGATGGCCAAATGGTGTCCAATGCTTATGAAATTTTATAGGAATAAACTAGAGCTTATAATATTTCTTTGACCACAAAGATCACCTCATTTTGAGGTCTGAACAGAGAGTTATGTATTTTTGAAGTTGGCTGTCAGTACCAGTGGCGCCCTAGGAGTTCAGTTATTGTTCCATAGGTTCCAGATAGATAAATGTATCTTTTTCATTTTGGAATTATTTTTAGTATCAAGTTAACATTTTTATATTTCCATAATGACTGAATTTGTGTGATTTCAAATTTTATAGAATTAGTTATGAATTTTAGAAGTTTGTATCAGAAATCTGAATAGCAGCCTAGGTAGCCAGCGACCTCTATAGCTTTTTGGATGTCAAACGTCCTGTGTGATACATTTTTTAACTTGGACATATTTTTACTGTGAATTAGACATCCTAAAATTTCCATAATGACCAAGATGTTATGATTTCAAATTTTCTAGATTTAGTTATGATTTTCTAAAGTTGGGTCAGAAAATGGAGCAAATCTGGCCAAATTATGCTTGCTTATTTTGAGCTCCATTTCGGTATCCATGGGTTGAAGGCATGTTTTTGTGATGTAAATGAGTTATAATGATGGAATTAAATATAAGAATGTATAACATGAGCTCACACAGTCTACGTGACATCGATTGTAAATTTTTAAGTATAGCGCAACGCAAATAAACCCATTATTTTTATTCCCCTCTTTATATGCTCTTATGGAAATAATGAGGTGAAGGTTATGAATGTCATGAAATGAGCTAGAATTTATGGTGTTACAAGATGTAACATCTAATTTTCTGAAAACGAGAGAAAATGTGAGAAACGTAATGTACAGTTTCTCCGTAAACGAACAAAACTCACCGGATACAAAAGGACGTCCCCCGGAATGAGATAGTTAAGGTCCCAAAAAATTTGAGAAGTATTCTAGACTCCTAAAAATGAGAATCTCAAGCTCAGATAGAAAGAAAAAAGGAGTTAGAATGAAGAAATAATTTTTTATGAAAAACTTACGAAACATAATGGCATTTTTGTAATTTTGAGAAAATTTTGGAATTCACACAGGAGGACTTTTTAAATGAAATTTTTGAGTTCTCCAGGGTTCTCAGAGGCCCTAAAAATCATGGAAAGCCTCGGGACAACTAAAGCCCCTCGGTGGACGTTTTCCAATGTCAGTGTTCCCGAACTTTGACGGATTCGTTCGGGAAGGTTTTACCTCCAATTTGAATGATTCCAAAGGCATTTTACTAAATTGGGAACCTAAATTTTATAATGGAAAAGACAGTTCTAAAAAAAGAGCTAAAATGAAGGAGAAACAAAAATGTAAAGTATGAAGGGCAAAATAAAAATTTTTGAAAGGTGTAACTTATTCCCACCTATATATATGATGCACCCTTCTCCTCCCTTCATTATGCATGACCATGTTCTGCCTAAAACTAGAAGAAAACCCTAGGGGATAAGGCTCATAAGAAGGGGAAGAAAAGGAGGAGAAATCAAAGGCTTAAGGTATGAAAATTAGTAGTTTTTCATGCTCTTTCTCTTCCAAACCTCTTCTCCTCCATTCTTCTTTGTTTCCTATGATTAAAATAAAGTTTATAAATCTGTTTTAAGGGAGAAATTGAGGGTAAAATTCGGATTTGAAGAGAGAAGCTCAAAGAACACAAGATTCAAGTGAGAAAAAGCAAGAAAACAAGGTAATTTCTCTTCCTATGGTTGTCATTTTTAGTTCCCTTCTCCACCATTTCGCCCCACTTGAGAAAACCCTAGGAGGAGATGATTTTTAGGTAGAACTAAGCATGAATCTAAGGAAAAAGGGTGTGGAGATTAAGAATATGCAAAGGGAATTATCAAAAAGCCATTAGATTTCAATATGCAAATTCTAGGGTTTCAATTGCACCTTATAAAATCTGATTTTGTATGATGATTCCTAGGCCCAAATAAGATTTTAAATGAGCTCCTAAGACCCCTAAGAGGCCCCCCATAAGCTTCTTCCCTTGAGAAAACAAAGAAAGCTCCATGGAACCCAATATGTTTCATTGTCTCGGCCAAGAAGGGTTCTCCTAGCTAGGGAGAGTTTTAAATTTTTCTAAGGCCATTATGGAGTCATATTTGATGAATGAAAATGAGGGGAGGCCTTGGAAAAAATTTAGAACTCATAAAAAGTGATTTGGTGCCTTAAGTTCCATATTATGACCTAAAGAAGCAACATGGTGCTAGGCCTTTTGTTTTAATGATGCGATGACTCCAAGAAGCTTAAAAGGAGTCAAGAATCATATTTGAAAGGAAACAATAAGGCCTAGAAGTCATTTGAGGGGTGTTGCTTCATTAGGTGCAAATATGGACCATAATGAGGGTTATAAAGCCAACTAGTGTTTAAGCAAGTTGCATAGCCTTAGAAATTATTTCATGAACCTAATTGGCTCCCATAAGTTGTATTTAGGCCAAGAGAAACCATCTCCACTAATTTGTGGGTGTGTGGCCGAAAGAGGAGGCTTGGATCTTAAAGGAAAAGTGTGTGTTTGTGTGCAAGGTAGCTCTCTCTACATTCTCTCATGCATGGATGTGTGTTTAGCTTGTTTTAGAATGTGTGTAGGTGTATTTTCAAGCTACAAAAAGTATGCTAGCATGCCTTTACATGTCATGATCCTTGATGCCATGTTATGTTTTAAATGAATCCGTGATGTTTGTATGAGTTTGCTTGAGTGTGGAGAGGCCAAGAACTCTTCCCTTTGGTGAAGATGAGCCAAAAACCCTTGAGCTTGGTTGAGACAAAGTAAAGAGTCTCCCAAAAGCAAAGTGGGATCCCAAGAGTATGGTTGAGTCCAAAGTGCTCAAAGAATGGATAAGGCAAGTCCAAAATCCATGAGGAGAAGTGTGAGGCTAATCCAAACACTTAATGAGCTCTTGAATGTCTTGTATGATTGATTCACATGCTAAGGTTACTTTTAAAATGTCTATGATTTCTAATTTCTCTATGCATGCATTTGTAAAGCTTGCTTTGCACATATTATGTATGATTGAATGGGAGATAAGCTATTGGGATTCTTTGGATCTCATTCGCTCCTCTCCAATGATCTCACATGCTAGGTGAACCAAATGGATATGCCAATGGAAGCCAACAACACTAGAGAAAGGAGATTGATGTAACACCTCAAAATTAATTAAGGTGTTAATCATGGATTTAGATTAGGAATAATTAATATGGGATAATTGGGCAAGTTAAGTGAATGGAGGTTTTAGAGAGAAAAATTATTAATATAGGTTTGAGATTTAGTTAGGATAGAAACTTCATCTAGGCCTAAATTAAATTGAGTAGGCCAAGGTTAAGACTAATGGAGGCCCAATAATTGTAGGTGTAGACCAACCTATTTATTGTGAGACTTGGCCCAAGAGAGAACACTTAGTGATGGCCCAATAACCCTTGTACAGACCCAAATCCTTGAGCTCTTCAAACTTGGCCCAAACCTAATTAAAATTTAGCAGCCCAATGCATAAGAGCTGGCCCAACAAAGCTCAAATCTGAAGCCCATTAGGAGTTGGATCTTTGGAGCAACCCAAGACCCATATTTGACCCAACTTAACCCAACTAAAACCCTAAACACTTTAGCCACTTCTTATTTTTCTGAAGCACAAAGGAGAAAATCGGAGGTGTGAAGGGAGGCTAGGGTTTGAGGCAAGAATTTTACATTTTCTCACATTTAGAGTAAGATTCAGCCATGGTAATAGTTATATAACTTAATCCCCTCATCTTTTTCTTTAATTTGGCCTATTAGTTTTTCATTTGGAGTATTTTCACCATACTCAAAATCTGAAATGTGGTTGTTTGGGATTTTCTTGGTAAAATTCGTAGGTTGAGGCTTGGGCTGACATTAGGTAAGTATAAATCCTCCATTTTGATGCTTTCTTTGCTAGTTTGAGACCCCCATAGCTTACAATATGGGTATTAATTTTGTACGAATTTGTTTAAGATTTTGGGTGAAATGTTGAGATTTCTGGTAGAGGACACTTCAATCCAAATTTGGGACTTGTAGTGGTGGGGTAAGTGTTCTCTAGGTAGTCATTAGCATTTTAAATTCTTTGGATACTTGTTGCAACTGTTAATGATGAATTAGAGTAGTAATTCTCTGATGCTATGGTTATAGGGAGATTTCATACCCTTGGTGGCTGTTGTAATTGTCTACAAATGATGTAACCAGGGTTTACATTAATTCCATGCATATGTCAGTTTTAATTTCATATTTGCTGTACATGAATGATTTGAAATACGGAATGAATTGGTTGGCTATCTATTGTGTTGTGATTGGACCTTGTGAGTCCATGGTAAAGCTGTGGTACGACTGCCACCCGTGCATGTGCTTTGATCGGGTACTGGATTATGATCAAACCCCAGATACACTGTGCCCTGGTTGTGCTCTATGGGGAGTAGGTGTTGTGGACGGGCCTCTCCCGATGTTATTGGCCTTTAACATGTGAAAATATGATTGCTAGTATGGGATAGTAATCATGATAGCCTAATTGTTTCATTTACTAATATGATTGATATGTTTCTGATGCTTATGTGAAATTATGCATATATGTCAATTAAAGTGGAATGTATGATGGAATTTGCCTTAGTTACTAAGATTTTCATCTCACCCCGTTTCATGGGATTAATATTTCAGGTGAAGGTTCTTCGGGTAAGGATAAGGGGAAACAAGTGGATGAAAATCAATGAGCTCCAACATGTGGGGAGAAGGCTACACTTAGGCAGATTTATTTAGTATAGATGCTAAATTTTATATTCCTTACTGTATAACATCATCTGGTATTCATGTTGCCAAGTGTAGGCTCTTATTTTTTATTACTTAGGATGTATTTATTGAGGAGTTATGCCTCATCTTAATTTGGTATTAGATGTACGAATGTATAGTATCTGATATATAAACCTTGTTGAACTTATGATATGGCTTACCATTTAGGAATTGTAATCACATGATGCATTAGATATTGATATAAACCATGGATGTATGAAATCTCTAACGGAATATGTATCGAATGTTAATTGTCATTAGTGTATGAATTCTTATTGCTATTACCCTATGGACTTGCTGATATAGGGTAATTGGGGGAGTAGAAATGGACACTTAAAGTCTTGAGCTAGTAATGATAGATTAGCTGGGTGATTAAGGTATATAACTACCATTAGAATTGCATAAATTAAGGTAGAATGGCCCTAGGGTGATCTTGGAGGGAGAGTAGAGAGTATGAGACCAAATTTTCGGAGTTATTAGATTAAAAGCAATTTCGCTGCGACTAAAATAGAGTTAGCCACGGCTAATAAAGGCGAAGTTACCCAGGGAGTGTGCCAGAGAGGTATTCACCACAGCGAAATGTGTAATTGGCCATGGAGAAATGTAAGAGTCTAAATTGGGAGTCGTCTAGAGGGAAATTTGCCGCGACAAAAGGGGGAATTGGCCGCGGTGAACTTTTACGAAAAGGAGCCAGGCATTCTAGAGAGGAATTGACTGCGACGAAAAGAGGTATTAGCCGCGGCCAATAGCAAGAGATGAGCGAGGTAAGTTCCAGAAGGCTTCTTCACCGCGGCGCCATGTAGGTTGGCTGCGGCGAAGGTCTAACTCGCCACGGCGAAACTAGTGATGAAGTAAGGAGTGAAACCGAGAGGAATTGGCCGCAGCTAAGGGTAATTTGGCCGTGGTGAACATTCTAAAACACTTATATTAATTAGGAAACCTTGGTTTCATATAGTAATCTCAAGGGATGATTTAGAGACATTGGGATGAGTTATAATTGATGGGTAATAGAATCAAAGATTTATAAATAAATGTTTATTTCCCTTATGAACATAAGTGTTTGTAATTGTATAATTGATAACTCTAATCACATTAAGGTTCAAATTTCTCGATATTTTCATAATGTAATTGGTCGTAATGCCTTGTAACCCCAATCTATGATTATTAATCATGTATTTAACCTTAATGACAATGATTAGAAATTAGGGTCGTCACAATTGATATTCATATGTCTAGTTTTTGCTTTATGGAACCATAATGATGTTCAATGATGTATATGAATATTGTAAATGGCCTATGACCCTTGTAACACCCCGAAATTAATTAAGGTGTTAATCATGGATTAAGGTTAATTAAGGATAATTAATAGAGGATAATTGGGCAAGTTAGTGAATAGGTATTCTAGAGAGATAAATTGTTAATCTGGGTTAAGAATTTATTTGGGATAGAAACTTCACCTAGGTCCAAATTAATGAATCATGATAAGAGGCTAATGGAGGCCCAATGAATTAGAGGTAGACCCAAACTAATTTAATGAGATAGAGGCCTAAGATTTATCTTGTATAGGCTCAATTAAGTGGCCTAATTATCCTTGTGCAGACCCAAGCCTTGAGCCCTTCAAGTTTGGCCCAAAACCCATAAAACTTCAGTAACCCAATGTATTAAATTGGCCCAAAAGAATTCTGCAGCCCAACAAGTGAAAATTGGCCCAATAAGCTAAAGTCTGAAGCCCATTTGAACTTGGACCTTGGAGCAACCCATAACCCATTTTTGACCCAACTTAAACCCATCTAAAACCCTAATACTTCAGCCACCTATCCCATTTGCTGAAACTCAAAAGTGAAATTCAGAGGTGGAGAAGGAGGCTAGGGTTTGGGGCAAAACTTCTGCATTTTCACACACTTAGAGCAAGATTTGGCCAAGGTAATAGTTATACAACTTAATCCCCTCATCTTTCTCTTTAATTTGGTCCGATTAGTTTTTCATTTGGAGAATTTTTATTATACCCAAAATCTGAAATGTGGGTGTTTGGGGATTTTCTTGGGGAAATTCGTAGGTTGAGGTTGGGGTTGGTATTAGGAGACTTTAAACCCCCCCATTTTGATGCTTTCTTTGATGGTTTGAAACCCCCATAGCTTATTTATATTATGGGCATTAATTTGGTACGAATTTGCTTAGGATTTTGGGTGACACATTGAAAATTCTGGTGGGAGATACTTGAATCTGAATTTGGGGATTTGTGGTGGCTGTTGCAATTGTCTGCAAGTAAGGTAACTGGGGTTTACATTAATTCCATACATGTATCTATTTTAATTTCATATTTGCTATATATGAATGATTTGAAATGTTGAATGAATTGGTTGGCTATCTGTCGTATTATGATTGGACCTTGTGAGTCCATGGTGAAGCTGTGGTGCGGCTGCCACCCATGCATGTGCCATGATCGGGCACCGGGTTATGATCAAACCCCAGATGCACTGAGCCCTGGTTGTGCTCAATGAGGAGTAGGTGTCGTGGACGGGCCTCTCCCGGTGTTAATGGCCTTTAACATGTGATAATATGATTGCTAGTATGGGATAGTAATCATGATAGCCTAATTGTTTCATTTGCTGAAATGACTGATATGATTCCGATATGGATTTTGATTCATGCATATATGTTGATTAAACTGGATTATATGATGGAATTGTCTTGGTTACTGAGATGTGTATCTCACCCCGTTTTGTGGGATTATAATTTCAGGTGAAGGTTCCTCGGGTAAGGATAAGGGCAAGCAAGTGGATGAACATCCATGAGCTGAGGCCTAGTGTGGGGAGGCTACACTTGGTCTGAGTGTAATAGGGTAGATGCTGAATTTTGTTTAGTTTCGTATAGCATCATCATGTATCTGTATTGCCAAGTGTAGGCTTGCACATTTGATTTATTGAGGATGTATGTATTGAGGGGTTAGACCTCATCTTAATTTAGTAATTGTTGTATGGATTCATGATATCTGCTGTAAATGATGCTGAGATGTGTATCTCACCCCGTTTTGTGGGATTATAATTTCAGGTGAAGGTTCCTCGGGTAAGGATAAGGGCAAGCAAGTGGATGAACATCCATGAGCTGAGGCCTAGTGTGGGGAGGCTACATTTGGTCTGAGTGTAATAGGGTAGATGCTGAATTTTGTTTAGTTTCGTATAGCATCATCATGTATCTGTATTGCCAAGTGTAGGCTTGCACATTTGATTTATTGAGGATGTATGTATTGAGGGGTTAGACCTCATCTTAATTTAGTAATTGTTGTATGGATTCATGATATCTGCTGTAAATGATGCTGACCTATAATATTGTTTATCAATGGAAATGTAACCTTTGAGATATTGATATGAACCCCTAATGTATGGAGCCCCCATTGATTGAGTATTTAAGGATAGATGTTGGTAGTTCATGTATAATATGTTGTTGTTACTTTATAAACTTGCTGATAGAAGGTAATTAGAGGAAAGAAATGGGCATATAAGTTTTGTGTTGGTAATGGAAGCATAGCTAAGTAAATAAGGTAGATAAATGCAATTAGAGCCATATAAAATGAGGGGAAGTGACCTTAGAGTGTCCCTAAGAAGAGAAATGGAGTGTAGGGGGCGAAATATAGGGAAAACAGCTACAGAAGGGAGTCACGCCGCGGCCTAGGGAGTGACAGTGGTGAGGTACGCCGCGGCTTGAGAAATCTCGCCGCGGCGCGGAGTGAAAATAATCGCCCAGGGGGTGACAGAACGTAACCTCGCCGCGATGCAATAAGTATCGCCGCGGCGCCACATAGGTCGGCCGCGGCGCAGATCCAACTCGCCGCGGCGAAAGTCAAGAAAATTCCCAAGAGCAACTTAGCCGTGGCGCAAGAGTTCCAGGCCGCGGCGCAAGTTTAAAAACTTCGTTTTCGAGCTCCAAAACCTAACTTAGCCACAGCGGGAAGGTCCCAGGTCACGACGCAGGTCCCTAAACTCCTATATTTGACCTGGAAACCCAAATTTCAGTAAGGCTAGTGTTAGGGAATAGCATGAGCATGTTGGTGGGATGTTTTTGTGGGTTGAAATTGATTAATGGATGAATCCTAAACCTTAAATGATGGTACAAACCCTCTTTATGCATGTTCCCGTTATGGTTGTTAGTTGATGATCCTAGTAGTATCAAGGTTTAAATTTCTCTATATTTTATTAATGTGATTAGTTGCAACGACTCCAAACCTTGATCATTATTTATTAATCATGTATTTAACTATAATTACCGATATTAAAACTTAGGGTCATCACAACCCTTGAGACACATGTAATTATTCTATTCTATGATGTAGAAATGAGAATATCTGTTATGTGAATGATGGAATGTGAATTGAGCATGTATGGTAAAGATAACTTAATGAATGAGTTTATGGAAATGTGCATAAGTATGGGTTAAAAGGCCAAAATGAGATACATAAGGTTTGGAACCATTTGGGCAGCTCACAAAAGTCTCAAATGTGCTTTTAGACTTACCCAAAAGGTGCCACAACCAAGGGAAGGCCATTTGACAAATTTGGTACCTCATATGGAGCCAAATTTGACCATAATGGAACCCTATGTCACTTTTTAACCAAATGAGCTAGTCTTGACCTGAAATTTGGCATGCAATTAGGTGTCATTGAGAGCATTTTGGGAAGATAAAGATCATAATTTTTGGAGGTCTACATAATATTTGATGATTTTTCAAAGTTGGCCAAATTTATGGTTTTGGTCTGCTATACTATTCACTTGGTCCGAAATTGTTTTCTGTCACACGAGGCTCAAATGATGTCCAATTGCCATAAAATTTTATATAGAGAAACTAGGAAATGGTAGTGACTTGTGACAACTAGAACAACCTCATTTGGAGGTCTAGAGAGGGAGATATTAATTTTTGAATTTTCTATCTGGTATCAATAAATTTGCCCAACCAGAAGTACTATTCCATTAAATTCTGGAGTATGGCCTTGATGAACTGATATGGAGATATTTTTTCTCTCTATTTAACATCCATAGATTTCTAGATTGGTATCATTTTTATGGATTGGATTTTTGTGGAATTAATTGGACATTTTCAAAGTTTTCTGCAAAATTCTGTGACAGTTCCAGATTTTAGTCGGACCTTTGGAATATTTTGGATGTCAAATGTCTTGTGTGTTGAATGTTGTGACCTGAGCATATTTTTAGTATAAATTAGACATCCTAATATTTCCATAATGACCAAGATTTCATGTTTTTGAAATATTTTGATTTAATTATGATTTTCCAAAATTTGCTCAGAAAAGAGGCCAATTCTGGCCGAAAATGAATCTCCAATTTTCATGCCCCATTTCGGTTTCCATGAGTTGTAGGCATGTTTTTATGATGAATTTAAGTTATAATGATGTAATTAAACATGAGAATGCATAATATGATCTCACATGGTCCACATGACACTGAATGGAATTTTAAGACCCAGTGCAATGCTAAAATGAGCATTATTTTCCTTGCCTTTTTCATGCAAAACTCACATGATTCATGATATTAAGTTATGTAAAGGCATGAGATGAGTTAGAATGAGCTAGAATTCATGGTGTTACAGGAGGCATATCAAAAACTCAACTCACTCCTATTGAAAAGATCCAAGCACATCATTGTGTCTTGTTCAATTGTAAAGCAATTGAAGAGCTTGTTCAGTAAGTACTTGACAGTTCTTTTTTGGTTTCAAACATGATGTTAGTCTTTGATGCTAGCAAATTTTTCCTTATAGACAATATAGAGATGATGTGAAGGCCAGGCTTCATCGTCATACTAGATCTGCTATGGCAATTGACAAACATGTCACAAAAAATTTTGCCAATTGGTTCAAAGAATATGTGAGACTTATTTTGTTAAAGTTTGTAATTAAGTTAATATATTGAAGTGATATGGTCAAGCTAACATGTGAACTATTTCAGGTTAATAAGGATGATACTACAAGGTTTCTAGATGACATTAAATTTCTTGCACGAGGTCCTCTGAATTTGGCTAGACAATTTAGTGCATTCAATATAAATGGTTTTAGGTTTCGCACATTGAAAAGAGAAGAAGTATTGAAGACTCAAAATAGTGGTGTGTGGGTAACATCAGAAACTAGATGTTATGCAAGTGCAAAAGATAGGAGAGTTGCACTTGCAGATCTCTTATATTATGGCAAATTAATAGATATAACTGAGTTGAACTACTATGGCCATTTTAAGGTTACTCTTTTCAAATGTTTATGGACTAGCAAAGGGATTAAAAAGGATGACTTTCAATTCAATTTAGTTAATTTCTCTCGATTAATCCATACTGGAGATGTTGCAGAAGATGAGCCTTACATTCTAGCTTCACAAGCTCATATGGAATTTTATGTAGATGACAAAATGAATCACCCATGGAGTGTAGCAATACATGTGAAGCCTCGAGACCTATTTGAAATGGGAGATAATGTAGAAAATGATGAAGCAAATAGTGGTTACCAATCTGAACAAATACATTTAGAGCAACAAGTTGGTTCTAATTTTCCCGATGATATTGATAGTTTACAATTAACAAGAGGCAATGAAGAACATTTTTCTAATCAACCAATTAACAACCTTGAGTTTGATAATAGCGATAAAGAGGATGGCATGGTTTGTTTAACAACATTTATAGAATTTTTTATTTGTGTCTATGTTTTATTGCATACTTATGAAATCTATTTATTGTTGTATGTTTATGAAATGACATGATTATATTCTTGGTTTACATTTGTAGGATGCCGCCTAAACGTCCATGTTCATCTCGGGCAAAGGTTGCTAATATTGCTCAAAGATTACATCAGTCAAGTCCTGCTCCTATGCCTACTGGGAACCTACAAGCACCCACAATGCCTACTACAGTTACCTCTACACCTGCTTCTCAAACACATGCAACAACTAATCCAATTACTTCAACATATGTCTCTCATCCACAACTCCAAGTAGTAATAGGTGATACTATTTCTTCTCAGCCATGTGGAGCAGCTGACAATGGTGAAACTTCCTTCCAGTGACGTGCACCAAGAGACAATGTCAAAAATAAGGATTGGATCGTTGATATTATTGGTAATTAGTTTAGTCAATTATATTATGAGATACTTAATAATTTAAATGCAATATTTACTTTTTCTCTTTGGTATGGTAGATGAAATTGGAGTAGTAAGAAAAGAGAGATTGAAAGTAAAAGATGTTTGGAATCTAGAAAAAGGGAAGAGGATAGCTTGTCCAATCGATGAGTTTGGACAACCATATGGTGATGAGGCTGGCATACTTGGAGTTTGGTTAGGAGAGCTAAACACAGACACTGACCTCATTCCTCTCAACTTCTTTGATTGGAGGGAAGTTCCAGAAAGATATATAAAGTTGCGAATAGAACAAGTTCAGGTATAAAGAGTGATTTTTTTATTTTTGCAATCTTCGTTTTTTATTATATGTTTTCACAAGCTCAGATAATTTACTAAATGATTTCAAGCAAAGGATAAGATTGCCTTCCAGTCTAGTGATGGATTAGAATGGGCATGGAAATCGCTAGGAGTTAAGCGGAAGGAGTTTAGAAATAGGCTACATAAGAGTCTGTTTGGGGAAAATGACAGCAGAGAGGAAATTATGAATAAATGTCTTGAAAGAATTTCACAGGACCAATGGAATAGCTTCGTGGACTACCGATTACAAGAAAGGTGCATAGTAATGGTTTATCTCTTCATACATTGATGTTTCTTAGTTAACATTGCATCATTTATTTGTTTGTCTTTGATTTGTAGGAAATAAGCAACAAAAACAAGGTCAATCGTCAAAAACTCAAGTATCCTCATACTAGTGGTTCCAAGAGTAATTATAGGAGAAGACATGAGATGGTAATTTACAATTTTTTTAATGCATACTTAAATAAGGAAAATTGTAGCAAAATTAATCCATTTTATTCCTTGGACTGTAGGCAGTACAAATGGGCCAGCCACCAAAATGTTGTGAAGTATTTCTTGCAACATGCAAACATGCTGATGGGAGCTATGTTAATGAGGTAGCAAGAGTTGTAGGGGTAAGTGCCTAAAACTTTTTTCAATGCTAAAGGGTTGCCATTTACAATAATGCACTTAAAAACTAAAGAACAATAACGATATAATCAAATAGTTCAAAGTCTCATTATATTTAACAATTTTATTAAACATGAATTTGTGAAAGTTATTCAATAGGGAGGTAGTAGGATTGTTACCAAAATTGGATATGTAACTTGATTGGAAAATATTCTTATCTTGTAGCCAAAAAAACAAGAAAGATTATTTGCTAGCTGAAGTTATAAGTGAGGTGTTTAGTATACCACTGTCTTTATTCTCATATCTTAGATGTCAAATCCTTCTAAAATTAAGGGGAACCAAAAGAAAGTGAAACAACGTTATACTAACCGATTCTTAGGAGTTTCATTTTTGAGTTTTTTATTATAAAATTTTTATAAAGTCTGAAAAGAGGGGGAAAAAAAGAAAGTGAAAGAAAAAAGTGAAAATAAATCTTATATATATTTATTTATTATAATTTTTTATAGAATTTTAAAAGAAAGTGAAAGAAAAAAGTGAAAATAAATCTTATATATATTTATTTAAATCTTTTCTAACATGTTTAAGAGGACTATGCTAGTTTTTTTATTATAATTTTTTATAGAATTTTAAAAGAAAGTAATATAAAAAATAAATAAATATATATAAGATTTATTTTCACTTTTTTCTTTCACTTTCTTTTAAAATTCTATAAAAAATTATAATAAAAAAACTAGCATAGTCCTCTTAAACATGGTAGAAAAGATTTAAATAATTTGTAATAAGTCTTGGATTCAAAAGCCATTTGTACTAATAAATAATATTGCTATCCTGCAAGAGAATTGCAGAAACTAGACAAGGGTTAATATACGTGCTGTATATTTAACAACAAAATGACAGAGAAAAAATAAACATTCTTCGCTGTGCTCCAACTTATCTTAGTTGAATATGCAAAAAGTGGATCGTGCCTGCAAATTTTTTTGCTCACTAGCATTGAGAATTCCAAAGCTCTGCATTTTTAACCTTAGATACACTCTCCAACATCTCAAGCTTTGGATCAAGATGTTGGCCCCTTTTAAGGGTATAGCTATGCTAATAAACACATGGTGCTTTTTTATGTCTCAAAGACACTTGAATAATTGGCCAATGGAGATATGACAACTACACAAAGATACTGGTATAGTCCCCTGAATAAATTATCAAACCATTTATTTGTCATAAACTATCATATATATTAGCCTGTCAAAGATACTAGTATAATTAATTGAATTTTGAAAATTTATTGTTATTAATTTAGTCTTAATTAAGTAAAGATTAGGATCAAAGTGACAAAATTTTTAAAATATTGAAACTGAATTGATGTTAATAAATTTTCAAATATTAAATTATGCTATTGAAATTTTTTAGGGGCCAACATAATAAATAATTCTCTTTAGTTTTCTTTGGGCAATTTCAAATTGAGCAATTAGTTAAGATTCTTCTTAATAAAATAAGCTTAGACAAATTTAGCAATAGAAGCAATGTGCAATTAGATGTGTCGTCACAAGTTAATCTTTTAATTAAGCAAATTTCTTGACGCACAAGGAATTTCTATATGAATTCCTTAATCCCATGGTGGTTGGCTTGCTTGATCATAATATCAAGTTCAAATTTTAATCAAGTTTTGTGTTTTTTTTTTAATTTGATGAAAGAAAAGAAACTAAAGAAAATACAAAAGGACAGAGTAGGAGCAACTGTACTAGGATGCTTAAGTCCTTTATTAATAATGCTAGTTTTGTTTGGATAATTATAGTACTGTTAGAATTAGTCCTTTAAGGTAAATGCAAAATTTGTATTGAATATTGATAAATGGCATTGTCTTTTTATCTTATTGATGATTGAATGATAGTGAATTGTTTTATGCAAAATCCTACTGTCATAGCCATATATGCTTAACAAATGGAATTAATTTTAGTTTTATGAGAGGCAAAGATAGTAGGCAATATTATAAGCACTTTAACGTAGGATTTTAATTCAACCCTGTTGGGAATGGTGGAATATTTTTATTATGGTTGTTTTAGCTTTGAAGTTCTGGCTGATTTCAGTTATGGGAATCTTGTTGACATATGGGGTTTGCAGATCTCTGGTAGGGATCATATTGCATGTTGTGCAGTGAGTTTTCTTAACTTTTTTTAAAAATTAAATTGTTTAATTAAATATTTAAAAAGCACGATTGATATGAATGTAAATTTTAACTATAGAAAATTAATATTTTAAAATTTTAAGTATTCTCATAGTTATAATTTTTATCTTTCATATTAAAATTTTAAAAATCATAACTGGAATCATAATGTATGTTTATAATATCAAGATTGATGTTAGAATTCTTGAATCAAAACTCCATGTATACTGACACTTGCTTAACTCTTTTATACTACTTTTGAAATATGTACCTCCATTATGCTCTGAAGCTATTTTACAGATTTTGAAAAACATATTTAGCATTGTTTACGGAATCAGAATCCTTTCCATTTAAAAGAAAAAATATTTGTGAAAGAAAAAAAATGACTTGAAAGGTGGACTTCAATGTGCCTTACTCTATGCTTTATTTTTCTCTTTTTAATAAATCCTCACATGATTTTATCCGATGGCCTTTTTATATGTCCTGACCATTCCTTCAATTTTTTTTTCTTGGTTTTAAACCTTTAATTATTCTATGCTTTTCAAATCTAAGAGGACATGTAAATTTGTACTTGTTTTCTCCATTAAAATAATAAACTTAAATGATTAAAAACTTTGATAATAGAATAAAATATATGAATGTAAATAAATAAAATATTATAAGAGAAATTCAACTTTTATTCATTTATGTGGGAGAGTACCTTCTAACCATTCCCTGGGTCCAGTGCTTGAGAAAGATATAGTTCTAACATCAGACTGAATATAATTCCGTGAAGCATAGATGCCATAGGAACAAAAAGAAAAATCTATTTTCATAGTTAAATTTTTTTATCTAATTATCACCATTTAGTTAAGAGACCACATACGACGTTATTCAACTTTTGGAGGAAAATATTAATCATGCTAAAATATGAGATGTTTTAGTGTAGGATTTTATTATTATTAAAAAAACAAGAACTTAACTTCAAAGTTTATTAATTTTATTAATTTATTATTTTTAATCACTTTTTAGTAGTTCTTTCCCACATCTATATATGTAACTTGGCCTTTTCTTCAGCCCCCCATATGGGTCATTTGGATAAAAATAACAAAAGAAAATGCTCAACTTAAATATAACCTTTTTCGTCCATCGATATCGACCATTAGCATATTTTTTTGGTCATGTTAATCAGATCTTATATTGATCAGGTTTAAAGAGAATATGATGTTATTATTACCAATAATGAGATGCTAAAGTCAGATTTCTAGCTGGAGATAACATATATTGTTACCCAAAATCCCTTCCTTAAGTAGTATATTGTTACCAAAAAAAAAAAGAGATGCTAAAACAGGACTTGGATTCATACTTAACCAAGCATTAGCTCACCTCATTTATTTGCTACTGTCTGCAATAAAATTACATATATTCATCCCAGCTGGTGTTCAATTTTTTATAAGGGTAAATTAGTGCTTTTTGATTAATTCTTTATGAATTAATAAGTAATGCATCTAAATTAGTAAAAATTGATACCTTTTATGACAATTAGTTAGATGTTTGTAATTACTTATAAGCTTCAATTGTATATATTGTAAATTAGTTATGAATTTGAGCAAATTGTAATTCTTGATCCTATTTGGACAATAATGCTTAAACAAGGAAAAAGGTGATAATACCACAAATTTTGTAAGGGGCAGCAACTGAGAAGGAGTTTTCTTTTTGTGGTTGCTATCATTGTTCTTTGTATACTTTTTTATGCCATGATTTTGATTATCAAAGAAGCAGTAGGCCCACAATATCTCATGTTCAGTTTTTCAGTTTGAATGGCTATAAATTTTACTTTGTTTTTCAGTTTGACCATCAATAAGTCATGAGGTTTATATCGTTCTAGAGCAACAAAAGTGTACACTTTTCTTCTAAAATTACAAAAATGCTACTTGTCATTCAGTGTAAATGTTGAAAATCTCCAAGTTCGCATCCTCTGCTGTGCCCCCCCTTTTTTATTCTTTTTTCAATTTAAATATATCTCAGCGAAGGATTTATCCTTAAAAATCTCTTTCAAATGTTTCCCATTTCTATCATATTTTAGAAAATGTTTCTAGAAAATATTTTCTCCTAAACTCTACCAAATATATTTTCAATGAAAGTGAAAACAGGAAACAAGAATACCAAATAGACTCTGATAGATTTGGTGACATTGAGGTATAGTTGTTAAAATCTTTTACAATTTTTATTTGATGAAAAAAAGTGAAAATGGAGCTTCAGAAGTTTGTTCTTTTCTTTCTACAGTACTAGATATGATCATATCTGATGAAGCTGCTCTAGTAGAAGCCTATTGCTTTTTTTATTTATTAATGTTTGTAGTTGACGAGTAATAGTTTGAATATGAGGGGGTTTTATGACAGATAGGAAAAAGTTTCTTTTTGGTGTTGCACCAATTTTAGCTTTATAGATTATTATTTGTCATACATGGATGATGCATCTCTTAGCACATTGCCATGATTTATATTGTGCATTATTTTTGTAGTATTAAGTAGTGACTGCTAAGTTTCAGAAAACGGTGTGAAAAGGCAGAACTCCAACGTGAATGCCCATTACTCTATTAATTATTGGCACATCTGTTGAAGCCTTGAGGCCCTTGACCATGCACAAGTTAATTAAATTCATTTTCATATACTTCAATTAGGAATATTTTGTGCTATTGATTAGTATGAGTTGCTTTCTACATCTATTCTTTTTATTCTGGAACTGGTATTTTTGTCTCCCCATATATTGTGGTCACTTTGACTTTTCTTCTTTTACTTTATGGTAGTTATTACATTGTCTCTTATATGATAATTTATTGTTTTGATATGTAGGAAGAAATTTCACAGAGGCTCAATTAAGAAACTGAGGCTTCACCACTTGTTTCATCAGATGATCCACTTAGTCAAGTGCTTGGAAAAGAGCATTCTAGACTAGTACGTGGCTTGGGGTTGGGTCCATGCCCTTTTAAGATATTTGGATTACTTGCTCATCGATTTAATAGTGTGCATATGAGTTTTGTAGTGGGGAACTCAGGTGATGAAGTGATAACTTTAAAGAATAAGTTGGCAACAATGGAAGAGCGACTAAAAACCATAGAGGAAGAGCGTGCAATGGAATAAGCTCAATTGGCTCATGAGCAAGCTCGAATGAATGGCATATTTAAATATTTAGTAGAAAAATTGGAAATGGAGCTACCACTAGACATTTCTCGCATTGCTAAGGCATCTCATTCACAGGTAATATAAATGTTAACTTGTGTAATTATTAAATTACTATATTAAAAAGGCTTTGAGTAAATGTAATTTTTGTATTTTTTCATGCAACCACCAAATGTTGGTAGTACAGAAGCCTCACCTGCCCCTGGTCGACAATCATTTGGTGCAAGTCATGATCCATGAGGCGTTTTGGATTTTGTTGAATTTATTTTGTTCTGTGGCATGTTTAAATCCTTTTTTGGATGACAATTTATAAGGCTTAATAATAGACTTGTGTTTATCTTATTTAGTTAATGTTTTACAATACTTTTGTATGGTGAAACTTTTATGAAGATCATATAAATAGATATTTATTAAATCCAAATCTTTCTTATATAGTAAATTAATTTAAAATTTAATTTTATGTGAATGTTCAATTTCTTTATATATATCAAAGTACAGCAGGGCAAAAGGAAAATATCAAGATAACAAGATATAAAAGAAATGAAATTAAATTAAAAAAAGCATTTTCTGTTGCCTAATGTCGGTCATAACTAACGCTATGCAAAGATCATTTCAATGGAAAACTAACATCGGTTACAATCGACGTTAGTATATTCACCATTGAAAAATGTTAACGTCAGTCGTAATTGACGTTAAAGGTAAAAATCTAATGTCAGTTATAACAGATGTTAGTATATTTATAAATTCCCTGATTTTAACGTCGATTACAACTAACGTTAGGTTTCTTCATCTAATGTCAGTTATAACCACCATTAGCTGTAATGTCGGTTATAGCCGACATCCATACAAGAATCTGATGTGATGAAGTTAGCTTTGCATAGTGTCAGTTGCAACCAATATTAACTCTAATGGTGGTTACAATAGACGTTAGTGGACAAACACAAGCTTCATTGCTTAACGTCGGTTCTAACTGACGTTAGATTCTAGCGTCAGTTATTCCAATGGTTGATATAATTGTCGTTAGTCTACGTAACATTGATCATAACTGACATTAGATGCTTTCTTTAACCATCGCTAGAGCCTATTTTTTTTATAGTGTAGGGAGCCTTTTATAGGTAAAGTTTCTAAAAGAATAAATGTAACACCCCAAAAATTAATTAAGATGTTAATCATGGATTCAGATTAATTAGGAATAATTAATATGGGATGATTAGGCAAGTTAAGTGAATGGAGATTTTAGAGAGATGAATTATTAATATGGGTTTGAGAATTAATTAGGATAAAAACTTCATCTAGGCCCAAATTAAGAAATCATAAGAAGAGGCTAATGGAGGCCCAATGAGTTAGGTGCAGACCCAATCTAATTCCATATGATAGAGGCCAAAGATCCACCTTGCATAGGCTCCTATGAGTGGCCCAATAACCCTTGTGCAAACCCAAATCCTTGAGCTCTTCAAACTTGGCCCAAACTTGATTAAAATTCAGCAGCCCAATACATAAGAGCTGGCCCAACAAAGCAAAAATCTGAAGCCCATTTGGAGTTGGACCTTAGAGCAACCCATGACCCATCTTAGACCCAACTTAAACCCAACTAAAACCCTAACTCTTCAGCCTCTTCCTCATTTTGCTAAAACTCAAGAGAGGAAATTCAGAGGTTCAAGGGAGGCTAGGGTTCTACCAACATGGAAGCTCCATTTTTGACTCCTAGAGGATGATTTAGCCAAGGTGAGTTATATATAACTTGACCCTCTCATCCTCCTCTTCATTTTGGTCTAATTAATTTCTGGGTTTGAGCATTTTCATCTTCTTCTCAAATCTAAAATTTGGTGTTGGGTGATTCCTTGCAAGATTTTCGGACTTGGAGGTTAGAGGGAGGATTAGGTAAGCTTTTCCCTTCCATTTTGTGAATCACTTTGCTGGAAAATGCCCTAAGGATGTATTATCATAATGGGTTCTGTTATTGTGTAAGATTACAAGGAGATAATGGTGGAAAACTGAATTTTCTGGGCTTGATGATTGAAATGCGAATTTTGGTGCTTCCATGGTGGATTTTCGGAGGTGAGGCTATGGGTGTTATTAAGTGAGTATCTTCTTCCTATTTTGATGCATTTTCTGTTAGTTTGAGACCCCTATAGTTGACCTATGATATGGGCTTTGGTTTCATGTGAAATTACCCAGAAATTGGAGTGAACTATGGCAATTTCTGGTGGGGGAAAGTTGGAATCCGAAATTAAATCCCTTGGTAATTAGGTGAGTAACCTCTAGTCTGTCATTAGTAGTTCAACTCTTTGGATATTTGATTGTGATTAGAAATGATGATAATTATGATTGTTATAGGCTTGGTATGCATTTGGATTATTATGGCAGCTAGGGGAAGAGTAATTGGCTTCATTGAGGTAACTGAGGTTATTTTTCTAATTCCATGTATATGCTCATGTTAATCTGCTATTTGTTATACATGCTTGATTTTGAAATGCTAAATGTCTGGTTGACTACTTGATTGTTATTGTAATTGGACCTTGTGAGTCCATGGTAGAGCTGTGGTGCGGCTGCCACCCGTGCATATGCTTCGATCGAGCACCAGGTTATAATCAAACCCCAAATGCACTGAGCCCTGGTTGTGCTCATTATGGAGTAGGTGCCGTGGACGGACCTCTCGTGGTGTTATTAGCCATTAACATGTTGTGTATGATTGCTGGTATGGGACAGTAGTCATTGGTAGCTAAACTAGTTCATTTGCGAATTGAATTGATGATTCTGGTATTGATGACATGAAATTGCATTGGATTGATTGACTTGTACATATATATGGAAATTGCCTTTTGTTACTGAGATTGTATATCTCACCCTGTTGTGGGCTAACATTTTCAGGGACCAGACCTCTTAGTGGCAAGGAGAAAATTAATAGAAGATCATTAAATGGTTTGGTAGCACATAGACTTGGGAGCTTTGACAAAATGTATTGTAACTAAATTGTTAGTTCTATATCATTGCTGCATTGCATCATAAGTTGCCAAGTATAGGAATTGTATATGTAATTTGATTATCATGGAATTGAATATTATGATTGTAATTAGCTAATAATGGATAAGTGATTTGATTTTATATGAACATTAAGCATTGACCCCATGCACCTTGTGACCATAATACATTTGCTATCATTAATCTATGAACTCACTAGTTTATGGTAGCTAGAGAGTTAAGGATACACATTTGAATTTTAAATATGTAATGATAGATGTGTTAAGTAGATTAGGTGAAAAAAAGACATTAAATCTTCACAAACTAAGTTAAAGTGGCCTAGAGGGTTGCTAGAGAGGGAATTGGAGAGCATGAGATGAAATTTTGGGAGTTATAGGAACAAAAGGGAATTGGTCGCGGCCAACATTTAATTGGCCTAGGCCAAATAGAAACAGAGAAGAATTGGCCGCGGCCAACAATTAATTGGCCTCGGCCAAATATGGCGAACCTGCTAGGGAAGAAAACAGAGAGAAATTTATGGAGGTGATGTTGGCTGCGGTTAAGCTTGGGAAATAAATTTGGGGGTGTTCCAGAGGGTATTTGGCTGCAGCAAAATGCGTGAAATTTATGGAGGTGTAAGGACTTGAATCAGAGAGTAATTGGTCGCGGCGAAGGTGCTCAATTTCTCATATTCACTTAGAAACTTTAATTTCTTTTATGGTAATACTAAGGAATGATTTAGAAACACTTGTAAGAGTTTTTTATGAGTTGGAATTTATGGATGGGAGAATCAAAGGCTCCTTATTAATGATTAAATTCACTTGCACTTTTGAATAATTGTGGTTGCCTAATTAATGACCCTAATAACATTAAGGTTCAAATTTCCTAACATTTTTCGAATATAATTAGTTGTAATGACTTTCAACCCTAATTGAAATTTTATGATTAGTAATCACGTACTTAACCTTAATTATGATTATTAGAAGTTAGGGTCGTTACAATAAAATCCTAATAAAAGTTAAACTCTAAAATCTGATTAGAAATATTTTAAATGGTGCCTAAAATCAAGGAACAAAATTAGGATACTAATTTTAACTTAATCTCTAAGATAATCTCTTTGACTAAGTCCTAAAGATAATAAAATAAATAAAAAACCAAATTCATAAAGAATCCTAGTCCAAAACAATCAGCTTCTTTAAGTAGTCACATGGGATGCTCATGCTTCATTAAAAGTCACATAGTTGACACATGATTCTTAATCTATTGCAATTGGACTCCAATTGGGCCTTGACACTCCTCTTGTATGTGTATAACTATATTGAGCCTTCAACATGTTGGATATTGACTCTAGTTGCTCTATGGATCTTCTTAGGACATTAGGCTTCCACTTGGACTTTCACTTTTACATCTTTAAGGAGATCTCATGTCCAAATTTTGAATTCAACTCCAAGATCAAATATGAATCTTGGGCTCTAAACTTGGGCTGACATCCAATATAGAGATTATCTTGAGCTCTTTGAAGTTCTTGGACATATACTAGCACAATTTGGGTCTCTTGAGCATGGGCCATCCCTTCATGAGCTATTCGGACCTAAATCAACCCCTTTTTAATGATTTGGGTTTCTTGATGGATGAGGGCTTCTCGAACTTGTTGTGCTCCAATGGGTATGCCTACTGGTATTGTATCATTCCCTCCCTCTTTGAAAAGATTTGTCTTCAAATGTCCACCTGTATCATATGGAAATAAATTAGACTTTCTAAAAATAATGATAACACTATATTTATTAAGTGGAAGAATCTTGTAAACTAAAGGACTCCTTTCAAAGAGATCATCAATTCTTTGAGGCAACTTGAATACTCTAAGTTGGGAAACTCTTTGAACTCGCTTTAAGTTAGAACGTATTTCTTTCTTACATGCACCCAAATATAAATGATAATTTTGATCCCATATGCACTTGTAATAAATCCAAGGGCCATAACAAAATCCAAGTAACACGATAACCTTTTAACCATAAAATTAATGTAATATGAATTCTTAACAACCACAAAATTCATGAAACAATTAAAACTCAATGTGTGGTGCTTAATGCTTTTGAAAGGCAATAATTCATCAGGAATAACAAAATCTATACAATCAAAGCACTTTTGAAAGCACATTAAATATTGGAAACCATAAGGTGATTTCTTAGGAAACAAATCTAGGCAGTCACAACTCTTTTCAATACTATTTGAAGATAAGAGTCCATTGGGTGGCTTCTTTGAAAACAAATCTCCACATACCTGCAAGGAGCTAGAAACAACGATAGGCAAAGATGGGTTAAGATTATTAGTAGATAAACAAACATCTTTACACACATTCTCCACCTCTCTTTTTTCATCAAATAAGCTCACATGGGATGCTCATGTGATAATGCTAACCATTCTACAAGAGGAGTAACAAGGCCTAATTAGAGTCTAATTACAAGAGACTAAGAATCATATGTCAACCATGTGATTTTTAATGAAGCATGAGCATCCCATGTGACCACTTAAAGAAGCTGATCAGTTTTGGCTAGGATTTTTTTTATGAATTTCTTTTTTATTATTTTATTATTTTTTTGGACTTGGTCAAAGAGTTTATCTTTGAGATTAAGTTAAAATTAGTATCCTACTCTTGTTCCTTGATTTTAGGCACCATTTAAAATATTTCTAATCAGATTTTAGATTTTAACTTTTATTAGGATTTTAGACTTTAGAAACTTTGCCTATAAAAAGCTTTCTATTGTACTCTATTTTGGAGCATGAATGATTTTGAATATTATTCAATACTTTGTGAGGCTTTTGCTTCTTTGTGTTCTTTGAGAATAATGATGCAAGACCCTCTAGGAACCTTGTCCTAGGAACCTTCAACAAGATGACACTTTACCCAAGCCGGCTAGAAAACAAGAATGTTGGTCAAAAGAAAGACCCTAAGAGAACTTGTCTCTTAGAACCCTAGCCTCAAGATGCCACGAAAGGAAGACCAATCCTTTGATAAGTCATGTGAACTCTCAAAAAACACAGAAGCAAAGGCCTCACAAAGTATTGAATAATACTCAAATTCATTCATGCTCCAAAATAGAATACAATAAGAAGCCTTTTATAAGCAAAGTTTCTAAAGTCTAAAATCCTAATAAAAGTTAAACTTTAAAATCTGATTAGAAATATTTTTAAATGGTGCCTAAAATTAAGGACTAAGATTAGGATACTAATTTTAACTTAATCTCCAAGATAAGCTCTTTGACTAAATCCTAAAAATAATAAAATAAATAAATAATGAAATTCATAAAGAATTCTACTCAAAACTAATTAGCTTCTTTAAGTAGTTACATGGGATACTCATGCTTCATTAAAAATCACATGGTTGACACATGATTCTTAATCTCTTCCAATTGGACTCCAATTGGGCCTTGGCACTTCGCTTGTAGAATGGTTAGCATTATCACACCTTTTACATCTTGTTGAGCCCTCTTTTGACTCAAATAAATGGACTCTAAGTTATGAAGCTTATGAATCAAACAATTGAAAGCTTCTTTCATTGCTTTGGTCCTAGCTCTTGTTATTAGGCCTTATATACCTTGCAATGGATCTTTAGGCACATTTAACTTGAAATCTTGGGTTTTAATTTGCAAATCACGTCCTTGGGCTTGAAATTTAGCACCATATACTTCATCAAGTCCACTTCTATACTTAGCAAGGTCTCTTGGTGCTATTGCATCCCCCCTCTTGAAAAGGATTTGTCCTCAAATCTGCAATATCAAAGAAAGAGGGATAAGCTACATTAAAAGTAACACTAACATTTCCATAAGAACTAGGCAAGTCAATTTTATAATCATTATCATTAATCCTTTCAAGAACTTGAAAAGGACCATCTCTTCTAGGTTGGAGTTTTGACTTCCTTTGCTCCGGGAAACATTCTTTTTGTAAGTGAACCCATACCCAATCGCCGGGTTCAAACACCACATGCCTTCTACCCTTGTTAACTTGGTTGGCAATTTGCTCATTCCTTCTTTCAATGTTGGCTTTCACCTTCTCATGTAAATCCTGCACAAACTTGGCTTTCCTAGCACCATCAAGGTTAGTAAACTCATGTGAAGGTAAAGGAAGCAAATCTAACGAAGTTAAAGGATTAAAGCCATAAACAATTTTAAAAGGAGAAAATTTTGTAGCAGAATGAATAACACAATTATAAGCAAATTCGACATGGGATAAACACTTCTCTTAATTCTTAAGATTCTTTTGAATGATAGCTCTTAATAAAGTAGAGAAGGTTCTATTAACAACCTCTATCTGCTCGTTAGTTTGTGGATGTGCTATAGTAGAAAACAAAAGTTTAGTGCCAAGTTTATTCCACAACATTTTCCAGAAATAACTCAAGAATTTCACATCTCTATCACTAACGATAGTTCTCAGCACACCATGCAACTTAATAATCTCCTTGAAAAACAATTATGCCACATATATAGCATCATTAGTTTTGGAACAAGCAATAAAATGTGCCATTTTACTAAACCTATTCACAACAACAAAGACACTATCTTTTCCCAGTGGAAGATTTAGGCAAACCTAAGACAAAGCCCATAAAATTTCAATCCATGGCTGAGAGGGAATTGGTAAAGGAGAATACAAGCCAAGTGATTGAATTCTAGACTTAGCATGCTTACAAGTAATACATCTAGAACAAATAGCAACCACATCTTTTCTCATGCTAGGCCAATAAAAATGCTTATTCAAAAGAGCCAAAGTCTTTTCTATATCAACATGGCCTATCAATCCCCCACCATGAGTCTCTTTAACAAGAAGCTTACAAATGGAACACATAGGAACATATAACTTGTTCTTTTTGAAAAGGTACCCATCAAACCTGTAATAGTCATTAGCACCATACAATTCGCAAGATTTCCAAATATCAGCAAAATTAGAATTAGAATCATACATGCCTTTTAACATCTCAAAACCTATCAATCTAGCATGCATGGAGGTAATCAAAGTGTAACGCCTAGACAATGCATCAGCTACAATATTTTCCTTTCCGTGCTTATGCTTAATCACATAAGGGAAGGTTTCAATAAATTCAAGCTAACTTGCATGCCTTTTGTTCAATTTACCCTGGGACATAAGAAACTTAAGACTCTCATGATCAGAATGGATAATAAATTCTTTAGGCCACAAATAATGTTGTCGAGTTTCTAAAGTTCGTTTTAAGGCATACAACTTTTTATCATATGTGGAATAATTTAAAGTAGGGCCACTTAATTTCTCGCTAAAATATGCAATAGGTTTAGAATCCTGCATCAACACACCACCTATGCCTATACCAAAAGTGTCACACTCAATCTAAAAAACCTTACTAAAATCAGGCAACACAAGTACAGGGGTATTAGTTAGTTTTTCCTTCAGTATGTTAAAAGCACGCTCTTGTGCTTCACCCCACTTGAATACCACATTCTTTCTTACCAAATCATTTAAAAGGGCAGCAAGAGTAGAGAAGTCCTTCACAAATCGCCTATAAAAGCTCGCCAATGCATGGAAGCTCCTAACTGCACTCGCATTCTTTAGGGTTGGCCACTCTCGGATTACTTTGACCTTCTCCTCATCCACTTGTATGCCACGAGCTCTTACAACAAATCCAAGAAAAACCATAGAATCCAAACAAAAAGAGCACTTCTCTAAATTGACAAAGAGTTTATTCTCCCTAAGCACAACAAACACATCATGCAAATGACTCACATGCTCTTCTAGACTCTTAGAGTAAATCAAAATGTCATCAAAGTAAACCACAACAAATCTTCCAATGAAAGGTCTAAAGACATAGTTCATTAAACTCATGAAAGTGCTAGGTGCGTTAGTCAAGCTAAATGGCATAACTAACCATTCATATAACCCAAATTTAGTCTTAAAAGTAGTTTTCCATTCATTACCTTCTTTCATCCTAATCTGATGGTAACCACTTCTAAGATCAAATTTAAAGAAAACACATGCACCATGTAACTCATCAAGCATATCATCCAACCTAGGGATAGGATAGCGATATTTTACCGTTATTTTGTTGATGGCACGACAATCCACACACATCTGCCACTTGTCATCCTTTTTGGGCACCAGAATCACCGGGACAGCACACAAACTCAAATTTTCACGAATAAAGCCTTTCTTCATGAGCCTTCCACTTGATGTTATATTTCCTTAGTCTCATCTGGATTTGCTCGATAAGCAGGTCTATTGGTGATAGATGCTCCTGGGATAAAGTCTATACGATGCTCAATGCCTTCTAAAGGGGGCAATCTATTAGGTATTTTCTCTAGGAACAAGTCACATAATTCCTGCAATAAAGACGTAACACTAGTAGGCAGAGAGTGATCAAGATCATCGATAGTAAGATAAACATCTTTATAAAGCAATAAGAAAGCATTTTCACAAATAAGAGCTCTCTTGATCTCACTTTTACCTGAAAATAAGCTCACTTTCTTTTCCTCATATTTTTCTCTAATTTTCTTTTCCTTTCTACTGAGCTTTCCTTTCTCTTGCTTCTTCTCATTCTCAACACTCACACTCACTTTACTTTTCTTTTCTTGCTCTCTCTTCTTACACTCTCTTTCAATTTTTAATTGATCCTCATATGCTTGAACAAGACAAAGAGGGGTCAACATAATGGTTTTACCATTAAAAACAAAGGAGTAATAATTTTTATATCCTCTGATACCAAATGATGCAAGACCCTCTAAGAACCTTGTCCTAGGAACCTTCAACAAAATGATACTTTGCCTGGGACCAGCTAGAAAATAAGAATGTTAGTTAAAGGAAAGACTTTAAGAGAACTTGTCTCTTAGAACCCTAGCCTCAAGATGCCACAAAAGAAGACCAATCCTTTGATAAGTCACGTGACTTCTCAGAGAATACAAGGAAGCAAAAGCCTCACAGAGAATTGAATAATACTCAAATTCATTTATGATCTTTCAAAATAGAGTATAATAGGGAGCCTTTTATAGGTAAAGTTTCTAAAAGTCTAAAATCCTAATAAAAGTGAATCACTAAAATCTGATTAGAAATATTTTAAATGGTACCTAAAATCAAGGAACAAGATTATGATACTAATTTTAACTTAATCTCAAAGATAAGATCTTTGACTAGGTCCTAAAAATAATAAAATAAATAAATAACGAAATTTATAAAGAATCCTAGCCAAAACTGATAAGCTTCTTTAAGTAGTCACATGGGATGCTTATGCTTCATTAAAAATCACATGGTTGACACATGATTATTAATCTCTTGTAATTGGACTCCAATTGGGCCTTGGCGAGTCTCTTATATGTGTATAACTGCATTAGGCCTTCAACATGTTGGATATTAACTCTAATTGCTCCATGGACCTTCTTAGGACATTGGGCTTCCACTTAGACTTCCACTTTTGCATCTTTAAAGAGATCTCATGTCCAAAGTCCAATTTAGCATGTTTTGAATTGATCAAATATGGATCTTAGGCTCTAAATTTAGGCCGACATCTAATATTGAGATTATCTTATGCTCTTTGAACTTCTTGGACATATACTAGCATAATTTGGGCCTCTTGAGCATAGGTCATCACTTCATGAGCCATTCAGAACTGAATCATGCCCTTGTGAATGATTTAGGTTTCTTTATGGATGAGGGTTTCTCGATCTTGTTGTATTCTAACAGGCATACCTACTGGTATTGTATCATTCCCTCCCTCTTTGAAAAAATTCATCCTCGAATCTCCATCTATATTATATGGAAATAAATTAGACTTTCCAAAAATAACGATAACTTGTAAACTAAAGGACTCTTTTTCAAGAGATCATCAATTCTTTGAGACAACTTAGAAGACTCCAAGTTAGGAAACTCTTTGAACTCACTTTGATTTAGGATGTATTTCTTTCTCACATGCACCCAAATATAAATGATAATTTTGATCCCACATACACCTGCAATAAATCCAAGGGCCATAACAAAATCCAAGTTACACAATAACCTTTTAACCATAAAATTAATGTAATATGAATTCCTAACAGCCACAAAATTCATGAGATAATTAAAACTCAATGTGTGGTGTTCAATACTTTTGAAAGGCAATAATTTATCAAGAATAAAAAAATCTATGCAATCAAAGCACTTTTGAAAGCACATTAAAGATTGGAAACCATCAAGTTCTTTCTTAGGAAACAAATCTAGGCAATCACAACTCTTTTCAATGCTAGTTGAAGATAAGGGTCCATTGGGTGGCTTCTTCGAAAACAAATCTCCACATACCTGCAAGAAGCTAGAACCAACAATAGGCAAAGATGGGTTAAGATTGTTAGTAGATAAACAAACATCCTTACACACGCTCTCAACCTCTCTTTTTTCATCAAACAAACTCACACTCATGCTTTTCTCACTTTTCTCACAACTCTCTTGCTCTTTCTTTTCATTCACATTCTTTTCTTTTTCAATCTCATCTTTTTCTCTCTCTAACTCATGTTCTCTCTCTTTTTCTATTGCTCTCTCTTTTTCTTTCATTTTGTATGCTTGTACTATTCTCATTTGATCCTCATAAGCATCTATAGGATCAAGAGGTACCAATACATGATGTTTTTCATTGAATATAAATGAATAGCAATAGCAATATATGTGCTTATGCTTAACATATTTAGCTTTTCTAATAGGTTTCCATGGTTTACCAAGCATAATATGTCCATCATACATAGGAGCCACATCACATAACACTTTATCATGATATTTACCAATGGAGAAAGAAATCAAAACTTGCTTATTACCTCTAAATTTAGCACTACCCTTCAACACGGTATAGGGCCTAGGATGCTTCATAGTAGGCAAGTTTAATTTTTCTCAACAAGTAAGGTACTAGCAACATTTATATAGCTATTATTATTAATAGCCATGCTACAAATTTTCTCTTTGATAAGGCATCTAGTATGGAAATCAGGGGATGACTTTTCCTTATCTTGTCCTGTAGAGTTGGAATTGGATTGGAATGCATCTAACCATGCACAAGTTTACTTGAATCGCTCTTTATTAGCCTCTTCAATGAATTTGTAATCATTAGACATCTTGTTACCTGAAAAGTTAGTCAAGGAAGGAAAGAAAGAATAGGACTTCACACACTCTTCTCACATGTTTACACTCAAAAGATGATAAGTTCACTCATATTTAACTCTCTTTTTGGCTTTATCTTTAATGTTAATTGCACTCTTGCCTTTTACCACTCAACAATTTGCTTCTTATAAGTGTTCTAAGCAAGTCACAAGCAAATCAAAAGGAGCAATCTATAAAAGTGGCAATAAAAAAAACTAGAATCCTAAAATGCAAATTCCCAAAAAATCAAAACAAAGGAGAAAAAGGAGTGCGTAACTAAAAGGCAAAGAGGAAAGGAAAACAAGGAGGAAGGGAAGGTTTGGATGGCTTGGAAGGAAGGAAAAGAAAAAGGAAAATCTAAAAATAGGAAACTTTAAGAATAGGAAACTACTTAGAAACCAAGTTAATCAAAATAGGAAACTACTTGCAATTCAAGTTTAGAACAATTAGGAAAGAAAATTTTTACTTGAATGCAAAATAAGAAAGTAGATAACTTGGTAGCTACTCAATGCAATCAAATTAGGAAACTAACTCCAATTAGAAAACTAACTTCAATTAGGAAATTAACTCCAATTAAGAAACTAACTCCAATTAGAAAATTAACTCCAATTAGGAAATTGACTCCAATTAGGAAACTAACTCCAATTAGGAAATTAACTCTAATTAGAAAATTAACTCCAAGCTTTAAGCTTTCAACTTTGCATTGGCACAACTTGTAATTTTGAATTTTGCAATATGAATTTTTTTCTTTTTTTTCACTTTTTTTCACCTTTTTTTTGAATTTTTTTTTTTTAGTATCACATTCTTTTTTGTTTTTTTGAATAAGGATGAAGGCACACAACAATGGAAGATGGAAGAAGATAGAAGACAAAGATGAAGATGAAAAAGGTAACACAAATGGAAGGAGAAAAAGTATGAAGAACAATAAAAGGGAAACACAAAGATATACCTTGCACTAGCGAACCAAAGAAAACAAGATGACACACCACCTATGCCTATACCAGAAGCGTCACACTCAATTTCAAAAACCTTAGTAAAGTCAGGAAACACAAGTAGAGGAGCATTAGTTAGTTTTTCCTTCAGTATGTTAAAAGTACGCTCTTGTGCTTCACCCCACTTAAATACCACATTCTTTCTTACCAAATCATTCAAAGGGGCAGCAAGAGTAGAGAAGTCCTTCACAAATCGCCTATAGAAGCTCGCCAATCCATGGAAGCTCCTTACTTCACTCGCATTCTTTGGAGTTGGCCACTCTAATTGCTTTGACCTTTTCCTCATCCACTTGTATGCCATGAGCTCCTACAAAAAATCCAAGAAAAATCGTAGAATCTAAACAAAAAGAGCACTTCTTTAAATTGGCAAAGAATTTATTCTCCTTAAGCACAACAAACACATCACGCAAATGACTCACATGCTCTTCTAGACTCTTAAAGTAAATCAAAATGTCATCAAAGTAAACCACAACAAATCTACTAATGAAAGGTCTAAAGACATGGTTCATTAAACTCATGAAAGTGCTAGGTGCGTTAGTCAAGCCAAATGGTATAACTAACCATTCATATAACCCAAACTTAGTCTTAAAAGCAATTTTCAATTCATCACCTTCTTTTATCCTAATCTGATGGTAACCACTTCTAAGATCAATTTTAGAGAAAACACATGCACCATGCAACTCATCAAGCATATCATCTAACCTAGGGATAAGATAGAAATATTTTACTGTTATTTTGTTGATGGCATGACAATCCACACACATCTGCCACTTGCCATCCTTTTTGGGCACTAGAATCATCGGGATAGCACAAGGACTCAGACTTTCACGAATAAAGCCTTTCTTCATGAGGCCTTCCACTTGATGTTGTATTTCCTTAGTCTCGTCTGGATTTTCTCGATAAGCAAGTCTATTGGTGATAGATGCTCCTGGGATAAAGTCTATACGATGCTTAATACCTTTTAAAGGGGGCAATCCATTAGGTATTTCCTCTGGAAACAAGTCACAATTCCTACAATAAAGATGTAACACTAGCAGGCAGAGAGTGATCAAGATCGTCGATAGTAAGATAAACATTTTTATAAAGCAATAAGAAAGCATTTTCATAAATAAGAGCTCTCTTAATCTCACTTTTACCCGAAAATAAACTCACTTCCTTTTTCTCATGTTTTTCTCTAATTTTCTTTTCCTTTCTATTGAGCTATCCTTTCTCTTGCTTCTTCTCATTCTCAACACTTACACTCCTTTACCTTTCTTTTCTTGCTCTCTCTTCTTATAATCTCTTTCAATTTTTAATTGATCCTCATATGCTTGAATAGGACGAAGAGGGGTCAACACAATGGTTTTACCATTAAAAACAAAGGAGTAATAATTTTTATATCCATCATGTTTTACCTTTCTGTAAAACTGCCATGGCCTACCAAGTAACAAATGACCAGCATACATGGGTGCTACATCACAAAGAATCTCATCATGATAATTACCAATAGAAAAAGAGATGAGAACCTGTTTTGTTACCTTTACCTCCCCACTATCATTAAGCTATTGTAATTGGGTGCCCCAAAGTAGGCAAGTTCAGCTTTTCCATAAGTAAAGTACTAGTTACATTTGTGTATCTACAACCATCAATAATCAAACTACATACCTTCTTGTGGATGAAGCAACAAGTATGAGAACTATGCTCACACTATTCTACCTCGAGATCTTCTTTAGGTTGAATTTAAGAGAACACCTAGCCACAAGGGCTTCACCATTTACAATTTTAGTTGACTCTAAATCTGAGTCATCAGTCATGAGTGGCATCTCATCCTCCTCAAACTCCCTACTAGCACTAGTCACATCACCATTCTCAAGAATAATCATAGTTTGTTTGTTAGGACATTGTAAAGCAATGTGGCCAAAACCATTACATTTAAAACATCTAACCTTCGAGGAAGAAGCAGTAAGGTTAGAAGACGATAAAGGTTTTAAATCAGTTTTACCCTTAACCTAAAAGAGTTTTACCTTACTTTCCTCCTTAGACTTGAAATCAGTCTTTGGCTTGAAGAGGACTTTGGAATCCCTCCAAGAACTTGAGCTAGATGTCACTTTCAGCTTTTGTCAAGCCCTTAGTTGCTTTTTCACCTTGATAGCTCTATGCAAGAGCTCCTCCATATCTAGGTAATTGTATAAATCAACTAGGGCAGCTATATCAGGATTTAAGCCCTCAATGAATCGAGCCATGGTTACTTCACGGTCTTCCTCCACATTTGCCTTAATCATGGCAATCTCCATTTCTTGATAGTAATCTTCCACACTCATAGAACCTTGTTTAAGCTTTTGGAGCCACTTATGCAATTTCCTATAATAGTAACTAGAGACAAACCATTTGCACATGATAGTTTTCATCTCTTGCTAATCATAAATTGGACCTTCACCAGTACATCTTCTGGTGAGTAAGAGTTGATCCCACCAAATGCTAGCATAGTCAGTAAACTCCACTGCAACAAGTTTTACTTTCTTCGCCTCAGTGTAAGAGTGGCACTCAAACGCATACTCCACTCTTCTTTCCTAATCTAAGTATTGGTCCAGGTCATTTTTCCCAAGGAATGAGGGAATCTTCATCTTGATGTTTCCAATACCACCATCCTTATTGGATGATGATTGTCTGCCTCTCCGAGTATGGGACTCCTCAAAGTTGGACTCAGCATCATCATCAAGTTCCACCTGACCTTGCCTCCTATGGGTCCTCCTATTGGAAGAAGACTCCATATCATCTAATCTGGCACTAAGTTTCTCAAGAGTACTTTGAACGGCTCTAACCCAGACTTTCATGTCAAAGTCATTGTGCTCAGATTCTCCAGACATCTTGAAATATTAGTTTGTACAAAACAAGCAAAGAAAGATATAGGAACTCGCAACTCACTAGCTTACGTGTTTACACTCATGAATAGTAATTCACTCGTGTATACTCTTAAAATTTGACTTTTATCAAGATGGTATACTCTAGCCTTTTACCATTCAACAATTTACTTCTTACAAGTGTTCTAAGCAAATCAAAAGAAAATATCAAACTAGTGGCAATTAAAAAAACTAGAATCCTAAAATGCAAATTCCCAAAGAATTGAATGAAGGAGAAAAAGAGGTGTGTAACAAAAAGGGAAAACAAGGAGGAAGGGGAGGTTTGGATGGCTTGGAAGGAAGGAGAAGGAAAGGGAAAATCTAAAAATAAGAAACTTTAAGAATAGGAAACTACTTGAAAACCAAGTTAATCAAAATAGAAACTACTTGCAATTCAAGTTTAAAACAATTAGGAAAGAAAATCCTTACTTGAATGTAAATAGGAAAGTAGATAACTTGGTAGCTACTCAATGCAATCAAATTAGGAAACTAACTCTAATTAGGAAATTGACTCCAATTAAGAAACTAACTCCAATTAGGAAATTAACTCCAAGTTTTAAGCTTTCAACTTTGAATTAGCACAACTTGCAATTTTGAATTCTGCAATCTGAATCCTTTTTTTTACATTTTTTTCACCTTTTTTCTTTGAATTTTTTTCATTTTTTTTTGGAGTATCACACTCTTTTTTTTTTTTTTTTGAATGAAGATGGAGGCACACAACAATGGAAGATGAAAGAAGATAGAAGACAAAGATGAAAATGAAAAAGGTAACACAAATAGAAGGAGAGAAAGTATGAAAAACAAGGAAGGGAAACACAAAGATATATCTTGTATTAGCAAACCAAAGCTCTGATACCAAATGATACAAGACCCTCTATGAACCTTGTCCTAAGAACCTTCAACAAGATGACACTTTGCCCGGGACTGGCTAAAAAACAAGATTGTTGGTCAAAGGAAAGACCCTAAAAGAACTTGTCTCTTAGAACCCTAGCCTTAAGACACCACAAAGGAAGACCAATCCTTTAATAAATTACGTGAACCCCCTTTTTTGGCTTTTTCTTTAACGTTAATTGCACTCTTGCCTTTTACCACTTAACAATTTGCTCCTTACAAGTATTCTAAGTAAGTCATAAGCAAATCAAAAGAAAAAAATCAGACAAGTGGCAAAAAAAACTAAAATCCTAAAATGCAAATTCCCAAAGAATCAACAAAGGAGAAAAAAAGGGTGTATAACTAGAAGGGAAACAAGGAGGAAGGGGAAGTTTGGATGGCTTGGAAGGAAGAAGAAGGAAAGGGAAAATATGAAAATATGAAACTTTAAAAATAGGAAACTACTTAGGAACCAAGTTAATTAAAATAGGAAACTACTTGCAATTCAAGTTTAGAACAATTAAGAAATAAAATTCTTACTTGAATGCAAAATAGGAAGGTAGATAACTTAGTAGCTACTCAATGCAATCAAATTAGGGAACTAACTCCAATTAGAAAATTAACTTCAATTAGGAAAACTAACTTTAATTAGGAAATTAACTCCAATTAGGAAACTAACTCCAATTAGGAAATTAACTTTAAGCTTTACTTTCAACTTTGAATTTGCGCAACTTGTAATTTTGAATTTTGCAATATGAATCTTTTCCTTTTTTTTCACTCCTTTTTTCACTTTTTTTTTTTGAATTTTTTTTCTTAAATTTTTTTTTTTTTTTTTTGGAGTATCACACTCTTTTTTTTTTTTGAATGAGGATAGAGGCACACAACAATGGAAGAAGGAAGAAGATGGAAGACAAAGGCGAAGATGAAAAAGGTAACATAAATGGAAAGAGAGAAAGTATGAAGAATAACAGAAGGGAAACACAAAGATATACCTTGCACTAGCGAACCAAAGCTCTGATACCAAATGATGCAAGACCTTCTAGGAACTTTGTCCTAGGAACCTTCAACAAGATGATACTTTGCCCGGGACCGGCTAGAATACAAGAATGTTGGTCAAAGGAAAGACCTTAACAGAACTTGTCTCTTAGAACCCTGGCTTCAAGATGCCACAAAGAAAGACCAATCCTTTGATAAGTCACGTAAACTCTTAGAGAACACAAGGAAGCAAAAGCCTCACAAAGAATTGAATAATACTTAAATTCATTCATGATCTTCCGAAATAGAGTACAATAAGGAGCCTTTTATAGGTAAAGTTTCTAAAAGACTAAAATCCTAATAAAAGTTAAACTCTAAAATCTGATTAGAAATATTTTAAATGGTGCCTAAAATCAAGGAATAAGATTAAGATACTAATTTTAACTTAATCTCCAAGATAAGCTCTTTGACTAAGTTCTAAAGATAATAAAATAAATAAAAAACAAAATTCATAAAGAATTCTAGTCCAAAACAATTAGCTTCTTTAAATAGTCACATGGGATGCTCATACTTCATTAAAAGTCACATGGTTGACACATGATTCTTAATCTCTTGCAATTAGACTCCAATTGGGCCTTGACACTCCTATTGTATGTGTATAACTACATTAGGCCTTCAACATATTGGATATTGACTCTAGTTGCTCCATGGACCTTCTTAGGACATTAGGCTTCCACTTGGACTTCCACTTTTACATCTTTAAAGAGATCTAATGTCCAAATTCTGAATTCAACTCTAAGATCAAATATGAATCTTGGGCTTTAAACTTAGGCCGAGATCCAACATAGAGATTATCTTAAGTTCTTTGAAGTTCTTGAACATATACTAGCACAATTTGGGCCTCTTGAGTATGAGCCATCCCTTCATGAGTTATTCGGACCTGAATCAACCGCTTTTGAATGATTTGGGTTTCTTGATGGATGAGGGCTTTTCGAACTTGTACTAAAATGGGCATATCTACTGGTATTGTATAAAAAACGATGCCATTTTAGAGACAAATGACATACCTGCAAGTTTTAAGTTTTAAATTAATAGCCATATAAGTTTTTATTCATGCTACATCAATAACCATATTAAATAATCATTTTTGCCTAACGAATGAAACATTTTAATTGAAAAAAGATTTTTTGGAGATTAAATTGAAAACCTTAAAAAATTAAATTGAAAGGAGAATAATCTTTTAAAAACTAAATTATTAATTTCCTTAAAATTTAATTCATTAGCAACGATCTATTTCTGATCATCCACCTAATTTTTAGAATATTCAAGAGAACTAATGCTTTTTTTTTTAAGTCTTGCTTCTATAACGAAATATTGTTAGGAACCTCGTTCTCTCACGATATGGTATAGTCGTTTTTGGACCTTTTTTTGGCCCTATTGTTTATCAAGAAAAAAAATATATTAATCCGCTCTTCAGATTTGAGAAGTAAATATTCACTGTAGTTTGCCAGGGAAAAGCAGCCTTATGCCTTTCTGTAAATTTTTGGAGACAAGAGAGAGACGAGTGTGGAAGACATGCAAGGGGTTGGTTGGATGTTTCATCTCATGGTGAAGTTCATCACGGCACATGGACAACGGTATATCTAGAAGCCTCACAAACTGCTTAGTTTAAACAAATTTTATCAAGTGATATTATCCAAAGCAGCCCCTGCTAATGAAGAAGAGGACAATCTTGGGTCGTCATTAACAATATAATAAAAAAAAAATCTCTAAGACTGATGCAGAATTCCTTATATATCAAGGATGAACATTGATGGGCTCTAATGGGCTCTTGGCTGTTGGTTTCTTACAAGAATGGTCCTTGTGTGACTGTCCAAGGATAACCTTTTTGCCTTGGTGTGTGTTCTGCCCTTTACCACTGCACAAACTCCTCTGTCTGCGTTCTCATCTACAGTACTATCACTTCTGCGTCATCCTTATTCAGTTATTCCTCTTTTATGCGTCTTTTAGTCTCAGCGTAAGTTAGAAGGGTTTGATATAATATTTAATATATCGGACATGAACTCAGTATAACCAAAAAACATAACCTCTACAGTGGATATATATATATGTATATACTTTGCACCCCTCCACTCTCAAATATAATTTATATAATTTTAGGCCGGTCGCTTCGGGGCGCGTTAGGGCTAAATTCAAAGCCAATTTTTTCTCCCAAAAAGAAAAATCCTCTATAAAAGCCCCCGCACACTACACTTCGCAACGCCTCCCTCCTCAGTTCTCTCTCTCCCTCTCTGCTTTTTTCAAGTCTCCCTGAAAACGTAACGCAGAGACAAGAAATTGGGAAAATCATGTGCCAGCTAAGATCTCCTCATCTTTCCTGCAAATGCAATTCGAATCCCGATTACCTTAAAGACCCAGCAGAAGAGCTGTCAAACCCATTGATCCCCAAAGCGGCGAATCCAATATTACAAATCCACGAAACCCATCTCTCCGATGCCTTCAAAGAGGTTGTTTCTATTGGCAAAATAGCCGTTCCCATGATACTCATGGGACTTCTGCTATATTGTCGTTCTATGATCTCCATGCTCTTCCTAGGTCGCCTAGGCGAGCTCGCCTTAGCCGGTGGTTCGCTTGCGGTTGGGTTTGCTAACATTACTGGCTACTCCATCCTCACTGGTCTCGCCGCTGGAATGGAACCCATTTGCGGACAAGCATTCGGTGCTAAGAGATTCAACCTCCTTGGTCTCTGCTTACAGAGAACAATTCTTCTCCTACTTTTCACCTCTATCCCCATATCTCTGCTTTGGCTATGCATGAAGACAATCCTCCTCTTGTGTGGCCAGGATGAAGCTATAGCCACACAAGCCCAATCCTATCTTCTCTATTCCATTCCTGACCTTTTGGCTCAATCCCTTTTACACCCATTACGGATTTACCTTCGCACTCAATCCATTACTCTGCCTCTTACACTCTGTGCCATTTTTTCCGTTTTCCTTCACGTACCCATCACTTACGTCCTCGTTTCTCACCTTAATTTAGGAATCAGAGGCGTGGCTCTCGGTGGGGTTTGGACTAACTTCAACCTCGTAGCTTCTCTAGTCCTGTACATAATTTTTTCCGGCACCCACAAGAGAACATGGGGAGGTTTTTCCATCGAGTGTTTAACGCAATGGAAGTCGCTTCTCAATTTGGCGATCCCAAGCTGCATTTCCGTCTGCCTCGAATGGTGGTGGTACGAGATCATGATTTTGCTCTGTGGGTTGCTCTTGGATCCTAAAGCAACCGTGGCTTCCATGGGCATTTTGATCCAAACTACCTCTTTGCTCTACATTTTCCCATCATCCATAAGCTTCAGTGTGTCCACCAGAGTTGGGAACAAATTAGGCGCTCAAAAGTCCTCAAAGGCAAAGCTCTCTGCCGTGGTGGGTCTCTCTTGCAGCTTCATCTTGGGCCTCTTGGCTCTTGCTTTCTCTGTAATGGTTAGGAACGTGTGGGCCAGCATGTTCACGGAGGACAACGAGATTATAAGCCTAACATCCATGGTTTTACCCATAATAGGCCTCTCTGAGCTGGGAAATTGCCCGCAAACCGCAGGGTGTGGGGTGCTAAGAGGCATAGCGAGGCCAAAAGTTGGCGCTAACATAAACTTGGGATGCTTCTACATTGTGGGAATGCCTGTGGCCATTTCGCTAGCTTTCTTTGCTGGGTTTGACTTTGAAGGTCTATGGCTGGGGCTTCTGGCTGCACAGGGCTCCTGTGCAGTGACTATGTTGGTGGTTCTGAGTCAAACGGATTGGGAATTAGAGGTTGAAAGAGCCAAGAAACTCACAGAAACAGGGGAAGCAGGTGCTGTGGTTGAGGCAGAGAAGACGCCCAAAGATGAAGAAAGCCAACAAGATTCTTTACCATTAGCCGACGATTCAGATGAAGAAGATAAGCAATCGTGTGTTTAACTAATTCCCTTTCCTTAAACCAAAAAAAAAAAAATTAAAAAAAAAAAAAAGAAATCTTTCAGGAATTTGTCTTTAGCTGTACAGGGTCGAGAGGGAGGGAGCGTAGAGACACAGGTAGATTTTTTTCTTCCCCCTTTGGCGGGTAGAAGAGAAGTGAAGGGTGGATTGGGGAAATTCCCCAATGGGCGCGCCACCTCCAAGGACAAGTGCTACTTCCAGTGAAATTCAAGTTCATTTTACAAAGCGTTGAATGTCATGGGAATTAGCAAAAGGGATTTCCAAGGAGAAGTAACCATTATTTCTGTAACCTACAGTACTGTGTTATTTTCAGCTTTACACAAGAAAAAAAACTTACTTCCTTATCTCAACTGTCACTGGTTCATATGGGCTTCTTTCCCTTCGTTCTGTTCTTTAAAATGAATGCATCTCAAAGCTAAGATTAGATTAGATTATAAGCAAGCTTCAATAAATTTGCATACTCAATTTTAAGTGACACCCAACAAACTGTGAAAACAATTGCAAAAGACAGAAGGAAAAAAAAGAAAAGAAAAGTTAACTAATGATATGAGAAAGGATCAAGATCAAACCTAGTATGATCCATATAAAAATTACTCAGAAGACTCATTCTTTTTTCCATTTATTTATGCATAGAAGCCACATTTTGGGTTATGGATTACACATTGTTATAACTTTACATGTCATCGGACTTAAACTACATTATTTGTCTTCCAGAAAATTTGAAACCTAAGTTCCTAGCCGTCTAAATTATGTCTCCGTGTTGGCGTTTTTCTGGTTAGAGACCCTTGTTGATACATTAAGATATTTAGTCCATTCTTACACGTTGGTGGCACATTATAAATATGAGACTCTGACTCAGAAAATGAAATATGGGTTCCTTCTTTCTGTATTTGATTTGGCAATAATTGACAGAAATCGCTTTTAGCCTATTATAGGTGGCTATCGATTTTCATTCTCATTTCGAAGTGGATATTTAGGGACCAACAGTGGACGAAAGGAATTGAATGGTGACTCTTAGTTACACTTTTATTATAGTTATCGTAACTTAATTTAACAATTCATGACCATGAAAAATATCTGCCATTTTTCTATGGTTGAACTCCACCCAACCAAAAATAAAAATTCGTCTTTGCCATTGTACCCCCATAAAAATCTTTACCATAGAATCTTGTTTGCAAACAACTTGATGGGGATCATAACAAACATGGAATTACTAACAATCCAGATTACAATATCATTCACGAGGTAGAGTGTTTGACCAATTTATAGCAGAATTTTCGGTTTGCTCAAGACCCACATTCCAGGGCATTGGTATGAAAACCCATTAAATGAAGTATATTTGCAAGTCTCTAATTAAAAGTTAAAATAGAGTTTCTATTCAGGCATCGAGAAAGTTCTGTGAAGCTAATACTGCATAAACGGAATTATATTGTAGTCGATATGTGTCTCTCCAAACTGTTTGGTAGTTGAGAAAGCGAGATTTTTTCTTTTTCGGTTTTGTTATCTTTGAAGTACATATGAAGTGCTTGAGAGTTGAGAAGTTCATTTGCAAGTCAACATTTGGGGCGGATGGCCGGCTGAAAAATAGAGGTGCCTTTGCGTGATGCTGAGCTTCTATGATGGTAGTGTATTGGGTTTTGAGTGTGAATAGAAGGTGAGTTGATATGATGTTTAACACTACGCCCAAACTTTTGGTGGGCAAGACATTGTCCTTTTATTATTAAGAAGAATAAGATGCAATAGAGAACCATTAAATGAGATAGATAGGAACTTTTGTGGAGATAATGAACGTAGGAATTTATGCACATTCAGATTTTCACCATATAAAGTGTGCAACTTGCACCTCAACTTGCAAATTGCAATTAACAGATTCTCATATATATATATATATATATATATATATATGAAAGGGTCAGCTCTGAGACTTCAGGGGAAATAAAATCTTCAACCAACCCGCCCCCCCCCCCCCCCCCCCCCGGTTTTCTTCCTTAGCTTTGTTTCTTGCTTTCACTTTTCATAGACAGTTATGTCAGAAACTATTTTGGTTGGAGATCTACGTAATTTCTTGGAACATGGGAATTGACTCTCTCTCTCTCTCTCTCTCTCTCTTCTCGAAAGAGAACGAAGCTGATATGAAATGGTCGATGTGCAATTGATCTGTAATTCCCTAAAGTTCCTTTCCTACGTATTGGAGCTCATGTTAAAGGTGGAGTGTCACCAAGGTTCTACCATCTGCTTTTTTTGTTTTTGTTTTTTGTTTTTCTGCATGATCGTTTTGAACTAATAAAAATCTTTTTGGTAGAATAGTCACATTATATATAATATCTTCACTTTCAATAGTTACATACAAGTTTATATAACATAGAAAAGTAGGGTGCCCATGACGTGTACGTGTAAAATGAATCAAATTCTCATTGAATTTGATTTTTCTACTAGGAGGGGCTCATACATGATCTGCGGTACTTCCTGTGAATACTTTGCCAGTATAAAAAGTTCTTAATGTTAGTTGAGTGCCGGTTCTCCAATAGATTGACCCAGATAATTTTACAAAATGAGAAGTCAACTATGCTGATCTATAGTGAATTTTAAAAATTTTTTAAGGTGACTTTGTTTACAAAAAAAATTAAATTAAATTAAATTAATTATAAAATATATATAAACTTATTTGTTACATATTTTTCGATAAGACATTTTTAACATTCTTATATATTTTTTAAAAAATTAATTTAATATAGTTATCTTTCATAAATTACATTAACTCCAGAATCTCTTTTAACTTCAAATTTTTAGGTTTGCCCTTTGCCTTTTGTTTCAGCTTCTAGACGCCACAAATCCACAATGCCATCTGCAAACCGCCAACTCAAATATTGTTAAATACTATTAAATATTTTGTTAGGTCAATTATGAAAATACTATCACAAAGACTTTGTTATTAGACTCTAAGTTTGGTTAATGATATATAGTGGTTAATGGACCAGGAATATCGGACAAGTACTGTTATTTTAAATTGATTTGTTTTAATAAACTCTCTTCATATTTTATATAATCTTAGTCTGCCGTCAAACAAAGAGTTTTAGCTAGTCACTTCCTCATACTATCACAATGCAATTAATTAAACAATGCTTAAAAACGTTTTGAATGCGGCTTTTTTTATGGGAGGCAATTGGGAAGATTCCAATTTACAAACAAAATTTATATACTGTTGAACTTACATGGATTGGCTTAAATTATAATCAAGTCATAGTCGACCGGCCTAGTGTGGATGATTCGAAGACATGTGATCCCTAGATTAATTAAGGTTTATAAACAAGTCAGGCTGAGTTAATCAAGAATCAAGCCCCACACGGAAACGAATCGAGTGATTTATAGAAATTAATTAAAATGATTGCAAAAGCAATCCGACTTTTTGATGACTCTGGGTATATATATATATATATATAGTACGTTAACAGATTAAATTAATAAAATAAGAATACTTAGTAGAAGAACTGTTACTTGAATTTTGGAGCAGTGTGAGTGTTCACTACACATTCTACATTAATCCAGATCTTCACATTTTATAGTTCTAGAAGTGGATGGGAAAATAGGATAATGAGGGTAGAAGATATCGATCATCGATGATATCCAAGGGTTTAATGATGAATTAGAGTTTCACCATGGTGTAACGGTGTAACGTGTACATACAATTATAAGAGAGGGAAAAGAAAAGTCTAATGATGAAATGTCATGAATTATTCATGAGAAATTCATAAAAATAATATATCATGATTGTGTGTGTCCGATTAGACTTTCATAGTTAATATTCCTCTTTTCGTCTCTGGTTTACAATTTTGTTAAGGGGAAAAAAAGAAAAAACAAGTGAGAAAGGTTGACTTCCTTTGTATAACATATACACGTACATTATGTACGATTTTTAGGTATGTAGGGACTAAAATAATTTAGCAATAAAAATATATATATATATATATATATATGTTTTATTGTTATTCTTGCGTAGGCGTTTGTGAGAGCTTTTTAAAAGTAGATAACAGATGTCTGTCCAGTGCAGAAGTTAGGAAAAAAAAAAGTAAGATTAAAGCCACTAACTACAAATGTCAGAGGGAAGGACTTTTATAAGTGTACTACATTTTTTGGGGATGTTATCCTATGATAAGACGATCGACCCTTTGAACTTTGTTATTGCCTGATGCAAAAATGAATTTGCGAAATTAATGAATCCGCTGAAATTGCATTTTGACTTTACTTTATTTGCATTACTTATTAAATATCTACTGAGGTCATGTACGTATAAAAAAAGTAGATGATTTATAAATATTGAAAATTTTATTTTGTCAAAATATGATGAAGTTAATTATATATTATACGTTGATTAATCAAGTATTTAAAAATAATGTCCGCAAATGCACTACAGTAATCTAAAATTACAAAAAATAACATTATAAATTAAATAAATACATGTTTAAATAAGTGAATTAAAAATAATATCATTCAGTAAAAGAAAGTAGCTAGCTAAAAAAAAAAAATTAGAGCGCTTGCCAATGGATCTAGGATTGTTGAAATTACAACAAGAAGCAATGTGAGTAATATAATCAAACATAAATTGGAAAATTTTTAAGAATAATAAAATAAATCAAAATAAAATATTGATCATATTTAAACTGATGTTAGTTATCTTGGACAGGAATGATCTACCAAGTTAGCCAGTCTAAACTTTTCGGGCTTCGAAAACTCTAATATTTGCCACACCCCAAATAATACATTTAATATTTGACATATATATATATATAACGCTAAAATATTCAAGGCGTGAGTTGGCTGATAAACTTTGAATTTTGAAGTTCAAGTTATCAATATTTGATAATATGGAGCATATAATAAACATGACCCAAGTCTATATATCTTGTGCCTCACGAAACTCTTATTTAATATCAGAATTAGTCAGAAAACATATCGAATAGAGGTGCAAATGGTGGCCAAGGAGCAACACCAACTTAGGCTGTTATAAGATGATCATCAAATGATTTTTTTATGGTTTTGTTTACAATCTAAATTAAATAGGAACTCTGAATTCCCCTGTGCCTCACTAGCTAATTGAATCTCTGCCCATTTTGAAGTATTAAGTAAGTAATTAGGGTGTGTTCATCGATCCTGGTAATTGACTTTGGGATCACAAGCAGATTCTGTAAGAAGTCCCATAGATCATTGCTTTTAATTCATAGTTGACTTCTTATTATAATATGTCCACTAATAAATGTTACTTTCTTTGTTGCACAATGATCAAGACACCAGCTTCCTAGTCCGGATTCAGAGCTAAGGATTAGTGGAAGAATAATATTATGATTAATTTAGATCATCTACAAACTTTATATGAATAAAAACTTATTCAGACGTTTAAACGGAATATAATTAACGTAGATGTAAATAACAACTTAATCATACATGTATTTATTCATCAATTTAAAAGTGCTTAAGGACAGGCAAAAAAATTAATCAATTAAAAAAAAAAGGAAGAGAAGTCATGACGGACGTTTAATTAAGTGACGTCTCTTCTTAGACAAAAGAGGAGAAGTCTTAATATATGTGGGTTTGATATTTCACTCCCTCTTCCCTTTATCTTGAATACGCTTTCTACTTAAGTGTAGTCTCGCTGCCTAGGTACCCAAAAGAAAAAAACACACAAGTAATTTACCAATTTAGTCTTCAAATTTATAGGCACACTTAACTTTAGTCCCTAAATTATTTGTAATTGAATTAGTTACTAAAAATATCTAATTCAATGCAGTTGGTCCTCCTGTTAAGTGCACAGTGGTTACTATTCAAATTTTGTCGGTTATAACCCATAACTTCATGATAGGATTGGAAAATGATTAATTTACCTTAAATTTGTTCAGATATGGGAAAAAAGGATTCCTAAATTATATATATATATATATATATATATATACACACATCTCTGTAAAATGATGAATTTTGCTTATTCAGACCTTAACAAGCAACATGCAATATGTGAATTGGATATTTATGCAATATCTAACTAATTGGAATGAGTTATAGACATTTTGATTCTGACTTGTACAGTCCAAAAAATATTTGGGGACTAAAACTAAGGGAGGCGAATCATCTGAAGTGCCAAAATTATGTAGTGCTTTTGAAGTGCCATGAAGCAACGTGTTTTGATTTAATTAGTAGAGATGTGGCAAAACTTTTGGCATTAATTTAATCAATGGTTGAGATGAAAAATGAAATCAAGGCACTAAAACACACTGTTTGAAGCAGATGTCTGATATATTTTTCATCTGAAGCAAACTTTTAGGTCTCTGTCCCTGTTTACGTGTCTTGCCTTCCCTTTCATTTCTTTTTCTCATTTTGGGGCCCATTTTGGAGCAAGCAAATTCTAATTAGAAATCATGCATCCCTACAATCCAAAATAAAATCACACTAGCAATCTGAGTCCCATGCTTTAAACTCAAATTTATAGGAGCAAAGTGGGAACGCATGAAAGTTTCTAGACTCAGTCAGATGATGTAACCTCAAAGTACTTGATAAGTAAAACTTTAACACTTAATTCATTTCTACAATATCAAACTCCAACCAAGTTGCCCTGTAATAGAAAAGAGATATTGGACAACCTTTTACTTCATAGATATGTATATTAAAGAACTTGTTGAGGCTGTAAATGGACTAAAAGCACAATATTCAGTTGCTCTATATTTTCATTTTATATTGTAGTTATTTGTTGAATCATGTTAACTAATCAGAAAATCTAGAGGCAAAACAAACAATTAAGTGTTGGGAAACACAAAATCCAAGCATGAAGAAAAATTGAGTTTTACCACAACCGACCGATGCAAAATAAGTGACTTCCTTGAATATCTACCATCCAGCAATAAATTTTGATTAATTTAATATATGGATATTTCTCCAAAAATATTTTGATTTATATTCATGCCTGTGCAGCTTAATAGTTAATCAATCAATTGAACTGTGAGCGGGATTTTATTGTGGAAGGCATTGACGACACATAATAGAAAATACTGTACAATTTGTGCCTAAGTATTGTCCGTTCTGAATTTATCTAGCGATAGCAATCTCTTGAGCTTTCTTTTGCTCCTACAATTTATTTAAAACATAAAAAGAATTAGATTTTGCAACTTTAGATATAGGATAATTTCTTAGAAGTAAAGCAAGTTTCAGTTTGATTAGGCAACAGAAAGAGAAAAGGAGGAAAAGAGAGTAGTTTGCACCATTTTTTGAGGAGCTTCCGCTTTCGTTTGCTGAGATAGAAAGGGGTTAGTGCTTGTTTTTAAGCTTGTCGATAGTAGGGTTGCCATGAAGTTGCCTCTTCTTCTTTGATAGTAGGGCTCTCCTTCTCTTCATTAAACTGCAACGCACCGCTTCATCCTACGTCTCCATTCATTAAACCAAACGCACCGCTTCGTGGCACTTCAGAGCCACTACATGGTTTCGGCACTTTAGACAATCCACGTCCAAAACTAAGTGAATATACAATTTTAAGGACTTTAATTTACTATTAAAAAAGTGTTTTACGTGCGACTTCAATTCACAATTTAACATCAACTAATTATAATATTTATTTATTATACTTTCTATTTGCAATAGCTTAGTGTTATTTTCTCTAATACATATAAATATATACGGTGTACTATATACTTTATTTATATTTAAAAAAATTAATATAATTAACTGGACCTTGCTTTCATATTAAGATAAATCTTGTTTAATAAATAATAATAATAAATTTTTCCCGATAATTTTTCTTTAGAAGGTCATGGCTTTTTGGAAATAATTGTAACTAAAGAGGCAATTTCTTTCTTCAAATGGTCAACACAAAAAATTGAGTGTTGATTTGTTGAAACAAGGTTTATAAAATGAAAAATATGTCCTCCCATTTGTCTAATTAATATCATAGAAATCTAATAATTAACTGACCTTTCGCCATTTTAATTAAATCTTTTTGGGGGGGGGGGGGACATTTTAGTATATATAAATTTGTCAACAGTTAAGAATGCGATATAGTTTCTAAAATTAAGAACAAAAGCCAATAAGAAATAATAGAGATGAGCTAGCAATGGAATAATCTTTTTTTTTTTAATAAATAATATAGTTATATCGATATCTCTAATCCCCCAAAAAATAATTATTTAGGATCTCTTCTTATATTTAATGACATATACTCTATAACTCTCAAATGATTTATATTGTATAATTATATAAATTATTTTTTTTTATTTATGTTATCGTAACTTATGGATTTATTTTTATGGTTGATGGGCTATAAATAGAGATGTGTAATCAGCATGAAACATCTAAGAAAATAAGAACTATTTTCTCCATTGTCTTTCTAATTTTCTCTCTTATTCTTATTATATTTTTTATATTTCTATTAGTTTTATAACACGTTATTAGCATAAATCTTTAGCAAATTAATATAAGGCGTCAGTTCTAGAAGATTGGTGTTCTTCTATTAAGTTATAAGAAATTTTTAGTTACTTCTTTATACTATCCATATATTCAATACTTTATATGATTTATAAATTCAATGTTTTTTCATTTTCATAATATAATTATCAATCTGATATTGGCAAATATCATAGAAATCAAAATGCTAAACATGATTAGATGGCTAAAAACTATATCACTTTTAGTTTTAGTTATTTTATGACCAATGATTTTATTATCTAAATGAATGAGGTATATATATATAGAGAGAGAGAGAGAGAGAGAGAGAGAGAGAGAGAGAGAAATTTATGATTTATTTTGATGAATTTGTGGTCATAAAAGATTTGTTATTGTGACCATAAAAGCTAATAGTTTATAAACTTTATACCACCAAAAGGTTTTAGAAACTTTTCAAATTTAATATGCTTATAAGCAAGTTAATGACTAATGACCTATACATAAATTAACCATTAAATATCAATAATAACCAACTATGGTTATTGAAATTAAATTATGAGCAATGAAATGATATAGCTAGAAGTCATAAAGAGAAATGGCCATAAATTCTTTGAACTTGAAAATGTTAAAAGTGACCATAAAACCTAGAAGATCATATGATGTAGAATAGTGATATTGTGATACTAATGTGTTTTATTATGGCAATTTATGTGCTAATTTTAAGATCCTAAGAGAGGAGACCAATTTCAATTTCTTCTTATATATAAAGGTTAACTTTCATTACAATGAACTATAAAAATAAATTATACTTATTTTATACTTTAATTTTTATTTTCTACCTATAATTAAATTCTTTAAATGTATCACTTGAAAATATATACTATATATATATATATATATATATATATATATATATATATATATATATATATATATATATATATATATATCTTATATACATGTAACACTTGAATTAAGAAAATGATGCATTTTTATAAATTTATTGTACTTAATTTTTATAAGAAAAATAATTTTTATAAGTATTTGATGTTTAATTGATTTTATTGTTATCAATCTAGAAAATACTTTTAATGAAGAAAATCAAACATTTTTGCAAAATGTGAAAATTTTTTATCTTTATATCTAGCTAATTTCATGAACAATTAAACATTGAATATTGTATATATGGACCGATAGTGCTAGTCATAATTTGAAAGGAGAATCCATACACCAAAAGTGATATTTTTTCAATGGAGATATATTATGAAAGTATGTACAGATAAAGTTATAATTATTTCATATTTCATTTTTGAATGTACTCCTCTAGTAACAATATTAAAGCAAACTGTTAATAAGTAATAAAAATCTTTAGTGATAATATATATAAAAATATAATATGTTTAATTTTTGAAGAACTACATATAATAAAATATGTGGAGCCTAATTTTTTAAAAACTAACATGAATATTTCCCATTATATGATTGGATACAAGATCCATAGTGAAGGCATAAATATGTCTCATAGATAGTATTGAAAGATAAAAAATATTTTTCTCATTTGATAATAAGTGATGTCAATGTTGATGTTACATTGGATAGTACAAAACTATTGAAAATTCTGAAAAAAAATTATTATATTATTACCTAGAGGGATGAAACTTATTATTGATGACATGTTATTTTTACTGAATTTAAAAGAAATTTATTAAGTTTTAAAGATATCTACCATAATAAATATCATATTGAAACTATAAGTAAAAAAAATATTGAATATTTACTTATTACAGTTATTATATTGAAAAAGAAATGTGTATTAGAAAAATCACCTATCTTATCTTCTATAATATTCTATATTTTGTAAATTAAAATAATCTTTAAAGAACATAATTGAATTAATTAAAAAGAGGTCACGGGGCTAGGAAAAGACTAGTTAGAATTAAAAGGGACTGATATGTGCCTAATTGATGAAAATTTAGGATTTAGGAAACATAAAAATTGGCTTGAGAATTTAATATTCCTTATCATAATATGATGAAAAAGGTTAGTAGAATAACTAAATGAGGTGAGTTTAATTAAATCCATGATAGTATACGATTTAGGGTTTTGATTGACTATAGCTTTGCCATGACTTTTTTTGAGTGTTTTAAGTCCTCATAACAATAAAATAAATATTTTTAATGAAGAGTAGAGTCTAAATTTTATTATAGAGATGTTGGTTTCTGAAAATATGAAGAAATGAACTTAAATGATGAAATTAAAATCTAAGGGCAAAATTAGAATTTTTAAAAAAGTTAGAAAGCCCTAGAACTCTCTACATAAATGGCACCACTCATCCTCCTCTCTTCATAACCGACATAAATAGCCCCAAACCAAAACAAGAGAGGCGTGGAGAAGAGAGGAAGAAAGGAAGCCATCTAAGCTTACATGTCAAATTTTCCTATAATGTTAGTATAAACATTTTCTTACTCTTTCTCCTCTTTCTTTTTATGGTTTTGGTTTCCTAAAGAAGTAAGTCTTATGGCTGAACTTATGGATTAAAAAGGTCATTTAAGGAAACCAATTGCACCATTAGGAGCACTTTCAAATGATACATGAATTAGGCAAGGAAAACTTGATATGTGTAGAACTCTAGCCTATCTTCATTTTCAACCAAGAGAAGGGACAGGAGAAAGAGACTTGAGCTTGATAAATCCATGGTGGAAGTAGAGGTTTTGAAGGGTGAAGATTAAGAATATACAATTAAAATTGATAAAGAACATCAAGAATCGCTAATAGCTCACTTAAGGTTTGAGTTGGCTCTTGAGAGATTCAAAACCCTAGGAGATTTAATTAAGGTCTTTAATATCATAATTGAATGAGAAATGAATCATGGAGATCCTAAAACCAACAAATCACTAAGAATTGAACAAAACTCCATGGAAGCCATAAAAGAGTAGGTGTCTCAGCCAAGGGAGATTACAAACACCTAAGGAGTTGTTTCATTGAATCCAAGGTTATGGGTAGTCTAGATATGAATTGTAAATGCTAATGGAGCCATTAGAATGAATTTAGGAGTTTTATTTTAAAAGGTGAAAATTTAGGGTTCAAATAGGCTTAAAGAAGCAACTTGATGTTAAACATTTTTAACCATGTATACGTGGCTCTAATGAGTTCCAATAGAGTCATATGGCTCATATTAAGTGAGGTTTTAGAACTATGAAGTTGAATTATAAGAGTTGCTTCTTAAGGCATACAAGTACGCTATAAGTACACCTAAAACCTTAAATCGTATATGTAAGGCTTATATGAGTATAAGTATAGTTACATTGATTATTTTGTACTCTATTTGATGTGTCTAGGCCAAACAAGTGAATTCACCTCCAATTTGTGTGTAAGGCCATAAGAAAGAGAAAGAGATGAAGGGAGATTAATTGAAATTATGTACCAAGGTAGCTTTTTCTTCATTCTCAAACGTATATATGTCATTAGTTTGTTTGAGTATTTTGGTTGCTTGTATGTATTGTTGCCATTTATATGATTTGTTGATTTTTTGAATATGTTATGTAATTGGATGGCATTCAATTGTATTTAAGATTGAATTGACTCCTGATGGGTGAGACTATGCCTAAAGATTTTTGGAAATGGGAGAGGTTAAGCCAAAAGTCCTTAATTATGGGTGTGACTAAGCCAAAAGTCCCAATTATGGGTGAGACTATGTCAAAAAGTGCCTAAAAGTAGATGAGACTAAACCAAAAGTCCTTAGATATTAGGTGTGGCTAAGCCAAAAATCCCTAGAGCATGGATTTACTCTTGATTAAGTCATGGGATCCCTAGAGCATAAATTATGATTTGGTTATAATTATATGGCATGCATACTTGCTTTCATGTATTTAAGTGAACCATATGTATATTTGAATGTTGGATTAGTTATTGGGATTCTTTGAATCCCACTCTCCTCTATCTCCACCAATCATAACCAAATAAAATTCCAGGAAGGAAGCATGATGAGCAAAAGGCCTAGGAAGAGCATTTTTGACAATGGAATCTAGTTTAAGAGAGGTTGTATATATGAATATGTACTCATATATTTTGATGTGTAGAAATGCAAACATATTTAAGAGAGCACTAGAATATGATGTAGAGACCATTGAATGCTTGTAGGACCTAATATAATGTGAATTGGCATATTTGGTTCCTTGAGGTTGATGTGTATTCTTGCATGTGAGATGATGATTTTTAGTTGCAAGGTTATTTTTACATGATGGATTAATCCTATATGTTGCATTTGTGGATTGAAATTTGTTCAAAATGAGAAACCACATTTTAAAGCCCAATTGGTATTATTTGAAACCAAAATTTAGTCCGTTTGAGCCATAAAATATCCCTTCATGCTTAATAGTCCAAATACCGAGTTTAGGGCTAAAAATTTGCAAGCAATTAGATGACATATAGAGCTTTTTAACAAGTTAAAGTTTGCATTATTTTGGAACTCTATAGGATATTTGGTGAATTTTTGAATCTAGTCCAAAAAACTTGAATTATGTAGTTACTATTCATTATACATTATCTTGGGTTTCATACTTTTTTAGAGGGCCAATGGATTCACTTTTACTTGATATTTTTATAGCATAAAGTTCATATCATAAGTTTTCTGTAGACACCTAATTTGTGTAAATCAAAGTTATATAACTAAAGTTATGAATTTTTAAAGTTTGGCTTATGTAAAAGGAGGCCAAAATGAGATATATGACTGCTTCATTTAGGTCTTGGATGATGATTATGTGGGTTGGTGTCGGAAATTGTGCCCTAGGCCAATAATTATATTGCGAACATTATTTTTATTACGAAATAAGAGTTTTCTTTTATTACATTATTATATTATTTGCATGTTTATATATAATAATATCCATTGATAAATCATTTTTTTTGGATTATCCAAAATGTCCTTAGTTAATCATCTTTGTGGGAACAACGATGAATTAAGACTAGTATGATTTTAATTGATTAAGTGTTAATCATGTATGATGATATGAATCAAAATCATAGGCGTGTGCTAGAGAACAAGACGTTGAATAGACCCGTCATGAGATAAGCTACATAGATTAGGTCATAAGTTTATCTCATATATAACTGTGTCATTGATCTCTTGGACCTGAGATCACCATAGATTCCTATATGAAGGACACTGTACTTTGGTATAGTCTAATGTCACCTTTAACTGGGTGATTATAAAGGCTATGATTGGGTATAGTGGAATCTATGTAGAGGAAGATGAGTGGTCAAGATGGAATTTGTCCCTCTGATTAATAGAGATATATCTCTGGGCCCCTCGATGAGTGTGACTGAGAAATACATGGCCATGCTCAGATGAAAAAGGTTCTATCTTATATCAGTCTGCTCGGAGATCAAGAAAGTTACGATCGAGCAAGTAGAGGATGACATTTCCATGCCTCATACTTGATCTAGATGTCGTGTGACAAAAGGGATATGATAGGGTTGTAAGATAGGTTGCATTGGATCACCGATCCCGTATGATTTGGATAGTTATAATGTCTTGCTAGAGGCCGCTTGTGACTTGTGGGTCAAACAGTGCAGTTGGCCCATTGCCAACATCATATGAGCCTGCAGGGTCGGACACAAGAACGGACCAACTTGAGTTAAAATGTCCACATTCATTGAATCAGAAATGTGTCTAGATTCAATGAATTTAATTTTTAAATCTAGGATGGAGGAATTATTTATATATATAAATAATTAAATTCGAAATATATTATATATATATATATATATATTATATTTGATATTATATATATATATGTATATATATATATATGAATTGGTTTAAATTTGATTCTATTAGATAGATTAAATTTAAACTATAGGATAGATTTGAATTTAAACTAATAAATATATTTAATGATATATTTAATTAATTTTGATTAATTAAATATATCTGAAACCTTAGTTTATAAATTTTTTTTTAAAAAAATTTGATTAGGGTTTCCATATCAGAAAATTAATTCTAGAGCTACCTCCAAAAACTCTAGAGAGAGGGACAGTGTACGGACGTTGTACGGAGCTGTACGGACGTCATACGAATAGGTGCTAGCATACCGTTTGAGTTGCTGAACCCTGTTAATATAGACACCAGTAGAGGGAGCCGATCTGCGGTCAGTTCTTGTGATCCAGACGAAGAGTAAACAACAAACTCAATCGACAGAAAAGATAATTTTCTGAACCTATTTGATTTAAGCGATTTTGACAGATCCTTGGTGGGAATCGGGATTAAAAATTTTAAATGTTTCCGCTGTGTGCCTCCTATGATTCCTAACAGTTGGAACAAATGTGTCTATAGAACTTGTGGATTGAAATGATAAGAAAATCTAATTTGGACCTCTAGAGGCTCATTTGACATAGAAATAGGCATGCCAAAAGCATAAACACATTATATAAAAACATTCTAAATGGCCTAAATTATCATGGAACTTAAAATCACCTTCTTAGTTATTCATATACACATGTACATTAAAGCTCATGAATGTCAAAAACTCACATAACATTTGGTTTCAAATTTGATTCATACATCATAATTACATACTTTTACTTGTGTTCAAGGGTTTACATCTCATAAACATAATATAGATACAAACTTTGACATCAAAATACATAAATTTCCTATTTTATTGTTAAAGTCTCATTCTTCAAGTTGCTTGGCTCCCATTTCTTGCTCCATGTGGCTCACTTAGACATGGTTAGATATAATATGGGGAAAGGTGAGATTTAAAAAATCCCAATAGCTCTTTTACCCTTTTAAGCATATATACATGGCATATATTCATGTCAAAGAATGCAAGCATACAATGAAAGCTTCTAGCAAACATAGATAATCACTTTTCAAGTCATATAAACTCATTCAAATCAAACATAGGCTCTAAGGACTTTTGGTTTAGCCTCACCCAATTTCTTTGGGACTTTTGGATTTATCTCACCTACTTTTGGAGATTTTTGACTTAGCCTCACTCTTTCTTGAGACTTTTGGCTTTGTCTCACCTATTGTTAAAGACTTTTGGCTTCTCCTCACCTATTTTAAGAGGCTTTTGGTACAACCTTACCCATTAGGAGTCATCTTGTATTTAAAACATATTTCAAAAAAAATAATTGTAACATCCCAAAATTTATTAAGGTGTTAATCATGGATTTAGTGTAGTTAAGAATAATTAATAGAGGATAATTGGACAAGTTAGTGAATAGAAATTTTAGAGAGATAAATTATTAATATGGGTTTGAGAATTAATTAGGATAGAAATTTCATCTAGTCCCAAATTAATAAATCATGATAAGGAGCTAATGGAGGCCCAATAAGTTAGGTGCAGGCCCAATCTAATTCTATATGATAGAGGCCCAAGATCCACCTTGTATAGACTTTTATAAGTGGCCCAATAAACTTTGTGTAGACCCAAGACTATGGAGTTCTTAAAAGTAAATCTGGCCCAACAAAATTCTGTAGCCTAACACCTTAAAACTGGCCCAACAAGCTCAAATCTGAAGCCCATTAGGAGTTGGACCCTTGGAGCAACCCATGACCTATATTTGACCCAACTCAACCCAACTAAAACCCTAAAAACTGACCAACCACCTCCCCTATTCTACAAAACATAAAGACACAAAGAAAATTCAGAGGTGAGAAGGAGAGGTTAGGGTTCTTGGCATAATTCCATATTTTCTCACATCTAGAGCAAGATTCAGTCAAGGTAATAGTTATATAACTTAATCCCTTCATCTTTCTCTTTAATTTGGTCTGATTAGTTTTTCATTTAGAGTATTTTCACCATACCCAAATTCTGAAATATGGTTGTTTGGTATTTTCTTAGAGGAAATTCGTAGGTTGAAGCTAGGGCTAGCATTAGGTAAGTGTAAACTACCCATTCTAGTGTATTTTCTGATGATTTAAGACCCCCATAGTTGATTTATATTATGGGTGTTAATTATGTACGAATTTACTTAGAAATTTGGGTGATATATTGAAGTTTCTAGTAGAGGACATAGTCAATCCAAATTTGAGGATTGGGGGTAGCTGGGCAAGTGTTATTTAGGTAGTTATTAGCATTTAAATTCCTTGGGTACTTGTTGCTACTGTTAATGATGAAATAGAGTGATAATTTTCTAATGCTATAGTTATAGGAATTTTTATACCATTGGTGACTGTTGCAAATTGTCTACAAGGGAGGTAACTGGAGTTTACATTAATTCCATGCATGTATCTGTTTTAATTTCATATTTGCTGTATATGAATGATTTGAAATGCTGAATGAATTGGTTGGCTATCTATTGTATTATGATTGGATCTTGTGAGTCCATGGTGGAGCTGTGGTGCGGCTGCCACCCGTGCATGTGCTTCGATCGAGCATTGGGTTATGATCAAACCCCAGATGCACTGAGCCCTGGTTGTGCTCAATGGCGAGTAGGTACTGTGGACGGGCCTCTTCCGGTGTTAATAGCTTTTAGCAAGTGAAAGTATGATTACTAGTATGGGATAGTAATCATGATAGCCTAATTGTTTTATTTACTGATATGGCTGATATGATTCTGATGTTGATTTTAATTCATGCATATATGCTAATTAAACTGGATTATATGATGGAATTGCCTTGGTTACTGAGATTCGTATCTCACCTCATTTTATGGGATTAATATTTCAGGTGAAGGTTCATCGGGTAAGGATAAGGGGAAGCAAGTGGATGAAAATCCATGAGCTCCAACATGTGGAGAGAAGGCTACACTTAGGCTGATCTAATTAGTATAGATGCTAATTTTATGTTCTTTATTGTATAGCATCATCTTGTATTCATGTTGCCAAGTGTAGGCATCTATATTTTGATTAGTCGGAATGTATTTGTTAAGGAGTCAAGTCTTAATATGGCTTGGTTTAGGTTATATGAACCTATAGTATCTGTTGTATGAATTTTATTAAAATTATGATATGGTATACTGTTGGAAACATAATTATGTGATGTATTAGAAATTGATATGGATCATTGATGTATGAAACCTCCAATGAAATGCGTATGAGATGTTAATTGTTGATATTATATAAATCCTTGCTGTCATTAACCCATGAAAAGGTTGACATGTGGTGGTTGGGTGAGTGAGAATTAGTACTTGAGTGTTGAGTTGGTAATGGTGGAATAGTTGGGTAAATAGGATAAATAAATACCATTAGAATCTTATAAAATGGGAGGAAGTAGTCCTAGGGTGTTCTTAAGAAGAGAATTGGTGTGCATGGGATCAAATGTAGGAGATATACCTATAGGAGGGAGTCACGCCGCGGTTAGGAAGGCCTCGCTGCGGCCTGAAGAGTGACAGTGGCAAGGGATGTCGTGGCTTGAGGAATCTCGCCGCAGCGCAGAGTGAAAAAAAATGCCCAGGAGGGTGACAGAATGAAACCTCGCCGAGGTGCAATAAGTCCTGCCGCGGCGCAAGTCGAGGAAATTAATTAAGGAGAGTACAGTAGCAAAACTCGCCGTGGCGCCACATAGGTTGGCCGCGGCACAATTTCAAATTAGAGTAAGTTACCCAGTGATTCTTGAGAGCAACTTAGCCGCGGCGCAAAAGGTCTGGGCCACGGCGCAAAGTTAAAAACTTATTTTTCAAGCTCCAGGATCTAACTTAGCTACGGTGGGAAGGTTCCAGGTCACGGTGCAGATCCCCAAACTCCCACCTTTGACCTAGAAGCCCTAATTTCTTTAATGCTAATACTAGGAAATGATATAGGAACACTTGTAGGAGGTTTTTATGAGTTGAAATCAATGGATAGATGAATCAAAAACCCTTAATGATGGTACAAACATTTTTATACATTTTCCCATTTGTGGTTGTTTAGTTGATGACCTTAATAACATGAAGGTTCAAATTTTCTTATATTTTCTTAATGTAATTAATTGTAACAACTCCAAACCTTAATCATTATTTATTAATCATGTATTTAACTATAATTACCGAGATTAGAAGTTAGGGTTGTCACAATAATGGTATCATAGCATTTATTCAATAGCTAATAACATATCTCATGGTTCAAACATATACAAGAGCATCCAATGACAATCAAACATCCAAGAAATGCGTACAAGAAAAGATAGAGAGTTACCTTGAATCAAGAAACACAAGTTTTCTTCCTCAAATTTTCCTTTCCCCTTCTCGGCCTCACACACACACCTAGGAAGATCTTGATTTGCTTGGCCTAGATACATCAAATATGACACAATTACATCATTGGAACTAATTTTAGCCTCACATAAACTCTATGCAAACTTGTCTTAACTCATAGCATGGTTATGGTTTTATATAAGAGCATAATGAAGCAACCCCAATAATTTATAATCTTGGCTCCAATTTCTCATTCAATCTAAGTCTTATGACTTCATTTAAACTTCTTAGAGTCATCACAAACTAAATTCAAAGAGTCTAAACTCAAGTTGTTTTATTATGCCTTAAAAAGGAACCTAAACTTCCATCTTATAAACCATAGCTTCTAAATTCAAACTAATGGTTCCTTTGGTGTTTATTAATCATATTTTGACCATTTCTATTCTTGGAATCAAAGAAAAATCTCCTTAGGTGCACAATCCTCTCTTGGCTGAGACATGTACTAAAGTGAAAGCCCATGGAGTTTTTTTGGTTTTCCTATGGAATTTGCCATTTGTGAAGTTTCCTAGATGTCTTACAAACTTATACATACTCTTATATAAGCTAAATTATTATTAAAAAGTTTCAAAAATTGCTATGTGCAATAAGAACCGTAGGTAACATAACTTAATTTTTAAAGCTTATCTTTTAGTTTCAATTGCATATTCTTACTTCTCATGCCTTAAAATCCTTGTTCCTACCTTGCTATGACTAGAAATCCTTCCCTTCTTGATGGGCCTAGGGTTGGCCGAAACACACAAGAGAAGAAGGAAGCAAGAAGAAGCAAGAAAGCCATAAGAGTTTACCTTATTTTTAGGCTTTTCCAAGGAGCTTTCCAAAGCTTCTCACCTCTCCCTCAAATTCTCTATTCCTCTTACTGAACTAGCCATAAAAATAGCTCCAAATAAGTCATCAAAACTATAAGAGAAAAGAGGAAAATGAGGAGAAGAAGTTTGGAGAAGGAGAAAGCATGAAAACCTTAAATTTTTTACACTTTTACTTGGTTTTTCTCCTCCTTCTTTCCTCCTTCTTGTGCGCCACCTTAGGCTTGCTTGATTTCTATTTTGGAGTAGATGGAAGTTGGTTAAGAGAGTGGAGAAGAGAGGGATGTGATTTAAGGACTAGGGGGCTGATTTAAGACACTTTTTAAAATTTCAATTTTGTCTCTTCTTTTAGTTCTTTTCATTTGGATTCATTTCAATTTCTTTTTGAAAATCGTCTTTTCCATCATGAAATTTAGATCTTCTAATTCATAAAATACCTTTGATTTTATCTAAATTGGATTTAAAACCTTCTCAAATAAATTGGTTAAAATTTCAGTCAATCAACATTCTAAATTGCATACCAAAAGGGTTTTGACCATTATTGGGGTTCCTATGATTTTTAGGGTTTCTGAGAACCCCGAAAAACTTAATTTTTCTGTTTAAAGATCTCTTAAAAACTCAAAATTTCCATTTAAAAATCATTCCATTGAGTTTTCTAAAAGTTGACCAAAATTACCAAAAATGCCACTACTTTTTGTCTAATTATGTTTAACTATTTTGACTTCGATTTTAGGGCACCTTTAGCATTATATTCTCATTTTTAAATACCTAGATTATCACTCTAATTTTATTTAGCATCTAATCATTCAATTTAGGAAACCTCCTTTAGTAATCTCCTTAGTTTTAGTGCTTTTAGAATAACAGGATATTATAATTAACATACCAGTTCCAGTTCAGTTAAAAAGCCAGTTGCTATAAAAATCAAGATCTACTCTTTTATTATCTTTATGTGTGCATATTTGGATATAATTCGACAAAGAACAATGATGAAGGTGAGAATAATTAGGTTACCAAATAGCATGGCCTCTAGTTCTTGTCAAAAAAAAATCACTCAATATGTATTTACATTACTAGAGGTTATTTTTGTTAAAAAAGTTTAGAATTGGACTAGCTAAGGTTTAGTGCAACTTTTGGTTTCAAAAGAGAAAAGTATATATTTTGAAAATAGAAGGACATATAATTGTAACAAACTTAAGGGAGCATATTTTAGTCAATTAGACTAAAGTGTAGCATGACTTTTAGTTATAGGAAAAGGCAGTATATATTTTAAAAATAAAAGAATAGTTTATAAATTTTTTTTCAAAATTCAGGAGAGATTTGTGTAATTTACCCTTTAATTTGTAAAGGAATAATTTTTTTAAAGACTCCTTGCAATTAATGTAGAAGTGCTAAAATTTTTACAACATAGTTAATCTCATGACATTGTTTAAGTAATATATAATCTCGCAACCACGTGATCCAAATAACATGGATTCTTAATTAATTTTCGGCCCAAATATCTTTATCCTTGCGCTGTCGGCCTTGGAGTTTAGGTGGTGTATCCTTTGATCAAGTAGATGCGTTATTATAAATGTTAATATGAATAACAAGATTATATTAATCAATTCCTTCTTTCAATCGTCATAATCTCCCTTAATGACTTCAAGAAGAGTCATTTTAAATGATTACAAAATATATTCACCTTTCTGAGATGTGTATGTGTTTCTTAAATGGCCAACTGAGAAGTTGGTTAGTTTGTTGGCACTTGGCATCAAATGCTAACTTTGCATATGATTTAGAATAACTAGCATCTTGATGCATGATTAGATGCATATGATTTAGAATAACTTGCATCTTAATGCATGATTAGTTCATACTGACAAACCCCCAGGTAGGTTTTTGTTTAGCTGGACCAGCCGAACTCGCAAAACTTGTTTACAATTTAAAATTATATTTTGCCTCATGAACACATGAAGTAGCTTATGTCCATGATTATTATTATTAGCCCGTTGTCATAGTTAGATAATGTAAGAAACTTGTCATGCGTTTTGAAGCGCAATTATATATGAAGATGGCTGCCCTGTACCTTGCTACTATCATATTGCAAATGGAATTGCGAATCAAACTATTTTCATAAGAAAACATTAATTGTTTAGTTAATTGATAAATTTATAACAGTTTACCAAATTATGGTTTAAAGACACAAGTCGTGTTAATTAATTGTGGTGTAGCTGTTGTATGCCTGTATTTTGACATTTTTGTCTTCGTCCAAGGATTGCATAAAAGGGTGATAAGGTTTTATTTATTTATTTATTTGGATTTTGATGATTGGCTTATTGGTTATATATTCATGTCACTTCCGAATAGACATATCCAATCATCAAGGAGGACCGTATGTGACACGAATTTGGAAATACTTTCCAAATATTTAAAACTCCTAAATAATAAATCAGCACTTCCTCATAGGATAATTTTTAAATGCATTAGGAAATAAAAGTAAACATGTTTACCGACATTAATATAGCATTATGACAGGCACCGACGTTGTAAAACAGAAATTTACCAGGACTTTTTTGCCCCAAAAGAAAAAAGTTAAAAACAAAGTTTAACAAAACAAAACGAAGAATTTAGGTTAACTTGTTAATTAGGGCAACAAAACAAGAAAAATATGCCAACATGCATTTATAGTTTTATGATTCTTTAAATCATTAACTAGTTATGAAGTGGCAAGTTTTAACCAATCAGCACTATGTTTGAACACATGTATTTTAGATATAATTGCCTAGCGCTTTAAAGTTTGTGTTTCTTGTTGGACCAACGCCACTCATTTGACTGGTAAATTGTTCAAGTGTAAGGACAAAATTACATCTGTTAATTAATGCACAATAACCCATAATTTTAAAAATCCCCATTTGACTTTTTCGTTATGAAAAAATAATTAACTTCTCGCTCAATATATACATTGCTGTAGCTAGCTTTTCTCCGACGTACCTTGCGAAGCTATTTGTCCATTTTAACTCCGAGGCTATCTTCTATTACAAGAAATATATTATGACAATTATCAAGCTGTCTTCTAATTACACAGTTCCCGAAGCTTTCTACAATTTTACTGACCATGACAAGAGAGAAAAGAGGATCACAATCAAATTATATATATATATATATATATATATATATATATAATAATAATAATAATTAGAAATTGTGCAAGTGGATAGGCATTAAGAAGAAAATGCAAATATTGGATAATTTGAGGCAACGACTTTTATGCATGACGAATAAGTTGAATCACAATTGAATCTCCTTTCTTGAATGAACAATTCCCCTCAGAAAGAGAAATTGTATAAATGCTTTAGTGTTTGAGGGTTTTTACTTTTAACCCAATGAAATACAGTATCGTCACCGTTTTCAAAACGTTAGACTTAATTATCTATTGAGACTTGTCACAAATATTAAGGGTTGGGCCATGAATAGTCTGAGGATAGTATATTATCTCGTTAAATGTGTAACAATAAAAATATCCGCATGATTGAGAGTTTTTAAATCACCATGATGTTTGAAGATGTGTTATCTTCCTCCCATATGTAGAGCTCTAACCTAATATAGGATAACATATGAAAAATATCATAAAATTAATAAAAATATAATAAATATAATGAGAGTAAGAGAAAAAATTAGAAGTATTGGAAATAATAATTTTTATTTTATTGGATGCTTCATGCTTTATATATGTCTCTATTTGTTAGTCATCTATCATAAAGACAAGCTTATAAGTTATAATAATACAAATAAAAAAAATTAATCTATGTAATTATACAAACCTAAATCCTTTGAGAGTTATAGACATATACCATTAAACATGAGAATAAATCTTAAAAAGTCATTCTTTGAGAGTTATGAATGTCTATATAATTATATTATCTACAACACTCCTCTTTATATATCCATTAATAAATTATGTGCCTTGCTATAACCTTACTAAGCAAAGACTAGTGAGATAAAAATCTAATAAAAGAAAAAGAATACAAAATATTTATAATATAAGTTGCCTTATTAAAAATTTTACTAGAAAAATCCAATAAGATAAAACCATGGCCAAGAAAAAAGGAGTGTAGCATATCTTTTACTCCCCCTAAGCACAACATCATTTTAAGTTCTTGAATTGGTGCATCCAATACTATACATCTTCTCAAATATAGTAGTTGGTAATACCATAGTTAACAAATATGCCTGATTATTATATAAACAAATATGTTTAACTTTTATATCACCATTCTTTAAAAGATCATAACTAAAAAAGAAGTGAAATATATTTTATTCTATCTTTTTTAATATACCTTCCTTTTATCTAAGCTATACATGTTGTATTATCTTTATATAATATTGTTGAAATTCTTTTCTATAAAGGCAAATCATAAATTGTTACCCCATAATATATTTCAATTACCTTATACCATTAATGGTCTATTTAGAGTAAAGCAACCACAACTAAACCTTTAGCAAAGGAAATTTTAGCTACCGAATGTTTCAAATACACTCATAAGGCTAAAAAATGGATTCTCACCATTTCATCTTATAAATTCATGCTTAACCAATTAGTTCCATCCAACTTAACACATATGTAAAGATAAAACCAATAAAATTAGTCATTTGCTTATTAAGACCATGGAACACATAATAGAGCTCAAATTTCAAAATGCCATAACTTGAGTTACATAATTTCAATCAATGCAAATTAGGTATCCTTGGAAAGCTTAGGATATGAAATTTCTACTATAAAAATTTCAAGTCAAAATAAATCTATTTGATCCCTAAAAAAATACAAAATTCATAGTTGTACCAAAACAAATAGTAAGAGTGCATGACAACTTTTTGGGGCCAACTTTAAAAATTTACCAAATATTCTCTAGAACTCAAAAAATTATAGTCTTTAAGTCTATACAAAGCTCTAAATGTCCTCTAAATGCTTACCAAATTTCAGCTCTAAATTCTATAACATCCCTAACTATTAATCATGCCCATTGGTCATAATTAAACTCTTAATCTCTAGTGCTTTGAGTTAACATTGTTAATAAATTGTTAGAAATGGAAATACGATGAAAATTTGAACCTTTTAATCATTCCAAAGCACCATTCATAGGGACAAGAATATTAATCATCAAGAGTGATTAGACTATCATGATGGACTTCCATTACTCCCCTAGATGATTTAAGGAGATATAAAACTTATTTGCAATAGTTTACAAGTCAATACATGTCATTACCATAATAAAATCCAAGGTTTCTAAGTTGAAATGGGAGTTTCGAGATTTAAGCCACGACTTAGGATGACTTCGCTATGGATAAGTCAATTATTGGAACTTAAAAATGAAGTTATTGCACTTATGCCGCAACTTGGTGGACCCCTATTGTGACTTAAGTAGTCACTGGAGCTTAAAAATCAAAATACATGTTTCTCACTGCGGCCACGACCTTATAGTTTATTTTCATATATTTTATTTTCTCCAATTTAGACATTTTGATGATTAAATATCGCTTATTGGATCTAATTAAATGATATTTGATTTTTATTGGCCATTTTTGTATTATAGGAATTTATTTACAAAATTATTAGGTTTTAACGCATTAATTTCTTTAAATAATTTTGTGAATTTTTTCTATTGAATAATTCTTATTATTTGTGTAGATTTTTAATGGCCAATTGGAGCTTAAATGGGGTTAAAAAAATTAGAGAATGGAAGGGTTAAATCAATGTGGGAATAAGAGAAGGAAGGAGCCACTCTTATATTTAAATGCATGAGCTTCATTCTCATGTTAGCCATTCTCACATGGTTCACATGCATGGCCTACTCCTCATTACACACTCACAAGCTCCCTTTCTCTCCTTGACACATGCATACAAGCTTTTACACTCAGCAAGCATAAACAACACACATTCAACGTCACAGCTTCACTCACTCATGAACTAGGCACCTTATCACACATTCTATAACTCATATTGATTCATTCACACAAATGCCATGGGTCCAACTCATATAACCATGCACATAGCATTAACACACTTAAGGGCTGCCACCATAACCCACCTAGATAGTTAACCGTCTTGCACCCCACGACCTTTACACGTAGCAAACATATACACACATGCAGGAGGCTTCTTAAGCTTTACACATACATGGGTTCACATGGAAGCTTAGGGCTGAGGTTTTCCACTCACATTGCCTCACAAAACCACACATAACTTTCATATATACTCACTCATCCACGAGACAGCATCAAAACATGGATAGCTCTCATCACACAAGCATACATTCATGCATGGAAATACTTTCACACATTGCAACACACTCACATGAAACAAACACTCACACAATTTCCCATTCATCCACATTACACTTAGCAAACCCATGTGATGCACAAAACCATACAGCAACTACTTCTTTCATATATTCACTCACCTATGAAGATGCAACAGCTCTAGCAAGTCAACACACATTAAACATGAAGCATGGAGATTAGTACAAGTTGAATGGGCTGGGGGAAAAAGGGTAGCAGCTCTCACCCAGTCGTAACAATTGAGGAATGGGGAGAACTTGAAAGGGAGCTACGGGTTTGTACAGGAGGGAGAAATGTAGCTACACTAGGAAGTCACGTGGGTGGAGCTCTCTAAATCACATAACATGTCATTGCACACATACGGGAAAAGCTTTGAACCTGGCTCTCTATCTCTTTACATGGGCTCAATTCTATGTACCAACAAGAAGACAACTCACACATGCAAAGCCACAGGACCAGAGAAGGGAGTTGACGTGGAAGATGATGTGGGAGAAGGAAAAGGAAGAAGTACATGGGAATGAATTAAAAAAAAAAAAGGCATGGCTAAAGCTCCTAAGGGAGGAAGAGAACATGTGAAGAGTTAATAGAAGAGCACGTGATCATTTAAGTGAAGAAAAGAAGCTCAGGTAGTAAAGAAAAAAGAGAGCATTCATTCATTCCACTATCCAGAACATGTGAGCAGAGTAATTAGAAGGCATGTGATTTAATAAAAGACTCGGGTAGCACCCCATTGAATCCATTCATCCACGACCCATTCATCATCCAATTCATTCATCAACTTTCCATACACATGCCCTATCTCATTCCATCCTCCTCTATTGCCATAAACCATTCACTCCATTCCTCCTCCATCCTTCCACCTCCATGAAGTACTAACTCCATTTTATGGCTAGCTTAGAGGAAGACCATGATTGAAGCTTGAATCTAAGGAGATTGTTAATGGATTATGCTAAGAGTTTAATTTTATTTTTCCTCTCTTTCTACATCAATTTTTTGTTCTTGAACTTGCTTGGTTAGGCTTGTAATTGACTAAGATTGGTGTGGTTTGTAATTGATGGCTGGTTAGGCATTAATTAAGAGAGTATTTGAATGATTAATTGATTGAATTAAGTGTTGGGTTTTCATTTTCCTACAATTATCTATGTATGCAATCAAGGTGTTTAATGAAATGCATGTGAGAGATTGAGTGCTTGAATATCTAATTTGAGGATTCCTTAAAGTTTGATTAGTTAATTGAACATCCTATGGTGAATATTCAAAAGCTAATTGATTGATTAATCACTTATTTAAGTATTCAAAGATCTTAATCACAAGAATTAGTAATTTAATGAGAGTTGAGGTCGCAATTAACATCAAATTGCTTGTTTCTTGAATCTTGTGTGGTAACTTAAGATCATTTGCCATGAACACAAATAGAGACTTTTAGACCAAAACTATTGATAATTGAATTAGGATAAGGATAGTGGATACCAAGGAATGAATCCAAAGCTAGTCACAAGTCTATTAGTTACTTTTTCATTGATACAATTTAGGTAGTAGTTTGTATTTTAATTCATTCTAATTCTAGTTAGTTTAATTAATTCAAAACCCTATTTAATTAGGTAGCTTCTAGAATTTATTTTACAATTAGAAAGCTCAATTAAATATTGAAATCTATTTCTGAGAAAAACAATCTAGGTTGCATCCTATATTACAAATCTTTTCCAACCTAATTTATTTTGAGATTATGCAACACAACCGTTCACTGTTCCCAAAAACTCGAGCCTCATTGCGACTTGAACCATTCACGCTACGGTGAGGTTTCTTTCTAGAACTCCCAGGGAGAATCTTCCCAAGTCTCATCGCAATAAGAGAGTTTCTTGGAACTCTACCAACCATTTTACATGATGCTTGCTACAGCGAGCTTCCCTTGCATTACAGTGAGATTTCTCTTGAGCAACCTTTGGACCTAAATTTCTCGTTTTGCGCTGTGACTCAACCTTTTTATGTTGTAATGCTCCTTACCTCTGGATGACTCTTAGCCATAATTCCATCCCTTTATAATCCTATTCTCTCATTATTTCACTTCCTAACCATATACCACTAACTCTAGATGAATGCTAAAGCTTCCCTAGTTATCATACATGGTTTTATAGACTTTCTAGCTCCCAAATACCACAATTAATACTCCACATTGTCCGTAGGCTTAAGGGGAATGCATAATAATTGATTACTACCATATATATCAACACATGAACATATTATGATAGCAATTGGTAACTAAGGCCGCTAACAACATCATTCATATATGTATATGTATTCCAGTTGAACTACCATACAACACTATTCAGGATAACCATTCATTGCATGGCATAATCATACTCTCAAGTGATTAAGTAATGGTTCTTCATTGGCAATAACCCATGTAAGATAATACTTAAGTACATACATCAAATTTCAAGTACTACAAGGTCTAGTTTCCTATTGGATTCAATCTTAGTTATAAAACATAAAAAAAGCCTACGCTTAGCAATATGAGTGCATCATGATGCTATACAAAATGAATTGCAAAAATGATAATATCTATTCTAAAACAAAATGGTCAAAGTGTGTAGAAAGCCAACACATGGCCTCCAATTTAGGGGTGTTCATCTACTTACTTCCCCTTTCCCTTATTCGAAGAATCTTCACCTGAAATTTGTTAGCCTATAAAATGGGGTGAGATATGAATCTTAGTAACTGAAAGGAATTCTATACATATGCACAATTTAATCGAATTGAAACAAATGCATATTAAACATAGTTACCAGAAACACCATCATGATCAATAAATAAACTAGTTAAACTACCAATAATTACTATTCTATACTAGCAATCACATATATCATGTTAATGGACAATAACATCAGGAAAGGCCTATCCACTACGCCAACTCCCAATAAGCATGACCTAGGCTCAATGCATTTAAGAGTCTGATCACAACTATGTGCCCGATTGAAGCACAATGCATAAGTGGCAGTCGCACTATAACTCTATGAAGGACTCATACCCGGTCCAAATACAACAATCAAGTAGCCAACCAATTATTTAGCAAATCAAAGGTACAATAAGCAGTAATTATGATATTAACAAAATACATATGTAAAGAATTAAATCAAACCTTGGTTATCTTACTAAGTTAAGTCAAGTTTTTAAGCCAAAGATGAATTTCCACACTTTAAAGGTCTTAGGTCAAATCAAAGCACATTCTTAGATGCTAATTACAACATAAATCAGACACCATAGGATCCAATCATTAAAAACTATCTAGAAAACACTTACCCAGCCACTAAGAGACTCTAAATTCGGATTTGATCTTTTCCACACCAGAAACCACAATATGCTACTCCAAGATCTTGATATTTTCATGCAAATTCATAACCCACTATACAAGTTACCTATTGGAGCCAATATTCAGTAGAAAATGCATCAAAATGAGAAGATACTTACCTAGCCTCACCCTTTGCAAATGAACTAAAAACCATCAAAAGAGAAAGTTTTAGATTTTGAGAAGAAGATGAAAATCCTTCAAATGACAAACCAACTTGACCAGAATGTAGAGAAGAATGAGAGGAACAAGTTTTATATAGGTTACTTTGGCCAAATCTTCCTTTGGAAGTGAGAAATGGTGGAAGAATGCAGAAACCCCGAACCCCCTCTTATCCTATGCGAAAATGCCCTTTGTTTCTACTGAACCAAATGTTTTATCCCCAATAAGTTGGTGTGGCTGTTGAACCCTTAGGGTTTTAGGGTGAAATAGGCTAACTCTCCCTAAGCCCATTTTCCATTTGAGTCTATTTCTTAATGTTGGGCCAGGCTATATGGGTTAATGTGAGTTAGGTTAGCACTAGAATGTAGTTGGGCCTCTAATTATGGTTCTCAGTACAAATAGATTAATCCTTAAGCCCAATTATTAAATTTCTAATCCATTTGAAATTTAAATCCACAGTAATATTTTATTTTCTCCAAAATTCCCATTTTCCCTAATTTTTCCAATTTTCCTCATAATAATTCCTTAATTATCCATAATTTTTCTTACTTAATTTTGGAGTGTTACAAATTCAATCATTAAGGCTATCAAGGGTAAAAGGCCATTTTAAGGCTTAAATGATAAAAAATTTGGTTCCAATTGGTACCAAATAAGCTCTAAAAGTCATTTCTTATTGTAAGCAAGTTCCAATCCATATATAGATCATATAAGAATGGTTCATCAAATGAAAATTGCCTTGCGACTAAAAGTCACTCTCCCATATGAATATATGCATGTAATTCATATAGAAACCTACATGTTAAGTCATGTTCCAATGTTATATACATGCATTTATTAGTTATACATTTATGGTCCAACACTTTGCACATGTAGCCATTACTTTACATAGAAATATGAGTTTACAGAACCACATATATAGCATTATATTCTAGGCTACACTCTTGTAAAATTTAGCTTTACCTAGACCCTTGCATCTTCATGTTCCTTCCTTTGAGTTTCATCTACCCATGATTAGTGGAGATATGAAAATATGAGATTCAAAAAATCCTAATAGCTAAATCAACATTCAAACACATATATGGTTCACTCAATCACATAGAAGAAAGCATTTATATTATGCAATCATAACCAAATCATACATAAGAGAGCAAATCTATGCTTTTATGGGTTTTGTTGGTTTAAGGAAGAGCTAATCCATGCCCTTAAAGGACTTTTGGCCTAAGGTAGAGCAAATCTATGCTCACTTCCCTAGCCTCACCTAACAAAGAGCCACACCTTCCATAAATCCAAGTAAGTATTATGTAATTTCATATTCTACTCAAACTATCATCAAGCTAATCAATTGCAAATAATACACACAAGCAACTAAAGACTCAAGCAAACTAACCATGCATATAAGAATGAAGGAAAAACTACCTTAACAAACAACTCAATCAATTCCCTTGTTCTTCTTCTCTTGATCCTTTGGCATTACACACCACACTTTGGTGTGTGTAACACCTTGAAATTAATTAAGAGTAATTATGGAGAATTATGAAATTATTAAGAGGAATTTAGGGAGATTATGGAAGATAGAAATTTTTAAAGAGAGGATTATTTTCGACATTTTTAAGACAAATAATTATTATTTGGAAATTCTTGGGGAAAAATGAAATAGAATTATAAGTTTGAATTTAATTGGATTAAAAATCTAATTTAAGCCTATGATTAATTTATCTATGCCTAGAATCATTTATAGAAGTCCAATTTCATTTCTATGGAAGCCAACCCACTTAGACCAACTTAAGCCCTTGTAGCTAATGCCGAATGTGCAAATTATGGGCTTAATTGGACCATAGAATATTCCATTTTCGTTAAATAATAGAAATGGGTATATTTTCAAAGCAAGTCTTCTGAAATAAATTAGTTAAGGTCCTAAAAAGTTTAAATAGCATTCTAAACTCCTAAATTTAAGAATCCTAAGCTCTGACAGAAAGAAAAACGGAGATAGAATGAAACAAAATTGAATGAAAGGTTGACAAAATGTAATAGCATTTTTGTAATTTCGAAAAAATTTTAGAATTCTCACAGGAGGGCTTTTTAAATGAAAGTTTGAGTTTTTCGAGGTTCTCAGAGATCTTAAAAACCATGGGAAGCCCTAAGACAATGATGCACCTAAACTTTGACGGATTCGTTTGGAAAGGTTTTAGCTCCGAATTGAGTGATTCCAAAGGCATTTTATTAAATTAGGTACCTAAATTTTATAATGGAAAATATGATTCTCAAAATGGAGCTAAAATGAATTAGAAACAAAAATACCAAAACAAAAGGGCAAAATTAAAATTTTTGAAAAGTTTTTCTTAAACCCACTTATATATATAAGGCGCCCCACCTCCTCACTCATTTAGCTCATTTAGTTTCTGCCCTAAATCAGAGGAAAAACCCTAAGAGTGAGGCACAACAAGGGGAGGAGAAAGGAAGGAGAAAAACAAGGTAGAAAGGTATGGATTTTCTTATTTTTTTCATACTTTCTCTTAGCAAATCTCTTCTCCTCCATTTCCTCTTCTTTTCTATGGTTTTATTGAAGTTATTAGATCTATTTTGATATGATGTCAGTAAGCATGCCTATTGGAGCACAACAAGCTCGAGAAGCCCTCATCCATCAAGAAACCCAAATCATTCAAAAGTGCATGATTTAGGTCTGGATGGCTCATGAAGGGATGGCCCATGCTCAAGAGGCCCAAATTGTGCTAGTATATGTCCAAGAACTTCAAAGAGCTCAAGATAATCTCTATGTTGGACGTCGACCTAAGTTTAGAGCCCAAGATCCATATTTGTTCAATTCAGAGCATGCTAGACGTCACTTAATTTTGGTGAATGCTTTCATTATTATTTCACGAAGTTTTCAAATTATTAATAGCTCAATCTTGAATCTTAAACTCTTAGCTTTCACCTCGTTTTGGAATCATCCTTATCTAAACTTCCAAACATGAGATAGAGCTAGTAAGAAGCAACACATAAGGCATGTTGATCTTGGAGCTAAATTGGACTTTGGACATGAGATCTTCTTAAAGATGCAAAAGTGGAAATCCAAGTGGAAGCCCAATGTCCTAAGAAGGTCTATGGAGCAACTAGAGTCAATATCCAACATGTTGAAGGTCCAATGCAGTTATACACATACAAGAGGAGTGCCAAGGCCTAATTAAAGTCCAATTGCAAGAAATTAAAAAACATGTGTCAACCATGTGATTTTTAATGAAGCATGAGCATCCCATATGACTACTTGAAGAAGTTGATTGTTTTGGACTAGGATTCTTTATGAATTTCATTTTTTATTTATTTTATTATTTTTAAGACTTGGTCAAAGAGCTTATCTTAGAGATTAAGTTAAAATTAGTATCATAATCTTGTTCCTTGATTTTAGGCACCGTTAAAAATATTTCTAATCAAATTTTAGTGTTTTACTTTTATTAGGATTTTAGTCTTTTAGAAACTTTGCCTATAAAAGGCTTTCTATTGTACTTTATTTTGAAAATCATGAATGAATTTGAGTATTATTCAATACTTTGTGAGGCCTTTGCTTCTTTGTGTTCTCTAAGAGTTCATGTGACTTATCAAAGGATTGGTCTTCCTCTGTGGCGTTTTGAGGTTAGGGTTCTAAAAGACGGATTCTCTTAAGGTATTTCCTTTGACCTTGTTTTTTAGTTGGTCCTAGGCAAAGTGTCATATTGTTAAAGGTTCCTAGGACAAGGTTTCTAGAGGGTCTTGCATCATTTATCTAAAAATAGGAAACTTTAAAGGTGTGTTTGGTTAAAGGTTGTTGGAAGAAAGGGGAGGGGAGGGAAGGGGGATAAGATGTTTGGTTAAACAAAATTGGAGGGGAGGGGAGGGAAGTGAAGGCAAATTTCCTTCCCCTCCAAATTGGGGGGTTTTGGAAGGGAGGGGAGGGGTATTTTTTAAATTGTAATTTACTTTATTGTCCCTTAATTTTTTAATTTTTTAATTTTTTAATATTTAATAAAAATTAAGATAATTTTTTTCATCAGAATTAAAAATAAAAAAGATTAGAATTCATAATTTTTTTTGAAAAATATTGATATAAATAAATTTTTTTATAAAAAATAAAATTAAAATAATATAAGGGTAAATTTGTTCAAATATAATTACCTCCCATCCCCTCCCCTTCCCTTTGTTGAACCAAACAGAGCCTAAGAATAGAAAACTATGAATAGAAAACTACTTGTGTGAATGAAAGATCCCACTGAATCGAATTGGGTCCATGAATCTAAGAAATAGTGAGAATTCTTGATCTCTCTCAATTCAAAAATCTAGATTTGAATTGATGTCCTTTCATTGAGTCCTCTTAAATTGCATTAATTTATCCTAAAGATTTCATTTCAATTGGAATTTAGTTATTCACCATGTACGAGGATCCCCGTTAAGCATCCATAGCTGAATAGTTAAAGCGGCCAACTCATAATTGGTGAATTCGTAGGTTCAATTCCTATTAGGATTGGCTTTGGGCTTTTCCTGTACAGCTTAGGTGGAGGGCGAAGAAGGCCTCCTTCTGAGGGGGCCTGAGCCATCAATGAGATACCACTCTGGAAAAGCTAGAATTCTAACCTTATGCCATGACCTACGGGCTAAGGGACAATCTTAGGTAGATAGTTTCTATGGGGCGTAGGCCTCCCAAAAGGTAATGGAGGCGTGTAAGGACCAGCTACTGATCATTGCCTTGGTAAGCTATTGCCTCACCAACTAGCTAATCAGACGTGAGCCCCTCCTCAGGCGGATTCCTCCTTTTGCTCCTCAGCCTACGGGCTATTGGCAGTCATTTCCAGCTGTTGTTCCCCTCCCAAGGGCAAGTTTGAGCCTGATTATCCCTAAACCTAATGTGAGTTTCTCTATTTTGACTTGCTCCCTTGCCGTGATCGAAAGAGAATTGAGAATGGATAAGAGGCTCGTGGGATAGACGTGAGGGGGTAAGGAGGGCTATATTTCTGAGAGCGAACTCCAGGAGAATATGAAGCGGAATAAACTTTGTATACAAACTCATGAAAGTATATGAGCGCTCTGGCATTTATTCAATATTAGTTAGATTGAATAGCTAATTGGCTTTCTTTTTTTTTTTTATTTAATTTATTATATATTTATTTTAGTTTTAGAATATGTTTTAGAATTCTATATAATATCTATATAATATAGAAAATAATATTCTATTAAATTATATTCAAAAAGAATATTATAATTAAATATTCATTTTTGTATTTAGTATTATTCTATTATATATTTATATTTTAATTTAGATTAGAATATTTAGATTTTTTTAGATTCTAATATTTAGATTATATTATTATTCTAATAGATTTTTATTAGAATATCCACTTTATAATATCTATTAAAAAATAAGAAACTTTAAGAATAGAAAACTATGAATAGAAAACTACTTGTCCTAAGATACCAAATGATGCAAGACCCATTAAGAAACTTGTCCTAGGAACCTTCAACAATATGACACTTTGCCCGGGACCGACTAGAAAATAAGAATGTTGGTCAAAGGAAAGACCCTAAGAGAACCTGTCTCTTAGAACCCTAGCCTCAAGACGCTACAAAGGAAGACCAATCTTTTGATAAGTCACATGAACTCTTAAAGAACACAAAGAAGCAAAGGCCTCACATAGTATTGAGTAATACTTAAATTCATTCATAATCTTCAAAATAGAATATAATAGAAAGCCTTTTATAGGCAAAGTTTCTAAAAGACTAAAATCCTAATAAAAGTAAAACACTAAAATCTAATTAAAAATATTTTAAACAGAGCCTAAAATCAAGAAACACGATTAGGATACTAATTTTTAACTTAATCTCCAAGATGCTTTGACCAAGTCTTAAAAATAATAAAATAAATAAAAAGCAAAATTCCTAAAGAATCCTAGTCCAAAACAATCAGCTTCTTCAAGTAGTCACATGGGATGCTCATACTTCCTTAAAAATCACATGGTTGACACATGATTCTTAATTTCTTGCAATTGGATTTCAATTGGGCCTTGGTACTCCTCTTGTATGTGTATAACTACATTAGGCCTTCAACATGTTGGATATTGACTCTAATTGCTCTATGGACTTTCTTAGGATATTGGGCTTCCACTTTTGTATCTTTAAGAAGATCTAAACTTGGGTTGACGTCCAACATAGAGATTATTTTGAGCTATTTGAAGTTCTTGGACATATACTAGCACAATTTGGGCCTCTTGAGCATTGGCCATCCCTTCATGAGCCATCCAGACCTGAATCATGTGCTTTTGAATGATTTGGGTTTCTCGATGGATGAGGGCTTCTTGAGCTTATTGTGCTCCAATGAGCATGCCTACTGGCATCGTATCATTCCCTCCCTCTTTGAAAAGATTCATCCTCAAATCTTCACCTGTGTCATATGGATTACCTAATATTTTCTAATATATATTTTCTGTGAATGGTTAATCTATGAATGAGTATATTTTATAAATGCCAATTTTTATATATTTTATCCTTCCTAATTTGGATATTTTTTATGATGATTATGGCTTAATGGATTTAATTAGATAAGATTTGATTTTATTAGCCATTATTGCACTTTAGAAATTAATTCCCAAAATTCTTAGATTGTAATGCATAAATTTCTTTTAAATAATTTTATGAATATTCCTACTTAATATTGTCTATTATTTTTGTAAACCTTTTGATGAGAAAATAGAATTTGAATGGAAAATTGATTTGGAGAAGAGATGGAAGCTTTAAGTATGTAATCTCAAGGAATGAATAATTATGAAAATTCTAATGCATTTTTAAGAATATAAAATTAAAAAAAATGAGATGAATGGCATGGCAATTTAAAGCAAACAAGGTGTAGAATCATCCTTCCTTTCCATAGCTTTTCCATGTACTCTCACACACCATACATAGCCTCTTCATATATACACATAGCATGCACTCCATTCACATGGACCCACTCCTATAATCACTTTCACAACTAGCCATTATTTGATTCCCGTGAGGAGAGGAGAATGACACGCACAATGCCATGGGTTCACTTATTCACATACAAGCACATGCACATGATTCACTCTCGTTCCATTCTCACTTAGCACCTTACTTGCATCACTTATACATGGAAACACACACAAGACACATGGCTAGAAGAAACATACACATAGGGCATAAGGGAATAATGCACCAACTCACTCTTACACTACCACTAATTCACACACACATATTAGGACGTCTAAAATCACAAGAAGCCACAGATGAATCACATGGAAAGGAGAGCACATGAAGAGAGAGAGAGAGAGGAGCTCCGTGCATGCGTGTCTTGTGTGCTACCTATATAGCATATCCATTAAAGCATTCACTTTATGGGTTGCCACATTCACTCATATAATCATGCATGAAAAGACACAGGTTTATTTGGAAGAAAGGCAATAGAAGCATATGGATGCAACATACATGTTTAAATCACATGCACACACATAAGGAGTCTCAGGTCCAAGATATACACATGTAGGCATGGGAACTAATTCATAAAATAACACTCATTCACTCACACGTCTCACTAAGTCATATACACACTCACACTATCATGCACAACAACTCCATCACGTAACACACACATGCACAACTGGATAGAGAAGGAGCTTTACACACATTCAGAAGGCACAGAGAAAAGCACGGGCAAAATATATTAGTCTTCAAGTTTTTTTTTCAAAGCTCTAGGGCATGTAGATACTTGGATCTTTGCCTTATACAAGAAATGTAGGAGCCTTGCATGGGATCAACACACATGGATTTAGGGTGGCACTCATGGGTTTGGGGAGCAAGGTATAGAAAGGACAGAATACTCTCAGGTATAAAGGGGGAGAAAAAGGGTTAAGAGGGTTTTTTGAAAAAGGGAGGCCAGAATGTAAGAGAATGGAGGGGAGAGTCTTGGGTTGGAGAGATGAGATACAAAACGAGGACTCTTTATTCCAGTAACATGCACCAAAGAGCATCATTATTCTTTTCCATTTTAGGAGCTCTCAAAGCGGTGGCTTCTCTCCTTGAATTCCTCATTCAATCCTTTTCAATGGAAGCTTGATTCTTCAATGTAGCTAGCTTGGGATGAGGGCTTTGGACTGAAGATTTGAATCCAAGACATATACTCCAAGAATTGGCTAATTTTCTTTCCCTTTGTCCTCCATTTAATGTTGCAATTTTCTAGTTTTATAAGTCTAGGTTTAGCTTGTAATTGCTTGAGAATTGTAGCTAGAATTTTGGATTAGATGCTTGAAATTATTGGATTATTTAATGGCTACACATTTTGTTCCCTTTTTCTTTAATTTTTCAGCTTGGTTAATACAATGGTTATTGTGTAATCTTGTTGGAATTTTGTGCCTCATTGTTGAATTGAGGAATTTTGATGTTTGATTGGTTAATTAGCTATTCAGGATGAAAGTGTAAAATGTAATACCATATATATCTAACCCCATTCTTGGCATTCATAAGCTCCATATCATTATGTTCATAAGAGCACATGGAAAAGGAACCAACAATAATGGATTTAATTGCGTTACATCATGCTTAAAAATTCACAATTGGTGTCACGTGGACCGTGTGGGTTCATACCATGCATCCTTATATTTAAATACATCATTACTACTCATTTGCATCACAAAATCTTGCTCATGAGCCAAGGAAACCGAAATGGAGCATAAATTGAACTTATTGAAATTCAGCCAGATTTGCCCCCATTCTGTCCAAAACTTTGGAAAATATTTGCATCAAAAAATCTTGCTCATGATCCAAGGAAACCAAAAGGGAGCATAAATTGAACTTATTGAAATTCGGCCAGATTTGCCCCCATTCTGTCTAAAATTTTGGAAACTAATAACTAAATCTAGAAAAATTGAAATCATGTAATCTTGGTCATTCTGGAAAGCTTAGGATGTCTAATTCATGTAAAAATATGTACAAGTCATAACATCCCACACACAGAGCATTTGACATGTGAAATAGTCTGGAGGTCGGACTGGGTCTTGATGTTGTCACAATTTACTGATATGAACTTAAAGATGTCCAATTAATTTCAAAAAATTTCCAATTCGAGTGAATGATACCAATATAGAAAGATGAGGGTGTTAACTAGAAGGAAAAAATCACTCTAGACCAGTTCAAGCTCACCCAGACCCTGAGTTTTGATCAAACAGTGACTAAGGTCTAGTTGGACGCTTGACACTGGACTAAACCTTTGAAAAATCATATCTCCCTCTCTAGACATCCAAATGGGGTGATTCTAGTTGGCACAAGTCACTTGTAACTCTATTTTTGCTTGTAAAATTTCATAGCAATTGGACTTCATTTGAGCCTCATGTGATAGAAAATAATTTCAAACCCAATATAACAGTGCATCAGACCATTTTAAGAATTTTGGCCAACTTTGAAAAATCATCAAATATTCTATAGATCTCTAAAAATTATGATCTATAGCTTCTCAAAAAGCTCTCAACATATTCTAATAGCATGCCAAATATTAAATCAAGAATAAATCATTTAACTAAAAAGTGATATAGAGTTCCATTCTGGTCACTTTTGGCTCTATATAGGGTACCAAAATTTCCATTTGGCTTCCCTTGGGTCTTGGCACCTTTTAGGCAAATTCGAAAGCATATTTAAGACTTGTGGGAGCTACCCAAATGGTCCCAAACCATTTTCCTCTCATTTTAGCCTTTTCACCCTCACTTATACACATTACACCAAGCTTTTCTCAAATGTATACATTGGTATAAACACTCAATTTATGTTCTAGAATACATACACCATACTCATGCATTTAGCTATCACATAATTTCATTTTTACATTTGTCCAAGGGGTCATAGACTATTTACAATAATAATATACATCATGAAGTCTCATTATGAATCAAAAGACAAAAATAAGCATAAGGGTGGCAATCTTCTTTCTTCAATGTGGTTGGCTCCCATTGCCACGTCCACTTGGTCCACCTAGCATATTAGGACATTTAAGAAGAGGGAGTGAGATTCAAGAATCTCAATAGCTCATCTCCCATTCCATCACACATAATATGTGCAAGCAAGTTTTATGAATGCATGTGTGGAAAAAATAAAAGTCATGAACATTTAAAATCAAGCTTGGCATAGAACCATATCATACAAGGCATTCAAGAGCTCACCAAGTATTTGGATTGGCCTCACACTTCTCTCCATGATATTTGGACTTACCTCACCCATTCTTTGAAATCTTTGGACTCAACTACACTCTTTGGGAGTCCACTTTGCTTTTAGGAAACTCTTTACTTTGTCTTAACCAAACTCAAGGGTTTTTGGCGAATCCTTACCATGGTGAAGAGTTCTTGGCCTTTCCACACTCAAGCAAGCTCAACCACACATCATATATTCATTTAAAAGTATAATGTGGCATCAAAAGTCATGGTATATAAGAGCATGCTAGCATGCTTTTCATAACTTGAAAATACACATACACACATTCTAAAATAAGATAAACACACATTCATACATGAGAGAAGGTGGAGAGAGCTACCTTATACAAATCTACACACTTTTCTCCATGGATTTCCCTCCTTTGCCTCGGCTATACACCCACAATTTGGTGGAGATGGTTTCTCTTGGCCTGGATATGATTTAAGAGAGCTAATTAGGTTCATGAAATATATTCTAAAGCTATACAATTTGCTTAAGCCCTAGATTACTCTATAGGCTCCATTATGGTCCATAATGGTGCCTAATGAAGCAACACTCCTCAAATAACTTCTAGGCCTCATTTTTTTCTCTCAATTATGATTCTTGACTCCTTTTAAGCCTCTTGGAGCCACCACACCATTAAAACAAAGGGCCTAGTACCATGTTGTTTCTTTAGGTCATAATATGGAACCTATGACCCCAATTCACTTTCCTTGAGTTCTAAATTTTTCCCAAAGCCTCTACTTATCTTCACATCACATATGACTCAAAAATGGGCTTGAAAAAATTTAAAACTCTCCTTAGGTGCCTTATCCCTTCTTGGTCGAGACATGGGAGCATTTGGCCTTCCATGGGGTTTTATTTGTTTTCATGGAGGAAGAGGCATATGGGGGACCTCTTAGGGATCTTAGGAGCATGTTTAAACATTCAATTAAGCCTAAGAATATTCATATTAAATCATATTTTCTAGGGAGCATTTGGATCCCTAATGGTTCCATCTTATTTCCTAATGCACCTTTCTTGATTCTATTGGTTCCTTCTTAATCCTTGCCATCAAAAACCTCTAATCCCTCCATAAATTAGACAAAACATAGCCCCTAAAGAATGGGCCCTTGGCTGAACGAAATTGGCAAGGGTGAGGGGGAGGAAGAAGCTACCAAAGAGTGGAGATTTTACCTTACTTTCTTGGTTCCTTTGGCTTGTTCTTCCACTTGGTTGGCTTGCTCCCTCAGATTTCAAAATTCTCCTCTCTGTTCTACCCCTAAAACAACACCAAACTCTCCATTAAAACCATAGAAAGAAAGCTTGAGAGGATAGGAGCAAGTTTCAAGAAGGAAGGATATAGAATTTCTTAAAGTTTCTTACCTTTTTCTTAAATTTCTTCTTCCAAAATCCTCCTTCTCTTGTGCGCCTAAGAAGCTAATGTTTTTCTCTAAAAATGGGCAGAAGCAAGTTGATTTACTAAAGGAGAGACAGAATGTGACTTATAAAGAAGAATTTGGAAGCTTCCTTTAACACTTTAATTCCATTTTTGCCCTTCATTTTGCATTTTCGTTTCTCTTTCGTTTGAGCTCCTTTTTGAGAACTGTCTTTTCCATCATAAAAAATTGGTTCCCAATTTAATAAAATGCCTTTGGAATCACTCAAATCGGAGCTAAAACCTTCCTAAACGAATGGGTCAAAATTCGGGTCAATCGACATCAGAAAGAGTACACCGGAGGGGCTTTACTGGTCTCAGGGCTTCCCATAGTTTTTGGGGCCTTTGAGAACCCTGGGAAACTTAAAATTTCCCTTTAAAAAGCCTTCCTAGGTGCTTTCCCAAAATTGTACTTATTTACGAAAATGCCACTGGCCTTTCGACAAATTTTTTGAATCATGTCGACCTTGGTTTCTAAGTAACTCAAGGCTCAAATCCTCATTTTTTATTATTTAAAATTTTATCCAAATTTTATTTGGCTTTGAATCACTCATCTCAGGGAGCTTGCTTTTCAAATCGGCCCGTTTCGATGTTTTTACAATGTACCGAGCATTACATAAAACCTATTAAAAGTAATTGATCTCTATTTTGGCATGTTTAAGGATGCTTAATTCAGGAATTAGTAGGTTAGTGTAAACTTGAGGTTTCAAAAGGCATGAATTTGCTAATGTCTTACATCTTAAGTGATCACCTGAGGAAATTAATTAGGAATACACTAGAGAAAATTAGGTCCAACTCTTAGTGAAATCTAATTTGGATAATGAGAATCAAACTTTAAAGAATTCACTCAAGGCTAGCTACATTCATTTGCTTGATTGTTTCCACTCCTTTTGATTCTAGTTATTAGCTTTATTCTATTTTTTGAATTGCTTTTAATTTTAGTCATAAAACCCCCAATTGATTTTTGGAATTATTAGTGTTTAAGTTGCATTAGACATTTGGAAAACCTTTTTTAGTGATTGAAATCCATTTTCATGGGAGACGATCTTGGTTGCACCACTATTCACAAAATTATTTCACAACCAAGTTATTTGTAACTATTCAACAGTAGTTACCAATGTTCCTATCATATGAAAGTTCAACCTAGGTTTTTTATGTATGGAGATTCTTGCTCATATTGAGACCCTACCTGTGAGTCTATGGTGTGGCATAACTATGTTTCATATTAAAGGATACTTAAGTAATTTGAGGTTAGGAGCCAGCTTATTTGGACTAAGGAAACTTGTCTAGAATGGGTTGGGGTCAGATGGTAGGAAAATGTATATTTTGATAATGTCACTAGTGGCTCAAGCACCCCTTATTGTCATAATGAGTAAACTTGCTAATATGTAGTGATGATCAATTGACATAAATCATCCTTAAGTCCCTAAAAAATGAGAATTAGTGAGTTAAAGTATATAAGAGTTGGTAGGTCATTAAAACGATGCAAATCAGCCATAGGAGAACCTTAGAACTTTATTAGTAGGTGTATTAAATAATTGGGACAAGTATTGAGGAGTTTAGATCCAAAGGGTAAATAAGTTGTGGCCAACATTACTTTAGTCATGACCAAAGTTCATACAAAAGTGAGGAGTGTTGCAGTGCAGGTCAATAGATTTAGCCTAAGAAATTGATAGAACCGAGCAACATGACAGTGCTAGCCACAAATTTTGCCCAAGAAAAGTTATAATATGTAAGCATGTTGTGGCACTAAGGAGCCTCGCCACACCGAGACTTAAGGAATTTTGAATGGTGAACCTAGGGGGAATCTCACCACTGTGTGGGAAGCTTAAGTCGTAGAAACGATCAAGAAAATTTATGTTTTTAATTAATTAAGTCGCCATGGTGAGTGTCCAAGTTGCGACGTAAATATATCTTGATACTTTTAGAGGTTCTAGTGACAATCTTGGCCTTGACAAAGTTCTTCCAAGTTGCGACCTAAGTCCCTGAGCCCCTATTTTAGCCTCTAGAACCTAGTTTACACTATATTAATGATACATAATGACTTATAAACAATTATGTAGGAGTTTTCTGCTTCTAGATTCAGTTGTGAATGAATTGAAGGTCCTAAATGAGCATTTAAATCCCCTTTAAGCTTAAGTCTTCTTCCTTATCTGAATAATGATTTTCAATGATTAAAATGTTCAAATTTGCCCACATTCTATTGGCTTTAGATGTTAGGTATAGATTATCAATTGTATGATTAAGCTTAATTAGCGTGATTCAAAGTTAGGGTTGTTACAGTGTGGTTCCGCTTGCTTGGCCTAAGCATATTAATTAAAGCATAAAATAATCAATTAAGACATATTCAATCTCATTTTACCAATACATGTGCAAACTAGGTCTTAAAGTATATTTGGTTATTTTAAGTGTTCCAAAATAACCCATTCCATTTGCCACATTTCATGTAGAGATTCTGTCATTCGTCTATCTCAATTTGCTCACTTTTTATGGCTAAAACAAGTCCCAAAACTTAGCCATATCACCTATTCCATTCCTAGGGTTAATTAAGGTTTTTCATGGTACTAATTTTGCACATCATTAAATATCATTCTTTTCCTCAAATTAATGATCCATCTAGCCTTTATATTATTCATTTAGGCTTCTTAAACCATAAAACTAAATTAAAAACTTTCCTAGGTAGCACTTCCACCTCTTGGTCGAGACGCACCACATAGGATCTTGGATTTTTTGTTTGTTTCATACGAAATTTAAAGGCTTTAGGTATCCATAATTTATTTCTAACTCAATTATAGTATTATAGGGACTTACTAACTCTTTATAGGGTTTTGAATTTTCCAAGGCCCAATCTAAATCTTAGGTAAAGTCATATGCCTTTCTTTCAATTCTTAACTAAATCTACTTGCATATTCTTATTCTTTACCTTTTTAAACCCTTGATTCCACCAAGTTTTCACCAAATAAATACTTGATTCCCTCTTTTCCAATCTTGGTTAAACTATGAGAAGCTAGGGTTTCAAAAATATAAATTTTTCCTAACCTAAATCATACCTTGCTTTGATGTGCTCTTAATGGAGTTTCCTTTGGTCTATTTGGCTTTTTCAAATAAGTTCTTTCACTTAAAGGAACAACCACAAAATTCACCCTTTTGAGAAACCAAAAGACTATAAGAGAGGGCAAAAGGAATAGAAGTTTCATAACAGCATCATCATCAAATTCAGCAAGTTTCCTCACATGTATGTAGCTTCCTTTTCCCTTCTTCCTCTTTCCTTTTTCATGCCACCAAGAGAGAGTATGAGAACTACCAAGGGTAGTTATGAAAGGAGAAAGGTCTGGGCCATGACACAGACACACACACATATATATCTAGGGTTTTAAGACTTTTTCAAACATATCTATTTTGCCCATACACTTTAATTCCTCTATTTAAACTCATTTTTTGTATTTTTAGAAACTAAAAACTCCTAACTAAAATTTAGACTCTTTTCTTCATTTCTACTTAGAGATTACAGGGATTTAAAGCAGTTTTAAAAAGTTTGGTCAAAGTTATTACTCTAAAGGATCTTAAACTATACACTGTAAGGGATTTAGCCAAATCAACCTGATCTATTTAATCTACTAACCTTATTTCATAATATTATGATGAGAGATATTCATTTCTCAAGTCAATTCTCATGTTTTCTAAATCCCTAATTTTTTCTGTCGATTAGGTCAGAATTAGCTCTTCAGTCCTATTTGGGCTTTTCTCTCCTTGTGACCCCTTTTTAATCATTTCTTTCCATTCTTTAAGTACTATATTAATTAACAAAGTGTACAATATTACATACATCCTTTGGATATGTTGTGTCATTAACCTTAGTCAAACATAATCTCGACTTGCCTCATCCACTAGAATTATTTCTACATGATTTGATGAAGTAGTAGCTAAAGTTTGTTTTGCAGAGTACCATGATAAAGCTATAGCTCCACATGTAAAGAAATAACTTGTTTAAAATTGAGCATTATATGGATTGGATAAGTATCCTACATCTGATAATTATGGTCTAAATTCAAGTAGATAAAATAACCTTATATCAATTACCCTTCAGAGATATCACAATAAATACTTAACTTCATTCCAATATTTTTTCTTTCAAGAAGAACTCAATCTTGTTAACAAACCAATGACAAATGCAATAACAGATGATGTACTATTAGCAAGATACATTAATGCTTTTATAGCACTAAGATATGGTACTTCAAGACCATAAAATTCTTCATCATTCTCTCGAGGGCAAAAAAAGTATTTATTCACATCTAATTATTTTACAACTATTGAGGTATTTAGTAAATGTAATTTATTCTTATTTGTTTTTGTACAAATACTCATATATACCACATTAGCTTTAAACTTCAAGTGTTTCCAAAAACTTCACATTTTGAAAGTGAATTTAAATTATGCTTGAATTACGTTTTTCCATTTTAGCCGATCTATTTCTATATTCTTCAATAAATTTAAAATCATCATTTTGTTGTATTATTTCAACTGTAATAATGTATGAAAAATATTGTCAATAATTGTATCTTATCAATTCCATCTTTTTCCTATAGTGACATAACTTATCGAGATCTCTTTATTATTTTCAAATATTTGAATCTCTTCTGAGATTTTATTATTAATTATGTATTAGGTCTCTTCTTGAGTACCTAACTCCTTCATATAACTATCTTGATTATTTGCTCTTTTCTTTTTTATCTTAAGGATTTATATTTTTGGAATCAATCGCTCTACTACAATTTAGATGTGGCTTACTTTCATTTGCATTAATAAACTATCCTACTAGGACATTAATTCAAACAAGAAATTTTCAATTGATATATAACTCTCTTTAAATCAATAAAGCATTTGGCAATTGATTTGAAATATTTTTTAAATGCACAATTTTTTGAAGTTCTAATTCACATTATTTTATGCAAAGATCTATATGAGATGATGGCATTACATTCCATATAATTTCTTCTTCCAATGACTTATTATCTCCCCTTAATGTTGGGAAAACTATTTTGTCAAAAAGACAATCGGCAAATCATGCCATACATAAAAGGACTTATACATAACATGTATTATTAACCTTTTTTAAGAACCCATCTTTGTGCATTGTAAAGGAGCAGTTGGAATATATACTACACATCCAAAAATTATAAGACAAAAAATATTTGGCTCCTAACCAAAAACCAATTGTAATGGAGAGAATTTATCATTACTTGTTCAAATTATAACCAAACTATTTCATCAAAATGACAATAGGCAATCATGTTGTAAATAAGGGGACTTATGCATAACATATATTCCCAACCTTCTTTAAGAACTCATCTTTGTGCATTATGTAACACCATATATTTCTAGCTCATTTATATCAGATTTTCATACTCATATATACATTCCGTAAGGGGAGTAAGAAAAATCCATTAAAATAATACATTTCTTTGCGTTGCGTCGTGTATAAAAATTTCATTCGATATCATGTGGATCATATGAGCTTATACAACACATTCCTATATTTAATTACATGAATAAAACTTATTTGAATCATCAAAAGTGGCCTACATCTCAAGGAACTCGTAGGGAAGCATGAAATATACACATATAATTTTGGCCAGATTTTGCTTAATTCTATCACAAATTTTGAAAAATCATAACTAATTCTAAAAAAATTGAAATCATGAATTCTTGGCCATTATAGAAAGATACACATGTATAATATATGTTAAAAATAATTCTAGACTATAACATCCAACACACAAGATGTTTGACATGTGAAATGATCTAGAGGTCAGACTATCCACTGATGCTATCACAGAATTCTATAGCAAATTTCAAAAATGTCCAATTAATTCTAAAAAAATTCAATCCATACAAATGATACCAATATGGAAATTTTTGGATGTTAGCTAGAGGAAAAAAATAACTCTAGATCAGTTCAGGTACTCCCAGACCTCCAAACCTAATCAAATAGTAACAGAGGTCAGTTAGAATTCTTGATACTAGATAGATTCTTTGAAAATTAATATTTCCCTCTCTAGATATCTAAATGGGGTGCTTCTAGCTGGCACAAGTCACTAGAAATATTTAGTTTCTTTGTATAAAATTTTGTGGTAATTAGACATCATTTGAGCCCTATGTGACAAATTTCATTTTCAAACCTAAGTGAACAGTGACATGACCAAAACCAACAAATTTTCCAACTTTGAAAATTCATCAAATATTATATAGACCTTCAAAAATTATGTTCTTTAGCTTTCCAAAAATATCTTAACAAGTTCTAATTTCATGCCAAATCTCATATCAAGAAGAGCTCATTTGAGCAAAAAAGGACATAGGGTTCCATTATGGCCAATTTTAACTCCATATAGGATACCAAAATGTCCAAATGGCTTTCCTTAGAGTTTGGAACCTCTTGGGCAAGTCTAAAAGCACAATTAGGACTTGTGTGAGCTACCCAAATGGTCCTAAACTCCATGCCTCTCATTTTGGCTATGCCACATGCAATTATACATACATCAAACTTTCAAAAAGTATATCTTGGCATTACATACTCAAGTTACATTCTAGTATACACATATCATATCCTTTCATTTAGAAATCACATATTATCACAATTACATATGTTCAAGAGGTCATAGACCATATACAATAGTGGGTTACATCATTTGACATAAATATGGCCTTAAAGAACCAAAAACATGCATTATGTTGTCAAGCTCTCTTCCTTAAGGTGGTTGGCTTCCATTACCTTATCCACTTGATCCACCTAGCATGTTAGATCATTGGAGAGGAGGGGATGAGATTCAAAGAATCCCAATAGCTCATCTCCCTTTCAATCACACATAATATATGTAAAGCAAGTCTTGAAAATGCATGCATGGATATAATAGATGACATGAATATTCAAGAAGTAAGCTTAGCATGTGAATAAGTCATACAAGACATCCAAAGGCTTGCCAAATGGATGGATTGGCCTCACCCTTTTCCTCATGGATTTTGGACTTGTCTCACCCATTCTTTAAGAGATTCTTGGGCTCAACTATACTCTTGGGAGCCCACCTTGATTTTGGGAGACTCTTTTCTTTGTCTCAACCAATCTTAAGGGTTCTTGGCTCATCTCCACCATAGCTAAGAGTTCTTGGCCTCTCCATACTCAAGCAAATCCAAACAAATATCATAACATCATTTAGAAACATAATATGTCATTATGAAATCATGAAATCATGGCATATAAAATCATGTTAGCATACTTTCTATGGCTTGAAAATACACATACACATATTCTAAGACAAGCTAAACACACATCCATTCATGAGAGAAGATGGAAAGAGCTACCTTAGATACAATTACACACTTTTTCCTTTGAATCCAAGCTTCCCTTTTCGGCCACACACACACAAAAGTGTGGGGATGATTTCTCTTGGTCTAAACACAATTTATGGAAGCCAATTAGGTTCATGGAATTAATTTTAAGGCCACACACTTGCTTGAACTCTAGCTTAGTCTATAAACCTTATTATAGTTCCATAATTGCACCTAATGAAGCAACACCCCTCAAATAAATTCTAGACTCCATTCATTCCTTTCAAATATGATTCTTGACTCCTTTTAAGCCTCTTGGAGTCATCACACAATCAAAACCAAGAGCCTAGCTACATGTTGCTTCTTTAGGTCATAATATGAAACATAAAGCACTAACTCACTTTCTATGGGTTCTAAATTTTTCCCAAGGCCTCTCCTCATTTTCATTCATCATATATGACTCAAAAATGGGTTTAGAAAAATTTAAAACTCTCCTTACCTATGGAGACTTGTCTAGGTCGATACTAGGAGCATTCTTAGCTTCCTTGGACTTTGTTTGATTTTCTCAAGGGAAGATGCATGTGGGGAGTCTCTTAGGGATCTTAGGAATTCATTTAAACTCTTATTTAGGCCTAGGAATCATCATACAAAAATCAGATTTTACAAAGTGCAATTGAAACCCTAGAAATTACATCTTGAAATCTAATGATTTTTTATTAATTCCCTTTGCATATTCTTAATCTCCACACCTTTTTTCCTTAGATTCATCCTTGGTTTTGCCTAAAAATCAGATCCTCCTAGGGTTCCTAAGGTTAGGAGAAATGGAGAAGGAGAGAGAACCAAGATAGTAACCATAGGAAGAGAAATTACCTAGTTTTCTTGCTTGAATCTTGCTTTCTCCAAGCTCCTCTCTTCAAATCTGAAATTTCCCATAAGTTTCTCCCTTAAATTCAATTTGTAAACTTCATTTTAATCAAAGGAAAAAAAGGAGAATAAAGGAGAGGAGGTTTGGATGGAAGAAAGCATGAAAAACTACCAAAAAAGCATACCTTAAAGCTTGGATTTCTTCTCTTGTTCTTCCTCCCTTGGTGCGCCTAAACTCTAGCTCTATTCTCTGAAATTGGGCAAAAAATTCTGAGTCTAAATGAAGGAGAGAGTGGGGCGCCACCTATTTATTGGGGCAGGAGAAAGCATTTTTTAAAAATTCCTATTTTGCCCTTCATTCTTTGAATTTTTGTTTCTCCTTCATTTTAGCTCCTTTTTTAGAACCATCTTTTCCATCATAAAATTTAGGTTCTCAATTTAGTAAAATGCCTTTGGAATCACTCAAATCGAAGTTAAAACCTTCCTGAACAAATCCGTCAAAGTTCGGGTATACTAACATTGGAAAAAATCCATCGAAGGGGTTTTTAACTGCCCTAGGACTTTTCATGGTTTTCAGGGCCTTTAAGAACCCCAGAAAACTCAAAAATTTTATTTAAAAATCTCTCCTGTGTGAATTCTAAAAATTTCTCAAAAATACAAAAATGCCATTACATTTCGTAGGTTTTCCATAAGAAATTGTTTCTTCATTCTAGCTCTATTTTTCCTTTTGTCTGAGCCTGGAATTCTTATTTTTAGGAGTCTAGAATGCTTTCCAAATTTTTTGGGACCTTAACTATCTTATCTCGGGGGACTTCCTTTTGTATCTGGTGAATTTCGTTCGTTGACAGAAAAATCGTACGTTACGTTCCACACATTTTCTTTCGTTTTTAGAAAACTGGATGTTACACATTATGGTGGAGCAATTAGAATATATCTATTGCACATCTAAAAATTCTAAGATGAAAAATATTTTGCTCCTAACAAAAAGCCAATTGTAATGGAGAGAATTTACCATTACTTGTTGACTTGATGTGTTTAAGTGTTGCTACATGTAAAGTCACATTTTCCTATGTTGAAATGGGAAGTTTTGTTCTCACAAGCATTGGTTTAGCTATTAATTAGAGGTATCTAATGAATAATTTTGTTAAACCATTTTGTTTGAATATGGGTAATAAGCTTTTTAACTATTATTCCAATAGAGATATAATAGTCATTAAAAGCCTAAAAGCTTCAAATGTAAACTCACTAGCATTGCATAATCTCAAAATTATGCTCTTAATCAAATCATTTGAGCAAATAATCTCATAAATGTCAGGTTGCAAGTTGATAATAAATATGTAACATCCTTAGTTCCTAATTAAACTAAATAACATAATTAAGTTTTAAATTAGTTGTAATTAATGCATAAATTTAGTTAATGAATCACTAAGATACAAGAATATGGGGAAATTTTAAAACTTTTATTCAACAAGTTGCACTGACCTTCATAATTTACATTAAGCCTACTTACCTCTTTACAATATCCTTTAAAAGATTTAAAGTGAGTGTAAGTGGAGCCTCTAACTCATCAACATTATTAATATCAAGTAACCAAACTCTAAAAGGTAATATATTGATTCTAGGATTCAAGTCACAATTTAAAATGGTTGAGTCATAGCTTAATTAACCTTTGGGAATCCATAAAACATGAAGGACTATGTTGCACTGTGACCTGAAGGAATCTCATCGCAACCTAGCATGTGAAAGGAGCAAAAATCATAAAAAGCATGATTTATGCCATAGCAAAATTCCTTTGCATCATGGGATAAATCGCTCATAGGTGCCAAATGGTTAGTTTATACAAATTTCACATGGCTAAAACATTTATGCCACGGTATGATTTGCCTTTGGATAACTCCTAGCTCATTTTAGCTATAACTTGAGAGAATCAGATTGCAACTCAAATACCTACTCACCCTAAAAAACAATGCTATCACCCCAAGATAAATCCTAAAATCTTTCAAAAGTTAAAAGGGAAGATTTCTAAAGATTTACATTCTTATAATCAAGGATTAAAAGCTAACCAAACTTGCTATATGATAGCACTAGAATTTCCTTATGACAATAAATGGGGAGGAAATGGCTTCAAGTGGCAACCTAAAATCCATAATACACCAACTAAATTCATCTAATCATTTTGAGCAAGTTTCAATTGAGAAATTAAGCTTATCCACACACCTAAAGCTTTAACACAACATTTAACTCAAAATATGACCATGCCACACCCCAAAATCTCCCAATAAGTTATGACAACAAAGTATACTATGCCAACACAAAAAGGATGAACTATTTTCACATTTCACATGATCAACGCACCAAAGTCACATTTCTAAGGCTTCTAACCCACAATCCAAGTTAAAATCACAATTATACAAACATCAATATCAATATTTCACCATGCATGATAACAACTTACCATTTGACAATAACAAGGTCAACAATAAGAGTAAGCACCATAACCAAATTCATTATTTGATAAGATAATCCCTCATACAAACATAGTGAGTCATAATTAGTCAATTACAAGTAAACTCATTAGGTTAAACTTAATTTAAAACCTAATTCTATGGGGTTCATCCCAAGTTACAAAATATCAAAATACCTATATTTAGCAGTATATGAATGCAACAAGATGCTATATGAAGTTTAGCTTAACAAAATAAGCATCTATAACTAAACTAAAATATCCAAGTGCAGAATCTCATACAAGACCTTAAACTATGAATCGATATCCAATAGCTTTTATTTGCCCTTAGTGGAAGAACTTTCACATGAAAAAGTTAACGCACAATTAAGATGAGATATAAATCCCAATAACCAAGAGAAAGTCCATTTATATATGCAATCTAATCTACATAATGCTCAACATAAAGAAAAGTAACAGAGGCAAAATGTGCAAAATCTCAAATGGATAACTTTAACTACAAGTGATTGCCATCCATAGTGTAACACCCTAAAATTAATTAAAGTGTTAATCATGGATTTGGGTTAATTAAGAATAATTAATATGGAATAATCAGGTAAGTTAAGTGAATGGAAATTTTAGAGAGATAAATTATTAATATGAGTTTGAGATTTAAATGGGATAGAAACTTCATCTAGCCCCAAATTAATGTAGGAGATCATGATAAGAGGCTAATAGAGGCCCAATAAATTAGGTGCAGACCTAATCTGATTTAAGGAATTAAAGGCCTAAGACCCAACTTCTATAAGCTCTTATAAATGACCCAATAGACTTTGTACAGACCTAAAACAATGGAGTTCTTAAAACTAAGTCTGGCCCAATGAAATTCTACAGCCCAACACCTTAAAGCTGGCCCAACAAAGCTAAAATCTGAAGCCTATTTGGGGTTGGATCTTGGAGCAGCCCATAACTCATAGAAAACCCAACTTAAACCCTAAAAAACTAACTTAGCCATCTCCCATTCTACAGAACCATAAGAGACACACATAAAATTCGGAGGTCCAAAGGAGAGGCTAGGATTCTTGGCTTGTTTCCATCTTTTTCTACTTCTAGAGCAAGATTCAACCAAGGTAATAGTTATATAACTTAATCCTCTCATCTTTCTCTTTAATTTGACCCAATTAATGTTCCAATTAGAGCACTTTCACCTACACCCAAAATCTAAAACTTGCCATTTGATGTTTCCATGGTGAAATTTCGTAGGTTGAGGCTAAGGCTGATATTAGGTAAGTATAAACTCATCTTCTTGATGTATTTCTGCCGGTTTGAGACCCTAATGATTAGATTATAGTATGTGTATTAATTTTTCACGAATTTGCTTAGGATTTAGGGTGATATATTGAAGTTTATGGTAGAGGACACCTTTATTCTGAATTTTGGGACTTTGTAGTGTGGGGAGGATTTTGTACCACTGGTGGCTTTTACAATTTGTCTACAAGTGAGGTAACCGGGACTATATTAATTCTATGCATATATCTATTTTAATTTCATATTTTCTGTACATGAATGATTTGAAATGCTAAATGAATTGGTTGGCTATCTATTATGTTGTGATTAAACCTTATGAGTCCATGGTGGAGCTGCGGTACAGCTACCACCCGTGCATGTGCTTTGATCGGGCACGGGTTATGATGAAACCCCAGATGCACTGAGCCCTAGTTGTGCTCAATGGGGAGTAGGTGCCATGGATGGGCCTCTCCCGGTGTTATTGGCCTTTAACATGTGGAATTATGATTACTAGTATATGATGGTAATCATAGTAGCCTAACTATTTCCTTTGCTGATATGACTGATATGATTTTGATTCATGCATATATGTTAATTAAATTGCATTTATGAATGGAAATTTCCTTGGTTACTGAGATTCGCATCTTACCCCATTTCATGGGATTATACTTTCAGGTGAAGGCTCTTTGAGTAAGGATAAGGGGAAGCAAGTGGATGAAAATCCATGAACTCTAACCATGTAGGGAGAAGGCTACACTTAGGTTGATTTAGTTAAGTATAGATGCTAAATTTTGTATTTCTTTTTGTATAGCATCTGTAACACCCCAAAATTAATTAAGGTGTTAATCATCGATTAAGATTAATTAAGAATAAATAATATGGGATGATTGGGCAAGTTGAGTAAATAGGGATTTTAGATAGATAAATTATTAATATGGGCTTGAGAATTAATTGAGATAGAAACTTCACCTAAGCCCAAATTAATGAAATGTGATAAGAGACTAATGGAGGCCTAATGAGTTAGGGGCAGACCCAAACTAATTTAATGAGATAGAGGCCCAATATTTATCTTGTATAGGCTCAATTAAGTAGCCCAATAACCCTTGTGCAGACCCAAGCCCTTGAGCCCTTCAAATTAGGCCCAAACACCATTAAATTTCAGCAACCCAATGTATAAAACTGGCCCAATGAAATTCTGCAGTCCAACAATTGAAAACTGGCCCAATAAGCAAAATCTGAAAACCCAATTGGGTTTGGACTTGGAGCAACCCATGACCCAGCCCCTTGACCCAACTTAAACCCATCTAAAACCCTAATGCTTCAGCCACACCTTCATTTTTCTGAAACTCAAGAGGCAAATTCGGAGGTTGAGAAGGAGGCTAGGGTTTGGGGCAAGATTTTTGCATTTTCACACACTTAGAGCAAGATTCAGCCAAGGTAATAGTTATACAACTTAATCCCCTCATCTTTCTCTTTAATTTGGTCCGATTAGTTTTTCATTTGGAGTAATTTCATTATACCCAAAATCTGAAATGTGGGTGTTTGGGGATTTCCTTGAGAAAATTCGTAGGTTGAGGTAGGGGTTGGTATTAGGTGAGTTTAAACCCCCATTTTGATGCATTTTCTGTTAGTTTGAGACTCCTATAGTTGACCTATAATATGGGCTTTGGTTTCATGTGAAATTACCCAGAAATTGGAGTGAACTATGGAAATTTCTGGTGTGGGGAAGTTGGAATCCGAAGTTAAATCCCTTGGTAATTAGGTGAGTAACCTCTAGCCTGTTAATAGTAGTTCAACTCTTTGAATATTTGATTGTGATCAGAAATGATGATAATGATGTTTGTTATAGGCTTGGTGTACATTTGGATTATTATGGTAGCTAGGGGAAGAGTAATTGGCTTCATTGAGGTAACTAGGTTATTTTCTTGATTCTATGTATATGCTCATGTTAATCTGCTATTTGCTACACATGCTTGATTTTGAAATGTTAAATGACTGGTTGACTACTTGATTGTTATTATGACTGGACCTTGTGAGTCCATGGTGGAGCTGTGGTGCAGCTGCCACCCGTGCATGTGCTACGATCGAGCACCGGGTATGATCAACCCCAGATGCACTGAGCCCTGGTTGTGTTCAATAGGGAGTAGGTGCCGTGGACGGGCCTCTCCCGGTGTTATTGGCCATTAACATGTTGTGTATGATTGCTGGTATGGGACAGTAGTCATTAGTAGTTCAACTAGTTCATTTGCCAATTGAATTGATGATTCTGATATTGATGACATGAGATTGTCTTGGATTGATTGACTTGTACATATATATGGAAATTTCTTTTTGTTATTGAGATTGTATATCTCACCCCGTTGTGGGCTAACATTTTCAGGGACCGGACCTCTTAGTGGCAAGGAGAAAATTAACGAGAGCTTGTTAAATGGTTTGGTAGCACCTAGGTCTGGGAGCTTTGACAAAATGTATTGTAATTAAATTGTTAGTTTTGTAACATTGCTGCATTGCATCATGAGTTGCCAAGTATAGGGATTGTATATGTAATTCGATCATCATGGAATTGAACCTTATGACTGTAATTGGCTAATAATGGAAAGTGTATATAATGTTAAATATCAACGGTGTGTGATTGGTGTTGTTATTATTCCATAAACTTGCTGATAGGAGGTAATTAAAGGGAAGAAATGGGCATATAAGTTTTGAATTGGTAATGGAAGCATAGCCAAATAAATAAGGTAGATAAATGCCATTAGAGCCATATAAAATGAGGGCAAGTGACCTTAGGGTGTCCCTAAGAAGGGAAATGGAGTGTAGGGGGCGAAATATAGTGAAAACAGCTACAGAAGGGAGTCACGCCGTGGCCAAGAAGGCTTCGCCGCGGCCTAGGGAGTAACAGTGGCGAGGGACGCCGCGGCTTGAGAAATCTCGCCGCGGCGCGGAGTGAAAATAATCGCCCAGGAGGTGACAGGACGTAACCTCGCCGCGGCGCAAGAAGTCTCGCCGCGGCGCGAGTCGAGGAAATTAATTACGGAGGTTATAGTAGCAAAACTCACGCGGCGCCACATAGGTTGGCCGCAGCTCAGATCCAACTCGCCGCAGCGGTCAGGAAAATTCCAGGGAGCAACTTGGCCGCGGCGCAAGTCTAAAAACTCAGTTTTCAAGCTCCAGAACCTAGTTTAGCCGCGGCGGAAAAGTTCCAAGTCGCGGCGCAGGTTCCCAAACTCCTATATTTGACTTGGAAACCCTAATTTCATTAATGTTAAGGTTAGGGAATAGTTTGAGTACATTAATGGGAGGTTGTAGTGGGTTGAAATTGATGAATGGATTAATTATAAATCTCTAATGATGGTACAAACCTTCCTATGCATGTTCCCGTTATGGTTGTTAGTTGATGACCCTAAGAGTATCAAGGTTTAAGTTTCCCCTATATTTTCTTAATGGGATTAACTGTAATGACTCCAAACCTTGATCATTATTTATTAATCGTGTATTTAACTATAATTACCGATATTAGAAGTTAGGGTCGTCACAGCATCATCATGTAATCATGTTGCCAAGTGTAGGCTCTTACATTTTGATTACTTAGGATGTATTTATTGAGGAGTTAGGCCTCATCTTAGCTTAATATTGGAAGTATGAACCTACAAACTAGATGTATGAATTTTACCGAATTTATGGTATGGTATACTATTGGAAATATAATTATGTGATGCATTAGATGTTGATACGAACCATTGATGTATGAAATCTTTAGCGGAATGTGTATCGGATGTTAATTGTTGATAGTGCATGAATTCTTGCTAATATTAATCCATGAAATTGCTAAGATGTGGTAGTTGGACGAGTAGAAATTAGTACTTAAGTTTTGAATTGGTATTGGTAGAATAGTTGGGTAAATTGGTAAATACCATTAGAATTATATAAAATGAGGGGAAGCAGTCCTAGGGTGTTCCTAAGAAGAGTATTGGAGTGCATGGAACAAAATTTGGGAGATGTAGTTATAGGAAGGAGTCACGCCGTGGCCTGAAGAGTGACAGTGGCGAGGAATGCTGTGGCTTGAAGAATTTCGCCACAGCTTAGTAGGAAAAAAATCACCGAGGAGGGTGGTAGAATGAAACCTCGCCGCAGCGCAGCATGTACCGCTATGGCACTAGTCGAGGAAACTAAGTAAGGAGTGTCCAGTAGTGAGCCTCGCTGAGGTGCAAGAGTTCTCCACCGAGACGAGAAATGTGAGAATTTGAACAGTAGTCCCAAGAGGCATTTTCGTCGTGGCACCATGTAGGCTGGTCACGACGATGGTCCAACTTGCTGCGCGAGAGGTCTAGGCCGCGGTGTAAGGTGAAAAACGTAGTTTTAGAGCTCCAGAACCTAACTTAGCCATGGCAGGAGGATTTTAAGTCACAGCGCAGGTCCCTAAACTCTTACCTTTAGCCTAGAAATCCCAGTTTCTTCAATGGAAATGCTAGGAAATGGTATAGGAACACTTGTGGGAGGTCTTTGTGTGTTGAAACGAATGGATGGATGAATCACAAACCCTAACATGTTATTGGCCAAAAATAAGGAAAGGGGCACGATCATGGCATAAACTCCTCATTGAGTATGATCATGGCTCAGTGCATTCCAAAGAATATAATCACGACTCAATGGATGATCATGACATAATGCACAAGTAGAACCTGGTCACAATTCCACATAAGGACACGATCATGGTCCAAAAACAACAAGTAGCTAAACTAATGATTTCTCACCAAAAGACTACATATGTAGTAAACATATTATTAGCATTAGACATATACATGGAATTTAAAACCTTCAATTACCTTACTTAAAATACTAGCTCTTTAAAGGCTATCAACAAATACCAAGAGCACCTTAAATGTCCTAAACAAGGCAAATTAGTTTTTAGCCATTATCCACTGAAGGGATCATATACCAATTCATCCAAAACATCATGATAGAAAACACTCATCTAAATTTCCAATAGATTGAACTGATTAGAGCCCCAAAAACTAAGAAACAATAATGGGTCACCACCAGCACTTGCATCTTTGCACATGAAAATAGCCATATATTAAAATCAGCCACCAAGGTGAAATTTAAATGTATCAATACTAACAAGTGATGGGAAACATTTACCCAACACTAATATTAACCTCTAAGGTCAAATTACAAATAAGAAAGTACCCAAAATTCAAATATTCAACACCTAGGTTTTCATTAAAAAAAACCTCCAACTGAGAAATCAATTGGACCAAAATAAGAAGGAAGATGAAAGGAACAACTCTTATAACACTTACCTTGGCTAAATTTCCCTCCAAATGAGCAAATCAAGGTTTTAGAAGTAGCAAACCCTAGCACTTCTACCTATTGTGCATTTTTTCTCCTTCAATATGGCTGTCTAAAATGTTTTAGCATGTAGAAAAAAAGTTTCTAGCACTTTTCCTAGGGTTTAATTAGTGTATGGCTGAACTAAGGGTATTTTTTTCCAATTAGGTTCATACCTAGGTATTGGGCCTCAGTCTACTAAGTCCAATTAGGCTAAGTCTCAACTTATAACTCAATCTAGGCTTTTAAAAATTTATTTTTAGTAGTGCCAAATTAATTATTGGGTTCTAAGTTAATTTTCAAAACTCTCTGAAGAATTGTGTCGTGCAATCTCAAATAAAACTAGGTAGCAAAATAAGTTTGTAGATAATGGTGCAACCTAGGTCATCTTTCCAAGGAGTTTATGCCTTAAATTGTTTATGGAAGAGTGTTCTAAGTATTATTAATTAGGACTTAACTTGGGGGTTTGATATGCTAGAATTTAATTGAACTAAAATTAATTGACAAGAATTAGAAATCTAAAACTAAGTTCAAGTGATTAATCAAATAAATGTGGTAACTAGCTTTCAATTGGATTCCCTAGAGTTCAATTATCCTTGCTCCTTTTAGTTTATTAATTTTGGATTAAGTTCTTGCTCTTTAGTGCATTCCTCATAAAGCTCTTGAATAACCATTCAAGATTCAATTCATCAATTATTCAAAGAATTTTTTTTGCAACCACAAGAAACCTTAAACAACTAATTAATTGAATTAAAAATAAGAACACACTACACTAATTTTGATTGATTTATGAAAGCTACTGCACAATTCACTCAAGATGCTAATTCACCAATTAGATTAATTAATCCCTCAAGCAATTAATTGCACAAAAGTTCCAGCCAACTAGTCCAATAACCATTGCATCAATTAGCCTAAATCAAGAGGAATTTAGAGTTCAATTGCACAGCACTAATTCTGGAATTTTCACAAACAGATGATGATCATAAATAATTCCAAAATTCAAATCAAGTTCAATCCAAGAATTAATTCAATCCAGTAATTCCAGCAATTAAATTCCTAAACCAATAAGCTAAACCTAGTCAAATTAATAAAGGAAATAATGCTAAAATCAAAAGATTGGCAAGAGAGTTTTATCCAAATTCAATAGGAGATGTAGAGCTCAAATCTTCATCTAGGAGAATTCAATCTTCAGCTAGCCACCACAAGGAATTCAAGCTGCCATGGAGGGATTAAATGAATGAGAATCGATCAAAGAGGTAGCCATCGAGAAAGAAAAATTCTTCTCCTTCAGCGCTGGAACCTCTCTTCTGTTTTCTGCCGTCTCGCCTTCTATGTTCTCCTCTTCCATCTATCTCCCAGCGTCCCCTCTAGGTTTTATTTTTACCTTCTCCTCATTGTTCACGTCTCCCTCCTTCTGATTCTGCACGCTGAAATCCCGCAACTAATCCTCATCTTCATCTTAATTCCCATGTCAGCCCAAATGTAGCGTCTGGATGTGTATTTCTCCTTCCTTTCACGTGCTTCAGCTTTAATCATTCACGTGCTCTCTTATTTGCCAATTGCCCGAAGTTATTTTCCATCTTTGCTTATGTGAATGTGGGCCCCAACGTTAATATAATAATCCACATTTTGCTTTAGCGTTTCTGTTCTTGTGGTTTCGTGCATATTTAGCTCCTGCCCCACGTAAATTCTGCATGTATTTGGAGCCTTCATCACGTTTATTCTGCAGCTTTCATTCATGTGTTCTGGATAGCTCCATGTTAGTTCCTTCATGTATCTTCTTCTTCATCATCTGCTGGTTTGTATTTTGTTTCCATCTCCTTCAACCCAGCTTTTGCTTCTTTCTTAGCTCGTGTTGCTTCCTTGAATCATGCAGCTCTCCTTTTCACGTTAAAACCAAGTTTCAGCTCTAGCATCTTCGTTCAGCTGCTATGTGTTTTCTGTTCGTGCTCTCTTCTTCGTTCCAGCTGCTTCTTCAAGCTCTTTCCTCCATTTCTGCTTCTTTGTGCTTGTTTCTGTTCACGTCCCTGGAGCTTTACTCGTTGCTGTCTCTGTTTCTATTCACAGCACATAGAACTCGAGCTTCTTCCTTGCGTTGACTCCAACTCTTCACGTTCTGGTCAAGCCCTCTCTTCATACCACATGTTGCTTCTATGTGTTGTTTTGCCTCTGCATGTGTGTGTTTAGCAGCTTCTCGTTTGCTTCCCCTCTGTTCTGCTCTATACTTATTTTAAATCTTCTCTGCTTTGCCTCTGTGTGCATGGATCTTCTCTTGCTCATTCCTCACGTGAAACCCTCTCAAAATCTGCATATGCTTCTCCTTCTTGTTTGCTTCTAATATATTTAATTTTTATTCTCTTTTACTCTCCAACTCGTGGCTTTCAAGATTGTGTTCAAAGCCCATTAAAATCTACACAAAAGAATGGAAAGTGTTAAGTAGAAATACCTACAAAATTATTTAAAAGGAATTCAAGTAATAAAATTCAAGAATTTTGCAGTTTAATTCCTAAAGTGCAAAAGTGGCTAATAAAATCAATTTCCATTCAATTGCATGCATTAAGCTACATTTGATTATTAAAATGACTAAGTTAGGAGGATGAAAATAGAAAAAATATGTGTTTATCAAATTCCCCCACACTTGAACATTTGCACTCCTGGGCAGAGCTCAAGACTTCAAGAAGATACTAATGGAAAAGAAATCAAGAGGGATGGAGTTGTATAAATCACTTAGCACAAGGAAGTTCAAAGCAAATCAATAGCTCAATTCTCCAAGTCATGTCACTTGCATTAATGCAACAAGTACCATGGCAATACACTTTATCAAGAATGAAATGCAATGACAGTCCCTCACTTGGATTTGTGTTTATCACTCTCCTCTTTAGTGTTTAGGATGAAGTGCTTACTCTCAAATTCCATCCTACCCACCCTTACTACCATAAGCTTGGCAATCATCTACATCTCCACCATTAAAATCAAATGCCAATGAATGAATCAAAAGGGCTTTATTACGGTTGTAATGTAGGCTAAGGTATGAAACAAGTGGTAAACAAAAGAATGAAGGAAATTCAAAAGCAAATCGGATGTTTAAAATCATCAAGAGCATTAAAATAAGAATAAGGATGGAGTAAAAGTGCATCTCAAGGCCCTTTTAACCACAAACAGAAGAATATGCACTAAGAGAACAACTTTACTTCCCTTTTTTTTTTTCAACTGCTTCTCTTTTGCTTTGTTTCTCTTTTTTTTTTTTTTTTTTTTGGGGAAATACTCTTGAAGAAGAAGGAACAAATGGCCTATAAATGATGTGCGAAATACACCTCCATCTACCTTAACAAGATATAATGCTCTTAATAATCGAAAGCATCCTAATTAAGGTAGGAAGAACATTGATTTGATTTTCATGGCTAGAAGGTTAACAAGGAAAAATATAAGGCCCAAATGGGAAAAACAATTAGATTAAACTCATATCGGTTAGCTTTTTGGCTCTGGCTAAAACAAAATAACAATGAATGCCTTAATCCTTTTCATCATGGCAAATGAATAAATGTGGCCTTGAATAAGATTCAAGCCAAGTTCTAGAATAAAAGTAAGATAGGGGATACACACTAGAAATGAATAAGCAATAGGTTCAAAAATCTCACAGGGTAAATTGACTATCATCAAATTTCATTAAAGCAAAGCTAATTGCCACTTAACTTGCATTCTTAATGCAAGGTCAAATCCTTGTTAAATCAAGATATATCAAAGCCAAGATCCCCTTAATGCTAGCAACTTACACAAAAGCATAGTTTTTGGTTGGTTTTTTTTTTTTTACTGGAAAATAACACAAAACTAACTAAAAACCTAGAAACTAAAAAAATAAAAAAAAAATAAAAATCAACTAACCAAAATAAAACAAAACTAAAAATTTATTTGTATCCCCCCCACACTTAAACATTGCATTGTCCTCAATGCCAGCACACAATCCAGTAAACAGATAAAGACAACACACTATAAAAGGGGAAAGGGAAAGAGTACAACCGGGGTTTAGGGTGGGTTATGAAGTTGGAGCTCCTCCTTGTTATCCCTTGGAACTCCTTCATAAAAGTGTTTGAGCCGATGTCCATTAACTTTGAATTTAGCTCCCGTTTGCTCATCCAAAAGCTCAACTGCACCAAAAGGGAAAACATTAGAAACTATATAAGGACCTTCCCATTTAGAACGAAGTTTACCTGGCATAAGCTTCAGACGGGATTTGTAGAGTAGGACTTTTTGGCCGACAACAAATTCTTTCCTTGCAATCATCTTGTCATGGAATGCCTTTGTCTTATCTTTATAGAGCCTTGCATTATCATAGGCCTCCAATCTGATCTCTTCGAGCTCTGGGAGTTGGAATTTTCTGTGAGAACCTGCTTCATTCAAATTCAAATTGCATTTCTTCACAGCCCAGTAAGCTTTATGCTCCACTTCCACCGGTAAGTGACACGCTTTTCCAAATACCAGCCGATAGGGTGACATGCCAATAGGAGTCTTGTAGGCAGTCCTGTAGGCCCAAAGTGCATCATCTAGCCTTTTACTCCAATCTTTCCTATTCGGCTGCACTGTTTTCTCCAAAATTTGCTTCACCTCCCGGTTAGAAATTTCTGCTTGGCCATTTGTCTGAGGGTGGTATGGAGTAGCTACTTTATGCACAACACCATACTTGCTAAGCAAGCTATGCATACTCCGGTTACAAAAGTGAGTGCCCTGGTCACTGATAATGGCTCTGGGAATGCCAAACCTACAGAAAATGTGAGAGCGAACGAATTCTACAACCACAGAAGAATCATCAGTCTTGGTAGGTTTGGCTTCCACCCACTTCGAAACATAATCAACAACCAATAAAATGTATGAAAAGCAAAAAGAAGTGGGAAAAGGTCCCATAAAATCAATGCCCCACACATCAAAGACTTCACAAAATAAGATAGGGTGTTGTGGCATTTCATTTCTCCTAGATATGCTACCTGTTTGTTGACACCGAACACATCTTTTACAAAAATTAAAGGCATCACGAAATAGGGTAGGCCAATACAATCCACTATCTAGAACCTTCCTAGCTGTGCGTTTTGAACTAAAGTGACCTCCACATGCTAGTGCGTGACAAAAATTTAAAACAGAATCAAATTCTATATCGGGCACATAACGTCTAATCACTTGGTCACTACATAGTCTCCATAAATATGGATCATCCTAAATATAATACCTAGCTTCACTCCTAAACTTATTCAACTGATGTTTAGTCAAATCAACAGGCAGTTCAGAAGCAGCTAGATAATTCACTAAGTCTGCATACCATGGATAAAAACTATGCACAGCACATAAATGCTCATCAGGGAAATCATCATCAATAGGTAAGGAATTTACCTTTAAAGCTTCAATTCTGCTCAAGTGGTCTGCTACTAAGTTTTCAGCTCCACTTTTATCCCGGATGTCAATGTCAAATTCTTGAAGTAGAAGCATCCATCTGATCAATCTTGGCTTTGCATCAGGCTTCTTCAGTAAGTACTTTAAGGCTGCATGATCAGTAAAAACAATGACTTTAGTATCAAGTAAATATGATCTAAATTTATCTAAAGCAAAAACAATAGCAAGAAGCTCTTTTTCTGTGGTTGTATAATTTGCTTGGGCCCCATCCAAAGTCTTGGATGCATAAGCAATCACATGGGACCACTTATTCACTCTCTGGCTCAAGACTGCACCTACAGCAAAATTAGATGCGTCACATAAAAGCTCAAATGGGAGGGTCCAATCAGGGGGTTGAATAATGGGTGGGGAAGTTAAGCATTTCTTAAGTTCATTAAAAGCTGTTTTACATGCATCATCAAATTGGAAATCAACATCTTTTTGTAACAACTTAGACAATGGCAAAGCAATTTTACTAAAGTTCTGAATGAATCTTCTATAAAAACCTGCATGACCTAGAAAAGATCGGACTTCCCGAACACATGTCGGGTATGGCAGAGAAGTTATAAAATCTATCTTAGCTTTATCTACCTCTATGCCCTGTTCAGATATAATATGACCCAATACAATGCCTTTTCGAACCATAAAATGACACTTTTCAAAATTAAGTACAAGGTTTTTCTCTATGCATCTAGCTAGGACTCTATCCAGACTACATAAGCAATCATCAAAAGAATTCCCATATACAGTGAAATCATCCATAAAAATTTCTATACAATGTTCAAGGAAATCACTAAAAATGGAAACCATGCACCGCTGGAAGGTCCCAGGGGCATTGCAAAGACCAAAGGGCATTCGTCTGTAGGCATATGTTCCAAATGGGCATGTGAATGTCGTCTTCTCTTGATCCTCCGGGGCTATGCATATCTGAAAATACCCTGAAAATCCATCCAGAAAACAGTAGTGAGATTTACCAGCTAAACGTTCAAGCATCTGATCAATAAATGGGAGAGGGTAATGATCTTTTCTAGTGACTAAATTTAGCCTCCTATAGTCAATGCAAACCCTCCAACTATTCTGTACACGGGTGGGCACCAATTCATTATTTTCATTTCGGATCACTGTGATCCCTGATTTCTTTGGAACTACCTGCACAGGACTAACCCACTGACTGTCAGAAATAGGATATATTATACCAGCAGATAACAGTTTAGAAACTTCCTTTTTAACCACATCCAGAATAAGTGGGTTCAGTCACCTTTGAGGTTGCCTTACTGGTTTTGCCCCATCTTCTAACAAAATTCTGTGCATGCATGTATCAGGGCTAATGCCAGGTATGTCAGCTAAGGTCCACCCTATTGCTTGTTTTCTCCTCCTTAAGACCTCTAGAAGCTTCTCTTCTTCCTCTGGAATAATGTCACTAGCCACAATTACTGGAAGCTTCTCATCTTCCCCCAAGTAGGTGTACTTGAGATTGTCTTGAAGCGGTTTGAGCTCTAAGGTGGAAGCTTGCTCAACCGAAGGTATGAGTTGTTTGATTTCAATCTCTTCCATGCCAAATACCTGTTCAGACAACTCACAGACAGAAGAAACAACTTTCCCATCTTTGGGAATATCAGCAGAAGGAGTATTAACAAGAGAGCCAATAGCAATATCAACATCAGTATCACTAACAGATGAACTAGATACACAGCATTTATTACCACTATCAATAGGCAATGTAAGAGTGGAAATAGATGAACTAGCACAATCAACATATCCAGAAGTGACATCAATATGCAACATATCCTGAGAATCAGTAAATCCAGCAACACCAGAACATTCAGGGAAGGCAATAGCATGCACATCGTCCTTAGAACAAGAAGATTAACCTAAATTAGTATAATCATCCAAATCAGTAAAAGGCTGACCAACAGTGAAATTAGCACAAAAGGAGGAGGTCTCAGAACCATGATAGTCAATACATGAAAGAGACTCACTATTCTCAATGAAAGCACTAATCTGGGAGCAATTATCACATATAGTAGTTCCAACACATGTACAGTCAAGAGAATCATCCAAGTCAGCAATATCACAGGAATCAGTCAATAAACTATCCCAAAAATCAGTGCTAGCATTATCAACTAGCATATCAACCAAGCTGATACTGAAAATAGAGTTATCATCACAGGGATATTTCATGGCATCAAATATATTGAATTGTATCACATTGCCAGCAAACTCCATTTGAAGAGTACCCTCATGCACATTTATAATTGTTTTGGCAGTTTTCAGGAAGGGTCTACCTAAAATGAGTGGGGCATATCCACTAGATTTATATCTATCATCCTCCATATTAAGGACATAAAAATCAGCTGGAAAAATCAAATCCTTTACCTTAACTAGAACATCCTCCAAGACTCCTGAAGGATAAGCAATGCTCCTGTTTGCCAGCTGTACAACCACTCCGGTAGGTTTCAGCTCTCCCACCTGCAAAGATGAATAAACAGATTTAGGCATAACATTTATAGCAGCACCAAGATCAATCAAAGCATCAGAAAACTCAAAATTCCCAATGGTGCATGGAATTGTAAAAGTGCCCGGATCTTGACACTTGGTGGGCATTGTTGGCTGTATGAGTGCTGAAACGTTCTTGCCAAAATTGACTTTTTCATTCCCTCTTAGATGCCTCTTGTTAGTACATATCTCTTTGAGAAACTTGGCATATTTAGGGATGGTCTTGATTGCCTCCAACAGGGGTATATTGACTTCAACCTTTTTAAAAGTCTCAAGAATCTCTTTTTCTGCATCTGCTTCAGTTTGCTTCTTTCCCAAGGTAGGTTTATGTGGGAAAGGCAAAATTTTCTTTGGCTCCTCTTCTTTGTTAGGCTCAATTGGTGAAACGTGTGTTTTTGATGACGCCGACTTATCCATGGTGGTGGTATCTGAGGATCCCTGAACTTCTTTTCCACTCCTAAGAGTGATGGCACTGACATTGCTACTATTCCTCGGATTAACAACTGTTTGTGAGGGTAATTGGCTTGAACCTTGGCTTTTTATCTCATTGAGAGAAGTAGCAAATTGGCCTATCTGAGTATCAACCCTCCTTTCTAAGTTTTGCAAGTTCGCCTGAATCTGTTGGTGGTGGTGCAACATTTGTGCAAATTGTGCCTTACTCTCCATAATATGCTTCATTATGTCTCCCATATTATCCTCTTTCTTTGGTTCCTCCTGTACAGGAACTGACTGCCTAATAGGTTGGGAAGACTGTGCACTAGGTCCTGCAACATTGTATCTATTTTGTTGCCCTCCCCCATATCTTAGATTGGGGTGATCCCTCCATCCTGGATTGTATGTATTAGAATAGGGATCATATTTTTGTTGCCCTTGTTGCATTGGCCTAACTGGAAACATCCCAGCACAAGCCTCTACCCTGTCTTCTAACATAGGGCACTGATCAGTAGTATGTGTGGCCAAAGAGCATATATCACACAGGGGTCCTACCAAGGTAGTAGAGGTAGATGTCTGTCCAGATGCATAACACTGTGGATAAAAATATGTCTGAGCAGGGTAGGACTGTGGTGCACAAGTCTGAGAAGGGGTGGAGGATGACTGCTGCTGATCTAAAGCAAGCTTTTGGAGCACAGTAGACATTACTTCAAGTTTGCTCTCAATTCTCTGACCATAATCTGGAGCACACAATTCATTGACTCCTCTTACTATTTGCATTGATCTGGACCCAAATTGCTGAGCATTCTGAGCCATCTTATCAATCAACTCCCAGGCTCCTGCAGGTGTCAGATCACCTAAGGCTCCCCCAGAGGCAGCATCAATCATATTTTTGTCCATGATCAACAGCCCCTCATAGAAGTACTGGATAAGCAACTGATCAGAGATTTGATGGTGAGGACAACTAGCCAACAATCTTTTGAATCTTTCCCAGTACTCATATAAAGTCTCTCCACTATTCTGTCTGATCCCATATATCTCCTTCCTTATTGATGCAGTGCGAGATGCAGGAAAGAATTTCTCCAAAAATAACCTCTTTAGTTGGTCCCAAGAAGTAATGGCACCGGGAGATAGATAATACAACCAATCCTTGGCTAAACCATCCAACGAAAAAGGGAATGCTCTGAGCTTGATTTGTTCCTCTGAGACACCCTGTGGCTTCATTGTAGAGCATACAACATGGAATTCTTTTAGATGTTTGTGAGGGTCATCTCCTGCAAGTCCATGAAACTTGGGAAGTAAGTGAATTAAACCAGATTTAAGCTCAAAATTTGCATCTAATTCTGGATATTGTATACAAAGATTTTGATAATGCACATTAGGAGCTGTCAACTCTCTAATAGTTCTAGCATGAAAGTTATTGTTCAAATTTGCATTCACATTCAAGTTAGCCTGAACATGCATATTCCTGTTAGCATTTATTTGATCTTGTTCAGCCATATTATCACTAGCAAATTGAAGTGCACAATCAATTCCTTGCACAGAATCAAAAGCAGATGAATTAGAGCTATTAATTCCTACACTATCTTTGTTTTTCCTAATCCTTACTTGTCTTCTAAGGGTTTTTTCAATTTCTGGATCCAAATCAATTAATTTTTCACCAGAGCTTCTTGTCATACACTAATTAGACAAGCAAAAATTAAGAAGGAACACAAAAATCAACAAAGAAAAATTAAAACAGAAAATCTAGAAAAATTAGAAAAATCCTAGAAAATTCGAAAAAATACTAAAAAATTCGAAATAGTGCTCTAAACGTTGGAGTTTGGCCAAAAAATGGTGCACCTAATAGCAACGCTATTATTTTTGCTCAAAACACCCAAAAAATTTGAAATACAGAATTTGAGAATTTTCTGGGCACTTTAAACGAAAACTCCAGCAAGCAGGCAAATTAATACGCAACACCGAAATTACCCAATTCCAAGCTCGAAATAGAGCAAAAATTCAGCTAAAATAGAATCAAATCAGAGATAAAACAAAACAAAAACACCTAGAAAACTTTCTCAAACAATTAAGAAACTAAACTCCCCGGCAACGGCGCCAAATTTGAAGAATTGTGTCGTGCAATCTCAAATAAAACTAGGTAGCAAAATAAGTTTATAGATAATGGTACAACCTAGGTCATCTTTTCAAGGAGTTTATGCCTTAAATTGTTTATGGAAGAGTGTTCTAAGTATTATTAATTAGGACTTAACTTGGGGGTTTGATATGCTAGAATTTAATTGAACTAAAATTAATTGACAAGAATTAGAAATCTAAAACTAAGTTCAAGTGATTAATCAAATAAATGTGGTAACTAGCTTTCAATTGGATTCCCTAGAGTTCAATTATCCTTGCTCCTTTTAGTTTATTAATTTTGGATTAAGTTCTTGCTCTTTAGTGCATTCCTCATAAAGCTCTTGAATAACCATTCAAGATTCAATTCATCAATTATTCAAAGAATTTTTTTTGCAACCACAAGAAACCTTAAACAACTAATTAATTGAATTAAAAATAAGAACACACTACACTAATTTTGATTGATTTATGAAAGCTACTGCACAATTCACTCAAGATGCTAATTCACCAATTAGATTAATTAATCCCTCAAGCAATTAATTGCACAAAAGTTCCAGCCAACTAGTCCAATAACCATTGCATCAATTAGCCTAAATCAAGAGGAATTTAGAGTTCAATTGCACAGCACTAATTCTGGAATTTTCACAAACAGATGATGATCATAAATAATTCCAAAATTTAAATCAAGTTCAATCCAAGAATTAATTCAATCCAGTAATTCCAGCAATTAAATTCCTAAACCAATAAGCTAAACCTAGTCAAATTAATAAAGGAAATAATGCTAAAATCAAAAGATTGGCAAGAGAGTTTTATCCAAATTCAATAGGAGATGTAGAGCTCAAATCTTCATCTAGGAGAATTCAATCTTCAGCTAGCCACCACAAGGAATTCAAGCTGCCATGGAGGGATTAAATGAATGAGAATCGATCAAAGAGGCAGCCATCGAGAAAGAAAAATTCTTCTCCTTCAGCGCTGGAACCTCTCTTCTGTTTTCTGCCGTCTCGCCTTCTACATTCTCCTCTTCCATCTATCTCCCAGCGTCCCCTCTAGGTTTTATTTTTACCTTCTCCTCGTTGTTCACGTCTCCCTCCTTCTGATTCTGCACGCTGAAATCCCGCAACTAATCCTCATCTTCATCTTAATTCCCACGTCAGCCCAAATGTAGCGTCTGGATGTGTATTTCTCCTCCCTTTCACGTGCTTCAGCTTTAATCATTCACGTGCTCTCTTATTTGCCAATTGCCCGAAGTTATTTTCCATCTTTGCTTATGTGAATGTGGGCCCCAACGTTAATATAATAATCCACATTTTTGCTTCAGCGTTTCTGTTCTTGTGGTTTCGTGCATATTTAGCTCCTGCCCCACGTAAATTCTGCATGTATTTGGAGCCTTCATCACGTTTATTCTGCAGCTTTCATTCATGTGTTCTGGATAGCTCCACATTAGTTCCTTCATGTATCTTCTTCTTCATCATCTGCTGGTTTGTATTTTGTTTCCATCTCCTTCAACCCAGCTTTTGCTTCTTTCTTAGCTCGTGTTGCTTCCTTGAATCATGCAGCTCTCCTTTTCATGTTAAAACCAAGTTTCAGCTCTAGCATCTTCGTTCAGCTGCTATGTGTTTTCTGTTCGTGCTCTCTTCTTCGTTCCAGCTGCTTCTTCAAGCTCTTTCCTCCATTTCTGCTTCTTCGTGCTTGTTTCTGTTCACGTCCCTGGAGCTTTACTCGTTGCTGTCTCTGTTTCTATTCACAGCACATAGAACTCGAGCTTCTTCCTTGCGTTGACTCCAACTCTTCACGTTCTGGTCAAGCCCTCTCTTCATACCACATGTTGCTTCTGTGTGTTGTTTTGCCTCTGCATGTGTGTGTTTAGCAGCTTCTCGTTTGCTTCCCCTCTATTCTGCTCTATACTTATTTTAAATCTTCTCTGCTTTGCCTCTGTGTGCATGGATCTTCTCTTGCTCATTCCTCACGTGAAACCCTCTCAAAATCTGCACATGCTTCTCCTTCTTGTTTGCTTCTAATATATTTAATTTTTATTCTCTTTTACTCTCCAACTCGTGGCTTTCAAGATTGTGTTCAAAGCCCATTAAAATCTACACAAAAGAATGGAAAGTGTTAAGTAGAAATACCTACAAAATTATTTAAAAGGAATTCAAGCAATAAAATTCAAGAATTTTGCAGTTTAATTCCTAAAGTGCAAAAGTGGCTAATAAAATCAATTTCCATTCAATTGCATGCATTAAGCTACATTTGATTATTAAAATGACTAAGTTAGGAGGATGAAAATAGATAAAATATGTGTTTATCACTCTCTTAATTAATTTCACCTAAATGAATTTAAATTCCACACTTAAATTTATTTTTTGCTAAAAGTCACCAAATAATTTCTGCCTAAATAGTCGTGGTATGATTAAAAGGCCATTTGGTGTACTTTGACCCCACTATGGTCCCAAAGTTTGCCACATTCTTGGCCTGAACCACAAACTGACCAAATGGATGAATTTGTATATGAAATTTGGCAAAAAAATAGGTTTCATTTATATCTTTTCATAGAGCTAAAGAGTAATATTTTTGGAGCTCTAAAGAATTTATTATAATTTTTTTAAAATTGGCCAAATTATGTAGAAATTGTCACTACTATTCATGTGGTTAGTTTAGTTTTTGGTGTCACTCAGGGGCCAAATGAATTTTAATGCTCATGAAATTTTATAGGCATATAGTACACATCATACTCTTTTCATAGCCACTAAGAGCACCTAATTTGGAACTTTTTAGAGAGAGAAATGAATATTTGAAATTTTAGGTTTGCTACAAAACGACCACCAGAACCAAAGTATTGTTCCATTAGATTTTGTAAGTCAAACGTGGTTTCTTTGATTTGAAATATTTATGGCAGCTAGATGACTTCCTGAGCTTTCTAGAAAACTATAATTTGCATAATTTGAATTTTTCTAAAATTAGTTATGGAATTCAATGAGAATTGCAAAGTTTGATGTGATTTTGAGATGTATGCCTTGGACTCGAGTTTTTAGCTTCATTTTGTGATATTTCTCATTAAAAAAATGTGTTTGGGATGGAAATTAGGTTGGGTAAGCTGATATGGTCCATTAAGCCAAGAATGAATTAATTTAGCTTTTAATAATGTAAATATTTGCTGCTAAAAGTTCTAATTTGATGAAAATAGGTGTTTTAAGCTAATTATGTCACAAGATAAGTGCTATATATATATATGGTGTTACATTATTGAAAGAGGATCCTAAAATAAATTGAATTAAGGTTAAATACGGCTAAAATATTAATCACATGTTGAGAAATGGGGATATAAAATCATACGCGGAAAGAAAATGAAACAAAAATAGCAAAACGAAGAAAAAGGGCTTATCAGGTACAAAATTGTAATTTTGAGCAAATTTTAGGAAACTCATGGAAAAGAGTTTTAAAACCTAAAATTAAGGTCATCAAAGTTTTCAGAGGTCTTGAAAACTATGAAACAGTCAAAATCAGCTAAGGCCCTTCCAAGGTGCTAAAAGAGTCAGATAGTGCTAAAACTTTAGACTAAGCTATTTTTCATCATTAGCCACTCAAACCCCAAAATTATTATTTTTTTGGTGAAAGAGCACCTAAAAAATTGTAAGGAATAGTCAGATCTTGAAAAACCTGAAATGAGTTCAAACAAAGCAAATAGGCACATAAGGGCAAAATTATCATTTAGAAAAATTATAAAAGAGGCTTCTTAAGTAAGATACACCTCATCATCTTCTCCAAGCTTCCATTTTCAGAATTTTAGACCAGCCATGGTGTAACAAATGGTAAATTCTATAAAACAACAAAATGAATTGTATAAAAGCAAGTTCCTTAAAATGAGCTAGATAATGTCCTAAAATATTTGGGTAGTATCCTAAGCTCCTAAAAATAATAATCCTAGGCTCAAATGGCAAGAAAAATAAGCTAAGATGGTGAAATAAAATTATTACAAAAATTGATGAAATATAGTGGCATTTTCATAATTATGGGCAATTTTTGAAAAAACTCACAGGAAAGGCTTTTTAAATGGAAAATTTGAGTTGTTCAGGGTTCTCAGAGGCCCTGAAAATCATGGGAAGCCCTGGGACAGTTAAAACTCCTCCAGTGTGCATTTTCCAACAATAGTAAACCTGAACTTTAACAGATTTTTTGGGGAAGGTTTTAGCTCCAAATTGAATGATTCCAAAAACATTTTATTAAATTGGGAACCTAAATTTTATGATAGAAAAGACAGTTCTAAAAAAGGAGCTAAAATGAAAATGCTACGACAAAAAGGCAAAAATGAAATTTTTGAAAAAGTAGCTTCTTGAAACTTCTACATAAATCACGCCAAATCTCCTCCCTTCTTAGGCCAACTTTATTCTGCCCAAAAACAAAAAAAGGGAGAAGCATCTAGGGCGCACAAGAGGAGGAGGATTTAGAGGAAGAAAAAGCCAAGAAAGGTAGGAAAATTTAAAGAAGAGATGTTTCTTCCTCTTACAACCTTGTTCCTCTCCCTCCAAGCTTTCTTTCCATGGTTTTATTAAGTTGTTTGGTTCTATTTTGAGTCCAAAACAAAGGGAGATAGTTCAAATTTCTTGAAAAGAAGCAAACCAAGAAGAAAAGCACTTGAAAGCAAGCTTGAATCCAAGATAATTCTTGCTCTTTGTTGCTTCTTCTCCTTACTCTTCCTTTGCGTAATTTTTGGCCAAGAATAGAACCAAGGGAGGGAAAGATTTTCTATCCAAAAACAAGAGGGGAACTTGGGTTTTAGACCATGAGAAAGTAGAATATGTCAAGAAATTGCAAGGAAAACTAATGGAAATTTATTTAAAAAAGTGTAGAGCTCTTGAAGGTTTGTAAAAAATTGATTTAGTATATGAATTTCCTAGGCTATGTAAGTATTTAATTGAGTCTCTAAGACCTCTAGGAAGCCTTCCAAATGGCTCTCCCATCAAGGAAAAATAAAAAACTCATGAATCCTCTTCCTCCTCCATGTCTCGGCCAAGCTAGGATAAATAGGTTAGGGAGTATTTTAATTTATTATAGCCTTGGTTTGGGACTTGATATGATGGTAGAAGGTTGGAGGAACCCTTAAGAACAATTTAAGAGCCATGGTTTAGGAGATGAGACAATAGTTTCCATAATGGAGCCTTATGAAGCAACATGTATCTAGACTTGAGTAAGTGAGTGTGTAATGCTTCAAAGACCTTAAATGAGATCAAGAAGCCTAGAAATGAGAAAAGAATGGAGTCTAGAACTTGAATTGTGAAAGTTGCTTCAATAGGCCACTAATGGAACCATTATGTAACCTATGGAACCACTTGTGCTCTTAAGAGTAAATGTAGTGTCTTGGCCTGTCTTGGCTTGCTTCAAGAGTATAATTGTGTGTTATTTATGATGTTTAGGCTAAGGGAATCCCAACCCACCTAGGTGTGCTTGTGAAATCAAGAAAGTGAAGAAAAAAGACCAAGAGATAGTTGGATAAATACTAAGGTAGCTCTCCACCTCATTCTTCTTACATTCTTGGGTGTATATATGTCATTGTGTGCATGTATGTATTTTTTTGATTTGAGATCATGCTACTTAATGCTTTGAGATTGCATTGGTACTAATGTGTTGCCTTGAATATTATTGATTGTGAAAAATGGCTCATAAGGGAGAGGTGATGCCAAAAGTCCCTTAATGTAGGTGAGAAGATGCCAAAAGTCTCATGGCATGAGTGAAACAAGGCCAAAATTCTCTTGGATGAGTGGGGCTAAGTCAAAAGTCCCTAGGCCAAAGGCGAGGCAAATCCAAAAGTCCTAGAAATGGGGTGAGGCAAAACCAAAAGTTCCTAAAGCATATTCTTGAATTTGATATGAAATGGTGGCATAAAAATGTGGCTTTGTGTAACACCTTATATTTCTATCTTATTCCATCACATTTCTATGCTTTAGATCATACATTCCATGAAAGAGCAAGAAAAAGGAGATTAAAATAATGCATTTTCTAACATTGCATCGTGTATAAAAATTTCATTTGGTGTCATGTGGACTATGTGAGCTCATACATTACATTCTCATATTTAATTACATGAATAAAACTCATTTACATCATTAAAAGTGGCCTACATCTTGTAGAACTCAAACGAAAGCATAAAATACATGTGTATATTTTCGGTCAGATTTTCCTCTTTTCTGTCATAAATTTTGGAAAATCATAACTAATTCTAAAAAAATTGAAATTATGCATTCTTGGCCATTCTAGAAAGCTACACATGTCTACTTCATGCTAAAAATATTTCCAGATCATAACATCTAACACAGAGAATGTTTGACATTCAAAAAGGCCTAGAGGTCAGGCTATTCACTAGTGCTGTCACAGAATTCTGCAGCAAACTTCAAAATGTCCAATTAATTCTGAAAAATCTAATCTATGCAACTGATACTAATCTAAAAAGCTGTGGATGTTAACTAGAGGAAAAAAATAACTCTAGACTAGCTCAGGCACATCCAGGCATCGAAAATCAATCAAATAGTACCTGAGTTCAATTGGAGTTCCTGATAGTGGATAGAATCTTTAAAAATTTATATCTTCCTCTCTAGACATCTAAATGAGATGCTTCTAGTAGCAAGTAACTATGAATGTATAGTTTCTCTATATAAAATTTCGTGGTAATTGGACATCATTTGAGCCCTATGTGACAACTTTCATTTTTAGACCAGTATGAATAGTAACATGACCAAAACTAGAAAATTTTCTAACTTTGAAAATTCATCAAATATTCTCTAGACCTCTAAAAATTCTATCCTTTAGCTTTCCAGAAAGCTCTCAACAAGCTCTAATTGTATGCCAAATCTCAAATCAAGAAGAGCTCATTTGGATAAAAAGTGATTTAAGGTTCTATTATGGTCAATTTTTGCTCCATATGGGATACCAAAATGTCCAAATAGCTTTTCTTGGGGTTTAGCACCTCTTGGGAAACTCTAAAAGCATAATTAGGACTTGTGTGAGCTGTCCAAATGGTCCAAAACCTCATACATCTCAATTTGGTCATTCCACTTCCATTCATACATGACATTCCATAATGTAAAATTGCCATTACATGACCAAAATGAGTATTTTCATACATATAACCCTAGATCTTATTTATACAATACATCAACATAATTATACAACTAGGGATTTCATCAATTGCTGTCCATAAGGCCTTAAAGTAACAATTTTAAGACACGTTGATGTCATGCTCTCATCTTCAAGGTAGTTGGCTTCTATTACTTTACTTTCTTGGTCCACCTAGCATGTTAGAACATTGGAAAGGAGGGGATGAGATTCAAAAAATCCCAATAGCTTATCTCCCACTTAATCATACATAAAGCATGCAAACAAGTCTAACAAATGCATGCATGGCATATGGATATGTGCAATTATTCAAAAAACATTCTTAACATTTGAAAAAGTCATATATAATATACATAGGCTTACCAAGCAAGTGGATTGACCTAGCTCATTTACTTGTGGATTTTGGACTTGCCTCATCCATTTTTTAAGAGGTTCTTGGACTCAACCATGCTCTTGGGAGTCAATCTCACTTTTGAGAGACTCTTTACTTTGTCTCAACCAATCTTAAGGGTTATTGGCGCATCCTCACCGTGGCTAAGGGTTCTTGGCCTTACCATCAAGTAAACCAAAACAAACATTACAAACATCATTTAAAAACATAATGCATCATCATGGTACCATAAAATAAGAGCTCATGCTAGAACATTTTTCATGGCTTAAAATACACATACACACATTCAAAAACAAGTAAAGCAAGCAATCATGCATGAGAGAAGGTGGAGAGAGCTACCTTGCTTGCATTTTGCACACTTTTTCCTTAAGCCTTGAATCTTCTCCCTTGACCTCGCACATCCAAGAAGGTGGAGATCATTCCTCTTGGCCTAGACACATTATATGAAATCTAATTGTACTCTTAAAGTAAAGTCTAAAGCCACACAACTTGCTTAATTTGGCTCATTAGCCTCTTTATGTTTCCAAGAATGCACCTAATGAAGCAACACCCATCAAATAAATTCCAAGCTCCATTCTTTCCTTTCAAATATGATTCTTGACTCCTTTTAAACCTCTTGGAGTCATCACATAATTAAAATAAAGAGCCTAACTATATGTTGCTTCTTTAGGTCATATTATAGAACATAAAGCATTAACTCATTCTATAAGCTTTCTAAATTTTTTCCAAGGCTTTCCCTCATATTCATTCACCATATATAACTCAAAAATGGGCTTAGAAAAATTTAAAACTCTCCCTAGGTATGCTAACTCATCTAGGCCCAAACTATGCTTGTTTTTGCTACCTTTGGAGTTGTCTTTGTTTTCTTGATGGAGGAAGCACATGGGGAGACTTCTAGGGATCTTAGGAGCTCATTTAAACTCTCATTTAGACATAGGAATCAATGTATTAAATCATATTTTACAAGGAACATATGAAACCCTAGACTTTGCATCTTGAATTTTCATGGTCATTTGTTAATTCTCTTTGCATATTCTTAATCTTCACACCCTTTTTCTTAAGAATCACCCTTGGCTCTGCCTAAAAATCAAACCCTCTAGGGTTTCTTGAGTGGGGTGAAATGGTGGAGAAGGGGAAGAAGAGATAACAACCATGGAAGAAGAAATTTCCTTGTTTTCTTGCTTTTTCTCACTTGAATCTTGCTTTCTTCAAACTATTCTCTTCAAATCCGAATTTTTCCTTTCATTTATCCCTTAAAATAGATTTGTAAACTTCATTTTAATCAAAGGAAAAAAAGGAGAATGGAGGAGAGGAGGTTTGGATGGAAGAAAGCATAAAAAACTACCAAAATTTCATACCTTTTAGCTTGAATTTCTCCTCCTCTTCTTCTTCCTCTTGTGTGCCTCATCCTAGGACTTCCTTCTCTGGTTTAGGACAGAAACATATGAGGCTACATGAGGGTAAGAGTGGGGCGCCACCTATATAAATAAAGGAGGAAGAAGAACTTTTCAAAAAGTCCCATTTCGCCCTTCATTTTTGGCATTTGTTTCTAATTTGTTTTAGCTCCTTTTTGAGAACCTTTTTTTCCATTATGAAATTTAGGTTCCCAATATAGTAAAATGCCTTTAGAATCACCCAAATCAGAGCTAAAACCTTCTCGAATGAATATGTCAAAGTTTGGGTATACCAACATTGGAAAACGTTCATCGGAGGGGTTTTAACTATCCCAGGGCTTTCCATGGTTTTCAGGGCCTCTGAGAACCTCAGAGAACTTAAAACTTTTATTTAGAAAGCCCTCCTGTGTGAATTCAAAAAATTGCTCAAAATTATGAAAATGTCATTACGTTTTGTAAGTCTTTCGTAAGAAATTGTTTCTTCATTTGAGCTCCATTTTTCTTTTCGTCTGAGCTTGGGATTCTCATTTTTAAGAGTCTAGAATGCTTCCAAAATTTTTTGGGACCTTAACTAGATCATCTCGAGGGACTTTCTTTTATATCCAGTGAATTTCATTCGTTTACGGAGAAACTGTACATTACATTTCTCACGTTTACAAAGAATCAAATGTTAGACTTTGCATGCTTTATGACAAAGTTATTTTTTACTTATGCCTTTGATGTATGTATGCAATGTGCATGTAAATGGGTGTGTGAGCTATTAAAATTCCATGAATCTCACTCTCCTTCCTTCCTTCATCTTAATATGTCTAGGCAGCACTTGTGAAGCAAGAAATGTAAGCCAAGGGACTTGAAAAGCTACACTTTAACAATTATATAGTTCTACTTATAATTGAATATCAAAGTCAACTTGTACATATTATTTTTGAATTATGAACATTTGAGCAAATGTAATATTATATAGGAATGACGTAAGAACCATAATTAGCACCAAAGTAATGAGATTGTAAGTTTTGTGTATTGTATGGCTTATGATCAATTGTGTATTCTTGGGTGTGGAGTGACCAAAATGAGATGCATGAGGTTTGAGACCAATTAGGCAATTCATATAAGTTGTATTCATACTTTCAAACTTGCCTAAGAGGTGTCAAATACCAAAGAGGGCCATATGGATGAAGTTGATATCTTATGTAATGCAAAATTATCCACTTTGGTGAGCTATAACACAAACTATCCAAATGAGCTCTTTTTATTCTGAAATTTGGTATACACCTAGATCTTGTTAAGATATTTTTGGAAAGATAAAGTGCATAATATTTGGAGGTCTACAGAATTTTTGGCAAATTTTTGAAGTTGGCAAATTTTTTGATTTTGGCACTGGTATTGTTCATATGATCCAAAAATGTATCTCTGTCATTCATAGGGAAAATGATGTCCAATTGTTGTGAAGTTTTATAGGAAGAAGCTAGACCTTCACAGTGACCTGTATCAACTGGAAGTACCTCATTTAGATGTCTAGAGAGGGAGATATAAATTTTTGAAATTTTTATTCTGTTCCAAGAGCACAGTTAGAATCCTAGCACTATTCTATCAATTTTTGGGGCCTAGATGCTCTTAGATTGGTCTAACACTATTTTTATCCTACATTTAATGTTTGTAGCTTTCTAAATTGGTATAGTTTGCATAGATTAGATTTCTGTGGAATTAATTATGCATTTTCAAAGTACATATCAATAAGTTATATTAGTAATACTGGGCAGTCCAACCTTTACCCCTTTTTCTACCATCAAATGCAATCCTAATGGTGTGTTCATGGCTTGAAATTATTTTTAGTGTAAAGTTAACATCTATAGATTTCCGGAAAGCTATGGGTTGCTTGATTTCGATTTGTCTTGATTTAGTTATAATTTTTCATAGTTGTTAGCAGAAAACTGAAATTCTGACCTGAGGCAAAACGTGAATATTTCTGGTTTTTAGGTATTGGTCCATGGTTTATGCAAAGTTTTAGGATGTTTATGATTTGTATGGATGAAAATAGTTAGAGAATTTTGTTAGTAAGTTTTTGGGATCTACGAATCAAAATTTAAATTTTTAACCCTAACATAATGCAAAGAAATGGCATTATTTATTCTCTTTTTTTTTTTTTTTTTTGCTTGCACATGAAAGTTACCTTGAATATGGGAATGTGAAGTCTCATAAAATATGGTGTGACACATGGCATCATATTAGGGGAAGGGAGAGAGAAAAAGTTTAGGCCCCTATTTAGGTAAGAAAACAGCCTCGTTTCACCTCGCGCCAGTTAGGAAAGTTGTTCCTCTCTCTAAGAACTCTCTAATAGTAGTTTTGTTTTTGAAAACTTGAAGATTTAGGTCTGACCCAAGTCAAAAAAGAATCATTTTTAAAAACCAATTGGTGAAATTAATCTACACGAAGAAAGTTTCGATTTAAGGTAAGATTTCACTTGAAACAATTGCAAATCCTTGTGTTTCTAGCTATGATAACTTCGGCCTAGAGAGAGAAAGTGAGGAGGAGAGTTTTTCTTCATATATTCTTGATGGAACCAAGGGTTTTAGCATGCAAGGATTTCATATCTAACATTATTTTCCATTGAATCACAAAAAGAAAGCAAGTTAGGCTATGTTATGTGATGTTTTGGCCAAGGCTAGATTCAAAGGGAAATCATGCTATTTTCCATTCTTAATTAGTGTATTTAGATGTTATTTGATGCAAGGAATAAGAATATAAGTTCAGAATTGATTAAAACCTTGAAATGTACAAGTTAGGGTTTTATGATTTTATTTTCAGCCAAGGATAATTTTAAGGGATTAGGAAGTTGTTTAATGGATTCTTGCACTATGGATAGTCTTAAAATAATATAAGAACAATAATGGAAGCATTAGATTGAATTTAGAAGCTAGAATGTGAAAGTTAAAAATTTAGAAGTCAAGAAAGAGCATTATGGAAACAATTGATAATAGGCTTGTGTGAACAAGCTTGTAATGCTTCTAATCAATCCTAATGTAGCTACACGAATTATGTATAGCGAGATTTTGAATCCTAGAAGTTGAATTTTTGAAGTTTCCCCTTGAGGCTTAAGGTTCCATAAAGAGTTCCATTATGTAGAAAAGTGAAAATACCAAATGACTAGTGCCAATGACCAAATGAATAGTAAATATGGAATTTCAGGCTTGAATTGTGAATTCTAGAAGCATAAGTTGGCATAAGATTCAAACTTAGTGAAATCCCTAACCTAAAGTCTAAGTGTTGAACCAATCATGGGGAGCTAAAATACAAAAGGAATTACACAAACTTAGGCCCTTGAATATGATCAAATTTAACCATTTTAGATGATCAAATTACCACCTAATAAGTGCGTATTTTTGAAAGTGTGTAAAAGAGAGTTTTAGGTGCACTTAAATGGCTTAAAGTATAGATAAAATTTATAGACACTTAAGAGAAGTAGTTATGAGCATGCGATGTTGATGATATGTTTATGTGTTATTTTTAGGACAAACTAGTGAGGCTCCACCCCATTGTAAGTGTAGAGCTAAGAAAGAAAAAGAGACAAAGCCAGAAACAGAACAGAGAAATTAGATATTTTACTAGGTTTTATCACCTATCCAAGATAGCTTACTCTTCCCTATCTAGTTGTATGTAGACTTGTTAGAGCTTGATATGCATTATATTATATTGGTTGTTCATGACAGTATATGCTATATTGCATTACATCAGTTGTATGGCATGTTTTGCATGTTATGTTTGATGAGTTAAGGCTAAGAGTTAAAAAGGGGTAATGAAAATGAATGTAGTAGTTCTCCCAAGCCCAAGAGAAAAGCCTAAGTTAAGTTGAGTTTCATGGCCATGATTGAGTAAATTGTAAACATGTAAGCATTGATGTTAGTTTTATATGACCATGCATACTTGCATCGTTCTTGCTTGACTGTCTTATGCTTATTTTGGGTGAATTGAGTATGGCTATTGAGATCTCCTGAATCTCACCTTAATCTTTATTTTCCCACTAATTAGTGCCAAGTGAAAAGTATCAGTGCCAGCAAAGGAAAAGAAAAAGAATGATATTTGAATTTGCAGAACTACATAAATATTTTGTATTTAACTTTGTCGTGATATATAAGGAATGTATATGGATTATGTTTAACTCCATCATGATGTAATACGTATATTAGTGCACTATAAACAATGATGTATAACTATAGCTTGAGTTGTAATACTATATTAGGGCATCACCTTAATTACATCACAATTGGCATATGACATCCAATTTCATGAAATAAATTCTTTTAACAGTGGAAAGAACTGTTGTCGAAAGCCAAATTAATTCATTTTTAATTAAATGAACCATTTTAGCTTACCAAACTCATCTTCCATCTTAACACATTTATTCAAGTAGAAGCATCACAATTTGAAGCATGCATCTTGGGTTTGGTCCATACATATTAAATTCAAGATCACACTCTCAATTTCCATAGGTTTCATATTCTATCACAAATTTTAGAAATTTGTAACTTGAGCTAGAAAAGTCCAAATCATGCAAACTTAGACTCTATAGAAAGCTCAAGACATTATCTAACTACTATAAAAATTTTAGATCAAAACAATATCATTTGGAAATAGTATCTGGGTTTAATTCTCATCCTACAGTAGATCAATAACTTCAAAAATTCATATCTCACTCTACAGAGCTCTAAATTGCGTGATATTAGTGGCTATGGAAAGCTTATGATGTCAACTATACGTCTATAAAATTTCATGAGTATTGGAATTCATTTGGCTCTTCAATGATACTAAAAGTCAGACTAACCAAATGAATAGTACCCTGACAGTTTCTGCATAATTTAGCCAACTTTGAAAAATTATAATAAATTCTCTAGAGTTTTGAGAGATAGTGCTCTTTGGCTTTATCAAAATTTCTAGATGAAATTTATGTACCTACCAAATTTCATATCCAAACTCATCCATTTGGTCTGGTTTTAGTTTGGGGCAAGATTATGGTTAAAAATGGTGTCAAGATAGCATAAAATGGTCCAAAATGACTTCCTACATGAACTATAACCATTTGAGCACATCCAAAAGCTCAAACATAGCATGTAGTAGCATCATAGTAGGTCTAAATCATTATAGAACTCAAATTCAACATTCCACTTGTTCATATATACTTGCATAACATTGTTCAAGAATGCCAAAAACTCACATTCTCATACATTTGGCTCCATATCCATTACATACAACATATCCATATATTTTTACATATGATCAAAGGTTTATAACTCACAAATAACTTATACATACATACTTTGATATCAAATTATATAAAAAACTATCCTATTATCAAAGTAATACAAATTACACTCCTTCTCCATTCTTGCTTCCATAAGCATCACCTAAACAAGGTTATATGGAAAGTGGGGGAAAGTGAGATTTAAAGAATTCCAATAGCTCATTCACCCTTTCAAGTAAGAATATATGGCATGTCATCATGTCAAAGAACACAAGCATGTATCAAAAGTTTCCAAGAACCAATCATAAACATATTTCAAGATCACGTAAACATATTAAGATTAAAATCAAGCTCTAGGGACTTTTGGTCTAACCTCACCTTATTATTAAGACTTTGGGATTAGCTTCACCCACTTTCTAGGGACTTATGACTTAACCTCACTCACTTTTAAGACTCTTGGCCTTATCCCACCCATTCTTAGGGACTTTTGACTTCACTTCACCTAATCTAAGGGACTTTTGGCATGACCTCATCTAAAAAGAGCAATATCACATTTAAAATACAATTCAAGAAGTATAATGACTAATAGCCATATGCATGTCTCATGATTCAAACACACATACAAGCATTTAATGACAATCAAACAACCAAGAAATGCATACAAGAATGGATGAAGGGCTACCTTGTTTCAAGAAACATAATCTTTTCCTTGATTCCTTTAGCCTCTTAGTTCGGCCTCACACACTCACATGCTTGGAGGAGGCTTGATTTGCTTGGCCTAGACACATCAAACAAGAAATAAACACATCAATTAAACCATCTCTAGCCTTGCATAAACTCTACACAAGCTACTTCTAATTTATGGCATACTTATAGTTCTATACAAAGGCATAATGAAGCAACTCATATAATTCATGATCTTGGGTTCAATTTCTCACTCAATCCAAGTCATATAACTCCATTTAAAGTCATTAGAGTCATCATAAATTCATTTCAAGGAACCAAATGTCAAATTACTTCTTTATACCTAAAGGAGCTTTAAACTTTCATCTTTCAAAATATGGTTTCTAAATTCAAACCAATGTTCCTTTGGTAGTTATTATTCATTTATAGACCATTTCTATCCTTGGAATTAAAGAAAACTACCTCAAGGTATCTCCTTCCCTCTTTGGCCGAGACATAGACCTAGGGTGAAGAGTCCATGAAGTTTTCTCCAATTTTTTAGGGAAATTGCCACTTGTGAAGCTTTCTAGATATCTTAAAAACTCAAACATTATCTTACACAATTTAAATCATCATTAGAAAGCTCCATAAATCCTTAGGTGCAACCAAAACCATAATCTCCATAACTTATTATCTATAGGTTCTTTTTGAATTCTAATTGCTTCATATGATTCCTCATGCTTCAAAACACCAATTCCTATCAAGTTTTGATATAAACCAAGTCATGAAGATGCTAATTCAAAATCTTCAAATGATCCTTTGCATCTTGCAATTGGACCCATTACAAAGGCAAAAGCTAAATAACTTAAAGAAGCATTAAGTGGACTTATTCAAGAGATTTGGACTAAGCAAATTTTTGAATTTGATTCAAGTATTAATCAAAACGTTCTTGACATTATTTGGGCTAAAGATGGAGTTATTAGAGCTAATTTAGGTTATAATGTTGTAAATTAGAGAGTTTGGACCAAGGGTCATACATAGATTGACTCATTTGGGTCTAAATAATGATATTATGGGCTTAATATGCTGACTTAATTAGGCTGATTATCTTTCCTTTTCTGTTCTTAAAAAGATTTGATTTTGTATCCTTAATTTTTAGATCTTTTAGTTAGGATTATGTAGTTAGTTTCCTACTTTTCCTCCAGTAGATAGATTTGAGCTACACTATAAATACATGTATTCTGCCTTCATTTAAATCAAATTGGAAGTAATAGAATTATTCTGAGTGTTTCTCTAATTGTGAGAATATTATCTTTTTTTGCTCTTATGAAACCTTTGTCTTGTCAACCTATTTTTAGGTTGGTGATTCAAGTTCGCAGAAGCCCCTAATTCGTGCTTCGATCCAAGTGAGTCGTTGTGTGGGTTAGTTTATTGTGTTCATGGTTAGGCGCATTGTCTAAGTAGCAGGTCAATGTTCTTGTAACATTGGTTGGCTATTTGTTTCTGTTGGGTCTCGAACCATCATATATCCATTAACCTACGTCATGAAGATTGGGCCACCCCTTGATTTCGCATCATTTGATATCAGAGCTTTGGTTTACATGATAGGTTACCCATTATTATCCAATATCTTTTCCTTTTAACCTCTAGAATTTTTTTCTAGCATATCTTTTCTTTGCCACCTTTAATACAAAAAAAAAAAAAACTCTCTACCTTGTTTCCAGATTTGATTCTTAGTGTGCAAAATTTGGTTTTTATACTATAGAGCCATTAATTTTGTAATCTAGAAATTTTTCTTGTCTGAACATTCTATTTCATTTCTTATATGTTCGACCCCCTTTCGATTGAGGTTTTGGATTATTGATAGGTGTTTCTATAAGTTCAGAATCTCAACTTTCATGTCGTTTTGGAATAATCCTAATTAGACTTTTCTATGTCGAGATATATTAGGTTTTAGTTGATAATATTTTCTGAATCTCTCAAATCTAATTTGTTTAGTTTGTTTCCTGTTTTGTGATTTTGTAAGTTTTAGGCTATTTCATTAGATCAAGTCAGAAGAGAAAAGCAAAAAAAAAACGAAGTTTAAAAAAAACAAAACCAAAACAAAAAGGCAAAACAAAAAAAAGCAAAACAAAAAAGGAATTGCTGATCAGATAATTTTTTTTCTATTTTACCTTATTTCCTTTGATATTGTATTATGCACTTCCTTATTTTGATTTGCCCTTGTTTCCCTTTTTCCTTTATTTGAACTTTCTTATTTTGATCTTGCATTTTCCTCATAGTTGAAATTTTCAGAATTACATTTATGGCTCTTTGGGATTTTAAACTCGATTTTGCATTATTAAGTAGTTAAATCTTCCTTCTTCTCTTTGGAACCCAATCCTAACCAAACCCTACCCTCAATTGTGTCTTGTGTGTGCCAATCTCGACTTTTCAAACCACCCATCTACACATACGTGGTTGAACCAAGAATTGGCAATATTGAATCACTTGACCACATCTTAGGTGACATAAAAGTACATGATTGATACTGAGAGGTAAAAGGCAAGAGTAGGTAAGATTATTATCCAAAAAATAAAAGCCAAAAAGAGAGCGAAAGTAAACATGAGTGAGAGTGTTATATCTCAATTGAGTGAAACACGTGAGGAAGTGTTTGTGAGGTCCTATATACTTTTGTTTCTTTCATTTCTTTTTCACTAACATGGCAGATAATCGAGAAAAAGGAGTTGCACATGAAAATGATAATGATGGTCACAATTCATTTGGAGTAACACCTTTGCAAATGAAAGCACTAGTGAGTCATTTTGAAAGGATGCTTGATAAAATGTTGGAAGGACTCTGTGAACGCTTAGATCGAGTGGAAAGTAGAACCTCTAGCCAAAGGACTACTCAAGCTAACCAAAGACAAGCTCATGTTGCATGCTCACAACACCGTGAATATATGTAAGACATGGAGAGCCATGATGAAGATTATGAAGGGGAGGAGACTCAGCCGAGAAGAAGACCACCGAGGAGGCATAGAGATAAAGAAGAAGGCCTTGGAGGAGTCAAAGTCAAAATTCCTTCCTTTCAAGGGAAGAGTGATCCAAAAACATACCTGGAGTGGGAGATGAGTGTAAAGCAAATCTTTTCATACCATAACTACTCTGAGGGTAAGAAGGTCAAAATTACTACTCTTGAGTTTACTGATTATGCTTTTATTTGGTGGGACCAGATGCAAAAGGAACGGATTAGATTTGGAGAGCACCCCATCTCTACATGGGAAGAGATGAAGGCTATCATAAGGAGGCGATTCATTCCATCCTATTTTTAAAGGGAACTTCATAATAAACTTTAATGCCTCACTCAAGGATCCAAAAGTATGGATGAGTACTACAAGGAAATGCAAATAGCCATGATTAGAGCTAATATAGAGGAGGATCCAAAAGCAACAATGACTCGCTTCTTAGATGGGCTCAACCGTGATATAGCTGATATTGTGGAGATTTATAACTTAGTCCATCAAGCTGCCAAGATAGAGAGACAACTTAAGAGAAAGAATTTTGTAAAGAAGAACTCTAATTCAAGTTCTTTCAACACATGGAAGAAAAGCTCAAAGAATGATATTCCCTCTTCTTCAAATTCTAAGGAGAATGAAATTAAGAAAGGAGAAAAGTTAGCCGCCCCACCTAAGAAAGTTCAAAGTGGACCAAGTTCTTCCAAAAATCGAGACATACAATGCTTCAAGTGTCAAGGGAGAGGACATATCTTTAGTGAATGTCCTAACAAGCGAACCATGACTATCAACATCCTTGGTGAGTGGGAAACTGAAGGAGAAACAACAAAAGAAGAAGAAGAAGAAGAAGATCTATTCATAGAGAATGAAGATGGAGAATATGCAGAAGAAGGAGAACTCCTTGTGACTAAGAAAGCCCTTAGTGCCCAGATGATGGCAGAAGAAAATGAACAAAGAGAGAACTTGTTTCATACTCGTTGTTAAATCCAAGAGAAAATATGTGGTGTCATCATAGATGGAGGAAGTTACTGCAATGTGGCAAGCACTGAACTAGTAGAGAAGTTGAATTTATCTACCTTCAAGCATCAATGGCCATACAAGCTTCAATGGCTTAATGAATATGGAGAGTTAAGGGTAACAAAATAAGTAAAGGTAATGTTTTCTATTGTTAAGTATAAAGATGAAATACTATGTGATGTTGTACTAATGAAAGCATCTTTTATTAAGTAGACCTTGGCAATATGATAGGCATGTTACACATAGTGGTTTTCTAAACTGTTATTCTTTTGTACTTAAAGGGGAACCTATAACCCTCCTTCCTATGTCACTGAAACAAATATTAGAAGATCAAATCAAGAAGGAAAAGAAAAAAGGAAGTGAGAGTATAAAGGTGTCTCAAAAGGAAGGCAATGAAAATGGGAGAGGAAAAGAGAGTAAGCCAAGAGGAGAGAGAGAAAAGAAAGAAAAATCTCAAGGCAAGAAAGAAAATGAGAGAGAAGGAGAGAAAATTTTATTAGTGGCAAAAAGGAGTGAAATCAAGCAAGCTTTATTTTCTTAACAAAACCTTATAGTATTTATCTACGAAGAAGCTATGTTAAACACCAATGACTTAACCTCTACCTTACCTAGTGTTGTTAAGTCTCTATTGTAGGAATATGAAGATGTCTTTTTCAAAGAAATACCTCCCGGATTGCCACCAATTAGAGGGATAGAATATCAAATTGACTTTATACCTAGAGCAGCTCTACCAAACCACCCAGCATACCATACCAACCCTGAATAGACTAAGGAGACTCAAAGACAAGTGTAAGAGCTTCTTGATAAAGGATATGTAAGGGAGAGCCCAAGCCCTATGTGCTATACCGGTGTTGCTTGTACCTAAGAAGGATGGCACATGGAGGATGTGTGTTGATTGTAGAGCCATCAATAATATAACGGTGAGATATCATCATCCTATCCCTAGGTTAGATGATATGCTTGATGAATTAAATGGCTCCATTATTTTCTCTAAAATTAATTTAAAAACTGGCTACCATTAGATTAAAATGAAAGAAAGAGATGAATGGAAACTACATTTAAAACTAAACATGGACTTTATGAATGGTTAGTTATGCCTTTTGGTCTCACTAATGCACCTAGCACATTTATGAGGTTAATGAATCATGTCTTACATGCTTTCATAGGCAAGTTTGCGGTAGTTTACTTTGATGATATTCTTGTGTATAGTAGGACTTTGAATGAGCATGTAGATCACTTAAGACAAGTCCTAGACATTTTAAGAAAAGAAAAATTGTTTGGCAATTTAAAGAAGTGTGATTTTTGTACTGATAGAGTTGTTTTTCTTGGTTTTGTTGTGAGTGCCAAGGGGATTGAGGTGGATGAAGAAAAGATCAAAGCCATTCGAGATTGGCTGACCACTACCACAATCGGACATGTGACGAGCTTTCATGGACTTGCAAGCTTTTATAGAAGGTTTATGAAGGACTTTAGCATATTAGCAGCTCCATTGAACGAGTTGACAAAGAAAAATGCTCCATTGAAATGGGAAGAAGCTCAAGAGAAAGCCTTCCAAACTCTTAAAGAGAAGCTCACCTAAGCACCTTTACTTGCACTTCCAAACTTTGGTATGATTTTTTAGGTAGAATGTGATGCAAGTGGAATTAGCATAGGAGGTGTACTTATGCAAGAAGGTAAGCCCATTGCATATTTTTGTGAAAAGCTAAGTGGTCCTACTCTTAACTATCCTACATATGATAAGGAGCTATATGCCTTAGTTAGAGTGCGGGAAACTTAGCATCATTATTTATGGCCTAAGGAATTTGTCATACATTCTAATCATAAGGCTCTCAAACATATTAAGAGCTAAAACAAATTAAATCGAAGATATGCTAAGTGGGTTGAATTCATTGAATCTTTCCCATATGTCATTAAGCACAAGAAAGGTAAGGAGAATATTGCTACAGATGCACTTTCACATAAGTATGTTCTTCTTTCCATGTTAGACTCTAAAATTCTTGGTTTTGAGTTCATCAAAGAATTATATACTAACGACATTGACTTTGGTGAAGCTTTTAGCCATTGCAAGCTTGGACTTAGTTGGAACAAATTTTACTTACATAATGGATTCTTATTTCGTGTTAATAAGCTTTGCATTCCTAATTGTTTTACACATATGTTATTGGTGAAGGAAGTGCATTCAGGTGGTTTAATGGGACATTTTGGCATTACTAAAACATTTGAAGTCTTAAATAAACATTTTTATTGGCCTAGGATGCGTAGGGATGTTGAAAAATTTATAAACAGGTGTATTGTGTGTCAAAAAGCTAAATCTAAAATAAATCCCCATGGATTGTATACTCCCCTCCCTATTCCTAGTGTACCTTGGGAAGATATCTCTATGGACTTTATTGTGGGATTACCTAGGTCTAAAAGGGGGAAGGACTCCATTTTTGTTGTAGTAGATAGATTTTCTAAAATGACACACTTTATTGCATGTCATAAGGTTGATGATACTTCAAACATTGCTAATTTGTTCTTTCAAAAAGTTGTACAACTTCATGGGATGCCAAGAACTATAGTATTAGATTAAGATGCTAAGTTCCTAAGCTATTTTTGGAAGACTTTGTGGAGCAAGCTAGGAACTAAATTGCTATTTTCTACTACCTGCCACCCATAAACTGATGGGTAAACTGAAGTTGTGAAAAAGACACTTTCTTCTTTGTTACGGACAATTGTTAAGAAGAACTTAAAGAGCTAGGAAGAGTGTTTACCCTTGTCGAATTTGCTTACAATAGGGCCATTCATTCTACTACTAAATATTCATCCTTTGAGATTGTATATGGTTTTAATCCTCTTACACCCATTGACTTAACTCCTTTGCCTTTGCAGGAAAGAATCAATATGGATGGGAAGAAGCGTGCTGAGTTCGTTAGGTAAATCCATGAAAGGGCTAAGCAAAACATTGAGAGCATGACTTAACAATATGTAAATTGTGGTAACAAAGGACCAAAGAAGATAGTATTTGAACCAGGGTTGCACCTTAGAAAAGAGAGATTTCCTGATAAAAGAAAGTCCAAGGTTATACCTCGAGGAGATAGACCTTTCTGAGTATTAGAGAAAATTAATGATAATGCTTATAAGATTTATTTACCAGGTGAGTGTGGTGTAAGTGCTACTTTTAATGTTTCTGACCTTTCTCCATGTTTTGGTGCAGATTTTGAAGAGTCGAGGACGACTCCTTTTCAAGAGGGGGAGGATGATATGAACCAAGTTCATGAAGATGCTAATTCAAAATCTTCAAATGATCCTTTGCATCTTCCAATTGGACCTATTACAAGGGCAAAAGCTAAACAACGTAAAGAAGCATTAAGTGGACTTATTCAAGAGATTTGGACTAAGCAAATTTTTTAATCTGATTCAAGTATTAATTAAAACATCCTCAACATTATTTGGGTTAAAGATGGAGTTATTAGAACTAATTTGGGTTATAATGTTGTAAATTAGAGAGTTTGGACCAAGGGCCATACATAGATTGACTCATTTAGGCATAAATAATGATATTATGGGCTTAATATACTAACTTCTAGAAACTTTATGTATTTGGTCGAAAATTAGAATTAATTAGGTTGATTATCTTTTCTTTTATGTTTTTAAAAAGATTTAATTTTGTATCCCTAATTTTTAGGTCTTTCAGTTAAGATTATGTAGTTAGTTCCTACTTTTCCTCCAGTAGATAGGTTTGAGCTACACTATAAATACATGTATTCTGCCTTCATTTGAATCAGATTGGAAGTAATAGAATTATTTTGAGTGTTTCTCTAATTGTGAGAATATTATCTTTTCTTTACTCTTATGAAACATTTATCTTGTCAACCTATCTTTAGGTTGGTGATTCAAGTTTGTAAAAGTCCCCAATTCGTGCTTCGACCTAAATGCGTCATTGTGTGGGTTGGTTTATTGTGTTCATGGTTAGCGTGTTGTCTAAGTAGTAGGTCAACGTTCTTATAATGTTGGTTGGCTATTGGTTTCTGTTGGGTCTCGAACAATCATCTATCCATCAACCTACGTTGTGAAGATTAGGCCACCCTTTGATTTCGCATCAAGTTTGGATCAAAATAAAGTCCCTTACATATACCCCTAGGTCTAGCCAAAAACATGAAGGAGGGGAAAAGCCAAGAAGAAGCAAGTTAGCCATGGAAAATGTACCTTGTTTCAATGCTTTTGAAGAAAGCTTTCACAAGCTTCCAAGACCAACCACAAAACATCACCAGTTAAGTTATCAAAACCATGAAAAGAGAGAGGAGAAAGAGGAAAAGAAGTTTAATAAAACAAGAAGCATGAAAAAGTAGCATATTCTTACACTTTCAAGGCTTGTTTCTCTTCCCCTTGCTCCCTCTTCTTGTGTGCCACTTTAAGCTGCCCTTGGATTTTTTTTGGACCAGAGGAAAGTCTGTTAGGGTGCTGGACAGAAGTGGGACGTGATTTTAAAGGGGTGGAGACTCACTTATAACATTTTTCAAAATTCCTATTTAGTCTCTCATTTTGGTTCTTTCCATTTGGATTCATTTCAACTCCTTCTTGAGAACTATTTTTTCCATCATAAAATTTAGATCCTTTAATTAATAAAATATTTTTAGTTTCATCCAAATTAGATTTAAAACCTTGCCAAATGATCTAGTTAAAGTTTTAGTCAACCAATACTCAAAAATACATATTGGAGGAGTTTTAACCATTTTAGGCATTCCTAAGGTTACTCAAATTTCTCATTTAAAGATCCCTCCTTTAAGTTTTTAAAAGTTACCTAAAATTACAAAAATACCACTGGCTTTTGTTGCTCTCCGTTTGGTCATTTGGGCTCCAACTCTGGGCTAACCTTACGCTCTAAACCCATTTTAAGATATTCTAATTAATATTCTAATCTCATTTAGACTTAATTTGCCTTGCTTTAAGATGTTCCCATATTAGTTTATCAGATTCAGTTCAATTCTTATATTATCAATTGTCATATGAGTTATTTAGCTTTAGTTGATGTTTGTCACACTGAAAATGCGACCGTGTGGCACCAAAAAAAGAAAATTTCAAAAGAAATTTTGATTTTCAAAGGAAATAAAAATCAAAATCAAAATTAAAGTAGGAGTTGCCACCAAAATTTTAATTTTTGAAAAGGAAAAACTTTAGAAAAGCCTTTTTATTTGAAAACATGGTCTACGAATCAGATAATGAATTTGAGAGTCAATTGTGAGTGGAAAGGTGTTAGGCACTCCACTACACCCATTCCTTGAACGGCCACCCTAAGTCAGTTGTGCAAAATTAATATAGCCTCTATTCTATTTTAATTCTCCTTAACAAATCACATGCAAAATAGGAAAGAAAGAATTTAAAAAAATAAAAATAAAAGCAAAATAAAAAGGAAAGAAATTAAGAAAATAAAATTAAAAGGAAATGTTTATTTATAAAGGACAGACTTAATCTAAGATGAAAGTCTAAGGCCTACGTACCCTTCGGAGGGATCAAAGTCCAAGTAGTTCGAATGGTTGAAAATTGTGTTCTTATTGGTGTTTTATTTTTGTTTTTGTTATTTTTGATTATTTTTTATTTTCTTTTTTTTTTCCTTCTTTTTTTTTGGCTTTTGTTTGATTTTTCTGGTAAAGGGAGAGTAAAAATCATTTAAATTTTTGTAAACAAAACGAATTTGAAATTGGTTGATGTGTTTTTATTTGCAAATGATAGAATTAATTTTACTCTCTCATCTTCTTTTCTCTTTTACTTTTGTTGTTTTTTCTCTTTTTTGGTTTTTGTTTTTAAAATCATTATTTTTTTTATGTTTTGTTTTGTTTTGTTTTGTTTTTTGTCACTTTTTATTTATTTTTTTTGAAAAGAAAAAGATAGTAAAAATAACTTTTTTTGCAAATAAAACAATTATGAAATTGGTTGATAAGTTTTAATTTCCAAGAAAACTAAATTAATTTCATATCTTTATTCTTTTCCTTTTTATTTTCATTTTTTTTGTTTTAATGATTTTTTTTGGGATTTTTTTGTTTTGTTTTGTTTTGTTTATGTTTTTATTTTTTTGTTACTATTTATTTATTTATTGAAAAGAAAAAGATAGTAAAAATAATTTTTTTTTTTTGCAAATAAAACAGTTTTGAAATTGGTTGATAAATTTTAATTTGCAAGAAAACTAAGTTAATTTCATATCTTTATTCTTTTCTTTTTCCTTTTTATTATTACTATTTTTGGTTTTAATGATTTTTTTTGGGGATTATTTTGTTTTGTTTTGATTTCTATTTTTTTTTTTTGGTTTTTTTAATTGATTTAAATTTTTTTTTACTTTTTATTTATTTTTTGTTTTGATCATTTTGTTTCTTATATATTTTTTTTGTATTTTGATTTTTGATTTTTATTTTATTCTTTGACTTCCTTTTTTTTGTTTTGACTATTGTTTTTTCCTTTCTCTTCCCCTTTTTTTTGTTTTGTTTTTTTAATAGTTGATTTTTTTTTACTTCTTTCTTTGGATTTTAATTTTTTGATTGATTTTGTGTTATTGATCCTTTATTTATTTATTTTTATACTTTGTTTTGTATTTTTGTTTTTGATTTTTTCTGTTTTTTTATTTTGAAAGACCTTTTTTTTGCTATTTTTATAAAGCATATTTTAATTTCTAATTTTATTGAATAAAAGTTGGAGGAAATATCTAAAGTTTGCAAAAAAAGAAATTTAATTAATTTTCGCTTAACATTTTTTGAAATGGGAAGTGATAAAAACTTAGTTACTCAAAATTAACTTTTGAATTTGAAAAGTTTATTTATTTAATTTTTAGCCCTTTTTTGGTTTTCTCTTTTTTTTTTGAAAATTTTTCTCTAAAGAAAATTCATTTGATGTGGACCGTTGAAGTCCAAAACTTATTAAAATAAAACTTTGAGATCCTAATAGGTTCCAAGGAGATTTTGTTGCCACTCATGACCTTTAGGTTTGTTCTTATGTGTTTAAGGGGATATAAAATCCCACATGGCTACTCTAACATACAAATTGAGGAAATAAAAATATAAAAAAAATATTTACAAACAAAATGGTAATTTGCAAGTGTGTTCTAAGTGTTCAACCAAGACTCACTACATCATTCTTGAGCATATTTATAATAGTGGTTTTAAAAATACAATAAAAAATAAAAATAGAATAAAAAATGTACAAATTACCATTCCCTCTATTCTTTCCTTTTGTTGATTGAATAAAAAGGTTCATTCCTTGTGCATACCAGCCTAAGCTTTCCGTTATTTCCTCCATATAATGTTAGACAAGGTAACTCATAGTAGAAAGGCAGTAGGAAGGAGCAGCACACAGTGATACATTTTTTCAAAAATGAAGAGCAAATCTCTACTATGTTCGAGAAAAAAAGGAGGACTCCAATATCCTTACGAATGCCTCTCTAGCCTCAGTTCCCAACAACCCTTTGTAGTTCCCTAAGCCCTAAAGCTTCACTCTCTTTCATTTTTTCTATTCTTCCTCTATTGTAGCCCCTAGTCCTCTTTTCATTCTTGGCCTCGATTTCCTCTCTTCAATCTGAAAAATCCTTCAACCCTAAATTTCTAGTTGCTATTTCTCTCCCTTACTCTCTGCATCTCTTCCTCTCTAATCTGATAACCTCATTGACTTCCTCTCTAGAAAAGACAAGAAACTAAAGCCCCCTTCATTATGTGATTCTCCTTGCTTTTATAGGCATTCCATCGTGGTCCCCCCATTTGTGCCTCTTTGCTCCACTAATTCTCAGTGCGTGTTGCTTCGTTCCCTTTATCGTGGTTCGCTTTCAGCTACTGAGGGTCATACATAGTGGCTGTGCATGAGTGAGTGTGGCCCCCTCCTCTGAAAAGGCTAGTGTCTTCCTGCCTGCTCCTACGTCGGAGAACGGAATCCAGGGAATGAGGGGAACCACTGGGTAGGGTTTTCAAATGTGGGCTTTAGAATTGAGTTAGAGGGTTTGAGAAGTTGTTAGGCTAAAGGAATGGGCCTTTGCCTTTTTTCTTTGTTTCATTTTTCAACCTATTTTCTTTTTCAATGTTTGGGCCTTTGATATTTAGATATCAGGCTTTTTTATATTTTGTGTGAACACCGTATTTTGTCCAGACAAACTAAAAAATGATAATAAAAGCAAATTAGCAAAAAAAAAGATATGAAAAATAAAGTAATAAAGAAAAGCCATTAAAAAAAAAAAGAAGAACCCTAAAACCCAAATAAAAAAAAAAGGAAAAAATATGAAAACAATAACAAAAAAAATAAATTAGAAAAAATAAAATAAAAGAGAAGAAAAGAAAGAAGACAAAGATTACCAAAAAAAAATTAATTAAAAAAAAACAAAGCTTTAGAAAATAAATAAGTAAAACAAATCTGTTTATATTTGGCCCAAATTTTGAATTTAGTTGCCCCAAGCCCATCAACTAAAACGATTTGGCCCGAATTTTGAATTTAGTTGTCAAAAGTCCATTAAAAAAAATAAATAAAAAATGAAGCAAAAAAAAAGATAAAATCCCAATCATTAAAAAAAAAGTATTATTAAAAACAAAAAATAAGAAAAAGAGAGTGATAAAATAAAATCAAAATAAAATTTAAGTCCAAAGCCCTAACCTAAAACAAATCCCTTTGGCCCAATATCTAAATATCAAAAACCAAAAAAATAAGGCTGAAAAGAGAGAGTAAAAAAATAATAATAAGCCCATTCCTTCAGCAGCTTTCGGACCTCTGCAACCCAGTTTGAAGCCCATGACCCATCATCTTTTTTTAAAAAAAAAAATACCCACTTCTGAAAAACCCTACCCGACTAAAAAAAAACCTACCGAAACTAAAACCCTACCCGGTCCCTTTGATCCCCCGGGGATTCGGTCTTGGAAAGAAGGGAGACAGACAGAGGGACAGAGGCAAAAAAAAAAAAGGGGGGGAGGGGAGCAGAGAAAGACGGACGAAAAAAAAAGGGGAGAAGGGGGGAGAACAGAAAGAGGGGGTGCGAGAGAAGGGGCTTCTGAGGGAATACGACGCGAGACTCCTGGAGAGAGTCGAAGGAAGAAGCCGAGAGAGGATCAACGAGGGAGAAGAAAAAGGGGTTCAGGAGAGTTTCAGAGGGAGAGAGGAGAAACGAAAAAAAAAGGGAGAGAGCGAGAGAAAAAAGAGACACACAGACGGATTCGGAGATGAGAGGGGGAGACTGAGAGAGGAGGAAGGAGACGGAGAAGGAACAGAAAAGGGGATTCGAAAACACAGAGAAGGGGAATTCAGAGCGAGGAAGCTGTGAGCACTGGGAATGGAGAAAAAGACGAAAAACATTTGAGGGGCTCTGGTTCCATTTTTCGATCTGAGGGGACCTGAAATGGAGAAGGGGCAAGAGAGGATGGAAGGAAGCGATTCTGAACGCGTGAGAGGCTTGAGGGTTTTTCGGATTGAGCGAAAGAGCAGGTAGACCGAAGGGGAGTCAGACGTGAAGGAGAGGAGTCTGAGCCAACAACAACCGAGAGAGTTGGCTTCAGAGAAGAGGTCGAGAGAGATTGGGAGAAACAGAGAAGAGAGTGTGAAAATTCGATGAAGGAGGAGCGAGGGTACATCGATGGATTGAGAAAGCTTGAGGGGAACTGGAGAGCTTTCGAATCAAGAGAGGCAGAGAAAGAGCACACGCAGAGATGAAAGGGAAGAGAAAGCCTTTCAGCCTTTCAAATGCTGGAATAATAGCTGGGGAGGTATGTATTCGGTATTCTCCGTCCGTTTTCAATTCTGAAACTATAGAGCCATATCTGTATGCTGTTTGTGGGTGTTGAGGTTCAGGGATGTTCTGATGCCATTGTCATTGTTGTTTTTTTTCTCTGGGTGCTGAAATCTGAACCTTCTTTTGTCTGGAATATGGTCTGATTCGTTTGTTTCGACTACTGAAATGTGAGTTCCTTTAGGTTGTGGGATTTAGAATGGATCTGATTTTGAGGCTTGGTTAAGGCAAAGAATCACGCTATTATCCTTGGTCTGTTATATGTTTGCCTGAGTCAAATGCATCTGGCCTTGATAAAATTTTGTAGACTGTTTTTAGGTTTTGTATTCGTTGGCCTGTGTTATATTTGCGTTTTGATGTTTATTGCTATAATGCTCTGATTCTCGAAACTGGAATGGGCACTTTGTTCAGTTTAGCGTCTTTTTGATTGGGCTGATGATTCTTGTTGCACTGGCCTACTACTAGCATGAGCATTGAGTTTAAACCGGCTAATTCTCACTCACCATGAGCTGCTACCGCAATAAAGTTTGAGTTAGGGTTGGGTTTACTGTGACATTTCGGTTATTGTATGGGGTTTGAAAAGTATGCAGCTCTTGACATGTCATGAATGGATTAAGATTCTTATTATCTCCAGCTAACTTGAGGTTTGGGTTCTAATTTTGCATGCACTCTCTCTTGTTGTGTTGTCTCATTACTAGCAGGGATATTTGGATCTAACCATCTTGCCTTGTAATCAAGTGAATAATGTTTGGGTCCAAGGTGTCTTACATAGAATTAAGCTAAGGGTTGTTTTTGAAATTTTGTTTGCCCAAGTCAGCCTTCTATTTGTCCTTGTTGTATCCTGACGTTAATATGAGGGGTTCAAACCAGTTAACCTTTTGTGGCAGAATTTCATCAAATACTGATTTTGCGTGATGTTATTTAAGAATCTGGTTTTGTCACATTATTTGCGTATTTCATTATATTCATTATGCTTGTGGCAGAAGTTTTTGCGGCCTAAAACATTATATTCATATTATGGATGCGTGGGTTCGAAATCTTGGTGCAATTTCCTATTTAACTTCGTTCGTTGGACAGTACTTTGAATTATTTGCCAATATCAAACATGCTTGTAAAAACTTCTCTGTTCCATGTCAATGTATATTGATGCATTGGTTTGGTTATTCTTGGAAAACGAATGGTTGGCTTGAATTTAACCCCCCCTTTCTTTTGTCTCTTTTACATGAGCCCTGTTTGGGGATGGCGATGAGTTGAGGAAAATCAAAGACTCGGGAGATGCTTAAGGGGATGCAGCAATGGTCAGAAGCAGAGAAGTGAGAAATGGAGAAAGACAAGTGCAGACAAGTGGTTTTTTTTTTACAAGTTTTTATTCCTTTTATTTTTGTAACCATTGTTCAAAATAATATGTGATTTTGTTGGCTGTACACAAAACACGCACAATCACCCAAATTTTATGTGCCTGTAAATATGTTTTTTTTACTTTCATTATATTTACTTTTATTTCTCTTTTAGAATTTGTCGTGTGGGATACTTTGTCCCCTCAGACGCATAGGAATTAAACCAAATAGACCATGTGAAGCAATAAGCCTCCTTGGTACCTATTTGGGTCTTAAATTTATATTTTAATAAATTTTAGGTTCCAATTATCAAAATCAAATTGGTTTTCTTTAAATATAAAAAAAAAAAATTTCAAAAAAAAAGAGAATAAAAAAGAAGACAAAGCCCAACAAAAAATAAAAAGTAAGTGAGAATTAAACTTTTTGAGAATGATGAACTTTTCTCAAAGTTTTTTTATAAAATTATATTCCATAAAAACAAAAAAAAAAGATAAAGAAAGTGAAAAATGAAAAAAAACAACAAAAAACAACAAAAAATGATAAGTAAAAAAAAGTAATTAAATCCTTTTTGTAAACTTTAGAGCTTTTCTCTAACTTTCATTCAATAAATTTAGAAGTAAATACATGCTTTACAAATATTGAAAACAAGTGTTTCAAAACAAGAAAAACAATTAATAAAAAAATTAGAGATAAGAAAAGAGAAAACAGTAAAGAAAATGAGATCATTTTAGTAGTGTTCATAATTTAAGACATATAAATCAATCTTAAAATGGATTTTATTTTCTTTTTCTTTTCTAAAATAATAATAAAACACAAAAATAAAATTAACCAAAAAAAAAAACAATAACAAAACCAAAAAGAAAAACCAAAAAGAGATTAAAAAAAACGAAAAACAAGAAAAGTAACAACAAAAAAAGAAACAAACAAAAACAAAATAAGACAAAATAAAAAACAAACAAAAAAATGAAATGAAAATGATGGAAAACAAAAACAAATGATGAGCAAGAGAGGGAAAAAAAGGGGTTGAAAAGGCAAGAAAAATTAAATTAAATTTCCTTTTAGCAAATCAAAACACATCAATTAATTTCAAAACTTGTTTTATTTGCTGAAAGAAAAGGTAATTTATTTTCTCTATCTTTTCACGAGAATAAAAACACATAAACAAACAAAACAAAAAAAAACAAAAAACAAAAAAAAAACAAAAAAAAAAAACAAACACGTAAAACAAATGCAATCCCTAATTGAACTACGTGGACTTTGATCCCTCCTAAGGGTACGTAGGCCCTAGGCTTTCATCCTAGGTCAAGTCCGCCCTTGTAAATAAACCTTTTATCTTCATTTTATTTCCTTTAATTTTATTTCTTTTATTACTTCTAATTTTATTTTATTCTCTTTTCTGTTTTTTATTTTTTGAATTCCTTTTTGTTTTGTTTTTAATTTTCTTTCTTCCCTTAAATTTTTCCTTCTGTTATTTGCATGAGATTTGCTAGGGAGAATTAGAATAGACTAAAGGCCATATAATTTTGTACAACTGACTTAGGGTAACCGTTCTTAGGAATGGGTGTAGTGGGGTGCCTAACACCTTCCCCACTCACAATCGACTCCCGAATTCAACTCTGGTTCACAGACTATTTTTCAAAGTAAAAAAGGCTTTTCCAAAGTTTTGCCTTTTTCAAAAATAAATTTTGGTGGCGACTCCTGAACCCTATTTATTTATCTGATTCTTTTTACTTTTAGTTTTGATTTTTGAAGGCGCCACGCGGTCGCATTTTCGGGTGTGACATTTTGTTGTTGTTATTATTATTATTTTTTTTGTATTGGGCCAATAGGGTTTAGAGGAATTGGGCTGGAACTATTTTTGTTTCTTTTAGTTTTTTCTTTAGTTTGATTTTGTTTTAAAGACATTGGGCTTCTTCCTTGGACCTCGCCCTTTGGGCCCTTAGGTTTGAGCTTAATGAACTTTAAAATTTGAAGAAAAGGGGATACTTCTTTTTCTTTTTTTTTTCTTCTTTTTTTTTTTAAATTTGGTTTCATTTCTTCATGGCAATTTTTTTTTCTTTTTATATATATTTTATCATTTGATTTCTTTCATTTTTCTTTTCTTCTCTCTCTTCTTTTTTTTTGTTTTGAAAATTTTTGGGTTTTGATTCTTTGATATATATATTTTTTGTGACTTTTGATTCTTTCATGACTTTTTTATTTTATTTTTGGTTTTTCTCATTTTTTGAAAAATATATTTTTTATTCTTTCATATTTTTTTTTATTTTTGATTTCTCTTGATTTTTTGCTCTCTTTTTTTTTTTAATTTGATTTTTTTAATTTTTTTTGTTAGTATAATTTTATTATTATTTTGAAGTATGCCTGAACAAAATATGATGTTCACAGTTGCCCCTCTTTAGTTGTTTCTTGGGCAAAGAAATTGAAAATGTAATTTTTAATATTTTTGCCTAAGGAGCAAGGAAAGATAAAAAGAACATGTATTTTGTTTAGATGATTTGATTGCCTCTTAGCACAACTAGACAATAAACAAAAGGGGAAAAGTGACCTAAACGAAATATGATGTTTATAGGTTGCTCCTTTTTACTTATTCTTTAAGTAAGGGGATCAAAGTTGCAACTTTGATGTCCTTAACTTAAGAATAAGTGAAGATGGAAACATGTATTTTGTTTGGGGAGTTAATAGATCAAAGTGAGCTAACTTACCTGGAAATGCCAAAACCTGGTCAAAGGTGTTAGGTGGTTGGTAGTGCGAGGCTTAAAAGGGTGCCTGCTCTAATGTAGGACTTACATGTGTCAGTTCTGTGCAAGACTTTTGTTATGTCTATTCTGTGTAGGACTTAGGGTGTCTGTTCTATGCAGGACTTTGAATGCCTATTCTATACAGGACTTTGAAGGTACCTATTTTATGCAAGGCTCAAAGGTGCCTATTCTCTGTAGAACTTTGAATGCCTATTCTATGTAAGACTTTTGGGTGCTTGTTCTGTGTAAGACTTAAAGGTTTTCTGTAGGACTTAAAATTCCTATTCTATATAGGACTTTTGAGTACCTATTCTGCGCATAACTTTTATTATGCCTATTTTGCACAGGACTTTTGGTGCCTATTCTACGTAGGACTTTTAGGTGCTTATTCTGCATAGGACTTTTAGGTGCCTATTTTGTGCAAGACCTAAAGATGCCTATTCTACGTAGGACTTTTATTATGCCTATTCTGCGCAAGATTTTTGGTACCTATTCTGGGTAGGACTTTTGGGTGCCTATTCTGCGTAGGAATTTTAGGTGCCTGTTCTGTGCAAGACCTAAAGGTGCCTATTCTGTATAGGACTTTGAATGCCTATTCTGTATAAAACTTTTATTATGCATGTTCTGCATAGGCCTTTTGGTTCCTATTCTGTGTAGAACTTTTAGGTGCTTATTCTATGTAGGACTTAAATGTGCCTATTCTGTATAGGACTTTGAATGCCTATTCTATGTAGGACTTTGGTATCTAACCTAATGTTTAAAAAAACGTGTGTACCTGTGTGGAATGCACTTTTTTTTTGGGTATCACTAATAGATGCAAAGTGGATGGAAGCATACAAAGGATGCTTTACACTTGGCATGAGTTTTTTTTTACTTACCCCAACGTGGATATATGCATAACAGCTGTGAACTATTTTTCAATATGGATTATGATTACTTTTGTTTTTGTTTTATTTTGTTTTGTTTTTTTATTATCATTATTGTTCATCTCTTTTTTTTCATTTTTTTTCTTCTTCTTTTTTTTGATGAGAGTGCTTGTTCAAAGGCATTACCAAGTGTTAATCTTTTAGCTAACCAACCATAGAGGAAGAGTGTGCTGCACTTCCATAACGTAACGTCCATTTAAGCAAACCCCTCACACCTTGACTTGCATCCAGTCTGTACTCTTAATTCTACACTAGCAAAAGATGCTATATATCACCCTTGAAACCATAGTTATCCTTTTCATCATCGCGTGCGTCATTCATGAATGTCTTGATGATTGAGTTGGAGACGAAAATGGCATCTAGTCATAGATGTTTAATATTTGGTCCCAGTCTATCCTTCTAGTAATGATTAAGATAATTGAGTCATAGATGATATCGATATTGACACACCAAGTAATTGTTTTGATAAATGTCATTCCTCAGTTATTAATTTATTATATAAAACATGAATGTAATGGTCACGATATGAATGAACAATGAAATGTAACTACAATAGATGAGAAATTATTAGAAGAATAATTTCCAATAAGAAGTTTTGTCAAATAGTGCACATAGGAGTTAAGACAATAAGTAATTTGGAACAAAAGAAAGATAAAAGAACTAGGTCCAAAAAGTTCATTTAAAGGATGTCCTTTACAATTGGTCCAGTATACCCCCATAGGGTGATTGTTTGAGTTATTCGAGATATGCATTTTGTCGAACCTGATTTGAGGCTTGCTACTCCTGTATTTCTACCCAAATTTGAACTTTAGATTTTTGCCCTAACTTTTGCCTAGGCATTTTATCATACTACCTAATGGGCTTTTCTTTTCCTTTCTCCCTCTTCCTTCCTCCCCTTTTTTTTTTGCTCTAATTTTTGTCTAGGCCGCCCTTTCGGGTTTTCAACCTAGCAAGTTTTTATTGTGTTCTAACTTTTGCTTAGGCCGCCCATTGAGTTTTTAGCCTTGCGAGCTTTTATTGTACTCTAACTTTTGCCTAGGTTACCCTTTCAAATTTTCAACCTAACAAGCTTTTCCTTTTATGCAAAATACTTTTTAATTGCATCTGAGTTGAAGGGTTTAGTCAATTCATGACCATCCATGTCCATCAAAACTAACGTCCCTCCTAAGAAAGCATGCCTCATAATATAAGGCCCCTCATAAGTAGGAGCCCATTTGCCTTGTGCATCATCCTAGTTTGGTAGGATCCTCTAGAGGACTAATTCACCAGTTTTGAACTCTCTAGGATGAAGCTTTTTGTCAAAAGCTCGTGTCATCTTTTTTTGATACAACTATCCATGACATATCACAGTGAGTCTTCGTCCCTCAATCATATTCAACTGCTCATACCGAGCTCTTACCCAACCACTTTCATCTAAATTGGATTCAATTAGTACCCATAAGAACGGGATTTCCCCCTCAATTAGCGTAATAGCTTCCATTCCATAAGCCAAAGAGTAAGGAGTTGCCCTAGTCGAGGTACACATAGTTGTGCGGTAACCATGCAATGCATATGGGAGTATATCGTGCCAATCTTTGTAGGTGATCATCATTTAGCAATAATCTTCTTTATATTCTTACTAGTTGCCTCCACTACCCCATTCATCTGTGATTGATACGGTGCTGAATTGTGGTGCTTGATTTTGAACCGTTCACAGAGTTTAGAAACTTTATGCCATTCAAGTTTGCAGCGTTATCTGTGCTAATCCTTTTAGGTAGCCTATAACGACAAATGATGTTTGTTTTGAGGAACTTGCAGAAAGCTTTTTGAGTGATACTAGTGAAGGAATTAGCTTATATTTATTTAGTGAAATAATCAATGACAACTAGGATGAAATGATGCCCATTTGAAGCCTTAGGATTAATTGGGCCAATTACATCAATGCCCTACATGGAGAATGAATAAGGTGACACCAGATTGTGTAATGAGATTGGCGATGCGTTGATTATGTCTGAGTATATTTGGCATTTATGACATTTTTGAACATATTCAATGCAATCTTTCTCCATTATCAACCAAAAATACCCACACCTTTGAATCTGCTTGGCCAAGGTAAGACCGTTTTTATGTGTACCGCATATTCCTTCATGAACTTCTGTGACTATCCTTCGGGACTCCTTCGCATCCACACACCGTAATAGTGTGCCATCATAACTTCTCTTGTACAAAATGCCATTGCTGATGAAGAAATTCATGGCTAGGCGCTAAATAGTCTTTTTATCACTCTCAATGGCCTTAGTGAGTATTTTCTGCTTGTCATATAAGTTTTAATATCATGATACCAAGGTTGCCCATCGTGCTCTTCTTCTATGTTTAAGCAATATGCCGACAAATCTCTGGCTTCCATTCAAAGTGGCTGGACTTGGATTTTATAGTCAAGTTGGATCATCACTGTTAAAGTGGTTAAAGTATCAGCAAATTGGTTCTTGTCTTGAGTGACATGATGAAAATTGATTTCTTCAAATTATTTGATTAATTGAGCTAAAAATGTTTGATATGGAATCATTTTTGAATCCTTTGTTTGCCATTTTTTAGTCACTTGATGAATTATAAGAGCTGAGTCACCAAAAACTTCTAGGCTTTTTATACCAAGAGTTATAGCCACATTTAGCCTATAACACCATAAATTCTAGCTCATCTCATATCATTCTTATGCAATATATCATCACATCCATAAAAGAAGTAGAAAAACTCTCTTAAAATAATGAGTTTAGTTGCAATGTGTCGTATCTAAAACTTCAATTCGGTGTCACGTGGATCGTGTGATCTCATACTATACATTCTCATATTTAATTATATCAATAAAACTCTTTTGCATCATAAAATCATGCCCACATCTCATAGAAATCAAAGGAGAGCTCAAATTACTTAAATGCAATTTCGGCTAGATTTGCTCCTTTTTCTGACCAAATTTTGGAACATCATAACTAATTCTAGAAAAATTGAAATGATACAATCTTGGCCATTATGGAATGCTACAGATGTATAATTCATATTAAAAATATTCCTAGACCATAAAATCTATCACATAGGATGTTTGACATCCAAAATGGTACAGAGGTGAGAGTGCATTCTAGAACTATCACAGAATTCTATAGAAAATTTGAAAATGTCCAATTAATTCTACAAAAATACAATCTATGTAAATGATACCAATATAGAAATCTGTTGATGTTAGCTAGAGAAAAAAAATATCTCTAGACTAGTTCATCAAACCCAGACCTCGAAATTTAATGGAATAGTAACTCAGGTCAGGCAAAATTCCTGATATTGGACAGAATGCTCAAAAATTCATATCTCCCTCTTTAGACCTCTAAATGAGCTGCTTCTAGTTTGAGTAAGTCATGTGAATGTCTAGTTTCTTTGTATAAAATTTCATGACAATTGGACATCATTTGGGCCTTGTGTGATAGAATTCATTTTCAGACTAAATGAGTAGTGTAGCAAACCAAAACCATAAAAATTACCAACTTTGAAAAATCATCAAATATTCTGTAGACCTCCAAAAATTATTATCTTTAGCTTCCTAAAAATCTCTCAACAAGCTCTAAATTTTTGCTCAAATCAAGAAGAGCTCATTTGGCTAACAAGTAACATAGGGTTCCATTATGGTCATTTTTGGCTCCATATGAGATACCAAAGTGACCAAATGGTTTTCCCTTAATCTTGGCACCTTTTGGGCAAGTCTAAAAGCACATTTAGGACTTGTATGAGCAGCCCAAATGGTCCCAAACCTCATGCATCTCATTTTAGCCTTTTCATCCACACTTATGCCTATTTCCATAAAGCCATTCATGAAACTATAATGCCATAACATACTCAATTCACATTCCATCATTCACGTAACATATTCTTTCATTCCTACATCACATAATATCATAATTACACATGTCTCAAGGGTCATAGACCATTTACAGCAACAATATATATCATAAAGCATCATTATAGTTCCAAAAAGGCAAAAGCTAAGCATACGGTTGTTAATCTTCTTTCTTCAATGTTGTTGGCTCCCATTACCATATCTACTTGATCCACCTAGCATGTGAGGTCATTGGAAAGGAGGGGATGAGATTTAAAGAATCCCAATAGCTCATCTCCCATTCAATCATACATAATATATATAAAGCAAGCCTTAAAAATGCATGCATGGTTATCATGGAAGTCATGAACATTCAAGAAGCAAACTTAGTATGTGAACAAGTCATACAAGTCATTCAAAAGCTCACTAAGTGCTTGGATTGGCCTCACATTTTTCCACATGGATTTTGGACTTGCCTCACCCATTCTTTGAGAACTTTGGACTTAACCATACTTTTGGGAGCCCACTTTGCTTTTGGAAGACTCTTTACTTTGTCTTAACCAATCTTAAGAGTTCTTGGCTCATCCTCACCATGGTCAAGAGTTCTAGGCCTCTCCACACTCAAGCAAATTCAAACAAACATCATACACTCATTTGAAAATATAATATGGCATCATGAATTATAGCATATAAAATCATGCTAGCATACTTTTCATGGCTTGAAAATACACATACACACATTCTAAGACAAGCTAAACACACATCCATGCATGAGAGAAGGTGGAGAGAGCTACCTTACACATAATCACACGCTTTTCTCTTTGGATTCAAGCCTCTTCTTTCGATCACACACCCACAAACTTGTGGAGATGGTTTCTCTTGGCCTAGATACAATTTATGGAAGCCAATTAGGTTCATAAAACAATCTCTAAGGCCATACAACTTGCTTAGATGCTAGATTGCTTTATAAGTTCCATTATGATCCATAAATGCACCTAATGAAGCAACACCCCTCAAATAATTTTTAGGCCCCATTCTTTCCTTTCAAATATGATTCTTGACTCCTTTTAAGCCTCTTGGAGTCATCACACCATTAAAACAAAGAGTCTAACATCATGTTGCTTCTTTCGGTTATAATATGGAACCTAAGACACCAACTCACTTTCTATGAGTTCTAAATTTTTTTCCAAGGCCTCACCTCATTTCCATTCATCAAATATGACTCAAGAATGGCCTTAGAAAAATTTAAAACTCTCCCTAGCTATAAGAACATGCTTTGGCTGAGACTATGCCTAGGTTAGGGTTCCTTAGAGTTTTCTTTGTTTTCTTAAAGGAAGAAGCTTATAGGGAGCATCTTAGGGGTCTCAAGAACTCATTTAAACTTTTAATTAAACCTAAGAATCATCACATAAAATCAGAAATTGGAAGGAACACTTGAAACCCTAGAATTTGCATCTTGAAATCTAATGGTTATTTTGTTGTTTTCTTTGCATATTCTTATTCTTCTCCATCAAATACCTAAGATTCATACTTGATTGGGCTTAAAAATCAGATCCTCCTATAGCTCCTAGGGTTAGGTGAAATGGAGAAGAAGGGTGATGGAAGATATTAACCATAGGATGCAATTTTACCTAGTTTCCTTGCTTGATTTGGCTTGAATCTTGCTTTCTCCAAGCTCCTCTCTTCAAATCCGAAATTTCCCTTGAATTTATTCCTTGCATCAGATTTATAAACTTCATTTTAATCAAAGGAAATCAAGGAGGATGAAGAAGAGGTGGTGTGGATGGAGAAGAGCATGAAAAATAACCATAAAAACATACCTTTGGCTTGGATTTCTTCCTCCTCCTTCTTCCTCTCTTGGGCACTTCTCTCTTAGGGTTTTTCTTCTATTTTAGGGCTGAATTTTCTGAAGTTAAATGAGGGCAAGTGTGAGGGGCCACCTATAAATAGTTGTAAGAAAATGACTTTTTCAAAAATTTTAATTTTGCCCTTCATACTTTGCATTTTCGTTTCTCCTTTGTTTTAGCTCCTTTTTTAGAACTATCTTCTCCATTATAAAATTTAGGTTCCCAATTAAGAAAAATGCCTTTGGAATCACTCAAATAAGGGCTAAAACCTTCTCGAATGAACCCGTCAAAGTTCGGGTACACCAATGTTAGAAAACGTCCATCGGAGCGGATTTAACTGTCCCAAGGCTTTCCATAGCTTTCAGGGCCTCTAAGAACCTCAAAGAACTCAAAATTTTCATTTAAAAAGCCCTCTTATGTGAATTCCAAAATTTGCTCAAAATTACAAAAATGCCATTACGTTTAGTAAGCTTTTCATAAGAAATTGTTTCTTCATTCTAGTTCCATTTTTCTTTCCGTCTGAGCCTGGAATTCTCATTTTTAAGAGTCTAGAATGCTTCCCAAATTTTTTGGGACCTTAAATACATCATTTTGGGGGACTTCCTTTTATATCCGGTGAGTTTTATTCATTAACAGAGAAACTATACGTTATGTTTCTCACGTTTTCTCTCATTTTCAGAAAACTGGATGTTACATAGCCCATTGATGCAAGCTTCACATTCAGCTACATTATTGGTGCATTGCCATTGGGAATTGTTTCCCTTTAGGGGATATATAATTACAGCTCCAATACCATAGCCATACACGTTTGTAGGTCCATCAAAATACATCTTCCACCATGCATCATTATCATCTCCATTATCTTCATCACCCTCTATAGCCAATATGTCCTCATCAGGGAAATGGAAATCCAGTGGCTGGTATTCATTCAAAGGATTTTCAGCCAAATGATCTACTATGACACTTCCTTTTACAGACTTTTGTGTCATATAGTTGATGTCATACTCAAATAGAATCACCTGCCACTTAGAGACTCTTCTAGAAACATGTGGGCTTTCAAAAATACATTTGATGGGATCCATTCAAGAAATTAACCAAGTGGTGTAATAAAGCATGTACTGCTACAAGCGTCTGGTGGTCCATGCTAACCCACAACAAGTCTTCTCAATTAATGGATATCGAGCTTCACATTCATTAAATTTCTTACTCAAGTAATAGATTGCCTGCTCCTTCTTTCCGGAAGCATCATGATGCCCCAATACAGCCCCCATCGATTTCAGCAAGATTGTCAAATAGAGGATCAAAAGTCACCCTAGTGTGGGTAGAACTAAAGTTGGGGTGTTTAATAGATAATCCTTAATCTTGTCAAAAGCTTACTTGCAGTTACTATCCCATTCTCCAGTGTAGTTCTTTTTCAATAGCTTGGAAATCGATTTGCAGGTTGCAGTCAAGTTGGCAATAAATTTGCTATGTAATTTAGCTAACCCAAAAAACTTCACACCTCCTTTTTTGTTTGAGGAAATGACATTTCACAAATTGCTTTTACTTTATTGGGATCCACCTTTACTCTTTTCTTGCTCACAATGAAGCCTAACAACTTCCCAGTTAAGGTCGCAAAAATACACTTGTTGGGGTTTAAGCAGAGTTTGTATTCATGCAACCTTTCAAATAACCTTCTCAAGACTACCATGTGGCTTTTTCCTTCTATAGATTTAGCCACCATATCATCGACATACTCTTCAACCTCCTTGTGCATCATATCATAAAAGAATGTCGTCATGGCCTATTGATAAGTTGCTTCTACATTCTTTCATCCAAATGGCATTGCTCTGTAGCAATATGTCCCTCATAGCATGATGAATGTAGTCTTCTCTTATGGTCCTTATGCATAGGGATCTGGTTGTTCCTTGAGTAACCATCCATGAAAGAATACCGATGAGCTTGTGCCGTATTATCGACTAAGACATCAATATGAGGCAGTGGAAAATCATCTTTTGGGCTTGCCTTGTTCAAATCCCTATAATTAATACACATGTGAACCCTTCCATCCTTTTTAGGGACTGGTACAATGTTTGCTACCCATTGAGGGTACATGGACACTTGAAAGAACCCTGCCTCTAATTGTTTTGTGACTTCTTCTTTTATTTTCAAAGACATTTCGGGGCTTATTCTTCTCAATTTTTGCTTCTTTAGCTCAACATTTGGGAATAAAGGAATCTTATAAGAAGCAATTTCCGAATCGAGTTCGGGCATGTCTTGATAAGACCATTAAAGACATCTATATACTCTCTAAAGAGCTAAACCATTTCCCCTCTTTCTAGATTATCCACCATTTTAATCTCCCTTTTACCTTCCTCTGTCCCTAAATTAATGCTTTTAATTATTTCTTCATATGGGCATATTCCCTTATCTTTGGAATCGAACATTTTTTTGAAGATCTGGGTTAATTTTTCATTATCAGATTCAGAACCATGCATATTTGTAGCAATGCATAAATCACTCAACTAAGGCTTGCGAACCTCTACGTTGGATAGGAGTTCTAAGAAAAGCAATTTCCTAAAGGAAGAAATAAAAAAATGAAATGAATGAAGGAAAAGAGTAGAAGAGAAAGAAAAGGCAGATATCTAAGGAATTTTAGTTTCACAACATACCGTTGTCATTCTTAAAGTACTGACTAAAATTGTAAAGAAAGATGTCTTTTAGGCAAATTAAAACAAAGGAACAACATGATCATAACAATTACTCTAAAGCTACGACATTAGGGATTCTTTGATATGGGGGATTTTCTACTTCTCTTGCTGCTTACTTTCTTTCGCACTTGGTTGCTGTAACGACCCTAACTTCTAATAATCATAATTAAGGTTAAGTACGTGATTACTAACCATAAAATTTCAATTAGGGTTGAAAGTCATTACAACTAATTATATTCAAAAAATGTTAGGAAATTTGAACCTTAATATTATTAGGGTCATTAATTAGGCAACCACAATTATTTAGAAGTGCAAGTGAATTTAATCATTAATAAAGAGCCTTTGATTCTCCCATCCATTAATTCCAACTCATAAAAACCTCTTACAAGTGTTTCTAAATCATTCCTTAGTATTACCATAAAAGAAATTAAAGTTTCTAAGTGAATATGAGAAATTGAACACCTTCACTGCGGCTAAATCCCCTTTCGCCGCGGCCAATTACTCTTAGATTCAAGTCCTTACACCTCTATAAATTTCACGCATTTTGCCGCGGCCAAATACCCCTTTTGCCGCGGCCAAATACCCTCTGGAACACCCCCAAACTTGTTTCCCAGGCTTAGCCACGGCTAACGCACTATTCGCCGTGGCCAATTTCTCTCTGTTTTCTTCCCTGGCAGGTTCGCCATATTTGGCCGAGGCCAATTCTTCTCTGTTTCTATTTGGCCTAGGCCAATTAAATGTTGGCCGCAGCCAATTCTCTTCTGTACCTATAACTCCCAAAATTTCATCTCATGCTCTCCAATTCCCCCTCTAGCAATCCTTTAGGCCACTTTAACTTAGTTTGTGAAGATTTAATGTCTTTTTTTCACCTAATCTACTTAACACATCTATCATTACACATTTAAAATCCAAATGTGGATCCTTAACCCTCTAGCTACCATAAACTAGTGAGTTCATATATTAATGACAGCAAATGTATTATGGTCACAAGGTGTATGGGGTCAATGCTTAATGTTCATATAAAATCAAATCACTTATCCATTATTAGCCAATTACAATCATAATGTTCAATTCCATGATAATCAAATTACATATACAATCCCTATACTTGGCAACTCATGATGCAATGCAACAATGATACAGAACTAACAATTTAGTTACAATACATTTTGTCAAAGCTCCCAAGCCTATGAGCTACCAAACCATGTAATGATCTTCTATTAATTTTCTCCTTGCCACTAAGAGGTCTGGTCCCTGAAAATGTTAGCCCACAATGGAGTGAGATATACAATCTTAGTAACAAAAGGCAATTTCCATATATATGTACAAGTCAATCAATCCAATGCAATTTCATGTCATCAATACCAGAATCATCAATTCAATTCGCAAATGAACTAGTTGAGCTACCAATGACTACTGTCCCATACCAGCAATCATACACAACATGTTAATGGCCAATAACACCGAGAGAGGTCTGTCCACGGCACCTACTCCATAATGAGCACAACCAGGGCTCAGTGCATTTGGGGTTTGATCACAACCCGGTGCTCGATCGAACACATGCACGGGTGGCAGCCGCACCACAGCTCCACCATAGACTCACAAGGTCTAATCACAATAACAATCAAGTAGTCAACCAGTCATTTAACATTTCAAAACCAAGCATGTGTAACAAATAGCAGGTTAACATGAGCATATACATGGAATTAGGAAAATAACCCAGTTACCTCAATGAAGCCAATTACTCTTCCCCTAGTTACCATAATAATCCAAATGCATACCAAGCCTATAACAAGCATAATTATCATCATTTCTAATCACAATCAAATATCCAAAGAGTTGAACTACTAATGACAGACTAAAGGTTACTCACCTAATTACCAAGGGATTTAATTTCGGATTCCAACTTTCCCACACCAGAAATTGCCATAGTTCACTCCAATTTCTGGGTAATTTCACATGAAACCAAAGCCCATATCATAGGTCAACTATAGGGGTCTCAAACTAACAAAAAATGTATCAAAATGGGAAAAAGATACTCACTTAATAACACCCATAGCCTCACCTCTGAAAATCTACTATGGAAGCACCAAAATTCGCATTTCAATCATCAAGCCCAGAAAATTCAGTTTTCCACCATTATCTCCTTGTAATTTCACACAATAATAGAACCCATTATGATAATACATCCTTAGGGGAATTTTCCAGCAAAATGATTCACAAAATGGAAGGGAAAAGCTTACCTAATCTTCCCTCTAACCTCCAAGTCCGAAAATCTTGCAAGGAATCACCCAACACCAAATTTCAGATTTGAGAAGAAGATGAAAATGCTCAAACCCAGAAATTAATCCGACCAAAATGAAGAGGAGGATGAGAAGGTCAAGATATATATAACTGACCTTGGCTAAATCATCCTCTAAGAGTCAAAAATGGAGCTTCCATGTTGGTATAACCCTAGCCTCCCTTGAACCTTCGAATTTCCTCTCTTGAGTTTCAGCAAAATGAGGAAGAGGCTGAAGAGTTAGGGTTTCAGTTGGGTTTAAGTTGGGTCTAAGATGGGTCATGGGTTACTCCAAGGTCCAACTCTAAATGGGCTTCAGATTTTTACTTTGTTGGGCCAGCTCTTATGTATCGGGCTGCTGAATTTTAATCAAGTTTGGGCCAAGTTTGAAGAGCTCAAGGATTTGGGTTTGCACAAGGGTTATTGGGCCACTCATAGGAGCCTATGCAAGGTAGATCTTGGGCCACTATCAAGATTGGGTCTGCACCTAGCTCATTGGGCCTCCATTAGCCTCTTCTTATGATTTCTTAATTTGGGCCTAGATGAAGTTTCTATCCTAATTAATTCTCAAACCCATATTAATAATTCATCTCTCTAAAATTTTCATTCACTTAACTTGTCCAATCATCCCATATTAATTATTCTTAATTAATCTGAATCCATGATTAACACCTTAATTAATTTTTGGGGTGTTACAATTGCACTTTTATTTAGTTTAACAGCAAAGGTCCATACCCTAATCCTTGACAATTAGGATTTTTTGGGAAAGTAATAGGTCGTTCAATTCTTTGAAGTTGTCTCCCAAATCCCTTTCCAAATTTGAACCCATTTCTTTATAACATTTTCATTATGATTTGATTGACATTTTTGACAGCAGGCTTAGGTCCATCCATCTCTAAACTTTGAAATGGCATTTCCATGTCTTGTTCAACAGCTTTAATATATGGCAAGGAACTGGGCTTACTCAACATTATTTCCTCTTCTCCCTTGATAGTGATTATCCTCCCTTTGTCAATGAATTTAACCTTTAATAAATAGTTGAAGGGATAGCTCAAGCAAAGTGGATCCATGGTCGCCCAAGTAACATCGTGTTGGATGGATCAATGTCCATTACCTAGAAGTCCACTGTAAATATTTTTGGCCCAATTTCCAAAGATAAACAGATAGTGCCAATCACTGTTCTTTTAGAACCGTCAAATGCTCTAACCACTATATCACTTTTTTCAACATGCAATGTCCCTATTGCTAGTTGCTTAAACATGGTCAGTGGTAGCACATTGAGTGTCAATCCTCCATCAATCAAGACCTTCACAATTATAAAGCCATTGCATTTCAAAGCAATGTGCAGGGCCTTAGGCTAATTGGCGGACGTCCCCACAATCTCTTCTTCAAAAAATGAGATGGCAGATGTGAACTTGAAAATATTCATCACACTGGTAACCTTTTCTGAGGTAACGTCAGGTTGCACATATGCTTCCACCAAGACTTTTTACAGAGCTCAATGTGCACCTCCGAGCTCATGACTAAAGACCACATTGAAATTCGAGCTGGAGTTTTCTTTAATTGTTCTACCACATCATATTCGCTCTGCTTCATGATCCATAAGAATTCATCGTCAGCATTATCTTCATTTCCTTTTTTTCCTTCTTTTGACCACTATTATCACCCCCTTTTCCCTTCAGATATTTGTCAACATTTGTAGGGAGATAGACCCTACCACTTCAAGTGACCCCTCTTGCCTTAACTATATTTGTGATAGGTTCTCCTTCCACCTTAGCAATTACTGTCTGATTCAAGGGATATTCAATAATTTTCTTATATCTCCAGGGTACAGCACAATCGCTTTCATACTGGAATGGAGCTGGCATGCTTACAATCATTGGTGATGGTTTTGGGGTAAGGGGAACTAATGTTGAAAAAGGCTCATTGACAGTTAGAGTAACTATTTTCAACTGTCTGGTAGGGATGACAATATCAACATATTTCTTGTCTGTTACACAAATTTCTTTTTTCGACTTCCCTATAACTACAACCTCCAATGTCATTAATTCCTTCAATGCTTTCTGAAACTGAACATAACTTTCAATATCATGATCTATATCTTGTTAATGATAATCACAAAACTTAACCAGTGGCCTAGTGATAGTTTTGACAGACTTTTCTTATGATAATTCCAACATATACCTAACCAATTGAAGATTAGCTAATAGAGTCTTCGTGGGCAACCCGATAGCATTGGGGTTTTTGGAAAACCCCAGCTCGTTCTCAATGGCATTCACTTGTCACCCGTTGACTAAGTAGAGGATTAGTGGCAATTGTCGAATCTTCCCTGGGCTTAAGCTGGATATGGTTGGACTCGACCAAATCCAACACATTCCTTTTAAAAGTAGTACAATTCTCAATTGAATGCCTTAAGGCGCCCATATGATACTCATAAGAGGCGTTAGGGTTGTACCAGGTTGGGTACGGTGGTTGTATCTCTTTTACGTATTATGGCCCTATGAGTTTTGCCTCCAACAATTTCTAGTACAATTCTACATTCGTAAAACTAAAATTAGGCCATGGGCAGTTGTCCTTCAGTCATACATTAGCTCCCCTCTCTTGTTGTCTGTGTCCATTCGCCACTAGTCTAATTGATTTTGACCTTCGCCCCCTACCAATTTGATAAGACACAAGTTGTTGTTCGAATGGTCTTGAGGATTCAATGTAGCTTACCTCTCCTTCTTTCATATTCATGCCTTGCCCCTTCCTAAATCCACCCTTCATCAAAGGAGATACAAGTTTTTCATCTCGAATGTCTACGTCAATTCTCTCTCCAACCTCAATTAAATTAGTAAAAATTAGTAATGTGAGTTCCCAGCATGATTTTGTAAAATAGATCAGATAAGGTCCAAATAAAGTATGAACAGAATTCAGATCCGATCATTTGAGGCTGAACTTGGGAGGCCATCAATCTCCACCTTTAAGCATACTCCTTAAATGACTTAGTTAGCTTCTTGATCATTCTCTTCAGTTGTTCTCTAGTTGAGGCAGTGTCAAGATTGAATTTATACTGTTTCATGAAAGTATTTGTAAGATCCCTCTATTTGCGAATCTTAGAATGGTCTAGTTGTATATACCATAATAAGGCAGACCCAGTCAAACTTTTTGGGAAGAAATTTATCATGAACTTTTCATCCTTTGACCAAACAATCATCTTTATACAATATGACTTGAGATGATAAACTGGATTGCCAGAACTATCATACTTGTCAAAATTTGGAACTTTAAACTTCTTTGGAATTGATACCTCAGGAGTCAAGCACAACTCTTCTATATCCAATGATCCTCATGAGGTTGGTCCTTGTAGATTGCATAGTTGGTCTTTGACTTCCCCTAATTCTCTTTTCCAGTCTTCCTTAGCATCGCCAATCTTTCCTTTACTATCTGCAGTGGGGAGCTAGAATGTATATATAGCATCATATCCAAGAAATTCTTGCATATCTTTCACTTCATCATGGAACCCTTGTTTGTCAGTCACCTTCATAGGAGGATCTTGCGCATTGTTCTGTTGTAGAGTAGGATTAGCCACTCGACTGGAATGTGCTTCTATTATAATCACTCTAGGTGAGCTTGTTCCCATTTATGCAGCGATAGGCAGATGACTGGATGTGCTGGGTGAGTTATTAACCCCTTTTCCTTTTAAGGTCTCCAATAATATCTTCATCATTTCATTCATCTGAGCCATTTGGTTCTCCATAATTGTGATACTACTATTTAAAGTGGCTATATCTTCCTTAGTTCTTTGGCTTCCTTCCATCTGGTGTCCCTCTATAAGCTTGCTTCTTCAATGAGTATTCTAGATTGTGGTAGGAGGATGGGTCTGGTTAGATGGATTACATTCCTAAGGCCCAATATTGTCTTCCCCTTTCTATTTTACATTTTTCTTTGAAAATAAGATCAATTTAGTCATGTTAAAAAATACTTTATTTGGAATTAAAATAGTGATTTGAGTTAGCTGTCTTAGTAGAGGAACATTGAGCCCTTTGATTTCTTAAAGGGCTTTTATTAACCCACATAGAGAATCAAAGTTGACACTTGATACAAGAGGAAGTTTAAACCTCTACATGATCAATGTCTTTGCATTCATCTGAGTTATTTATCATTTCTTTTAAACATTCATTAAGCATAATAGAAACTAATTCTGCGATTAATTCAAGAAATTTCTAGGACTTCATGATAAGAATTTGGTAATGAATTACATCTTTACTAAAAAATTAATAACTGTTAAGATTTTTCAATTCCATTACAATATCATTGCATAGCATGAAGAAATCTATTATCTCCACAGGCGTGTTTAGCAAATTGGCTAGACCTTCAACATCCTTGACCGCACTTGTAAAATCAGGGATGACCTCATTAGTTAGGAGGATCAACTTCTTAAACCAACTCATAAACCTCTCTTTCTCTATTGTTTGTTTAGTATGCAGAGCCTTCAATGTCTCCGTAGTTTCAACTTGTCGGTTAAGTTGATCTATTAAATTTTACATCATCATGGCATTATCACTTCTGATATTGGTTAGCTCATTCATTCATTGGTTAGCTCATTCATTCTCCTCTCTAATTCTTTGGTCAGTACCTCAATTTCTTGTTCAATTTCCCTTGATTTGAACTTGTGCATATGCCTTTCTAATGTATCCCTTTAGTTAAACCTTCATAAGCTTAGCCTTCTTATTTTGCATCCTTCTTCCATTTTCCTTTATCTGTTATTGTGCTTCTCCCACAGCATCCTTTAGCTTCATGTTTTCTTCTCTCAATCTTCTCATTTCAGCACCTCCTATGTTTCCCTTACACCTTTTTACCCTGGCTGCTTTTGCTTGCAAAGCTGCATATTTATTTTTCACTCGATTTAACCATTTCAAGCATTCTTGCTTTTTTCCATCTAAATCTTTCAATTTTGCCTTTTTGTCTTCCATCTGCCTTGCTAATAATTCATATCATTGCCACGTAAAGGATCAAGGGGCCTAAAAGAGGGGTTAGAGCCCTTGGTTCTTTCCTTCAGCCACTTTTGATACTCTTTGGTCATGGCTATGATATGCTTACCCAATTCAAACTTTCCTTTGCATATCATTCTACTCCAGGCACTCATAATTTTTTGGCTTTGTATTTTAGTTTTCAGGTCACTGTTGTGGAAATAAATTAGGTGTGTTGCTTCTTCGGATGGAACATCCTGCCTATATGCAAATTGTTGGAGAAAAATCAATGGATTGTAATTAATACAACCACATGGACTCATCAAAGGTACATTTAGAAATCCTCCACAACAATATATGATCTCCTCATTTTCCCACTAGGCTAGCTTCCACCATATTGTATTATCATCTAAACAACTAAGCAACTGGGCCTAATCATCATGGTTCATCTTCGTAGTTGATAGTATAGAACCTTCACGATTCAAGAAATCCCTAATTGGTTCATGGATTGTGTCATGTCTCTGAGCCAATTAGTATCTCCTCCCATAAATGTGATTGAAAACCCAAATAGTTAGAAGTTAGAGGTAACATTTCAAGAATGTCAAGAATGTCTCTACTAGGATTGCTGGTATAGGATTCACATGTTGATTCTCCACCCCCAAAATATACTTACGGCAGCCAGATTGACTACTGCTACTGTTGATGGGAATAGTATCGATTTGTATATTACTAAGGCCAATATCCTCTTAAAAGTATTCTAATCTCCCTTTTCTGCTAGGATTTCAAGACGTTTCTCGACATGTTTTCTCGAAAGACCTTTAGTCTACCCCCTTTTGTGTAATTGGACTCTGCTAGGGTCTTCCCTTAAGATTTGCGCCACCACCCGCTTCAATGGTAAATACCCAAGGTAAGTATAAACTAATGCATTTTTCCCACAAGTATATTTAAGAAGCTCCTATATTCTTCTAGGGTGGGTGTAATCTAGAATGTGGAAAATGTAAGACATCTTAGAGAACTATCCTAGTACTGAGCCAAAGTTGAGAGTGCTTCTGATTGGACTGGTATTAGCAACAAGTCTAGAATATCCCCGTAATCCCTTCAAAAGTCTTGAATATGCCAACCCTTGAGTCTCTTACTCAATATAGTTAGATTTTCAACTGACTCAACTTCTGCCTTAACTTTGATTTTCGTTCCTATCATGACTAACCCAATTTGTTTCAAACTTTGATGTTGCTTATTACCCAGAGGTTTCATTTCTTTCATTATGCTAATTAGCTTAAGCAATCAAATCACTGCTTTAAAACACGTTAGTTAGCATACCAAAGATTGTTGGTAAGGGGATTATTATTATTTCCCTATAAAATATGGGCCTTACAAGTTAATGTAATAATCTCCTATCATATGATGAATTCAGAATTAAATGATCGTTTGTGTATCATTGAGAATAGTGTCTTGATACAAGAAAAGGAGAAAAACTTTATACTTTTTCTCGAGAAACTTATTGCTTCATGGAAGAAAAAGTTGTTGATGATTAAACCGAGATAAATATACCTTTCTACACAATTGATGCCTTAAAATGATTCCAATCCCTAACCAAGACATAATACTCAATTGTTGATGCAGCAAAACTTATTGATACCATAATTTCCCAAAATTTTGAGAATACCCATTTTCTATGATAAATTTTCTATTTTGTAGGAATTTAAATTTTAGAAAAAAAGAAAGTTTTGTTTAGTTTCAATAAAAATGAATTGTGCATTCTTACTTGTCTTATCTTTTTTTTTTTAAATTCATGCACTTGTATCCATGTATACTAAAGGTTGCCCTTTCGAGGGATTATGATGAATGTGGTATGGCCTTCAGGGTTAGGAAACTCACTAGGCAATGGTTGGCTTAATTAATTCATACTTTCATCATAGTTGACGTATGTTTAATTATGCAATAACATCTCATTAATAATCCACTAAATAGTGACAATGTGTCACTTTCCCTATAAGGTTTTATTTAATGCATGAATGTGATGAAAGAATAAAAAATGCCCTCCTTTATCCTACCATGTGTAGATCCTAAGTTAAGATTACTGGTTTATAAAAGTTTGGCTTTAACTATTTGGGAGGCATCTATGGCTTAACTATCAGTGCATGTTTCTAAGGTAGGTCTATGACTCCTAAAACATTGATTCCCAAATTGCCCCCGTCATGAGATGAGGATCTCACTATATATACTTGACTTTGAGAGAAAAAATATCCTACACAAGTTAAACACATATAACAAGGCACAATTTAGGTGAGGTCTTCATAATAGCCTCAGGAAGCACAAGGCTTTATAGGAAAATCAATGGCGCACTAAGACCTGGGTATAGGGCCCATAATATGTGTGAGATAGTTGTGTCTCGGTGATGTGTGTGAGGAGAGCATTTATGATACAATACCAGTAGGCATGCCCATTGGAGCACAACAAGTTCGAGAAGCCCTCATCCATCAAGAAACCTAAATCATTCAAAAGGACATGATTCAGTTCCGAATGGCTTATGAAGGGATGGCCCATGCTCAAGAGGCCCAAATTGTGCTAGTATATGTCCAAGAACTTCAAAGAGCTCAAGATAATCTCTATGTTGGACGTTGGCCCAAGTTTAGAGCCCAAGATCCATATTTGATCAATTTAGAACATGCTGGATATCACTCAATTTTGGTGAATGCTTTCATCATCATTTCATGGAGTTTTCAAATGATTAATAGGTCAATCTTGAATCTTAAACTCTCAACTTTCATCTCATTTTAGAATCATCCTTATCAGAGCTTCCAAACATGAGATAGAGCTAGTAAGAAGCAATACGTCAAGCATGCTAATTTTGGAGTTGAATTAGACTTTAGACATTAGGTCTCTTTAAAGATGGAAAAATGGAAGTCCAAGTGGAAGCCCAATGTCCTAAGAAGGTCCATGGAGCAACTAGAGTCAATATCCAACATGTTAAATGCCCAATGTAGTTATACACATACAAGAGGAGTGCCAAGACCCAATTGGAGTCCAATTGCAAGAGATTAAGAATCATGTGTCAACCATGTGATTTTTAATAAAGCATGAGCATCCCATATGACTACTTAAAGAAGCTGTTCAGTTTTGGTTAGGATTCTTTATGAATTTCGTTATTTATTTATTTTATTATTTTTAGGACTTGGTCAAAGAGTAATTAAAGATTAAGTTAAAATTAGTATCCTAATCTTCTTCCTTAATTTTAGCACCATTTAAAATATTTCTAATTAGATTTTAGAATTTTACTTTTATTAGGATTTAAGTCTTTTAGAAACTTTGCCTATAAAAGGCTTTCTATTGTACTCTATTTTGGAAGATCATGAATGAATTTGAGTATTATTCAATTCTTTGTAAGGCCTTTGCTTCTTTGTGTTCTCTAAAAGTTCACATGACTTATCAAAGGATTGGTCATCCTTTGTGGCGTCATTGGCTAGGGTTCTAAGAGACAAGTTATCTTAGAGTTCTACCTCCAATCAATAATCCCTTTGTGTACTTCTGCTTTCGTGTGAGACATAGCTGATCTCAGGTGATCAATTTGTGTGCCAAGGTTCCTAAAGGGTCTTGCATCAATTTACCTTTTCATCCTATAGACTACCTAACCCTCATCTATCAGGCAGATTGGTAGAACAAAAGGTGGAGAAATATATACACATATAAGTAAAAGAAGTAAAATATATATACAAATATGGTCATCTACCCTAAAGTTTTATTCCTTATGTTATCTAACCCTAACACATGTTATATATACAATCAATGAAATGAAACAAATGAAGCGAGCATGTGAATGACATGTTATCTACCCTAATCGTATGAGGCAAACAACAACAAAAGGAGAATCAAAATAAAAAGGCCATAATATCTTGCACAACTAACTTAAAATTGGGCTTGACTCTCAAACTATCCCCAATGGAGTTAATATACTGTCACACCCAAAAATGCGACTGCGTAGCACCAAAAAAAGAAAATTTTAAAAGAAATTTCAGTTTTCAAAAGAAACAAAAATTGAAATCAAAATTAAAATAGGAGTTGCCACTAAAATTTTAATTTTTAAAAAGGCAAAACTTTTGAAAAAACCTTTTTATTTGAAAAAACGGTCTACAAACCAAATAATGGATTCATGAGTTGATTGTGAGTGAGGAAAGTGTTAGGCACCCCACTATACTCGTTCCTTGAATGATTATCCTAAGTTAGTTGTGTAAAATTAATATGGCCTTTATTCTATTTTAATTCTCCCTAACGAATCACATGCAAAATAGGAAAGAAAGAATTTAAGAAAATAAAATTAAAAGCAAAATAAAAAGGAAAGAAATTGAGAAAATAAAATTAAAAAAATATTTATTTACAAAGGATGGACTTGATCTAAGATGAAAGCCTAGGGCCTACGTATCCTTCGGAGGGATCAAAGTCCACGTAATTCGAATAGTTAAAAACTGTGTTCTTGTTGGTGTTTTGTTTTTGTTTTTGTTGTTTTCATTTTTTTTGTTTTTGTTTTGTTTTATTTTTCCCTTCTTTTTTTTTGGCTTTTGTTTGATTTTTTTTGGTAAAGAAAGTAAAAATCATTTAGATTTTTGCAAACAAAACGAATTTGAGATTGATTGATGTGTTTTTATTTACAAAAGATAGAATTAATTTTACTTTCTCATCTTCTTTTCTCTTTTTTTTTTTGTTTTTGTGTTTTTTTGTTGTTGTGTGTTTTTTAATCATTATTTTTTTTAGTTTAGTTTTGTTTTTGTTTTGTTGTTACTATTTATTTAAAAAAAAAAGATAGTACAAATAACTTTCTTTCGCAAATAAAATAGTTTTGAAATTGGTTGATAAGTTTTAATTTACAAGAAAACTAAGTTAATTTCATATCTTTATTCTTTTCCTTTTTTTTTGGTTTTAATGATTTTTATGGGGATTATTTTGTTTTGTTTTGTTTTTATTTTTGGTTTTTTTTGTTACTATTTATTTTTTTAAAAAGAAAAAGATAGTAAAACTAACTTTCTTTCCTAAATAAAAAAGTTTTGAAATTGGTTGATAAGTTTTAATTTGCAAGAAAATTAAGTTAATTTCATATCTTTATTCTTTTCTTTTTCCTTTTTATTATTATTTTTTTTTGTTTTAATGATTTTTTTTGGGATTTTTTTGTTTTTTAATTTTTGTTTTTGTTTTTTGGCTTTGCTTTTGTTATTTTATTATTATTATTATTATTATTATTATTATTATTATTATTATTATTATTATTTTATTATTATTATTATTTCTGATTTTTTTAATTGGTTTTTTAATTGATTTAAATTTTTTTTACTTTTTATTTATTTTTTGTTTTGATCCTTTTGTTTCTTATATCTTTTTTTTTTTGTATTTTGATTTTATTCTTTGACTTCCTTTATTTTTGTTTTGACTTTTGTTTTTTCCTTTTCTTTTTCCCTTTTATTTGTTTTGTTTTTTTGTTTTTATAATTGATGTTTTATATTTCTTGTTTTACTTCATTTTTTGGGTTTTAATGTTTTTGATTGATTGTGTTATTGATCCTTTTTATTTATTTATTTATTATACTTTGTTTTTTATTTTTATTTTATTTTATTTTTATTTTGAAACACCTTTTTTTTGCTATTTTTATAAAACATATTTTAATTTCTAATTTTATTGACTGAAAGTTGGAGGAAAGCTTTAAAGTTTGTAAAAAATGAAATTTAATTAATGTTTGATTAAAATTGTTTGAAATGGGAAGTTATAAAAACTTAGTTACTCAAAATTAACTTTTAAATTTGAAAGGTTTATTTATTTGATTTTTAGCATTTTTTTGGTTTTCTCTTTTTTTTTTTGAAAATTTTTTTCTAAAAAAAATTCATTTGATGTAGGCCATTGAAGTCCAAAACTTATTAAAATAAAACTTTGAGACCCCAATAGGTTCCAAGGAGGCTTTGTTGCCACTTATGACCCTTAGATTTGTTCCTATGTGCCTGAGGAGATATAAAATCCCATACGGCTATTCTAACGTAAAAATTGACAAAATACAAAACTATTTACAAACAAAATGGTAATTTGTGAGTGTGTGCTAAGTGTTCAACCAACAACCAAGATTCACTACATCATTCTTGAGCATATTTACAATATTGGTTTTAAAAATACAATAAAAAATAAAAATAGAATAAAAAAAATGTACAAACTATTCCCTCTATTCTTTCCTTTTGCTGATTGAATAAACAGGGTCATTCCTTGTGCATACCGGTCCAAGCTTTCCATTATTTCCTCCATATAGTGTTAGACAAGGTAACTCACAGTAGAAGGGCAGTAGAAAAGAGCAGCACACAGTGATAATTTTTTCAAAAATGAAGAGCAAATCTTTGCTATGTTAAAGCAGAAAAGGAGGACTCTAATATCCTTATGAATGCCTCTCCATCCTCAGTTCCCAGCAACCCTTTGTAGTTCCCCGAGCCCTAAAGCTTCACTCTCCTTCACTATTTCTATTCTCCCTCTCTTGTAGACTCCAGTCCTTTCTTCATTCTTGGCCTCGGGTTCCCTCTCTTCAATCTAAAAAATCCTTTGACCTTAAATTTCCAATAGCTATTTCTCTCCTTTGCTCTCTGCTTCTCTTCCTCTCTAATCCAAAAACCTCACCAACTTCCTCTCTAGAAAAGACAAGAAACCAAAAGCCCCTTTTGTAATATCTGATTCTCTGAAAACGAGAAAAAATGTGAGAAACGTAATGTACGGTTTCTCCATAAACGAATGAAATTTATCGGATACAAAAGTAAGTCCCCCAAAATGACTTAGTTAAGGTATTGAAAAATTTGGAAAGCATTCTAGACTCCTAAAAATGAGAATCCCAGGTCCAGACGGAAAGAAAAATGGAGGTAGAATGAAAAAACGAATTTGAATGAAAGGTTGATGAAACGTGAGGGCATTTTTGTCATTTTGAGAAAATTTTGGAATTCACACAAGAGGGCTTTCTAAATGAAAGTTTTGAGTTCTCTGGGGTTCTCAGAGACCTTGAAAACAATGAGAAGCCCTAGGATAGTTAAAACCCCTCCGATAGACGTTTTCCAACATTAGTTAACTCGAACTTTGACTGATTCTTTTGAAAAGGTTTTAGCTCTTGATTTGAGTGATTCCAAAGGCATTTTATTACATTGGGAACCTAAATTTCATAATGGAAAAGATGGTTCTCAAAAAGGAGCTAAAACAAATTAGAAATGAAAATGCCAAGAATGAAGGATAAAATTGAAATTTTGAGAAAAGGAAGATTCTTGAATACTCTTTATTATTCATGTTTCTTCTCCCCCACTTTTAGACCAACCCACCTCTGCTATCAAACCAAAAAAATAAGGCAGCTCTTAGGTGCACCAAAGGAGGGGATTTTCAAGGGAGAAAATTCAAGAAAAATGTAAGAAAAGTGTGGAATTTCATGCTCTCCCCTTTAGTAAACTTGTTCCTCTCATTCTCCTCTTCATTTCTATGGTTTCATTGATGGATTTGGTGATGTTTTGGGTCTGGTCCAGAGGAGGAATAACATAATTTGAAGGAGAGGAACTCACCACTTGGAAGAGCACTTGAGAAAAGCCAGGAAATCAAGATAAGTTGTTGTCTTCCATGCTTCTTCTTTCTTTCTCCTCCTTGTGAGCATTTTGTTCCATATAGAGCCCAATCAAAGGGAGATGAATTTTGTTCCTAGTAAGGGAGATTCATAGATTTTGGAGTGAGAAGCAAGTAGGTGCAAAGAAATCAAAGAAAGAAGCAAGAAAATACAAGATAGAAAAATTAGGGATTCATGAAGACGTTGTGAAATCTATTTTGATCATTGAATTCCCTAGCCTAAATAAGTGTTTGCTTGAGTTTCTAAGATCCCTAGAGACCTCCCCACACACCTCTTCCATCAAGAAAACAAAGCAAACCCATTACTTCCCTTTTTCATATGTCATTTTAGCCTAGGGCAGAACTATAGGTTAGGGATAGTTTTAAGTTGTTCCAAGATTATTTTTTAGTCATATATTATGGAAGAGGATGAGAGGAAGCCTTGGAAAAATTTTAGAAGCCATAGATAGTGAGATGGAGGTTTAGGCTCCATAATGTAGCATAGTGAAGCAACTCCTAGCTAGGCTCCTTAAAATAATTGTGTGATGACTCCAAGGAGTCCAAATGGAGTCAAGAATCATAGATTGAAGGAGAGAAGGGAGCCAAGATCATGAATTCTTGTAGTTGCTTCATTAAGTGCCTTATGGAATTATAATGGGGCCATAGACCAAAGTAGCATCATGTAAAGTGTGTATAATGCCAAGGTTTGTTCCCATGAGTAATTCATGTTTCTTTTGGTGTATTTAGGCCAAAAGAAGTTAATGCTCCCTAAGCTTTAGGTTAGGCCTAGAAGAAGGAAGGGAAATTTAAAGAAAAAGTGTGCTTGTATAACCAAGGTAGCTTTCTCCCCCTTCTCTCATGCATGAATATATGTTTGACTTGTTTTTGAATGTGTGTATGTGTGTTTTAAGCTATGAAAAGTATTCTAGCATGAGCCTTTATTCCATGGTACCATGATGTTACATTATGGTTTCAAATGATGTCTAATATGTGTGCTTGGGTTTGCTTGAGTGTGAAGAAACCAAGAACCTTCTAGCCATGGTGTGGATAAGCCAAGAGCCCTTGAAATTAGTTGAGACAAAGTAAAGAGTCTCCCAAGAGTAAGGTTGAGTCAAAAACCTCTTAAAAAAAATGGGTAAGACAAGTCTAAAATCTACAAGTGAATGGGTGAGACTAATTTACTTACTTGGCAAGCCTATGTGTGCTATGTATGACTTGTTCAAATGTTAAAGATGTCTCTTGAATGATTGCACATGTCAATATGCCCATGTATGCTTTTGTAAGACTTGGTTTGCATACTTTATTTATGATTGAAAGGGAAATGAGCTATTGGAATTCTTTGAATCTCATTCTCTTCTCTCCAATAGAACATGCTAGGTAGACTTGTGAATAAGGTAATGGGAACCAACAACTTGGAAGATGAAAGTGTGACAACCAAGTACATGAATTTTACTTGTTTATGGCTGTATGAATGACAAAGTGGCTTTGTATATGTTATTTTTTAGATGTAAGCTCATATATGAATGTAAAATGGTGTATGAATCTTGTATAAACTATATATGGTATGAAATCAATAGAAATGAAAATTTTGGTTTCTTGATGGCTTGGCGTATTAGTATATTAATGGAAATGAAATGACCAAGTTAAGATGCATAAGGTTTGGAACCACTTGGATAGTTCATACAAGTCATATTCATGCTTTTAAACTTGCCCAAGAGGTGCCAAACATCAAAGGAGACCATTTCGACACATTTGGTACCTCATATGGAGTAAAATTGACCATATTGGTGAGCTGTACCACTTTTTGTCCAAATGAGTTCCTCTTGGTCTAAAATTTGGCATATATCTAGACCTTGATGAGAGATTTTTGGAAAGCTAAACTACATATTTTTTGGAGTTCTATGAAATATTTGATAAATTTTTAAAGTTGGAAATTTTTCTAGTTTTGGTTTAGTGGTTCATTCTAGTCCAAAAAAAAAACTCTATTACTCATAAGGCAATTGATGTCCAATTGCCACAAAATTTTATAGAGAGAAACTAGACTTTTCTAGTGACTTGTACCAATTAGAATCACCTCATTTAGATGTCTAGAGAGGGAAATATAAATTTTTGAAATTTCTGTCCAATATTAGGCATCTAGTCAGACCTATTTACTGTTTGATTAATTTTTTAGGCCTGGACATGCCTAGACTGGTCCTAAGTTATTTTTTCCCTCTAGTTAACATCTGTATCTTTCTATATTTGTATCATTTACATAGATTAGATTTTTTCAGAATTAATTGGATATTTTTAAATTTTATAGTAGAAATCTGTATCAGTACCAGTAGCTAGTCGGACTTCTGTACCTTTTTTTGATGTCAAATGTGCTCCAGATGCTATGTTCATGACTTGAAATTATTTTTGAATAAATTAAACATATTTAGCTTTCCAAAATAGTAGAGAATGCATGATTTTGATTTTTCTAGAATTAGTTATAATTTTTTAAATTTTATGACAGAAATTTGACTGAAGCTACACTATGGAATTTTATATGTTTCTTACACTTGCACGAGTTCTAGGCCACTTTTGGTGATGGAATTGAGTTGTATCTATGTAATTAAATATGAGAATGTGATATATGAGCTCACATGGTCCATGGGACATTGGAGAAAAAATTTATACGCTATGTAACACAAAAATATTCATTATTTTTAATATTTTTTTCTTTGAGAATTTATATGATTCTTGGAGATCAGCTTAAACAAGGGATGAGATGTGCTATATAATTATGGTGTTACACCTTTCATTCTATGCTTCTCCTTGCTTTTATTGGCATTCCTGCGTGGTCCCCCCATTTGTGCCTCTCTGCTTCACTAATTCTAAGTGCATGTTGCTTATCTGTGTGGTTCGCTTTCAATTGCTGAGGTTCATACATAGTGGCTATGTGTGAGTGAGTGTGGTCCCCACCTTTGAAAAGGATAGCGTCTTCTTACCTGCTCCTACGCCAAAGAACAGAATCAAGGGGATGTAGGGAACCACCGAGTAGGGTTTTCAAATGTGGGCTTCAGAATTGAGTTAAAGGGTCTAAAAGGTTGCTTGGCTCAAGGAATGGGCCTTCGCTTTTTTTCTTTGTTTCGTTTTTCAACCTAATTTCCTTTTCAATGTTTGGGCCTTTGATATTTACATATCAAGCTTTCTTATATTTTGTTGTTGTTTTTATTATTATTATTTTTGGTTTGATTTTGTTTTAAAGACATTGGTTTTCTTTCTTGGATCTTCCTTTTTGGGTTTGGGCTTAATGAACTTTAAAATTTGAAGAAAAGGGGATACTTCTTTTTCTTTTTGCTTTTAGTATTATTTCTTTTTCTTCTTTTTCTTTTTTTTTTTTAAAACTTGGTTTCATTTCTTCATGGCAATTTATTTATTTATTTTATCATTTGATTTTTTTTCAATTTTCTTTTCTTCTCTCTTGTCTTTTTTCTTGTTTTGAAAATTTTTGGGTTTTGATTCTTTGATATATGTTTTTTTTGTAACTTTTGATTATTTCATGATTTTTTGATTTTATTTTTGGTTTTTCTCATTTTTTGAAAAATATAATTTTTTATTCTTTCATGATTTTTCTATTTTTGATTTCTCTTATTTTTTGCTCTCTTCTTTTTTTTTTTGATTTATTTTTTTGTTAGTCTAATTTTATTATTATTTTGAAATATGCTTGAACAAAATACAATATTCACAATTTTTATGCCCAAATTGCAGTATAACCTTGTTATTATTTATATTTTCTTATGTTCATGAGTTTGGGTTGTAATGTGACCATTTGAGTGGTTTAGACGGTGAATTTTATAAGGGAAAACTCTGTTGAATTTTTCTTAAAATATTATGTACATTTTATCTTTAATGGTTAAATTGTTTAGACATGAAATTTATGGACAAAGCAGGTATATAAATTTCAAAAATTTTGGATTCAGTATTTTTTTATTATCAATAAATAGACTTACTGTTTATCCATAGTAATTAAATAAGAGCTAATTAGTTAAGGTGTTACAATTTTGCTAAATTTAACGAAGTTTTAAACTAATTATCATTTATCAACCACTAAGCAGCATGGCATGTGCCTTTCACTTAAAAAAGATAATAGTTTTAAGGTTCTTATCTTTTCTCATTTATGCAAATTGACTAGCACATGATTAATTATTGCAAATCATAATTTCTAACATCACATAATTTTTTGATATACTTGTTCAAACTTAATTTATTAGTGAACCAATTCCTTAAGGTTAGTTTTTAAGTTTAATATTGGCTGAGTACTAGATATCATTATCACTAGATTTTACTCTTGAATTTGAATGAGAGTATTTTAATTTGAAAAAAATGTATTTATGTTTATAAAATGGTATATTTTAGTCAATTGGACTAAAATGTAGCTTGACTTTTAGTTTCAAAGGAGGGGAATGTATATTTTGAAAATACAAGAGAGGGTTGTGTAATTTCAACAAATTTAGAAAAAGGTATTTTGGTCCATTTGGATTGAAGTATAACATAATATTTGGTTTTGATGCAAAGGAGTACATAATTTAAAAATATATAGGAGATCTATATAATTTTAATAAAGTTTAGGAAAGATTAGTGTAATTTACTATAAAATAAAGCCCAACCTTCTTGATCCAATACTTTTTCCATACATTAAATGTTAAGGAGCACTATTTCGTTTTGTGTGTGTATGATACCCAAGGTGTATGAGATTTTGACCATACTACTTCATTTAAAACAACTATTAACATAAATTCGTAGTTGCCATTCTTATTTCTTCATATATTTAATCTTTTTTTTTGGCTTTTAAAGGACAGAGAACTTAAAAGATCCCAAATCCCCTCTTTTTTAATATTTTAAAGCCCGCATCCTTTTCATTTATTTATTTTATTTCATTTTGGGACCTAGTGATGTCCTCTTTATTTATTTATTTAAAATTTGAAATGCCTCCAATTGAAAGCAATAGGCGGCAAGAGCGAAGGTAGCCTACATCCCCTTTTATTTATTTACTTATTTTTTAATTGATATAATTAATTTTTGTGATTTTATTAATTGTTATTTTCTTAACTTTTTAAATGTTAATTAAAATCTTACAATTTAATAACACTTTAAATTATTGTTGCTCATTTTCATTTCTACATTGTGATTTGTACATAGGATCATGTATAAAATGATTTAATACTTTTTTTAAATGACATATTATAATTTCCTTAGTTATTATCTTAATTTCTATTTCAGATTTTAAATTCAAATTGCACTTAATTCTTGTTGTTTTGTCCCACTCCATTTTTCAAACAAGATATGTGTTCAGTTAATTTCAAACATTGACAAAAAATCCTTGATTATTTTTTAGATAAATTAAAAATCCTTGAGGAAACATAATTTGTAAGGGAAATAAATTTAATTATCATTTTTATTAATTAGGTAGAAATTAATTAGAGGCACTAAGAAAATTAATTAAGAGTATATTAAATTCCAAAACCCAATTAAAATATAATTAAAGGAGCTCAAAGTTGGAGAATAAGTAAAGACCCAGCTAAAATAGAGTTAGTAAGCCCAGACCGATGACCTGAATCCACTACCCATGATTGAGTTGACTAACACATCAGCCCTAACACTCACTCTCTCCCTCATTTTCGACTAGCCTTATAAAAACATAGCAAGAGGAGAGAAAAGGTAGCTAAGGAGGAGTAAGTATGGAGGTTGAACTTTAGAGCCCTGATTTGTTGGCCAAATGCGACTTTTGGCTTAGGTGAGTGAAGAGAAACTCGATCTACTCCTTCTCCTCTTCATTTTGGTTCGATTGATTTTATGATTTAGTGAGGATTTATGAAACCCTAGGTGCTGAAATTTGGGATTTTTGGCAAATTCTTTGTAGAAAAATGAAGTTAGATAAGTTTTTGCCCTTTATATATGATGTTGTTTGGCTCAAATTTTATCTTTCGAGTTGACTTTAGTGTGGTGCCATGTGTATGTGCGAAAATGATGAAGACCTATATGGAAATTTAGGTGTTAAGTGCTTGATTGGAGGATTTGTGGCTTTAGGAAATTGGAAAGTTAGATTAATTTAATTTCTAGGCAATCAATTGCTGAAATTATGATTTTACATGTGATACTATTATGTAACTCAAGGATATCCTGTATTATATACATTCTTTGATAAACAAAATATGATAATTAATTCTTTAGCAGTAGAATTTATAGTCACTGAAAGTGCCACTTTGTTATATAATATTCTTACATTGATTTTTATCATTCCTACTATCAAATTCATACATAACCAATTTGTTATGCTCAAGTTATCACATAGAGAATCATCAAATGCATAAATTTGGTCATATGCACATTACACATAATAAGGACTAAACTTCAAAAATTCATAACTTAAGCTACACAACTCTAATTAAAGCAAATTAGGTGTCCTTAGAAAGATTTTGATGAGAGCTATCTATTATAAAAATTTCAAGTAAAAATGAGTCCATTTAGTCCTTCAAAAATCACAAAATCTGAGATAGACCATATGAATAGCATTGCAGAATTTCTACATAATTTAGCCAGATTCAAAATTCACAAGATATTTTATAGAGCTCAAAAAATTATGATCTTTAACTTCATAGAAATCTCTCAATGTCCTCTAATTGCTATCAAATTTTAGCCTAAGACTTACTCACGTAATATCATATCTATCTAGCATTTAATATGTACCAAAACTAGCTAAAACTATCCACTTTCATGAAATTAACACTTTTAGTAGCGAAATTTGCTATTATTAAAAGCCAAAATAATTCATCTTTGGCTAAATGGGCCATGTGGACTTACCTAACTCATTGTCCATCCATTACACATTTGATCAATCAGAAATATCACAATTTGCACCATAAATTTCGAGTTTAAGGCATATATCACAAAATCACATTTCACTTGCAATTTCCTTGAATTTCATATTTTGATATGAATTTTGGAAATTCATAACTAATTTTAAAAAATTTCAAATCATGCAAATTATAACTTCTTGAAAAGCTCAAGACTCTCTAATTACCATAAAAATTTCAAATCAAAACAATCACATTTGACTCATGAAATTTGATGGAACAATACTTTGGGTCTAGTAGAAGTTCTACAGCAAACTTGGAACTTCAAAAATTCATTTATGTCCAAATTGGGTGCTCTCAATGGCTATAGAAAGCTTATGATGTCTACTATATGAGTATAAAATTTCATAGGCATTAGACTTCATTTGGCTACTAAATGACACCAAAAACCAAACTAACCATATGAATAGTAACAATGATAGTTTCTGCATAATTTGGGCAATTTTGAAAAATCATAATAAATTCTCTAGACCTCCAAAAATGGTCCTCTTTAAGTCTGTGAAAAGCTCTAAATCAGACTATGTGTCCACCAAATTTCATGTAGAAATTCATCCATTTGGTCAGACATTGATTCAGGACAAGAATATGGCTCAAAATGGTCACGTAATAGTTCCAAATAGTCCAAAATGACTTTCCTCTTGAACCATGACTATTTGAGCACATCCAACACTTCAATTATAGCATATAGAAGCATCAAAATAGGTCTATACCATTATAGAACTCAATCACCCTTTCACTTGCTCTTATACATATATACACGAAGGTTCAAGGATATCAAAAACTCACATATTCATACATTAGGTTCTAAATTTGATTAATACATCATAATAACATACTTTTTTCATATGCTCAAGAGTTCATAACTCATAATTTACTTATACATACAAACTTTGACATCAAATTACATAAAATTTTATTCTATTGTCAAAGTCTCATTTTCCAAGCTTCTTGGTTTTCATTTCTTGCTCTATGAGGCTCACCTAGACATGGTTAGACATAACGTGGAGAAGAGTGAGATTCCAAGAATCCTAATAGCTCTTTTACCCTTTCAAGCATACATATATAACACATTCTCATGTCAAAAAATGCAAGCATGCCATAAAAACTTTTAGTAAACATACATAAGTATATTTTCATGTCACATAAACTCATTCAACTCAAGCATACTGTAACACCATATTAAGAAAACACTTAATATATATCACAATTGGCATAAAACATCCATTTTTACCAAATTAACACTTTCAACAGTGGAAATAATCGTTCTCAAAAGCCAAATTAATTCACTTTTAGTTATATGGGTCATATGGGTTTACCAAAGTCATCTTCCATCCATATCATACTTATTCAACCAAAAACATCACACTTTGAAGCTTACATCTCAGGTTTGGACCAAGCATTACAATTTTAAGAACACACTTGCATTTTCCATGGTATCCATATTCTGATGTGAAATTTGAAAATTCATAACTAATTTTAGAAAATTCAAATTCATGCAAATTAGGACTTTCTAGAAAGTTTAGAATGTCCTCTAGAGATCATAAAATTTTTAGATGAAAACAATATCATTTGGCCCATACAAATCCAATGGAATAGTAATTGGGTTTAGAGGACATTCTACAACAAACTAGAAATTTAAAAAATTTATATCTCCCTCTACAAAGCTCCAAATTGGATGCTCTCGATGGCTATGATATCTATTACATGTCTGTAAAATTTCATAAGTATTGGACTTCATTTGGCCCCTAAATGCCACTAAAAACCAAACTGACCATATGAATAGTAATAATGATATTTTCTACATAGTTTGGCCAACTTTGAAAAATTATAATAAATTCTCTAGAGCTCCAAAAATAATGCTCTTTGCCTCTATGGAAAGCTCTAGATGAGATCTATATACCTGCCAAATTTTATGCAAGAATTCATCCATATGGTCTAGTTTTGGTTCAGGGCAAAAATATGGCAAAATTTGAGATCAAATTGGCATCAAATGGAACCAAATGGCCTTTTACACATATCATGACCATTGAGCACGTCCAAAAGCTTAAACATAATATCTAAAAGGATCCCAATAGGTCCAAATAACCATGGAGCTCAAATTCACCATTCTACTTGCATGTATGCACATAGATATCATAGCTTAAGAATGTTAAAATCATACATTCTCATACATGTAGTTCCAAATTTGATTCATACAATATATTTACATGCTTTTGTATATGATCAAAGGTTTACATCTCATATATAACTTGTACATACATACTTTGATATTAATTTACATAAAAAACTATCTTATTATCAAAGTATTACAAATTATGCTCCTTGGCTCCCATTTTTTGCTCCTTGGGCTTCATCTAGACAAGGTTAGATAGAAAGTAGGCAGTGGAGTGAGATTTAAAAAATCCCAATAGCTCTTTCACCCTTCAAGTAAGTATTCATGGCATATAATAATGTTAAAGAATACAAGTATACACCAAATACTTTCAAGAACCATTCAAATCATGTGTTCAAGATTACATAGGCATGACAAGATCAAAATCAAGCTCTAGAGATTTTTGGTCTAATCTTACCTTATTATTTGGGACTTTTGGATTAACTTCACCTTTTTTCTAGAGACAATTGACTTAACTTCACTCACTCTTGAAACTTTTGGCCTTGTCCCACCTATTCTTAGGGACTTTTGGCTTCTCCTCACCTATTCCAAGGACTTTTAGCACAACCTCACTCATAAAGAGCAATCTCACAATTCAAAGGCAATTCAAGAAGCATAATGGTACTATAACATCAAATCAATAGCTATAGGCTTGTCTCATGATTCAAACACATATACTACCATTCAATGACAATCAAACAACCAAGAAAGGATGGAGAGCTACCTTGGTTCAAGAAGCACAACTTTCTTCCTTGAATTCTACCTCCCCTTCTCAACCTCACACCCACACCTAGGAGGAGCTTGGTTTGCTTGGCTTAGACACATCAAACAAGACACAAACACATCAATGAAACCATCTCTAGCTTCACATAAACTTTACACAAGCTATTTCTAATTTATGCCATGGTTATGGTTCCATATAAGAGCATAATGAAGCAACTCATATAATTCAAGATCTTGGCTCTAATTTCTCACTCAATCCAAGTCACATGACTCCACTTAAAGTTATTAGAGTTATCACAAACTCAATCTAGGGAGCCAAACATCAAGTTGCTTCTTTATGCCTAAAAGGAACCTAAACTTCCAACTTTCAAATATATGGTTTCTAAATCCAAATCAATGGTTCCTTTAGTGTCTATTATTCATTTCTAGGCCACTTGTATCCTTGAAATTAAGAAAAACTCTCCCTAGATACATAATCCCTTCTTAGGCTAAGATATGGAGCATATTGAGAGCCCATGGGGTTTCCTTCCATTTCTTAAGGAATTTGTCACTTGTGAAATTTCCTAGATGTCTTGAGAACTCAAACATGATCTTACATAATCTAAATCATCACTAGAAAGCTCCATAAATCCCAAGTGCAACCAAAACCCTAAATACCATAACTTGTTGTCTATGGGTTCTTTTTTAATCCTAATTGCTTTATATGATTCTGCATGCTTCAAAACCCCTAATTCCTATCAAGGTTAGATCAAATTAAAGTCCCTTACATATTCCCCTAGGTCTAACCGAAACATGAAGGAGGGGAAAAGCTAAGAAGAAGCAAGTTAGCCATAGGGAATTTACCTTGTTTCAATGCTTTTCAAGAGAGCTTTTGATGGAGGTGAGCTAGGAGACTTGAAAAAGCTTGAACAAAATCAAGAGCTTGGACACAAAAGGGCTGGACGTGACTTTAAAAGATGGCCAACTAAAGACCCATTGCAAGGTGTGGGAGGCCAATGACAAGATCAAGAGCCAAAGCTATGAAGGAGGCCTTAAACAGAGTGATCCAAAAGCTAATGGACTTTGAACCCATATTCTTAGCTGAATGTGAAGCCCAAAAGGAACAAAATGGCATGAAGATTATTTCATATCTACAAGGTGCTAGCCCAAGCCCAAAAGAAGCCTAATTGAAGAAGCGCAGCCATTTTTCACAAAATTCTCTTAGTTTTATTTTTTTTTAATTTGATTGTTTCTATTTTAGATTTTTAGCTTTATTAGGCGCCATTCTTGGTGAATTTGTCCAGACTTAAATTTCCTTTATTTTCCCGCCATGTAAAAGTTACCACCTAGGAGTTATTTTGTGTTTAGGGTTTTATTTTTCAAATGCCTATATAAGGCCCACTTGTACTCCAAGAATGGGCAGATTGAATGAATTATCTTTTTTCAGAATCATTTCTAACTTGTGAGGTTTCTCTTGTGGCCTTTGTGTGTTGGGAAAAATCTTTGACTTATCAAAGGAGTGGTTTCCTTTGTGGCATCCCAGATTAGGGTTCTAAGAGATGAGTTCTCTTAGGGTTCAATTCCATTGACCAATATCTCTTCTTTTTCTTCTTCATTCCTTTTTTTGTTCTTCGTTGCTTGTTGTCTAGATCTGTGTATTTGCTTGTTTTTGTGTTGTAGCCAAATTTTGATCACTAATCCGTGTCATTTGGGGTTCCTAGAACGGGTTTCTACGGGGTCTCACATCAACTTTCACAAGCTTCTAAGAGTTGTCCCCAAATTCTCTCTTCCCTCTACTAAACTAGCCATAAAACATCACCAATTAAGGTACCAAAACCATTAGAAAAGAGAGGAGAAAGAAGAGAAGAAGTTTAGTGAAGGAGAAGGCATGAAAAAGTAAGGAATTCTTACACTTTTTTGCTTGGAATTTCTTCTCCTTGCTCCCTCACTTGGTGCGCCACCTTGAGTTGCCCTTGAATCTGTTTTGGACTAGAGGAATGTTAGTTAGAGGGCTAGAGAAGAGAGAGACATGATTTAAGGAGGTTGGGGACTTTGTTAAGACACTTTTTTAAAATTTCATTTAATCTCTCATTTTGATTCATTCCATTTAGGCTCATTTTAACTCATTTTTAAGAATTGTCTTTTCCATCATAAAATTTAGGTCTTTTAATTTATAAAATATCTTTGATTTCACCCAAATTAGATTTAAAACTTTACTGAATGATTCGGTCAAAGTTTTAATTAACTAACACTTTAAAATACAAATTAGAGGGGTTTTGACCATTTCAAGAGTTCTTATAGTTTTTAGAGCTTCTGAGAACCCTAAGAAACTCAAATTTTCCATTTAAAGATCCCTCCTTTGAGTTTTCTAAAATTTAATCGAGATTAGCAAAATGTCATTGGTCTCTATAGCTATTCGTTTGGCAGTTTTGGCTCTAGTTCCAAGCTAACCTTATGCTTAAATCCATATTTTAAGATGCCTTAATTAACATCCTAATCTCATTTAGACTTACTTTGCCTTATTTTAGGGTGTTCTAGTTCCAATTTATCAGGTTTAGTTCTATTCTGGATTACTAGATATTATATATAGGCTCTAAGAGCTTTTGGTCTAACCTCATTCATTTTTTTGGGACTGTTGGATCTGCCTCACCTACTTTTAGGAACTTTTGACTTAGCCTTACTCATTCTTGGGACTTTTGCCTTTGTCTCACCCATTCTTAAGGACTTTTGGCTTCTCCTCATCCATTCTAAGGGACTTTTGGTACAACCTCACCCATTAAGAGACATCTTGCATTCAAAACACATTTCAAGAAGTATAATGATACCAAAACATTCAATCAATGGCTATAGACTAATTTCATGATTCAAATATACACTCAAACATCCAATAACAATCAAACATCCAAGAAATGCATGCAAGAAAGGATAAAGAGCTACTTTGAGTTAAGAAATACAAGCTTTCTTCCTATCTGTTCAGTTCATTCCCTGCCTTGTGATCCCTATATTCAGTATTCATGGTTCAAAGCAAGACGCAATTCTAGTAGTTTGTAGTACATTTTGTGAACTTGAATAGCCATTGGCATGTCAACTTGGGCCTCTTGGTGATGACCAAAGGGCAAAAGCCTAGCTAGTCACGTTTCCATCACTTCTCTCTCTCTCTATCTTCTCCTAGAATCTCATCACACATGGAGGGTTAGGGTAAGTCATAGACCAATCTTGGATTCTTTTTATTTTTTATTTACTCTTTAAGGGAAGGGATTCTCTTCATGTAAATTTAAATATCACACCGTATAGAAAGTCATGGGACAGATTATATGGTATTTGAAAGGTACATGTATTGAAGAATGCCGACTCTTTCAAAGAAAATGAGACATATCTCAATGATTAATTATACGCATTGTCAATATTATTTATAAAGATAATGGGCAATGATTACCCAAGTCAGGTTACGGGCGTGCCTTCACTAATAATCTCTTGAGCTTTGCATTTGCATTATATATAAATATATATAAAGAAAATGCAGCCTTTTAAAATTCAAACAACGATAAAATTGATTGCCTAGACCTTATAACTAGGCAGCATCTTGTGACGTGTAAGTGAATGATAAGATGACATCTTATATCTAATATTATTTCCTTCTGCTAATTTAAATATTAGGTAATAATAATGCCATCTCTGAGTTTAATTATTCGAATCCTGTCTCTTGAACATATGCAAAAGTCCACATAAGTGATTCATCGATCTCTGCTTGCTTTGCCAATTAATGCCATTATCCATATAAATTAATTAAACTTGGAAGGTGCCATTACGAGTAGTATCTACAAATGAATTGCGAAGTATTGAGAAATATTAACATTAGTTACATCATAGAACACGTCCGCAGCGTATGAACGTCAGCAATATTGGAACAAAGTAGAAGGGAAAGAAGTCGTAGATGACTAGGAACGCATGCGGTGAGTGGTGACCACAGTAATGACGATGTCGCTCTTCTCGAAGACGATCATATTATTCAATATTATTCAAAGTAGTGGGATGGAAAAAATAATTTTTATTATTTTATAAAATAATTCAATACAAATGCAAAGCCATGTGAATTGAATCTGATATTTCAGTCATCATTTAAAAAAAAAGCAGCCCATTTTTTGTCATGTGCGCCCACGTTTTGTCCTTCTTCGTGCTGTCTCTACTTATATTTTATACTGAATTTCAAATATGAACTGTATTAACCAATAAACGAAGCATGTCAGATTTTTGTTTAGGTAAAAACAGAAGTCATTCTTAATTGTTCAATGTTAATCTTCTCTTGGTATTTGACATTGTTGAAGCATGTTATATGTCACTCTAATTTTTTTTAAAAAATCATCATGTTAATGGCTTCAAAATTAAAAAAGTGTTTGTCAGTTGCCAAACATATTTTCAAGCATTATGTTGATGTATTCCTAAATTCTCAATTCTCAATACGTGACCATTGATCACAGTTACAATTATTCCGTTACTCTATTTTTCTTCACATATAGTCTAACTTGAATCATCGTAGGGCTATTCCAGGAGCCCTAATAGTCCAACCAAGCATACAGTTGGAGTATAATGACTAACTCTTTGTCTTCTTGCGGACCAGCAAGCTATTATGAAATAGAGAGAAGAAGAAAGAGGATAGAAGAGAAGCAAGAATGAGAAGGAGATTACATTATTGATAATCAAGAGATACAATACACACACACACACACACACACATATAAGCTAGCGTATGTGATATAGTAGACACTACAAAAAAAGACACCACTAAAAGCCCCAAAGTCATTAAATATTTTTAGTAGCAACATATAGGCCATATCTAGGTTGTAGCAAGAAATCCCAAAACCGAATCTCTTTAGTGTCAACAACGAAGTTGCCCCTAAGTAATATTTGTCACACCATATCAAGATATCATCAAAACTATATCACAAGTGACATAAAAGTTCTATTTTTATCAAATTACCACTTTTAGTAGCGGAATTAACTATTATTGTAAGCGAAAATAATTCAGTTTTAATCATATGGACCATTTGGCCTTACCAACATTTCCTCCCATCCATAATATGCTTAATGGACCAGAAATACCATAATTCACAGCTACCATTTCAGGTTTGGAGTGAGCAACAGAAATTCAAGTTCAAGTGCAGATTTTTTTTTCTGGTTCCATATTCTGATATGAAGTTCAAAAATTCATAACTAATTCTAAAAAAATTAAAATCATGCAAATTATACCATTTTGAAAAGCTCTAGATATCAACTAATGATAAAAATAATTCCAAATAAAAAAAACTAGGTTAACCCCACAAAAACTGATAGAACAATAACACTAGTCTAAGTGGCATCTTGCAACTAACATCAAACTTCAAAAATTCATATCTCCCTCAATACAAATCCAAATGGGTGCTCTCAGTGGCTATAGAAAGCTTATTATATCTAGTTTATGCTTATAAAATTTCATGAGCATTGGATTTCATTTGGCCCACAAATAATACAGAGAAGAAAACTGACTATATGAATAGTAACCTTGATAGATCTGCATAATTTGGCCAATTTTGAAAATTCATAATAAATTCTCTAAATCTCCAAATTGAGTACTCTTTAGCTCTGTAAAAATCTCTAGATAAGACCTATATACATGCCAAATTTCATGCACAAATTCGTCCATTTGGTCAGTTTGTAGTTTAGCTCAAGTATTTGGCACTTCTTGGTACCATAAAGGAGTCAAAATGCACCAAATGGTCTTCCACAACATCCATGACCATTTGGGCAAGTGCCATAGCATAAACACAGCATATATAAGTACTCCAAATAGTCTAAATCTTCGTAAAACTCAAACTCACCATCCTACATGCAAAAATACATATTCAAGCCAAGGCTCCCATATGCCAAAATCATACAATTTCTCACATATGGCTTTAAATTTGATTCATACACTACATTTACATACTTTTACAATTGCTCAAAAGTTTACATCTAAAAAATAACTCATACATACAAAATTTGATATTTAATTACATAAAAAACTAATCTATTGTCAAAGTATTGCAATTCATGCTCCTTGGCTCCCATTTTTGCTTCCTTGAACTTCACCTCAATATGGTTAGATAGAAAATAGGAGAGAGTGAGATTCAAAGAATCCCAATAACTCATTCACCCTTTCAAGTAAGCAAATAAGGTATATATTTATGTCAAATGATACAAGTATGCACCAAACCCTTCCAAGAATCATTCAAATCATAATTTTCACATCACATAAACATGTTAAAGTCAAGAACAAGTTTTAAAGACTTTTGGGCTAGCCTCACCCTATTATTTAGGACTTTTAGATTAGCCTTACCCGCTTTCTAAGGACTTTTGACTTAGCCTCACTCATTCTTGAGACTTTTGGCCTTGTCTCACCCATTCTTAGGGACTTTTAGCTTCACCTCACCCAATCCAAGAGACTTTTGGCACAACCTAACCCATAAAGAGCAATTCACAATTCAAAAGCAATTTAAGAAGTATAATGGTACCATAGTAACAAACTAATAACAAATGGCATGTCTTATTATTCAACACATATAAGAGCATTCAATGACAATCATACAACTAAGAAATGCACATAAGAAAGGATGGAGAGCTACCTTGGTTTAAGAACCACTAAGTTCTCTTTACTTTCTTATCTTTTTGGCTCGGCCTCACACCCATACCTAGGAGGAACTTGGTTTGCTTGGCCTAGATATATCAAACAAGACACAATTCAATTACTGGAACTAACTCTAACCTCATATAAACATTACACAAGCTATCTCTAGTTTATGCCACCATTATGGTTTCATACAAGGCAAACAACTCCTATAATTTAAAATCTTGGCTCCAATTTCTCACTCAATCTAAGTTATATGACTCCATTCAAACTTATTAGAGTCATCACAAACTTACTCCAAGGAGTCAAACTCAAGTTACTCCTTTATGTCCTAAAAAGGGAACCTAACTTCCAACTTTCAAAATATGATTTCTAAATTAAAACCAATGATTTTTTTTGGTATCTATAATTCATATCTAGACTATTTATAACCTTGAAATCAAAGAAAAACCTCCCTAGGTGTTTCTTCCCCCTTAAGGCCGAAATGCACACCATACTTCGAGCCTATGGGATTTTCTTGGTTTTTCTAGGGAGTTTGCTATCCATGAAACTTCATAGATATCTTATGAACTCATATATAGGCTTAGACATCCTAAATTATCATTAGAAAGTCTTAAATTTGCCAAGGTGCATCCAAAACCCTAAGAGCCATAAGTTGCTATCTAATGGTTTTTTTTTATCTTAATTGTTCCATTTGGTTTCCCATGCCTCAAAGCCTCACTTCCTTCCAAGTACTAATCAAAATAAGACCCCTAACATATGGTCTCAATTCTGGTTGAATTACATAAATGAAGAAGGAGCAAGATGGAGCAATAAGGACCATGAGAAGTTACCTTATTTGGAAGCTTTTCAAAGGTGCTTTGCTATACTTCTAAGAGCTCTTCCAATTTCCCTCTTCTCTCTACTAGATGAACCACCAAACATGACCAAACAAACCATTAAAACCATCGGAGTAGAGAGAAGGAGGAGGAGAAGGACTTTAGTGAAGGAGAAGACATGATAAACTAAAGGATTCTTACACTTTTTCAAAGCTTCTTCTTCCTTCCTTGGTCTCCCCTCTTGTGTGCCTTAGAGAGTAGCTTTTGGATCTGTTTTGGAGTGAAGATAAATTGTTCAAGAGAGAGAACAAATGTGGGACATTTTTAAGAGGCCAAAAATTCATTTTTTACAACTTTTTAAATTTGCAATTTAGTCCCTCTTCTTAATTTTGTCTAGTTAGGTCCATTTCAACTCCTTTTTAAAAATTGTCTTTTTCATTATAAAATTTAGGTCATCTAATTCATAAAATAGTTTAGTTTTATCCAATTTAAATTTAAAACCTTACCAAACGATTTGGTCAAAGTTTTGATCAACTAATACTCTAAAATTCAAATCGGAGGAGTTTTGACTATTCTAAGGGTATAGTTTTTGGGGCCTCTGAGAACCTCAGAATACTCAATTTTTCCGTTTAAAAATCTCTCATTTGAGTTTTTTAAAAAGTGTCCAAAATTACAAACATGCCATTGATTTTTGTTTGATTTTATTTAACTATTTTGGCTCTAGTTTTTAAGCATCTTTAGCATTGTATCCTCATTTTCAATTTTCTAAATTATTGTCTTAATTTTATTTGGCCTCAATTCCTTCTTTTTAGGGGACCTCCTTTAGTAATTAGGATATTTTTAGAATAAATGGGTATTACACTATTTTTAGTAGCAACTAATATTGCCACTAAATTCATATAGTTGTAACATCTATTGCCACTAAATCTCCCCTAATTCAATTTGGAAGGAGGGTTGCTACTAAACAAGAGTTTTAGTGGTGAAAAGCTGATAGCTCAAAGCTGTATATAATAACAACACAAGAATTGTCCCCATTAAATATAAAAATTGAGTGGTGACTAAGTTTGTTGCTAAATAAGTAGCTTTAATAGCGATACCATATTTGTCACCCTTAAAATTTAGCGAGGAAATCACCACTAAATCCCCATTAATTCAGTTTTTAGCATGTTACTACTAAAATAGCACCTTTAGTGGCAATTAAGGAGTTATTGCCACTGTATGTTTAATTTTGGCGGCAACAATTATCACCATTAGAGATCCCCCTTTAGTAGTGACCCATGTCACCACTTAAAATAGATATATAGTAACAACATCATTTGTTACTAAAGGTAACAATTATTCTTTTTATTTAAAATAAGTTTAATAGCAATGAAAGTCACCACTAAAGGGTTTTTCCTTAAAAATTTATTTCATAATCCTAAATTAACATTCAATAAATGTAAGGATGAAAGAAGTGACATAAGCAAATACAATAAGGATGCAAGAAAGAACCAAGAAAGACTTATAGATGTAATAAACTCTATGATTTTGTAACTTTACGAATAAAAGATTAATAAATATCTTTGTGGACATAAAATCGCTTAGCCCTAGCACAATTTTTGTTCACTTGATTGCAGGACAGCCTTGACAACAATTTGTGCAACCTATACTCAGTAAACCAATTACATGTTAAAATCATGGCATTGATAAATAAAGATTGGTTAAGCTATTCAAATATCATTTGCCAAATGAAGGGTCAACATAATGTCTAAGCCTTCAAGGCATCTAAACACATGGGAGGATTCATAAATGGGCTACATCTACATCTTCACATACAATAAATGCATCTTTTCCACAAAGCTTTAGTGTTATTGGTATAAGTGTGTCAATAGAATTTCTCATTATTTGCATAAATGTATACAGCATGTAAGTAGAGTTCAAAGACTACTTAGAAAAAAAGAAAGCAGACACCACTTTAAAAAGAATGAAGAATTTGCAAAATTTGCATATTGAGTCTAAAGAGCAATTTGCAGATTCATGAGCAACACTTCTCTTGACTGAACCTTGACCTAATCTTCATTGGAATCTCTTTATCAAACATATTCCATACTTAATATCAAAAGCTATTTTCCAAGAATGAAAATGAAATTATAGAAAAATATGATACAATTTAGGTAAAAAGATATAGTGAATCCATTCTATTGGCCAAAGGAATCAAAACAGCTTACTAACACCAAGTGATCCAACAAATATGACATAAGTCATATATTTCATTTTTTCTTCAAAATGTTTCAGAATTTTAAGAGAACAATTAGATAAAGTTAAAGATATTCTTGAATTTAATACTTTAAAAAAAATCTGGTAAAAAAAAAGAGGAATCAAGCAACAACACATACTAATGGCATAGATATACGATAATTGCCTTTAAATGGCCTACAACCTCATATTAAGGTATGGCTCACAAAAGTTTCATACTTGGCTAACTAGTAAGTTAGGCACAACAAAATTAGCAATGTATTAAGAGATGAGTATAGTTTAATGTTAGTGTTTTATATGAGATGAATATGCAAACATGGGCTCCCAAATTAGACTAAAGAAACCATCTATCATACCATTAAAGATTATACATATACCTCATAAAGTATTCATCCTTTTACAACAAATAGTCACAATTCATACTTTTGGCAACAGAAGTTTTTGTTGTTAAAAGCCTCAATGATACAATTTTTCTACAACAAGAATTTTGATAATTTCATTCTTCAAATTCATGCTAAACTAATTTTTTATGCTTAGGATATCACAAGGAGAAGCATGAATTTTTTTTGTTTGGCCATATGCACATTTTGACCTTTATAACACATAATAAGGGCTAAATTTTAAAAATTCATAACTTGAGTTACATAACTCTGATTTATGCAAATTAGGTGTCCTTAGAAAGCTTGTAATGAGAGTTATTTACTATAAACATTTTATGTCAAAATGAGTTCATTTGTCTCTTAAAAACCTAAAAATATGAAACTGACCATATGAAAACTAGAATTTTTTGCACAATTTAGCCAATTTTAGAAATTTATAAATATTTTATAGAGTTTCAAAAATCATGATCTTTAGCTCTATAGAAAGCTCTTAATGTTCTCTAAATGCTTGCCAAATTTTAGCTCAAGGCTCACTCATTTGGACTATCAAGGGTGCATGGACACATTATGACTCAAGAAAACAAGTTTTGATTCAAAAGAGTATTAAATGAGCCATATCATGCCATTTCTTGTTATGAACAAGTTTCAATCCACAAATGCATCATGTATGGCTGGTTCAACATGTCATAATTACTATACAACTCAAAATCACTATTCCACTTGCAAGTATACATATATATATTCAAGAACTCAAGGTGCCAAATTATAATATATCATATATTACAATCCATAAATAGTCTTTACATCATATCCTCATACTTTTAAATGTGTTGGCATGACCATGCATCATAATATACTAATACATATTCATAAATACAAGAAAATGCCTTAAAACAACTTTCATTGTCAAAGTAGTTCCTCTTAAGCTCTTGGTTCATCATTCTTGCTTCTTTAAGAGCCACTAAGCCATAGTTAGTAGAGATAGGAAAAGTAATATTCAAAGAATCCCAATAGCTAATCCAACATTCAAGCATACACATATGTTTACTTAAATTCCAAAATGCAAGTATGCATGTCAGACAACCATATATAAATCATATTTATACATTAGGGATCCCATGGCTCTATCAAGAGCAATATCAAGTTTTAGAAACTTTTGGTCTAGTCTCACCCAATATCTAAGGACTTTGGTATAGCTTCACCCTCTTTTAATAATTTTTGATTTAATTTCGCTCACCTATAATTGGGTCTTTTGGTCTAGTCTCACCCACATGTAGGGACTTTTGGCTTTACATCACCTATTTTAAGGGACTTTTGGCATAACCTCACCCATCAACAGCCAAACCAATTCTAAATGCAATTAAATGCCATGCAATTGCATATAATCATCAAGCAAACAATAGTATATATAATTTGCAACCAATATATACAAGCAATCCAAGATACTCAAGCAAACCAAGCATACATAATGAAGGGAAAGCTACTTTGATCCAAGAATTCAAAGTAAAATTTTCTTTTGTTTCTTTCTCCTCTTCCAAGGCTCTACGTCTACACTTGAATGAAGTTTTACTTATTTTTCCTAGACATGTTAAATGAAACAAAAAATCATCAATGAAACTATACTTATTAATGCGAAATCAAGAGATGCCCCAATCTTCATGGCGTACATTGATGGATAGATGATGGTTTGAGACCCGACGGAAGCAAATAGCTAACCAATGTTATAAGAATGTTGACCTACTACTTAAACAACGTGCCTAACTATGAATACGATGAACTAACCCATACAACAACGCACTTGGGTTGAAGCGTGAATTGGGGGCTTTTGTGAACTTGAGTCACCAACCTAAGGATAGATTGATAAGACAAAGGTTTCACAAGAGCAAAAAAAAGATAATATTTTCAAAATTAGAGAAACACTCAGAATAATTCTATTACTTCCAATCTACTTCAAATGAATGTAGAATACATGTATTTATAGTGTAATTCAAACCTATCTATTAGAGGAAAAGTAGGAAACTAACTACATAATCCTAACTAAAAGACCTAAAAATTAGGAATACAAAATCAAATCTTTTTAAAAATAGAAAAGGAAAGATAATTTGCCTAATTAATTCTAATTTTTGTCCAAATACATAAAGCTTCTAAAAGTCAGCATATTAACCCTATAATATTATTATTTAGGCCCAAATGAGTCAATCTATATGTGGCCTTTGGTCTAAACTCTTTAATTTGCAACATTCTAACCCAAATAAGTTCTAATAGCTCCATCTTTAGCCCAAATAATATTGAGGACATTTTGATTAATACTTGAATCAGATTTATCAAAACTCTGTTTGGTCCAAATCTCTTGAACAAGTCCACTCAATGCTTCTTTAAGGTTTTTTAGCCTTCGCCTTTGTAATAGGTCCAATTGGAAGATGCAAAGGATCATTTGAAGATTTTAAATTAGCATCTTCATGAACCTAGTGCATATCACTTATACTCATATTAGCCATATGTATGCAAGTTAGGCTTTTAGGTACACATGACTTATTTGAATATCTAATAAAGTAACTTCCACAATTTAACTTTTTGGCTCCAAAATCTCACTTAATATGAGCCATATGACTTCAATAGAATTCATTACAGCCATCACATGAATGATTTAAGAAGTTTAGCTCCAAGTTGCTTCTTTAGGTCTAATAGATCCCTAAAATTTCATCTTTCAAAATAAGGCTTCTAAATTCATTTCAATGGTTCTATTAGTGTTTATAATTTATATCTAGACAACTTATAACTTTAGAATTGATGAAAACTCTCTCTAAGTGTAATATCTAGTTCTCTAAAAATAAGAGAAAACGCGAGAAACATAACATACGGTTCCTCCGTAAACACACAAAATTCACCGAATACAAAAGGAAGCCCTCTATATGGAGTGAATTGAGGTCCAATAAAATTAGAATAATATTCTAAACCTTAAATAATGGTAATTTAAGGCTAGAGGTGCCATGAAACTGGAGTCAAAATAGCTAGACGAATTTTAACAAAAATGTAATGAAACATAATGGCATTTTCATAATTTCAAGCAATTTTTAGAATACTCACAAGAGGGCTTTTTAAATAGAAAATTTGAGTTCTCAAGGGTTCTCAGAGGCTGAAAACCATGGAAAGCCCCGGGATAGTTAAAACTCCTTTGGTAGATGTTTTCCAATGATGGTGAGTCTGAACAATAATTGATTCATTTAGGAAGGTTTTAGCTCCAAATTGAGTGATTCCAAAGGCATTTTATTAAATTAGGAACCTAAATTTTGTGATGGAAAAGAGAGTTCTAAAAAAAGAGCTAAAACAAAGCTAAAACAAAAATGCCATGAAGAAAGGGCAAAATTGGAATTTTGTGAAAAAGTAGCTTCTTGAACTCTATAAACTTCACGCCACATCTCCTCCTCATTTCACCAACTTGCTTCTACCCAAAAATAGAGAGGAAGACCAGTTCTCTTAGGCACACCAAGGAAGAGAGAAAAGGAGAAGAAAAGGAAAGAAAAAGATATGGATTTCTTGATTTCTCTTTAGCAAATTCATCCTCCTCATTTTCCCTTCTTTCCCATGGAATTTTTTATGTATTTGGGACTGTTTTGAGGTCAGACCAAGGAGGGAAATTTTATGTTTGGAAGGAGAAGCCAAGCAAGGAAAGAATCTTCTAAGAAACCAAGGAAAAACAAGGTAAAATCTCATCTCCACGGTAGCTCCTCCTTGTAATCCTTCTTGCATGTTCGGCCAGCCTAAGAAGATCCAAGAAGGCTTAGATTTTGGGTAAAACCAAGAGTGAATCCTAGAAAATTAGGTGTGGTGAATGAGAATATGCAAAGAAAATTAACGAAGAACTATTAATTTTCAAGATAGCACCATTAGGGATTCAAGTGCTCAATGAAAAATCTGATTTAATACAATAATTTTTAGGCCTAAATGAGTGTTTGGATGAGCTCCTAAGATCCCTTGAAGGCTCCACATATGCATCTTCTATTAAGAAAACAAAGCAAACTCACTTGGTGTCCATATGAAGCATAGCCATGGCATAGAGAGGTTGGAGCACCTAAGGGTAGTTTTTTGTTTCAAACTTATTTTTGAGTCATATATGTTGGAAGAGAATGAGAGGAAGCCTTGAAAAAATTTTAAAAGCCATGAATAGTGAGATGGTATCGTAGGTTTCATGTTATGGCTTAAAGAAGTAACACCTAGCTAGGCTCCTTAATTTGATTATGTGATGACTCCGAGAGACTTAAAAGAAGTCAAGAATCATAAATGAATGAAGAGAATGGAGCAAAGATCATGTTTCCATAGGGTTGCTTTATTAGGTGCATTATAGAACCATAAAAGAGTGATATAAACTACTTAGTTTTTCTAATGAATGTATAGCTCTAGAAATTGGTTCAAGAGTATAATTGGCTTCCATATGATGTGTCTAGGCCAAGAGAAACAAGCCCCACCTTATTGTGTGTGTGTGGTCGAGGAAGAGAAATCCAATTCAAGAAGAAAAGCTTACAATTGTAACAAAGGTAGCTCTCTCTCTTTTCTCTCATGCATGGATGAATCTTGTCTTGTCTTTGGATGTATGTATATATGTGTTAAGCCATGAAAATGTGCTCTAGCATGATTTTATATGCCATGGTACTATGATGTTGTTTTATGCATTCAAATGATGTCTTAAGCACTTGCTTGGGTTTGCTTGAGTGTGGTGAAGCTAAAAACCCTCTAGCCATGGTAAGGATGAGCCAAAAACCCTCAAGAATGGTTAAGACAAAGTTTAGAGTCTCCTAAAAGTAAGGCTTAGTTCAAGGCCTTTAAGGAAAAGGGTGAAGCAAGTCCAAAATCCTTGAAGAGAATGGGTAAGGCTAATCCACTTACTTGGCAAGTCTATGTATGCTTTGTATGACTTTTTGAATGCCAAGAATGCTTCTTGAATGGTTACATGCTTCATGATGTTCATGCATGCATTTTAAGACATGGATTTGCATTCTTTATGTGTGATTGAAAGAAAGAAGAGCTATTGGGATTCCTAGAATCTCATCCCTTCCTCCCCACATGTCTAACATGTCTAGATGGACTAAGTGAGCCAAGGAATGGAAGCCACCAAGCTTAGAAGAAGATTATTGACAACTAAGTGTGTGAAAATGCAAAATTGTAACTATATGAGTGGCACATGATGTAATCCTTCATTATATATGTTATATGACCTTATGAGCACATGTAAATATATAAATGTATTATGTATGAATGAGATTTGGTGCAATATACATGATATAGCATGATTTGGGTATGGAATAGCAAGACTTAACATATGCAAGCTTGTGTATAACTTAGGGTGGATGAGTAAATTTGAGAAATCTGGGTTTATAGACCTTTGAGACAAGTTTATTAGACCATTTTAGTGTTTTTCCACGTGCTCAAGTGGCCATGGTTGTCTTGGAAGCAATTTTGGACCATTTAAGACCCTTACATGACACAAAATGAGCCATTTTGTAGCCTAATGTCAAGATTTGACCAAATGAATGACTTTGCCCACAAAATTTGGCATGAAAATAGATCCCATATAGATATTTTTTGGGAACCAAAGACTAGATTATTTGGAGCTCTATGAAATTAATTATAACTTTTTAAAGTTGGCATTTTTCTGTTGTTCTTATGCAAACACTGTTCATATGGTCAATTTCTTATACTATGTCACTTGAGGGACAAATGGTGTCCAATACTCATGAAATTTTATAGTCATAAACTAAACATGATAAGCTTTCCATGGCCACTAAGATCACCCCAATTAGACATCTGATTAGGGAGATATGAATTTTTGAAGTTGGAGGATAGTACTAGTAGTGACAGGTGATGTTTGTTACTGTTCCATTAGTTTTTGGTAGCTAAACATCCTTGTTGTTGTCTAAAACTATTTTTAAATTAGACATCTGTAGCTTTCCAAAATGATATAGTGTTCTTGATTTCAATTTTTCTAGAATTAGTTATGATTTTTCAAAATTCATGACAAAAACTTGGAATTTCAGTCCGAGGCTGCACACCTTCTTTTTATGTATCCACTTCCTTTACTCAAGTTCTAGGCCACTTCTTGAGCTTGTTATGAGTTGTATTTGTGTATTTAAATATGAGAATGAGATGGATGAGTCCATATGGCCCACGGGACATAAAATGAAAAAAATTATGCATGACATAACGTAAATTAATTGATTATTTCAATAGCCTTTCTTTGAGAATGTTATGTAATTCATGGGAATGAGCCTACAAATGGTATGAGATGAGCTTAGTAAATATGGTGTTACACTAAGTACTTGAACCATACCATGCACACCACACTTGGACATTTTGTTTCTTCCAAGGAGAATTTGGTGCATATGGATTATTCTTGGCTCTCTTCTAGCTTGAATATGATTTTAGGTAGCTTAAAACATCTCCCTAGAGTTTCAAAATTTCTAAGGTGCAACAAAAACCCTAGGTGAGCCATAAGCTAGTCTTTAAGCTCTTTGTTAATTCTAATGGCATAATATGAATCCTCATCCTTCAAAACTCTTAATTTAGTTATGGTTTCATCAAGTTCAAGTACCCTCCTCTTCTCTTTTCTCTTAGCCAAATCAGTGTAGGGTGAGGATTCCATTTGCATAATGTTTTCCTAGCCTAGACCATATGCCATTTTGAAAGTGCTTTTAATGGATGTTATTTTGGTGAAATTAGATTCCTTAAAGGAGCTTCTTCCTCTAGGTTTTAGTCATAAAGTTCACTCCTTTAGGAAACTAAAACTATAGAAAGAAAGAGGAGAAATGATAGAGTACCATGGAGCTCTTATGACCACCTTCAAGGAGATAATGCATGGCATGACCATTAAGGAAAGCTTGGGCAAGTTGCTAAATGTGTGAGACATGATTTAGGACATGTAGAGCATGACATTGGAGTTGAAATGAAGTCTGAACATGGAGGCCAAGGAGCATAACAAAATTCATCTACTAAAGTCCAAAAATTCAAGTCCAATGTGCCTAAAGATCCATTACAAGGCGTTCGAGGCCCAATGACAAGAGCAAAGTCCAAAGTAATAAAAAAAGCTCTTAATTATTTGATCCATGAATTGCAAGACTTAGAGCCCATTTATGAGAATCTGATAGCTGCCCAAAGAGTTCTAAGTGGCATGTTAATATGCTCCCAAATAGCCTAAGATTCCATTAAGTTGAAGGCCCAAGAAGAGTCTGATTGGAAGAGCACACTTGAAGCCCAATGTGATGAGCATGTGATAATCAATTTCTAGATCATGTAGGAAGTTTCTATTTTAGTTATTTGAATAAAGCCATGTGGTTAAAACTTATGCTTTAAGAGTAAGTTAGTTTCTTTCCTTTTTTGTTTTGTTGTGGCACCATTCTTAACCTTCTAAATTCATGTAATAGATGGTGCCAGGAATTATTTTTTAGAAAGTTTTAGGTCTCCCATTGCCTATATAAAGACCTTATATGTGCTCAAAAGGAGAAATAAGAGTTACATTTTTTTCTATATTGTATGAAAGTTCTCTTGCATTCCTTATGTTCTCAAGAGAATACTTGACTTATCAAAGGAGTAGTTATCATTTGTGGCATGCCCAGGCTAGGGTTATAAGAGACAGGTTCCCTTAAAGTCTTACCTCTTAACTTACATTTAACCTTTTGTTGTGTGTTTCTTATTTCTAGGCAGTCTCGGGTATGGTGCAAATTGTTAAAGGTTCTCTAGGACAAGTTCCTAATCGGTCTTGCATTAATAGGTCCTAACAATAGTAACAATAACATAAGACCAAGAGAAATTTCTTCTAGAATAAATATAATTACCTTAAGCTAAAGTAAATTCCCATGTCATAATATGACCTCTTAACTTCATGGGAAAAAGTAGCAAGGCCCACTCATTAATGCTTGCCACATCAAAGCATAGACATAAGAGACTTAGTTCATACCTAGGATCAAGGGAACATTAGCATTGAGGAAATGAGCAATGTAGTTCTTCACAATGTGCAGTACTGCATTCACAAAAAACATTTACAAGAACATGCATCTATAAGTAACATATCAAAATTTAACATTGAATAACATGGCCAGTTTAAAAAATTTATCACAAAGACATGAATCCATAGGATATAAAACTTTTACCATTTACGTCAATTTTCATAGCAAGACTAAATAGTTATAACTACATGAACTACCTATGGCCTTGGTAATATAACCTTTAGCAAGCAACCAACAATATGAGTTATAATTGATAAAGATTGCATTTAGAGTAAGAATGTGACTAATAGTATAACCAATTTCATAGTGTGGCAAAATAAATCACTTTTGCCAAGCCTTGTTACTGCTTGAAATTGATTCATCACAATTTCTTCACGTTAGCCTATTTTCTAAAAAACTTGTAACACTCGGCTCTTTAAAACTAAACCAGAACTAGTATGATAATGAAAAAAGATCCCAAAGTAAAATGAATTAAAGGAAAATAAAAATAGAATATTAATTAGAAATGGGGTTATAAAATCATTAACAGCCCAAAACTAGAGCCGAAGCAGCTAAATAGAATTAACCGGTAAAGTAACAACAAAATCATAATTTTAGGCAAAATTTTAGAAACTCAAAGAAGAAAGTTTCAAAATGCCATTCAAAGGTCTTGAAAACCATAAGAACTATCAAAATAGTTAAAACCCTAATGGTATACAATTTAATACATTGGTTGTGTAATGTCCAGTTTCGTTAAATGACGGAAACAGGCACGTTTTCAAAGTAAGTCTCCTGAAATGAATTAGTTAAGGTCCCAAAAAATTTAAACAATATTCTAGACTCCTAAAAAATCAGAATTCTAGCCTTAGACGGAAGGAAAAACGGAGTTAGAATAAAGAAATAAATTTTGACAGAAAACCAAGGAAACATAATGACATTTTCGTAATTTTGAGTAAATTTTGGAATTCACACAAGAGGGCTTTTTAAATGAAAATTTTGAGTTCTCTAGGGTTTTCAGAGGCCCTGAAAATCATGGGAAGCTCCAAGACAATTAAATCCCCTCCGGTGGACATTTTCCAACATCAGTGCACCCGAACTTTGACAGGTTCCTTCAGGAAGGTTTTAGCTCTAATTTGAGTGATTCCAAAGGAATTTTATTTAATTGGGAAGCTAAATTTTATAATAGAAAAGACAGTTCTAAAAAAAGAGCTAAAACGAAGAAGAAATGAAAATGCAAAAAACGAAGGACAAAATTAAAATTTTTTAATAAGTCACTTTCTTATACTTATATATAGGTGACGCCTCACACTCTCCCTCATTTAACTTTAGATTATTCAACCCTAAACCAGAAGCAAAACCCTAGGAGAGAGGTGCACAAGAGAGAAAGAAGAAGAAGAAAAAGAAAATCCAAGCTTAAGGTATAATTCCATGGTGATTTTTCATGCTTTTCTTCATCCACACCTTCTCTCCTCCCTTCTCCTTGGTTTCCTTTGATTAAAATGAAGTTTATAAATCTGATTCAAGGGAGAAATTGAAGGAAAATTTCGGATTTGAAGATAGGAGCTTGGAGAAAACAAGATTCAAGTAAAAATAAGCAAGGAAACTAGGCCAAGAGAAACCTTTCCTACACGTTTGTGGGTGTGTGGCCAAAGCAAGGGAGGGAGTTTCAAGAGAAAAAGTGTGTGATTGTATGCAAGGTAGCTCTCTCCATCTTCTTTCATGCATGGATGTGTGTTTAGCATGTCTTAGAATGTGTGTATGTGTATTTCCAAGACATGAAAAGTATGCTAGCATGATTTTATATGCCATGATTTTATGATGACATATTATGTTTCAAAATGATGTTATAATGTTTGTTGAGTTTGCTTGAGTGTGGAGAGGCCAAGAACTCTTAACTATGGTGAGGATGAGCTAAGAATCCTTAGAATTGGTTGAGACAAAGTAAAGAGTCTCCCAAAAGCAAAATAGACTCTCAAGAGTATAGTTAAGTCCAAAGTTCTTAAAGAATGGGTGAGGCAAGTCCAAAATCCATGTGGAAAAGGGTGAGGCCAATCCATCCATTTGGCAAGCTCTTAGATGTCTTGTATGACTTATTCACATGCTAAGCTTGCTTCTTGAATGTTCATGACTTTCATGATATCCATGCATGCACTTTCAAGACTTGCTTTGCATATATTATGTATGATTGAATGGGAGATGAGCTATTGGGATTCTTTGAATCTCATTCCCTCCTCTCCAATGTTCTCACATGCTAGGTGGACCAAGTGGACATGGCAATGGGAGCCAACCACCTTGAAGAAAGAAGATTGACATCAATATGTCTAGCTTTTACCTTTTTAGAACCATAATGATACTCTATGATGTATGTTATTGTTGTAAATGGTCTATGACCCTTGAGACATACGTAATTATGATATTATGTGATGTAGAAATGAAAGAATGTGTTATGTGAATGATGGAATGTAAATTGAGTATGTTATGGCATTATAGCTTCATGAATGGCTTTATGGAAATATGCATAAGTGTGGATGAAAAGGCAAAAATGAGCTGCATAAGCTTTAGGACCATTTGGGCAACTCACACAAGTCCTAAATGTGTTTTTAGACTTGCCCAAAAGGTGCCAAGGCCAAGGGAAAATCATTTGGTCACTTTAGTACCCTATATGGAGCAAAAAAATGACCATAATGGAACCCTAGTCACTTTTTAGACAAATGAACTCTTCTTGATTTGAGATTTGGCAAAAATTTAGAGCTTGTTGAGAACTTTTTGGTATGCTAAAGATCATAACTTTTAGAGGTCTATAGAATATTTGATGATTTTTCAAAGTTAGCAATTTTTTTGGTTTTGGTCTGCTGCACTATTCATTTGGTCAGAAAATGAATTCTATCACACAAGGCTCAAATGATGTCCAATTGCCATGAAATTTTATACAGAGAAACTAGACTTCACAGTTACTTGTATCAATTGGAAGCACCTCATTTGGAGGTCTCGACAGGAAGATATGAATTTTTGAACATTCTGTCCAGTATCAGGACCCTTACCCGACCTGAGTTACTATTCTATTGAATTTCGAGGTTTGGGCTGCCTGAGTTGGTTTGGAATTATTTTTTCCCTCTAGTTAACATCCACAGATTTCCAAATTGGTATCATTTTCATGGATTGGATTTTTTTAGAATTAATTGGATAATTTCAAAATTTGCTATAGAAATCTATGATAGCATCAGGAGGCAGTTTGACCTCTGGACATTTTTGGATGTCAAACGCCCTCTATGATGGATGTTATGGTCTAGGCATATTTTTAGTATAAAGTAGACTTCCGTAGCTTTCTAGAATGGCTAAGAATATATGATTTCAATTTTCTAGAATTAGTTATAATTTTTCAAAGTTTGGTAAAAAAAGGGGCCAAATCTGGCCGAAATTAAACCTCCATATTTTATGCTTCATTTTGGTTTTCTTGAGTTGTGGACCATATTTTATGATGCAAATGAGTTGTATTGATGTAATTAAATATGAGAATGTATTATATGAGCTCACACGATTCACATGATACTGAATGAAATTTTTATACACGATGCAATGCAATTTAAATGCATTATTTTAATAGACTTTTTCTATTCCCTCCATAGATTTGAGAGTATGATGCATAAGAATCTTATAAGATGAGCTAGAAATTATGGTGTTACAGGTTGACCAAGCTATTCTGAATTCTTTTAAATCCCATAAATTTCAAAGTACATGTTCTTAATAAACTAGAAAGCCTCAATTTTATCATGGAAAAAATGGTTTTAAAAAAGGATTCAAAATGAGTTCAAACAGAGGAGTTAAAATGTCGGGGCATAATAGGAATTTTTGGAATTATTATAAAACACCTTCCCTTCTTATATAGTCATGCCACCCCATAATACTTTGAAATTAATTAAGAGTAATTATAGGGAATTATAGAATTATTAAGCAGAATTTAGGGAGATTATGGAAGATAGAAATTTTTTAAGGAAAGGATTATTTTGGACATTTTTAAGACAAATAATTATTATTTGGTAATTTTTGGGTAAAAATGAAATAGAATTGTAGGTATAAATTTCATTACATTGAAAATCTAATTTAGACCCATGATTAATTTATCTATGTCCAAAATCATTTATAGGAGCCCAATTTTATTTTTATGGAAGCCCAACCTTAGTTTTTATGAAGGCCCAACTTATTTGAATCAACTCAAATCCTTATACCCATGGTCCAACATGCAGATTTCTAGTCCTAACTAAAGCAAGGGCTCTTGGGTTAACCCATATTGCTTAAAAACCTAAAGAGGAGGCTGTCACTTAATACTCTCATGCTGAAACAAAGTATGGGTAGTAGAACAAAGAGAGAAAATTGGGAAGGAGGCTAGGGTTTCTTTAGCATATTGTTATCATTTTTCACTTTTAGAGGAAGATTTAGCCAAGGTAAGCTATATTTTCATCCTCTTCTTCATTTTAGACTGATTGGTTTTTTGTTTGGAGAATTTTCACCTTCTTTCCAAATCTAAAACTTGTTATTTTGATGGTTTCTTGTTGATTTTCGAAGTTTAAGGCTAGAGGGATTATTAAGTAAGTATCTTTTCTTCATTTTGAAATATTTTCTGCTGGATATTGGCCCTAATGACTAGCTTATATAGTAGACTTTGATTTTATATAAAAATGCTAAGAATTGGGAGTAGGACATTGAAGATTTCAGTGTAGGAAAACCCAAATCTAAATTTAAAGTTCATTAGATTGTAAGTAATTGCCTTTTGTAGATAGTTCATAATGCTAAGAATGATGGGTAATTGATTTTTGTATTGGACATAACATGGCATCAAGCATCATGGCATATAAAGGCATGCTAGCATACTTTTCAAAGCTTGAAAATACACATACACACATTCTAAAACAAGCTAAACACACATCCATGCATGAGAGAAGGTGGAGAGAGCTACCTTGTATGCAAGCACACACTTTTTCCTTAGCTTTTAAACCTCCTCTTTTGGCCACACACCCACAATTTGGTGGAGCTAGTTTCTCTTAGCCTAAATACAATTTTTAGGAGCCAATTAGGTTCATGAAACATTCTCTAAGGCTACACAACTTAATGAAACACTAGATTGCTCTATAGGTTCCATTATGGTCCATATTGGCACCTAATGAAGCAATACCCTTCAAATGATTTCTAGGCCTCATTCTTTACTCTTAAATATGATTCTTGACTCCTTTTAAGCCTCTTGGAGTCATCACATCATTAAAACAAAGGGCCTAACATCATATTGCTTCCTTAGGTCACAATATGGAACCTAAAGCACCAACTCATTCTCTAAGCTTCCTAAATTTTTCCTAAGGTTTCCCCTCATATTCATTCATATGAGCTCACACGGTCCTCGTGACACCGAATTGAATTTTTTAGATATAGCGCAATGTAGAAAAAGTCTATTATTTTCATCCCCTTTCTCATATGCTCTTGTGGGATTAATAATACAAAACTTATAAATGGCATGAAATGAGTTAGAAGTTATGGTGTTACATTTATTGGTATTAGAGCGAAGGTTCAAAATCCTCCTCCTCTTATGCGCCTAAGAAGCTAGAGTTTTCCTCTGAAATTGGGCAGAAGCAAGTCGGTCTTACAGAGGAGAGAAAGAACGTGGCATATAAAGAAGCTTCCTTTAACACTTTAATGCCAATTTTACCCTTCGTTCTTAGTATTTTCGTTTCTCCTTCGTTTTAGCTCCTTTTTGAAGAATGTATTTTCCATTATAAAATTTAGATTTCTAATTTAATAAAATTCCTTTGGAAACACTCAAATTGGAGCTAAAACCTTTTCGAATGAACCAGTCAAAGTTTAGGTCAACCGACATCAGAAAGAGTACACTAGAGGGGTTTTACCAGTCTCGGGGCTTCCCATGGTTTTTGGGGCCTTTGAGGACCTTGGGCAACTTAAAATTTCCATTTAAAAAGCCCTCCTAGGTGCTTTTCCAAAATTGCACTTATTTACGAAAATGTCATTGGCCTTTCGGCAAATTTTTTGAATCACTCCAACCTTAGTTTCTGGGCAACTCAAGGCTCAAATCCTCATTTTTTATTATTTAAAATTTTATCCAAATTTTATTTGGCCTTGAATCACTCATCTCAAGGGACTTGCTTTGAAAGGGTGCCCATTTCCATCATTTATCGAAAGCTGGACATTACAAATGTTGACTAAAAAATTGGTTTTAGTAAATTAGGGACTTTAGAGAGTTGGAAATTAATCTTGCCTTTAGAATTTGATACAATTAAGTGAGGTAATTAGGATTTAATTCTAATTCCTTATTCATTTTTAATCTTATATTTGCTGCACTTATTTGTTTTGCTATGCTAAATGATTGGTTGGTTACTTGATTGTTGTTTTGAACCATGAGCTTGTCCTTGGTGGAGTGGTGGTCATGCTGCCACTCGTGCATTGTGCTACAATTGAGTACCAAGTTGTGATCAAACTTATGAATACATCAAGCCATAAGTGTGCTCGATGGAGAGTTGGCGGCATAGATGGGCCTCTTCCTTTGTTTTTTGCCATTAATATGTTGTATGTGATTGCTAGTATGAGATAATAGCTATTGGTAGTTTAATTAGTTCACTTGCTGATTGAATTGATGATTTTGATATTTATTGATATAAAATGCATTTATGTTAATTAATTTGTTCATATTTATGAAATTTTCCTTTGGTTATTGAAATTCACATTTCATCCTATTTTATGGGCTAACAATTTCATGTGAAGGTTTCTCGGCTAAAGAAGATGAACACCCTTAGGTTCAGGCCTTATGTGGGACTCCTGCACTTGGAAGCTTCTTTCATTTCTTTGGACCTTGCTCTTGTCATTGGGCTTCCAATTCCTTGCAATAGATCTTGAACTTTGAACTTAGGCCCTTCAACTCCATCTTGAATGTCCTTGGTCGCTTGATCATGTGTAGCAACTTGATCACCATGCCAAGCTCTTTGATCTCTATCACTTCCTAAAAGGACTGGCAAAATTTCGATGTGAACCTGAGGTTATCTGACACAATACTATTAGGGCACAATGCAATCTCGCAATCTGATGAACATAGAATTATGCTAGTCTATTTAAAGGATAAGTGACTTTAATAAGTAAAAAGTGGGCAGACTTCGTTGGCCTATTTATAATCATCCAACTAGTATCATAACTGAGGATGTCTTAAGCAAACCCATTGCAAAATCCATAGATGATATGAGATGCCTACAAAACCTGTCTAAGGTACCTCTTTTTTTAACATCATTATGTAGATTGTGCAAGATTCAAGAACACAATCACACAAACAAAAGACAAAAATCAGTCACAAAGAATAAGAAAGAATATGTATAAATAAAGATAGTTGGTCAAAAAGTGTAAATCCCAAGAGAACCTGTCTCCAGAACCTAGTTTTGGGATGCGATAAAGGGGACCAATCCTTTGATAAGTCTAGATTAAATTCACTCCATCACTCAAGAAGTAAGAGAAACCTCACAAGAATAGAACATAAGTCTTGAAAAACAATTCTCTTCATTCATCTTATTGCTCTACTTTCTAAGTACATATGAGGCCTTTATATAGGCAAGGGTCTAAAACTTTCTAAAAATAATTCCCTAAAGGTGGCACCATCTCTTACAAGAATTTGGAAAGTTAAGAATGGCACCACAAAGAAGAAAAAAGGAAAGAAACTTACTTATTCTTTAAACATAAGTTGACCATATGGCCTTATTCAAACAACTAAAATGAAAACTTCCTACATGGTCTAGAAATTGATAATCACATGCTAGTCACATAAGGCTTCAAGTGAGTGCTTCCAATCACGTTCAAGCTCCTTAGGATCACCATCGTGCTCTCTAGGCTTATCTCCATCATTTATAAGCTTGGAGAGCATGATGGTGAAAAAAAAAAAAAAAAAGAGCTAATATTTTTTGATTTGTTTCCAATTTCTTTTCTTTTCTGATTTCAGCTCCCTTTTTTTTCTTTTTTTTTTTGGTATTTGTTTTTGTTTTTTGCTTTTTTTGGATCTAGACAAATTAGCTCCCTTTTTTGTTTGTTTTTCTCCATTATGCTCTCTAAACTTATAAATGATGGAGATAAGCTTGGAGAACATGATGGTGATCCTAAGGAGCTTGAACGTGATTGGAAGCGCTCACTTGAAGCCTCATGTGACTAGCATGTGATCATCAATTTCCAAACCATGTGGGATTAAACTAAAAATGGTCATGCATGAGCTTCCCCTTTTCCTTAGCCAAAGAACCTTCACTTGAAGTCATTAGTCCATGAAACGAGGTGAGATATGGATTTTAGTAACCAAAGGAAATTCCATTTATATGTACAAAATAATCAGCATAAATGCATTTCCATATAAAGAAATACCAAAAGCATTAATATAATCAACAAATATACTAGTTAGACTACTAGTGATTATTATCCCATATCACATACAATATGTAATGGCCAAAAACAGAAGGAAAGGCCCATCCACAATACCAACTTCTCATTGAGCACACTTACAACCTGGTGTATTTCATTGAGTCTAATTACAACTCGATGCATGATCATGACACAATGCATAGGTGGCACCATGATCACAATTCTACCAAGGACACGCTCACGATCCAAAATATCAAATAGCCAACAATTATTTAGCATAGAAAACATATGGAATTAGAAACTCCCAATTACCTCACTTAATTGTGCGAATTTTCTCAAGAGTTAAGAATAAGTGCCAACACTTTAAAGGTCCTAAATTAACTGAAGTCAAATTTTTAGTCAACATCTATTACAAAAATAATTACTCATTCATTCTAAGCATTAAAAACTACCTAAAAATCACTTACCCAAGCCTCCAATAAATTCCAAATTTGGACTTAAGCCTTCGAACACAATAAATTATAATGCCCCACTGTAATTTCTTTGTATTTTCATACAATAATAGAACCTAATATGAAAGTCAGTCATTGGGGATAATTTCTAGCATAAACCACATTAAAATGAAAGGAAAATACTTACCCAATGGTCCCTCTAGCCTCAAGTTTTGAAAATCATGCAAGAAACAACCAAACACCTATTTTTAGATTTGGGGATAAGATAAAAATCCACCAAACACAAAACTAATCAAACCAAAATGAAGAGCAAGATGAGAGGATCAACTTTTTTATAGCCTACCTTGACTAAATCTCCTTTATGTCTGCAAATTAGTGGCAAAATATGAAGGAACCCTAGCCTCCTCTTGTATATGTGAATTTCCCTCCTTTGCTTCTGCTAAACAAGTGTTTTATCTCTAAAAGATTAGAGTGGTAGTAAAAATATTAGGGTTTTAGATAGTAACGGACTAACCTAAAGAGCCTTTGGTCCATTTGAGCCCATTTCCTAAGTGTTGGCCCATGATTAAGTGGGTTTAATTAGGTTGCATCTAGAAACTCAAGTTGGGCTTCTATAAATGATCCTTAGCATACATAAATTAATCATGGGGCCTAAGTTAAATTCTTGACCTAATTAAATTCAAATCCATAATAATATTTTATTTTCACCAAAATTGTCAAACAATAATTATTTACCTCAAAATGCCCAAAATAAATTTTTCCTTCTACTTTCCATAATTCTCCTAATTTTCTCATAATAATTTCTTAATTCTCCATAATTACTCTTAATTAATTTGGAGATGTTACATCAAGTGTCTTAAAACATCTTCTTAGGCTTCCATAATTTCCAAAGTGCAACAAAAACTCTAAGTGTCCTAACTTGTATTTTATGGCTTCTTACTTGATTTTATTTGTATAATCTTATTCTCTATGCTTCAAAATCCCTATTCTTGCCAAATTTTGGCCAAAATCAAACTCCCTCTAAGTTATCCTTGTCTAGGCCAAAGAAAAGAGAGCAAGAAATGCAAAGGAAGAGCAAGCTTCTTATATGGTATCATACCTTGTTAGAATGCTTGTCAAGTGGAGATTTTTATGAAACAATTTGTTACTTCAAACTCCCTCCTTTCTTTAAGTGTTCAGTCATTAAGTTGCTTCTTTTAAGAAAGTAAAATGATTAAGAGAAAGAGCTTAACAAAGAGAAGAAGTTTGGTAACTAGCACAAGGTGAAAACAAGCATAAATTCTTACCCTTTTTGCCTTTTCTTCCTCCTCTTTCACCCTTCACCTTCATGCCATGTAAAGTCTGAACCAGAGGCCATTGAAATCAGTTAGAAGGTGCTTAAGGGGTTATAACAATTCTAACTCCTAATCATGCTATTTAGTCATATTTATACTCTTGATAATCGATACTTAAGGTCTAAAGCTAATATTAGTTATTAATGGATAAGAAATATAGGAAAATTTAAACCCTTTAATTATTAATTATTACTATTTAGATAAGCAAGAAGACTTAAGCCCACATGGAACTTAAATCCTTGTTTAAAACCTCTAATTCATTCTTAAATGGATCTAGAAGCTCAAAACTCTTATACATTGGTTTACACGTTATTACTTATCTCTAATCATAGTAGAAACTAGAGTTTAGAAGCTAGGTTTGGAGACTTAGGCCATGACTTGGGAAGACTTCACTGTTGCCAAAATGGCCATTGGAACCTTTAGAAGTATCAAGCTATACTTACGCCATGACTTAGACACTCTCTACTGTGACTCAATTTAGTTCTGGAACTAAAACACAATTTTTTTTATCCTCGTTGTGACTTAAGATTTCCATACTACTGCGAGATTCCCCGGGGGCCTCACTATTCAAATCCTCCCAAGTCTCACCATGATGAGACTCCTTAGCACCATGGTGGGCTCACACATTGTGACTCTCCCTGGGCAAAGCTCATAACCAGCATCATGGCAAAACATGTTGCACCGCACCACAACTCAATCTTGTAAGATCCTTGGGTTGAATTATTGACTTATGTCGTGGTGAAAGCACCCTATACTGTGGCACTCTTCAGTTTTATAAAAGCCCAAGCCACAAGTGAAGATACCGCTAATCCTAAACTCTTATGTTCATGCCCCAACTCTTTACTACCACCATAATTTAAACTGGGTCTATGGCTAAATGGCACAGTTTTCATGACATATGGTTTCTTTTGATGTGAGACCCTCTAGAGGCTTGTTCTGGGAACCTTACACAATATGAATCTTAACCCAGGACTAGCTAGCAACAAACCGAAAAAGAAAAATGAAATACTAGAAGAAATATGGTTAGATGATGTTAATCAAAGGTGGAACCCTAAGAGAACTTGTCTTTTAGAATCCTAGCCTTGGGATGCCACAAAGGAAGACCTTTCCTTTGATAAGTCAAAAATCCTTAGAAGAACACAAGGAATGCAAGACAAATTCTCACAAAGTAATAAAATTCGTATGTTTTATTCATCTCCCCTTTCTAAGTACATAGGAGGCCTTTCTATAGGCAATTAGACTCTAAAAACTTTCTAAATTACTATCTTAATGATGGCATCATTTTCACAACAAATTGGAAACAATGTGAACTAAAAATGATGCCATTCAAATAGTAATAAAATGTAACTAAAAGTTTCTAAAAGATAATAACTTAATTTGTAATCTTTAAGATACTAGATAAAAAAGAAGGACACTAACTTAATCTTCAAGTATGTTTTTAACCATATGACCTTGTTCAAATGACTAAAATAAAATCTAATTAAAGGTAAAAAAATGTGGAAAAATCTTATCAGCAAGGACTTCCATTTTAAGTGGTCACATACAAGTTATATAAGGCTTTAAGTGAGCTCTTCCAATAGGACTCCCTTTGGGCCTTCAACTTCAGCTAAATCTTAGGCTACTTGGGAGCATATTAACACACTATTTAGAGCTCCTTGAGTAGCCATATGATTCTCATAAATGGGCTTTAAGTCTTGCAATTCATGGATCAAATGATTAAGAGCTTCTTTCATTACTTTGGACCTTGCTCTTGTCATTGGGCCTCTAACACTTTGTAATGGATCTTTAGGCACATTAGGCTTGAATTCTTGGACTTTAATAGATGAATTTCATTCAGCTCCTTGGCCTCCATGTTCAAACTTTATTTCAGCTTTAATATCATGCTTTACATCACGTCCCACATGTTCAGCAACTTGTCCAAGCTTTCCTTCATGGTTACTTCATGCATTATCTCCTTGAAGGTGGTCATATGAGCTGTATGGTACTCCATTATTCCTCCCTCCTTAAAAGGATTTGTCCTCAAATCTACAACATCAAAGAGGCACAAATCAGACACATTGAATGTAGCACTAACATTACCATAGGAAGAAAGCAAATTAATTTTATAAGTATTTTCATTAATCCTTTCTAAAACTTGAAAGGGGCCATATCCTTTTAGTTATAGTTTAGATTTTCTTTGTTCCAAAAACCTCTCCTTTCTCAAGTGCACCCAAACCTAATCTCCAGGCTCAAATATAACATGCCTTCAACCTTTGTTGGCCTTTTTGGCATATTATTCATTCCTTCTTTTAATGTTGGCTCTTACTTCAGCATGTGATTCCTGCACAAACTTGGCTTTTTTTCTCGCCATCAAAATTAGCAAACTCATTAGAAGGCATGGAAGAATATCTAAAGGTGTCAAAGAATTAAAGCCATAGGCAATTTCAAATGGGAAAAATTTAGTATTAGAATGAATGGCCTTGTTGTAAGCAAATTCAATACGAGGGAGACACTTTCCAATTTTTAGATTTGTTTAGATTTCCTTCGTCTCTTCTAGATTGGCTCTATAAGCGGGCCTATTTGGAATGGAAGCTCCGGGAAGGAAGTCAATATGGTGTTCAATGCCTCTTAAAGCCAACTATTAAGGATCTCTTCTAAAAATAAATCACTAAAATTGTAACACCTTAAAATTAATTAAGGTGTTAATAATGGATTTGGGTTAATTAAGAATAATTAATATGGGATAATTGGGGAAGTTAAGTGAACAGAAATTTTAGAGAGATAAATTATTAATATGAATTTGAAATTTAATTGAGTTATAGACCCCATCTAGGCTCAAATTAAATTAAGTAGGTCAAAGTTAGGGACTAATGGAGGCCTAATAATTTTAGGTACAGACCTAACCTTTTAATGTGAGAATTGGCCCAAGAGAGAGCACCTTGAGAGGGCCCAATATGATTTAATGAGATAGAGACCTAAGACCCAACCTATATAAGCCCTTGTAATTGGCCCAATACCCTTTGTGGAGACCTCAACTAAGTGGGCTCTTGAAAAACTTGACCCAACCCAACTAAAAGTCTGAATTGTTAAAATTAGACCAACAAGTTAAAACCTAGCCTAATTCTACTCAAAGTCTGAATCCATATGGACTTGGGCCATTGGGTCAGCCTAAACCCATCCAAAACCCTAAACATATTCAGCCTTTTCCCTCCCTTATGTAGAAACACAAAACACACAACTCATTTTCGGAGGTTCGAAGGGAGGCTAGGGTTTAGGGTAAAAAATCCACCATTTTTCACTTCTAAGCTCAAAATCAGCCAAGGTACTTATTATATAACTTAATCCCTTTCTCCTTCTCTTTATTTTGGCCCAATTAGTTTCTCATTTGGAGCATTTTCACCATACCCAAAATCTGAAATATGGTTGTTTGGTATTTTCTTAGAGGATTTTTGGAGGTAGAAGCTAGGAGGGACATTGGGTAAGTGTAAACTCTCTATTCTAATGTATTTTCTACTGGTTTAAGACCCCCATGGTTGATTTATAGTATGGGTATTAATTCTGTGCAAATTTGCTTAGGAATTAGGGTGATATATTGAAGTTTCTAGTAGAGGACATATTCAATCCGAATTTAGGGATTTGTAGTGGCTGGGTAAGCATCTTCTAGGTAGCCATTAGTATTTTAATTTCTTGGGTACTTATTGCTGCTGTACATTATGATTTAAAGTAGTAATCTTTTGATGTTATGGTTATAAGGAGATTTTGGCACTACTGGTGGTTTTTCAATTGTCTACAGAGTGAGGTAACCAGGGTTCATGCTAATTCCATGCATATGCCTGTTTTAATTTTGTATTTGTTATATGATTATGATTTTGATGCTAAATGAATTGGTTAGGTATCTGTTATTTGTGACTAGACCTTGTGAGTCTATGGTGGAGTTGTGGTGCGGCTGCCACCCATGCATGTTGATACAATATCAGTAGGCATGTCCATTAAAGCACTACAAATTCAAAAAGCCCTTATCCATCAAGAACTTCAAAGAGCTCAAGTGGCCCAAATTGTGCACTATGTCCAAAAATTTCAAAGAGCTCAAGATAATTCCTATGTTGGACGTCAACCCAAGTTTAGAGCCCAAAATCCATATTTGATCAATTTAGAACATGCTAGACGTCACTCAATTCATAAAGATGTTGATCTTGGACTTGAATTAAACTTTGGACATGAGATCTCCTTAAAGATGCAAAAGTGGAAGTCCAAGTGGAAGCCCAATGTCTTAAGAAGGTCTATGGAGCAACTAAAGTCCATATCCAAGATGTTGAAGGCCCAATAACAAGAGCTAAAGTTAAAGGAATGAAAGAAGCCTTCAATTGTTTAATTCATAAGCTTCATAACTTATAGCCCATTCATTTAAGTCAAGAGAAGGCCCAAGAAGATGTAAAAGGTGTGATCATGCTAACCATTCTACAAGAGGAGTGCCAAGGCCCAATTGGAGTCCAATTACAAGAGATTAAGAATCATGTGACAACCATGTGATTTTTAATGAAGCATGAGCATCCCATGTGACAAATTAAAGAAGCTGATTAGTTTTGACTAGGATTCCTTTTGAAATTTCGTTTTTTATTATTTTATTATTTTTTTGAACTTGGTCAAAGAGCTTATGTTGGAGATCAAGTTAAAATTAGTATCCTAATCTAATTAGGATATATTAGGTATCATTTAAAATATTTCTAATTAGGTTTTAGAGTTTTACTTTAATTAGGACTCTAGAAAATTTTGCCTATAAAAGGCTTCCTATTGTACTCTATTTTGGAACATGAATGAATAAATGAATTTAAGTATCATTTAATACTTTGTGAGGCTTTTGCTTCTTTGTGTTCTCTGAGAGTTCACGTGACTTATCAAAGGATTGGTCTTTCTTTGTGGCGTCTTGAGGCTAGGGCTCTAAGAGACAAGTTCTCTTAGGGTCTTTCCTTTGACCAACATTCTTGTTTTCTAGTCGGTCTCGGGCAAAGTGTCATCTTGTTGAAGGTTCCTAGGACAAGGTTCCTAGAGGGTCTCTCATTATTTGGTATTAGAGCTTTGGTCGCTAGTACAAGGTATATCTTTGTGTTTTCCCTTTCATTATTCTTCATACTTTCTCTCCTTCCATTAGTGTTATCTTTTTCATCTTCGTCTTTGTCTTCTATCTTCTTCTGTCTTCCATTGTTGTTGTGCCTTCATCCTCCAAAAAAAAAAAAAGAAAAAAAAAAGAGAGTGTGATACTCCAAAAAAAAATAAAAAATAAAAAAAATTCAGAAAAAAATTTCAAAAAAAAAATAAAAAAAAAAGAGTGAAAAAAAAAATTTCAGATTGGAAAATTCAAAATTGCAAGCTGTGCCAATTCAAAGTTGAAAGCAAGTTTGGAGTTAATTTCTTAATTGGAGTTAGTTTCCTAATTGGAGTCAATTTCCTAATTGGAGTTAGTTTCCTAATTGGAGTCAATTTCCTAATTGGAGTTAATTTCCTAATTAGAATTTGTTTCTTAATTTGATTGCATTAAGTAGCTACCAAATTATCTACTTTCCTATTTGCATTCAAGAAAGAATATTCTTTCCTAATTGTTCTAAACTTGAATTGCAAGTAGTTTCCTATTCTTAAATTTTCTTATTTTCAGATTTTTTTTTTTCTTTTTCCTTCCAGGCCTCCCCTTCCTCCTTTCTTTTTCCCCTTTTTGTTATACGCCTTTTTTTTCTCCTTTGTTTGATTCTTTGGGAATTTACATTTTAGGATTCTAATTTTTTGATTGCCACTAGTCTGATCTTTTCATTTGATTTGCTTGTGACTTGCTTAGAACACTTGTAAGAAGCAAATTATTGAGTGGTAAAAGGCAAGAGCGTTAACATTAAAGAAAAAGCCAAAAAGAGAGTTAAACACGAGTGAACTTATCATCTTTTGAGTGTAAACACGTGAGAAGAGTGCGTGAGGTCCTATTCCTTCTATCTTTCTTTGACTAACTTTTCAGGTGATAAGATGTCCAATGAGTACAAATTCCTTGAAGAGGCTAACAAAGAGCGATTCAAGTAATCTTGTGCAAGATTGGATGCATTCTAATCCAATTCCAACTCTACAGGACAAAATAAGGAAAAGGCATCCCCTGATTTCCATACTAGATGCCTTATCAAAGAAAAAGTTTGCAGCATGGCTATTGATAATAGTAGCTATGTAAATGTTGCTAGTACCTTACTTGTTGAAAAATTAAACTTGCCTACTATAAAGCATCCTAGGCCCTATACCTTGTTGAAGGGTAGTGCTGAATTTAAGGTTAATACGCAAGTTTTGATTTCTTTCTCCATTGGTAAATATCATGATAAAGTGTTATGTGATGTAGCTCCTATGTCTGATGGACATATTATGCTTGGTAAACCATGGAAACATGTGAGGAAAGCTAAATATGTTAAGCATAAGCATAAATATTGCTATTGCTATTCATTTGTATTCAATGAAAAAAATCATGTATTGGTACCTCTTGATCCTATGGATGCTTATAAGGATCAAATGAGAATAGTACAAGCATACAAAATGAAAGAAAAGGAGAAAACAAAAGAAAAAGAAAGAGAATATGAGTTAGAGAGAGAAAAAGATGAGATTGAAAAAGAAAAGAGTGTGAGGGAAAAGAAAAAGCAAGAGAGTTGTGATAAAAGTGAGAAAAACATGAGTATGAGCTTATTTGATGGAAAAAGAGAGGCTGAGAGCATTTGTAAGGATGTTTGTTTATCTACTAACAATCTTAACCTATCTTTGCCTATTGTTAGTTCTAGCTCCTTGCAAGCATGTGGAGATTTGTTTTCAAAGAAGCCACCTAATGGACCCTCATCTTCAACTAGCATTGAAAAGAGTTGTGATTGCCTAGAATTGTTTCCTAAGAAACCACCTAATGGCGAAGATTCGAGGACGAATCTTTTCAAAGAGGGAGGGAATGATACAATATCAGTAGGCATGTCCATTAAAGCACTACAAATTCAAAAAGCCCTTATCCATCAAGAACTTCAAAGAGCTCAAGTGGCCCAAATTGTGCATTATGTCCAAAAATTTCAAAGAGCTCAAGATAATTCCTATGTTGGACGTCAACCCAAGTTTAGAGCCCAAAATCCATATTTGATCAATTTAGAACATGCTAGACGTCACTCAATTCATAAAGATGTTGATCTTGGACTTGAATTAAACTTTGGACATGAGATCTCCTTAAAGATGCAAAAGTGGAAGTCCAAGTGGAAGCCCAATGTCCTAAGAAGGTCTATGGAGCAACTAAAGTCCATATCCAAGATGTTGAAGGCCCAACAACAAGAGCTAAAGTTAAAGCAATGAAAGAAGCCTTCAATTGTTTAATTCATAAGCTTCATAACTTAGAGCCCATTCATTTAAGTCAAGAGAAAGCCCAAGAAGATGTAAAAGGTGTGATCATGCTAACCATTCTACAAGAGGAGTGCCAAGGCCCAATTGGAGTCCAATTACAAGAGATTAAGAATCATGTGACAACCATGTGATTTTTAATGAAGCATGAGCATCCCATGTGACAAATTAAAGAAGCTGATTAGTTTTGACTAGGATTCCTTTTGAAATTTCGTTTTTTATTATTTTATTATTTTTTTGAACTTGGTCAAAGAGGTTATCTTGGAGATCAAGTTAAAATTAGTATCCTAATCTAATTAGGATATATTAGGTATCATTTAAAATATTTCTAATCAGGTTTTAGAGTTTTACTTTAATTAGGACTCTAGAAAATTTTGCCTATAAAAGGCTTCCTATTGTACTCTATTTTGGAACATGAATGAATAAATTAATTTAAGTATTATTCAATACTTTGTGAGGCTTTTGCTTCTTTGTGTTCTCTGAGAGTTCACGTGACTTATCAAAGGATTGGTCTTCCTTTATGGCGTCTTGAGGCTAGGGTTCTAAGAGACAAGTTCTCTTAGGGTCTTTCCTTTGACCAACATTCTTGTTTTCTAGTCGGTCTCGGGCAAAGTGTCATCTTGTTGAAGGTTCCTAGGACAAGGTTCCTAGAGGGTCTCTCATCATATGTGCTTCGATCAGACATCAGGTTATGATCAAACCTCAGATGCACTGAGCCCTGGTTGTGCTCATTGGGGAGTAGGTGCCATGGACGGGCCTCTTCCGGTGTTATTGGCCTTTAACATGTGGAATTATGATTGCTAGTATGGGATAGTAATCGTAGATACCATAATTGTTTCATTTATTGATATGGCTGGTCTATTTTCTGTTGCTTATATGAAATCATACATATATGTGAATTAAACTGGAATATATGAATGGAATTTACCTTGGTTACTGAGATTTGCATCTCACCCTGTTTCATGGGATCATACTTTCAGGTGAAGGCCCTTCGAGTAAGAATAAGGGGAAAGAAGTAGATGAAAATCTATGAGCTCTAACCATGTGTCGAGGAGACTACACTTAGGCTGATTTGAGTAGAATAGATGCAATTTTGTTATTCGTTTATATAGCATCATCATGTAATCATGTTGCCAAATGTAGGCATTCATATTCTGATTAGTTGGAATGTATCTATTAAGGAGTTAAGTCTCATTATAGCTTGGTATTGGATGTATGAACTTATAGTATCTGATGTATGAACTTTGTTGAATTCATGATATGGTCTACTATTGGAAATGTTATCATAGGATATATTAGATTGTTGATTTGAATAAGCGATGTATAGAATCTCTAATGAAATATGCATTGAATAATAATAGTTGATAGTTCATGAACTTTTACTGTTATTACTCTATGGACTTGTTGATATAGGGTAGTTGGAGGAGTAGAAATTAACATTTAAGTCTTGAACTAGTAATGATAGATAGGCTGGGTAAATTAGGCTAGTGAAAGCAATTGGAACCCTACAAATTAAGGTGGAGTGGCCCTAGGGTGTCATTGGAGGGAGAATGGAGAGTATGAGACAAGATTTTAGGAGTTGTAGGATCAAGAGGCATTTTGCTGTGGCCAAAATATTATTAACCATGGCTAATAGAGGCGAAATTGCCAGGGAAAGTACCAAAGTGCAATTCACTGCGGTGAAAAGTGAAATTAGCCGTGGTGAAATGTGAGAGGCCAAACTGGGAGTCGTCCAGAGGGTAATTCACCGCGGCTAAATGGGAATTGGCTACGGTGAACTTTTGTGAAATTGTGTCAGGCGTTCCAGAGAGGAGTTAGCCAAGGCTAAAGGGGGAATTGGCTGTGATCAATAGCAAGAGGGAAGCGAAGTAGGCTCCAGGAGGTTTCCTCGCACGCGGTGCCATATAGGTTAGCCGCAGTGAAGTTCCAACTCACCACGGCAAGTAAAGATATAAGAGTGAACCTGAGAGCAATTGGCCATGGCGCAAGGACATTTAGTTGTGGCTAATGGTCCCAAACTCTCATTCTAACCTAGAAATCTTGATTTTTCATATAGTAACTGTAAAGTCCCACATCGGCTGGAAGGGGCCTGTGCTGAGCGCTTATAAGTGGGTGTGAAGCGCTCCCCACCAGAGGCGCCTTTTCCCGTGAGTTAAGCGGGCAAGGGACAAAACCCACTGAACCGGGAAGGCTGGGTCTGTGACCCTCGAACCGGGAAGGACGGGACAATACCTCTGGAGGCTCTGTAGGTTGTTTGGTATCAGAGCAATCCTGGCCCATGTGCGACCCGAGGACGGGTTGGCCCCAAAAGGGGGGTGGATTGTAAAGTCCCATATCGGCTGGAAGAGGCCTGTGCTGAGCGCTTATAAGTGGGTGCAAAGCGCTCCCCACCAGAGGCGCCTTTTCCCGTGAGTTAAGCGGGCAAGGGACAAAACCCACTGAACCGGGAAGGCTGGGTCTGTGACCCTCGAACCGGGAAGGACGGGACAATACCTCTGGAGGCTCTGTAGGTTGTTTGGTATCAGGGTCACAGACCCAGCCTTCCCGGTTCAGTGGGTTTTGTCCCTTGCCCACTTAACTCACGGGAAAAGGCGCCTCTGGTGGGGAGCGCTTCGCACCCACTTATAAGCGCTCAGCACAGGCCCTTTCCAGCCGATGTGGGACTTTACAATCCACCCCCCTTTTGGGGCCAACCCGTCCTCGGGTCGCACATGGGCCAGGATTGCTCTGATACCAAACAACCTACAGAGCCTCCAGAGGTATTGTCCCGTCCTTCCCGGTTCGAGGGTCACAGACCCAGCCTTCCCGGTTCAGTGGGTTTTGTCCCTTGCCTGCTTAACTCACAGGAAAAGGCGCCTCTGGTGGGGAGCGCTTCGTACCCACTTATAAGCGCTCAGCACAGGCCCCTTCCAGCCGATGTGGGACTTTACAGTAACCTTAAGGGATGACTTAGAAACATTGGTAGAAGATTCTTGTGAATTGGAATTAATGGGTAATAGAACCAAAGGCCTATAAATGAGCGTTTGTTTCCTTTGTGTACATGAATGCTTATAATTATTTGGTTGATGACTCTAGTAACATAAAAGTTCAAATTTCCCTGTATTTTCTGAATGTAATTAGTCTTTATGTTTTGTAACATTGATTCATGGTTATTAATCACGTATTTTACCTTAATTACAATGGTTAGAAGTTAGGGTCGTCACAAAAATCTTGCAACAAAGACAAAAAACTAGAGGGCAAAGATTGATCAAATTCATTATTGGTTAGAAGAACATCTTTATACAAAAGTATACAAGACTGCTCATCCTTTAAGGCTTTCTTGATATCACTTTTTCTAGCAAACAAAGTCATTCTTTTTTCTTCATTTTTCTCACTCATTTTCTTTTCACTCAATTCTTTTTCTCTCGCTTTCTTTTCTCTCTCTCTCTCTCTTCTCTTTTGCTCTTATTTTGCACTCTTGCTCAATCCTCACTTGACCCTCATAAGCTTTAAGGGGCTAAGAGGCTTAAGTATAATATTTTTTCATTGAAAAGAAAAGAATAACAATTTTTGTAACCATCATCCCTAACTTTTCTATCAAATTGCCATGACCTACCAAGTAAGACATGTCCAACATATATAGGTGCTACATCACACACAACCTTATCATGATATTTTCTAATAGAAAAGACAACCATAACCTATTAGGTGACTACCACCAAATATGGTCTAGGATGTTTTAAAGTAGGCAAATTAAGTTTTTCAACAAGTAAAGTACTAGCCACATTAGTACAACTAGCACCATCAATTACCATACTACACACTTTACCATTTATGAGACACCTTGTATGACAGATGTGCTCATGTTGCTCTTCTTCAAGATCTTCTCTTGTTGGATATTAAGAGCACACCTAGCCATTAGGGCTTCACCAATTTTAGCTTCACAATCTTCATCTGAGGCATCAACCAAAGAGGGCATGTCATCATAGTCCTCATCGTCACTAGTTACATCGCCATTCTTAAAAACAACCATAGTTCTTTTGTTAGGATATTGAGAAACAATATGACCAAAACTTTGACATTTAAAGCATTTAACTTTAGAAGAAGTAGAAGAAGAAGGTTTAAAGTCATTTTTATCCTTAGAAGGTGAAATAGAATTTTTTAGCTGCCTTCCTCCTTTGGCTTACTGTCACCCTTGGATTTGAAGGAACATTTGGAATCCTTCAATCTTTGCTTCCATGAACTCAAGCCACCTGCCATCTTTTGCTTTTGTTTTCTTTCAACCTTGATAGCTTCATGCAACACCTCCTTCATATCAAGGTAGTTTTGGAGGTCAATAGTTTCAGCAATTGTAATACCATATTCATTTACCTTATCTCATGCCATTATAGCTTGCATTTCCTTGGCTACGCATACATTCTCAAGAAAATGACATTTAAATATTAGATTATTTTTACATTACGTCATGGATAAAATATTTATTTTGTGACCCATAGACCATATATAACTCATCCATCTCATTCTCATATTTAAATACACAAAAAACCCAAAACCATCTCAAGACGGGGCCAAAAACTCAAGCTCATGAGCCATATACACAAAAATTGCATGTGTAGCCTTAGGTTAGTGTGCCAATTTTCTGTCATGAACTTTGGAAAATCATAACTAACTCTAGAAAAATAGAAATCAAGCACACTATATCATTCTGGAAATTTACAACTATCTACTTTATGCTAAAAATATGTATAGACCAAAACAAGAACGTTTAGCTACTGGAAATCGATGGAACCATAACCAAGCTCACCTAGCACTATTGGTACTATCATAGAACTTCAAAAATTCATATCTTCCTACTCAGACATCCAATTGGAGTGATCTTAGTGGCCATAGAAATCTTATCATGTCTAGTTTATGTCTGTAAAATTTCATGAGCATTAGACTCTATTTGGCCTTTAAATGATAGAGGAGAAGAAACTCACCATATGAATAGTAATCATACCAAAATAGCTAAAATTTGGCAACTTTGAAAATTTGTAATTAATTCTACATAGCTCTAAATAATCTAGTCTTTACCTTCCTAAAAATCTCTGAATGAGATCTATATGCATGCCAAATTTCATGGGTAAATTCGTTCAGTTGGTCAGATTGTGCTATAGGGTTGCAAAATGGCACTTTTTTATCTTATAAGGGTCTCAAATGGTCCAAATCTACTTTTAAGACATCCATGGCCACTTGAACATGTGGAAAAGCACTAAAATGGTCTACTAAACATGTCTCAAAGGTGCACAAACTTAGATTTCACAAACTCACTCTCTCAGCCCAAGGTTTACACAAGAACACACATGCTTCATCTTGCCATTCAATGTCCAAAAACTGCTACATCACATCAAATCTCATATATACATCAAGTGTTCATGTAATTACATATGTTCAAATAATCATACAACCTATTTCTCATGTAATTACATCATATGTCATTCATATGGCTACAAAATAGACAAAATCCATAATTCTATGTCAATCTTGATACAAGACCTTCTAGGAACCTTGTCCTAAGAACCTTCAACAAGATGACACTTTGCCCGGGATCGGCTAGAAAATAAGAATGTTGGTTAAAGGAAAGACCCTAAGAGAACCTATCTCTTAGAACCCTAGCCTCAAGACACCACAAAGGAAGACCAATCCTTTAATAAGTCACGTGAACTCTCAGAGAACACAAAGAAGCAAAAGCCTCACGAAGTATTGAATAATACTCAAATTCATTCATGATCTTCTAAAATAGAGTACAATAGGAAGCCTTTTATAGGCAAAATTTCTAAAAGACTAAAATCTTAATAAAAGTAAAACACTAAAATCTGATTAGAAATATTTTAAATGGTGCCTAAAATCGAGGACCAAGATTAAGATACTAATTTTAACTTGATTTCCAAGATAAGCTCTTTGACCAAGTCCTAAAAATAATAAAATAAATAAAAATGAAATTCATAAAGAATCCTACTTAAAACTAATCAACTTCTTTAAGTAGTTACATAGGATACTTATGCTTCATTAAAAATTACATGATTGACACATGATTCTTAATCTCTTGCAATTGGACTCCAATTGGGCCTTGGCACTCCTCTTGTATGTGTATAACTACATTGGGCCTTCAACATGTTAGATATTGACTCTAGTTGCTCAATGGACCTTCTTAGGACATTGGGCTTCCACTTGGACTTCTACTTTTGCATCTTTAAGGAGATCTCATGTTCAAAGTCCAATTCAACTCCAAGATTAGCATGCCTGACATGTTGCTTCTTATTAGCTCTATCTTGTGTTTGGAAGCTCCGATAAGGATGATTCCAAAACAAGGTGAAAGCTAAGGGTTTAAGATTCAAGATTGTCTTATTAATAATTTGAAAACTCCATGAATTGATGATGAAAGCATTCACCAAAATTGAGTAATGTCTAATATGTTCTAAATTGATCAAATATGGATCTTGGGCTCTAAAATTGGGCTGAGTCCAACATAGAGATTATCTTGAGCTTTTTGAAGTTCTTGGACATATACTAGGACAATCTGGGCCTTTTGAGTATGGGCTATCCCTTTATAAGCCATTTAGACCAGAATTATGCACTTTTAAATGATTTGAGTTTCTAAATGGATGAGGGTTTTTTGAACTTGTTGTGCTCAAATAGGCATGCCTACTGGTATTGTATCAAATCTCCTTCATTTAGGCTTGGTGGCTTCCATTTCTTGGCTCAGTTGGTCCACCTAGACATGTTAGACAATGGGGGAGGAAGGAATGAGATTTTAGAAATCCCAATAGCTCTTCTCCCTTTCAACCATACATAAAAAATGTAAATCCAAGTCTAAAAATGCATGCATGGACATCATAGAGTATGTAATCATCCATGGAGCATTTTTAGCATTCAAGAAATCATATAAAACATACATAGGCTTGCCAAACTAGTGGTTTAACCTCACCCATTCTCTTTAGGGATTTTGGACTTGCCTCACCCATTTTCTTAAGGATTCTTGATGAAACCTCACTTTTGGAAGACTTTAGGCCTTGTCTCACCCATTCTTGGGGGTTCTTGACTCATCCTCACCATTGCTAGGGGGCTTTTGGCTTCACCACACTCAAGCAAACCAAGACATGTTCATAAAACATTATTTAAGTGCATAACATAGCAACATGGTACCATGGCATATAGACACATGCTAAAACATCTTTCATAGCTTAAAACATACATACACACATTCAAAGATAAGATAAACATCTACTTATGCACGAGATAAAGGAGAGAGAGCTACCTTGGTTATAATTGTGCACTCTTCCTTTCAAGAATACTTCCTTTCCCTCGACCACACACTTATAAGGATGTGAGACTTGGTTCCTTTGGCCTAGACACATCATGGAAGCCAATTACACTCTTGGAACAAATTCTAAAGCTACACATTCATTTCAAAAGCTAGGTGGCTCTTATACCTCATTTATGGTTCCATAATGCACCTAATGAAGCAACCTTAGGAAAACATGATCTTAGCTCCATTCTTTCCATCCATTTATGACTTTTGACTCCTTTTAAGCCTCTTGGAGCTAACAAACAATTAATTTAAAGAGTCTGACTTGCTTCTTTAGGTCATAATATAGAACCTATAACTACATCTCACTATCCATGACTTCTAAAATTTTTCCTAGGCTTTTTCTCATCCTCTCCCCTCATATATGACTCAAAAGTAAGATTGGAAAAAATTAAACCTACCCCTTAGTACTTCTTCTAGCCTACGCTGAAGCTATGCACTAAGAGAGCACCAAGTGAGTTTGTTTTGTTTTCTTGATGGGAGATGCATGTGAGAAGAGTTCTAGAGATCTTAGGAGCTCATCTAAATATCCATTTTGGGCTAGGAACTCTTGCATCAAAATAGAATTTTAGTGGAACACTTGAAACCCTAACTTTGCTATTTTAAAATCTAATGGTTATTTTTTTGTTTCCTTTGCATATTCTTGTTCTTCTCCCTCATTTTCCTAAGATTCACTCTTAGTTTAGCTAGAAATTCAACCCCTCTTGGCTGGCCTTATATGGGACAAAACACACACAAGAGAAGGAACAAGATGAATCAAGTATAAAGTAGTAAAATACCTTGGTTTCTTGGCTTCCTTTGCTTGCTCTTCACTTTGCTTGGCTTCCTCTCCTTAAATTTGAATTTTCCCCCTTAGGTCTGACCTCAAAATAGACCCAAAAACTTTAATAAACCCATGGGAAAGAAGAGAAGAAGAAGGAGAAGGAGTTTGCTAAGGAGAAACTAGGAAAAACCATGAAAATCCATACCTTTCTCTTGCTTTTTCTTCTCCCTTTCTCTCATCCCTTGTGCGTCTCACTCCCTTGGTCCTTTCTTTGGTTTGGACAGAAATGAAATGATCCAAATGAAGAGAAGAGTGGGGTGTAGGGTATATATAGCTAGGTTTCAAGAATTGTTTCCAAAAATTCCATTTAGGTCCCTTCAACTTAGCATTTTCATTTTTGGCTCGTTTTAGCTCCTTTTTTAGAATCATATTTTCCATCATAAAATTTAGATCCTTAATCTTATAAAATGCCTTTGGAATAACTCAATTTGTAACTAAAACCCTCCCAAACGAAAGGGTCAAAGTTCGAGTCAACCAATGTTAAAAAATGTACACCGGAGCAGTTTTAACTCTTCTAGGGCTTCTTATAGGTTTTAGGGCCTCTGAGAATCCTAGAAAAATCATTTTTGCTATTTAAAAATCCCTCTTATGAGTTTTTCAAAAAGTGTCCAAAAATATGAAAATGCCACTGCATCTTCGTTGAATTTCATTTGGTCATTCTAGCTCCATTTTTAGGGCATCTCTGACCTTAGATCCTTATTATTTGAGGTCTAGATTATCACTCTAATTTTATTGGGTCTCAAATTGTAATATCCAATTTTTGTTAAATAATGAAAACGGGTACATTTTCAAAGCAAGTCCCCCGAAATGAATTAGTTAAGGGTTTGAAAAATTTGAGTAACATTTTAGACTCCTAAAAATAAGAATCCCAAGCTCAGATGGAAAGAAAAATGGAGCTAGAATCAAAAAACAAAATTTAATGAAAAACTTATGAAATGTAATGGCATTTTCATAAATTAGAGCAAATTTTAGAATTCAAACAGGAAGGATTTTTAAATAAAATTTTTGAGTTCTCTACAGTTCTTAGAGGCCCTGAAAACAATGAGAAAATTGGGGACAGTTAAAACCCCTCCAGTGGACGTTTTCCAATGTCGGTGTACCCAAACTTTGACGGATTTGTTCAGAAAGATTTTAGCTCTGATTTGAGTGATTCCAAAGGCATTTTACTAAATTACAAACCTAAATTTTATAATGGAAAAAGTGGTTCTTGAAAAGGAGCTAAAATAAATTAGAAACAAAAATCCAAGAACAAAGGACAAAATAGAAATTTTTGAAAAGTCCTTATTCCTCCCTCCTATAAATAGATGGTGCCCCACTCTCCCACTCATTTAGCTTCATATTTTTCTGCCCCAAACTAGAGAAAATACCTTAGGAGAGTGGCACACAAGAGGAAGAAAAGAGGAGGAGAAATCAAAGCTAAAATGTATGAAATTTTGGTAGTTTTTCATGCTCTTTCCTTTCCAAACCTCTTCTCCTTCATTTCCCTTTCTTTCTTGTGATTATATTAAAGTATATGGATCTATTTTAAGGGAGAAATTAAGGGAAAAATTTGGATTTGAAGAGAGGACGTGTAACACCATATATTTCTAGCTCGTTTCACGACATTCCCATGCTTTACATTCATCGATTCCATGAAAGAGTAAGAAAAAGGAATTAAAATAATGTATTTCTTTATGTTGTGTCGTGTATGAAAATTTCATTCAGTGTCATGTGGACCATGTGAACTCATACATCGCATTCTCATATTTACTTACATAAATATAACTCATTTGCATCATCAAAAGTGGCCTACATCTCGTGAAAACTCAAAGGGAAGCTTAAAATATACATATATATTTTAGGCCAGATTTGTCCTCATTTCTATCACAAATTTGAAAAATTATAACTAATTCTACAAAAATTGAAATCATGCATTCTTGCCCATTCGAAATGGTCCAGAGGTCAGGTTGTCCACTGGTGCTATCATAGAATTCTACAGCAAACTTTAAAAATGTCCAATTAATTCCACAAAAATCCAATCTATGCAAATGATACTAATCTGGAAAGTTTTGGATGTTAGCTAGAGGAAAAAAATAACTATAGACTAGTTTAGGCATGCCCAGACCTCGAAACTCAATCAAACAGTAACTGAGGTCAGCTGAAGTTCTTAATACTGGATAGATTCTTTGAAAATTTATATCTCCCTCTTTAGACCTCCAAATGAGATGCTTCTAGTTGGCACACGTCATTGGGAATATCGAGTTTCTCTTTATAAAATTTAGTGGCAATTGGACATCATTGGGGCCCTGTGTGACAAATTTCATTTTCAGACCTGAGTGAATAGTGACATGACCAAAACCAAAAAATTTGCCAACTTTGAAAATTCATCAAATATTCTGTAGATCTCCAAAAATTATGTTCCTTAGCTTCCCAAAAATCTCTCAACAAGATCGAATTGCATACCAAATCTCAAATCAAGAAAAGTTCATTTGGATAAAAAGTGACATAGGGTTCCATTGTGGTCAATTTTGGCTCCATATAGGATACCAAAATGTCCAAATGGCTTTCCTAGGGGTTTAGCACCTCTTGGGCAAGTCTAAAAGCATAATTAAGACTTGTGTGAGCTACTCAAATGGTCCCAAACTTCATGCCTTTCATTTTGGCCATCTCACCCACACTTATACACAATTATATAAACTCATTCAAGAAGTCACATTGTCATAACATAGTCAAATTGCATTCTAATGGTTTCATAATATATTTGCCCATTTATACATGACATATTATCATACTTACATATGTTCCAAAGGTCATAGACCTTATACAACAATAATTTACATCATTAGACATCAATATGGCTTTAAAGGACAAAAACTATACATGTTGATGTCAAGCTCTCATCTTCAAGGTGCTTGGCTTCCATTACCTTGCTCTCTTGGTCCACCTAGCATGTTAGAACATTAGAGAGGAGGGGATGAGATTCAAAGAATCCCAATAGCTCATCTCCCATTCAATCATCATAAGGAATGCAAAACAAGTCTCATAAATGTATGTATGGTGATGTTGACATATGCAAACATTCAAGAAGCATTTTTATTATTTGAGAAAGTTATACATAGCATACAAAGGCTTGCCAAGCAAGTGGATTGGCCTCACCCAATTTCTTGTGGATGTTAGACTTGCCTCACCCATTCTTTAAAAGATTCTTAGGCTCAACCATGCTCTTGGGAGTCCATCTCACTTTTAGGAGACTTTTTACTTTGTCTCAACCAATCTTAAGGGTTCTTGGCTCATCCTCACCATGGCTAAGGGTTCTTGGCCTCACCCCACTCAAGAAAACCCAAGCACACATCATAAGCATCATATGAAAGCATATTATAACATTATAGCACCATGGAATCAAAGCCATGCTAGAACACTTTTCATGGCTTAAAAATACACATACACACATTCAAGGACAAGTAAAGCAAACAATCATGCATGAGAGAAAGATGAGTGAGCTACCTTGGATACAATTACACACTTTTCCTCTTGAATCCAAGCTCCCTTTTTTGGCCACACATACACAAAAGTGTGGGGATGATTTCTCTTGGCCTAAACACAATTTATGGAAGCCAATTAAGTTCATGAAATCAATTCTAAGGCCACACAACTTGCTTAGACACTAGCTTGACTTATAACCTCATTATGGTTCCATAATTACACCTAATGAAGCAACACCCTTCAAATAAATTCTAGGCTCCATTCTTTCCTTTCAAATATGATTCTTGACTCCTTTTAAGCCTCTTAGAGTCATCACACAATCAAAACCAAGAGCCTAACTATATGTTGCTTCTTTAGGTCACATTATGGAACATAAAGCACCATCTCACTTTTTATGATTTCTAAATTTCTCCCAAGGCTTCCTCTCATATTCAATCATCATATATGACTCAAAAATAGGCTTAGAAAAATTTAAAACTCTCCCTAGCTATGATATCTCCCTTAGGTCGAGACAATGGAGCATAATAGGTTCCATGGAGTTTTCATTGTTTTCTCAAGGGAAGATGCATATGAGGGAACTTCTAGGGATCTTAAGAAGTCATTTAAACTCTTATTTAGGCCTAGGAATCATTGTACAAAATCAGATTTTATAAGGTGCAATTAAAACCCTAAAAATTGCATCTTGAAATTCCATGATTTTTTGTTAATTCTCTTTGCATATTCTTAATCTCCACACTCTTTTTCCTTAGAATCACCCTTGGTTCTGCCTAAAAATCAAACCCTCCTTGGGTTTCTTAGGTGAGGCGAAATGGTGGAGAGGGGGAAGAAAGGATATCAACAATGGAAGAAGAAATTACCTTGTTTTCTTGCTTTTTCTCACTTAAATCTTGCTTTCTCTAGGCTCCTCTCTTCAAATCCGAATATTTCCCTAAGTTTCTCCTTTAAAACAGATTTTTAAACTTCATTTTAATCAAAGGAAACAAAGGAGAATGGAAGAGAGGAGATTTGGATGGAAGAAAGCATGAAAAACTACCAAGAAACCATACTTTTTTACCTTAATTTCTCTTCTCCTTCTTCTTCCCTTGGTGCGCCTAAACCCTAGCCTTCTTCTATGAATTTGGGCAGAAACAATTGTGTGTAAATGAGTGAGGAAGGGTGGCACCACCTATTTATGGGAGGAGGAAAATGGCTTTTTCAAAAATTTCCATTTTGCCCTTCGTTCTTAGTATTTTCATTTCTCCTTTGTTTTAGCTCCTTTTTTAGAACCATCTTTTCCATTATAAAATTTAGGTTCACAATTTAGTAAAATGCCATTTGAATCACTCAAATTGGAGCTAAACCCTTCCCGAATGATCCGTCAAAGTTCAGGTATACTAACATTAAAAAACATCCATTGGAGGGGATTTAATTGTCCCGGGGCTTGCTATAGTTTTCAAGGCCTCTGAGAACCCTAGAGAACTCAAAATTTTCATTTAAAAAGCCCTGCTGTGTGAATTCCAAAATTTGCTCAAAATTACGAAAATGCCATTATGTTTTGTAAGATTTTTGTCAAAATTTGTTTCTTCATTCTAGCTCTGTTTTTCCTTTCGTCTGAGGCTAGGATTCTCAATTTTAGGAGTTAGAATGTTACTTAAATTTTTTAGAACTTTAACAAATTCATTTCAAGGGACTTACGTTGAAAACGCGCCCGTTTCCGTCCTTTAACAAAAATCAGACGTTACAAGAGGCCAAAGAAGGGAAGATTCAAGTGAAAAAAATAAGGAAAAATAAGATAATTTCTCCTCCTTCCATGATTGTTATTGTAACATCCGGTTCTCCGAAAACTAGAGAAAATGTGAGAAACATAACGTACGATTTCTCCATTAATGAACGAAACTCACCGAATACAAAAGAAAGTCCCCCTAAATGATGTAGTTATGGTCCAAAAAAATTTGGAAAGCATTCTAGACTCCTAAATATGAGAATCCCAAGCTTAAACAGAAAGAAAAATGGAGCTAGAATAAAGAAACAATTTCTTACGAAAAGCATACGAAACGTAATGGTATTTTCGTAATTTTGAGCAATTTTTGGAACTCACACAGGAAGGCTTTTTAAATGAAATTTTTTAGTTCTCAAGGGTTCTCAGAGGCCCTAAAAACCATGGAAACCCCTAGGACAGTTAAAACCCCTCCAGTGGACATTTTCTAACATCGGTTGACTCGAACTTTGATTGATTCGTTTGGGAAGGTTTTAGCTCCAATTTGAGTGATTCCAGAAGCATTTTATTAAATTGGGAACCTAAATTTCATAATAGAAAATATGGTTCTCAAAAAAGAGCTAAAACAAAAGAGAAATGAAAATGCCAAGAACGAAGGGCAAAATTGAAATTTTTGAAAAGTGTAACTTCCTCCCACCTATATATGATGCACTTCTTCTCCCTTCATGTTGCAAGACCAAGTTCTGCCCAAAACCAGAGGAAAACCCTAGGGAGCATGACACACAAGAGGAAGGCAAAGAGGAGGAGAAATCAAAGGCTTAAGGTATGGAAATTAGTAGTTTTTCATACTCTTTCTCTTCCAAACCTCTTCTCCTCCATTTTCCTTGCTTTTTTTATGGAAAATCTATATGATTGATGATATTATGCCATTTATAAGCTTGAAATGAGCTAGAATTTATGGTGTTACATTTATTGGTATCCGAGCAAAGTTCCAGGCTCTCTTGGATTGGATTTAGCTTGAGGAAGTGGCATTAGGGCTATGTAAAGGCTCGAATGAATAGGTAAAACCTTACATGAGACATATTGGGTGTGTGAAAGTAGTTTGTGGCTTGTTTCATGATGAGTAGGTTGTATGATGGTCTTAGAGTAGTTAATGGATACTGCGAAAGATTGGCCTCTAGAGTAGTTTAAGCAGAGCTAACCTTGAGCAGAGTTGAGTGATCCAACGGCTAGAGCTTGATGAGATGTGATAGCTCGTCGGAATCAGTGGCAAGCCCTAGTTATGAACGATGAGAAATAATCTTGTTGATATGAAAAGGCTTGCTAGAAAGAGTATGTGAGGCCTAATTCTCCTTAGTAGTCATACTCAGACCATTTTGAGATATCCTACTTAATGCGGAGACAAGTAGTGATGTAGCGCAATATTAAATGAGACTGCAACTGCACAAGACTAGTTTAGAGGGGAATGAGAAAAAGAATCACCCTTAGCCATAACACCCAAATGTCTAGGTGAGTTTTAGAGCCTGAAAGATTAATCCCCTTAGGCTAAAAGTTTAAGTTACAAGTTACACCTTTTAGAGCCCTAATAGCCCAGAGGTAACAGTTAGCTATGTACGAATGAAGCAAGAGGTGGAATCCTCTAGCTTGATGATGGGCTAGATATAGAGGTAATGGGGCTTGGGTCAGTAGCTAAAGATGAGAATCCAATTCATGAAGAAGTAAGACAATCAGAGGCCGTTAGCCGTAGTCAATACTCAGATAGGAAAATTAGAGGGAACCCGAGGCTAATTCGCCATGGTGAATGATGTGTTAGTCATGGCAAAGAGCACCATAAATACCTTGTTGGCCATATTCAGGCCAATTTAAGAAAGGAGTTGATAAGGGGCCAGACAACCCATAAAGAGCAGAAACCCTTAGTATAAGTAGAGGAAATAAGTAATGAATAGTTACAAAAGATCAATAAGAAATCTGTGAGCCAAGTAGTTGAAACTGAGAAAAGAGCTCAGCATAGAGAAAGTTAGACACAGAGATGATAAGGTTGTTGAGACCCACCTTTAAGGCATTGACTCCAACCTAGAGTGCTACTCAGTGAGACACTAAATGATAAAAGGGTAGTGCAGCCTCGAAATACGTAAGATAAGACTACCAGTAGTAAGGAACATAGCGAGTGGCCTAGAAAGGTAACACCTAAAGGTAAGTATGAGTAGCTCAGTAATATAAGCTTAGAAAAGAATGAGGATAGTTAGTAAGCCACAGGTCTGATGAGATGGCTAGCTAGGCTGAGCATAAGCTAAAGCCTGGAGAAAATGACCAGTAGCATCATTCCAGGTGAGATATGTAAATAAAAAGCTAAGTGAAAATTCTCTCTAGATTAAGAAAGAAAAGATGAGACATTCTAAGTCGGGGAAAACTACCCAGTAGTGGTTAGTAAAATTCCCCTAGATATACCCCCTGAGTTATAAAGTATAGTAATAAGGGAAGTGAGGAAGAGCTGGGAAATTAGCTATAGAAAAGATGCCCTCACTTTAATCATGATTAGATAAGTAAATTGGTCTAGAGAGGTAAACAGATAAGGGTCCAATAGTTAGTTAGACGAGCTTCTTAATATGAGAATGATATAGGGTTGAGGCACGTGAGTGATTAGAGCACCCAGTAGAGCATAAGCTTTCAGTAAAATAGAGTCCGGGCATTGAGAACACGTGTCCTGGATCGAGTTAGTAGAACCCTAGAAATAATATACTATGCTCCTAGGGATGAAATTAAGAAAGCTAAATAGAGAGAAAGCCCAGCTCTGATCCAAACGTAAAAATAAGCTAAGACAAACAGTTAGTGCCTTAGTACCCTCAGGGAAGCTTTAGAGAACTAGAGACCGCCTAAGAAGGCGAGCCTTGTATTATGTAGAGAAAGAATTTCAATCGAGAGCACCATAGAATGAAATCCCTGGGATTATATGAAATAAAATCCTTCTTACCAAAGAATGGTCTAGGTAAGAGCAGAGTGTGAGTGTGAGTGAAATGTAGACCCTTTTGATGTTATAGAAAGTGAATAAGTGGAGGAACCTCGGGAAAATGCAAGTGCTCTTGAGTGTAAAAAAACCTGAACTGGCAATAGGAACAGCCAGTAGTAGAATATCCCTTTTCCTAAGAGGATATGAAAGGTAGAAAGAGAAGATGTGACAGTGTTCAAGTGGAGGACATATTAGATTGAAAATAGATATTCAGTTAATATGCTTGAGTACTTGAGAAAGCACATCTGTCCTTGGCATAGATACCCTTCCAACATGATAGCACCCGAAGTAAAAATAGCCGGACAATACAGAGAGATCTCGGGATGTAGTAGAGGAAAAATCTTACTTTCCTTGAGTACTCTAAGAGAATAGGGTTGATAGAAAAGGCAAGAAAGAGGTACTTTAGATTATTGGGAAACTTGTAATATATAGGCGATAGTGGCCTTGAGCTCAGTCATGAAGCGCCTGTGTATTAGTGTTTGATGTTATAGTTTGCTTGCAACAATGGTCACATGATATTAGGCTTGATCAACCTAATAGTAATGTGACTTGAGTGCATAACAAACGATGACATCAATCACCAAAGCGTCCCGATAGTCAAAGAGTATCCTAGTTAGTTAAAGAATGAGACGAGTCAGAGAAGAAAGGTAAAGGGATTGTAGTATCAAAATAGTAACAAAAGCATGTAGAAGGGAATCCCAAGTAGAGAATGTTCAGATTCAGTATGCATAGCTCGAGTCCCTTATAGTATATGTAAACGAAATGAGAAGGGACTAGTGTATAGCCTTTCTCCTACCATAAATGCTAGCCATATCCAGTGTGTGAGATGCCCTAGTGCCAAGGCATTTAAAAGCAGAATGTGGGCATAGTTAGAAATTGCAGGATATGAGAGGAAAGTTAAAGTATATGAAAGTAAGTAAGTCAATAGAGTAAGAAAAGAAAGCCCAAGTGAAAAAGGGGCTGAAGTGGGAATCGGAGGATCCCATGAGGAATGATGCATGAAAATTAAAATGCTCCTTAGCATCAGTATGATAGGATCCTAGAGAATCAGATGACACAGAACCCACTTCGCACGAAGAGCATGATGTACTTCTGAGTTTAGCCTCAGCTATTATGAGTGACAGTTACTGGACTTGGTGAGTATGTATTTCACTATCAGATCTAGTGATCTTAGGCTTTGACGTCTCCTAGAGATGGATTGCAGTAGATCCTAGTATATGACAATGGGTTGCAGCAAACCCTAGCAGGGCTCTGAGAGCTCGCAATAGACCCAAGGGTTATAGTAGATCCCACAGAGTTACAGAGAGCCCTAGCCACAGTATGATAGATCTCTAGTAGAGATGACAGCCTGAGATAATTTCACAGAATAGTTAGTCTCAGAGACCAGTACAGTTTTAGTTAGCTTTGTCTCAGAGACTAAAGATCTCTTGAGTTTGGTAAACTATTGCTACAAAGATATGAAGGCTTTACTCAGATACTAGACCACTGACTAGCCCTTCCTAGAGACGAGCATAGCGTATGGGATGAGGAAAGCGAGCAATAAGCTTTCCAGAGTTAGAGCCAGATGAACCACTACCTAGTAGATAGTAGCCCTAACCAAGGGATAGAGAGATCCCTACATGCTAGCTTATATATTCAGAAAGGGGTCAGGTACAGTCTTATATGAGGTAAGTGGTACAGTATATCTCCAATGAGCAAAACTGTGAGAATAGTTAGTATCCCATCAGAGCCCAATAATAGTTAATGGTAGTAGCTCTTCAGTGCCAATATGAGATATATGTTAGGTCAATCAGTATTGAATTGAGGGATTATAAATATAAGTGAGTAAAGAAAGTGAGAAAAAGTCCCAACCTCTAAAGACATATGTACTAGTAAACAGAGAAGCTGGAATCATTAAAAGTAGAAACTCTTCAAAAGAGTTGTAATCCCAGTAAGTAATTGAGATGTGAGGCCTATGACAGAAAGAATGTGAATTGCAATCACAGGATGAGCTAATAAGAAAGAACATAGAGATAAATAGTGGACGGAACATGTAAATAAGCAGACAGATAAAAACCTCCGATGGCTCTAATGATTAGAAAAGATGATGAAATGTTATAAGTAGCCATTCAGAGAGGATACGGGAGATGTGATGTGAAATAAATTACCTCCTGAGATGTGTAAATGGGTCTACTGAAAGAAACGTTAATCCTGCAAGTGGGTTAATATTGACTCGACATGATTAGTAAGCTATCCCAGGATAGGCCTCCAAAGTCAGAAATTTCTTTCCCTTATAAAAAAAAACTAGCTAGCATTTAAGAGTACTAGAGCCCTTATTAAGAACTAGTAATAAAAGTTCCCTGGCCAAGAGAAAATTTGAAAGAATGAAATCGCTAAGCAAGCATATAAAGCCAGGAAGAAGGGAAAGAAAAGAGTAGTTAGCCAACAAAGAAAAGAGTAAGAGGAAAGCATATCCCAAATTTTGAGGATGAAATTTATTTAAGGGGGGAGAAATGTAACATCCAGTTCTCTAAAAATAAGAGAAAACGTGAGAAACGTAACGTACGGTTTCTCCATTAACAAACGAAACTCACTGGATACAAAAGGAAGTCCCCCTAAATGATGTAGTTATGGTCCCAAAAAATTTAGGAAGCATTCTAGACTCCTAAATATGAGAATCCTAGGTTTAAACAGAAAAAAAAATGGAGCTAGAATGAAGAAACAATTTCTTACAAAAAAGCCTACGAAATGTAATAGCATTTTTGTAATTTTGAGCAATTTTTGAAACTCACTCAGGAGGGCTTTTTAAATGAAAGTTTTGAGTTCTCCCAGGTTCTCAAAGGCACTGAAAACCATGGAAACCCCAGGACAGTTAAAACCCCTCCGGTGGACTTTTTTCAATGTCGGTTGACCTGAACTTTGACTAATTCATTCGGGAAGGTTTTAGCTCCAATTTGAGTGATTCCAAAGGCATTTTATTAAATTGGGATTCATAATGGAAAATATGGTTCTCAAAAAGGAGTTAAAACAAAGGAGAAACACAAATGCCAAGAACGAAGGGCAAAATTGAAATTTTTGAAAAGTGTAACTTCCTTCCACCTATATATATGATGCACCCTTCTTCTCCCTTCATGTTGCAAAACCAAGTTCTGCCCAAAACTAAAGGAAGACCCTAGGGAGAGTGGCACACAAGAGGAAGGCAAAGAGGAGGAGAAATCAAAGGCTTAAGGTATGGAAATTAGTAGTTTTTTATGCTCTTTCTCTTCCAAACCTCTTCTCCTCCATTCTCCTTTGTTTCTTATGATTATAATGAAGTTTATAAATCTGTTTTAAGGGAGAAATTGAGGGCAAAAGCAAGAAAACAAGGTAATTTCTCTTCCTATAGTTGTCATCTTTGGTTCCTTCCTCCACCATTTCGCCCCACTTGAGAAAACCCTAGGAGATGATGATTTTTAGGCAGAACCAAGCATGAATCTAAGAAAAAAGGTGTGGAGATTAAGAATATCCAAAGGGAATTAACAAAAAACCATTAGATTTCAAGATGCAAGTTCTAGGGTTTCAATTGCACTTTGTAAAATCTAATTTTGTATGATGATTCCTAGGCCTAAGCAAGAGTTTAAATGAGTTCCCAAGATTCCTAAGAGGCTCCTCATATGCTTCTTCCCTTGAGAAAATAAAGAAAGCTCCATGGAACCCAATATGCTTCATAGCCTCGACCTAGATGGGTTTTCCTAGCTAGGGAGAGTTTTAAATTTTTCTAAGGCTATTCTTGAGTCATATTTGATGAATGAAAATGAGAGGAGGCCTTGGAAAAAAATTTAGAACTCATAGAAAGTGATTTGGTACCTTAGGTTCCATATTATGACCTAAAGAAGTAACATGATCTTAGGCTCTTTGTTTTAATTGTGTGATGACTCCAAGAGGCTTAAAAAGAGTCAAGAATCATATTTGAAAGGAAAAAATGAAGCCCAGAAATTATTTGAGGGGTGTTGTTTCATTAGTGCATTTATGGACCATAATGGAGCCTATAGAACAATCTAGTATCTAAGCAAGTTATATGGCCTTAGAGTTTGTTTAATGAACCTAATTGGCTCCTATAAATTGTATCTAGGCCAAGAGAAACCATCTCCACCAATTTATGGGTGTGTGGCCAAAAGAGGAGGCTTGAATCCAAAGGAAAAAGTGTGTAATTGTGTACAAGGTAGCTCTCTCCACCTTCTTTCATGCATGGATGTGTGTTTAGCTTGTTTGTCACACCCGAAAATGCGACCGCGTGGCGCTTTAACAAAGAAAATTTCTAAAAGAAATTTCGATTCAATCTCCAAGAAATGAAGACTGAAATCAAAATCAAAATAATTAGTAGAGTCGCCACCAAAATTTTAATTTTTGAAAAGGCAAAACTTTGGAAAAGCCTTTTTATTTTAAAAATAAGAAAAATGGTCTATGAATCAGAAAATAGGTTCGGGAGTCGATTGTGAGTGGGGAAGGTATTAGGCACCCCACAACACCCGTTGCTAAGAACGGTTACCCTAAGTTAGTTGTACAAAATCAATATGGCCTTTAGCCTATTTTAATTCTCCTAACAAATCATATACAAGATAAGAAACAGAAATGAAGGAAATACAATTAAAAGAAAAAGGAAAAAGAAATTAAACAAACAGAATTAGAAAAGCAAAAATAAGAGAAATTAAGAAAGTAAAAATTGAAAGGAAAATTGATTTACAAGGACGGACTTGACCTAGGTTGAAAGCCTAGAGCCTACGTACCCTCTGAGAGGGATCAAAGTCCACGTAGTTCGACTGGAAATCATATTTGTTAGTTGGTTTTCTCTTTGTTTTATATTTTGTATTTTTTTTTTGGTCTTTTCTCCTTTTTTCTTGTTTTTGTTTTTGTTTTTGTTTTTGTTTTTGTTTTTTTGTTTTTATGTTCTTTATTATTTTTTAATCTTTTTTTTTTAATTTAAATTTTGTTTGAGTGTCTTTTTTTTCTGAAAAGATGAAGGAAAATAAATCACTCTTTCCTTTAACAAATAAAATGAGTTTTGATATTGGTTTATGTGTTTTAATTTGCAAAAGGGAAATTTAATTTTTTTCCTTGCATTTCCAATTTTCTTTTTCTCTTGCTTATTTTTTTTGCCTTTCATTTATTTTCGTTTTATAGTTTTTGTTTTTTATTCTCTAATGTTATTTTATTTTTTCTTTTTTTTTTGTTCCCTTCTCTTTTTATGAAAAGAAGTAAAAATGACATTAACTTTCGCAAATAAAATGACTTTTTTTATTAGTTTCATCTTTATTATTTTTTTGTTCTTTTTGCTTTGTGAAAAGAAAAAGAAAATAAAAATTACTTCTACCCTTAACAAATAAAACGAATTTAAAACGAGTTGGTGTGTTTTAATTTGCTAAAAATAAAAGTAATTTTACTTCCTTTGCTCTTCTCCTATTTTCAATTTTTTATTCATTTTTTTGACATTTCATTTGTTTTTGATTTTTTTATTTTTTTTGTTTAGTTGTCTTCTTTTTCCAATTATTTCATTTTTTTTTAAAGAGACTTTGAGAAAAATTTAAAAGATTGAAAAGAGATTAATTTTTTATCTATTTTTACGTTCTCTTTTGTTATTGTTGTTGTGCTCTTCTTCTTTCGAGTTTTGTTGTGTGTTTTTTTTTAGTCCTTCTTCTTTTCTTTTTGGGGTTAACTTTTTGAAAGCCTTTCCTTAAAGAAAAATCATTTTAACATGGTTATTCCGACCCCAAAATCCACACGACGCAATTTTGAAACCCAATAAAGACTGAAGAGGCTTATTGCCCCACACGACCTTGGGTTTGCTCTTATGCACCTGAGGGGGTAAGAAACCCCACACAGCTATTCTAAGAACACGAAATATATATATATATATATATAACAGTATGTGCAACTGGAAGACATTTGTATCGGTGTGTGTTCTTGTGGTCAACTAAACCAATATCATAATCCCAGACAAAATTTACAAAAATGATAAAATAAACATATGGAAGGATTAAACCACAATTAGCTGTTTGTCTCTGAGTTCCTCGATGCCCTCTTTGTTTGTCCATACCAACCATTCCCTTAGTCAGCTTGTTTCTCTCTTGTTTTCATCATATCACGATCGACAAGTCATGGGCCTCGTACAGCAGAGAAAAAAATGTCAAGGAAGTGCCTAAATCTCGATTCCATATCTAGTGAACTGAGACTAAAGTGAAATGATACGACTATAACTTTGCAGCAAAACATTAGAACGAAATCATATCATATTTTGATGGCTAAAACAAACCAAAATGTAATCCAGTCATGTAACAAGCAAAGTGAATACAGCAAGGGCATGTTTTCTCTTATAAAGCAATGAAAACCCATATTTCTTCCCTCATGAGACTCTTCAGTAGCCTAAACTAAAGCAAACAATAAGTACTTTATAAATTATCCACGCCGAATTTTGCAATAGGATGTATCATGATAGGCTTAAAATCACACATAGTCCACAAATGAAAATTGACATAGGTCTCCCAAATGGATCAAATGCAGCAATACTGACAAGATTTCATTAGAACCACAAAAGGAGTATATGGAAGTCTCTGGAAACTCTTTTCAGGTACGTACATCTTGCACATCAATTTCAAGTTCAGACAACAAGAAGCAACATTAAAACCAGCAAGCAAAACAATTTTCAAGCCCATGCTATGCAATAAAAAGCAGGACCAGAGATCAAGGAAAAGCTCGTCTTAAGGGATAAACCAAAACCAATTTTTCACCTATCTACCACATCTAGCCGAGCCAGTTATTGATACTAAAGAAAAGATATGGAAACTTATCTCCATAGGCAGAGTCCCACTCTTTCGCCTTCATCAGATCACGGGCCTCCAGGACGTGGGGCTCAAATAGAGTATAAGCAAAAAGGCACAGTAACTTGTTTCTTCTTGAACCAAGGATAACTAAGGCCTCAGTATTAAGGTAAAAACAATATGGGTTAAGTTACATCCCGACGACCAAATCTTAAATACCAACAATCCACAATATGGCACAGACGATGTAAACTCTCAAAATCATTCACCATGATGAATTAAAAAAACAAGGGTATATAACACAACCACATTCCCAACAATGATATAAGCAGAGAACTCACCTATATGGGTTAAACAGAACACTCATCATTAACAAGAAACTAAAAGCGACTTGGAGAATTATGGTATCTACGAAATAATGCACTTTAAGTTACTGTAAGATATCAGACAAGACTCATCCTATTCGGGGAATAAGGGCTTAGAGAATGGAAACCAAAAATTTGGGGATTATTCAAAATCATCAGACATGCAGCACCTATAAAGTTCAATAGCCAGCAGCTTCAAACCCAACAATTCCACATCAAAATCAAACAAACTCTGTAATCCTCAGCCTTTAAAGTAGAATGGGGCGATGCAGATGAGTAAAGAAAAATGTACCTCTTGGTTCCTTTCTGTTCCCACGCATAGCTTCACCTCCTCTTTGATGTCACCCTTTCAAACTCTTCTCTCAGTTCTTGCTCTTTCCCGGTGTCTCCAGTAATGGAATCAGAAATTGGGCTTTGTTTTTGTTACACCGGCTCGCATTGTCGAATCAAAAACCAGTCTCCCATAGCCTCATCTTCCCCTCAGTTCTGCTTTATTCGCCTCCCTCTTTTATTATCAGTTTCTCCCCTGTAGCTCTATCCTCTTTCACTCTTGGTCTCTCATTTTTCTGCCTCTACTCCTTGAATCCAGAGACCTCCTCAGCCTCCCTTCTGATTCTCGGTTTGTTCCTGGTTTTTCAATTTTTCCGGTCCCCTGCGAAGTCCTTGATTCGAATTCGAAGAAGAGAATACCCTCAGTCCCTTGTTTTTCTCTTCTCCCAGTCTTACGATTTTTTTCAATCCTTTCTCTCCGTCTCTCCCTCTGTTTCCCCTTTTCTCGTTCGAATCTCTGCTTCCTCATTCGATTTTTCGATCTCCCCTATGTTCATTCCCCATCTCGATCCTCTCTGCCTCCCGTCTCCTCCTCTGTTTCTAATTCAATCCCGACTCCCTTTAATTCTTTTTTTTTTCGGCACCCTCAATCTCGGCATGCTCTCCTCCCCTCTGATCCAGCCTCTCTTCATTCTATTTTGCTCCTCTCAATCAATCTCTCTCTTTTACAGATCCACCTCATTCTCTTCGGTCGACGCTGCCTTCTCTGCTTTTTTTTCAGTCGGTCTCTCCCTCCGTCTCAATCTCCATCTTTCCCTCTCATTTTCAGATCAGCCTTCACATTTTCGGTTCCCTCCTCCTTTCTGTCTTCGATTCCTTCTTTTCCTCTCCTCTCTCCCTTCTGCCCCCCTTTCGATCCCTCTCTGGTCTAATTTCGATCCCCTTTTCCATCCGGTCTCTGATGTCGAAATCCCCCAAATCACCCCTCCCTCTTCTCTCGATCTCTGGTGGTGAAAGGGACCTGAGGGGAAGTCGTAGCCTCGAGCCCTTCGTCCGATGCCCTTTACCTGCTGCCTTCCCCTTTTTGCATTTTTTCTACCTCTCTCTGCCTCCCTGCTTCCCTCTCTCGTCTGCTCCTTTTTCCTTTTTTTTCGCTGGTGGCAGAAGATCCCGTATACTGAAGGAAGGTTCTGTGTTTTGACTTTTTTTTGGGTTAAGGGGCCGAGTGTGGGTTTCAGACTTGAAGCAAGTTGTTGGGTTGAAGAAATGGGCTTTGCCTTTTTTATTCTTCAATCCATTTTCCTTTTAAATGCTTGGGCTTAACAAATTGGGCTTTCGTTAAAGGCTAAGGATTTAGCAAGACGAGGCTTGTCAGAGAAAAGGGGTTGGGCTTCTTTGATTGATTTTTTTCCTGTTGTGCTCATTTGATTTCTTTTTTCATTTTTTGATTTTTAATCTCTTTTTTTTTATTATTTTTTTTTTGGGTTGAAGGTATTTTTTGGTTTACTTGTATGGGCTTGCGAAAGGGGTAGTACCAATGGACTTAAACAAGTTGGGCTGTAGTGGGTAACTTTTATTTTATTTTATTTTTTCAATTAGTTTTACTCTTTTTTTTCTCTTTTCTTTTTCTTATTATTTTTTTTGAGATATTTATTTTTCATTTGATTTTCTTTTGGTTTTTGGTTTTTGATTTTTAATCTCTTTTTTTTTATTATTATTTTTTTGGGTTGAAGGTATTTTTTGGTTTACTTGTATGGGCTTGAGAAAGGGGTAGTACCAATGGACTTAAACAAGTTGGGCTGTAGTGGGTAACTTTTATTTTATTTTATTTTTTCAATTAGTTTTACTCTTTTTTTTCTCTTTTCTTTTTCTTATTATTTTTTTTGAGATATTTATTTTTCATTTGATTTTCTTTTGGTTTTTGGTTTTGATTTTTTACTTTTTTATATATATATATATTTTTTATTAGATATCCGGACGAAATACGGTGTTCACAGTTGCCCCTTTTTACTTGTTTCTTGGGCAAAAGGATTGAAAATGTAATTACTTATTTTTTGTATTTTCCATCATTTTTCACTTTCTCCTAATTTTCTATTTTCTTCTTTTTTTGTTCTTTTTTTGGTTTGTATTTTGCTAATTTAATTTTGTTAATTTTATTATTTTTATAATTGGTCCGGACAAAATACGGTGTTTACATTGTTTTAGAATGTGTGTATGTGTATTTTCAAGCTATGAAAAGTATGCTAGCATGCCTTTATATGCCATGATTCTTGATGCTATGTTATGTTTTCAAGTGAGCACATGATGTTTGTATGAGTTTACTTGAGTGTGGAGAGGCCAAGAACTCTTCACTTTGGTGAGGATGGGCCAAGAACCCTTGAGTTTGGTTGAGACAAAGTAAAAAGTCTCCCAAAAGCAAAGTGGGCTCCCAAGAGTATGGTTGAGTCTAAAGTGCTCAAAGAATCGGTGAGGCAAGTCCAAAACCCATGTGGAGTGTAACACCCCAAAATTTAATTAAGGTGTTAATCATAGATTTAGAGTAATTAAGGATAATTAATAGAGGGTAATTGGGCAAGTTAATGAATAGATATTTTAGAGAAATAAATTATTAACATGGGTTTAAGAATTAATTGGGATAGAAATTTCATCTAGGCCCAAATTAATAAATCATGATAAGAGGCTAATGGAGGCCCAATGAGTTAGGTGCAGACCCAACCCAATTTAATGTGATAGAGGCGTAAGATCCACCTTGTATAGACTCTTATAAGTGGCCTAATTACCCTTGTGCAGACCCAAACCCTTAAGCCCTTCAAACTTGGCCTAAACCTAATTAAACTTCAACAACCCAATGTATAAGAACTGGCCCAATAAAATTCTGCAGCCCAACACTTTAAAACTGGCCCAACAAACTAAAATCTGAAGCCCATTTGGAGTTGGACCTTGGAGCAACTCATGACCCATCTTTGACCCAACTTAAACCTACCTAAAACCCTAATGCTTCAGCCACTTTCTCATTTGCTGAAACTCAAGAAGCCAAATTCGGAGGTTGAGAAGGAGGCTAGGGTTGGGGGTAAGAATTCTGTATTTTCTCATATTTAGAGCAAGATTCAGTTAAGGTAATAGTTATACAACTTAATCCCCTCATCTTTCTCTTTAACTTGGTCTAATTAATTTTTCATTTAAGTATTTTCACCCTACCCAAAATCTGGAATGTGGTTATTTGGGGTTCTCTTGGTGAAATTCGTAGGTTGAGGTTAGGGCTGACATTAGGTGAGTTTAAACCCTCCATTTTGATGCTTTCTTTGCTAATTTGAGACCCCCATAGCTGATTTATAATATGGATATTAATTTTGTACGAATTTGCTTAGGATTTTGGGTGGAATATTGAGATTTCTGGTAGAGGACACTTTAATCCGAATTTAGGATTTGTGGTGGCTGGGTAAGTGTTCTTTAGGTAGTTAGTAGCATTTAAATTCCTTGGGTACTTGTTGTAATTGTTAATGATGAATTAGAGTAGTAATTATCTGATGCTATGATTATAGGGAGACTCTATACCATTGGTGGCTGTTGCAAATTTGTCTACAAGTGAGGTAACCGGGGTTTACATTAATTCCATGCATATGTCGGTTTAAATTTCATACTTGCTGTATATGAATGATTTGAAATGTTGAATGAATTGGTTGGCTATCTATTGTATGATGATTGGACCTTGTGAGTCCATGGTGGAGCTGTGGTGTGGTTGCCACCCGTGCATGTGCTTCGATCGGGCACCGAGTTATGATCAAACCCCAGATGCACTGAGCCCTGGTTATGCTCAATGGGGAGTAGGTGCCGTGGACGAGCCTCTCCCAGTGTTAATGGCCTTTAACATGTTAAAATATGATTGCTAGTATGGGATAGTAATCATGATAGCCTAATTGTTTCATTTGCTGAGATGATTGATATGATTTTGATTCATGCATATATGTTAATTAAACTGGATTATATGATGGAATTGCCTTAGTTACTGAGATTATTATCTCACCCCGTTTTATAAGATTACAATTTCAGGTGAAGGTTCCTCGTGTAAGGATAAGGGCAAGTAAGTGGATGAACATCCATGAGCTGAGGCCTAGTGTGGGGAGCTATACTTGGTCTGAGTGTAATAGAGTATATGCTAATTTTGTTAAGTCTTGTATAGCATCATCATGTATCTGTATTGCCAAGTGTAGGAGTCTGCATTTTGATAATATAATGTATACCTTTTGAGGAGTAGGCCTTACTTTAAATTGGTATTTGATGTATAGATTTATGATATCTGTTGTAAACCTTATTGAACTTATGATATGACTTACCATTTGGGAATGTAACCTTGAGATATTGATATGAATCACTGATGTATAGAACCTCTAATGGAAAGTGTATCTAATATTAAATGTCAATGGTTCATGAATTGTGTTGTTGTTATTCCCTGGACTTACTGATATAAGGTAATTAGAGCAAAGAAATTGACCCTTGAATCTTGAATTAGAGAGGATAGATTAGCCAGATAAATTAGGCTAATGAAAGCTATTTGAGCCCCACAATTAAGGTAGGGGGCCCTAGGGTGAGATTAGAGGGAGAAAGGAGAGTATGAGTCCAGATTTTTAGAGTGTAGGACTAGAAAGCAATTCGCTGCAGCTAAAATAGAGTTGGCCGTGGCCAATAGAGGCGAAGCTGCCCAGGGAGAGTGCTAGAGAGGAAATCGCCGCGGCTAAATGTCAATTGGCCACGGCGAAATGTGAAAGGTCAAACTGGAAGTCATCCAGAGAGGAATTCACGACGGTGAATAAGGGAATTGGCCGCGGTGAACTTTTAGGAAAATGTCCCTGGCATTCCAGACAGGAATTGGCCGCGACCAATATCGAGAGGCGAGCGAGGAAGTTCCAAGAGGTTTCTTTGCCGCGGCGCCATGTAGGTTGGCCGCGGTGAAGGTCCAACTCGCCGAAACTAGTGATGAAGAAAGGGGTAAAACAAAAAGGAATTGGCCGCGGCTAAGAGTAATTAGGCCATAGCGAACATGCTGAAACACTTATAATACCTAGGAAAACTTGGTTTTTCATATGGTAATCTCAAGGGATGATTTAGAGACATTGGGATGAGTTATAATTGATGGGTAATAGAATTAAAGGCTTATAAACAAATGTTTATCTCCCTTATGAATATAAGTGCTTGTAATTGTATGATTGATGACTCTAATCATATTAAGGTTCAAATTTCCCCGTATTTTCATAATGTAATTAGTCATAACGCCTTGTAACCCTAAGTTATGATTATTAATCACGTCGTTAACCTTAATTATCGAGATTAGAAATTAGGGTCGTCACATGGAGAAGTGTGAGGCCAATCCAAACACTTGGTGAACTCTTGAATGTCTTGTATGATTGATTCACATGCCAAGGTTGCTTTTAAATTGTCCATGACTTCTAAATTCTCCATACATGCATTTGAAAAGCTTACTTTGCACATATTATGTATGATTGAATAGGGGATGAGCTATTGGGATTCTTTGAATCTCATTCCCTCTTCTCCAATGATCTAACATGCTAAGTGGACCAAGTAATTATGGGGAAGGGAGCCAACAACCATGAAGAGGAAAGATTGACAAGTTTATGCAGTGTTTTATCTATTTTGGAATCATAATGATGGTTCATAATGTATATGATGTTGTATATGTACTATGAACCTTGAAACATGTGTAAATATACTATTATGTGATGTTTAAATGTATGGATATAATGTATGACCTCTAAAACCTATTTTGAGTATGTAATGCCAAAGTGTGCAATATGAAAGTTTGTTAGAAATATGCATTAGTGTGGGTTGAATGGCCAAAATGAGATGCATGAGATTTGGGACCATTTGGACAGCTCATACAAGTCTTAAATATGCTTTTATACTTGCTCAAAAGGTGCCACAACCAAGGGAAGGCCATTTGGCAAATTTGGTACCTCATATGGAGCCAAATTTGACCATAATGGAACCCTACATCACTTTTTGACCAAATAAGTTAGTCTTGATCTGTAATTTGGTATGCAATTAGGTGTCATTGAGAGCTTTTTGGGAAGATAAAGATCATAATTTTTGGAGGTTTACAAAATATTTGATGATTTTTCAAAGTTGGCAAAATTTATGATTTTGATATGCTGCACTATTCATTTGATCTAAAATTGTTTTTTGTCCCATGAGGCTCAAATGATGTCCAATTATCATGAAATTTTATACAAAGAAGCTAGGAAATCATAGTGACTCTTGCCAACTAGAAGCACCTCCTTTGGAGGTCTAGAGTGGGAGATGTGAATTTTTAAATTTTCTATCCAGCATTAGTAAACTTGCCCGACCAGAAGTACTGTTCCATTGAATTCTGGAGTTTAGGCTTGATGGACTGATCTGGAGATATTTTTTTTTCTCTATTTAACATCTACATCTTTCTATATTGGTATCATTTTCATGTATTGGATTTTTGTAGAATTAATTGGACATTTTCAAAATTCTCAGTAGAATTTTGTATCAGTTCCAGAATTTAGTCAGACCTTTGGACCATCTTGGATATCAAAAGTCCTCTGTGATGAATTTTATAGTCTAAGCATATTTTTAGTGTGAAGTATACATCTAAAGCTTTCCAAAATGATCAAGATTTCATGATTTTGAATTTTTTAGATTTAGTTATGATTTTCTAAAATTTGCCCAGAAAAGAGGCCAATTTTGGCAGAGAATGAGTCTTCATATTCTATGCCCCATTTCGGTTTTCATAAGTTGTAGGCATGATTTTGGGATGTAAATGAGTTGTAATGATATATTTAAATATGAGGATGAATAGCATGAGCTCACATGGTCCATGTGACACTGATTGCAATTTTTAGATGTGACGCAACGCGAATAAAAGTCCATTTTCCTTGCTTTTCCTATGGAAAATCTATATGATTCATGATATTATACCATTTATAAGCTTGAGATTAGGTAGAATTTATGGTGTTACATTTATTACACATACAGAGCCCTCACGAGTATTGTCCCTTCCTTCCCAATTTGTGGGTCTTTGACCCTGCCTTCCCGGTTTGTTGAGCTTTGTCCTTTCCCGTAGGAAAAGTGCGCTCGTGAGGGGGAGGATTCTCTCCACTTATATGGGCTAGCTACAGGCCCCTTCCAGCCAATGTGGGACTTTACAATCCACCCCCCTTTGGGGCTGACTCGTTCTCGGGTCGCACATGGGCCAAGACTGCTCTGATTCCAACACATACAGAGCCCTCACGAGTATTGTCCGTTCCTTCCTGGTTCGTGGGTCTTTGACCCTGCCTTCTCTGTTCGTTGGGCTTTGTTCTTTCCTATAGGAAAAGTGTGCTTGTTGTAATACCATAATGTCTTAACTCTAACTAATCTTTCTTTAGGCTTGATTCCGTATAATTTCTAATGAAAATGACCAAAACTATAGTATTTTACTACTGTAAGTTGGGGTTTAACTATATTTTGCCCCGTGGGTCCCATGAATCATATTTTCTACTCAAAATCTACTCATACAACTCATACATAGCCTCAAACAACCCATAAACCACGGATATGAAGCCAAAAACAAAAAAAAATGTAATTTCTCAAATGGGCCCAAAAGTCAGATTTTTAGTTCTAATTTTGGAAAATCATAACTAATTCTAGAAAGATGGAAATTAAGCAAACCATAGCTTTCTAGAAAGTTCTAAGTGTTAAATTTATATAAAAATAATTTCTAACCACAATCTCAGTATTTGGACTATGTTTGACATCGAAAAAGAGACAGAGGTCTGGCTGTCCCTGGTACTAGTGCAGCTTGCTGTCATGAACTTCAAAAATTCATAAATAATTCTAAACAAATCCAATCTAAGCAAACAATATCAATTTGGAAAGCTATAAATATTAACTAAAGGAGAAAAATAAGTCCAACTTAGTTCCACACCCCTTAGACCTCGAAAACTAATGGAACAGTAACTAAGGTCAGATTGCTTCCCTGATGCTGACACAGAACTTTAGAAAGTTAGTTCTCCCTCTACAGACCTCCGATTGAGGTGCCTCTAGTTGGTATAGGTCTGTGGATGTCTAGTTTATACCCATAAAATTTCATGACAATTAGCCATCGTTTGGGCCATGAATGACATAGATTTATTTTCAGACCTAGTTGCACAGTACAATAACCAAAACTAGAAAATTCTCCAACTTCAAAAATTCACCAAATATTCTCTAAACCTCTAAATATTACCTACTTTAGCCTTCCAAGAAGCTCTCAACAAGCTCTAGATGCATGCCAAATTTCATGTCAAGAGCTCATTTAGTCATATCTTAATAGAGCTCACAAATTTGGCAATTTTGACACCCTTTATGGTTTAAAATAGGACCAAATGACCTCACATGTGCTCTAGCACCTGTTGGACAAATTTTAAAGCATAAGTCGGTTTAAAGAAAAAGAAGGGATTTGGATGCTTTAAGAAGTCAAATCCTCTTTTTTTATGCCTTTTCGAACTAACCCTCGCTATAGCGAAGAATAACCCTCGCTACGGCGAGCACGTATCAGTCCCAAACCCTTGTTTTCGCTATGGCGCGCTATTGCAAGGAACTCCCTAGTTTTTGTATGGGATGCCTGCACTCACTATAGCTAGAAGCATTCTTGCTATAACGAAAAGGCACTCTCGCTATAGCCAGGCCATTTCTCGTTATAGCTAGCAAACTTAGAAAATTTCAGGACTTCAAAAATTTTTAGCTTCTCTTTTTTTTTTTTTAGGCCAACTCTGATACCAATTCCCCACAGAGCCTCCAGCAGTATTGTCCCCATTTACAGCACCCTATGTTTCCACGTGGCTGGGGTTTTGTCCCTTGGGCACCTCAATCGGTCACACCCAAAAGTGCACCGCTGGTGGGGAGAGCTTCGCTCCCACTTATAAGGCCTTAGCCCTAGGGTCTCCTACCCAATGTGGGACTTTACACTCGTGAGGGGGAGGATTCTCCCCACTTATATAGGCTAGCCACAGGCCCCTTCCAGCCAATGTGGTACTTTACAATTACCCCTTGCTCCTCTTCTCTCCATGTTCTTCGGCTTGGATTTTAGGCAGAACTAAGGATGAATCTTAGGAAAAAGAGTGTAGAGAATAAGAATATGCGAAGAAAATTAACAAACAACCATGGAAATTCAATATAGAAATTCTAAGGTTTCATGTGCTCTTTGTAAAATCTGACTTGATACCTTAATTTCTATGCCTAAATGAAAGTTTAAATGAGCTCCTAAGATCCCGAGAAATCTTCCTATGTGCTTCCTCCATCAAGAAAACAAAGCAAAGTCCATAGAGGCCAAACTTCTTCATTGTCTTGGGCAAGAAGGGTTTGGATACCTAGAGAGAGTTTTAAATTTTTCTAAGGCCATTTTTGAATCATATATGATGAATAAAAATAAGGGGAAGCCTTAGAAAAAATTTAGGAAACCTAGAGAATGAATTGGTGCCTTATGTTCCATAATATGACCTAAGAAGCAACATGTAGTTAGGCTCTTTATTTTAATTGTGCGATGACTCCAAGAGGCTTAAAAGGAGTCAAGAATCATATATGAAAGGAAATGATGGAGCCTAGAATTTATTTGATGGGTGTTGCTTCATTAGGTGCATTCTTGGAACCACAAAAGAGTTAATAGACAAAGTTAGTGTGTGAGGAAGATGTGTGGCCTTAAAATTAATTTCATAAAGTGAATTAGCTTTTATAAATTGTGTTTAGGCCAAGAAAAATCATTCCCACACCTTTGTGTGTGTGAGGTCAAGGAAGGTAGAGCAAATTCAAAGAGAAAAGTATGCACTTGCATCCAAGGTAGCTCACTCCTCCTTCTCTCATGCATGAATATATGCTTGGCTTGTCTTTGAGTGTGTGTATGTGTATTTTTAAGCCATGAAAAGTATTCTAACATGACTTTTATTACATGGTGCCATGATGTTACTATATGCTTTCAAATGATGTTGTTATGTGTGCTTGGGTTTGCTTGAGCGTAGTGAAGCCAAAAACCTTTAAAATTTGGTTGAAACAAAGTATAGAGTCTCCCAAAAGTGAGGTTGATTCCCAAAAGTAAGGTTGAGTCAAAAACCTCTTAAAGAATAGGTGAGGCAAGTCCAAAATCCACAAATGAATGGGTGAGGCTAATCCACTTATTTAGTAAGCCTATGTATGCTATGTATGACTTGCTCAAATATTAAAAATGTCTTTTGAATGGTTGCACATGTCAATATACCCATGCATGCATTTATAAACTTGTTTTGTATCTTTTATGTATGATTGAAAGGGAGATAAGCTATTGGGATTCTTTGAATCTCATTCCCTCCTCTCCAATGTTCTAACATACTAGGTGGACCAAAAGAATAAGGAAATGAGAGCCAATCACTTGAGAGATGAGAGCATGATATTAAAGTGTATAGATTTTGTTACTTTAAGGCCATATGAGTGGCAAATGTTGTAATCTATTATTATATATGACCTATGACCTCTTGAGCATGTGTAATTATGTTAATATGTTATGTATAAATGAGAAATTATGTTATGTGAATACTAGAATGTAAACTAAGCATGTAATGGCAAATTTTGCTTCTTGAAAGCTTGATGCATTAGTGTATAAGTGGAAGTGAAATAGCCAAATTAAGATTCATGAAGTTTGGAACCACTTGGGTAGCTCATACAAGTTATATTCATGCTTTTAAACTTGCCCAAGAGGTGCCAAACATCAAAGGAAATCATTTGAACACATTTGGTATCTAATATGGAGCAAAATTGACCATATTGGAAACCTATACCACTTTTTATCCAAATGAGCTCATCTTAGTCTGAGATTTGGCATAAATTTAGAGCTTGTTAAGATCCTTTTGGGAAGTTAAAGTACAGAATTTTTTTAAGGTCTATGGAATATTTGATGAATTTCCAAAGTTGGAAAATTTTCTATTTTTGGCACTGGGTACTGTTCACACTGGTCTGAAATTAAATTTTGTCACTCATAATGCAAATGATACCCAATTGTCACAAAATTTTATGCAATAAAATGAAACATTCCTAGTGACTTGTGCCAACTAGAAGCACCTCATTTGGATGTCTAAAGAGGGAGATATGAATTTTTGAATTTTTCGTCCAATATCGAGCATCTAGATTGACCTAGGTTACTGTTTGATTAGTTTTTGAGTCCTTGACATGCCTAAATTGGTCTAAAAGTTATTTTTCCCTCTAGTTAACATCCATATCTTTCTAGATTGATATCATTTGTATAGAGTGGGTTTTTGTGGAATTAATTGGACATTTTTTAAGTTTATAGCAGAAACTTGTATTAGTACCAATAGCTAGTTAAACCTCTGCACCTTTTTGATTATCAAACGTCTTCTATGTGGTTTTTCATGGCTTGGTCATATTTTTAGAATAAAGTAGACATGTGTAGCTTTCTAGAATATCAAAGAATGCATGATTTCAATGTTTTTAGAATTAGTTATGATTTTCCAAAATTTGTGATAGAAAATGAAAAATTCTAGCCGAAATAGCAACCATGAATTTTATGTATTCTCTTGCCTTGCACGAGCTCTAGGCCAATTTTAGTGATAGAAATGAGTTGTATATATGTAATTAAATATAAAAATATAATACATGAGCTCACATGGTCTACGGGACATCGGAAGAAAAATTTATACACTACATAACGCTAAAATATTCATTATTTTTATGCTATTTTCTTATTCCTCCATGAAATGTATGATGTGAGACATGGAGATAGCATGAAATAAGCTAATAAATTATGGTGTTACAGTTATTGGTATCAAAGCAAAGGTTCAAGCTCTTGATATGGGTTGTGGCCAGTGTTTATGAGTTGCCTAAATGTATATGAGTTATTTTGTGGATGAATTGAGTGTGTTAATGGTGGAAGTATTCTTTTTTTTCATGTTAAAGTTTATTATGATGTTTCAAAGCTATGGTGAACACTAGGAGAGATCGGTCCTCTAGAGAGGCTCGTGCAGATGATAGAGCCGAGCCTAGTGATCTGGTAGCTAGAGCCTTATAGTCTATTATGGCTCGCTTGGATCAACAACAGGTCGTGATCATGCAGTTACAGGAATGGCTTGTTGAGAGAGATAGCCAGGGCCCTACACCTTTTCCTCCATAGCCACCTCACCACTCAGATCATCCTGAGCATTCAGGGGTGACTCACCCAAATCCACAGCCACATATCCAGATGGTTGCCCTTATTCCACTAGCTCATAAACAGCCCTCTACTAGAAAAATCATCACCTAGTTTAGAAAGTTCAAGCCTCCCACCTTTGATGATGAGATGAATTCAGAAAAAGCCGAGGCCTGGATTATGCAGTTAGAGAAGATCTTCAAGGTGATGGAGTACACATCTGAGCAGAAAGCCAAGATGGCTATCTTTCAGTCACAAAAGGAGGTAGATTATTGGTGGAAGGGCACCGAGCCTATTTTGAGGGCGAGGAACCTTATGATTACATGGAAGGCGTTTTCCAGGTTTTCCATGAGAAGTATTTCCCCAACTTAATCAGAGATGTGAAGGAGTCAGAATTTATACTCCTAAGACAGATAGAGGAGATGTTCGTGGATCAGTATGTGGCTAAATTTGTAGAGCTCTCCCAATACTCCTTCTATTTACAGAGGCATGATGATGAGCGATGGAGAGCAAACAGGTTAGAGAAAGGTTTGCTCCTTAAGATTAGAGAAATGGTAATGCTACAGAGAATTAGGCACTTTAACACGCTGGTTGAGATATGCAGAGTGATAGAGATGAACCTCAGAACGATACAGCCTACCTCCAGTGCCAGACCACCCCTCCTTAAGCCTAAGAGACCTAGAGAAGGATCATAAGCTACAGTTACTAGTAGGAGATGTAACATCATAAATTCTACCTCATTTTATGACACTCATGTGAATCACATCATTAAATTCCATGAGGGAAGTAGAAAAGCCTATTAAAATAATGTATTTAATTGCTTTGTGTCATGTATAAAAATTCTATTCAGTATCACGTGGATCATGTGGGCTTATACTATACATTCTTATATTTAATTACATGAATAAAACTCATTTACATCATAAAATGTGGCCTACATCTCAAGAATCATGAAGGGAAGCTTAAAATATACCTATTACATTTCAGCCAAATTTTGCTCAATTCTGCTACTAATTTTGGAAAATCATAAATAATTCTAGAAAAATTCAAAACATGAATTCTTCGTTATTCTAGAAATCTACAGATGTCTAATTTACAATAAAAATATGTTCAGACCATAACATCCATTATAGAGGACATTTGACATCTGAAAAGGTCCAGGGTCAAACTATCTTTTGATGCTGTCACAGATTTCTGCAGCAAATTTCAAAAATATCCAATTAATTTCAAAAAAATCCAATCCATTAAAATGATACCAATATGGAAATTTGTGGATGTTAGATAGAGGGGAAAAATATTTTCAGACCAACTCAAGCAGCCTAGGCCTCATAATTTAATAGAACAGTAACTTAGGTCGAGTAAAACTTTTTATACTGGATAGAATATTTAAAAATTCATATCTCCATCTCTAGACCTCAAAATGAGATGCTTCTAATTTTCATAAGTCATTGTGAATGTCTAATTTCTCTGTATAAAAGTTTGTGGTAATTGGACATCATTTGGGCCCTGTGTGATGGATTTCATTTTCAAACCAAATAAATAGTGCAGCAGACCAAAATCAGAAAAATTGCCAACTTTGAAAATTCATCAAATATTCTATAGACCTCCAAAAATTATTATCTTTAGCTTCCCAAAAACACCTCAACAAGGTCTAATTTCATGCCAAATCTCAGAGCAAGAAGAGTTCATTTGGCCAAAAAGTGATATGGAGTTCCATTATGGTCATTTTTTACTCCATATAGGGTACCAAAGTGACCAAATAGTTTTCCCTTGGTCTTGGTACATTTTGGGCAGGTCTAAAAGAACACTTGGGACTTGTGTGAGCTACCCAAATGGTTCCAAATCTCATACATCTCATTTTGGCCTTTTCATCCATACATATACAGATTACATCAAACTTTCCAAAATGCATACCTTGGCATTATATACCCAAATTCTACTCTAGGGTTCATACATCATATCCATACATTTCTACATCATATAATATCATAGTTATACATGTCTAAGAATTCATAGACCATATACATCATTGGATTACAATATTGGACACAAATATGACCTTAAAGTGAGAAAACTCCAATACTTTATTGTCAAACTCTTTCCTTCAAGGTGGTTGGCTTCCATTACCATGTCCACTTGGTCCACCTAGCATATGAAATCATTGGAGAGGAGGAAATGAGATTCAAAGAATCCCAATAGCTCATCTCCTATTCAATCATACATAATGGATGCAAACAAGTCTCATAAATGCATGCATGGCATGTGGACATGTGCAAACATTCAAGAGTCATTTTCATCATTCAAGAAAGTCATAAATAGCATATAATGGCTTGCTAAGCAAGTGGATTGGCCTCACCCAATTTCTTGTGGATTTTGGACTTGCCTCACCCATTCTTTAATTCATTTTTGGACTCAACCATGCTCTTGGGAGCCCACTTTGCTTTTGAGAGACTCTTTGTTTTATCTCTACCAATCCTAAGGGTTCTTGACTCATCCTCACCATAGCTAAGGGTTCTTGGCCTCACCACACTCAAGCAAACCCAAGCACACATCAAAACATCATAGGAAACATAATATGTCATTATAAAATCATGGCACATGAAATCATGCTATTATACTTTTCGTGGCTTAAAATTACACATACACACATTCTAAGACAAGCTAAGCATACATCCATGCATGAGAGAAGGTGGAGAGAGCTACCTTGCATACAATCACACACTTTTTCTCTTGAAATTCCCTCCCTTGCTTCGGCCACACACCCACAAACATGTGGGGAAGGTTTCTCTTGGGCTAGACACAATTTATGGTAGCCAATTAGATTCATGAAATAATTTCTAAGGCCACACAACTAGCTGAAGCACTAGGTTATTCTATAAACCCCATTATGGTCCATAAATGCACCTAATGAAGCAACACCCCTCAAATAAATTCTAGGCTCCATTTTTTCCTTTCAAATATCATTCTCGACTCCTTTTAAGCATCTTGGAGTCATCACACAATTAAAACAAAGAACCTAACTACATGTTACTTCTTTAGGTCATAATATGGAACCTAAAGCACCAACTCACTTTCTATGAGTTCTAAATTTTTTCCAAGGCCTCCCTTCATATTCATTCATCATATATGACTCAAGAATGGCCTTAGAAAAATTTAAAACTCTCCCTAGCTATCCCATCCATACCTGGCTGAGACATAGAGCAATTTTGGCCTCCATGGATTTTGCTTGGTTTTCTTAAAGGAGGAATGATAAGCATAATTTTTATACACTTTATTTCTCCTAACTTAACCTTTTTAATAATTAAATGTAGCCTAATAAATGCAATTAAATGGAAATTGATTTTAATAGCTAGTTTTGCACTTTAGAAAACAAATTGACAAAATAATGAATTTTAATGCATAAATTCTTTAAAATGAGTTTTGTGAATCCTATCCTACTTAATATTGTTTATCATTCTTGCAGAATTTTTGTGGGTAAATGCATTTGAATAGAGGTTGGTTTGGAGAAGAGGTGGCATGCATGGAATGGGAAGGAGAAGTCCAGAACCACGTCAAACAGAGAAGCTGGCTACGTGGAAAAGCTGCAGAGAAGCAGAAATAAACACACATGCAGAACAGCAGCAAAACAATGAAGAGAAGCCACGTTGAGAAGCGACGTGGCTGGAGCTTGGAAGAGCAACACACGAAGCACACGAACAGAAAAATGGAGCAGAACAGAGCTAGAAACAAAATACAAACCAGCTGAACAGAGAAGAAGCAAAATACAAATCAGTAGCCACGTGAAGAAGCTGCAGAAACTGGGGAGAACCATTCGGCCATACAACTACGCCTCCATCCATTCATCCATCATTCACCCATGCCTCCATCCATACATCCATCTCTCCATTCCATACTCCATCATCCATCCACCGAATGAAGATCTAATTCATTCATCTTGAGGCTAGCAAGGGAGGAAACTCTTGAGTAGAAGCTTGAATCCTTGGAAGAATGCAAAATTCTGGCTAAGATTTTCTTGTTTTTCCTACACTTTTTCTTATTCTGTATAATCTTGGTTAAGTTGTATTTGATTAGGAATTGGTGTAATTAATTAGTGGTTGGTTAGACACTGATTAGGAAACCCTTTTTGTTGATTAATTGGTTAAATTTGAATTTGATTTTTCATTATTCTTTCTAATCTCCCATGTATGCCACGAAGGTGTTCGATGAATTGCATGAGTGAGGTTATGTGCTTAAATGTCTATTTGAGAATTCCTTGGTGTTTAGTTGGTTAATTAAACATTTTTGGATGATGAATCGGAAGATAATTAATTAGTTAATCAATCAAATTGGATGTTCATTAATCTTAAGAACAAGGGTTAACGGTTTAATGCGGGATTGAGGTCTCAATTCAACATTAGATTATTAATCTCTTGAATCTTGAATGGTTATTCAAGATCATTTGCTAATGAACATAATTAGGAATTCTTAGGCCAGAATTAATCATAATTGGGATAGGATAAGGATAGTAGATATCAAGAGACAATTCCTAAGCTAGTCACAAGCCCATTATCATTCACAATTCACATAATTAGGTAGACATTAGGAAATTTGTTTCAATTCAGTTTAGGATAGTTTAATTCATTCAAAAACCCCCCAAATTAGATAGTTCTAGGATCTTAGAACACTTAGAGAACCTAATTGAACATTGAATTCCAATTCCAAGGGAGATGACCTAGGTTGTGCCACTTGCTATATTTTTAGATCAACCTAGTTTTATTTTGAGGGTTGCACGACGAGCCCGTCAAATTTGGCGCCGTTGCCGGGGAGTTTAGTTCTTAATTGTTTGAGAAAGTTTTCTAGGTGTTTTTGTTTTGTTTTATCTCTGTTTTGATTTTATTTTAGCTGAATTTTTGCTCTGTTTCGAGCTTGGAATTGGATAATTTCGGTGTTGCGTATTAATTTGCCTGCTTGCTGGAATTTTCGTTTAAAGTGCCCAGAAAATTCTCAAATTCTGTATTTCAAAGGTTTTGGGTGTTTTGAGCAAAAGTAATAGCAAAGCTATTAGGTGCACCATTTTTTGGCCAAATTCCAACGTTTAGAGCACTTTTTCGAATTTTTTAGTATTTTTTCGAATTTTCTAGGATTTTTCTAATTTTTCTGGAATTTTTGTTTTAATTTTTCTTTATTAATTTTTGTGTTCCTTCTTAGTTTTTGCTTGTCTAATTGGTGTATGACAAGAAGTTCTAGTGAAAAATTAATTGATTTGGATCCAGAAATTGAAAAAACCCTTAAAAGACAAGTAAGGATTAGGAAAAACAAAGATAGTGTAGGAATTAATAGCTCTAATTCATCTGCTTTTGATTCTGTGCAAGGAATTGATTGTGCACTTCAATTTGCTAGTGATAATATGGCTGAACAAGATCAAATAAATGCTAACAGGAATATGCATGTTCAGGCTAACTTGAATGTAAATGCAAATTTGAATAATAACATGCATGCTAGAACTATTAGAGAATTGACAACTCCTAATGTGCATTATCAAAATCTTTGCATACAATATCCAGAATTAGATGCAAATTTTGAGCTTAAATCCGGATTGATTCACTTACTTCCTAAGTTTCAGGGACTTGCAGGAGATGACCCTCACAAACATCTAAAAGAATTCCATGTTGTATGCTCTACAATGAAGCCACAAGGTGTCTCAGAGGAACAAATCAAGCTCAGAGCATTCCCTTTTTCTTTGGATGGTTTAGCCAAGGATTGGTTGTACTATCTACCTCCCGATGCCATTGCTTCTTAGGACCAACTGAAGAGGTTATTTTTGGAGAAATTCTTTCCTGCATCTCGCACTGCATCAATAAGGAAGGAGATATGTGGGATCAGACAGAATAGTGGAGAGACTTTATATGAGTACTGGGAAAGATTCAAAAGATTGTTGGCTAGTTGTCCTCACCATCAAATCTCTGATCAGTTGCTTATCCAGTACTTCTATGAGGGGCTGTTGATCATGGATAGAAATATGATTGATGCTGCCTCTGGGGGAGCCTTAGGTGATCTGACACCTACAGGAGCTTGGGAGCTGATTGATAAGATGGCTCAGAATGCTCAGCAATTTGGGTCCAGATCAATGCAAACAGCAAGAGGAGTCAATGAATTGTGTACTCCAGATTATGGTCAGAGAATTGAGAGCAAACTTGAAGTAATGTCTACTGTGCTCCAAAAGCTTGCTTTAGATCGGCAGCAGTCATCCTCCGCTCCTTCTCAGACTTATGCACCACAGTCTTACCCTACTCAGGCATATTCTTATCCACAGTGTTATGCATCTGGACAAACATCTACCCCTACTACTTTGGTAGGACCCCTGTGTGATATATGCTCTTTGGCCACACATAATACTGATCAGTGCCCTATGTTAGAAGACAAGGTAGAGGCTTGTGCTGGGATGTTTCCAGTTAGGCCGATGCAACAAGGGCAACAAAAATATGATCCCTATTCTAATACATACAATCTAGGATGGAGGGATCACCCCAATTTGAGATATGGGGGAGGGCAACAAAATAGATATAATGTTATAGGACCTAGTGCACAGTCTTCCCAACCTATTAGGCAGCCAGCTCCTATACAGGAGGAACCAAAGAAAGGGGATAATATGGGAGATATGATGAAGCGTATTATGGAAAGTCAAGCACAAATCACACAAATGATGCAAAATTTAGAAAGGAGGGTTGATACTCAGTTAGGCCAGTTTGCTACTTCTCTTAGTGAGGTGAAATCTTAGGGTTCAAGCCAATTACCCTCACAGACGGTTGTTAATCCGAGGAATAGTAGCAATGTCAGTGCCATCACTCTTAGGAGTGGAAAAGAAGTTCAGGGATCCGCAGATACCACCACCATGGATAAATCAGCGTCATCAAAAACACACGCCGCACCAAATGAGCCTAATAATGAAGAGGAGCCAAAGAAAATTTTGCCTTTCCCACATAGACCTACCTTGGGAAAGAGGCAAACTGAAGCAGATGCAGAAAAAGAGATTCTTGAGACTTTTAAAAAGGTTGAAGTCAATATACCCCTGTTGGAGGCAATCAAGACCATTCCTAAATATGCTAAGTTTCTTAAGGAGATATGCACTAACAAGAGGCGTCTGAGAGGGAATGAAAAAGTCAATTTTGGCAAAAACGTTTCAGCACTCATACAACCAACAATGCCCACTAAGTGTCAAGATCCGGGCACTTTTGCAATTCCATGCATCATTGGAAATTTTGAGTTTTCTGATGCTTTAATTGATCTTGGTGCTGCTATAAATGTTATGCCTAAATCTATTTATTCATCTTTGCAGGTGGGAGAGCTGAAACCTACCGGAGTGGTTGTGCAGCTGGCAAATAGGAGTATTGCTTATCCTTCAGGAGTGTTGGAGGATGTTCTGGTTAAGGTAAAGGATTTAATTTTTCCAGCTGATTTTTATGTCCTTAATATGGAAGATGATAGATATAGATCTAGTGGACATGCCCCACTCATTTTAGGTAGACCTTTCCTGAAAACTGCTAAAACAATTATAAATGTGCATGAGGGTAATCTTCAAATGGAGTTTGCTGGCAATGTGATACAATTTAATATATTTGATGCCATGAAATATCCTTGTGATGATAACTCTGTTTTTAATATCAGCCTGATTGATATGTTAGTTGATAATGCTAGCACTGAATTTTGGGATAATTTATTGACTAATTCCTGTGATATTGCTGATTTGGATGATTCTCTTGACTGTACATGTGTTGGAAGTAATATATGTGATAATTGCTCCCAGATTAGTGCTTTCATTGAGAGTAGTGAGTTCCCTTCATGTACTGATTATCATGGATCTGGGACCTCCTCCTTTTATGCTGATTTCACTGTAGGACAACCTTTGTCTGATTTGGATGATTATACTAGTTTAGGTCAATCTTCTTGTTCTAAAGATGATGTGCATGCTGTTGCTTTCCCTGAATGTTCTAATGTTGCTGGATTTACTGATTCTCAGAATATGTTGCATATTGATATCACTTCTGGATATGCTGATTGTGCTAGTTCATCTATTTCCACTCTTGCATTGCCTATTGATAATGGTAATAGATGCTGTGTAACTAGTTCATCTGATAGTGATACTGATGTTTATATTGCTGTTAGTTCTCTTGTTGATACTCCTTCTGCTAATATTCCCAAAGATGGGAAAGTTGTTTCTTCTGTCTGTGAGATATCTGAACAGGTATTTGGCATGGAAGAGATTGAAATCAAACAACTCATACCTTCGGTTGAGCAAGCTCCCACCTTGGAGCTCAAACCACTGCCAGATAATCTCAAGTACACCTACTTGGGGGAAGATGAGAAACTTCCAGTAATTGTGGCTAGTGACATTATTCCAGAGGAAGAAGAGAAGCTTCTAGAGGTCTTAAGGAGGAGAAAACAAGCAATAGGGTGGACCTTAGCTAACATACCTGGCATTAGCCCTGATACATGCATGCACAGAATTTTGTTGGAAGATGGGGCAAAACCAGTAAGGCAACCTCAAAGGCGACTGAACCCACTTATTCTGGATGTGGTTAAAAAGGAAGTTTCTAAACTTTTATCTGCTGGTATAATATATCCTATTTCTGACAGTCAGTGGGTTAGTCCTGTGCAGGTAGTTCCAAAGAAATCAGGGATCACAGTGATCCGGAATGAAAATAATGAATTGGTGCCCACCCGTGTACAGAATAGTTGGAGGGTTTGCATTGACTATAGGAGGCTTAATTTAGTCACTAGAAAAGATCATTACCCCCTTCCATTTATTGATCAGATGCTTGAGCGTTTAGCTGGTAAATCTCACTATTGTTTTCTGGATGGATTTTCAGGGTATTTTCAGATATGCATAGCCCCGGAGGATCAAGAGAAGACGACATTCACATGCCCATTTGGAACATATGCCTACAGACGAATGCCCTTTGGTCTTTGCAATGCCCCTGGGACCTTCCAGTGGTGCATGGTTTCCATTTTTAGTGATTTCCTTGAAAATTGTATAGAAATTTTTATGGATGATTTCACTGTATATGGGAACTCTTTTGATGATTGCTTATGTAGTCTGGATAGAGTCCTAGCTAGATGCATAGAGAAGAACCTTGTACTTAATTATGAAAAATGTCATTTTATGGTTCGAAAAGGCATTGTATTGGGTCATATTATATCTGAACAGGGCATAGAGGTAGATAAAGCTAAGATAGATGTTATAACCTCTCTACCATACCCGACATGTGTTCGGGAGATCCGATCTTTTCTAGGTCATGCAGGTTTTTATAGAAGATTCATTCAGAACTTTAGTAAAATTGCTTTGCCATTGTCTAAGTTGTTACAAAAAGATGTTGATTTCCAATTTGATGATGCATGTAAAACAGCTTTTGATGAACTTAAGAAATGCTTGACTTCCCCACCCATTATTCAACCCCCTGATTGGACCCTCCCATTTGAGCTTTTATGTGATGCATCTAATTTTGCTGTAGGTGCAGTCTTGAGCCAGAGAATGAATAAGAGGTCCCATGTGATTGCTTATGCATCCAAGACTTTGGATGAGGCCCAAGCAAACTATACAACCACAGAAAAAGAGCTTCTTGCTATTGTTTTTGCTTTAGATAAATTTAGATCATATTTACTTGATACTAAAGTTATTGTTTTTACTGATCATGCAGCCTTGAAGTACTTGCTGAAGAAGCCCGATGCAAAGCCAAGATTGATCAGATGGATGCTTCTACTTCAAGAATTTGACATTAACATCCGGGATAAAAGTGGAGCTGAAAACTTGGTGGCAGACCACTTGAGCAGAATTGAAGCTTCAAAAGTAAATTCCTTACCTATTGATGATGATTTCCCTGATGAGCATTTATGTGCTGTGCATAGTTTTTCTCCATGGTATGCAGACTTAGTGAATTATCTAGCTGCTTCTGAACTACCTGTTGATTTGACTAAACATCAGTTGAATAAGTTTAGGAGTGAAGCTAGGTATTATATTTGGGATGATCCATATTTGTGGAGATTATGTAGTGACCAAGTGATTAGACGTTGTGTGCCTGATATAGAATTTGATTCTGTTTTAAATTTTTGTCACACACTAGCATGTGGAGGTCACTTTAGTTCAAAACGCACAGCTAGGAAGGTTCTAGATAGTGGATTGTATTGGCCTACCCTGTTTCGTAATGCCTTTAATTTTTGTAAAAGATGTGTTCGGTGTCAACAAACAGGTAGCATATCTAGGAGAAATGAAATGCCACAACACCCTATCTTATTTTGTGAAGTCTTTGATGTGTGGGGCATTGATTTTATGGGACCTTTTCCCACTTCTTTTGGCTTTTCATACATTTTATTGGCCGTTGATTATGTTTCGAAGTGGGTGGAAGCCAAACCTACCAGGACTGATGATTCTTCTGTGGTTGTAGAATTCGTTCGCTCTCACATTTTCTGTAGGTTTGGCATTCCCAGAGCCATTATCAGTGACCAGGGCACTCATTTTTGTAACCGGAGTATGCATAGCTTGCTTAGCAAGTACGGTGTTGTGCATAAAGTAGCTACTCCATACCACCCTCAGACAAATGGCCAAGCAGAAATTTCTAACCGGGAGGTGAAGCAAATTTTGGAGAAAACAGTGCAGCCGAATAGGAAAGATTGGAGTAAAAGGCTAGATGATGCACTTTGGGCTTACAGAACTGCCTACAAGACTCCTATTGGCATGTCACCCTATCGGCTGGTATTTGGAAAAGCATGTCACTTACCGGTGGAAGTAGAGCACAAAGCTTACTGGGCCATGAAGAAATGTAATTTGGACTTGAATGAAGCAGGATCTCACAGAAAATTCCAACTCCAAGAGCTTGAAGAGATCAGATTGGAAGCCTATGACAATGCAAGAATCTATAAAGAGAAGACAAAAGCATTTCATGACAAGATGATTGCAAGGAAAGAGTTTGTTGTCGGCCAAAAAGTCTTACTTTATAAATCCCGTCTGAAGCTTATGCCAGGTAAACTTCGTTCTAAATGGGAAGGTCCTTATATAGTTTCTAATGTTTTCCCTTTTGGCACAGTTGAGCTTTTGGATGAGCAAACGGGAGCTAAATTCAAAGTTAATGGACATCGGCTCAAACACTTTTATGAAGGAGTTCCACGAGATAACAAGGAGGAGCTCCAACTTCATAACCCATCCTAAACCCCGGTTGTACTCTTTCCCTTTCCCCTTTTATATTGTGTTGTCTTTATCTGTTTCTTACATTGTGTGCTGGCATTGCGAACAATGCAATATTTAAGTGTGGGGGGGATACAAATAAATTTTTAGTTTTGTTTTATTTTGGTTAGTTGATTTTTATAGTTTCTAGGTTTTTAGTTAGTTTTATGTTATTTTCCAAAAAAAAAAAAATGACAAATTTTTGAAAAATTTTTGAAAAATAGTATGATTCTTTTCAATTTTTCTGTAAAAGTTACAAGTTAAGATGATTATACCTTGGATTCACTTAGATATGACAAGTGATGGATCTTGTGTTTTGATTCAAGTGAAGTGGCAATGAATTTGATTTCAATGAATTATTTGATAGCCATTAGCTGGTGAGAATTTGAGCCTTAATTATTCAATTCTAGTGTGTATTCACCTATCTTTGTTTCACTCTAGAACTTGTCTTGATTCTTTGTTGAGGCCACATTTGCACTTGCATGCATAAAAATGATAAGGCATTCATTTCTTTTATAGCTAGAGAGCCAAAAAGCTAACCATACATTCATTTTATCCATTGTTTAGCCACTTTGGACTTGATTTTCTTTTCTTGTTAGCCTATAGCCATTAAATATATTTCCACCCTGTTTTAGGATGCCTTAGGAATTTCAAGGAGCATTACACCTGTTTGGGAAGAAAGAGTGTGTGCTTTGCATCCATTAAGGCCACTGTTAGTGAATTTGTTTAAAAAAAAAAAAAAAAGCAAAAAAAAAGCAAAAAAAAAAAAAAGAGAAAAAAAAAAAGCAACAGGAAATCAAAAGAAAGAAGTATTTCAATTTGAGTTTGTAATTACCTGTTACTAATTAAAATAAGGCCTTGAAAGCACACTCTTCCTTATCCTATATTTTCATTAAGTGCTCTTGAGATTCTAAGGTATCCATTTGTTTAGTTTTTCCCCTTCTTTTTGTATCCATTCATTTCATCTCCCTTAGCCCCATTACAACCCTTAATAAAGTCCTTTGATTTGTACATTGCATTTGGCATGAGTGGTGGAGACTTAGAAACTTGACAAGCTTATGGTAGTGAGCTTGGATAGGTGGAATTTGAGTGAAACACATTTCCCATAAACACTTGAGAGATGAGAGTAAACACTAACCATGTGAGAGGGCTATGCATTTCAGTTCATTCTTTTCAAATGAAATTGCCATGAAGCTTAATTCTTGATGCAAGTGAAGTTAACTTAGATTGTTAAAGTGTTGAAGAGTTGTGATTAATCTCTAGCTTGTGATTCTTACACTCCTTTTTCATTTTCATTTTCCACTTATCATTTTACTAGCCGGGTGTTTCAAATCATTCTATCTTGGATTTTAAGCTTTGCCCAGGAGTGCAAAGGTTTAAGTGTGGGGGAATTTGATAAGCATAATTTTTATACACTTTATTTCTCCTAACTTAACCTTTTTAATAATTAAATGTAGCCTAATAAATGCAATTAAATGGAAATTGATTTTAATAGCTAGTTTTGCACTTTAGAAAACAAATTGACAAAATAATGAATTTTAATGCATAAATTCTTTAAAATGAGTTTTGTGAATCCTATCCTACTTAATATTGTTTATCATTCTTGCAGAATTTTTGTGGGTAAATGCATTTGAATAGAGGTTGGTTTGGAGAAGAGGTGGCATGCATGGAATGGGAAGGAGAAGTCCAGAACCACGTCAAACAGAGAAGCTGGCTACGTGGAAAAGCTGCAGAGAAGCAGAAATAAACACACATGCAGAACAGCAGCAAAACAATGAAGAGAAGCCACGTTGAGAAGCGACGTGGCTGGAGCTTGGAAGAGCAACACACGAAGCACACGAACAGAAAAATGGAGCAGAACAGAGCTAGAAACAAAATACAAACCAGCTGAACAGAGAAGAAGCAAAATACAAATCAGGCCAAGTTTGGTTCCCTTACTCTTTATTTCATTTCAACTCTTCACCCTTTCTTCTTTGTGTCCCTTTTGTTGCTTTCGTAGTCAATTGCTTGTCATGTGTTTCCATCACACACCCCCTTTTGTGTGGTTGTGAGTTTAGGATTGCTTGTGTTTAGAAACTCTTGCTTGTGATTGTCACTAGTCTGATCTTTTCTTTTGATTTGCTTTGTGACTTGCTTAGAACACTTGTAAAAAGCAAATTGTTGAGTGGTAAAAGGCTAAAATGTACCATCTTGATAAAAGCCAAATTTTGAGAGTAAACACGAGTGAATTGCTATTATTGAGTGTAAACACATAAGCTAGTGAGTTACGAGCTCCTATATCTTTCTTTGCTTGTTTTTGTATAAACTAATATTTCAGGATGTCTGAAGAATCTGAACACAATGACTTTGACAAGAAAGTCTAGATTAGAGCCATTCAAAGTACTCTTAAGAAACTTAGTGCCAGATTAGATGATATAGAGTCTTCTTCCAATAGGAGGACCCATAGGAGGTGAGCTCAGGTGGAGCTTGATGATGATGCTGAGTTTGACTTTAAAGAGTCTCATACTTGAAGAGGCAGACAATCATCGTCCAATAAGGATGGTGGTATTGGAAATATCAAGATGAAGATTCCCTTATTCCCTAGGAAAAATGATCCAGACTAGTACTTAGAGTGGGAAAGAAGAGTGGAGCATGTGTTCGAGTGCCACATTTACACTAAGGAGAAGATAGTAAAGCTTGTTGTAGTGGAGCTTACTGATTATGCTAGCATCTAGTAGGATTAACTCCTACTCACCAAAAGACATATAGGTGAAGGTCCAATTCATGATTGGTAAGAGATGAAACCCATCATGCGCAAGTGGTTCGTCCCTAGTTACTATTATAGGGAATTGCATAAGAGGTTCCAAAAACTAAAATAGGGTTCTATGAGTGTGGAGGATTACCATCAAGAAATGGAGATTGCCATGATTAAGGCAAATGTGGAGGAAGATCGTGAGGTAACCATGGCCTGATTCATTAAGGGCTTGAATCCTGATATAGCTACCCAAGTTGATTTATAAAATTACCTAGATATGGAGGAGCTCTTACATAGAGCTATCAAGGTGGAAAAATAGCTAAGGGCTCAACAAAAGCTAAAAGTAATATCTAGCTCAAATTCTTAGAGGGATTCCAAAGTCCCCTTCAAGCTAAAAATCGATTTCAAGTCTAAAAAGGAAAGTATGGTAAAACCCTTTCAGGTTAAGGGTAAAACTAATTCAAAACTTTCCTCGTCTTCCAATCCTACTTCTTCTTCCTCTAAGGTTAGATGTTTTAAATGTAATGGTTTCAGTCATATTGCTTCTCAATGTCTAATAAACAAACTATAATTATTCTTGAGAATGGTGATGTGACTAGTGCTAGCAGTGAGTCTGAGGAGGATAAGATGCCACCCATGACTCATGACTCAGATTTAAAGTTAATTAGAGCTGTAAATGGTGAAGTCTTTGTGGCTAGGTGTGCTCTCAACATTCAACCTAAAGAAAATCTTGAGGTAGAGCAGCATAAATATATTCTCCATATTCATAGTTTCATCTATAAGAAGGTATGTAGTTTGATTATTGATGGTGGTAGCTGTACAAATATGCCTAGTACTTTACTTGTGGAAAAGCTAAACTTTCCTACTTTGAAGCACCCTACGCCTTATAAATTAAAATGGTTTAATGATAGTAGGGAGGTAAAGGTAACAAAACAAGTGCTCATATATTTTTCTATTGGTAATTATCATGATAAGATTCTTTATGATGTAGCACCTATGTATGCTGGTCACTTGTTACTTGGTAGGCCTTGGCAATTTGACAAAAAGGTAAAACATGATGGATATAAAAATTATTACTCGTTTGTTTTTAATGGTAAGACCATTGTGTTGACCCCTCTTCATCCTATTCAAGTATATAAGGATCAACTAAAAATTGAAAGAGAGTGTAAGAAAGAAGAGCAAGAAAAGAAAGGTAAAGTGAGTGTGAGTGTTGAGAATGAGAAGAAGAAAAAGAAAGGATAACTGAGTAGAAAGGAAAAGAAAATTAGAGAAAAACATAAAGAAAAAAAAGTGAGTTTATTTTCAGGTAGAAGTGAGATCAAGAGAGCTCTTATTTGTGAAAATGCTTTCTTATTGCTTTATAAAGATGCTTATCTTACTATCGACGATCTTGATCACTCTTTGCCTATTAATGTTATGTCTTTATTGCAAAAATTTTGTGACTTGTTCCTAGAGGAAATACTTAATGGATTGCCTCCTTTAAGAGGCATTTAGCATTATATAGACTTCATCCCTGGAGCATTATCCCCAATAGACCTGTTTATCGAGCAAATTGAGAGGAGACTAAGGAAATACAACATCAAGTGGAAGAGCTCATGAAGAAAGGCTTTGTTCATGAAAGTATAAGTCTGTGTGTTGTCCCAGTGATTCTTGTGCCCAAGAAGGATGGCAAGTGGCAGATGTGTGTGGATTGTTATGCCATCTACAAAATAATGGTAAAATATTACTATCCTATCCTTTGGTTAAATGATATGCTTGATGAATTGCATGGTGCATGTGTTTTCTCTAAAATTGATCTTAGAAGTGTTTACCATTAGATTAGGATGAAAGAAGGTGATGAATGGAAAATTGCTTTTAAGACTAACTTTGGGTTGTATGAATGGTTAGTTATGCCATTTGGCTTGACTAACATATCTAGCACTTTCTTGAGTTTAATGAATAATGTCTTTAGACCTTTCATTGGTAGATTTACTATGGTTTACTTTGATGACATTTTGATTTACTCTAAGAGTCTAAAAGAGCATGTGAGTCATTTGCATAATGTGTTTGTCGTGCTTAGGGGGAATAGACTCTTTGCTAATTTAGAGAAATGTTCTTTTTGTTTAGATTCTATGCTTTTGCTTGGTTTTGTTATAGGAGCCCTTGGCATACAAGTCAATGAGGAGAAAGTCAAAGCAATTTGAGAGTGGCCTACTCTAAAGAATGCAAGTAAAGTAAGGAGCTCCCATGGATTGGCAAACTTCTATAGCTGGTTCGTGAAGGACTTCCCTACTCTTGCTCCCCCTTTAAATGATTTAGTAAGAAAGAATGTGGCATTCATATGGGGTGAAGCACAAGTGCATGCTTTTAACACACTGAAGAAAAAACTAACTAATGTCCATGTACTTGTGTTGCTTGATTTTACTAAGGTTTTTGAAGTTAAGTGCGATGCTTTTAGTATAGGTATAGGTGGTGTGTTGATGTAGGATTCTAAACCTATTTCAATGAGAAATTCAGTGGTCTTGCTTTAAATTATTCTACATATGATAAAGAGTTGTATGCCTTGAAACGGACTTCAAAAACTTGGCAACATTATTTGTGGCCTAAAGAATTTATTATCCATTTTGATTATGAGAGTCTTAAGTTTCTTAAGTCTCAAGGTAAATTAAACAAAAGACATGCAGGTTAGATTGAATTTATTGAAACCTTCCCTTATGTTATAGCTGATGCATTGTCTAAGCATTACACTTTGATTACTTGCATGCATGCTAGATTGATAAGTTTTAAGATGTTAAATGACATGTATGAGTTTGATTCTGATTTTGCTAATATTTGGAAATCCTGTGAATTGTACGGTGCTAATGACTATTATAGGTTTGATGGGTTCCTTTTCAAAAGGGAAAAATTATGTGTTCTTATGTGTTCCATTCATGAGCTTCCTGTTAAGAAGACTCATGGTGGAGGATTGATAGTCCCTTTTGGCATAGAAAAGACTTTGGCTCTTTTGAATGAGCATTTTTATTGGCCTGGCATGAGAAAAGATGTGGTTGCTATTTGTTCTAGATGTATTACTTGTAAGCATGCTAAATCACATGGCTTGTATTCCCTTTTACCAGTTCCCTCTCACCCATGGACTGATATTTTCTATGGACTTTGTTTTGGGTTTGCCTAAATCTTCTACTGGAAATGATAGTGTCTTTGTTGTTATGGATATAGGTTTAGTAAAATAGCACATTTTATTGCTTGTTCCAAAACTAATGATGTTATGTATATGGCAAATTTGTTTTTCAAGGAGATTGTTGGGTTTAGGGGTGTACATGGGCTAAGCCAAGTAGAGCTTTGGGTATGCCCGATGCCCAGCCTGATTTTAGAGGGGCTTCAAAATTGAAGCCTATTGCCTTAGCCTGAGCCTAACCTTGCCCAGCTCGTTTAATATAGGGCGGGGCGACATTTGTTTTAAGTTATTATAAAAATTATAAAATGACTTTAAAAAAATAAAATTTTTATATAAATCTTTATAAAATTATATTTTATCTTTAAAAAATTAAAATTTTGGTATAAATCTTTATAAAAAATATATATTTTTTATTTTTTTAGATTTGATTAGATTAATATATCTCTTAGGGGCAATCTAAGTTTATTATGAAAATTATAAAATAATATTTTAAAACAATTTGTATATAATTTTTTATAAAATTATATTTTATTTTTAAAAAATTAAAATTTTGATATAAATTTTCATAAAAAAATAAATTTATTTTTAAGGCCGGGCCCTTATTGCCTTAATGGTTGGTTCGATGCCTGGCCTGGCCCAGCCCTAAATTTTTTTAAAAAAATTATTTGTGCCCAACCTAACCTGGCCCAATTTGACCGGATAGGGCTGGGCCCACTGGGCCCAAACACCCCTAGTTGGGTTGCATGGTGTGCCAAGAACTATTGTTAGTGATAGAGATGTAAAATTCTTGAGTTATTTCTGGAAAACACTGTGAAATAAACTTGACACTAAACTTTTGTTTTCTACTATAGCACATGCCTAAACCGACAGGTAGACCGAGGTTGTTAATAGGACCCTTTCTACTTTATTGAGAGCTATCATTTAGAAGAATCTTAAGAATTAGGAGAAGTGTTTACCCCATGTCGAATTTGCTTATAATCGTGCTATTCATTCTACTACAAAATTCTCTCCTTTTAAAATTGTTTATGGCTTTAATCCTTTAACTCTATTGGATTTACTTCCTTTACCTTCACATGAGTTTACTAACCATGATAGTGCTAAGAAGGCTAAGTTTGTGCAGGATTTGCATGAGAAGGTGAAAGCCAACATTGAAAGGAGGAATGAGCAAATTGCTAACCAAGTTAACAAGGGTAGAAGGCGTGTGGTGTTTGAACTCGATGATTGGGTGTGGGTTCACTTGCGAAAAGAACGTTTCCTAGAGCAAAAGAAGTCAAAACTCTAACCTAGATGAGATGGCCCCTTTCAAGTTCTTGAAAGGACTAATGATAATACTTATAGAATTGACTTGCCTAGTTCTTATGGAAATGTTAGTGCTACTTTCAATGTGGTTGATCTCTCTCCCTTTGATGTTGCAGATTCGAGAACGAATCCTTTTCAAGAAGGGTGAATGATGTAGTAGCACCAAGAGACCTTGCTAAGCATCGAAATGGACCTAATGGAGGATATGGTGCTAAGCTTCAGGCCCAAAGATGTAATTTGCAAATTAAAACCTAAAAGTTCAAGTCAAATATACTTAAAGATCTATTGTAAGGCATATGAGGCCTAATAACAAGATCTAAAGCCAAAGCAATGAAAGAAGCCTTTAATTGTTTGATTTATAGGCTCCATAACTTAGAGCCCATTCATTTGAGTCAAGAGAAAGCCCAAGAAGACAAAAAAGGTGTGATTATACTTACCATTCTACAAGAGAAGTCTTAAGGCCTAATTGGAGTCTAATTAAAAGAGATTAAGAATCATGTGTTAGCCATGTGACTTTTAATGGAGAATGAGCATCCTATGTGACTACTTAAAGGGACTGATCAGTTTTGGATTGGAATTTTTATAAATTGTGTTTTTTTATTTAGGACTTGATCAAAGATCTTTTATTAGAGATTAAGATGAAATTAGTTTCCTAATCTTATTCCTTGATTTTAGGTACCATTTAAAAGATTTTAGCATTTATTTTACGGTTTTAAACTCATAAAAACTTTGCTTATAAAAAGCTTCCTATTGTACTTCATATTTAGATCATGAATGAATTTGAGTATTATTCAATTCTCGATGAGGCTTTTGCTTCTTTGTGTTCTTTGAGAGTTCACGTGACTTATCAAAGAATTGGTCATCATTTGTAACGTCATTAGCTAGGGTTCTAAGAGACAAGTTCTCTTAAGGTTCTACCTTTGAACAACAATCCCTTTATGTGCTTTCAATTTCATGTGAGACGTAACCGATCTCGAGTGATCAATTTGTGTGCCAAGGTTCCTAGGATAAGGATCCTAGAGATTCTTGCATCACATTCACTCTACTACTAAATATTTGCCCTTTAAGATTATATATGGTTTTAATCCTCTTACATCCATTGACTTAACTCATTTGCCTTTGTAAGAAAGAGTAAATATGGATGGGAAGAAGCGTGTTGAGTTTATTAAGCAAATCCATAAAAAGGCAAAGCAAAACATTAAGAGGATGACTCAACAATATGTAGACTGTACTAATAAGGGATGAAAGAGGATAGTATTTGAAATAGGAGATTTAGTTTGGTTGTACCTTAGAAAAGAGATATTTCTTTACAAAAGAAAGTCTAAGCTTATGCCTCGAGGAGATGGACCATTTCAAGTGTTAGAAAGGATAAATGATAATGTTTACAAGATTGATTTACCAGGTGATGTGAGACCTACTAGACGACCCGCTCTAGGAACCCTAACCAATGTAGGTCACTCCCAAGGACCGACTAGAAAACAAGACGATGATTGAGGTAGAACCCTAAGGGAACCTGTCTCTTAAAACTCTAGCTACAAGATGCCACAAAGGTTGATCACTCTTTTGATAAGCTTAGTTTGTATTCTCTCAAGAACACAAGGATAGCGAGTACACTAGCTCTCCAAAAGAAAATTTTTATTCATCATTTTTTTCAATACATTACAATAGAAGCCTTTTTATAGGCAAACAAACTTAGAATCCAAGAATCCCTCTAACAATCAAGACATAATGGACTAACTAAAACAAACCTTTGGCCCTTATTAACCAAACCTAACACTAAATAAGAACTAATTAGGCTCTTATATTGGACATAATCCCAACCTAAACAAAAAACAAAAACACACTGATCCAAATATTTAAGTCTTGATGCCACTTGTATTGAAGACCAATCTGGACGCCATACTCATGCCTAAGTGACCACCCACATGTGCACATAAATAGTTCACAAGTTGAGGTATCTTTGAGGGTGGCACCCTATCATCTTCCATGTAAGCAATTTCTGTTGGAGATTGTACCCTAAGCCAATCATTGTATTGTAAATATTGTACTTTATTAAGAAATAAGAGTTTTCTTTTATTATATTATTATATTGTTTGCATGTTCTATATAATAATATCCTTGGATTAATCATATTGATTATCTTAAATGTCCCTAGTCGATCATCACTGTGGGAATGATGATGAACTAAGACTAGTATGATTTTGATTGATGATTATGTATTAATCATGTATATAGATAAGAATCAAAATTATAGACACTTATTAGGGAATAAGATACTGGATCGACCCGTTATAAGATAGCTACATGGATTAAGTCATAAGTGTATCTCATATATAATCGTATCACCGAGCCCTTAGACTTGAGATCACCATAGTTTCTAACATAAGGAACACTATGTTTTGGCATAGTCAAAAGTTATCTTTAACCAAGTGATCATAAAGGCTATGATCAAGTATAGTGGAATTCATGTAGAAGAAGATGAGTGGTCAAGATAAAATTTGTCTCCCTAATTAATAGAGAGATATATCTGGGCCTCTCGATGAATGAGCTGAGAAATGCATGGCTATGCTTGAATAGAAGGGTTTCTATTTATACTATCAGCCTGCACGTAGATTGAGAAAGCAATGATCTTGTAAGATGAGGATGACATTTTCATGCTTCATACTTGATCTAGATATCGTGTGACAAAAGGGATGTGATAGGATTATATGATAAGTTGCATCGGATCACTTATCCTTATATGATTTGGGTAGTCACAATGTCTTACTAGAGGCCGTTTATGACTTGTGGGTCAAGTAGTGTTAGTAGCCCACTGCCAACGTCATATGGGCCTACAAGGTCGCACACAAGAACGAGTCAACTCGAATTAGAATGTCAAAATTCATTGAATCTAAAATTGCATATAGATTTAATGAATGTCAAGTTCAATTTAGGATGGAAGAATTATATATATATATGTATCTTTTAATTAATTTAAATGAATTAGTTTTAAATTTAAATCTATATGATAGATTTAAATTTCGAATAATATGATAATTTAAATTTAATTTATAAGATAAATTAAATTTGAATTTAGTTCTGATTTAGATTAAATAATTGGTTAAATTTAATCTATTAAATAGAATTAAATTTAAGTTAATTTATTTAATTAAGATTTGATTTGATTTGATTTAAAATAATATATTTTAAATTAATCAAATATATCTAAAACCCTAATGATATACCTTTATATAAAAAAAAGGAGGCTAGGATTTCCTAGAACGATAAAGAAAACACAACTCTGGAGAGAAAATTCTAGAGAGAGAAAGTGTACTGACAATGTACGGATGCCTAGAGAGAGAAAGAGAAGAGTGTCTTCTCTAGCAAGAACATGTACAGATATTAGTCAGAGGTGCTAGTACACTGTTTGAGTTGAGCAACCATTCGTATCGATACTTGTAGGGGGAGCATATATGAAAATCCATTCTTGAGATCTCACGGTAAAAGAAGTATCATATAACAAAGGTAAATATTTCTAGATCTACTTGATTTAAACGATATTGATAGATCCACGAGAAGGGATTCGGCGTTTATAAATTTTAATTTTCTGCTATGTATCCCGAAATTCTCAACAATCTCCTTAGCTTACAGATCCATGACAAGCCTGGTAGTGCCTCTTTTATCCGTTTGGCTCTTACTTTTATCATTGGACCTTTAATTTCTTGTAATGGATCTTGAACTTTGAACTGGGGCCCTTGAACTCCATCTTGAACGTCCTTAGTAGCTTGATCACATGCAGCAACTTGATCACCATGCCACGCTTGTTGATCTCCATCACTGGTGAGTATGGTGTAAGTGTTACTTTCAATGTTTCTAACCTTTCTCCTTATTTTGATGTAAATTTTGAATATTATGGGCTTAATATGCTGACTTTTAGAAACTTTATGTATTTGGATGAAAATTAAAATTAATTAGGCAAATTATCTTTCTTTTTCTATTTTTAAAAAAAGATTTGATTTTGTATTTTTAATTTTTGAGTCATTCAGTTAGGATTACAAAGTTAGTTTCCTATTTTTCCTCCAAGGGATAGGTTTGAGTTACATTATAAATATATGTATTCTGCCTCCATTTAAATTAGATTGCAAGTAATAAAATTATTTTCAGTGTTTATCTAATTGTGATAATATTATTTTTTCTTTGCTCTTGTGAGACCTTTATTTTTTCAACCTATCCTTAGGTTGCTGATTTAAGTTTATAAAAGCCCCCAATTTATACTCTGACCTAAGTGCATCGTTGTGTGAGTTAGTTCATCGTGTTTATGGTTGGGCGTGTTATTTAAGCAGTAGGTCAATATTCTTATAACGTTAATTGGCTATTTGCTTCCATTAAGTTTTGAGTTATCATCTATCCATCAACCTACGCTGTGAAAATTGAGCCACCCCTTGATATCACATCAGTCAAGGATTTGCCTCAGTATCAAGCTATTGCACCAAAAACATATGGTTCAACTCCAAAAGATTTATTTGAGGATATTGCTAAAGATTTTGATAGGAAGATAAATTTGTCGCATTTAGTTGTTTTTTCAAATATTTATCAAGAGCTAGTTTTAAGTTTGTACTGTTATTTGAAACTAGAAGGATATTATGATCTATATTAGTTTGCTACTTTGATTGGCCAACTAACCTTCTTACTTGATGATGTATTACACAATAAAATCACATTTTTGGTACATTGATTTATTTTTTTTAGAAAGGATTTAACTATGGTTTACTAACCATAGTTACCTAGTGGTTTAACTGTAATAAACCCAACTATTTTTAAATCTAGTATAATGGCAGTAGTTCCTGCCATAAATAAAAAGAGCAATTAAACCATTTGTGATAGATGATTCAATTGTAGTCTAGAAATAGTGGTTACATCCTTTAGCAAATATTTGAACCATGGCTAAAATCCAAAAAAATCATTAACACAACTTTTATTTTTTAAGGTAGTATTTCATCAACGAAAAAAAATATATTGTTTTTGCTTTACAGTAAAACCGAAAACAAAGTAAGCTAGCATTGAATAACGAACATCAATTACTAGTAGAATATTACAATTCTATAGTTTTGATTTGATAAAAAAAATGGAATTGAATTAGATTGCTGGGTGAATTTTATATTGATGGCTAGTGGTAGCCTATAAATTTCATATGCAACAAAGACAAAACATTCACGCAAGTTGAGATAATTCATTTTATAACTATAGCTTTTATGAACAAAAACAATTCAAATAAATTAGGCAATTTTCTTTTGTGTGCAAATTCTCTGCTCATTACAAGAATGAGCACTGCGTGCTCATCTTTGAAGATTTGGACCATCAAATTTCAAAATTTTTTAAATCTTAATTATTATTTTTTTAAGTAGGTAATTAAAAGATTATTTTTATTTTATATTTTGCTTCTTTCAAAATAAAAAAATATTAAAATTAGAAAAATTAATTTAAAATATAAACTATTTAGATCAGATCTATATGATTTAGATATCCTCAATGAACACAAGTAACTCATTCTTATGATAAGTAAAGAATTTGTATCTTCTTTTGCACATTAATAACAATAGTTATCATTTTGTTTTGCTTCAAAGCTAGACATACATGCTATGATGCGTAGACATATCACACACACTTTAATGCACATAATCTAAGTTATCTTACACCGATCGGTCCTATTTTATGCCAAGGAGCATATTTCCTCAAACCAATAATATGGTTTGACAACTAAAACCAATACGCCAAAAGCATCTAATTAAAATGTTCATTTTACTCAAGATAATATCACTATCATCTTGAGTTAAAGTAAGATAAGACTTAAGAGGCTACACGGGAACAATGGCAACAACAAAGGTAGTGGCTCCTCACTAGGAGACAAAGTTGCCTACGGAACGAAGCCCTTTAGTCTTGGGAACCGAACCTTAAGTTGGTTGACATTCAACAATCAGTGGCTCCAATCGAGGCAAACAATGTTTGTGTCTCAAGGTATATTTGGGAGTTAGAAAATGATGAAAAATCAGCAAAGAGAGGTTGAATAACAATTTTTTTTTCTTTGTTAAAAAAAAACTTTTGTTTTCAAAGATTTTTGAAATTGAAAAACTTAAAAAAGATATAAGTTGATGATTTTAAAGAATTTTGAGAAAATTAATTAAAAATCTTTCACTATTTTTTTTTTTTAAATTTCTTCATTTTACTTTTTTTTCATTATTCTCCTCCAGACACACGTTAGACTCCGTCGTCTCTGAATGTGAGACAGCTGCTTTAAGTGTTTTTTGGGTGGCCAGCCATATATAACTCTTATTGCCCACGAGTTGAATCATGGCGTGTCGACTAGGGTGTGTTACTGAAAGTGACACAGAAAGAAACCCACAGAGCAGAGTTCGTGGCTTACCTCTGCAACCTTTTTGCAACTAGCTAGTGCATTGAACTTGCACCTTCAATTGAAAAAGGGCATCCTACTTGTTCACTAGCTAGTGATCACACGTTTTTGTACTTTCTTTACCACGTAATTAAATATTAATATGAAGCAGTGTTTGCCTCTATTGATGTTGATCATATAAAATGGGTTACAAATTTGAATCCACTAATTGTTCATCAACAGTTTTGATATCCACCATGGAGTACGATATGTCACTGTGTCATTGAAGATTAAACCTTCTAAAATTCCACCTAGAGTTTTACTCAGATTTTGATTTAATCTCTGAAGTTTATTTTGATCTTTCAAGTTTTGAAAATGGTTCGATATTATACTTTTCCCAAACGTTGACGCTTAAACCCATGCAATTTCCCATTGATCTAAGCCTATTCCAAAATGTAATTTCAAATAAAAATACTTTGCATATTGATAATATAATTTTAATCAGTCAAAGACAATCTATAAAATGTAAATTATCTGCTTTTGCTTTAATTTCTATAATTGATGGATTAATAACTCAAACAATTACATCATATAAATTAACACATTAAACCACAAATCGTAAAAAGCTTGTAAGTTTTAGTTGACTTATTTTCCTTTTATTGGAATGCAAATCCATGATTTAGCTTGAAAAACCGTCACCAATTACTTAGTGTCCAAACTATATTCACCAACTTCGAACTGGTTTAACGACTTTAATTCATATATATAATATATGTAATAAGCAATGAAACTTAATTAAAAGTACTAACCGGTGGTGAGTAGTCTTAACTCATCACATGGCAACTGGTTTTTCAGAGAACCAATCGATTTAAAGTTCAACCATTGTTAATTTTAATACCTTTACTTAATTATCCTAATTCCTATTTTTACTAGATCAAAAGACGTTCCTCTTGCGCGTTAAAAAAAGTATCAACTGATTTAACCATCCAAGACTATAATGGCGTAATTTATACATGTCCATATTGATTAATAACCATTGAAACGTTGGATGGTATTTAAGCTTTAAGACTCTCCCGCCTAATATGGTTATCTTTTGAATTGAACTCTACTTGTAACTGGTTGTGATAAGAAATTGTCACTAACAAGGGATGAATTCATTAGTAAAATAAAAGCTTTATCTTCAATTGAATTTTTGCTTGTTAGCTAGACATCTGCTACTTTGAAATTAGAATAACTCATCGATCTCACTGCTAAAACTAAAATAATAATAATCATAAAAGGAAGAAGAGGAGGAGATCAACTAAAAGATTTAATATATGACAAATTAAAAAAGTAAAAGGAGATGTAAATTCACAAGTGATTAACAGCAACCGCAGAAATTTGATGCCAATCAAAGTTGGAGGTGACGAATGAGCAGTGTGTGAATACTGAATTTTGAATCAAAGTGTGTTGCTTTAATTGGATAAAAATGTGTGGCTACGTTCGACTTGTTGTGACCTAGGGTTGATCATCCGCTGTAGCCTAAATTCTATAGGACTCGTAAGCACTGTGCAAATTGTAGACTAAAGGCAATGGATGATCAGTCATCCTGCATACTATGACGATAAGTAACCTAACCAACCATTTTCATTGCCGGTCGATCCATATTCATGCATCTTTACACGTTGCTGAAATTCGTCCCTATCATCTACTTCGTCTCTTTGTTCATTCATTCTTAATCTCCAAAAGCATTGCCATTTTGTAATCTATATTACAAAAGTCAGAAAGACACCGGCCGATATATATATATATAGGCTTAAGTTGTAAGAAAAGAGAGTTGCATGAAAGGGAATTTCGGAATCAAACACCAACTTGTCTAGATCATATATATTATTAACGATTTAAGAATAATGTTTTATATTCATCCAAACTTGGGTTGATTCTTTGAATAATATATATATTATCTATGTACAAGACAAATAATAAAAACCTTTAGATTAAATTATTCTGACATCTCTACATAAATTCATATCTTTTAAGGTTCAAATTATATAAAAACGTTTAAAGAAGTTAGCTTATTTGGTTAAATATATATATATATATATATATATATCCCTATTTGACAATCAGGCTGTGATTTTTTTTTTTCGGAGAACACTCATTGACTAAATGCTCTAATAAGGGAGTGTGTCTTTAAAATGGTCCAGAAAGAAAGCAACCTGAATAAAATTTGACCCAAAAAATTACATAGAAATCTTTACTGTATTAGCATCAGTGTTAGCAGAAATTTTTCTCCTTAAAAAACTCTGGATAACCTAACTCAATCTATCAAAATACCAAAAGGCAAAGTTAATACTTATCAAAATTTAAATAATAGAAATTTTTGTAAAAAAAGAGGGGATGTGAATATAAGTTTTATGAAATTTAAGAGAAATCTAACATATATTAAAACTAGAGAAGATGTGATCTGTATTAGTTTTATAAACTTGCGAGTGAATTTGCTAAAAATCTTTGTATACTTTTTATGTTAAAAAAAGTTATCTTACTTCAATATATATAGATGCAATAGTTGAAATAAGCTTGATAACTAAGATTCACAGTTAATTGCACACATAGGACCTCACTATTAAACTCATCCCAATTATTAAATGATCATGATGTAAGAGAAGTCTCTTACTCTATGAGATGAAAGCATTTTACTTTAGAGATATATAGGTACACTAAATTAATCAAAAGTAATTGCATGCTCACTACAAATTACAATATAAGTACACAATTACTCTTATATAAATCTACTAGCTATATGTGTTTCATATATTTTGTATATACGAAAAATTTTAAAGGAAAATTATTCTTTTGATCCCTAGAGTTTAAACCTTTTTGGAAATTGGTCCCTATAGTTTAATTTGCTTGGAAAGAGGTCCCTATAATTAAATCATTTAATCCGTTGATCCTCATGCTTTCTAAGTGCTTATGACTTAATCCCTAAAAATGCCATGTAGGAAAACAGAGGTTAAAATTTGTAAACGTGCCAAATGTTCTTTCTTGTGTACAGTTAAATGTCATTTTGGCTGACATATTATAAAAATATATGCCACATATGAATGCCACGCTGGACTTTGTTTCAGAATTAAAAGGAATGAAACACACTAGAGTTTTGAAGACGCACGAATCTTCTGCAGTAAGTCAATTTCAATGTCTAGTGTTGCAGAATTGATCTAAGCTGTCCGAAAGATTGCCCCGTCTAAAGCATGCCATGTCTCCAACCACATTGCGAAACACACTATTTTGAGAGAACCATTAATCCTCCGTATCATTTTGTGAAGAAACACAATAGCTTATGAAGAATGGTTGAAGTCTCTTGCTTGCATTATCTTGGGCGTCTTCTCCAAATCTGGTCTCAGCAATTCCTTATGTGAGTTGTTTAGGGGGCGGTAATGAAAGAGCACCTTAGGTTTTGCAACACTAATATAAGCGACGCTACTGGTGGCTTTTCAAAGGAGTTTTTCTATTCCCTAAAGGTATGAGCTTGCATTTCTATAATCATTCTACAATTTATATATACACATACATATTGCAAAAAGCTAATATAATAGAGAGCCAAAATGTTGTCTCCTTGTTAGCTCTATTATATATATTTATTCGATCATATCAATGTGTGTCCCAAGCTAGCAAACAGCTTTTCTCCAATAAGAAAACAACTTGTCTCCTTTTGTGCCAAAGCTTTTTCAGTGTACCTTTCTTTATTCTTTATTTTTTTAGTGTTGTGTGTATATTATATTAATAACGTGGTGGGGTATATGGAATGAAATAGTGTCTATATATTATATTTGTTAGTGCTCTGTATTTTATATTTAGAATGGTCCCATTGGTGCAAGAAATAGTATTTAATTAGAGATTAAAAGTTCAGATAATTTTAATAAAAATATTATTGTGGGACCACTTTATTGTAGGAAGTATTTATTGAAACTTATGGATATATCTAGAGAAGGTGTGGATAATGATGAAAGACAGGAGGATGCAGACTTAAGTTCCAATGGAAGTACAGTTGACGTTAGTTTCAACGATTCTAAGGATGAAAGTGATGATGATCACTTTGATGAAAATGTTGATTCCGACATAATAGAGCAAGTGGATGAAGCTAATATTGTAGATTTCATTGCTGAAGTAATTGAAAACACTCTAATTGATATAGTCCCCCCTCCTTGATTTATGGTGATTTTGGGATAATTGAAAGTGATTGTGAGTCAATTTCATTGCACTCTGATGGGGGATTAGATGAGGAGGAAGGTAACATAGTAACTAGGTACCCCCAATACAACCCATCTAATATGTGCAAGGAATTTAAATTCAAACTTGATATGGAGTTTACATCTATTCAACAATTCAAGGAAGCAGTGAGGGAGTATGCATTATTGAATGGATATGATATAAGGTTTGTGAAGAATGATAAAGTGAGGTGTATAGTTAAATGCCAAGATGAATGTCCATGGTTGAAGTTTGTTAGTCAAGTTGGGGATTCATTAACTTACAGGTTAAGAACATACAACCCTCAACATACATGTGGGGTGACATTTTCTGTTAAAATGGCTACATCCAAATGGATTGCTGAGAAGATAGCTAGTACATTGAAGATTAACAAGAACATGAAGTTGAGTGAAATCATTGCAACTGTGAGAGAGAACTATATGGCTTAAATTTCAGTTTATAAAGCTTATTGGGCGAGGAAAAGGGCTAAGGCCATTCTTTCTAGTGATTTTAATGCCCAGTTCAAGAAGTTATGGGACTATTGCAATGAGGTTCGACACATAATTCTGGCACAACATTTCAACTACATACAATAAGTGTTGGGAATCATGAGAGGCACAAAGCGGAAATATTTAAAATTTTTTATCCCAATTCGCACCAAGGATCCATCAAAATTGTAACACCATAATGTCTTAACCTCAATTAATCTCTCTCTTGGCTCGATTCCATATGATTTCCAAAGAACAAGTACAAACCGTGGCATTTTCATGCTATAAAACAGGGTTTAAACATTCATATTTTGCCCCGTGGATCCTGTGAACCCATCATTTATATTCTCTACTCAAACTCCACTTATATGACTCATACATAGCATACAATAACCCATGAACCACGGATATGAAGCCAAAAACCAAGAAAGTGCAATTTCTTAAATGGGCCCAAAAGTTAGATTTTTGGCTCTAACTTTGGAAAATCATAACTAATTATAGAAAAATGAGAATCAAGCAAACCATAGCTTTCTAGAAAGCTCTAAGTGTTAAATTTACAATTAAAATAATGTCTAACGATAATCTCAGTGTTTGGACCATGTTTGATATAAAAAAAAGTCAGAGGTCCGCATGTCCCTGGTACTATTGTAGCTTACTGTCATAAACTTCAAAAATTCATAACTAATTCTAAAAAAATCCAATCTGGGCAAACTATACCAATTTGGAAAGCTACAAATGTTAACTAGAGGAGAAAAATAAGTGTAGATTAGTTTAGTAGCCCTTAGATCTTGAAAACTAATGGAACAATAACGAAGGTCGGATGGCTTCCCTGATACTGACACATAACTTCAGAAAGTTAGTTCTCTCTCTACATACCTTCGATTGAGGTGCTTCCAGTTGGTATAGGTCACTGTGAATGCCCATAAAATTTTATGACAATTGGACAATATTTGGTCTATGAATGACATGGATTCATTTTCGGACTATTTACACAGTATCATGACCAAAACCATCAAAATTTCCTAACTTCAACAATTTGTTAAATATTCCCTAGACCTCCAAATATTACCCACTTTAGCTTCCCAAGAAGCTCTCTACAAACTCTAGAGGCATGTTAAATTTCATATCAAGAAGAGCTCATTTGGTCATACTTTGATAGAGCTCACAAATTTGGTAGTTTTACACACCCAAAACGGTTCAAAGTAGGTCCAAATGGCCTCCCACATGTTCTTGCACCTCATGGATAAGTTTTAAAGCATAAACATAGTATATATGAAATGTCCAAGTGGTCCAAATCATCATACATTTCAAACTCACTATGCTACAGGCCAAAATACACTACCGCATACAATCCACAAAAGGGACAAATTCCACATTTTCATTACTTTGGCTCTTTACATAGTTTATACATCATTTTTCTATACATTTACACTTGCTTCAACATTTACATCTAAAAAATAGTAGGTGTATATTCATTTTAGCATCTCTTTACATCAAAAGAACCTAAAATAAACTCACAACTATCTAAATATGCTCAATTAGGCTCCTTGGTGTGCACTTGAATCTCCTCGAACTCCACCTAACATGTTAAGATGGGAGAGGGAAGGGGGTGAGATTCATGGAATCTCAATAGCTCATGCACTCATTCAAGGAAGCAATCAAAACATATAAACAAGTCAACGCATGCAAATAGGTATCTAGCCATTCACAATCATACAATACTTGATTTACATGCCATGAATATCACATCAATGCCAAGAATAAGCTCTAGGGACTTTTAGTCTAGCCTCACCCAATTTTAGGGACTTTTGGATGGCCTCACCCTTGGTTTAAGGACTTTTGACTTGGCCTTACTCAATTATGAGACTTTTGGCCTAGTCTTACCCATCCTCAAGGACTTTCGGCTCTACCTCACCCATCACAAGGGACTTTTGGCACTACCTCAGCCGAGCAATTCTCACAATCCAACACATAAACATATTGGTACTAATGCATCAAGGCAATAACATATGGCATGTCTCACAAAACAAGCATATACATAAGCATACAATGACTATATACATCCAAGAATGCAACAAGAAAAAGTGGAGAGCTTACAAGCTAACACAAGCCTTCCCTTTTAATTTATCTTCTCCCTTCTTGGTTTCACAATCACACATTGATGGAGGTGCTTCTCTTGAGCCTAGACATAATCAAGAGCATGGAATTACTCTCTTAGAATGCAAATAAACCTTCACAAGGCTAGGAGATTAAAGCCCTACTTTTTTTCCTTCCTAAATTTTTACTAGCCCTTCTCCTAATTCTTTTCATTTCTCAACTTAACACACTCTCTTTCAAGGGTTTCTTGCTCATTCTAGGTCAGATTTCCTTCCTCTCTCAAGCTCCCAAGTTGGTAAAACTAACATACTCAAGGAAAGTAAAGAAGAGCCTTCTTCAAGAGTGGTTTTCCACTTTCCCTCTTCTGACCCAAGCCTTAAACCCAACTAATTCAACAACCAAAACCATAGAAAGAGAGGACAAAGAGAGAAGAACAACATGCTAAGAAGAAAAGCTATGAAAATCTCAAGTTATGCTTACCTTTTTCTTATTCTTCCTTCCTTCTCTAGGTTTCTCTCTTTCTCCACAGCCCTTTTCTCTCTTTTGGTCAAAGCTTAGGTCAGTTAAAAGAGAAAGGATGAATTTGGACGCTTTAAGAAGTCAAATTTCTCTTTTTCACGCTTTTCCAGACTAACCCTCACTATAGCAAAAATTAACCTTCGCTATGATGAGCACATATCAGTCCCAGACCCCTGTTTTCGCTATGGCGCACGCTACGGCGAGCAGCTCCCTGGTTTTTGTATGGGATGCCCGCACTCGCTATATCTAGAAGCATTCTCGCTATCATTCGCTATAGCAAATAGGTACATTCTGTAACATCCGGTCCCTTCGTAAACGTGAGAAACACAATGTTCAGTTTCTCCGTAAACGTCAGAAATAGGCCAAATATAAAAGGAAGTCCTCGAAATAGAAGGAATTGGGACCAACTAAAATTATAATAAAATTTTAAATATTAGAAAATGAGGATTTGAGATTTAAGATGCGCAAAAACCAAAGCCAAAAGAGATCAGAAAATTTACCGAAGGAAGTAGGGGCATTTTTGTAATTTTTGAAAAATTTGGAAAAACTCATAGGAGGACTTTTTAAACAAAAAATTTAAGCTTTCTAGGGTTCTCAGAGGCCCTGAATACTATGGGAACCCCTAGAACAGTTGAAACCCCTCCGGTGAGTGATTTCGGCTGTTGGTTGACCGAAAATTGACCGAACGGTTCGAAATGGTTTTAGATCCTTTTTGAGTGATTCCAAAGGCAATTATTATGATTAAGAGCCTAAGGAATATGATGGAAAAGACGGATTTCAAAAATGAGTTGAAACAAGCCCAAACGAACAAAACTATAAAGAGGGACTAAATTGCAAAGTGTAAAAGTTGCTTAAGTGAAACCCTATCTTATAAAAACGCCCCTCCTTTGCTCAGATCTCCTCACCCACTCTCTCACATGTTAAAACAGAAGTAAGAAGGGCTGAGAGTGGCGCACAAGAGGGGAGGCCAAGGAAGGAAGAGGAAGCTTTGAAAAGTGTAAGTTGTAGCCACTTTTTCCTACTCCTTGCCTTGTTAAACTTCTTCCCCTCCTTTCCTCCTCTCTTCCTATGGATTTAGTGAGATGTTTGGTTCTGTTTTGAGCCCAGAACTGAGGGGGGAATTTCGAAATTCAAGGAGAGGGTTGAAGCAAGGAAGAGAGCTCTTGAGAAAAGCTTGGAATCAAGGTGATTTTTCTATCTTGGTTGCTTCCTTTTTCTTGCCCTTTGTGTGTGGAGTTCTGCCAGAACAGAACCATCTTAGGGGGAGGCTTTTTGTCTAGAAATAAGAAGGAATTATGGGTTTTAGACCATGAGGAGTTAGTAGATGCAAGGAACTTGGAAGAAAGGCTAATGAAAATCAAGTTAGAAAAGTGTAGAGCTCTTAGACACTTTATAAAAATTGATTTAATCCATGAATTTTCTTGCATGTGTAAATGTTTATTTGAGTCTCTAAGACTCCTAGGAAGCCTCCCAAGTGTCTCTCCCATCAAGGAAAAATCAAAAAGCCCATGGACTCCTCCTCCCTCCATCAATTCGGCCAAGACATAACCATTAGGCTAGGGGCTGTTTTAATTTGTTTTAGCCTTGGTTTGGGACTTCTTATGATGGTAGAAGGTGGGAGGAACCCTTAGAAAAAATTTAGAACTCCTAGAAATTGATTTGGTGCCTTAGGTTCTATAATATGACCTAAAGAAGCAACATGGTGCTAGGCCTTTTGTTTTAATGATGTGATGACTCCAAGAGGCTTAAAAGGAGTCAAGAATCATATTTGAGAGTAAAGAATGAGGCCTAGAAATCATTTGAGGGGTGTTGCTTCATTAGGTGCCAATATGGACCATAATGGAGGTTGTAGAGTAATCTAGGGTTTAAGCAAGTTGCATAGCCCTAGAAATTGTTTCATGAACTTAATTGGCTCCCATAATTTGTGTCTAGGCCAAGTGAAACTATCTCCACCAACTTGTGGGTGTGTGGCTAAAAGAGGAGGCTTGAAAGCTAAGGAAAAAGTGTGTGTTTGCATACAAGGTAGCTCTCTCCACCTTCTCTCATGCATGGATGTGTGTTTAGCTTGTTTTAGAATGTGTGTATGTGTATTTTCAAGCTTTGAAAAGTATGCTAGCATGCCTTCATATGCCATGATGCTTGATGCCATGTTATGTTTTCAATGAATCCATGATGTTTGTATGAGTTTGCTTGAGTGTGGAGAGGCCAAGAACTCTTCCCTTGGGTGAGGATGAGCCAAGAACCCTTGAGCTTGGTTGAGACAAAGTAAAGAGTCTCCCAAAAGCAAAGTGGGCTCCCAAGAGTATGGTTGAGTCCAAAGTGCTTAAAGAATGGGTGAGGCAAGTCCAAAATCCATGAGAAGAAGTGTGAGGCCAATCCAAACACTTAGTGAGCTCTTGAATGTCTTGTATGATTGATTCACATGCTAAGGTTACTTTTAAAATGCCTATGATTTCTACTTTCTCCATGCATGCATTTGTGAAACTTGCTTGCACATATTATGTGTGATGGAATGGGAGATGAGCTATTGAGATTCTTGAATCTCACTCCCTCCTCTTAAATGTCCTAATATGCTAGGTGGACCAAGTGGACATGGCAATGGGAGCCAACCACCTTGGAGAAAGAAGATTGCCATCCTTATGCTTGATTTTTGGTCTTTTGATTCATAATAAGACTTCATGATGTATATTATTATTGTAAATGGTCTATGACCCCTTGGACAAATGTAAAAATGATATTATGTGATAGATAAATGAATGAGTATGGTGTATATACTCTAGAACATAAATTGAGTGTTTATGCTAATGTATACACTTGAGAAAAGCTTTGTGTAATGTGTATAAGTAAGGGGGAAAAGGCCAAAATGAGATGCAAATGGTTTGGAACCATTTGGGCAGCTTCCCCAAGTCTTAAACATGCTTTTAAACTTGCCCAAAAGGTGCCAAGACCAAAGGAAATCCATTTGGCAATTTTGGTACCCAATATGGAGCCAAAATTGACCATAATGGAACCCTATGCCACTTTTTGGCCAAATGAGTTAGTCTTTCCCTGAAATTTTTCATGCAATTAGGTCTTGTTTAGAGCTTTTTAGGAAGCTAAAGATCATAATTTTCGAAGACCTAGGGAATATTTTGTGAATTTTCAAAGTTGGGATTTTCTATGGTTTCTGGTATGTGCACTGTTCATACTGGCAGATTTGATTTTCGTGTCACTCGATGGCCAAGTGGTGTCCAATGCTTATGAAATTTTTATGTGCATAAACTAGAGGTCATAAGCTTTCTGTGGCCACCTAGATCACCTCATTTGGAGGTCTGAGCACAGAGTTATGCATTTTTGAAATTTGCTGTCAGTAACAGTGGCGACTCCAGAGCTCAATCACTGTTCCATCAGTTCCAGATACCTAAACATATCTGTTTCATTCGGGAATTATTTTTATTGTCAAGTTAACATTTGTAGCTTCCCAGAATGACTGAATTTGTGTGATTTAAATTTTTGTAGAATTAGTTATGAATTTCAAAAGTTTGCATCAGTAACCTGAATCACAGCCCAGGCAGCCAGTGAGTCTGTAGCTTTTTGGATGTCAAACGTCCTGTGTGATGCATTTTGTGACTTGGACGTATTTTTAGTATGAATTAGACATCCTGATATTTCCAGAATGATAAAGAACACATGATTTCGATTTTTCTAGATTTAGTTATGAGTTTCCAAAGTTTGTGACAGAAAAGAGGAAATTCTGGACGAAAATGCAAACATGAATTTTAATGTGTTCCTTTGCTTTCCACGAGTTGTAGACCAAATTTGATGATGGAAATGAGCTATACTCATGTATTTAAGTATGAGAATATGATAGATGCATTCATATGGCCCACGGGACTCCGAAAGAAAAATTTTACCCGTAGAGAAATGCATTTTAATTCATAACTCCCTATGCCACTAGATTGTTTCCATAGAACAAACATAAGATGAAGCATGGGAATTGCATGAATTGAGTCCTAGAAGTATGGTGTTACACATTCGCTATAGCTAAACCATTTCTCACTATAGCGAACAGGTACATTCACTATAGCTAGACCATTTCTCACTATAGCTAGCAGACTTAGAAAAATTTCAGGATTTCAAAAATTTTCAGCTTTCTTCTTTCTTTTTCTTTTCTTTTTCTGGTTGTTACATTTCTACCCTCTTAAAAGAAATTTTGTCCTCAAAATTTAAAGACATACCTCAAGGGAATAACTCTAGATATTTTTGCCTCATTTCATCCTCCAATTCCTATGTTGCTTCCTCAGATGTCAGACCTCTCCAGATCACTTTCACCAGAGGCATGTTCTTGCTTCTCAACTGTTTCAGCTTAGCATCCACAATTCTCTTCGGTCTCACTACATAGGAAAGATCTTCCTGCACTTGCACATGCTCATATTCTATGACATGTGAGGGGTCTGGTAAATACTTTTTCAATTGGGAGACATGAAAAACACTATGGATTTGGGCCAGGTTAGGAGGTAAGGCTATTCGATAAGCCACAGGTCCAATTTTCTCAAGGATTTCAAATGGACTAATATACCTAGGACTGAGCTTCCTTACCCTCATTGACCGACCTACTCCCGTCATTAGAGACACTCGAATGAACACATGGTCTCCAATCTCAAACTCTAACGGCTTCCTTCGCTTATTGACATAGCTTTTCTACCTACTCTGAGCTGTGAGGAGTCTCTTTCTAATCAATTCTATCTGTCGGGTGGTCTGGTCCACAATCTCGGGTCCTATCATACTCCTCTCACCTAGCTCAACCCAACACAGAGGGGATCTGCACTTCCTCCCATACAAAGCCTCATAAGGGGCCATCTTAATACTGGAATGGTAACTGTTATTATACGCAAACTCTGCTAGCGGTAAATATGCATCCCAATTACCCCTCATTTCTAACACACATGTCCTCAACATGTCTTACAATGTCTGGATGGTCCTTTCAGTCTGACCATCTGTCTGGGGATGATATGCAGTGCTAAACCGCAACCTGGTCCCTAAGGCATGCTGCAATGACCTCCAAAGTTCGATGTGAACCTGGGGTCTCTATCCGAAACTATGCTATTGGGTACTCCATGAATTCGCACTATCTCTCTGATGTATAATTGGGCTAATCTATCCAGTGTATGAGTAGCTCTGATAGCTAAAAGTGTGCAGACTTCGTCAGTCTATCCATAACTACCCAAATAGCATTGTGTCCAGAGGATGTCCTGGATAATCCCATAACAAAGTCCGTGGCTATACTATCCCACTTCCACTCAGGGATATCTAGAGGTTGCAACAACCCAGCCGGCCTTTGATGTTCTATTTTTACCCTCTGACATACTAAGCATCTAGCCACATAATCCGTCACATCGTTCTTCATCCCTGGCCACTAGAAAATTCTTTTCAAATCCTGATACATCTTGGTAGCACCTGGGTGGATAGTATACTTACTCTCATGTGCCTCTTCTAAAATGTTTTCTCTCAACTTATTCTGACCAGGCACACAGATTCTATCTTGGTATACTATCATACCATTCTCAAACACCTTGAACTCTAAGTTCTTACCTTGGGAAATCTCATTCCTGATCCGTCTCAGGAACTCATCCTCTTTCTGGGCATTTAAGATCTGGGTTCTTAATACATTCTCAATTCAGGTTTCACTCAGATACAATTTACCCGATATCACCTGACAAGAGAGGTTCAAGTTTCTAAACTTCTCTAGGAGCTCCTGCTCCTTAATCATCATATGGGCTACAGGATGAATTTTCTACCCAGGGCATCCGCCACCACATTGGCTTTACCCGGATGATATTTCAACACATAATCATAGTTTTTCAGGAACTCCATCCATCTCCTCTGTCTCATATTGAGTTCTTTCTGGTCAAACAGGTATTTCAGACTCTTGTGGTCACTATAAATCTGTATGGTAGCACTATATAGATAGTGTCTCCAGATTTTAAGAGCAAACACTACAGCGGCTAACTCCAAGTCATGTGTGAGGTAATTCTCCTCATGAGGCCTTAACTGCCTAGAGGCATATGCCACTACTCTACCCTGCTGCATCAACACACATCCTAACCCTTTGCCCGAAGCATCACAATAAACCACAAAGGGCTCACTAAGGTCAGGGATAACCAGTACAGGGGCAGTGGTCAGACGGAGTTTCAACTCTTAGAAACTCCTCTCACATCTATCATCCCACACAAAAGGTGTCTCTTTCCTAGTTAGCCTTGTCAGTGGTAAGGCCATTTGAGAAAAGCCTTAAATAAACCGTCTATAATACCTTGCCAAACTTAGGAAACTCTTAACCTCGGTGATCTTTCTAAGTCTATCCCACTGTAACACAGCCTCAACTTTATGGGGATCAACTGCGACCCTATCTTGTGAGATCACATGACTTAAGAATCTCACCTCAGTCAGCCAAAACTCACATTTGCTAAGTTTGACATACAACCTTTTCTCTCTCAAGGTCTCTAGGACTAGTCTCAAATGCCTCTCGTGCTCCTCAAAGGATCCGAAGTACACTAGAATATCATCAATGAAGATCACTACATACTAATCTAGATACAGTCTGAATACCCTATTCATGTAATCCATGAACACAGCGGGCGCATTCGTTAGCCCGAATGGCATCACAAGGAACTCATAATGCTTATATCTCATTCTAAAGGCCGTCTTAGAGACGTCTTCATTCTCACTCTCAACTGGTGGTACCCATATCTAAGATCTATCTTGGAAAACACAGATGCCCCAGCCAATTGATCTAACAAATCATCAATTCTAGGGAGAGAATATTTATTCTTGATGGTAACTTTATTCAACTCTCTGTAATCATACACAAACGCAAGCTACCATCCTTCTTTTTCATAAATAACACCGGAGCTCCCCAAGGTGAAACACTAGGGCAGATAAACCCTTTCTCTAACAATTCCTCTATCTGCTTTTTCAACTCAGCAAGCTCGGCGGGAGCTATCCTGTAAGGAACCTTGGACACCGGTCCAGCCCCAGGCACTATGTCTATAGGGAACTCTAGGTCTCTCTCAGGGGGTAGGCCACTAAAGTCAAACTCTTTAGGAAAAACCTCTGGGAATTCCCTGACAACTGGGATCTTCTCTATCCCTTCTTCTACCTCAGTCTGAATAGAGAAAAAGACTAGAAACTCTTGACATTCACACTCTAAATATCTCTCAGCCTAGGCAGTAGTTATAAAGGATAACTCAGCTCCTACCCTAGGTATGGTCCCACAAGTAGGTAGGGAAATGGTTCGGTGTTCACAATTAAGTATTGCATTATTCGCGGCCAACCAGTTCATACCAATAATCAAATCAATATCATGGAAGGGCATACAGATCAAATCAATAGTGGTATGACAATGATTAAATTGAACAGTGACATTTAAGCAGGTATGGGAAGTAACCACGTGGCCTCCAATGGGTGTAGTGATAGACAAGTCAAATGGCAAGACACTAATGGCTAGACCCAATTGGCTCACACAATCATAGGATATAAACGAGTGACTAGCACCCGAATCAAACATAGCAACTACAGGAAAGCCATTCACTATCAGCATACCTCAAATCAAACTGGGGGACGCACTGGCTTCCTGCCAAGTGAGGGTGAACACTTGGCCCTGGGTTTGCAGCCTAGGAGGAGGTGCTGTATCCATCTGAGGACAGTGTCTAGCAATGTGCCCCAGCTTCCCACACTTGAAACATGTCATCGGAGACTGCTGGAAGGATGACTGGCTCCGAGGAGGTGGCATCGGCTTACCCCGCTGTGGCCTTCTATTCCATAACCCCTTGCCTCTCCTCTTGGTGCTAGGTGTCACATTAGAACCCTCTTCTGGTCTTGGCCTTTTCAATTCCAAAACCCCCTTCTGACTAGCTATAGTCGCAGCAGGCATGATAGCTCGCAGGTTAGTCTCAATCACCCTGCTGACCTCCACAAGGGTATTGAACTTCCTGATCTACTATGGAGTAACGCTGTCGCTAATCAGGGGCTTTAACCTAGTCTTAAACTGCTCACATCTCCAGGGTTCATCATCATACCTCTGGCGGTAAGAGGAATACCGAGACAACTCAGTGAACTTGGCCACATATTGATCCACAGTCATCTTATCCGTCTGTCTCAAGCCCATAAATTCCATCTCTTTCTTCTTCCTCACCGAACTAGGGAAATATTTCTCATAAAACTTGACCAAGAAACTTTCCCAATTTATTTGTATGGTCTTGGTCTCCATCAAGGGTTTCATGCTACGCCACCATCTATTGGCTTCCTTTTGTAACATGAAAGTGGCTAGCTGAGCTTTCTGCTCGGTGGTACAATCCATCACTAAGAATATTTTCTCCAACTCTATAACCCACGCCTCCACCTTATCCGCATCCAACTCCCCTTCAAACGAAGGTGGACTATTCTACCTAAACTACTTTAACAATTTTTAGATAGGCGTCTGGGTCTGAGCAGCAGTAGGCTCCTAGAGAGGTGCAGTTGGAATGCCAGATGTGGATGGCTGAGGTACAGGGGCTTCTCTCCTGGCTTCTTCTTGCCTGGCCAAGGTATCTTACAAGTGCATAATCATGTCATGCTGCTGTTGGGCAATGTACCTCTGCTGTTCCAGCATCTCCTGGTGCTGGCCCATCATGGCTTCATATCGGTCAAGCCTCTCCATAATGGTTCGTAGAGGATCCTCAGGCCTAATAGGAACCTCTGGCTCAGCTCTCTGAGCCCTGGGCGATCTGCCTCTATCCCTGCCCCCCCTAGTCTCAACCATGTTCTCTGAAAAGAAGTAGATATCCTCAGTTTACAATCATATCACTAGCATATATGCATATAGATGCTACCACTTCCATGGCCATTCACACCAAACACAAGCAAATCACATCATTCAAGAGCTTAACATCGAGCAAAAGTGCCTGAACCTTTGCTCTGATACCAAAAATGTAATACCATAATGTATTAACCTCAATTAATCTCCCTTTTAGCTCAATTCCATATGATTTCCAAAGAACAAGTACAAACTGTAGCATTTTCATGCTATAAAACGGGGTTTAAACGTTCATATTTTGCCCCGTGGGTCCTGTGAACCCATCATTCACATTCTCTACTCAAACTCCACTTATAAGACTCATAAATAGTATAAAACAACCCATGAACCATGGATATGAAGCTAAAAACTAAGAAAGTGCAATTTCTTAAATGGGCCCAAAAGTTAGATTTTTGGCTCTAACTTTGGAAAATCATAACTAATTATAGAAAAATGGGAATCAAGCAAACCATAGCTTTCTGGAAAGCTCTAAGTGTTAAATTTATACTAAAAATAATCTCAGCATTTGGACCATGTTTGACATAGAAAAAGAGTTAGAGGTCCGGTATGTCCTTGGTATTGTTGCAGCTTACTGTCATGAACTTCAAAAATTCATAACTAATTCTAAAAAAATTCAATCTAGGCAACTTATACCAATTTGGAAAGATACAAATGTTAATTAGAAGAAAAAAATAAGGTCAGATTAGTTCAGTAGCCCTTAGACCTCGAAAATTGATGGAACAGTAACAAAGCTCGAATGGCTTCCCTGATACTGACACAGAACTTTAGAAAGTTAGTTCTCTCTCTACAGACCTCCGATTGAGGTGCTTCTAGTTGGTATAGGTCACTGTGGATGCCCATAAAATTTCATGATAATTGGACACCATTTGGTCCATGAATGTCATGGATTCATTTTCGGACTAGTTACACAGTATCATGACCAAAACCATCAAAATTTTCTAACTTCAACAATTCGCTAAATATTCCCTAGACCTCCAAATATTATCCACTTTAGCTATCTAAGAAGCTCTCTACAAACTCTAGAGGCATGTTAAATTTCATATCAAGAAGAGCTCATTTAGTCATACTTTGATGGAGCTCACAAATTTAGCAGTTTTGACACCCAAAACGGTTCAAAGTGGGTCCAAATAGCCTCCCACATGTTCTCGTACCTCATGGACAATTTTTAAAGTATAAACATAGTATATATGAAATGTCCAAGTGGTCCAAATTATCATACATTTCAAACTCACTATGCTACAGGCCAAAATACACTACCGCATACAATCCACAAAAGGGGCAAATTTCACATTTTCATTACTTTGGCTCTCTACATAGTTTATACATCATTTTTCCATACATTTACACTTGCTTCAATATTTACATCTCAAAAATAGTAGGTGCATATTTATTTTGGCACCTCTTTACATCAAAAGAACCCAAAATAAACTAACAACTATCTAAACATTCTCAACTAGGCTCCTTGGTGTGCACTTGAATCTCCTTGAGCTCCACCTAACATGTTAAGATGGGAAAGGGAAGGGATGAGATTCATGGAATCTCAATAACTCATGCACTCATTTAAGGAAGCAATCAAGGCATATAAACAAGTCAACACATGCAAATAGGTATCTAATCATTCACAATCATACAATACTTGATTTACATGCCATGAATATCACATCAATGCCAAGAATAAGCTCTAGGGACTTTTGGTCTCGCCTAACCCAATTTTAGGGACTTTTAGATGGCCTCCCCCTTGGCTTAGGGACTTTTGGATGGCCTTACCTTTGGTTTAGGGACTTTTGACTTGGCCTCACTCAATTATAAGACTTTTGGCCTAGTCTCACCCATCCTCAAGGACTTTCGGCTCTACTTCACTCATCACAAGGGACTTTTGGCACTACCTCACTTGAGCAATTCTCACAATTCAACACATAAACATATTGGTACCAATGCATCAAGGCAATAACATATGGCATGTCTCACACAACAAGCATACAATGATTATATACATCCAAGAATGCAACAAGAAAGAGTGGAGAGCTACCTTATAAGCTAACACAAGCCTTTCCTTTCAACTTCTCTTCTCCCTTCTTGGTTTCACAATCACACCTTGATGAAGGTGCTTCTCTTGAGCTTAGACACAATCAAGAGTATGGAATTACTCTCTTAGAATGCAAATAAACCTTCACGAGGTTAGGAGATTAATGCCCTACTTTTTTTCCTTCTTAAATTTTTACTAGCCCTTCTCTTAATTCTTTGCATTTCTTAACTTAACACACTCTCTTTCAAGGGTTTCTTGCTCATTCTAGGTCAGACTTCCTTCCTCTCTCAAGCTCCCAAGTTGGTAGAACCAACATACTCAAGGAAAGCAAAGAAGAGCCTTCTTCAAGAGTGGTTTTCCACTTTCCCTCTTCTGACCCAAGCCTAAAACCTAACTAATTCAACAACCAAACTATAGAAAAAGAGGGCAAAGAGAGAAGAACAACATGCTAAGAAGAAAAGCTATGAAAATCTCAAGCTATGCTTACCTTTTTCTTATTCTTCCTTCCTTCTCTAGGTTTCTCTCTTTCTCCACAGCCCTTTTCTCTCTTTTAGTCGAAGCTTAGGTCAGTTGAAAGAGAAAGGATAAATTTGGGCACTTTAAGAAGTCAAATTTCTCTTTTTCACGTTTTTCCGGACTAACCCTTGCTATAGCAAAAATTAACCTTCGCTACGGCAAGCACGTATCAGTCTTAGACCCTTATTTTCGCTATAGCATGCGCTACAGCGAGCAGCTCCCTGGTTTTTGTATGGGATGCCCGCACTCGCTATAGCTAGAAGCATTCTCGCTATAGCGAACAGGTACATTCATTATAACTAGACCATTTCTCATTATAGCGTACAGGTACATTTGCTATAACTAGGCCATTTCTCGCTATAGCTAGCAGACTTAGAAAAATTATAGGATTTCGAAAATTTTCAACTTTCTTCTTTCTTTTTCTTTTCTTTTTCTAGTTGTTACAAAAATCACTTAAATCGAATAGGTTCAGAGAATTACCTTTTTTGTCGATTGAGTTTGCTGTTTACTCTTCGTCTGGATCACAGGAACTGACCGCAGATCGACTCCCTCTACTGGTATCTACACGAATGGGGTTCAGCAACTTGAACAGTATGCTAGCACCTGTCCGTTTGATGTCCCCGTACAGCTCCGTACAACGTCCGTACACTATCCCTCTCTCTAGAGTTTTTTTTAGAGGCAGCTCTAGAATTACTTTTCTGATATGGAAACCCTAATCAAATTTTTAAAATTTTATAGACTAGGATTTCAGATATATTTAATTAATTAAAATTAATTAAATATATCATTAAATATATTTATTAGTTTAAATTCAAATCTATTCTCTAGTTTAAATTTAAACTAACAATATCTAGAGCCTAATTTAAATTTAAATTATCTGATTAGTTTAAATTTAAATCTATCTAATAGAATCAAATTGAAACTAATTCATATATATATATACATATATATAATATCAAATATAATATATATAATATATATATTTTGAATTTAATTATTTATATATATAAATAATTCCTCCATCCTAGATTTAAAAATTAAATTCATTGAATTTAGACACATTTTTTATTCAATGAATGTGGACATTTTAGCTCGAGTTAGTCCATTCTTGTGTGCGACCCTGCAGGCCCATATGATGTTGGCAGTGGGCCAACTGCATTGTTTGACCCACAAGTCACAAGTGGCCTCTAGCAAGACATTGTGCCTACCCAAATCTTACAGGATCGGTGATCCGATGTAACCTATCTTACAACCCTATCATATCCCTTTTGTCACACGACATCTAGATTGAGTACGAGGCATGGAAATGTCATTCTCAACTTGCTCGATCGTAACTTTCTTGATCTCCAAGCAGACTGATATAAGATGGAACCCTTTCCATTTGAGCATGCCCATGCATTTCTCAGTCACACTCATCGAGGGGCCCAGAAATATCTCTATTAATCATAGGGACAAATTCCATCTTGACCACTCATCTTCCTCTGTATGGATTCCACTATACCCGATCATAGCCTTTATAATCACGATTAAAGGTGACATTAGACTATGCCAAAGTACAATGTCCTTCATATAGGAATCTATGGTGATCTCAAGTCCAAGGGATCAATGACCCAGTTATATATAAGATAAACTTATGACCTAATCCATGTAGCTTATCTCATGACGGGTCTATCCAGCGTTTTGTTCTCTAACACATGCCTATGATTTTGATTCATATCATCATACATGATTAACATTTAATCAATCAAAATCATACTAGTCTTAATTCATCGTTGTTCCCACAAAGATGATTGACCAGGGACATTTTGGATAATCTAAAAAATGATTTATCTATGGATATTATTATCTATAAACATGCAAATAATATAATAATGTAATAAAAGAAAACTCTTATTTCTTAATAAAAACAATGTTCACAATACAATGATTGGCCTAGGGCATAATCTCTAATAGTGAGACCATCTATTAACTGCCCACCAATATTTAAAAGACTTTATTTATGCCTAGATGCAGTTAATAGGGTTTTTTGGCTACGTGTAAGCTTATAATAGGTTTGGATGGTTGCTTTCTAAAGGGGCCTTTTGGAGGTGTTTTACTAGTGGCTATAGCACATGACCCTAATGATCAATATTTTCCTTTAGCTATAACAGTTGTAGAAGGGGAAAATAGGGATTCATGGCATTGGTTCTTGAAAAAGTTACTAGATGATATTGGAAGTGTGTCAGAGCATAGATGGGTTTTTATATATGATCAACAGAAGGTAAACTTATTAACTTAAATGTTTTTTCATTTATATTTTCTTTTTTCAAAAAGTACTTTACTTATTTTCTTTTACAGGGATTAATGCCTACATTCGATGAGCTTCTTCAAGGTGTAGAGCATAGACTTTGTGTGAGGCATTTATATGCTAATATCAAAACAAGATATGGGGGTGGTACACGTGTCAGAGATTTAGTGCTTTAAGCGGTTAAAGCAACATATGTGCAAGCATGGGAACAAAGGATGACAGAATTAAAGAATGTTTCAAAGGATGCTCACAATCACTTAATGAATTTCCCACCGTCAAGTTGGACAAAGTCTCATTTTCAAGAGTATCTAGGTGTGATATGATTTTAAACAACATTTCTGAGTCATTCAATGGTCAACTCCTTGAAGCTCAAGAACTCCCAATAATTAGCTTGTTTGAGTGGATCTGAACTACATCATGACAAGGTTTACAGAGAATAGGAAAAGAGCTGAGAAGTTTATGGGGAAGTTGATTGTTTGTCCAAAGCCTCGATTAAGATTGGACAAGGAGGTAATTGAGTCTAGAAAATGGGAATGTAGATGGGCTGGTTCAATGAAGTTTGAAGTCTCAAACAACCACCAAAAATTCATTATTGACCTTGATGCTCGTAGTTGTACTTGTCGCAGGTGGGGCTTAACTGGAATACCCTGCAGGTATGTAAAGTAATAAACATTGTATTTCAATGATAGTGTTACCTTCTAACTTTTGATTTTTTATTCATTATAGGCATGTTGTGAGTTGTATTAAAGCGAAGAGGGAAAAGCCCAAAGATTATGTTCATCAATACTTGAAGCTACAAGCTTATGCTACTTGCTACTCTCCTATTGTGCAGCTAATTAATGGAGAGGAAATGTGGGCGCATACGGGTATGGAGGAAGTTGACCCACCTCCCTTTCACAAAAGACCTGGAAGGCCAAAAAAATTAAGAAGGCGAGGAGCAGATGAACCATCACAGCCAAATAAGAGTAGGAGAATAAATACAAGCTTAAAATGTAGTTCATGTGGTAATCATGGTCACAACAAACGCATGTGCAAAGAAGCCTCATCAAGTGGCAGTCAAGGAGCATCCTAACAAGCATCAAACTTGATTAATGTTACACCACCATGAAGTCTTTTAGTTGTATTCACCATATAGGGACCACTTTGTTTTGTTTCATTTTTTTGTTTTGGGTCACATTACCTTGTTTACATGGGTGACAAAACTTTTTGGTATGTATGTGGTCACTCACGTTTAAGTATCTTTATGCACGTGTAAGACCAATTTTTTTTTGTATGTGTGTGATCCACTTAGGAACCTATTATTTTGTTTTGATACGAATGATTTTCACATATTACTATTTATGTGGTCCACTTATTTTCACATACACTGAAGTTTGGCATTGAATTTTGGTTAATTTTTTCTCATTTGCTGAATGCTGAATGGTCATGGTGAAATTTTGCTCATACTAAATGTTGAATACTGGAATTTCTACATTTGTTTAGGAAAATATTTTTGACTTATGGTTTTCTGGTCTAGGAGTTAAGCTAATTTGTGGATTTGGGGCTTATGATTGATACGTTACTTTGTCTTGTGTTGGTAATTCACCTTCTCCATGCACTAACATTTATGATTTGATATATTTCATTGTGTTATTTTTAAGTCGACAATTCTCTTCTCATTATAAGTCTCCTTTCTTCCAAGTTGATTGTCCACAATTCATATGCAAAAGAGAAGATAGAATGAGTTAGTGTCTATCCCAATCCAAAGTAACAAAGAAGACACAACACCCACCATTTTCAATGTAAATTAAAACACAAATACCATCATCTAAGCATTAGTTACAAGACTAACTAAAGAAGAGAAATCTCATCCTAGAAATAGAGCAAGCCCAAATTGAGATCAAGAGAGTGAATTACCAAATCCAATCCTAAAAACTGAACCTGAAATGAAATCAAGATAAGATAAAACACTCACTTTTTATTCCACTCCTACAAAATATAAGCCAGTAAAGCAAACAAGAGTCAATAGTATAACCAAAAATCAATTCAAAATCAATTCATAATCATAGGAGAGCATGAGGGAAAAAATTACTAGCGAACTCGAACAAAAGCAAGGGAGGAAAATGGTGAAATCAAGATTGGAACTCACATAAGGAGTTGCTGAGACCAGATTTGGAGAAGACGCCCAAGATGATGCAAGTAAGTGACTTCAACCATTCTTCATAAGCTGCTACGTTTCTTCACAAAATGATATGGATGATTGGTGGTTCTCTCAAAATAGTATGTTTCACAACATAGTTGGAGATGTGGCATGCTTTAGTCGAGGCGATCTTTCGAACAGCTTGGATCAATTTGTAGCATTAGACACTGAAATTTGGCTTACTGCAGAACATCCATGCATTTTCAAAACTCCGTTGTGTTTAATTCTTTTTAATTTCAAAACAAAGTCCAACGTGGCATTCATATGTGGCATATATTTTTATAATATGTCAGCCAAAATGACATTTAACTGTACACGGGAAAGAACATTTGCCACGTTTACAAATTTTAACCTCTGTTTTCCTACATGGCATTTTTAGGGATTAAGTCATAAGCACTTAGAAAGCATGAGGATCAACAGATTAAATGATTTAATTATAGGGACCTCTTTCCAAGCAAATTAAACTATAGGGACCAATTTCCAAAAAGGTGTAAATTCTAGGGATCAAAAGAATAATTTTCCTAATTTTAAATCACATATATATTGTAACTTTAAATTGGTGAATGAAGTTATCATAAAATGGCCTTGTTAATGCATCGAATTCTTGTTTCAAATTTTTGTCCAGCGATGAATTCATTCCACATGGGCTGAAAAGCAAATCCACATAGTGAAACCTACACCAAGTTTAGATTGGACTCAGAAAATTTATGATGCAATAGCACCAAGAGACCTTGCTGAGCATAGAAGTGGACCTGATGAAGGATATGGTGCTAAGTTTCAAACCCAAGGACATGATTTGCAAATTAAAGCCCAGGAGTTCAATTCAAATGTGCCTAAAGATCCATTGCAAGGCATAGGAGGCCCAATAACAAGAGCTAGGGCCAAAGCAATGAAAGAAGCCTTCAATTGTTTGATTCATGAGCTTCATGACTTAGAGCCCATTTATTTGAGTCAAGAGAGGGCCCAAGAAGATGTAAAAAGTGTGATCATGCTAACCATTCTACAAGAGGAGTGCCAAGGCCCAATTGGAGTCCAATTGCAAGAGATTAAGAATTATGTGTCAACCATGTGATTTTTAATGAAGCATGAGCATCCTATGTGACAACTTAAAGAAGCTGATTAGTTTTGACTAGGATTCTTTTTGAAATTTCATTTTTTATTATTTTATTATTATTTTGAACTTGGTCAAAGAGCTTATCTTGGAGATCAAGTTAAAATTAGTATCTTAATCTAGTTCCTTGATTTTAGGCACCATTCAAAATATTTCTAATCAGATTTTAGAGTTTTACTTTAATTAGGACTCTAAAAATTTTGCCTATAAAAGGCTTCCTATTGTATTCTATTTTGCACATGAATGAATTTGAGTATTATTCAATTATCTGTGAGGCTTTTGCTTCTTTGTGTTCTCTGAGAGTTCACGTGACTTATCAAAGGATTGGTCTTCTTTTGTGGCATCTTGAGGCTAGGGTTCTAAGAGACAAGTTCTTTTAGGGTCTTTCCTTTTACTAACATTCTTGTTTTCAAGCCGGTCCTGGGCAAAGTGTCATCTTGTTGAAGGTTCCTAGGGCAAGGTTCCTAGAGGGTCTCTCATTAACTTATTTTGGGTTACTGACACCACAACCCAAACAATATCCCAGTTGAGCAAAACGAATTAAGATTTTCATGCTTTGTGACTCAAATCTTACGTTGAGCTTATCAACAACTTTAGACCAAACCTAGTTCTCTATATGAAAAGTCAAGAGGCTTGGGTCACGTTCTGGACATAAGCCTAAGAACCAGATGAAAAATCTATTATGGGGGTCCAAAATTCTATCCAACATGCTCATAAATCACTCATTCTTTCGAAAATAGAACGTAAGAATTATCTTTTTATAACATGATGGTTATGCTAAAAGAGAGCCATGGGCACAATTTCTTCTGTAATTAATTATTGTGTAAGTTAGTCTCTTTTTTTTAAAAAAAAATATTGAAATTATACAATCATTATTTCTATTATAAAATATTACATTTTCCTTTTTGGAAATTAAAAATTATATTATACTTACCTATTCATCAAGGAAAAAAGATACAATTATACTTATTTTGATTAAAATGCTTCTATACCTATTATTTATATAATATAATAAATATTAATATATATTTCACTAATATAACACAGCCACTTTTTTAAATATAGCAATTTGTAAAATTATTTGATTGAACATAAATAAATAATTAAAAAAATGAATTTATATTTGTAAAATAATTTTTTAATGTTAACTAATTTATGGATAATAATAATTAAATTTCAATAATAACCCTTATATTTTGGTTTGAGAGATCATGATTTAGACATATAAGGAATTAGGGAATTAAAAGATTGAAATAGCAATAATTTATTAAGTATGAAGGTCCTTAGAAAGGAGTGTAAAGTCAAGACAAAGTGAAGATGTCTTTTAGGCTTGGCTAGCTTGATCATATGGGAAGCGTATGCTGTTGGAGCTCTCTATAAACTTCCTTGTGGGTATGCTATTAAAGATGTTAAGGTCAAGCAGCCTAGTTGAGCAAGGTGGCTTGCCATGTTAGAGTCGTTTCATTCAAAGCAACTTGACCAACTTGTTATATCAATTTCTCACATAAGGCTTGATAAATGATAATGGTTGAGTCTTTAGGCCTTTTAGAAGTAGGTTGGACTAAGTTGAGCTAATCAAAATTTTTATGGCTCTGAGGCCTCATAACACTTGGCCCCAAATTCGATAGTAAAGTGATGAGTTAGGTGGGCTTAGAGTAATATGTCCTTAGGTTAACTTCAAAAGTTAAGGCTAGAGTTCTTTGGAGCGTTGGTGCATTTGTGATGTGTTTTCTTCAATGATTAGTTGTCCTATAAATGTTTACTTTAGCAACTTTGTAATTTCACATTCTTATGATTTACCACATGCATGTGCATTATTTTGTGAATATGGCAAGTTATGGGATGTGAAGCGTTGTTTACCAATTTTTTAGGTTTTGGTTATTACAACTTAGTTTGTTTACATGCTTTTCCTTTGATTCTAGTAACACCCTCTAAAATTAACAACTTAATTAATTTAAAATAAGTTAGATAATATTAGACACTTTTAATTATTAAATTGAAACAATACTATGGCAGTTTCTTAAATTATGAATGTTGGAATAATAGTAAAATTGTATCGGATTAATTAGGAATTTAAAAGGAATTATTTGGAATATACATAACTTAATAAATAATAAATATTTAAATATGAATTTTTGTAAATTTCCTACACTTTTAAAGCCCTAAAATATAAGAAAATTATTAGGGTAATAAAAATAGTTAGGTGAAATTTTGAGATAAAAACAAAATTATCAAATTTTAGGGTTCAAAAGTAAATTTTAGCTAGGGTTAAATGTAATTTTGGCTAGGTCAAATTACAAATTTCCCCAGGAGAAAATTCTCAAGATTCTAGACTAGAATTGGGTCAGAATGAATTGTGAGATAAGTCAAAAACTAGAAAACCAATTTCTTTTGATTCAGTTTTGAACCAATAACCAAAATATTATGTAACTAAAGCATTTTGACTCCTTTCCATTGAAGCTTCCAATATGTGTAACACCCCAAAATTAATTAAGGTGTTAATCATGGATTAAAGTAATTAAGAATAATTAATATAGGATAATTGGGCAAGTTAGTGAATAGGAATTTTAGAGAGATAAATTATTAATATGGGTTTGAGAATTAATTGGGATAGAAACCTCATCTAGGCCTAAATTAATAAATCATGATAAGAGGCTAATGGAGGCCCAATGAGTTAGGTGCAGGCCCAATCTAATTCCATATGATAGAGGCCCAAGATCCACCTTGCATAGACTCTTATAAGTGGCCCAATAAATATTGTGCAGACTTAAGACTATGGAGTTCTTAAAACTAAATCTGGCCCAACAAAATTCTACAGCCCAATACCTTAAAACTGGCCCAACAAGCTCAAATCTGAAGCCCATTAGGAGTTGGACCCTTGGAGTAACCCATGACCCATATTTGACCTAACTTAACCCAACTAAAACCATAAAAACTGACCAGCCACCTCCCCCATTCTGCAAAACACAAAGACACAAAGAAAATTCGGAGGTGAGAAGGAGAGGCTAGGGTTCTTGGCATAATTCCACATTTTCTCACATTTAGAGCAAGATTCAGCTAAGGTAATAGTTATATAACTTAATTCCCTCATCTTTCTCTTTAATTTGGTCCGATTAGTTTTTCATTTGGAGTATTTTCACCATACCCAAATTCTGAAATAGAGTTGTTTGGTGTTTTTCTAGAGGAAATTCGTAGGTTAAAGCTAGGGCTGGCATTAGGTAAGTGTAAACTATCCATTCTAGTGTATTTTCTGCTGGTTTAAGACCCCCCATAGTTGATTTATAGTATGGGTGTTAATTATGTACGAATTTGCTTAGGAATTTAGGTGATATATTGAAGTTTCTGGTAGAGGACATACTCAATCTGAATTTGGGGATTTGTGGTAGCTGAGTAAGTGTTATTTAGGTAATTATTAGCATTTAAATTCCTTGGGTACTTGTTGCTACTGTTAATGATGAATTAAAGTGGTAATTTTCTGATGCTATGGTTATAGGGATTTTTCTACCATTGGTGGCTGTTGCAAATTGTCTACAAGTGAGGTAACCGGGGTTTACATTAATTCCATGCATGTATCTATTTTAATTTCATATTTGCTATATATGAATGATTTGAAATGCTGAATGAATTGGTTGGCTATCTATGGTATTATGATTGGACCTTGTGAGTCCATGGTGGAGCTGTGGTGCAGCTGCCACCCGCGCATGTGCTTCAATCGAGCACCGGGTTATGATCAAACTCCAGATACACTGAGCCCTGGTTGTGCTCAATGGGGAGTAGGTGCCGTAGACGGGTCTCTCCCGGTGTTAATGACCTTTAACATGTGAAAGTATGATTGCTAGTATGGGATAGTAATCATGATGGCCTAATTATTTTATTTGCTGATATGACTGATATGACTCTGATATTGATTTTGATTCATGCATATATGTTGATTAAACTGGATTATATGATGGAATTGCCTTGGTTACTGAGATTCGTATCTTATCCCGTTTTATGGGATTAATATTTTAGGTGAAGGTTCTTCGGGTAAGGATAAAGGGAAGCAAGTGGATGAAAATCCATGAGCTCCAACATGTGGGGAGAATGCTACACTTAAGGCTGATTTAATTAGTATAGATGCAAATTTTGTATTTGTTATTGTATAGCATCATCTTGTATTCATGTTGCCAAGTATAGGAATCTATATTTTGATTAGTTGGAATGTATTTGTTAAGGAGTTAAGTCTTAATATGGCTTGGTTTAGGTTGTATGAACCTATAGTATCTATAGTATGAATTTTACTGAAATTATGGTATGGTATACTGTTGGAAACATAATTATGTGATGTATTAGAAATTGATATAGATCATTGATATATGAAACCTCCAACGAAATGCGTATGAGATGTTAATTGTTGATATTATATAAATCCTTGCTGTCATTAACCTATGAAAAGGCTGACATGTGGTGGTTGGGTGAGTGAGAATTAATATTTAAGTGTTGAGTTGGTAATGGTGGAATAGTTGGGTAAATAGGATAAATAAATACTATTAGAATCTTATAAAATAGGAGGAAATAGTCCTAGGGTGTTCTTAAGAAGAGAATTGGAGTGCATGGGACAAAATGTAGGAGATATACCTTCAGGAGAGAGTCACACCGTGGCTAGGAAGGCCTCGCCGTGGCCTAAAGAGTGACAGTGGCGAGGGACGCCATCGCTTGAGGAATATCGCCACGGTGTAGAGTGAAAAAAATGCCCAGGAGGGTGACAGAATGAAACCTCGCCACGGCGCAATAAGTCCTGCTGTGGCGCAAGTCAAGGAAATTAATTAAGGAGGGAACAGTAGCAAAACTCGCCGTGGCGCCACGTAGGTTGGCCACGGCGTAGATCCAACTCGCCGCGGTGAAAGTTACCCAGTGATTCCCGAGAGCAACTTAGCTACAGCGCAAAAGGTCTGGGCCATGGCGCAACGTTAAAAACTTATTTTTCGAGCTCTAGGACTTAACTTAGCCACGACGGAAAGGTTCCAAATCGCGGCGCAGGTCCCCAAACTCCCACCTTTGACCTAGAAACCCTAATTTCTTTAATGCTAATGCTAAGAAATGATATAGGAACAATTGTGGGAGGTTTTTGTGTGTTGAAATCGATGGATAAATGAATCACAAACCCTTAATGATGGTACAAACCCTTTTATACATTTTTCCATTTATGGTTGTTTAGTTGATGGCCCTAATAACATGAAGGATCAAATTTCCCTATATTTGATTAAAGTAATTAATTGTAATGACTCCAAACCTTGATCATTGATTAATAATCATGTATTTAACCATAATTATCAGGATTAGAAGTTAGGGTCATCACAATGTGTGCTTGGGTGTGTGTGTGAGAGAGAGAGAGAGAGGAGCTGACGGGCTTGTCGTGCAACCCTCAAAATAAAACTAGGTTGATCTAAATATATAGCTAGTGGCACAACCTAGGTCATCTCCCTTGGAATTGGAATTCAGTGTTCAATTAAGTTTCTAAGTGTTAAAAGATCCTACAACTATCTAATATGGGGGTTTTTTTTGAATGAATTAAACTATCCTAAACTGAATTGAATTAAAATTCCTAAACACTACCTATTTGGATGAATTATGGTGAATGATGGGCTTGCGACTAGCTTAGGAACCATCTCTTGGTATCCACTATCCTTATCCTATTCCAATTGTGATTAATTATGGCCTAAGAATTCCTAATTATGTTCATTAGCAAATGATCTTGAATAACCATTCAAGATTCAAGAGATTAATAATCTTATGTTGAATTGAGACCTCAATCCCGCATTAAACCGTTAACTCTTGTCCTTAAGATCAATGAACATCCAACTTGATTGATTAACTAATTAATTATCTTCTGATTCATCATCCAAAAATGTTTAATTAACCAACTAAACACCAAGGAATTCTCAAATAGACATTTAAACACATAACCTTACTCATGCATTTCATCGAACACCTTCGTGGCATACATGGGAGATTAGAGAGAATAATGAAAAATCAAATTCAAATCTAACAAATTAATCAACAAAAAAGGTTTTCTAATCAGTGTCTAACCAGCCACTAATTAATTACACAAATTCCAAATCAAATACAACTCAACCGAGATTGTACAGAATAAGAAAAAGTGTAGGAAAAATAAGAAAATCTTAGCCATAATTTGTTGTTCATCCATGGATTCAAGCTTCTACTCAAGAGCTTCCTCCCTTGCTAGCCTCAAGATGGATGAATTAAAGCCTCATTCGATGGATGAAAAGTGGAGAATGGAATGGTAGATGGTAGTGTGAGTGGAGGCGTGGAGTGAATGGAGGCGAAGGAGGCAAGGGATGGGTGAAAAACAAATGACAGCTAGGGCTTGAGGATTAATAAGGCGTAGGGATGAGTGAATGGACGAATGACGGCTAGGGTTTTAGAGTGAATGGGATCTGATTGAGTGAATGACGTTGGATGAATCTGGATGGGTGTGCATGAATGGCGTGATTGTGCGAATCCCTTCCTCATTAAAAGTCACGTGCCCAGCTCCTCTCATGCTGCCCTTTTTATCTCAATTGCCTGAAGCCTTCTTATGTGATTATATGAGGTGTGGGTCCCACTTCATTTTATATTATAATATATTCCACTTGAATTCCATGCGTAGCTCCAGCCATAGCACGTAAATTCTGTAGCTTCTTCCTCAATTTTCTGTTCGTGCTGTTTCTTGCATGTTGAGCTCCATTTAAACTTCTTTTCCAAACCAGAAACCACAGCTTCTCTCGTGACTGTCCAGCCCTCCATGCAAACTTCCCACGTCGTGTTCTTACGTTTTTACTCCAGTAGCTCGTCATTCTCACGCTGGTTTCATGTTCTTCCTCAGCTCCAGCGTATTCTGCTCCATACTCTGTTTCCGCATGTGTTTGTAGTGATCACTTTGCTTCTTTTTTCTTTCCCATTTATTCTGCTACTGTCCAGACGTAGCTTCAGCGTTTTTCACTGGTTCTGCTGCCAGCCATGCAAACTTCCCACTTTTCACGTTCTGCTTCAGTTTCTGCTCATGTGCTTCGTCTTATTCCGCTGTTGCATGCTCTGTTCTGCTTGTTCTCCACGTGATTTCCTTCTTCCTTTGTGCCCAGACTTCCACGTCTTCTGCTCCTTCTTCTTTCAACTCATTCCACGCAGCTGCTGTCCATCATGACTTCTTCATGCTCCCTCGAGCTCCAGCCACGTTTAAAACTTGCTAACCGTGGCTTCTTCCAGCTTCTTCGTTTTCTTCTTGATGCTTTCCACGTATCGAGCTTCGTGCAGCTCAACGTCCTGAGCTAGTGCTTCATTGTGCTCTGCTTCCATGCAAGCTTCTTTCGAGCAGAACCTCGAGCCAGCTTCTTCACTTTGCTACTTCAAAACCAAGCTCATTCTGCATGTATGTGTTTAGCAACCCCTCGTTTGCTTCCCCTCTGTTCTGCTCTATACTTATTTTAAATCTTCTCTGCTTTGCCTCTGTGTGCATGGATCTTCTCTTGCTCATTCCTCACGTGAAACCCTCTCAAAATCTGCACATGCTTCTCCTTCTTGCTTGCTTCTAATATATTTAATTTTTATTCTCTTTTACTCTCCAACTCGTGGCTTTCAAGATTGTGTTCAAAGCCCATTAAAATCTACACAAAAGAATGGAAAGTGTTAAGTAGAAATACCCACAAAATTATTTAAAAGGAATTCAAGCAATAAAATTCAAGAATTTTGCAGTTTAATTCCTAAAGTGCAAAAGTGGGTAATAAAATCAATTTCCATTCAATTGCATGCATTAAGCTACATTTGATTATTAAAATGACTAAGTTAGGAGGATGAAAATAGATAAAATATGTGTTTATCAAATTCCCCCACACTTAAACCTTTGCACTCCTGGGCAAAGCTTAAAATCCAAGATAAAAGACTAAATGGAAACACCCAGCTAGTAGAATGGCAAGTGGAAAAAGAAAATAGAAAAGAAAGTGTAAAAATTACAAGCTAGAGATTAATCACAACTCTTCAACACTTCAACAATCCAAGCTAATTTCACTTGCATCAAGAAAACAAATTATATGGCAATTTATTTGAAAAGAATGAATTGAAATGCATAGCCTCTCACATGGATTGGTGTTTACTCTCAACTCTCAAGTGTTTAAGGTAATGTAATTCACTCAAATTCCACCTATCAAAGCTCACTACCATAAGCTTGTCTAGCTTCTAAGTCTCCACCACCAATGCCAAATGCAATGCACAAATCAATAGGACTTTATTCGTGGTTGTAATGGGGTTAAGGAAATGAAATGAATGGATAACAAAAAGAAAGAAAATACAAAACAAATGGATACCTTAGAACCTCAAGAGCACTCGATGACAATCTAGGATAGGGAAGAGTGTGCATTCAAGGCCTTATTTTCCACTAGAACAGCAACTATAATCCCAATTTGAAACACTTTTTTTTTTCTTTTGACTTTCTATGGCTTCCTTTTCTTTCTTTTTTTTTTTTTTTTTTTGCTTTTCTATCTTTTCTTCTCTTTGCATTTTTTTTTTTCTTTCTCAAAACAAATTCTTTCACTAACAATGGCCTTAATGGATGCAAAGCACACATTCTCTCATCCCAAACAAGTGCAATGCTCCTTGAAATCTCTAAGGCATCTTAAAACAAGGTGGAGATTTTTTTTTATTTTTTATTTGGCTATGGTTTAACAAGAAAAGAAAATCAAGGCTCGAAGTGGCTAAAACAATGGATAAAATGCATATAGGGTTGGCTTTTTGGCTTACTAGCTAAAATAGAAAGGAATGCCTTATCATTTTCATGCATGCAAATGCAATTATGGTCTCAACAAAGAATCAAGACAAGTTCTAGAGTGAAACAAAGATAGGTAAAAACACACTGGAATTGAACAATTAAGGCTCAAATCCTCACCAGCTAATGGCTATCAAATAATTCATTAAAATCAAATTCATTGCCACTTCACTTAAATCAAAATACAAGATCCATCACTTGTCATGTCTAAGTGAATCCAAGCTAAAATCATCTTAACTTGCAACTTTTACAGAAAAATTGAAGAAAAATCACGCTATTTTTCAAAAATTTTCTAAAAAATTTTTTGAAAAAAAGATGGATGGATGGAATGGAATGACTCTCCCCCCCACACTTAAATATTGCATTGTCCTCAATGCCAACACTAGTCCAGTAAACAGATAAACAACACAAGATAAATAGTAGAAAGGGAAAGTATACAACCAGATGAGCTTGAAAATGGAGATCTCAAGGTGGCTCAGATTTCCTTTGTAGCCGGTTAGCACCCTTTTATTACCTACAAAATAAAAATAAAAGAAACTGTAATGTAGAAAAGAAAAAGAAACTAAATCCTAAACTACAAAGAACTTTATTAAAGACTAACTAATCATACGTATCAAAAACAAAAATTAAAACTACTTTATTCCTTCTTAACTCCAGAAGTTTAAGTCTCACTACTTTAAAGCATTTTGATTGATCATTCAATGATGACCCATGGACTTCCTCAACCATCAGTAGTTTAGGAAAGTCATTTTCAGCAAATTTAGAACCAAGAAAAGAATAAAAATCAAAATTAGAAGATTTAAAACTAAAGAAAGAAAATCTAAAATCAAATTTAAAAACACTAGACTTTAGACTCTCTAAATATCTATCAAAGCCAATAAAATCTACTTGACTCTCATCAGTAAGAGTCACTACATCCACAGGAAAATTAAATTGTAACTTCTCACAATCCTTTGAGTTCAAGGTGTCTGACAGTTGTTTTTCCTCTACTGGGAAAGTCTGTGATTTGTTGGAAACTACTTCACCAAACTTAGGAATCTGTTCAGGACTCTCAACAATAGAGACAGCATCTTCCCTAATTAGAGAGACATCAGTAGGCTCACAAAATTCTAGACAATTATCAACAATAACATCAAGTCTCTCACTAGCATCAACAACAGCACAAGCATCGATAGGATTTTTAACATTAGCAGTATCACTATGCATACTATCATCAAAACTAGTATGATCAGTGGAATTAGTCTCATCAATCATTTCAGTGCAGGCAAAGGATTCCATAGATTCAACAGACTTATCAGACTTCAGAAACTCATTTATCTTAGCACATATAGGACATGTATGCAATTCGTCACACAAGCATTTAAGAGTTAAGTCTGAATTATCAACAAGTTGTCCAACATTTTCACTGTTTATGTCCTTTTCAGATGCTACATCTACCACTTCATCATTCATACCATTACATGCTAGTGAGGAACCATGTTGATCAGTATATGTGAGAAACTCACTAGTCTCAATGAAAGAATTAATTTGGGAGCATTTATCACATATAGTAGATTCAACACACACACAATCAAGAAATGCATCCCAATCAGCTATATCACATGGTCCAGATGGCATGTTGTCCCTAAACTCAGTAGATGCATCATCAACAGACTTATCAACTAATTCCACACCAGGCACAGAATAATTATCACATTCTAAGTCACCCCCACACTTATCTACTACCTTAGACTCAAGAGATTCATCAATTGATTCAGAAATAAAGTTTTCACTATAATCACAGCTAGGAGTAGACATCCCAAGTGCATCAGTACATAAGGGTTCATGAGCATCAACAAATGTATCAGTTTTGTTCAATGCATTACCACAATCAACCACATCAGGAGATTCAACAATTAATTCCTCATCAACATCATCATCATCATGTAATTCAGAATCAACGACATTATATGCATTAGGAATTGAAGTGCTATCAGGAAAACTAGAATCAATTCCAACAAATTGTAAAACATTAGAAGATGGAAGGATATAACCCAATGAACATGACTCTTCCTCCTCTATACATTCCCTTCTAATTTGCTCTTCAATTGATTCAGTAGCACTTGAAGTCGGTTGATTCGATTGAATTCCTAAATCCTTCCTGAAAATGTTGTCCATTATTTGTTGGGTTTTGAGTTGCAACTGTAGCATTTGTTGGATTTGAAGATTATAGTCCTTCAAATGCTCTAACATCCTCTCTTCCAAGCTTGGTTCCCTCTGGGGCTCTTGTTGCATGTACCCCTCATAGTAATTGTAAGGATGATATTGTGGCTCTTGCCTATGGAAGGTATGATATGGCTCATGATGATGGTGGTAATTTGGGTGAATCTCATATGGGTTATGGTATGTTTGATAGTTGGGGTGAACTTCATATGGATTGTGGTGTGGTTGATAGCATGGTGGTTGGAATTGTTGGTATTGTTGGGCTTGCTGTTCTTATCTTTATTGTTCAAGCAAGCCTTGAAGCATTGTATTGAGATTATCCAACTTTCTGGAAATCCTATCATTTGCATAAGGATCATAAACACCTTGATTAGAATAATAGGGATCCATTTAAAAGCAAAAATAAAATGAGAAGTACAATTACTTTTAGTACAAAGCAAAATCACAAACAACTATAACTAAAATTAACTCAAAATTAAGAAAATCAAATCAAATGAAGATAAGAAGTTCCTAAAAATGAAAAACACTCTAAAACAGAGCCTAATGACACAAAACAAACTCACAAAAATTAAAGAAGATAAATCCAGAAAAATTGAAAAATTCCTAAAAAATTTGAGAAAATAATAAAAAATTAGAAAAAGTGCCTCAAACGTTGGAATTTGGCCAAAAAATTGTGCACCAAATAGCTTTGCTATTACTTTTGCTCAAAACACCCAAAAACCTTGAAAAACAAAGTATGAGAATTTTCTGGGCACTTTGAACGAAAATTCCAGCAACCAGGACACTTAACGCGCAACACCGAAATTAACCGATTCCAAGTTCAAAACAGAACGAAAATCAAATCAAAACAGAACTAAAACAAAGATAAAACAAAACAAAAACACTTAGAAAACTTTCTCAAACAATTGAGACTCCAAATCCCCGGCAACGGCGCCAAATTTTGATGGGCTTGTCGTGCAACCCTCAAAATAAAACTAGGTTGATCTAAATATATAGCTAGTGGCACAACCTAGGTCATCTCCCTTGGAATTGGAATTCAATGTTCAATTAAGTTTCTAAGTGTTAAAAGATCCTACAACTATCTAATATGGGGGTTTTTTTTGAATGAATTAAACTATCCTAAACTGAATTGAATTAAAATTCCTAAACACTACCTATTTGGATGAATTATGGTGAATGATGGGCTTGCGACTAGCTTAGGAATCATCTCTTGGTATCCACTATCCTTATCCTATTCCAATTATGATTAATTATGGCCTAAGAATTCCTAATTATGTTCATTAGCAAATGATCTTGAATAACCATTCAAGATTCAAGAGATTAATAATCTAATGTTGAATTGAGACCTCAATCCCGCATTAAACCGTTAACTCTTGTCCTTAAGATCAATGAACATCCAACTTGATTGATTAACTAATTAATTATCTTCTGATTCATCATCCAAAAATGTTTAATTAACCAACTAAACACCAAGGAATTCTCAAATAGACATTTAAACACATAACCTTACTCATGCATTTCATCGAACACCTTCGTGGCATACATGGGAGATTAGAGAGAATAATGAAAAATCAAATTCAAATCGAACCAATTAATCACCAAAAAAGGTTTCCTAATCAGTGTCTAACCAGCCACTAATTAATTACACAAATTCCAAATCAAATACAACTCAACCGAGATTGTACAGAATAAGAAAAAGTGTAGGAAAAATAAGAAAATCTTAGCCATAATTTGTTGTTCATCCATGGATTCAAGCTTCTACTCAAGAGCTTCCTCCCTTGCTAGCCTCAAGATGGATGAATTAAAGCCTCATTCGATGGATGAAAAGTGGAGAATGGAATGGTAGATGGTAGTGTGAGTGGAGGCGTGGAGTGAATGGAGGCGAAGGAGGCGAGGGATGGGTGAAAAACAAATGACGGCTAGGGCTTGAGGATTAATAAGGCGTAGGGATGAGTGAATGGACGAATGATGGCTAGGGTTTTAGCGTGAATGGGATCTGATTGAGTGAATGACGTTGGATGAATCTGGATGGGTGTGCATGAATGGCGTGATTGTGCGAATCCCTTCCTCATTAAAAGTCACGTGCCCAGCTCCTCTCATGCTGCCCTTTTTATCTCAATTGCCTGAAGCCTTCTTATGTGATTATATGAGGTGTGGGTCCCACTTCATTTTATATTATAATATATTCCACTTGAATTCCATGCGTAGCTCCAGCCATAGCACGTAAATTCTGTAGCTTCTTCCTCAATTTTCTGTTCGTGCTGTTTCTTGCATGTTGAGCTCCATTTAAACTTCTTTTCCAAACCAGAAACCACAGCTTCTCTCGTGACTGTCCAGCCCTCCATGCAAACTTCCCACGTCGTGTTCTTATGTTTTTACTCCAGTAGCTTGTCATTCTCACGCTGGTTTCACGTTCTTCCTCAGCTCCAGCGTATTCTGCTCCATACTCTGTTTCCGCATGTGTTTGTAGTGATCACTTTGCTTCTTTTTTCTTTCCCATTTATTCTGATACTGTCCAGATGTAGCTTCAGCATTTTTCACTGATTCTACTGCCAGCCATGCAAACTTCCCACTTTTCACGTTCTGCTTCAGTTTCTGCTCATGTGCTTCGTCTTATTCCGCTGCTGCATGCTCTGTTCTGCTTGTTCTCCACGTGATTTCCTTCTTCCTTTGTGCCCAGACTTCCACGTCTTCTGCTCCTTCTTCTTTCAACTCATTCCACGCAGCTGCTGTCCATCATGACTTCTTCATGCTCCCTCGAGCTCCAACCACGTTTAAAACTTGCTAACCGTGGCTTCTTCCAGCTTCTTTGTTTTCTTCTTGATGCTTTCCACGTATCGAGCTTCGTGCAGCTCAACGTCCTAAGCTAGTGCTTCATTGTGCTCTGCTTCCATGCAAGCTTCTTTCGAGCAGAACCTCGAGCCAGCTTCTTCACTTTGCTACTTCAAAACCAAGCTCAGTCTGCATGTATGTGTTTAGCAACCCCTCGTTTGCTTCCCCTCTGTTCTGCTCTATACTTATTTTAAATCTTCTCTACTTTGCCTCTGTGTGCATGGATCTTCTCTTGCTCATTCCTCACGTGAAACCCTCTCACAATCTGCACATGCTTCTTCTTCTTGCTTGCTTCTAATATATTTAATTTTTATTCTCTTTTACTCTCCAACTCGTGGCTTTCAAGATTGTGTTCAAAGCCCATTAAAATCTACACAAAAGAATGGAAAGTGTTAAGTAGAAATACCCACAAAATTATTTAAAAGGAATTCAAGCAATAAAATTCAAGAATTTTGCAGTTTAATTCCTAAAGTGCAAAAGTGGGTAATAAAATCAATTTCCATTCAATTGCATGCATTAAGCTACATTTGATTATTAAAATGACTAAGTTAGGAGGATGAAAATAGATAAAATATGTGTTTATCAGGAGCTCAGAGAAAAATCAATGAGTTTTACACTATATAAATTGGACCCTCAATCTCTTGTGTCTACCTCACCTAAACACACACACGCACTCCCCTTAAAAAAGAGCAAGAGAGAGTGAAGGTCAAAGAGTTTGCAAAGATATGAAGAATGTTAGAAGGAGAGTGAGCTGTGTGAAGGAGAAGTAATGAAAAGAGAAGTTGAAGAAATCCAAAAGTTTTAAAGTAAAACACTCCCCTTGTCTTACATAATCATAGCAAAGATCTTTCTCCTTCCATCCTTTTCTTTTCTACTGATTTCATGATACTGAAACAATGAGAGGTGTTAAGGAAGTTAAAGCTTTGCATCTATTAGGGAATTTATGCTACAAGAAATCATGAGTTTAGGTTGGTATTAACTTGTTTTTTCTGCTTGTTTGCTGAAATAACTATATGGGATTGCTTTATATGAATGATTGAAGCCATTGTGCAAAGGAGCTTTTTTGGACCCCATGCATGAATGATTGATCCAGGACTATTCCCATGCATAGGTAACCTTAGCTATGGAGTACCATGACATAGTCAAAGGGGTGGCCCAATCTTCCCGGCATAGGTTAAGTAAAATGATGGTTTGAGACCTGACGAAAGCAAGTGATATGAACTAGACTCATGTGGAGAAGGATGCTCGTGTGGAGAAGGACTTGGTGATAGATGGCCCAATGACAAGAGAAAGAGTTAAGCATCTACAAAGAGCAATTAGATTTCAATTTTTTGAATTAGAAGCCCATAATGTTAGTGTATGCATTGAGGAAGAAAATGGAGCCTTAGTCATGCTTATTCAAGCCCAAGTTGATTCTTAAAGAGCCCATTGAAGCTAGAGGACATGAATAGTACTTCAAATGCAAGATGTCCAACCCATTAGTATTAATTAGTTTCTATTTTAGTGATTTTTACATTAACCTACGTTGTGAAGATTGGGTGGGCCTTTGATTCCACATCAGCAAGTGGCCAACCAATGTTAGAGGAACATTGACCTGCAACATAGACTGCACGCCCAACCACAAACACGATGAACTAACCCACACAATGACGCACCCAGGTCGAAGCACAAATTAGGGGCTTTTGTGAACTTGAATCACCAACTTAAGGATAGGTTAACAAGACAAAGTGATGAGAGACCCTCTAGGAACCTTGTCTTAGGAACCTTCAACAAGATGACACTTTGCCTGAGACTGGCTAGAAAACAAGAATGTTAGTCAAAGGAAAGACCCTAAGAGAACTTGTCTCTTAGAACCCTAGCCTCAAGACGCCACAAAGGAAGACCAATCCTTTGATAAGTCACGCGAACTCCTAGAGAACACAAAGAAGCAAAAGCCTCACAAAGTATTGAATAATACTCAAATTCATTCATTCATTCATGTTTCAAAATAGAGTACAATAGGAGGCCTTTTATAGGCAAAATTTCTAGAGTCCTAATTAAAGTAAAACTCTAAAATCTGATTAGAAATATTTTAAATGATGCCTAATATTAAGGAATTAGATTAGGATACTAATTTTAACTTGATCTCCAAGATAAGCTCTTTGACCAAGTTCAAAAAATACTAAAATAATAAAAAACGAAATTTCAAAAAGAATCCTAGTCAAAACTAATCAACTTCTTTAAGTTGTCACATGGGATGCTCATGCTTCATTAAAAATCACATGGTTGTCACATGATTCTTAATCTCTTGCAATTGGACTCTAATTTGGGCCTTAGCACTCCTCTTGTATGTGTATAACTACATTGGGCCTTCAACATATTGGATATTGACTTTAGTTGCTCCATGGCCCTTCTTAGGATGTTGGGCTTCCACTTTTGCATCTTTAAGGAAATCTCATGTCCAAAGTCCAATTCAGCATGTTTTGAATTGATCAAATATGAATCCTAGGCTCTAAACTTGGGTCGACATCCAACATAGATATTATCTTGAGCTCTTTGAAATTTTTGGACATAGTGCACAATTTGGGCCACTTGAGCTCACTCGAACTTATTCCCCTCCAATGGGCATGCCTACTGATATTGTATCACAAAGGCTTCATAAGAGCAAAGAAAAGATAACTCTCACAATTTAGAGAAAATACTTAGAATAATTCTATTAATTCAATCATCGTCTGAAAATTGAATATAAAGATGGCCTATTTATAGGCAAAGGAAATCCAAAACTTGAATACTAAGCAAACCTTAAAAGTAAGACTTAAGAAACTTCCTAAAACATAATTCCCAAGGTTGTGCACTGTTCACGTGCACTGTTCTTCCAAAAGTAGAAAGAAAATAACCTAAATAAATGGAAACAAATAATTCTGAAATAATAAGGAAATAAAAATTTCTAAAAACTTAATTGACCATATGGCCTTATTCAAATCACTAAAATAGAAACTAATTAATACTAATGGGCTGGACATCTTGCATTTGAAGTACTATTTACGTCTTCTAGCTTCAATGGGCTCTTTAAGCATCAACTTGGGCTTGAATAAGTATGACTAAGGCTCCATTTGCTTCCTCAATGCATGCACTAACATTATGGGCTTCTAATTCAGCAAATTGAAGTCCAATTGCTCTTTGTAGACACTGAACTTTTCCTCTTGTCATTGGGCCATCTATCACCAAGTCCTTCTCTACACGAGCATCCTTCTCCACATGAGTCTGGTTCATATCATCCTCCCCCTCTTGAAAAGGAGTCATCCTCAACTCTTCAAAGTCTGCACTTTGATAAGGGGAAATGTCAGAAACATTAAAAGTAGTACTTACACTATACTCATCTGGTAAATCTATCTTGTAGGCATTATCATTAATTCTCTCTAGCACCCGAAAAGGCCCATCTCCTCGAGGCATAAGTTTAGACTTTCTTTTGTCAAGAAACCTCTTTTGTCTAAGGTGCAACCAAACCAAATCTCTTGGTTCAAAGACAACCCTCTTTTGCCACTTATTAACACGTTCTACATATTGTTGAGTCATCCTCTCAATGTTTTGTTTTGCTTTCTCATAGATTTTCTTAACAAACTCAGCATGTTTCTGTCCATCCATATTGATTCTTTCCTACAAAGGCAAAGGAACTAAGTCAATGGGTACAAGAGGATTAAAACCATATACAATCTCAAATGGTGAATTTTTAATAGTGGAATGGATAGCCCTATTGTATGCAAACTCGACATGTGGTAGACACTCCTCCTAATTCTTCAGGTTCTTTTTAACTACAGCTCGTTACAAAAAAGATAGTGTCCTATTAACAACTTCAATTTGTCCATCAGTTTGCGGATGACAAGTAGTAGAGAATAGCAATTTAGTTCCAAGCTTGCTCCACAAAGTCTTCCAAAAAATAGCTTAGAAACTTAGCATCATGATCTGACACTATAGTCCTCGGAATCGAAGCCTCACAACTTCCTAAAAGAACAAATTAGCAATATTAGAAGCATAATCAACCTTATGACATGCAATGAAGTGTGCCATTTTAGAAAACCTGTCCACCACAACAAAAATAGAGTCCCTCCCCCTCTTAGACCTAGGTAATCCCACAATAAAATCCATGGAAACATCTTCCCAAGGTACACTAAGAATAGGGAGGGGAGTATACAGTCCATGGAGATTTAATTTAGATTTTGCTTTATGACATACAACGCATCTCCCCACAAGCTTTTGAACATCCCTACGCATCTTAGGCCAATAAAAATGCTCATTCAAAACATCAAAGGTTTTAACAATGCCAAAGTGTTGGGATTAAACCTCCTGAATGTGCTTCCTTCATTAATAACATGCGCATAGAACAATTAAGAATGCAAAGCCTATCAACACGAAACAAGAATCCTTGATGTAAGTAAAATTTGTCCCAACCAACTCCAGGCTTGCAATAGTTAAAAGCTTCACCAAAATCAACATCATTAATATATAATTCCTTGATGAACTCAAAACCAAGAACCTTAGAGTCTAACATGGAAAGAAGAACATACCTACGTGAAAGTGTATCAGCAACAATATTCTCCTTACCTTTCTTATGCTTAATCACATATGGAAAAGATTCAATAAATTCAACCTAACTAGCGTGCCTTTGATTCAATTTGTTTTGGCTCTTAATATGTTTTAGAACCTCATGGTCAGAATGTATGACAAATTCCTTAGGCCACAAATAATGTTGCCAAGTTTCCAATACTCTAATTAAAGCATATAGCTCCTTATCATATGTAGGATAGTTAAGAGTAGGACAACTTAGCTTTTCGCTAAAATATGTAATGGGCTTACCTTATTGCATGAGTACACCTCCTATGCCAATTCCACTAGCATCACATTCAACCTCAAAAATCTTACCAAAATCTGGAAGGACTAATAAAGGTGCATGTATGAACCTCTCCTTGATGGTTTGGAAGGCTTTCTCTTGAGCTTCTCCCCACTTGAATGGAACATTCTTCTTTGTCAACTCATTTAAAGGGGCTGCCAGCGAGCTGAATTCCCTTATGAATCTCCCATAAAAGCTTGCAAGTCCATGGAAGCTCCTCACTTGTCTGATGGTGGTAGGGGTTAGCCAATCTTGAATGGCTTTGATTTTCTCTTCATCAACCTTAACCCCCTCAACACTCACAACAAAACCAAGAAAAACAACTTTATTAGTGTAGAAATCACACTTATTCAAATTGCCAAACAATCTTTCTTTTCTTAGAACCTCTAGGACTTGTCTCAAGTGATCAACATGCTCATGCAAAGTCCTACTATACACAAGGATATCATCAAAGTAAACTATCACAAATTTACCTATGAAAGCATGCAAGACATGATTCGTCAACCTCATAAATGTGCTAGGTACATTAGTGAGACCAAAAGGCATAACTAACCATTCCTAAAGTCCATATTTAGTCTTAAATGTGGTTTCCCATTCGTTTCCTTCTTTCATCCTAATTTGATAGTAGCCACTTTTTAAATCAATTTTAGAGAAGATAGTGGAGCCATTTAATTCATCAAACATATCATCTAATCTAGGGATAGGATGACGATATCTTACCATTATATTATTGATGGCTCAACAATCAATACACATTCTTCATGTGCCATTCTTCTTAGGCACAAGCAACACTGGTATTGCACATGGTCTAAGGCTCTCCCTCACATATCCCTTTTCCAGCAGCTCTTGCACTTGTCTTTAAATCTCCTTGGTCTCTTCAGGATTAGCTCGGTAAACTGGACGGTTGGGCAAAGGTGCTCTAGGTATAAAATCAATTTGATGATCTATCCCTCTAATTGGTGGTAACCCAGGTGGTACCTCTTCGGGAAAGACATCTTCATATTCTTGCAAAAGAGACACAACAACACTAGGTAAAGTAGAGGTTAAGTCGTTAGTGTTCAACATAGCCTCTTTGTAGATAACTACTAGGAGGTTTTGTTGAGAAAACAAAGTTTGTTTGATCTCACTCTTTCTTGCCACTAACAAACTTTTCTCTCTTTCTCCCTCTTTCTCTCTTTACCTTTAGCTCTCTCTCCTTTTCCTTTCTCCTCTCTTGGCTTACCCTCTTTTCTTTTCTCAATTTCACTCTCCTCTTTTTCAGACACTTTTACACACTCACTTTCTCTTTTCTTCTCTCTCTTGATTTGATCTTCTAACACTTGCTTTGGTGACATAGGAAGGAGGGTTATAGGTTCCCCTCTAAGTACAAAAGAATAACGGTTTAGAAAACCATCATGTGTAACACGTCTATCATACTGCCAAGGCCTACCTAACAAAATATGGCATGCTTTCATTAGTACAACATCACAAAGCACTTCGTCCCTATACTTGCCAATTGAAAACATTACCTTAACTTGCTTGGTTACCCTCAATTCTCCACATTCATTGAGCCATTGGAGTTTGTAAGGCCGTTGATGCTTGAAAGTAGACAAATTTAACTTCTCCACTAGCTTGGTGCTTGCCACATTGCAACAACTTCCTCCATCTATAATCACACCACATATTTTCCCCTGGATTTGGCAATGAGTATGGAACAAGTTCTCTCTTTGCTCATCTTCTTCCACCATCATCTGGGCGCTAAGGGCTCTCCTAGTTACAAGGAGTTCTCCTTCTTCTGCATACTTTACATCTTCATTTTCCATGAATAGCTCTTCTTCCTTTGTTGTTTCTCCTTCAGTTTCCCATTTACCAAGGTTGTTGATATTCATGGTTTGCTTGTTAGGGCATTCACTAGAGATGTGTCCTCTCCCTTGGCACTTGAAGCATATTATGTCTCGGTTTCTTAAAGGATTAGGCCCACTTTGAACCTTCTTGGGTGGTGCAGCAACCTTTGAATTTGAAGTAGAGGGAATATCTTTCTTTGGGTTGTTCCTCCATGAGTTAAAGGAAGTTGAACTAGAGCTCTTCCTTGCAATATTCTTCCTTTTGAGTTGTTCCTCCACCTTGGCAGCTTAGTGGACTAAGTCATGAATCTCAACATAATGGTACCACTCCACAACATCGGCTATGTCACGATTGAGCCCATCTAAGAAATGGGCCATTGTTGCTTTTAGATCCTCCTCTACATTAGCTCTAATCATGGCCATTTGCATCTCTTTATAGTACTCATCACTCTTGGATCCTTGAGTGAGGCGTTGAAGCTTATTGTGAAGTTCCCTTCGTAAATAGGATGGAATGAATCGCCTTCTCATGCTAGCCTTCATCTCCTCCCATGTTGAGATAGGGCACTCTCCATATCTAACTCGTTCCTTTGCATCTGGTCCCACCAAACAAGAGCATAATCAGTAAACTCAAGAGTAGCTTTCTTTACCTTCTTACCCTCAGAGTAGTTATGGCAAGAAAATATTTGCTCTACATGCATCTCCCACTCCATGGATGCTTCTGGATCACTCTTGCCTTGAAAGGAAGGGATTTTTATTTTAACTCCCCCAAGGCCTTCTTTTTCATCTCTAGGCCACCTCGGTGGTCCTCATTGTCAATTGAGTGGCCTCCTTCTTTGCTGGACCACCTCCTCTTCATACCCTTCATCATGGCTCTCCATGGCTTCCTCATGCTCACGGTCATGTCTACATGCCATTTGAACTTGTCTTTGGTTAGTTTGAGCAGTCTTCTGACTAGAACTACTACCCTCCAATCGATCTAGGCATTCATGGAGGTTTGTTCTATGCGTGAGCTTTTGGTTAAAGAATCTCATGGGAGTGGTTTGATGGGGCACTTTGGGATAGAAAAGACTTTATCCATGTTGAAAAAACATTTTTATTGGCCTCATATGCATAGGGATGTGATTGCTGTGTGTAAAAGGTGCATTGTATGCAAGCATGCTAAATCTAAAGTGCAGCCACATGGCTTGTATACTCCATTACCTATTCCTTCTCATCCTTGGGTAGATATTTCAATGGATTTTGTGCTTGGATTGCCTAGAACATCTGGTGGAAAGGATAGCATATTGGTTGTTGTTGATCGATTTAGTAAAATGGCTCATTTCATTGCTTGCTAAAAAACAAATGATGCTGTCCATATTTCTGATTTGTTTTTCAAGGAGATTGTTAGATTGCATGGTTTGCCCCGATCTATTATGAGTGACAGTGATGTTATTTTCAAGGAGATTATTAGATTGCATAGTTTGCCCCGATCTATTGTGAGTGACCATGATGTTAAATTTATTAGTCACTTTTGGAAAACTTTTTGGGCTAAGTTGGATACAAAGCTTATGTTTTCTATAGTTGCACATCCTCAAACGGATGAACAAACTGAAGTAGTGAATTGAACACTTTCTTCCTTACTACGTGTTGTAATTCAAAAAAATTTAAAGAATTAGGAAAGATGTTTGCCTCACATTGAGTTTACATATAATCGTGCTTTGTATTCTACCACTGAGTTTTCTCCTTTTGAGATTGTATATGGGTTTAATCCTTTGACTCCCTTGGATTTACTTCATTTGCCTTGTAATGAGTTTGCTAACCTTGATGGTGCAAAAAAACTAAGTTTGTGTAGTGATGAGAGACCCTCTAAGAACCTTGTCTTAGGAACCTTCAACAAGATGACACTTTGCCTGAGACCAGATAGAAAACAAGAATGTTGGTTAAAGGAAAGACCCTAAGAGAACTTGTCTCTTAGAACCCTAGCCTTAAGACGCCACAAAGGAAGACCAATCCTTTGATAAGTCACGTGAACTCCCAGAGAACACAAAGAAGCAAAAATCTCACAGATAATTGAATAATACTTAAATTCATTCATTCATTCATTCATGATCCTCAATAGAGTACAATAGGAAGTCTTTTATAGGCAAAATTTCTAAAGTCCTAATAAAAGTAAAACTCTAAAATTTGACTAGAAATATTTTAAATTGTACCTAAAATCAAGGAACTAGATTAGGATACTAATTTTAACTTGATCTCCAAGATAAACTCTTTGACCAAGTTCAAAAAAATAATAAAATAATAAAAAACGAAATTCAAAAAAAATCCTAGTCAAAACTAATCAACTTCTTTAAGTTGTCACATGGGATGCTCATGCTTCATTAAAAATCATATGGTTGACACATGATTCTTAATCTCTTGCAATTGGACTCCAATTGGGCCTTGGCACTCCTCTTGAAGAATGGTTAGCATGATCACATCTTTTACATCTTCTTGGGCCCTCTTTTAACTCAAATACAGGGGCTCTAAGTCATGAAACTTATGAATCAAACAATTGAAGGTTTTTTTCATTGCTTTGGCCTTAGCTCTTATTATTGGGCCTTCAACATGTTAGATATTGATTCTAGTTGCTCCATGGACCTTCTTAAGACATTGGGCTTCCACTTGGACTTCCACTTTTGCATCTTTAAGGAGATCTCATGTCCAAAGTCCAATTTAGCATGTTTTCAATTGATCAAATATGGATCTTGGGCTCTAAACTTGGGTCGACGTCTAACATAGATATTATCTTTAGCTCTTTGAAATTTTTGGACATAGTGCACAATTTTGGTATAGGGCCTAGGATGCTTTATAGTAAGCAAGTTTAATTTCTTAACAAGTAAGGTACTAGCAACATTTACATAGCTACTATTATCAATAGCCATGCTACAGACTTTCTCGTTGATAAGGCATCTAGTATGGAAATCAGGGAATGCCTATTCCTTCTATCTTTCTTTGACTACCAAATGATGAGAGACCCTCTAGGAACCTTGTCCTAGGAACCTTCAACAAGATGACACTTTGCCCGAGACTGACTAGAAAACAAGAATGTTGGTCAAAGGAAAGACCCTAAGAGAACTTGTCTCTTAGAACCCTAGCCTCAAGATGCCACAAAGGAAGACCAATCCTTTGATAAGTCACGTGAACTCTCAGAGAACACAAAGAAGCAAAAGCCTCACAGATAATTGAATAATACTCAAATTCATTCATGTGCAAAATAGAATACAATAGGAAGCCTTTTATAGGCAAAATTTTTAGAGTCCTAATTAAAGTAAAACTCTAAAATCTGATTAGAAATATTTTAAATGATGCCTAATATTAAGAAATTAGATTAGGATACTAATTTTAATTTGATCTCCAAGATAAGCTCTTTGACCAAGTTCAAAAAATACTAAAATAATAAAAAATGAAATTTCAAAAAGAATCCTAGTCAAAACTAATTAACTTCTTTAAGTTGTCACATGGGATGCTCATGCTTCATTAAAAATCATATGGTTGTCACATGATTCTTAATCTCTTGCAATTGGACTCCAATTGGACCTTGGCACTCTTTTTGTATGTGTATAGTTCATTGGGCCTTCAACATGTTGGATATTGACTTTAGTTGCTCTATGGCCCTTCTTAGAACATTGGGCTTCCACTTGGACTTCCACTTTTGCATCTTTAAGGAAATATCATGTCCAAAGTCCAATTCAGCATATTTTGAATTGATCAAATATGGATCTTGGACTCTAAACTTGGGCCGACATCCAACATAGATATCATCTTGAGTTCTTTGAAATTTTTGGATATATACAATCACAATTTGGGCCTCTTGAACATGGTCCATCCTTTCATGAGCCATTTGGACCTGAATCATAGGCTTTTGAATGATTTAGTCTTGATAGATGAAGGCTTCTCGAATTTGTAGTGCTCCAATAGACATGCCTACTGATATTGTATCACAACTCCTTTTTCTCGATTATCTACCATGTTAGTGAAAAAGAAATGAAAGAAACAAAAGTATATAGGACCTCACAAACACTTACGTGTTTCACTCAATTAAGATATAACACTCTCACTTGTGTTTACTTTCTCCCTCTTTTTGGCCATTTTTTTTTGGATAATAATCGTACCTACTCTTGCCTTTTACCTCTCAGTATCAATCCTGTACTCTCATGTCACCTAAGATCTCGTCAGGTGATCCAATATTGCCAATTCTCGGTTCAACCAAGTATGTGTAGATGGGTGGTTTGAAAAGTCATGATTGACACACACAAGACACAATTAAGGGTAGGGTTTGGTTAGGCTTAGGTTCCAAAGAGAAGAAGGAAGATGTAACTACTTAATAATGCAAAATTAAGAGATACAATATCAGTAGGCATCCCTATTGGAGCATTAAAAGTTCGAGAAGCCCTCATCCATCAAGAAACCCAAATCATTCAAAAGGGCATGATTCAAGTCCAAATGGCTCATGAAGAGATGGCCTGATGGAGGTGAGGTAAGAGACTTGAAAGAGTTTGAACAAAATCAAGAGCTTGAAAACAAAAGGGCTGGACGCAACTCTAAATGATGGCCAACTAAAGATCCATTGTAAGGTATGGGAGGCCCATGCACAAGATCAAGAGCCAAAGCTATGAAGGAGGCCTTGAATGGAGTGATCCAAAAACTAATGGACTTGGAGCCCATAGTCTTAGCTGAATATGAAGTCCAAAAGGAATAAAATGGCATGAAGATTATTTCATATCTACAAGATGCTAGCCCAAGCCCGAAAGGAGCCTAATTGAAGGAGCCCAACCATTTTTCACAAAATTCTCTTAGTTTTATTTTGTTTTAATTTGATTGTTTCTATTTTAGATTTTTTAGCTTTATTAGGTGCCATTCTTGGTGAATTTGTCCAGACTTAAATTTCTTTTATTTTTCTCGCCATGTAAAAGGCGCCACCTAGGAGTTATTCTGTGTTTAGGATTTTATTTTTCAAATGCCTATATAAGGCCCACTTGTACTCCAAGAATGGGCAGATTGAATGAATTATTTTCAGAATCATTTCTGACTTGTGAGATTTCTCTTGTGGCCTTTGTGTACTGGAGAAAATCTTTGACTTATCAAAGGAGTGGTTCCTTTGTGGCGTCCCGGATTAGGGTTCTAATAGACGGGTTCTCTTATGGTTCAATTCCATTGACCAACATCTCTTCTTCTTCTTCTTCTTTGTTCCTTTCTTTGTACTTTGTTCTTTGTTGCTTGTTGTCCAGATTTGTCTATTTGCTTGTTTTTGTGTTGTAGCCAAATTTTGATCACTGATCCGTGTCATTTGGGGTTCCTAGAACAGGTTTCTATGGGGTCTCACATCATGGCCTATGCTCCAAAGGCCTAAATTGTGCTAGTATTTGTCCAAAAATTTTAAAGATTTCTATGTTGGACATCGGCCCAAGTTTAGAGCCCAAAATCCATATTTGATCAATTGAAAACATACTAAATTGAACTTTGGACATGAAATCTCCTTAAAGATGCAAAAGTAGAAGTCCAAGTGGAAATCCAATGTCTTAAGAAGGTCCATGGAGCAACTAGAGTCAATATCTAATATGTTGAAAGCCCACTGTAGTTATACACATACAAGAGGAGTGCCAAGGCCCAATTAGAGTTCAATTGCAAGAGATTAAGAATCATGTGTCAACCATGTGATTTTTAATGAATCATGAGCATCACATATGACTATTTAAAGGAGTTGATCAGTTTTGACTAGGATTCTTTTTTAATTTCGTTTTTTATTATTTTATTATTTTTTTGAACTTAGTCAAAGAGCTTATCTTGGAGATTAAGTTAAAATTCACATCTTAATCTATTTCCATGATTTTATGCACCATTTAAAATATTTCTAATCAGATTTTAGATTTTAACTTTTATTAGAATTTTAAACTTTTAGAAACTTTGCCTATAAAAGGCCTTCTATTGTACTCTATTTTGGAAGATCATGAATGAATGAATTTGAGTATTATTCAAAACTTTGTGAGGCTTTTGCTTCTTTTTGTTCTCTGAGAGTTCACGTGACTTATCAAAGTATTGGTCTTCCTTTATGGCGTCTTGAGACTAGGGTTCTAAGAGACAAGTTCTCTTAGGGTCTTTTCTTTAACCAACATTCTTGTTTTCTAGCCGGTCCCGGGCAAAGTATCATCTTGTTGAAGGTTCCTAGGACAAGATTCCTAGAGGGTCTCGCATTATTTGGTATCAGAGCTTTAGTCGCTAGTACAAGGTATATCTTTGTGTTTTTCCTTCTGTTGTTCTTCATACTTTCTCTGCTTCCATTTGTGTTATCTTTTTCATCTTTGTCTTTGTCTTCTATCTTCTTCTGTCTTCCATTATTGTGTGCCTCCTCCATCCTCATTCAAAAAAAAAAGAGAGTCCTCAAAAAAAAAATTAAAAAAAAAGTTAAAAAAAAAAAAAGAAAAGATTCAAATTGTAGATTTCAAAATTGCAATTGTGCCAATTCAAAGTTGAAAGCAAGTTTGGAGTTAATTTCCTAGTTGGAGCTGGTTTTCTAATTAGAGTCAATCTCCTAATTAGAGTTAATTTCCTAATTAGAGTTAGTTTCCTAATTTGAGTTAATTTCTTAATTGGTTAGTTTCCTAAGTTGATTGCATTGAGTAGCTACCAAGTTATCTACTTTCTTATTTACATTCAAGTAAGGTTTTTCTTTCCTAATTGTTCTAAACTTAAATTGCAAGTAGTTTCCTATTTTGATTAACTTGGTTCTCAAGTAGTTTCCTATCCTTAAAGTTTCTTATTTTCAGATTTTTCCTTTCCTTCTCCTTCCTTCCAAGCCTTCGTCCTTGTTTCCCTTTTTGTTACACATCCCTTTTTCTCCTTTGTTTGATTCTTTGGGAATTTGCATTTTAGGATTCTAGTTTTTTTTTTTATTGCCACTAGTCTGATATTTTCTTTTGATTTGCTTGTGACTTGCTTAGAACACTTGTAAGAAGCAAATTGTTGAGTGGTAAAAGGCAAGAGTGCAATTAACATTAGAGAAAAAGCCAAAAAGAGAGTTAAACACGAGTGAACTTATCATCTTTTGAGTATAAACATGTGAGAAGAGTGTGTGAGATCCTATTCCTTCTTTCTTTCTTTGACTAACTTTTCAAGTGATAAGATGTCCAATGAGTACAAATTTCTTGAAGAGGCTAACAAAGAGTGATTCAAGCAATCTTGTACAAGGTTGGATGCATTCCAATCCAATACCAACTCTACAGGACAAGATAAGGAAAAGGCATCCCCTGATTTTTGTACTAGATACCTTATCAAAGAGAAAGTCTGTAGCATGGCTATTGATAATAGTAGCTATGTAAATGTTGCTAATACCTTACTTGTTGAGAAATTAAACTTGCCTACTATAAAGCATCTTAGGCCCTATACCTTGTTAAAGGGTAGTGCTGAATTTAGGGTTGATAAGCAAGTTTTGATTTCTTTCTCCATTGGTAAATATCATGATAAAGTGATATGTGATGTAGCTCTTAAGTATGATGGACATATTATGCTTGGTAAACCATGGAAACATGTTAGAAAAGCTAAATATGTTAAGCATAAGCATAGACATTGCTATTGCTATTCATTTGTATTCAATGAAAAAAATTATTTGTGTACCTCTTGATCCTATGAAAGCTTATGAGGATCAAATGAGAATAGTACAAGCATACAAAATGAAAGAAAAAGAGAAAGCAAAAGGAAAAGAAAGAGAACATGAGTTAGAGAGAGAAAAAGATAAGATTGAACAAGAAAAGAGTGTGAGTGAAAAGAAAGAGCAAGAGAGTTGTGAGAAAAGTGACAAAAGCATGAGTGTGAGCTTGTTTGATGAAAAAAGAGAGGTTGAGAGTGTGTGTAAAGATGTTTGTTTATCTACTAACAATGTTAACCCATCTTTGCCTATTGTTGGTTCTATCTCCTTGCAGGTATGTAGAGATTTGTTTTTAAAGAAGCCACCTAATGGACCCTCATCTTCAACTGGCATTGAAAAGAGTTGTGATTGCCTAGATTTGTTTCCTAAGAAATTACCTAATGGTTTCCAATCTTTAATATTCTTTCAAAAGTGTTTTGATTGCATAGATTTTGTTATTCCTGATAAATTATTGCCTTTCAAAAGCATTGAGCACCACACATTGAGTTTTAATTGTTTCATGAATTTTGTGGCTATTAGGAATTCATATTATATTAATTTTATGATTAAAAGGTTATCGTATTGCTTGGATTTTGTTATGGCCCTTGGATTTATTGCAGGTGCATGTGAGATCAAAATTATCATTTATATTTGGGTGCATGTGAGAAAGAAATACTTCCTTACTCAAAGTGGATTCAAAGAGTTTCCTTACTTGGAGTATTCTAATTTGCTTCAAAGAATTGATGATCTCTTTGAGAGGAGTCCTTTAGTTTACAAGATTCTTTCCACTTGATGAATATAGTGTTATCATTATTTTTGAAAAGTCTAATTTATTTTCATATGATACAGGCGAAGATTCAAGGACGAATCTTTTCAAAGATGGAGGGAATGATACAATATCAGTACCTATTGGAGCACTACAAGTTTGAAAAGCCCTCATCCATCAAGAAACCCAAATCATTCAAAAGGGCATGATTCAAGTCCAAATGGCTCATGAAGAGATAGCCTATGCTCAAGAGGCCTAAATTGTGCTAGTATTTGTCCAAAAATTTCAAAGAGCTCAAGATAATATCTATGTTGGACGTCAGCCTAAGTTTAGAGCCCAAAATCCATATTTGATCAATTCAAAACATGCTAAATTGGACTTTGGATATGAGATCTCCTTAAAGATGCAAAAGTGGAAGTCCAAGTGGAAATCTAATGTCTTAAGAAGGTCCATGGAGCAACTCGAGTTAATATCTAATATGTTGAAGGCCCAATGTAGTTATACACATACAAGAGGAGTGCTAAGGCACAATTGGAGTCCAATTGCAAGAGATTAAAAATCATGTGTCAACCATATCATTTTTAATGAAGCATGAGCATTCCATATGACTATTTAAAGGAATTGATTAGATTTGACTAGGATTCTTTTTAAATTTCGTTATTTTATTATTTTTATTATTTTTTTGAACTTGGTCAAAGAGCTTATCTTGGAGATTAAGTTAAAATTCGCACTTAATCGATTTCCATGATTTTATACACCATTTAAAATATTTCTAATCAGATTTTAGACTTTAACTTTTATTAGAATTTTAAACTTTTAGAAACTTTGCCTATAAAAGGCCTTCTATTGTACTCTATTTTGGAAGATCATGAATGAATGAATTTGAGTATTATTCAAAACTTTGTGAGGCTTTTGCTTCTTTTTGTTCTCTGAGAGTTCATGTGACTTATCAAAGTATTGGTCTTCCTTTATGGCGTCTTGAGACTAGGGTTCTAAGAGGCAAGTTCTCTTAGGGTCTTTCCTTTGACCAATATTCTTGTTTTCTAGCCGGTCCAAGGCAAATTGTCATTTTGTTGAAGGTTCCTAAGACAAGGTTCCTAGAGGGTCTCGCATCATCAAGTTTAAAATCCCAAAGAGCTACAAATGTAATTCTGAAAATTTCAACTATGAGGAAAATGCAAAATCAAAATAAGAAAGTTCAAATAAAGAAAAAAAGGAAAACAAGGGCAAATCAAAATAAGGAAGTGCACAATACAATATCAAAGGAAATAAGGTAAAATAGAAAAAAATTATCTGATCAGCAATGCCTTTTTTTTGGCTTTTTTTTTTGGCTTTTCTCTTCTGACTTGATCTAATGAAATAGCCCAAAACTTATGAAATTACAAAATAGGAAACAAACTAAACAAATTAGATTTGAGAGATTCAAAATATTATCAACTAAATCCTAATATATCTCGACATAGAAAAGTCTAATTGGGATTATTCCAAGACGACATGAAAGTTGAGATTCTGAACTTTCAGAAACACCTATCAACCATCCAAAACCTCAATTGAAAAGGGGTTGAACAGATAAGAAATGAAATAGAATGTTCAGACAAGAAAATTTTCCAAAATTAATGGCTCTTATAGTATAAAAACCAAATTTTGCACACTAAGAATCAAATCTGGAGACAAGGTAGAGATTTTTTTTTTTGGGTATTAAAGGTGGTAAAGAAAAGATATGGTAGAAAAAAATTCTAGAGGTTAGAAGGAAAAGATATTGAATAATAATGGGTAACCTACCATATAAACTGAAGCTCTAATACCAAATGATGCAAAATCAAGGGATGGCCCAATCTTCATGGCGTATGTTGATGGATAGATAATGATTTGAGACCTGACGAAAACAAAAAGCCAACCAACGTTGTAAAAATGTTGACCTGCTACTAAGACAATGTGCCTTACCACGAATACAATGAACCAACCCACACAATGACCCACTTGGGTCGAAGCACGAATTGGGGGCTTTTGCAAACTTGAATCACCAACTTAATGATAGGTTGACAAGATAAAGGTTGAATCAAGAGCAAGAAAAGATAATATTCTCACAATTAGAGAAACACTCAGAATAATTTTATTACTTCCAATCTGCTTCAAATGAAGGAAAAATACATGTATTTATAATGTAGCTCAAACCTATCTACTAGAGGAAAAGTAGGAACTAACTACATAATATCTTAATTGAAAGATCTAAAACTTAAGGATACAAAAGGAAAGATAATCAGCCTAATTAATTCTAATTTTCGTCCAAATACATAAAGCTTCTAGAAGTCAGCATATTAAGCCCATAATATTATTATTTAGGGCCAAATGAGTCAATCTTTGTATGGCCCTTGGTCCAAACTCTCTAATTTGCAACATTATAACCCAAATTAGCTCTAATAGATCTTTAGCCCAAATAATGTTGAGGACATTTTGATTAATACTTGAATCAGATTCAAAAATCTGCTTAGCCCAAATTTCTTGAATAAGTCCACTTAATACTTCTTTAAGTTGTTTAGCTTTTGCCCTTGTAATAGGTCCCTTTGGAAGATGCAATGGATCATATGAAGATTTTGAATTAGCATCTTCATGAACCTAGTTCATATCACCTTCTACCCGTATTAGCATGCTTGGCATATTGATCATTCTTCCTCTCAATGTTAGCATTGACTTTGGCATGTAATTCCTGCACAAACTTAGCTTTCTTTAAACCATCAAGATTAGCCAACTCATTAGAAGGTAAAGGAAGAATATTAAGAGGAGGTTAAGGGATTAAAACCATAGACAACCTCAAATGGAGAAAATGAAGTAGAAGAGTGCATTGTTCTATTATATGCAAAATTAATGTGAGGCAAGCATTTTTCCCAATTCTTTAAGTTTTTTTGAATGATAGAACAAAGCAAGATAGTAAGAGTATGATTCATAACTTCTATTTGTCCATTTGTTTAAGGATGTGCCATAGTAGAAAACAACAATTTAGTGCCTAGCTTATACCACAAAGTTCTCCAACAATGGCTAAGGAACTTTACATCTCTATCACTCACAATAGATTTAGGTAAACCATACAACCTCACAATTTCTTTAAGGAACAAGTCAACAATGTGTATGACATCATTAGTTTTTTAATATGCAATAAAGTGTGCCATTTTGTTAAATCTATCAACCACAACAAAAATGCTATCTTTTCCACTTTGAGATTTAGGTAAACCCAACACAAAATCCATAGAAATATCAGTCCAAGGTTGGGAAGGCACGGGGATTGAAGAATACAAACCATGAGATTAAACTTTAGATTTTGAATGCTTACATATCACACATCTATCACAAACAGCAATTACATCTTTTCTCATGCTTGGCCAATAAAAATGTTCATGCAAAAGAGTCGAAGTTTTCTCCACACCAAAGTGCCCCATCAAAGCACCACCATAAGTCTCTTTAACAAGCAATTCATGCATAGAACAAGATGGAATATATAATTTATCTCTCTTAAACAAAAATCCATCAAATCTGTAAAAGTCATTAAAACCATGTTTCTCACACAATTTCCAAATTTTACCAAAGTCACAATCAGATTTATACATGCTTTTTAACATCTCAAAACCAAGTAATCTAGCATTCAATGAGGTAAGAAGACTATATCTCCTAGATAATGCATCAGTCACAACATTCTCTTTACCCTTTTTATGCTTGATCACATAAGGAAAAGTTTCAATGAATTTAAGCCATCTAGCATGTCTCTTGTTCAATTTACCTTAAGACTTTAAAATTTTCAAGCTTTTGTGATCAAAATGTATAACAAATTCTTTTGACCACAAATAATGTTGCCAAGTCTCTAAGGTTCTTTTTAGCATATAACTCTTTGTCATAAGTGAAATAATTCAAAGTAGCTCCACTTAATTTTTTCACTAAAGAAAGCAATGGGCTTAGAATCTTGCATTAAAATAGACCCAATTCCAATTCTAGATGCATCACATTCAATTTCAAAAATTTTAGAAGAATCAAGTAAAACAAGTAAAGGAGCATTAGTTAATTTTTCTTTCAAAGTGCTAAATGCAACCTCTTGTGTTTCAACCCACTTGAAAATGACATTTTTCTTTACCAAATCATTCAAAGGTGCAGCAATGGAAGAGAAGTCCCTCACAAAATGCCTATAGAAGCTAGCCAAGCCATGGAAACTCCTTACATCATTTGCATTCTTTGGTGTAGGCCACTCACAGATAGCTTTCACCTTCTCTTCATCCACACGAATCCCTTGAGCACCTACAACAGAATCCAAACAAAAGGAACACTTTTCTAAATTTACATAAAGGCTATTCTTCCTAAGAATGCAAAAGACCTCATGCAAATGACCAAGATGACCATCTAAACTCTTGTTGTAAATCAAAATATCATCAAAATAAACAACAATAAATTTTCCAATGAGAGAATGAAAAACATGATTCATTAAGCTCATAAATGTACTAGGTGCATTAGTTAATCCAAATGGCATAACTAACCACTTATACAATCTAAACTTGGTTTTAAATATAGTTTTCCATTTATTACCTTCCTTCATTCTAATTTGATGATATCCACTCCTAAGATCAATTTTAAAAAATAAAGATGCACCATGCAACTCGTCAAGCATATCATCTAATCTAGGAATGGGATAATGATACTTAATTGTGAGTTTATTGATGGCTTTACAATCTACGCACATTCTCTACTTGCCATCCTTCTTAGGCACTAGGATCACTGGAATCGCACAAGGATTCAAGCTCTCTTTAACAAAGCCTTTCTTCAAGAGCTCTTTAACTTGGTGTTGGATCTCCTTAGTTTCATCTGGATTGGCTCTATATTCTGGTCTATTAGGAATGGATGCTCTGGGGATGAAATCTATACAATGTTCAATGCCTCTCAAAGGGGGCAAACCATCAGAAATTGCCTTTGGAAACAAATCACCAAAATCTTATAAAAGAGACATAACACTAAAAGGCAAAGAGGGATCAAGTTCATTAGTAGAAAAATAAATTTCCTTGTATAAGAGTACAAGTACTTGCTCTCAGCCAACATAGCTCTCTTAATCTCTCTTTTTCCAGAAAAGAAACTCACTTTTTTTTTCATCAATTTTCTAACTTTCATACTTTTTCTTTTTAATCACTTTCTTTTATTTTTCTCTCTCCTTTCTCTCTTTTCTCTCTCAATTTGCACTCATTTTCAATTCTAAGTTGATCCTCATAAGCTTGCATAGGTCTGAGAGGAGTAAGCATAATAGTTTTACTGTTGAAAGGAAAAGAGTAGCAGTTTTTATATCCATCTTGCTTAACACATCAATCAAATTGCCATGATCTACCAAGAAAAATATGTCCAGCATACATAGGAGCTATATCACACAAGACTTCATCATGATAATTACCAATAGAAAAAGAAATTAACACTTGCTTAGTAACTTTAACTTTACCACAATCATTAAGCTATTGCAACTTACAAGGACTAGGATGCTTTAAAGTAGGCAAATTCAGTTTATCAATAAGCAAGATACTAGCAACATTTGTACAACTACCACCATCAATCATCATGCTACATACCTTGTTCTTGACAAAACATCTAGTATGGAAAATGTGCTCATGTTGCTCTTTCTCATTATCTTTCTTGGGTTGAATATTTATAGCATGCCTAGACACCAAAGCCTCTCCATGCATGGGCTCACTAAGCTCCAACTCGGAATCCTCCACCAAAGATGGCATACTTCCATTCGAATCTTCATCACTAGTCTCCTCACTAACTACATCATCATTCTCAAGCAAAATCATAGTTCTCTTGTTTGGACATTGAGAAGAGATGTGATCAAAACCTTGACATTTAAAACACTTAATTTTTGAAGTAGAAGAAGAAGAGTTAGAGTTATACTTACCTTTAGGAGGTGGATTCACTTTTGGGCTTTGCTCCTTTGGCTTGCTTTCTTTAGATTTCAAGAAGGATTTGGAATCCTTCAAACCTTGCTTCTAAGACCTAGAACCAGCAACAAATCTAAATTTTTGTCAAGATTTAAGTTATTTCTCCACTTTAATAGCTTTGTGTGATAGCTCTTCCATGTCAACATAATCTTGGAGATCAACAATTGCAGCAATTTTAGGGCTCAAACCATCTATGAATCTTGCCATGGTTGCCTCTTTGTCTTCCTCAAGATTGGCTGTAATCATAGCCATTTCCATCTCTTGATAACACTCATGGAGCCTTGTCTCAATTTCTGTAATTTCTTATGCAAATACCTATAGTAATTACTAAGAACAAATCTCTTTCTCATAATGATTTTCATCTCATGCCAAGTCTAAATTGGAGGCTCTCCATTTCTCCTTCTATTGATGAGAAGTTGATCTCACCAAATGCTAGCATAATCAGAAAATTCAATGGCTGCTAATTTCACTTTTTGCCTTTCAAAATAACGATGGCACTCAAAAACATGCTCAACCTTTCTTTCTCACTCCAAATAAAGCTCTGGATCATTCTTTCCTTGAAAGGAGGGAATTTGCATTTTGATTTGCCTAGACCATGCTCCTTACGTAGGGGAGCTTGCTTGTGCCTCCTTGGAATGAAATCATCAAAGTCAGATTCTCCTTCATACTCCTCTTCAAGATCACGCCATTTTGGAATTTTAGAGTTAGATGGAGACTCAAAGTCATCCAGTCTTGCATTGAGCCTTTTGAATTGCTCATAGACACTTTTCATGAAAACTTTAAGATCAACATCATTGGCTCATTTTCAGCCATTTCATATCCTAAAATGTTAGTGGACAAAATAGAAAAATAATATGAAGTAGGACTTCACACACTCTTCTCATGTATATCACTCAAAATATTGCAAATCCACTCATATTTCACTCAAAATTTGGCTTTTATCTTTAATATGACACTCTTGCCTTTTACCACTCACTTGCTTCTTTTTAGTGCTCTTAGTTAGAAACAAAACAAATCAATAGGAGCAAAGAATAAAGTGACAATCCTAAAACCAAAAAATTCCAAGTTAAAATCCTCAAAGATCTAAGAGAAAGAGGGGCAAGGTGCAGTAATAATAATGCAAAAGAAAAGAAGAAAAACTTGTAGCAATATGGGGAAAAGAAAGAAATTAAAACAAGAAGGAAAAAGGAGAAAGGAAAGTGAAACAACAACAAAGGAAAGGGAGTAGATTCAGTAAAAAAAGAAAAACAAAATTTGAAAAATGGATGTGAGAGGGAGAGGTTAAATCACATTTTAGACCTAAATAAGGAAGGAGAGAGGCACAACTTGAAGGATTTGGAAAGAAAACGATGAGATAATTTTTTTTTTCTATTTTACCTTACTTTGAAATTGTATTGTGCACTTCCTTATTTTGATTTGCCCTTGTTTCCCTTTTTTCCTTTATTTGAACTTTCTTATTTTGATCTTGCATTTTTCTCATAGTTGAAATTTCCAGAATTACATTTATGGCCCTTTGGGATTTTAAACCTGATTTTGCATTATTAAGTTGATACAATATCAGTAGGCATCCCCATTGGAGTACTACAAGTTCGAGACGCCTTCATCCATCAAGAAACCCAAATCATTCAAAAAGGCATGATTCAAGTCCAAATGGCTCATGTAAAGATGGCCTATGCTCAAGAGGCCTAAATTGTGCTAGTATTTGTCCAAAAATTTCAAAGAGCTCAAGATAATATCTATGTTGGACGTCAGCTCAAGTTCAGAACCCAAGATCCATATTTGATCAATTCAAAACATGCTGAATTGGACTTTGGACATGAGATTTCCTTAAAGATGCAAAAGTGGAAGTTCAAGTGGAAGCCCAATATTCTAAGAAAGGCCATGGAGCAACTAAAGTCAATATCCAATATGTTGAAGGCCCAATATAATTACACACATACAAGAGGAGTGCCAAGGCCCAATGAGAGTCCAATTGCAAGAGATTAAGAATCATGTGACAACCATGTGATTTTTAATGAAGTATGAGCATCCCATGTGACAACTTAAAGAAGCTGATTAGTTTTGACTAGGATTCTTTTTAAAATTTTGTTTTTTATTATTTTATTATTTTTTTAACTTGGTCAAAGAGTTTATTTTAGAAATCAAGTTAAAATTAGTATCCTAATCTAATCCCTTGATTTTAGGCACTATTTAAAATACTTTTAATCAGATTTTAGAGTTTTACTTTTATTAGGACTTTAGACTTTTAGAAATTTTGCCTATAAAAGGCCTTCTATTGTACTCTATTTTGGAAAATCATGAATGAATGAATTTGAGTATTATTCAATTATCTGTGAGGTTTTTACTTCTTTGTATTCTTTGAGAGTTCACATGACTTATCAAAGGATTGGTCTTCCTTTGTTGCGTCTTGAGGCTAGGGTTCTAAAAGACAAGTTCTCTTAGGGTCTTTCCTTTAACCAACATTCTTGTTTTCTAGCCGGTCTCGGGTAAAGTGTTATCTTGTTGAAGGTTCCTTGGACAAGGTTCCTAGAGAGTCTCTCATCATTTGGTATCAGAGCTTTGGTCGCTAGTACAAGGTATATCTTTGTGTTTCTTTTTCCTTCCCTTGTTCTTCATACCTTCTTTCCTTCCATTTGTGTTATCTTTTTCATCTTCGTCTTTGTCTTCTATCTTCTTCTGTCTTCCATTGTTGTGTGCCTTCATCCTCCAAAAAAAAAAAAGAAAAAAAGAAGAGAGTGTGATACTCCAAAAAAAAAATTCTAAAAAAAAGAGTGAAACAAAAGAAGAAAAAAAAAAGAAAAAAAATTCAGATTGCAGAATTCAAAATTGCAAGTTGTGCCAATTCAAAATTGAAAGCAAGTTTGGAGTTAATTTACTAATTGGAGTTAGTTTCCTAATTGGAGTCAATTTCCTAATTTGAGTTAGTTTCCTAATTGGAAATTGTTTCCTAATTTGATTGCATTAAGTAGCTACCAAATTATCTACTTTCCTATTTGCATTCAAGAAAGAATATTCTTTCCTAATTGTTCTAAACTTGAATTGCAAGTCGTTTCCTATTCTTAAACTTTCTTATTTTCAGATTTTTTTTTTCTTTCCTTTTCCTTCCTTCCAGGCCTCCCCTTCCTCCCTTTTTTCCCTTTTAGTTATACACTTCTTTTTCTCCTTTGTTTGATTCTTTGAGAATTTATATTTTAGGATTCTAGTTTTTTGATTGCCACTAGTCTGATCTTTTTATTTGATTTGTTTGTGGCTTGCTTAGAACACTTGTAAGAAGAAAATTATTGAGTGGTAAAAGGCAAGAGTGGAATTAATATTAAAGAAAAAGCCAAAAAGAGAGTTAAACACGAGTGAACTTATCACCTTTTGAGTGTAAACACATGAGAAGAGTGCGTAAGGTCCTATTCCTTCTTTCTTTCTTTGACTAACTTTTCAAGTGATAAGATGTCCAATGAGTACAAATTCCTTGAAGAGGCTAACAAAGAGTGATTCAAGCAATCTTGTGCAAGGTTGGATGCATTCCAATCCAATACCAACTCTACAGGACAAGATAAGGAAAAGGAATCCCCTGATTTCCATACTAGATGCCTTATCAAAGAGAAAGTCTGCAGCATGGCTATTGATAATAGTAGCTATGTAAATGTTACTAGTACCTTACTTATTGAGAAATTTAACTTGTCTACTATAAAGCATCCTAGGCCTTATACCTTGTTGAAGGGTAGTGCTGAATTTAGGGTTAATAAGTAAGTTTTGATTTCTTTCTTTATTGGTAAATATCATGATACAGTGTTATGTGATGTCGCTCCTATGTCTGATGGACATATTATGCTTGGTAAACCATGGAAACATGTGAGAAAAGCTAAATATGTTAAGCATAAAGACAAATATTACTATTTCTATTCATTTGTATTTAATGAAAAAAATCATATATTGGTACATCTTGATCTTATGGATGCTTATGAGGATCAAATGAGAATAGTACAAGCATACAAAATGAAAGAAAAGGAGAGAACAAAAGAAAAAGAGAGAGAACATGAGTTAGAGAGAGAAAAAGATGAGATTAAAAAAGAAAAGAGTGTGAGTGAAAAGAAAAAACAAGAGAGTTGTGAGAGAAGTGAGAAAATCATGAGTGTGAGTTTGTTTAATGAAAAAAGAAAGGTTGAGAGCGTATGTAAGGATGTTTATTTATCTACTAACAATCTTAACCTATCTTTGCCTATTGTTGTTTCTAGCTCTTTGTAGGCATGTGGAGATTTGTTTTCAAAGAAGCTATCTAACCTCATCTTCAATTAGCATTAAAAAGAGTTGTGATTGTCTAGATTTCTTCCCTAAGAAACCACCTGATGGCAAAGATTTGAGGACGAATCTTTTCAAAGAAGGAGGGAATGATACAATATCAGTAGGCATCCTTATTGGAGTACTGCAAGTTCGAGACGCCTTCATCCATCAAGAAACCCAAATCATTCAAAAGGGCATGATTCAAGTCCAAATGGCTCATGTAGAGATGGCCTATGCTCAAGAGGCCCAAATTGTGCTAGTATTTGTCCAAAAATTTCAAAGAGCTCAAGATAATATCTATGTTGGACGTCAGCTCAAGTTTAGAACCCAAGATCCATATTTGATCAATTCAAAACATGCTGAATTGGACTTTGGACATGAGATTTCCTTAAAGATGCAAAAGTGGAAGTTCAAGTGGAAGCCCAATATTCTAAGAAAGGCCATGGAGCAACTAAAGTCAATATCCAATATGTTGAAGGCCCAATATAGTTACACACATACAAGAGGAGTGCCAAGGCCCAATGAGAGTCCAATTGCAAGAGATTAAGAATCATGTGACAACCATGTGATTTTTAATGAAGTATGAGCATCACATGTGACAACTTAAAGAAGCTGATTAGTTTTGACTAGGATTCTTTTTAAAATTTTGTTTTTTATTATTTTATTATTTTTTTAACTTGGTCAAAGAGTTTATTTTAGAAATCAAGTTAAAATTAGTATCCTAATCTAATCCCTTGATTTTAGGCACTATTTAAAATACTTTTAATCAGATTTTAGAGTTTTACTTTTATTAGGACTTTAGACTTTTAGAAATTTTGCCTATAAAAGGCCTTCTATTGTACTCTATTTTGGAAGATCATGAATGAATGAATTTGAGTATTATTCAATTATCTGTGAGGTTTTTACTTCTTTGTATTCTTTGAGAGTTCACGTGACTTATCAAAGGATTGGTCTTCCTTTGTTGCGTCTTGAGGCTAGGGTTCTAAAAGACAAGTTCTCTTAGGGTCTTTCCTTTAACCAACATTCTTGTTTTCTAGCCAGTCTCGGGTAAAGTGTTATCTTGTTGAAGGTTCCTTGGACAAGGTTCCTAGAGAGTCTCTCATCATTTGGTATCAGAGCTTTGGTCGCTAGTACAAGGTATATCTTTGTGTTTCTTTTTCCTTCCGTTGTTCTTCATACCTTCTTTCCTTCCATTTGCGTTATCTTTTTCATCTTCGTCTTTGTCTTCTATCTTCTTCTGTCTTCCATTGTTGTGTGCCTTCATCCTCCAAAAAAAAAAAAGAAAAAAAGAAGAGAGTGTGATACTCCAAAAAAAAAATTCTAAAAAAAAGAGTGAAACAAAAGAAGAAAAAAAAAGAAAAAAAATTCAGATTGCAGAATTCAAAATTGCAAGTTGTGCCAATTCAAAATTGAAAGCAAGTTTGGAGTTAATTTACTAATTGGAGTTAGTTTCCTAATTGGAATTTGTTTTCTAATTTGATTGCATTAAGTAGCTACCAAATTATCTACTTTCCTATTTGCATTCAAGAAAGAATATTCTTTCCTAATTGTTCTAAACTTGAATTGCAAGTCGTTTCCTATTCTTAAAGTTTCTTATTTTTAGATTTTTTTTTTCTTTCCTTCTCGTTCCTTCCAGGCCTCCCCTTCCTCCCTTTTTTCCCTTTTAGTTATACACCTATTTTTCTCCTTTATTTGATTCTTTGAGAATTTATATTTTAGGATTCTAGTATTTTGATAGTATTTTGATTGCCACTAGTCTGATCTTTTTATTTGATTTGTTTGTGGCTTGCTTAGAACACTTGTAAGAAGAAAATTATTGAGTGGTAAAAGGCAAGAGTGGAATTAATATTAAAGAAAAAGCCAAAAAGAGAGTTAAACACGAGTGAACTTATCACCTTTTGAGTGTAAACACATGAGAAGAGTGCGTAAGGTCCTATTCCTTCTTTCTTTCTTTGACTAACTTTTCAGGTAATAAGATGTCCAATGAGTACAAATTCCTTGAAGAGGCTAACAAAGAGCGATTCAAGCAATCTTGTGCAAGGTTGGATGCATTCCAATCCAATACCAACTCTACAGGACAAGATAAGGAAAAGGAATCCCTTGATTTCCATACTAGATGCCTTATCAAAGAGAAAGTCTGTAGCATGGCTATTGATAATAGTAGCTATGTAAATGTTGCTAGTACCTTACTTATTGAGAAATTTAACTTGCCTACTATAAAGCATCCTAGGCCCTATACCTTGTTGAACGGTAGTGCTAAATTTAGGGTTGATAAGTAAGTTTTGATTTCTTTCTTTATTGGTAAATATCATGATAAAGTGTTATGTGATGTCACTCATATGTCTGATGGACATATTATGCTTGGTAAATCATGGAAACATGTGAGAAAAGCTAAATATGTTAAGCATAAACACAAATATTACTATTTCTATTCATTTGTATTCAATGAAAAAAATCATGTATTGGTACCTCTTGATCCTATAGATGCTTATGAGGATCAAATGAGAATAGTACAAGCATACAAAATGAAAGAAAATGAGAGAACAAAAGAAAAAGAGAGAGAACATGAGTTAGAGAGAGAAAAAGATGGGATTGAAAAAGAAAAGAGTGTGAGTGAAAAGAAAAAGCAAGAGAGTTGTGAGAAAAGTGAGAAAATCATGAGTGTGAGTTTGTTTGATGAAAAAAGAGAGGTTGAGAGCGTATGTAAGGATGTTTATTTATCTACTGATAATCTTAACCTATCTTTGCCTATTGTTGTTTCTAGCTCTTTGCAGGTATGTGGAGATTTGTTTTCAAAGAAGCTATCCAACCTTATATTCAATTAGCATTAAAAAGAGTTGTGAATGTCTAGATTTGTTTCCTAAGAAACCACCTGATGGCAAAGATTCGAGGATGAATCTTTTCAAAGAAGGAGGGAATGATACAATATCAGTAGGCATCCCTATTGGAGTACTGCAAGTTCGAGACGCCTTCATCCATCGAGAAACCCAAATTATTCAAAAGGGCATGATTCAAGTCCAAATGGCTCATGTAGAGATGGCCTATGCTCAAGAGGCCCAAATTGTACTAGTATTTGTCCAAAAATTTCAAAGAGCTCAAGATATCTATGTTGGACGTCAGCTCAAGTTTAGAACCCAAGATCCATATTTGATCAATTCAAAACATGCTAAATTGGACTTTGGACATGAGATTTCCTTAAAGATACAAAAGTGGAAGTTCAAGTGGAAGCCCAATATTCTAAGAAGGGCCATGGAGCAACTAAAGTCAATATCCAATATGTTGAAGGCCCAATATAGTTACACACATACAAGAGGAGTGCCAAGGCCCAATGAGAGTCCAATTGCAAGAGATTAAGAATCATGTGACAACTATGTGATTTTTAATGACGCATGAGCATCCCATGTAACAACTTAAAGAAGCTGATTAGTTTTGACTAGGATTCTTTTTGAAATTTCGTTTTTTATTATTTTATTATTTTTTTGAACTTGGTCAAAGAGTGTATCTTAGAGATCAAGTTAAAATTAGTATCCTAATCTAGTTCCTTGATTTTAGGCACTATTTAAAATACTTTTAATCAAATTTTAGAGTTTTACTTTTATTAGAACTTTAGACTTTTGGAAATTTTGTCTATAAAAGGCCTTCTATTGTACTCTATTTTGGAAGATCATGAATGAATGAATTTGAGTATTATTCAATTATCTGTGAGGCTTTTGCTTCTTTGTGTTCTCTAAGAGTTCACGTGACTTATCAAAAGATTGGTCTTCCGTTGTGGCGTCTTGAGGCTAGGGTTCTAAGAGACAAGTTCTCTTAGGGTCTTTCCTTTGACCAACATTCTTGTTTTCTAGCCGGTCTCGAGCAAAGTGTCATCTTGTTGAAGGTTCCTAGGACAAGGTTCGCAGAAGGTCTCTCATCATAAGTAGTTAAATCTCTCCTTCTTCTCTTTGGAACCGAAGCCTAACTAAACCCTACCTTCAATTGTGTCTTGTGTGTGCCATTCACGACTTTTCAAACCACCCATCTACACATACTTGGTTGAACCGAGAATTGGCAATATTGGATCACCTGACAAGATCTTAGGTGACATGAGAGTATAGGATTGATACTGAGAGGTAAAAGGCAAGAGTAGGTAAGATTATTATCCAAAAAAAAAATGCTAAAAGAGAGAGAAAGTAAACATGAGTGAGAGTATTATATTTTGATTGAGTGAAACATGTGAGGAAGTATTTGTGAGGTCCTATATACTTTTGTTTCTTTCATTTCTTTTTCACTGACATGGCAGATAATCGAAAAAAAAGAGTTGCACATGAAAGTGATAATGATGGTCACAATTCATTTGGAGTAGCACCTTCACAAATGAAAGCACTAGTGAATCATTTTGAAAAGATGTTTGATAAGAAGTTGGAAGGACTCCATGAATGCTTACATCGAGTGGAGAGTAGAACCTCTAGCCAAAGGACTACTCAAGCTAACCAAAGACAAGCTCATGCTGCACGCCCACAACATCGTGAATATGTAGAAGACATAGAGAGCCATGATGAAGATTATGATGAAGGGGAGGAGACTCAACCGAGAAGAAGGCAAACTCAACATACAAAGAAGACTAGCGAGGAGGCCTAGAGATGAAGAAGAAGGCCTTGGAGGAGTCAAAGTCAAAATTCCTTCCTTTTTAAGGCAAGAGTGATCCGGAAACAAACTTGGAGTGGGAGATGCGTGTAGAAAAAATCTTTTCATGCCATAACTACTCTGAGGGTAAGAAGGTCAGAATTGGTACTCTTGAGTTTACTAATTAAACTCTTATTTGGTGGGACTAGATGCAAAAGGAGTGGATTCAATATAGAGAGCACCCTATCTCAACATGAGAAGAGATGAAGGGTATCATGAGGAGGCAATTCATTCCATCCTATTTTCGAAGGGAACTTCACAATAAGCTTCAACGCCTTACTCAAGGATCCAAGAGTGTGGATGAGTACTGCAAGGAGATGCAAATAGCCATGATTAGAGCTAATGTAGAGGAGGATCTAGAAGCAACAATGGCTCACTTCTTAGATGGGCTCAACCGTGACATAGCTGATATTGTGGAAATTCATGACTTAGTCCATCAAGGTGCCAAGATAGAGAGACAACATATCAAAGGATTGGTCTTCCTTTGTGGCATCTTGAGACTAGGGTTCTAAGAGACAAGTTCTCTTAGGGACTTTCCTTTAACCAACATTCTTGTTTTTTAGCCGGTCTCGGATAAAGTGTCATCTTGTTGAAGGTTCTTAGAGGGTCTCTCATCATTTCAGCCACAAAATTCATGAAACAATTAAAACTCAATGTGTGGTACTCAATGCTTTTGAAAGGCAATAATTCTTTAGGAATAACAAAATCTATACAATGAAAGCACTTTTGAAAGCACATTAAAGATTGAAAACCATCAAGTGGTTTCTTAGAAAACAAATCTAGGCAATCACAACTCCTTTCAATGCTAGTTGAAGATGAGGGTCCATTGGGTGACTTCGTTGAAAACCAATCTCCATATACCTGCAAGGAGCTAGAACCAACAATAGGCAAAGATGGGTTAAGATTGTTAGTAGATAAGCAAACATCCTTACACACATTCTCAACCTTTCTTTTTTCATCAAACAAGCTCACACTCATACTTTTCTCACTTTTTTGACAACTCTCTTGTTTTTTCTTTTCACTCACACTCTTTTCTTTTTCAATCTCATCTTTTTCTCTCTCTAACTCATATTCTCTCTCTTTTTCTTTTATTTTGTATGCTTGTGCTATTCTCACCTGATCCTCATAAGCATCTATAGGATCAAGGGGTACCAATACATAATTTTTTTCATTGAATACAAATGAATAGCAATAGCAATATTTGTTCTTATACTTATCATATTTAGGCTTTCTCACATGTTTCCATGGTTTACCAAGCATAATATGTCCATCAGACATAGGAGCTACACCACATAACACTTTATCATGATATTTACCAATGGAGAAAGAAATCAAAACTTGCTTATTAACCCTAAATTCAGCACTACCCTTCAACAAGGCATAGGGCCTAGGATGCTTTATAGTAGACAAGTTTAATTTCTCAACAAGTAAGGTACTAGCAACATTTACATAGCTACTATTATCAATAGCCATGCTACAGACTTTTTCTTTGATAAGGCATCTAGTATGGAAATCAGGGGATGCCTTTTCCTTATCTGGTCCTGTAGAGTTGGTATTGGATTGGAATGCATCCAACCTTGCACAAGATTGCTTGAATCGCTCTTTGTTAGCCTCTTCAAGGAATTTGTACTCATTGGACATCTTATCACCTAAAAAGTTAGCCAAAGAAGAAATAGGACCTCACAACTCACTAGCTTACGTGTTTACACTCAAAAGATGATAAGTTCACTCGTGTTTAACTTTCTTTTTGGCTTTTTCTGTAATGTTAATTGCACTCTTGCCTTTTACCACTCAATAATTTACTTCTTACAAGTGTTCTAAGCAAGTCACAAGCAAATCAAATGAAAAAATCAGACTAGTGACAATAACAAAAAAACTAGAATCCTAAAATGTAAATTTCCAAAGAATCAAACAAAGGAGAACAAGAGGTGTGTAACAAAAAGGGAAAGAAGGAGGAAGGGAAGGTCTGGAAGGAAAGAGAAGGAAAGAAAAAATCTGAAAATAAGAAACCTTAAGAATAAGAAACTATTTGCAATTCAAGTTTAGAACAATTAGGAAAGAATATCCTTTCTTGAATGCAAATTAAGAAACAAACTCCAATTAGGAAATTAACTCCAATTAGGAAATTGACTCTAATTAGGAAACTAACTCCAAACTTTCTTTCAACTTTGAATTGGCACAACTTGCAATTTTGAATTCTGCAATTTGAATTTCTTTTTCTTTTTTTTCACCCTTGTTTTTTCAATTTTTTTTTTGAAATTTTTTTCTTTGATTTTTTTTTATTTTATTTTTGGAATATCACACTCTCTTCTTTTCTTTTTTTTTTTTTGGAGGATGGAGGCACACAACAATGGAAGACAAAAGAAGATAGAAGATAGACGAAGATGAAAAAGATAACACAAATGGAAGGAAAGAAAGTATAAAGAATAACGGAAGGAAAAAAAAAACACAAAGATATACCTTGTACTAGCGACCAAAGCTCTAATACCAAATGATGAGAGACCCTCTAGGAATCTTATCCTAGGAAATTTCAACAAGATGACACTTTGCTCGAGACCGGCTAGAAAACAAGAATGTTGGTCAAAGGAAAGACCTTAAGAGAACTTGTCTCTTAGAACCCTAGCCTTAAGACGCCACAAAGGAAGACCAATCCTTTGATAAGTCACGTGAACTCTCAGAGAATACAAAGAAGCAAAAGCCTCACAGATAATTGAATAATACTCAAATTGATTCATTCATTCATTATTCTAAAATAGAGTACAATAGAAAGCCTTTTATAGGCAAAATTTCTAAAGTCCTAATGAAAGTAAAACTCTAAAATCTGATTAGAAATAATTTAAATGATGCCTAAAATTAAGGAATTAGATTAGGATACTAATTTTAACTTGATCTCCAAGATAAGCTCTTTGACCAAGTTTAAAAAATAATAATAATAATAATAAAAAACGAAATTTCAAAAAGAATCCTAGTCAAACTAATCAGTTTCTTTAAGTTGTGACATGGGATGCTAATGCTTCATTAAAAATCACATGGTTGACACATGATTCTTAATATCTTATAATTAGACTCTAATTGGGCCTTGGCACTCCTCTTGTATGTGTATAACTACATTGGGCCTTCAACATGTTAGATATTGACTTTAGTTGCTCCATGGCCCTTCTTAGAATATTGGGCTTCCACTTGGACTTCCACTTTTGCATCTTTAAAGAAATCTCATGTCCAAAGTCCAATTCAACATGTTTTGAATTGATCAAATATGGATCTTAGGCTTTAAACTTGGGCCGACGTCCAACATAGATATTATCTTGAGCTCTTTGAAATTTTTAGACATAGTGCACAATTTGGGCCACTTGAGCTCTTTGAAGTTCTTGATAGATAAGGGTTTTTCGAACTTGTTGTGCTCCAATGGACATGCCTATTAGTATTATATCAGAGGTGGATGAAGAAAAGATCAAAGCCATTCAAGATTGGCTGACCCCTACCACAATCGGACATGTGAGGAGCTTTCATGGACTTGCAAGCTTTTATAGAAGATTTGTGAAGCACATTAGTAGCTCCATTGAACGAGTTGACAAAGAAAAATGCGCCATTCAAATGGGGAAAAGCTCAAGAGAAAGCCTTCCAAACTCTTAAGGAGAAGCTCACCCAAGCACCTTTACTTGCACTTCCAAACTTTGGTAAGATATTTGAGGTAGAATGTGATGCAAGCAGAATTGGCATAGGAGGTGTACTTATGCAAGAAGGTAAGCCCATTGCATATTTTAGTGAAAAGCTAAGTGGTCCTACTCTTAACTATCCTACATATGATAAGGAGTTATATGCCTTAGTTAAAGTGTTAGAAACTTGGCATCATTATTTATGGCCTAAGGAATTTGTCATACATTCTGATCATGAGGTTCTCAAACATATTAAGAGCCAAAACAAATTAAATTGAAGACATGCTAAGTGGGTTGAATTCATTGAATCTTTCCCATATGTCATTAAGCACAAGAAAGGTAAGGAGAATATTACTCCAGATGCACTTTTATATAGGTATGTTCTTCTTTCCATGTTAGATTTTAAAATCTTGGTTTTGAGTTCATCAAAGAATTATATACTAACGACATTGACTTTGATGAAACTTTTAGCCATTGCAAGCCTAGACTTGGTTGGGACAAATTTTACTTACATGATGGATTCTTATTTCGTGTTATTAAGCTTGCATTCCTAATTGTTCTATGCATATGTTATTGGTGAAGGAAGTACATTCAGGTGGTTTAATAGGACATTTTAGCATTACTAAAACATTTGAAGTCTTAAAGGAACATTTTTATTGGCCTAGGATGCGTAGAGATGTTGAAAAATTTATAGGTAGATGTATTGTGTGTCATAAAGCTAAATCTAAAATAAATCCCCATGGATTGTATACTCCCCTCCCTATTCCTAGTGTACCTTGGGAAGATATCTCGATGGACTTTATTGTGGAATTACCTAGGTTTAAAAGGGGGAGGGACTCCATTTTTGTTGTAGTAGATAGATTTTCTAAATTGGCACACTTCATTACATGTCATAAGGTTGATGATACTTCTAACATTGCCAATTTGTTCTTTCAAGAAGTTGTACGGCTTCATGGGATGCCGAGAACAATAATATCAGATTGAGATGCTAAGTTCCTAAGCTATTTCTAGAAGACTTTGTGGAGCAAGCTAGGAACAAAATTGTTATTTTCTACTACTTGCCACCCACAAACTGATGCAAATTGAAGTTGTAAATAGGACACTTTCTTCTTTGTTACAGACAATTGTTAAAAAGAACTTAAAGAATTGGGAGGAGTGTCTATCACACGTAGAATTTGCTTACAATAGGGCCATTCATTCTACTACTAAATATTCGCCCTTTGAGATTGTATATGGTTTTAATCCTCTTATACCTATTGACTTAACTCCTTTGCCTTTGCAGGAAAGAATCAATATGGATGGTGATACAATATCAGTAGGCATGCCCATTGAAGCACAACAAGTTCGAAAAGCCCTAATCCATCAAGAAATCCAAATCATTCAAAAGAACATGATGAGAGACCCTTTAGGAACCTTGTCCTAGGAACCTTCAACAAGATGACACTTTGCCCGAGACTGACTAGAAAACAAGAATGTTGGTCAAAAGGAAAGACCCTAAGAAAACTTGTTTCTTAGAACCCTAGCCTCAAGATGCCACAAAGGAAGACCAATCTTTGATAAGTCACGTGAACTCCCAGAGAACACAAAGAAGCAAAAACCTTACAGATAATTGAATAATACTCAAATTCATTCATGTGCCAAAATAGAGTACAATAAGAAGCCTTTTATAGGCAAAATTTTTAGAGTCCTGATTAAAGTAAAACTCTAAAATCTGATTAGAAATATTTTAAATGATGCCTAATATTAAGGAATTAGATTAGGATACTAATTTTAACTTAATCTCCAATATAAGCTCTTTGACCAAGTTCAAAAAATACTAAAATAATAAAAAACGAAATTTCAAAAAGAATCCTAGTCAAAACTAATCAACTTCTTTAAGTTGTCACATGGGATGCTCATGCTTCATTAAAAATCACATGGTTGTCACATGATTCTTAATCTCTTGCAATTGGACTCCAATTGGGCCTTGACACTCCTCTTGTAGAATGGTTAGTATGATCACACCTTTTACATCTTCTTGGGCCTTCTCTTGACTTAAATGAATGGGCTCTACGTTATGAAGCTTATGAATTAAGCAATTGAAGGCTTCTTTCATTGCTTTAGCCCTAGCTCTTGTTATTGAGCCTCCTATACCTTGCAATGGATCTTTAAGCACATTTGACTTGAACTTTTGGGCTTTAATTTGCAAATTATGTCCTTGGGCTTGGAACTTAGTACCATATCCTTCATCAGGTCCACTTTTATGTTCAACAAGGTCTCTTGATGCTATTGCATCATTCCCCCCTCTTGAAAAGGATTCGTCCTCGAATCTGCAATATCAAAGGAAGAGAGATCAGCTACATTAAAAGTAGCACTAACATTTTCATAAAAACTAGGTAAGTCAATTTTATAAGCATTATCATTAATCCTTTCAAGAACTTGAAAGGGACCATCTCCTCTAGGTTGGAGTTTTGACTTTCTTTGTTCTGGGAAATGTTCTTTTCGCAAGTAAATCCACACCCAATTGCCGGGTTCAAACACCACACGCCTTCTACCCTTATTAACTTGGCTAGCAATTTGTTCATTCCTTCTTTCAATATTGGCTTTCACCTTCTTATGCAAATCCTGCACAAACTTAGCCTTCCTAGCACCATCAAGGTTAGTAAACTCATGTGAAGGTAAAGGAAGCAAATCTAACGGTGTTAAAGGATTAAAGTCATAAACAATTTCAAAAGGAGAGAATTTTGTAGCAGAATGAACAGCACAATTATAAGCAAATTCGACATAGGGCAAACACTTCTCCCAATTCTTAAGATTCTTTTGAATGATAGCTCTTAATAAAGTAGAGAGGGTTCTATTAACAACCTCGGTCTGCCCATCAGTTTGTGGGTGTGCTGTAGTAGAAAACAAAAGCTTAGTGGCAAGTTTATTCCACAATGTTTTCTAGAAATAACTCAAGAATTATACATCTCTATCACTAACAATAGTTTTTGGCACACCATACAACCTAACAATCTCCTTGAAAAACAATTCTGCCACATACATAGCATCATTAGTTTTGGAATAAGTAATAAAATGTGCCATTTTACTAAACCTATCCACAACAACAAAGACACTATCTTTCCCAATGGAAGATTTAGGTAAACCTAAGACAAAGTCCATAGAAATATCAGTCCATGGGTGAGAGGGAACTGGTAAGGGGGAATATAAGCCATGTGATTGAATTCTAGACTTAGCATGCTTACAAGTAATACATCTAGAACAAACAGCAATCACATCCTTTCTCATGCCAGGCCAATAAAAATGCTCATTCAAAAGAGCCAAAGTCTTTTCGACACCAAAATGACCCATCAATCCCCCGCCATGAGTTTCCTTAACAAGAAGCTCACGAATGGAACACATAACTTGTTCTTTTTGAAAAGGAACCCATCAAACTTGTAATAGTCGTTACCACCATACATTTCACAAGATTTCCAAATATCAGCGAAATCAGAATCAGACTCATACATGCCTTTTAACATCTCAAATCCTATCAATCTAGCATGCATGGAAGTAATCAAAGTGTAACGCCTAGACAATGCATCCGCTACAACATTTTCCTGTCCTTGCTTATGCTTAATCACATAAGGGAAGGTTTCAATAAATTCAAGCCAACTTGCATGCCTTTTGTTCAACCCTGGGACTTAAGAAACTTAAGACTTTCATGATCAAAATGGATAATAAACTCTTTAGGCCACAAATAATGTTGCCAAGTTTCTAAAGTTCGTTTCAAGGCATACAACGCTTTATCATATGTAGAATAATTTAAAGCAGGGCCACTTAATTTCTCACTGAAATATGCAATAGGTTTGGAATCCTGCATCAACACACCACCTATGCCTATACCAGAAGCGTCACACTCAATTTCAAAAACCTTAGTAAAATTAGGCAATACAAGTACAGGGCATTAGTTAGTTTGTCTTTTAGTATGTTAAAAGCATGCTCTTGTGCTTCACCCCACTTGAATACCACATTCTTTCTTACCAAATCATTTAAAGGGGTAGCAAGAGTAGAGAAGTCCTTAACAAATCGCCTATAAAAGCTCGCCAATCCATGGAAGCTCCTTACTTCACTTGCATTCTTTGGAGTTGGCCACTCTCGGATTGATTTGACCTTCTCCTCATCCACTTGTATGCCACGAGCCCCTACAACAAATCCAAGAAAAACCACAGAATCCAAACAAAAAGAGCACTTCTCTAAATTGGCAAAGAGTTTATTCTCTCTAAGCACAACACACACATCATGCAAATGATTCACATGCTCTTCTAGACTTTTAGAGTAAATCAAAATGTCATCAAAGTAAACCATAACAAATCTACCAATGAAAGATCTAAAGACATGGTTCATTAAACTCATGAAAGTGCTAGGTGCGTTAGTCAAGCCAAATGGCATAACTAACCATTCATATAACCCAAACTTGGTCTTCAAAGCAGTTTTCCATTCATCACCCTCTTTCATTCTAATTTGTTGGTAACTACTTCTAAGATCAATTTTAGAGAAAACACATGCACCATGCAACTCGTCTAGCATATCATCTAACCTAAGGATAGGATAGCGATATTTTACCGTTATTTTGTTGATGGCACGACAATCTACACACATCCGCCACTTGCCATCCTTTTTGGGCACAAGAATCACCGGCACAGCACATGGACTTAGACTTTCACGAACAAAGCCTTTCTTCATGAGCTCTTCCACTTGATGTTGTATTTCCTTAGTCTCATCTAGATTTGCTCGATAAGTAGGTCTATTGGGAATAGATGCTCCTGGGATAAAGTTTATGTGATGCTCAATGCCTCTTAAAGGGGGCAATCCATTAGGTATTTCCTCTAGGAATAAGTCACAGAATTCCTACAATAAAGATGTAACACTAGCAGGCAAAGAGTGATCAAGATCGTTGATGGTAAAATAAACATCTTTATAAAGCAATAAGAAAGAATTGTCACTAAATAGAGCTCTCTTGATCTCACTTTTACTCGAAAATAAACTCACTTTCTTTTCCTCATATTTTTCTCTAATTTTCTTTCTACTCAGCCCTCCTTTCTGTTGCTTCTTCTCATTCTCAACACTCACACTCACCTTACCTTTCTTTTCTTGCTCTTTATTCTTACACTCTCTTTCAATTTTTAACTGATCCTTATATGCTTGAACAGGACGCAGAGGGGTCAACACAATGGTCTTACCATTAAAAACAAAGGAGTAATAATTTTTATATCCATCATGCTTTACCTTTCTGTCAAACTACCATGGCCTACCAAATAACAAGTGACCAGCATACATAAGTGCTACATCACAAAGAATCTCATCATGATAATTACCAATAGAAAAAGAGATGATCACCTGTTTTGTTACTTTTACTTCCCCACTATCATTAAGCCATTGTAATTTATAAGGGGTAGGGTGCCTCAAAGTAGGCAAGTTCAGCTTTTCTACAAGTAAAGTACTAGCTACATTTGTGTAGCTACCACCATCAATAATCAAACTACATACCTTCTTGTGGATGAAGCAACGAGTATGGAAAATATGCTCACGCTGCTCTACCTTGAGATCTTCTTTTGGTTGAATGTTGAGAGCACGTCTAGCCATAAGGGCTTCACCATTTATAGTTTCAGTTAATTCTAAATCTGAGTCATCAGTCAGGGGTGGCATCTCATCCTCCTCAGACTCACTACTAGCACTAGTCACATCACCATTCTCAAGAATAATCATAGTTCATTTGTTAGGACATTGTGAAGCAATGTGACCAAAACCATTACATTTAAAACATCTAACCTTAGAGGAAGAAACAGTTGGGTTAGAAGATGATAAAGGTTTTGAATTAGTTTTACCCTTAACCAAAAAGGGTTTTACCTTACTTTCTTCCTTAGACTTGAAATCAGTCTTTAGCTTGAAGGAGACTTTGGAATCCCTCCAAGAACTCGAGCTAGATGTCACTTTTAGCTTTTGTGGAGCCCTTAGTTGCTTTTCCACCTTGATAGCTCTATGTAAGAGCTCCTCCATATCCAGGTAATTGTATAAATCAACTTGGGCAGCTATTTTAGGATTTAAGCCCTCAATGAATCGGGCCATGGTTGCTTCACGGTCTTCCTCCATATTTGCCTTAATCATGGCAATCTCCATTTCTTGATAGTAATCTTCCACACTCATAGAACCTTGTTTTAGCTTTTGGAGCCTCTTATGCAATTCCCTATAATAGTAACTAAGGAAAAATCGTTTGCGCATGATAATTTTCATCTCTTGCCAATCACAAATTGGACCTTCATCGGTACGTCTTCTGGTAAGTAAGAGTTGATCCCACCAGATGCTAGCATAGTTAGTAAACTCCACCGCAGCAAATTTTACTTTCTTTACCTCAGTGTAAGAGTGGCACTCAAACACATGCTCCACTCTTCTTTCCCAATCTAAGTACTGGTCCGGGTCATTTTTCCCGGGGAATGAGGGGATCTTCATCTTGATGTTTCCAATACCACCATCCTTATTGGATGATGATTGTCTGCCTCTCCGAGTATAGGACTCCTCAAAGTCAGACTCAGCATCATCATCAGGTTCCATATGAGCTTGCCTCCTATGGGTCCTCCTATTGGAAGAAGACTCCACATCATCTAATGTGGTACTAAGTTTCTCAAGAGTACTTTGAACGACTCTAACCTAGACTTTCATGTCAAAGTCACTGTGCTCAGATTCTCCAGACATCCTAAAAGATTAGTTTGTACAAAAACAAGCAAAGAAAGATATAGGACCTCACAACTCACTAGCTTACGTGTTTACACTCAAAAGATGATAATTTCACTCGTGTTTAACTCTCTTTTTGGCTTTTTCTTTAATGTTAATGCTCTTGCCTTTTACCATTCAATAATTTGCTTCCTACAAGTGTTCTCAGCAAGTCACAAGCAAATCCAATGAAAAGATCAGACTAATGGCAATCAAAAAACTAGATCCTAAAATATAAATTCTCAAAGAATCAAACAAAGGAGAAAAAGAGGTGTGTAACAAAAAGGGAAAAAAGAAAGGAGGAAGGGGAGGCCTGGAAGGAAGGAGAAGGAAAGAAAAAAAAATTCTGAAAATAAGAAAATTTAAGAATAGGAAATTACTTGCAATTCAAGTTTAGAACAATTAGGAAAGAATATTCTTTCTTGAATGCAAATAGGAAAGTAGATAATTTGGTAGCTACTTAATGCAATCAAATTAAGAAACAAATTCCAATTAGGAAATTAACTCCAATTAGGAAATTGACTCCAATTAGGAAACTAACTCCAATTAGGAAATTGACTCCAATTAGGAAACTAACTCTAATTAGGAAATTAACTCCAAACTTGCTTTTCAACTTTGAATTGGCACAACTTGCAATTTTGTATTTTGCAATCTGAAATTTCTTTTTTCACCCCCTTTTTTTTTGAATTTTTTTTTCAATTTTTTTGTGGGAGTATCACACTCGCTTCTCTTTTTCTTTTTGGAGTATCACACTCTCTTCTTTTTTTTTTCTTTTTTTTCTTCTTTTTTTTGTTTTTTGAGGATGGAGGAGCATAACAATGGAAGACAGAAGAAGATAGAAGAAAAAGACGAAGATGGAAAAGGTAATACTAATGGAAGGAGAGAAAGTATGAAGAATAATAAAAGCGAAAGCACAAAGATATACCTTGTACTAGCGACCAAAGCTCTGATACCAAATGATGAGAAACCCTCTAGGAACCTTGTCCTAGGAACCTTCAACAAGATGACACTTTACCCGAGACCGGCTAGAAAACAAGAATGTTGGTCAAAGGAAAGACCCTAAGAGAACTTGTCTCTCAAAACCCTAGCCTCAAGACGCCACAAAGGAAGACCAATCCTTTGATAAATCATGTGAACTCCTAGAGAACACAAAGAAGTAAAAACCTCACAGATAATTGAATAATACTCAAATTCATTCATGTACCAAAATAGAGTACAATAAGAAGCCTTTTGTAGGCAAAATTTTTAGAGTCCTAATTAAAGTAAAACTCTAAAATCTGATTAGAAATATTTTAAATGATACCTAATATTAAGGAATTAGCTTAGGATACTAATTTTAACTTGATCTCCAAGATAAGCTCTTTTGACCAAATTTAAAAAATACTAAAATAATAAAAAACGAAATTTCAAAAAGAATTCTAGTCAAAACTATGCTAGTATATGTCCCATGGCTTATAAAGGGATGGCCCATGCTCAAGAGGTCTAAATTATGCTAGTATATGTCCATGAACTTCAAAGAACTCAAGATAATTTCTATATTGGACGTCGGCCCAAGTTTCTAGCCAAGATTTATATTTGATCAATATCTCTTTAAAGATGCAAAAGTGAAAGTTTAAGTAAAAGCCCAATGTCCTAAGAAGGTCCATGGAGCAACTAGAATCAATATCCAACATGTTGAAGGCCCAATGTAGTTATATACATACAAGAGGAGTGCCAAGGCCCAATTGGAGTCCAATTGCAAGAGATTAAGAATCATGTGTCAACCATGTGATTTTTAATGAAGCATGTGAATCCCATGTTACTATTTAAAGAAACTGATTAGTTTTGAGTAGGATTCTTTATGAATTTCGTTTATTATTTTTTTATTATTTTTTTAGACTTGGTCAAAGAGCTTATCTTGGAGATTAAGTTAAAATTATTATTCTAATCTTGTTCCTTAACTTTAGGCATCATTTAAAATATTTCTAATCAGATTTTAAAATTTTACTTTTATTAGCACTTTAGACTTTTAAAAATTTTTCCTATAAAAGGCTTCCTATTGTACTCTATTTTGGAAGATCATGAATGAATTTGAATATTATTCAATTCTTTGTGAGGCTTTTGCTTCTTTGTATTCTCTGAGAGTTCACGTGACTTATCAAAGGATTAATCTTTTTTTGTGGCGTCTTGAGGTTAGGGTTCTAAGAGACAAGTTCTCTTAGGGTCTTTCCTTTGACTGACATTCTTGTTTTCTAGCTGGTCTCGGGCAAAGTGTCATCTTGTTGAAGGTTCCTAGAACAAAGATCCTAAAGGGTCTTCCATCATTTGGTATCAGAGCTTTAGTTCACTAGTGCAAGGTATATTGTTTCCCTTCCATTGTTCTTCATACTTTCTCTCCTTCCATTTGTGTTACCTTTTTCATCTTCGCTTTTGTCTTCTATCTTCTTCCGTCTTCCATTGTTGTGTGCCTCCATCCTCATTCAAAAAAAAAAAGAAAAGAGTGTGTGATACTCAAAAAAAAAAAATTCAAATAAAAAAATTCGAAAAAAAGGTGAAAAAAAAGTGAAAAAAAAAAGAGAAAAGATTTAGATTACAGAATTTAAAATTGCAAGTTGTGCCAATTCAAAGTTGAAAGCTTAAAGCTTGGTGTTAATTTCCTAATTAGAGTTAATTTTCTAATTGGAGTTTGTTAAATTGGAGTCAATTTCCAAATTGGAGTTAGTTTCTTAATTGGAGTTAATTTCCTAATTGGAGTTAGTTTCCTAATTTAATTGCATTGAGTAGCTACCAAGTTATCTACTTTCCCTATTTGCATTCAAGTAAGGATTTTCTTTTCTAATTATTCTAAACTTGAATTGCAAGTAGTTTCCTATTTTGATTAATTTGGTTCTCAAGTAACCTATTCTTAAAGTTTCTTATTTTCAGATTTTCCCTTTCCTTCTCCTTCCTTCCAGGCCTCCCCTTCCTCCTTCTTTCCCTTTTAGTTACACATCCCTTTTTCTCCTTTATTTGATTCTTTAGGAATTTGCATTTTAGGATTCTAGTTTTTTTTATTGCCACTAGTTTGATCTTTTCTTTTGATTTGCTTGTGACTTGCTTAGAACATTTGTAAGAAGCAAATTGTTGAGTGGTAAAAGGCAAGAGTGAAATTAACATTAAATACGAGTGAACTTATCATCTTTTGAGTGTAAACACGTGAGAAGAGTGTGTGAGGGCCTATTCTTTCTTTTCTTCTTTGACTAACTTTCAGGTGATAAGATGTCCAATGAGTACAAATTCCTTGAAGAGGCTAACAAAGAGTGATTCAAGTAATCCTGTGCAAAGTTGGATGCATTTCAATCCAATTTCAACTCTACAAGACAAGATGAGGCAAAGTCATCCCCTGATTTCCATACTAGATGCATTATCATTAAAGAGAAAGTTTACAGCATTGCTATTAATAATAGTAACTATGTAAATGTTGCTAATACCCTATTTGTTGAGAAATCAAACTTGCCTACTATGAAGCATCCTAGGCCTTATACATTGTTAAAGGGCAATGCTGAATTTAGGATTAATAAGCAAGTTTTGATTTCTTTCTCCATTGGTAAATATCATGGTAAAGTATTATGTGATGTGGCTTCAATGTATGATGGACATATTATGCTTGGAAAATCATGGAAACATGTTAGAAAAGCTAAATATGTTAAGCATAAACATAGATATTGCTATTGCTATTCATTTGTATTCAATAAAAAAAATCATGTATTGGTACCTCTTGATCCTATGGATGCTTATGAGGATCAAATGAGAATAATATAAGCATACAAAATGAAAGAAAAAGAGAGAGAACATGAGTTAAAGAGAGAAAAAGAAAAGAGTGTGAGTGAAAAGAAAGAGTACGAGAGTTGTGAGAAAAGTGAGAAAAGCATGAGTGTGAGCTTGTTTGATGAAAAAAGAGAGGTTGAGATTGTGTATAAGGATGTTTATTTGTCTACTAACTGATACAATATCAGTAGGCATGCCCATTGGAGCATTATAAGTTTGAGAAGTCCTCATCCATCAAGAAACCCAAATCATTCAAAAGGGTATGATTCAGGTCCAAATGGCTTATGAAGAGATGGTCCATGCTCAAGAGGCCCAAATTGTGCTAGTATATATCCAAGAACTTCAAAAAGCTCAAGATAATCTCTATATTGGACGTTAGCCCAAGTTTATAGCCCAAGATCCATATTTGATCAATATCTCCTTAAAGATACAAAACTAGAAGTCCAAGTGGAAGCCCAATGTCCTAAGAAAGTTCATGGAGCAACTAGAGTTAATATCCAATATGTTGAAGGCCCAATGCAACTATACACATATAAGAGGAGTGCCAAAGCACAATTGGAGTCCAATTGCAAGAGATTAAGAATCATGTGTCAACCATGTGATTTTTAATGAAGCATGAGCATCCCTTGTGACTACTTAAAGAAGTTAATTAGTTTTGAGTAGGATTCTTTTTTAATTTTGTTTTTTATTATTTTATTATTTTTTTGAACTTGGTCAAAGAGCTTATCTTGGAGATCAAGTTAAAATTAGTATCCTAATCTAGTTCCTTAATTTTAGGCACAATTTAAAATATTTCTAACCAGATTTTAGAGATTTACATTTATTAGGGCTTTAGACTTTTAAAAATTTTACCTATAAAAGGCTTTCTATTGTAATCTATTTTGGAAGATTATGAATGAATGAATTTGAGTATTATTCAATTCTCTGCGAGGTCTTTGCTTCTTTGTATTCTTTGAAAGTTCACGTGACTTATCAAAGGATTGGTCTTCATTTATGGCTTCTTGAGACTAGGGTTCTAAGAGACAAGTTCTCTTAGGGTCTTTTCTTTGACCAACATTCTTGTTTTCTAGCTAGTCCCAGGTAAAGTGTCATCTTGTTGAAAGTTCCTAGGACAAGGTTTTTAAAGGGTCTTGCATCATTTGGTATCAAAACTTTAGTTTGCTAGTGTAAGGTATATCTTTGTACCCCTTCCGTTGTTCTTCATACTTTCTCTCTTTCCATTTGTGTTGCCTTTTTCATCTTCGTCTTTGTCTTCTATTTTCTTCTGTTTTCCATTGTTGTGTGCCTCCATCCTCATTAAAAAAAAAAAAAAAGAGTGTGATACTCTAAAAAAAGTTCGAAAAAAGAAATTTCCAAAAAAATTTGAAAAAAAATCCAAAAAAAATTAGAAAAAACAGTAAAAAAAAAAAAGGTTCAGATTGTAGATTTCAAAATTGTAAGTTGTGCCAATTCAAAGTTGAAAGCTTAAAACTTGGAGTTAATTTTCTAATTGGAGTTAGTTTCCTAATTTGATTGCATTCAGTATCTACCGACTTATCTACTTTCCTATTTGCATTCTAGTTTCCTATTCATAAAGTTTCCTATTTTTAGATTTTCCCTTTCCTTCTTCTTCCTTCCAAGCCATTACAAACCTCCCCTTCCTCCTTGTTTCCCTTCTAGTTACACACCCCTTTTTCTCCTTTGTTTGATTCTTTGGGAATTTGCAATTTAGGATTTTAGTTTTTTTTACTGCCACTTTTACTGATTGCTCCTTTTGATTTGCTTGTTACTTGCTTAAAAAGAGAGTTAAATATGAGTGAACTTATTATCTTTTGAGTGTAAACATGTGAGAAGAGTGTGTAAGGTCCTATTCTTTCTTTCTTTCTTTGACTAACTTTTCAGGTGATAAGATGTCCAATTAGTACAAATTCCTTGAAGAGGTTAACAAAGAGTGATTCAAGCAATCTTAGGTAAGGTTGGATGCATTCTAATCCAATACCAACTCTACAGGACAAGATAAGGAAAAGACATCCCTTGATTTCCATACCAGATGCCTTATCAAAGAGAAAGTCTACAGCATGGCTATTGATAATAGTAGCTATGTAAATGTTGCTAGTACCTTATTTGTTGAGAAATTTAACTTGCCTACTATAAAGCATCCTAGGCCCTATACCTTGTTGAAGTACCTGCTGAATTTAGGGTTAATAAGCAAGGTTGATTTCTCTCTCCATTAGTAAATATCATGATAAAGTGTTATATGATGTAGCTCCTATGTTTGATGGATATATTATGCTTGGTAAACTATGAAAACATATGAGAAAAGCTAAATATGTTAAGCATAAGCACAAATATTACTATTGCTATTCATTTGTATTCAATGAAAAAAATCATATATTGGTACCTCTTGATCCTATGGATGCTTACTAGGATCAAATGAGAATAGTACAAGCATACAAAATGAAAGAAAAGAGAGAGTAAAAGAAAAAGAGAGAGATCATGAGTTAGAGAGAGAAAAAGACGAGATTAAAAAAGAAAAGAGTGTGAGTGAAAAGAAAGAGTAAGAGAGTTGTGAGAAGAGTAAGAAAAGCATGAGTATAAGCTTGTTTGATGAAAAAAGAGAGATTAAGAGCATATGTAAGGATGTTTGTTTATCTATTAACAATCTTAACCTATTTTTGGTTCTACCTCCTTGCAAGTATGCGGAGATTTGTTTTCAAAGAAGCCACCTAATGGACCAAATGATGAGAGACCCTCTAGGAACCTTGTCCTAGGAACCTTCAACAAGATGACACTTTGCCCAGGACCGGCTAGAAAACAAGAATGTTAGTTAAAGGAAAGACCCTAAGAGAACTTGTCTCTTAGAACCCTAACCTCAAGATACCACAAAGGAAGACCAATCTTTTGATAAGTCATGTGAACTCTCAGAGAACATAAAGAAGCAAAAGCCTCAAAGAATTGAATAATACTTAAATTCATTCATTCATGATCTTTTTTTTTTTTTTTTTGAGGATGGAGGGACACAACAATGGAAGACAGAAGATAGAAGACAAAGACGAAGATGAAAAAGGTAACACTAATGGAAGGAGAGAAAGTATGAAGAAAAATCGAAAGGAAACACAAAGATATACCTTGCACTAGTGAACCAAAGCTCTGATACCAAATGATGAGAAACCCTTTAGGAACCTTGTCCTAGGAATCTTCAACAAGATGACACTTTGCCCGAGACTGGATAGAAAACAAGAATGTTGGTCAAACGAATGACCCTAAGAGAATTTGTCTCTTAGAACCCTAGCCTCAAAACGCCACAAAGGAAGACCAATCTTTTGATAAGTCACGTGAACTCTCAGAGAACACAAAGAAGCAAAAGCCTTACAAAGAATTGAATAATACTAAAATTCATTCATTCATGATCGAGAGTGTGATACTCCAAAAAAAAAATTGGAAAAAAAAAAACTCTTCTCACATGTTTATACTCAAAAGATGATAAGTTCATTCGTGTTTAACTCTCTTTTTGGCTTTTTCTTTAATGTAACACTCTTGCCTTTTACCACTCAACAATTTGCTTCCTACAAGTGTTCTAAGCAAGTCACAAACAAATCAAAAGAAAAGATTAGACTAGTAGCAATAAAAAAAAACTAGAATGCTAAAATGCAAATTCCCAAAGAATCAAACAAAGGAGAAAAAAAAGGTGTGTAACAAAAAGGGAAAGAGGAAAGGGAAATTGCAAGTTGTGCCAATTCAAAGTTGAAAGCTTAAAGCTTGGAGTTAATTTCCTAATTGCAGTCAATTTCTTAATTGGAATTAATTTCCTATTTGAAGTTAGTTTCTTAATTGGAGTTAATTTTCCAATTGGAGTTAGTTTCCTAATTTGATTGCATTGAGTAGCTACCAAGTTATCTACTTTCCTATTTGCATTCAAGTATTAAAAATCACATGGTTGACACATGATTCTTAATCTCTTGCAATTGGACTCCAATTGGGCCTTGGCACTCCTCTTATATGTGTATAACTACATTGGGCCTTCAACATGTTGGATATTGACTCTAGTTGATGGAGGTGAGCTAAGAGACTTGAAAGAGCTTGAACAAAATCAAAAACTTGGAAACAAAAGAGCTGGACATGACTCTAAAAGATGGCCTACTAAAGACCCATTACAAGGTATGGGAAGCCCATGCACAAGATCAAAAGCTAAAGCTATGAAAGAGGCCTTGAATGGAGTGATCCAAAAACTAACAGACTTGGAGCCCATAGTCTGATAGAATACCATGGAGCTCTTATGACTACCTTCCAGGAGACCATGCATGGCATAACCATCAAGGAAGGCTTGGACAAGTTGTTGAACATGAGCATGAATTTTTAGACCATGTAGAAAGTTTTTATTTTAGTTTTTGAATAAAATCATGTGGTCAAAACTTATGTTTAAAGAATAAGTTAGTTTCTTTTCTTTTTCTTTTTTATAGTTTCTTTCTTTTTTATGGCACCATTATTAACTTTCCAAATTCTTGTAATAAATAGTTCCATCTTTTAAGGAATTATTTTTAGAAACTTTTAGGTCTTTCATTGCCTATATAAAGGCATCATATGTACTTAGAAAGAGAGGAATAAGATGAATAAATAAAATTTTCTTTTCAGGACTTATGTTCTATTTGTGTGAGGTTCCTCTTGCTTTTTGAGCGATGGAGTGAATTCAAGCCAGACTTATCAAAGGAGTGGTCTTCCTTTGTGGCGTCTCAAGGCTAGGGTTCTAAGGGACAAGTTCTCTTAGGGTCTTACCGACTTGACCAATTATCTTTGTTTATATGTGTTCTTATTCTTTATGAGTTCTTTTGTCTTCTATTTGTGTGATTGTGCTCTTGAATCTTGCACGATCCGGGTAATGTTGTCAAAAAGGAGGTTCATAGGACAAAGTTCCTAAAGGGTCTCTCATCATTTGGTATTTTGTATTCTGAAGGGCAAAAAGTGAAATTAGCAGCCGTTGAATTTTCAGATTATGCTAGCATTTGGTGGGATCAACTTCTCATCAATAGAAGGCGAAATAGAGAGCCTCCAATTCATACTTGGCATGAGATGAAAATCACTATGAGAAAGAGATTTGTCCCTAGTTATTACTATAGGGATTTGCACAAGAAATTGCAGAAATTGAGGCAAGGCTCCATGAGTGTTGAGGAGTATTATCAAGAGATGGAAATGGCTATGATTAGAGCCAATCTTGAGGAAGACAAAGAGGCAACCATGGCAAGATTCATAGATGGTTTGAACCCTGAAATTGCTGCAATTGTTGATCTCCAACATTATGTTGACATGGAAGAGCTATTACACAAAGCTATTAAAGTGGAGAAACAACTTAAATCTCAACAAAAATTCAAATTTGCTGCTGGTTCTGGGTCTTGGAAGCAAGGTTTGAAGGATTCCAAATCCTCCTTCAAATCCAAAGAAAGCAAGCCAAAGGAGGAAGCAAAGCCCAAAAGTTCAGATCCACCTCCTAAAGGTAAGTATAACTCTAACTCTTCTTCTTCTTCTACTTCAAAAATTAAGTGTTTTAAATGTCAAGGTTTTGGTCACATCTCTTCTTAATGTCCAAACAAGAGAACTATGATTTTGCTTGAGAATGGTGATGTAGTTAGTGAGGAGACTAGTGATGAAGATTCGGATGGAAGTATGCCATCTTTGGTGGAGGATTCTGAGTTGGAGCTTAGTGAGCCCGTGCTTGGAGAGGCTTTGGTGTCTAGGCGTGCTCTAAATATGAACCCAAGGAAGATCATGAGAAAGAGCAACGTGAGCACATTTTCCATACTAGATGTTTTGTCCAGAACAAGGTATGTAGCATGATTATTGATGGTGGTAGTTGTACAAATGTTGCTAGCATCTTGCTTATTGATAAACTGAATTTGCCTACTTTAAAGCATCCTAGTCCTTATAAGTTGCAATGGCTTAATGATTGTGGTGAAGTTAAAGTTACTAAGCAAGTGTTAATTTCTTTTTCTATTGGTAATTATCATGATGAAGTCTTGTGTGATATAGCTCCTATGTATGCGGGACATATTTTGCTTAGTAGACCATGGCAATTTGATAGACGTGTTAAACATGATGGATATAAAAATTGCTATTCTTTTCCTTTCAATGGTAAAACTGTTGTGCTTACTCCTCTCAAACCCATGGAAGCTTATGAGGATCAACTTAGAATTGAAAATGAGTGCAAATTGAGAGAGAAAGAGAGAAAAGAAAGAAAGGAGAGGGAAAAAGAAAAGAAAGTGATTGAAAAGAAAAGGCATGAAAGTGAAAAAATTGATGAAAAAAAAGTGAGTTTCTTTTCTGGAAAAAGAGAGATTAAGAGAGCTATATTGGTTGATGAGCAAGTGCTTGTACTCTTGTACAAGGAAATTTATTTTTCTACTAATGAACTTGATCCCTCTTTGCCCTCTAGTGTTGTGTCTCTTTTGCAAGATTTTGGTGATTTGTTTCCAAAGGAAATTCCCGATAGTTTGCCCCCTTTGAGAGGCATTGAGTATCGTATAGATTTCATCCCCGGAGCATCCATTCCTAATAGACCAGCATATAGAGCCAATTTGGAAGAAACTAAGGAAATCCAATGCCAAGTTGAAGAGCTCATGAAGAAAGGCTTTGTTAGAGAGAGCTTGAGTCCTTGTGCGGTTCCAGTGATCCTAGTGCCTAAGAAGGATGGCAAGTGGAGAATGTGTGTAGATTGTAGAGCCATCAATAAGGTGATGAATGGAAAACTGCATTTAAAACTAAGTTTGGATTGTATAAGTGGTTAGTTATGCCATTTGGTTTAACTAATGCACCCAATACATTTATGAGCTTAATGAATCATGTTTTTTGTTCTCTCATTGGGAAATGTGTTGTTATTTATTTTGATGATATTTTGATTTATAGCAAGAGTTTAGATGATCATCTTGGTCATTTGCATGAGGTCTTTTACATTCTTAGGAAGAATAGCCTTTATGTAAATTTAGAAAAGTGTTCTTTTTGTTTGGATTCTGTTGTGTTTCTTGGATTTGTTGTAGGTGCTCAAGGGATTCGTGTGGATGAAGAGAAGGTAAAAGCTATCCGTGAGTGGCCTACACCAAAGAATGCAAATGAAGTAAGGAGTTTCCATGGCTTTGCTAGCTTCTATAGATGTTTTGTGAGGGACTTCTCCTCCATTGCTGCACCTTTGAATGATTTGGTAAAGAAAAATGTAGTTTTTCAAGTGGGGTGAAACACCAGAGGTTGCATTTATCACTTTGAAAGAAAAATTAACTAATACTCCTTTACTTGTTTTACCTGCTTTTTCTAAAGTATTTGAAATTGAATGTGATGCATCTGGAATTGGAATTAGGGCTGTTTTAATGCAAGATTCTAAGCCCATTGCTTTCTTTAGTGAAAAATTAAGTGGAACTACTTTGAATTATTCCACTTATGACAAAGAGTTGTATGCTTTAAAAAGAACCTTAGAGACTTGGCAACATTATTTGTGGTCAAAAGAATTTATTATACATTCTGATCATGAAAGCTTGAAAATTTTTAAGTCTCAAGGTAAATTAAACAAGAGACATGCTAGATGGCTTAAATTCATTGAAACTTTTTCTTATGTCATTAATCATAAAAAGGGTAAAGAGAATGTTGTGGCTGATGCGTTATCTAGGAGATATAGTCTTCTTACATCATTGCATGCTAGATTACTTGGTTTTGAGATATTAAAAAGCATGTATGAATCTGATTGTGACTTTGGTGAAATCTGGAAATTGTGTGAGAAACATGGTTTTAATGACTTTTATAGATTTGATGGATTTTTGTTTAAGAAAGATAAATTATGTATTCCATCTTGTTCTATGTGTGAATTGCTTGTTAAAGAGACTCATGGTGGTGCTTTGATGGGACACTTTGGTGTGGAGAAAACTTCAGCTCTTTTGCATGAACATTTTTATTGGCCAAGCATGAGAAAAGATGTAATTCTATTTGTGATAGATGTGTGACATGTAAGCATGCAAAATCTAAAGTTCAATCTCATGGTTTGTATTCTCCCCTTCCCGTGCCTTCCCAACCTTGGATTGATATTTCTATGGATTTTGTGTTAGGTTTACCTAGAGCTCAAAGTGGAAAAGATAGCATTTTTGTTATGGTTGATAGATTTAGCAAAATGGCACACTTTATTGCATGTTCAAAAAGTAATGATGCCATACATATTGCTGACTTGTTCTTTAAAGAAATTGTGAGGTTGCATGGTTTACCTAAATCTATTGTGAGTGATAGAGATGTAAAGTTCCTTAGCCATTTTTGGAGAACATTGTGGTCTAAGCTAGGTACTAAATTGTTGTTTTCTACTATGGCACATCCTCAAACGGATGGGCAAACTGAAGTTGTGAATCGTACTCTTACTACCTTGCTTCATTCTATCATTCAAAAAAACTTAAAGAATTGGGAAAAATGCTTGCCTCACATTGAGTTTGCATATAATAGAACAGTGCACTCTTCTACTTCATTTTCTCCATTTGAGGTTGTATATGGTTTTAATCCCTTAACTCCTCTTGATATTCTTCCTTTACCTTTTAATGAGTTTGCTAATCTTGATGGTTTGAAGAAAGCTAAGTTTGTGCAGGAATTACATGTAACACCCTGAAATTAATTAAGGTGTTAATCATAGATTAAGATTAATCGAGGATAATTAATAGAGCATGATTGGGCTAGTTAAGAAAATAGGGATTTCAAATAGATAAATTATTAATATGGGTTAAGGATTTATTTAGGATAGAGAATTACCTCTAGGCCCAAATTAATTAAATCATGATAAGAGGCTAATGGAGGCCCAATGAACTAGAGGTAGACCCAAATTAATTTAATGAGATAGAGGCCCAAGATTTATCTTGTGTAGGCTCAATTAAGTGGCCCAATTACCCTTGTGTAGGCCCAAGCCCTTGAGCCCTTCAAATTAGGCCCAAAACCTATTAAACTTCAGCAACCCAATGAGTGAAAACTGGCCCAACAGAATTAGGTAGCCCAACACTTAAAAAACTGGCCCAATAAGCAAAATCTGAAACCCAATTGGGTTTGGACTTGGACCAACCCATGACCCAACTAAAACCCATCTAAAACCCTAATACTTCAGCCAACCCTCATTTTTACTGAACCACAAAGAGAAATTCGGAGGTGAGGAGGAGAGGCTAGGGTTCTTCACTTAATTCCACATTTTCTCACATTTGGAGTAAGATTTGGTCAAGGTAATAGTTATACAACTTAATCCCCTCATCTTCCTCTTTAATTTGGTTCAATTAGTTTTTCATTTAGAGAGATTTCATTATACCCAAAATCTGAAAAGTGAGTGGTTAGGGGTTTTCTTGGTGAAATTCGTAGGTTGAGGTTAGGGCTGGTGTTAGGTGACTTTAAACCCTCCATTTTAATGCTTTCCTTGTTGGGTTGAGACCCCCAAAGCTGATTTATGTTATGGGTATTAATTTTGTACGAATTTGCTTAGGATTTTGGGGGAAACATTGAGATTTCTGGTGGGAGATACTTGAATCCGAATTTAGGAGTTGTGGTGGCTGTTACAACATTGTCTACAAGTGAGGTAACCAGGGTTTATAATAATTCCATGCATGTATCTGTTTAATTTCATATCTGCTGTATTTGAATGATTTGAAATTGTTGAATGAAATGATTGGCTATCTGTTGTATGATGGTTGGACCTTGTGAGTCCATGGTGGAGCTGTGGTGCGGCTGCCACCCGTGCATGTGCCGCGATCGGGCACCGGGTATGATCAACCCCAGATGCACTGAGCCCTAGTTGTACTCAATGGGGAGTAGGTGCCGTGGACAGGCCTCTCCCAATGTTAATGGCCTTTAACATGTGATTATATGATTGCTAGTATGGGATAGTAATCATGATAGCCTGATTAATTCACTTGCTGAAATGACTGATATGATTCTGAATGATGATTTTGATTCATGCATATATGTATATTAAACTGGATCATATGGTGGAATTGCCATGGTTATTGAGATTTACATCTCACCCCGTGTTATGGGATTAACATTTCAGGTGAAGGTTCTTCGGGTAAAGATAAGGGTAAGCAAGTGGATGAACATCCATGAGCTGAGGCCTAATGTTGGGGAGCTGCACTTGGTCTAAGTGTACTAGGATAGATGCTAATTTTGTTGAGTCTTGTATAGCATCATGTATCTACATTGCCAAGTGTAGGAGTCTGTAATTTTGATGATATAATGTGTACCTATTAAGGATTAGGCCTTACTTTAAATTGGTATTTGACGTATGAACTTACGATATCTGTTATGAGCTTTGATGAACTCTGATGTATCTTGTTATTAGAAATGAAATCTGGAATTATTACTATGAATCTCAATTGATTGGGTGCCAAGTGATAGTTGTTGATAGATTATGAACTCGAGTTATTGTTATTTTACAAATTGCTGATGAATGGATTTGCTGATATAGGGTAATTAGAGGAAAGCAAGGAACCCTTGAGTCACGAGTTAGTATGGGTAGAATAACTTGTTAAAATCAGGCTAATAAAGGACATTTGAGTCCTACAATTGAGGTAGAGGGGCCCTAGGATGAGATTGGAGGGAGAAAGGAGAGTGGGAGCCAAGAATTTTAGAGTTGTAGGATCAGAGGAACTTTAGCCGCGGCTAAAAATAGAGTTGGCCGCAGCCAATAGTGGCGAAGTTACCCAGGGAGAGGTCCAGAGGGTAATTCGCCGCGGCTAAATATCAATTGGCCGCGGCGAAATATTAAAGGGGAAACTGGGAGTCATCCAGAGAGGAATTAGCCGCGGCGAACTTTTAAGGAAAATGTCCCCGGCATTTCAGAGAGGAATTGGCCGCGACGTGAGGAGAAATTGGCCGCGGCCAATATCGATAGGCGAGCGAGGAAGTTTCAGGAGGCTTCTTCGCCGCGGCGCCATGTAGGTTGGCCGCGGTGAAGGTCCAACTCGCCGCGGCGATATTTGTGATGAAAAAGGGGTAAAACCAGAAGGGAATTGGCCGCGGTTAAGGGGTAATTTGGCCACGGCTAACATGCTAAAACAGTTATATTAACTAGAAAAGCCTAGATTTCTATGGATTAATTATAAAGGATGATCTAGAGTCACTAGGGTGAGTCATAACGAATGAGTAATAGAATCCAAGGCCTATTAATAGATGTTTTATTCCCTTATGAACATAGGAGTATGTAATTGAACGATTGATGACTCTAATCATATTAGGGTTTAAATTTTTCTATATTTTCATAATTAATGAGGATTAATTGTATGTTTAACCTTAATTATCGAGATTGGGGGTTAGGGTCGTCACATTACATGCCAAAGTTAAGGCTAACATTGAGAGGAAGAATGAACAATATGCCAAGCATGCTAATAAGGGTAGAAGGCATGTGGTATTTGAACCTGGAGATTGGGTTGGGTACACTTGAGAAAGATTCAAGGACGAATCCTTTTGAAGAGGTAGGGAATGATGAAGGGGCCTGTGAGCTTGTAGACAAGGGAGCATGGTGTAATGACTTAAAAGAGCATGGAGGGTGTGCAAGAAAGCCCAACATGCAAATGGACCCATTACAAGGCATAGGAGACCCAATGACTAGAGAAAGAGCTAAAGCCATGAAGCAAACTTTGAGTTGCATTGTCCAAAAAGTTCAAGAGCTTGAACCCATGTTTTTGCATCAATTTGAAGAGTTACAAGGCCCAAGGGACTTGATCCTCATTGTCCAAGCCCAACAAGACATGCTGCAAGGTCCGAATGGAGTCCAATTTGAAGAAATCAATTAACAAGCATGTGCAAATCACATGGGCAACAAAAGTGACGTGAATAGTAGTTTTAATACTTATTAAGATGTCTTTTATTTGCTTTTTATTAGTTTCCATTTCTATTAGTTTGAACGAGGCCATTTAGTCAAGACTTAGGATTCAAGTTTCAGATTTTGTTTATTTCCATTTTCATTAGTTGCTGAAAACTTATTACTTTCTTTCCTTTTCTTTAGGATTTCTTGTAGTAAATGGCATCATCTCCTCCCATTAAAATCAGATCCCTTATTTCCTATTTCTTGAAGGAGAATTCTTAGAGATTAAGTTAGGTTTAGGGTTTTCTTTTATGCCTATTTAATAAGCCACCTATTGTACTTTTTGGGAGATTGGAATGAATTCAGAATTTTATTTCTCATTGTGAGAATTCTTGCTTCTGTGTGTTCTTCTATAGAATACAAGTGACTTATCAAAGGAGTAATCTCCCTTTGTGGCATCTCAAGGCTAGGGTTCTAAGGGACGAGTTCTCTTAGGGTCTTATCCATTTGACCAACATTTCTTGTTCTTAGCCGATCTCGGGCAACGTATCATCTTGTTGAAGGTTCCTAGGACTTATTCCTACGGGGTCTCTCATTATTTGGTATCAGAACTCTAGGTTTGCAAGTCAACGTGTGATCTTTTCTTGTCTTTCATTTGTGTTCTTCATTTTTTTTTCTTTCTATTGTCTAGATCTAAAAAGTTCTTACTTGTCTTCTTGTTTTCTAGCTGGTCCTTGTATGTGACCTATGTTAGTTGGGGTTCCAAGAGCAAGTCGTCTAGTGGGTCTCACATCTCAAGCATGACCTATGTTAGTTGGGGTTCCTAGAGCATGTCGTCTAGTGGGTCTCACATAAGTTGTTTGTCTTCTTGAGTGTTAGAACTCAAGGTATTATTTGTGCGTTCTATGTTTTCTTGTCTCCTTTATGTTTCTTTTGGTCTCTTACTAGTTGTCATACTTGTGTGTGAGTTTTGTCCTCTTTGCATATTTTCGTTTTTTTTTTCTTCCAAAAAAAAAATGAGAGTGTGTGATACTCCAAAAAAAAAATTCGAAAAAAAAGTGAAAAAAAAAAAGAAATTGTCTAACTCCAAAAAAAAAAAGAGAGCTTAAATTAGAAAAGAAAAAAAAAATAGAAAGTTTTGCATATTCTGATTTGTTTCTTATTTGGTTTGTAATTCAATTAAGTAACACCCAAGCAATATTTTTCTTTAGTATTAACATTCAAGAGAGATTCGAGGACGAATCTTTTCGAAGAGGAAGGGAATGATAGAGTACCATAGAGCTCTTATGACCACCTTCAAGGAGACCATACATGGCATAACCATCAAGGAAGGCTTGGACAAGTTGCTGAACGTGAGCACCAATTTTCAGACCACGTAGAAAGTTTCTATTTTAGTTTTTGAATAAGACCATGTGGTCAAAACTTATGTTTAAAGAATAAGTTAGTTTCTTTCCTTTTTCTTCTTTATAGTTTCTTTCCTTTTTTATGGCACCATTATTAACTTTTCAAATTCTTGTAATAAATAGTGCCATCTTTTAAGGAATTATGTTTAGAAACTTTTAGGTCTTTCATTGCCTATATAAAGGCATCATATGTACTTAGAAAGGGGAGGAAGAAGATGAATAAATAAAATTTTCTTTTCAGGACTTATGTTTTGTTTGTGTGAGGTTCCTCTTGCTTTTTGAGCGATGGAGTGAATTCAAGTCAGACTTATTAAAGGAGTGGTCTTCCTTTGTGGCGTCTCAAGGCTAGGGTTCTAAAGGACAAGTTCTCTTAGGTTCTTACCAATTTGACCAACTATCTTTGTTTATATGTGTTCTTATTCTTTATGTGTTCTTTTGTCTTTTATTTGTGTGATTGTGCTATTGAATCTTGCACGATCTGGGTAATGTTGTCAAAAAGGAGGTTCATAGGACAAAGTTCCTAAGGGGTCGATAGAGTACCATGGAGCTCTTATGACCACCTTCAAGGAGACCATGCATGGCATAACTATCAAGGAAGGCTTGGACAAGTTGCTAAATGTAAGCATCAATTTTTCAGACCATGTAGAAAGTTTCTATTTTAGTTTTTGAATAAGACCATGTGGTCAAAACTTATGTTTAAAGAATAAGTTAATTTCTTTCCTTTTTCTTCTTTATAGTTTCTTTCCTTTTTTATGGCACCATTATTAACTTTCCAAATTCTTGTAATAAATAGTGCCATCTTTTAAGGAATTATTTTTAGAAACTTTTAAGTCTTTCATTGCCTATATAAAGGCATCATACGTACTTAGAAAGAGAGGAATAAGATGAATAAATAAAATTTTCTTTTCAGGACTTATGTTTTGTTTGTGTGGGGTTCCTCTTGCTTTTTGAGCGATGGAGTGAATTCAAGCTAAACTTATCAAAGGAGTGGTCTTCCTTTGTGGCGTCTCAAGGCTAGGGTTCTAAGAGACAAGTTCTCTTAGGGTCTTACCCACTTGACCAACTATCTTTGTTTATATGTGTTCTTATTCTTTATGAGTTCTTTTGTCTTCTATTGGTGTGATTGTGTTCTTGAATCTTGCACGATCCAGGTAATGTTGTCAAAAAAGAGGTTTATAGGACAAAGTTCCTAGGGGGTCTCTCATCATTTGGTATCAAAGCTCTAGGTTTGCAAGTCAAGGTGTGATATTTTCTTGTCTTTCATTTGTGTTCTTCATTTTTTCTTTCTTTCTATTGTCTAGATCTAAAAAGTTCTTACTTGTCTTCTTGTTTTCTAGCTGGTCCTTGTATGTGACCTATGTTGGTTGGGGTTCCTAGAGCAAGTCCTCTAGTGGGTCTCACATCTCAAGCATGACCTATGTTGGTTGGGGTTCCTACAGCATATCGTCTAGTGGGTCTCACATCAATTGCTTGTCTTCTTGAGTGCTAGAACTCAACGTATTATTTGTGCGTTCTATGTTTTCTTGTCTCCTTTATGTTTCTTTTGGTCTCTTGCTAGTTGTCATACTTGTGTGTGAGTTTTGTCCTCTTTGCATATTTTCGTTTTTTTTTTCTTCAAAAAAAAAAAGAGTGTGTGATACTCCAAAAAAAAATTTGAAAAAAAAGTTAAAAAAAAAAAGAGAGCTTAAATTAGAAAAGAAAAAAAAAATAGAAAGTTTTGCATATTCTGATTTGTTTCTTATTTGGTTTGTAATTCAATTAAGTAACACCCAAGCAATATTTTTCTTTCCTATTAACATTCAAGAGAGATTTGAGGACGAATCTTTTCGAAGAGGAAGGGAATGATAGAGTACCATGGAGCTCTTATGACCACCTTCAAGGAGACCATACATGGCATAACCATCAAGGAAGGCTTGGACAAGTTGCTGAACGTGAGCATCAATTTTTAGACCACGTAAAAAGTTTCTATTTTAGTTTTTGAATAAGACCATGTGGTCAAAACTTATGTTTAAAGAATAAGTTAGTTTCTTTCCTTTTTCTTCTTTATAGTTTCTTTCCTTTTTTTTATGGCACCATTAATAACTTTCCAAATCCTTGTAATAAATAGTGGCATCTTTTAAGGAATTATTTTTAGAAACTTTTAGGTCTTTCATTACCTATATAAAGGCATCATATGTACTTAGAAAGGGAGGAATAAGATGAGTAAATAAAATTTTCTTTTCAGGACTTATGTTCTATTCGTGTGAGGTTCCTCTTGCTTTTGAGCGATGGAGTGAATTCAAGCCAGACTTATCAAAGGAGTGGTCTTCCTTTGTGGCGTCTCAAGGCTAGGGTTCTAAGGGACAAGTTCTCTTAGGGTCTTACCCACTTGACCAACTATCTTTGTTTATATGTGTTCTTATTCTTTATGAGTTCTTTTGTCTTCTATTGGTGTGATTGTTTCTTGAATCTTGCACAATTCGGGTAATGTTGTCAAAAAGGAAGTTCATAGGACAAAGTTCCTACGGGGTCTCTCATCATTTGGTATCAGAGCTCTAGGTTTGCAAGTCAAGGTGTGATCTTTTCTTGTCTTTCTTTTGTATTCTTCATTTTTTTCTTTCTATTGTCTAGATCTAAAAAGTTCTTACTTGTCTTCTTGTTTTCTAGCTGGTCCTTGTGTGTGACCTATGTTGGTTGGGGTTCCTAGAGCAAGTCGTCTAGTGGGTCTCACATCTCAAGCATGACCTACGTTGGTTGGGGTTCCTAGAGCATGTCGTCTAGTGGGTCTCACATCAGTTGTTTGTCTTCTTGAGTGCTAGAACTCAAGGTTCTATTTGTGTGTTTTTATGTTTTCTTGTCTTCTTTATGTTTCTTTTGGTCTCTTGCTAGTTGTCATAATTGTGTGTGAGTTTTGTCCTCCTTGCCATATTTTCGTTTTTTTTTTCAAAAAAAAAAATAGAGAGTGTGTGATACTCTAAAAAAAAAAAATCAAAAAAAAATTGAAGAAAAAATTCAAAAAAAAAAGTGAAATTAAAAAAAAAATTGAAAAGTTTTGCATATTCTGATTTGTTTCTATTTGGTTTGTGATTCAATTAAGTAGCACCCAAGCAATATTTTCTTTCCTATTAACATTTAAGAGAGATTCGAGGACGAATCTTTTCGAAGAGGAAGGGAATGATAGAATACCATGGAGCTCTTATGACCACCTTCCAAGAGACCATGCATGGCATAACCATCAAGGAAGGCTTGGACAAGTTGCTGAACATGAGCATCAATTTTTAGACCATATAGAAAGTTTTTATTTTAGTTTTTGAATAAGACAATATGGTCAAAACTTATGTTTAAAGAATAAGTTAGTTTCTTTCCTTTTTCTTCTTTATAGTTTCTTTCCTTTTTTATGGCACCATTATTAACTTTCCAAATTCTTGTAATAAATAGTGCCATCTTTTAAGGAAAGAAACTTTTAGGTCTTTCATTGCCTATATAAAGGCATCATATGTACTTAGAAAGAGAGGAATAAGATGAATAAATAAAATTTTCTTTTCAGGACTTATGTTCTATTTGTGTGAGGTTCCTCTTGCTTTTTGAGCGATGGAGTGAATTCAAGTCAGACTTATCAAAGGAGTGGTCTTCCTTTGTGGCGTCTCAAGGCTAGGGTTCTAAGGGACAAGTTCTCTTAGGGTCTTACCAACTTGACCAATTATCTTTGTTTATATGTGTTCTTATTTTTTATGAGTTCTTTTGTCTTCTATTTGTGTGATTGTGCTCTTGAATCTTACACAATCCGGGTAATGTTGTCAAAAGGGAGGTTCATAGGACAAAGTTCCTAAAGGGTCTCTCATCATAGTCTTAGTTGAATATGAAGCCCAAAAGGAACAAAATGGCATGAAGATTATTTCATATCTACAAGATGTTAGCCCAAGCACAAAAAGAGCCTAATTGAAGGAGCCCAGCCATTTTCCACAAAATTGTCTTAGTTTTACTTTGTTTTAATTTGATTGTTTTTGTTTCAGATTTTTAGCTTTATTAGGCGCTATTCTTGGTGAATTTGTCCAGACTTAAATTTCTTTTATTTTTCCCGTCATGTAAAAGGCGCTGCTACCTAGGAGTTATTCTATGTTTAGGGTTTCATTTTTCAAATGCATAAGGCCCACTTGTACTCCAAGAATTGGCAGATTGAATGAATTATCTTTTTAGAATTTTTTTTGACTTGTGAGGTTTCTCTTATGGCCTTTGTGTGCTAGAGAAAATCTTTCACTTATCAAAGGAGTGGTTTCCTTTGTGGCGTCCCGGATTAGGGTTCTATGAGACGGGTTCTCTTAGGGTTCAATTCTATTGACCAACATCTCTTCTTTCTTCTTCTTTGTTCCTTTCTTTGTTCTTTGTTGCTTATTGTCCAGATATATTTGCTTGTTCTTGTGTTGTATGCCAAATTTCGATCACTGATCCATGTCATTTGGGGTTCCTAGAATGGGTTTCTATGGGGTCTCACATTATTTGGTATCAAAGCATTGGTTGAGGTTGGTTTCATCCACTTTTTCCTTGTTCTTTTCCCTTATTTCATCTGATTCTTTTCTGTTCGTCCTCATTTTCATGCGGACTGGTGTTTTCCTTCATGTTTTTGGACGTTTAATAGGTCTTTCTTGTGTCTCAAGATCTCTTCTTTTAGCTCGTTTTGGAATCACGTCAATCTGATTTTTCTAGAGCAAGTTATAGCTATTTCTTTCGTACATGTCATTCTGATCTATCAGAAATCTTGTGTTCTGTTTTCAAATTTCAGCACCTTTGAGATTCAAAAAGGAAAAAAAAAAAGAGTATATTACAGTGAAAAAAAAGGGGAAAAGAAAAGAAAAGAAAAGAAGGAAAAGTTGCAAAAAAAAAAAAAAAGTGTCAGAATCTGTGAAAAAGAAAGTTGTGCTGGAAATTGTAAATTTTGAATTGTTGACTTGAATTGCAATTGCTGAAGATCATCTATTCTTGGAATTACCATTTTTGATTCCTTGAGTTGATCTGGTCATTAAATATCATATTGTGCACAATTCATAAAAGAAAATTTGCATTCGTTCACCTTATTCTAAATTTCAAATTTTTGATTGCTTCATTACTGATTTCAGATTTCAATTTTCTTTCCATCCTTTCTTCTTAATAATTAATCATTTAACCATTTGATCTCCCATAATCTGCCACACACCATTTGTTCCATAAATTCATTGTCTTGATATCCTTTCCTAGTCACTTACTGTATTGTCTATTGGCTGCACCTACGATTTTTCTTTAAAATGTTAGACATTTGTTGTCTCTTTGAGAACTTTGCATCTTGGATTCTAATTTGAGATTGCCACTTCAGTTGCTGCTTCTTTTGATTTATTGGATTTAATTCAGTACACTATAGGAAGCAAGTTGAGAGGAAAAAGGCAAGAGTGTTTTCATCATTGTAAAAGCCATTACAAGTGTGAAACATGAGTGGATTTGCATCATTTAGAGTGAAACATGTGAGGGAGTAGTCAGGTCCTTTTTCTTGCTATTCACTAACATTTTAGGTGCCAATCATGTCTAAAAGTGAGGATAACCAAGTTGACCTTAAATTGTTCATCAAATCTGTTCAAGAACAATTCAAGAGGCTAAAGGTTAGATCAAATGGATTCTTCTTCTTCCAATAGCAAGGCAAGGCATGGGAAAAATGTTGTTCTAGGAGGAGATGAATCTGATTTTGAGGAGGAAAGCCAACATGAAAGAGTTAGGAGAGCTCCCCCTAAAAAAAAAATGCCTTTAGTAACATCAAGATGAAAATCCCTTCCTTTCAAGGGAAAGCTGATCCTGATGTATATCTTGAATGGAAAAGAAAAGTTAAGTTTTTATTTGACTGCTAATCTTTTTCAGAGGAAAGTAAAATGAAATTAGCTGCTTTGGAGTTCACAGATTATGCAAGCCTATGGTGGGATCAATTAACCACTAGTAGGAGGTGTTCTGGAGAGGGTCCAATTCAGTCTTGGCCAGAAATGAAGGCTCTCATGAGGAAGAGATTTGTCCCTACCCTAATCTATATGGATGTGCACAAGAGGCTCCACAAAATTAAACTAGGATCTATGAGTGTGGAAGAATATTTTCAGCAAATGCAAATTGCCATGATCAAAGCCGACATTGAGGAAGATTTAGAAGTTACAATGGCAAGATTTCTTGGTGGCTTAGACCCTGAAATTGCTGCGGAAGTTGAATTGCAAAACTACCTTGATATGGAGGAGTTGTTGCATAAAGTCATTAAGGTGGAGAAGCATTTTAAGACAAAATAGAAATTGAAATCACATGCTAGTTCCAACAAAGACTTCAAGTCCTCTTTCAAGTTTAAGGAAGAGACAAAGCCTAAAGAGGAGAATAAGTTGAAGATACAAACATCTACTTCTAAAGGTAAATTTGAACCTAAATGTTCTTCTAGTTCTTCTAAAATTAAAATGCTTTAAATGTCAAGGTTTTGGTCACATTGGTTCACAATGTCCGAATAAAAGGACTATGATTTTGCTTGAGAATGGCGTTGTTGCTAGTGAAAGTAGCAGTGATGAAGATGTGGAAGCTAAGTTACCAGTAGAGGAGATGAATCTGATGTGGAGGTAGCTAAAGCTGTGATTGGTGAGGCTCTAGTGTCAAGGCATGCTCTTAGCATTCAACCTAAAGAGGAGCTTGAAAAAGAACAACGAGAGCATATCTTTCACACTAGGAGTTTTGTTAACAACAAGGTATGTATGTACCTTATCCTTGATAATGGGAGCTGCACTAATGTTGCTAGTACCTTATTGGTTGAAAAGCTAGGTTTGCCAACTAGAAAACACCCCACTCCTTATAATTTGTTGTGGTTCAATGATAATGGGGATGTTAAAGTTGCTAAACAAGTTGTTGTAGCATTTTTCATAGGAAGTTACCATGATGAGGTTTTATGTGATATAGCTCCTATGTATGCTGGACACTTGTTATTGGGTAGACCTTGGCAGTTTGATAGGAAAGTTAAGTATGACGGTTATACTAACAGGTATTCTCTTGAGTTTAATAAGAAAACCATAATGCTAACCCCTCTCAAACCCTTGCAGGCATATGAAGATCAAAAGTGAATTACTCAAGAATGCAAGTTAAGAGAGAAAGAAGAGAAAGTGCATGAGAAAGAAAGAAAAGAAAGTGAGATGGAGAGAAAAGAAAAGAGAGCTACTGAAAAGAAAATCAAAAAAGTGAAAAAAAGAAAGCAACACTGGCTTTATGTAGTGAGACATCTTTTGTACTCTTGTATAAGGATGTTTATCTAACCCTTAGTGACCTTAATGAATCCCTTCCTTCTAGTGTTTTGAGTTTGTTGCAGGAATATAAAGACTTGTTTCCGGAAGAGGTACCGGATGGATTGCCTCCCATAAGAGGCATTGAACATAGGACTGACTTTATTTTTGGAGCATCTCTTCCTAACTGACCTGCTTATAGGGCAAATCCAAAAGAGACTAAGGAAATTCAGAGGCAAGTGGAGGAACTCATGAAAAAGGGGTTTGTGAGAGAAAGCCTTAGTCCATGTGCTATTCCAGTAATACTTGTGCCCAAGAAGGATGGCAAATGGAGGATGTGTGTAGACTGCCGAGCCATTAACAAAATTACAGTTAAGTATAGATATCCCATTCCTAGACTTGATGAGTTGCATGGTGCTTGCTTGTTTTCAAAAATAGATCTTAGGAGTGGTTATCATCAAATTAAGATGAAAGAGGGTGATGAGTGGAAGACTGCATTTAAGATTAAGTTTGGTTTGTATGAATGGCTTGTTATGCCCTTTGGCTTAACTAATGCTCCTAGTACATTCATGAGCTTAATGAATCATGTGTTTCGCCCTTACATAGGAAAGTTTGTTGTTGTGTATTTTGATGACATTCTTGTGTTTTCTAAGAATTTAGAAGAGCATGTTAAGCATTTGCATTCTGTGTTTATTATTTTAAGAGAAAATAAACTCTTTACAAATTTAGAGAAATGCTCTTTCTGCTTGGATTCTGTTGTTTTCCTTGGTTTTGTTGTAGGTACTGATGGCCTCCGGGTGGATGAAGAGAAGGTGAAGGCAATTTGGGAGTGGCCAACACCTAAGAATGTTAGTGAGGCGAGGAGTTTCCATGGACTTGCAAGTTTCTATCGATGTTTTGTAAAGGACTTCTCAACCCTTGCTGCACCTTTAAATGAGCTGGTAAAGAAAAATGTTATCTTTAAATGGGGTGAGGCACAAGAAGCGGCTTTTAACACTTTGAAAGATAAATTGACCAATGCCCCTCTACTTATTCTTCCTAATTTCTCTAAATTTTTTGAAATTGAATGTGATGCCTTTGGAATTGGTATTGCTGCTGTTTTGATGCAAGAGTCTAGGCCTATTGCTTACTTTAGTGAGAAGCTTAGTGGTGTTTGTTTGAATTATTCAACTTATGACAAGGAATTGTATGCTTTAAAAAGAACTTTGGAACATTAGTAACATTATTTATGGTTTTAGGAATTTGTTTTGCATTCTGATCATAAGAGTCTTCAATACCTAAAAACCCAAGATAAGTTGAATATGAGGCATGCTGTGTGGCTTGAATTCATTGAGTCATTTCCTTATGTTCTTAACATAAAAAGGGGAAAGAAAATGTTGTGGCTGATGCTTTGTCTAGAAGGTATAGTCTCATTACATCTATGCAAGTTAGGTTGATTGGTTTTGAATCTTTCAAAAGCATATATGAATGTGACGCTGACTTAGCTAAAACTTGGAAGTTGTGTGAAAAACATGGTGCTCATGATTTCTTTAGATTTGACGGTTTCTTATTTAAAGGAAATAAATTGTGTGTGCCTGTTTGTTCTATGTGTGAGCTTTTGGTTAAAGAATCTCATGGGGGTGGTTTGATGGGGCACTTTGTCATAGAAAAGACTTTATCCATGTTGAAAGAACATTTTTATTGGCCTCATATGCGTAGGGATGTGATTGCTATGTGTAAAAGGTGCATTGTATGCTAGCACGCTAAATCTAAAGTACAACCACATGGCTTGTATACTCCCTTACCTGTTCCTTCTCATTCTTGGGTAGATATTTCAATGGATTTTGTGCTTGGATTGCCTAGAACATCTAGTGGAAAGGATAGCATATTTGTTGTTATTGATCGATTTAGTAAAATGGCTCATTTCATTGCTTGCTCAAAAACAAATGATGCTGTCCATATTTCTGATTTGTTTTTCAAGGAGATTGTTAGATTGCATGGTTTGCCCAATCGATTGTAAGTGACCGTGATGTTAAATTTGTTAGTCACTTTTGGAAAACTTTGTAGGCTAAGCTGGGTACAAAGCTTGTGTTTTCTACTGTTGCACATCCTCAAACGGATAGACAAATCGAAGTGGTGAATTGAACACTTTCTTCCTTATTACGTGTTGTAATTCAAAAAAATTTAAAGAATTAGGAACAATGTTTGCCTCACATTGAGTTTGCATATAATCGTGCCTTACATTCTACAACCGAGTTTTCTCCTTTTGAGATTGTATATGGTTTTAATCCTTTGAATTCCTTGGATTTACTTCCTTTGCCTTGTAATGAGTTTGTTAACCTTGATGGTGCAAAGAAAGCTAAGTTTGTGCAAGATCTTCATACTAAGGTTAAGGCGAACATTGAATGCAAGAATGAGTAATATGCTCAACATGCTAATAAAGGCCGAAGAAGGTTATCTTTGAACAAGGAGATTGGGTGTGGGTTCATTTGAGGAAAGCAAGGTTTCCTGAACAAAGGAAGTCCAAATTACACCCAAGAGGCAATGGTCCTTTCCAAGTGTTGGAAAGAATAAATGATAATGCATATAAAATTGATTTACCTAGTTCTTATGGGAATGTAAGTGCAACTTTCAATGTGGCTGACCTTTCTCTTTTTGATACTGCAGATTCAAGGACGAATCCTTTTCAGGAAGGAGGGAATGATGGAGGTGAGCTAGGAGACTTGAAAGAGCTTGAACAAAATCAAAAACTTGAAAACAAAAGAGTAGGACATGACTCTAAATGATGGCCTACTAAAGACCCATTGCAAGGTATGGGAGGCCCATGCACAAGATCAAGAGCCAAAACTATGAAGGAGGCCTTGAATGGAGTGATCCAAAAACTAATGGACTTGGAGCCCATAGTCTTAGCTGAATATGAAGCCTAAAAGGAACAAAATGGCATGAAGATTATTTCATATCTACAAGATGTTAGCCCAAACCCAAAAGGAGCCTAATTGAAGGAGCCCAGCCATTTTCCACAAATTTGTCTTAGTTTTACTTTGATTGTTTCTGTTTCATATTTTTAGCTTTATTAGGCACTATTCTTGGTGAATTTGTCCAGACTTAAATTTCTTCTATTTTTCCTGCCATGTAAAAGGTGCCACCTAGGAGTTATTCTATGTTTAGGCTTTTATTTTTTAAATGCTTATATAAGGCCCACTTGTACTCTAAGAATTGGCAGATTGAATGAATTATCTTTTTAGTATCTTTTCTGATTTGTGAGGTTTCTCTTGTGCCCTTTATTTGCTGGAGAAAATCTTTGACTTATCAAAGGAGTGGTTTCCTTTGTCGTGTCCCGGATTAGGGTTCTAAGAGATGGGTTCTCTTAGGGTTCAATTCCATTGACTAACATCTCTTTTGATGCAATAGCACCAAGAGACCTTTTGAGCATAGAAGTGGACCTGATGAAGGATATGGTGCTACGTTTCAAACCCAAGGATGTGATTTGAAAATTAAAGCCCAAAAGTTCAAATCAAATGTGCCTAAAGATCCATTGTAAGGCATAGGAGGCCCAATAACAAGAGCTAGGGCCAAAGCAATGAAAGAAGCCATTAATTATTTGATTCATGAGTTTCATGACTTAGAGCCCATTTATTTGAGTCAAAAGAGGGCCCAAGAAGATGTAAAAGGTGTGATCATGCTAACCATTCTATAAGAAGAGTGCCAAGGCCTAATTGGAGTCCAATTGCAGGAGATTAAGAATCATGTGTCAACCATGTGATTTTTAATGAAGTATGAGCATCCCATGTGACAACTTAAGAAGCTGATTAGTTTTGACTAGAATTCTTTTTGAAATTTCGTTTTTTATTATTTTATTATTTTTTTGAACTTGGTCAAAGAGCTTATCTTGGAGATCAAGTTAAAATTAGTATCCTAATCTAGTTCCTTGATTTTTGGCACCATTTAAAATATTTCTAATCAGATTTTAGAGTTTTACTTTTATTAAGACTTTAGACTTTTAGAAATTTTGTCTATAAAAGGCTTCCTATTGTACTCTATTTTGAATCATGAATAAATTTGAGTATTATTCAATACTTTGTGAGATCTTTACTTCTTTGTGTTCTCTGAGAGTTCACGCGACTTATCAAAGGATTGGTCTTCCTTTGTAGCGTCTTGAGGTTAGGGTTCTAAGAGACAAGTTCTCTTAGGGTCTTTCCTTTGACCAACATTCTTGTTTTCTAGTCGGTCCCAGGCAAAGTGTCATCTTGTTGAAGGTTCCTAGAGGGTTTCTCATCATTTGGTATCAGAGCTTTGGTTTACTAGTGCAAGGTATATCTTTGTGTTTCCCTTCTGTTGTTCTTCATATTTTCTCTCCTTCCATTAGTGTTACCTTTTTCATCTTCATCGTTGTCTTCTATCTTTTTCTATTTTCCAATGTTGTGTGCCTCCATCCTCCAAAAAAAAAAAAAGAGTGTGTGATACTCCAAAAAAAATTTTGAAAAAAAAAAATCAGAAAAAAAATTCAAAAAAAAAAATTCGAAAAAGAAAGGGTGAAAAAAAAAAGATACAAAAATTCAAATTGCAGAATTCAAAATTGCAAGTTGTGCCAATTCAAAGTTGAAAGCAAGCTTAGAGTTAATTTCCTAATTGGAGTTAGTTTCCTAATTAGAGTCAATTTCCTAATTGGAGTTAATTTCCAAAATGAAGTTCGTTTCCTAATTTGATTGCATTAAGTAGCTACCAAGTTATCTACTTTCTTATTTGCATTCAAGAAAGGATGTCCTTTCCTAATTGTTCTAAACTTGAATTGCAAGTAGTTTCCCATTCTTAAAGTTTCTTATTTTTAGATTTTTTCTTTCTTTCTCCTTCTTTCCAGGCCTCCCCTTCCTCCTTCTTTCCCTTTTTGTTACATACCTCTTTTTCTCCTTTGTTTGATTCTTTGGGAATTTACATTTTAGGATTCTAGTTTTTTTAATTGCCACAAGTCTGATCTTTTCATTTGATTTGCTTGTGACTTGCTTAGAACACTTGTAAGAAGCAAATTATTGAGTGGTAAAAGGCAAGAGTGTAATTAACATTAAAGAAAAAGTCAAAAAGAGAGTTAAACACGAGTGAACTTATCATCTTTTGAGTGTAAACACATAAGCTAGTGAGTTGTGAGGTCCTGTTGCCTGTTTTTGTACAAACTAATATTTCAGGATGTCTGGAGAATCTGAGCACAGTGACTTTGACATGAAAGTCTGGGTTAGAGCCGTTCAAAGTACTCTTGAGAAACCTAGTGCCAGATTAGATGATGTGGAGTCTTCTTCCAATAGGAGGACCCATAGGAGGCAAGCTCATATGGAACTTGATGATGATGCTGAGTTCGACTTTGAGGAGTCCCATACTCGGAGAGGCAGACAATCATCATCCAATAAGGATGGTGGTATTGGAAACATCAAGATGAAGATTCCCTCATTCCCCGGGAAAAATGACCCAGACTAGTACTTAGATTGGGAAAAAAGAGTAGAGCATGTGTTCAAATGCCACTCTTACACTGAGGTGAAGAAAGTAAAACTTACTATAATGGAGTTCACTGACTATGCTAGCATTTGGTGGGATCAACTCTTACTCACTAGAAGACGTACTGGTGAAGGTCCAATTCGTGATTGGCAGGAGATGAAAGCTATCAAGCGTAAACGATTTCTCCCTCGTTACTATTATAGGGAATTGCATAAGAGGCTCCAAAAACTGAAACAAGGTTCTATGAGTGTGGAAGATTACTGACACAATATCAGTAGGCATGTCTATTGGAGCACTACAAATTCGAGAAGCCCTCATCCATCAAGACCAAATCATTCAAAAGCCTATGATTCAGGTCCAAATGGCTCAAGAAAGGATGGCCCATATTCAAGAGGCCCAAATTGTGATTGTATATATCCAAAAACTTTAAAGAGCTCAAGATAATTTCTACGTTGGATGTCGGCCCAAGTTTAGAGGCCAAAATCCACATTTGATCAATTAAGAACATGCTAGACGTCACTCAATTCATAAAGATACTGATCTTGGAGTTGAATTGAACTTTGGACATGAGATCTCCTTAAAGATGCAAAAGTGGAAGTCCAAATGGAAGCCTAATGTCCTAAGAAGGTCCATGGAGCAACTAGAATCAATATCCAACATGTTGAAGGCCCAGTAACAAGAGCTAAGGCCAAAGCAATGAAAGAAGCCTTTAATTGTTTGATTCATAAGCTTCATAACTTAGAGCCCATTCATTTAAGTCAAGAGAAGGCCCAAGAAGATGTAAAAGGTGTGATCATGCTAACCATTCTTTAAGAGGAGTGCCAAGGCTCAATTGGAGTCCAATTGTAAGAGATTAAGAATCATGTGACAACCATATGATTTTTAATGAAGCATGAGCATCCCATGTGACAACTTAAAGAAGCTTATTAGTTTGACTAGGATTCCTTTTGAAATTTTGTTTTTTTATTATTTTTTTATTTTTTCGAACTTGGTCAAAGAGCTTATCTTGGAGATCACGTTAAAATTAGTATCCTAATCTAATTCCTTAATTTTAGACATCATTTAAAATATTTCTAATCAGATTTTAGAGTTTTATTTTCATTAAGACTCTAGAAATTTTGCCTATAAAAAGGCTTCCTATTGTACTCTATTTTGGATCATGAATGAATGAATGAATTTGAGTATTATTCAATACTTTGTGAGGCTTTTGCTTCTTTGTGTTCTCTGAGAGTTCACGTGACTTATCAAAGGATTGGTCTTCCTTTGTGGCATCTTGAGGCTAGGATTCTAAGAGACAAGTTCTCTTAGGGTCTTTCCTTTGACCAACATTCTTGTTTTCTAGTCGGTCTCAGGCAAAGTGTCATCTTGTTGAAGGTTCCTAGGACAAGGTTCCTAGAGGGTCTCTCATCATTTGGTATCAGAGCTTTGGTGGCTAGTACAAGGTATATCTTTGTGTTTTCCCTTTCATTGTTCTTCATACTTTCTCTCCTTCCATTAGTATTACCTTTTCCATCTTCGTCTTTTTCTTCTATCTTCTTCTGTCTTCCATTGTTGTGTTCCTTCATCCTAAAAAAAAAAAAAAGAAGTGAGTGTGATACTCCCCAAAAAAAATCAAAAAAAAATAAAAAAAAAATTCCAAAAAAAAAGGGGGTGAAAAAAAAAATTTCAGATTGCAAAATACAAAATTGCAAGTTATGCCAATTCAAAGTTGAAAGCAAGTTTGGAGTTAATTTCCTAATTTGAGTTAGTTTCCTAATTGGAGTCAATTTCCTAATTGGAGTTAGTTTCCTAATTGGAGTTAATTTTCTAATTGGAGTTAATTCCTAATTGGAATTTGTTTCTTAATTTGATTGCATTAAGTAGCTACCAAATTATCTACTTTCCTATTTGCATTCAAGAAATAATATTCTTTCCTAATTGTTCTAAACTTGAATTGGAAGTAGTTTCCTATTCTTAAATTTTCTTATTTTTAGAATTTTTTTTTCTTTTCTTTCCTTCTCCTTCCTTCCAGGCCTCCACTTCCTCTTTTCTTTTTCCCCTTTTTGTTACACACCTTTTTTTTCTCCTTTGTTTGATTCTTTGGGAATTTACATTTTAGGATTCTAGTTTTTTTGATTGCCACTAGTCTAATCTTTTCATTTGATTTGCTTGTGACTTGCTTAGAACACTTGTAAGAAGCATATTGTTGAGTGGTAAAAAGCAAGAGTGCAATTACATTAGAGAAAAAAGCCAAAAAGAGAGTTAAACACGAGTGAACTTATCATCTTTTGAGTGTAAACACGTGAGAAGAGCATGTGAGGTCCTATTCTTTCTTTCCTTTCTCGACAACTTTTCAGGTCATAAGATGTCCAATGAGTACAAATTCCTTGAAGAGGCTAACAAAGAACGATTCAAGCAATCTTGTGCAAGGTTGGATGCATTCCAATTCAATATCAACTCTACAGGACAAGATAAGGAAAAGGCATCCCCTGATTTCCATACTAGATGCCTTATCAAAGAGAAAGTCTGTAGCATGGCTATTGATAATAGTAGCTATGTAAATGTTGCTAGTACCTTACTTCTTGAGAAATTAAACTTGCTTACTATAAAGCATCCTAGGCCCTATACCTTATTGAAGGGTAGTGCTGAATTTAAAGTTAATAAGCAAGTTTTGATTTCTTTCTCCATTGGTAAATATCATGATAAAGTGTTATGTGATGTAGCTCCAATGTATGATGGACATATTATGCTTGGTAAACCATGGAAACATGTGAGAAAAGCTAAGTATGTCAAGCATAAGCACAAATATTACTATTGCTATTCATTTGTATTCAATGAAACAAATCATGTATTGGTACCTCTTGATCCTGTGGATGCTTATGAGGTTCAAATGAGAATAATACAAGCATACAAAATGAAAGAAAAAGAGAGAGAATATGAGTTAGAGAGAGAAAAGGAAGAGATTGAAAAAGAAACGAGTGTGAGTGAAAAGAAAGGGTAAGAGAGTTGTGAGAAAAGTGAGAAAAGCATGAGTGTGAGCTTGTTTGATGAAAAAAGAGAGGTTGAGAGTGTGTGTAAGGATATTTGTTTATGTACTAACAATCTTAACCCATCTTTGTCTATTGTTGATTCTAGCTCCTTGCAGGTATGTGAAAATTTGTTTTCAAAGAAGCCACCTAATGGACCCTCATCTTCAACTAGAGTTGTAATTGCCTAAATTTGTTTCCTAAGAATTCACCTAATGGCGAAGTTTTGAGGACGAATCTTTTCAAAGAGGGAGGGAATGATACAATATCAGTAGGCATGTCTATTGGAGCACTACAAATTCGAGAAGCCCTCATCCATCAAGACCAAATCATTCAAAAGCCTATGATTTAGGTCCAAATGGCTCTTGAAAGGATGGCTCATGTTCAAGAGGCCCAAATTGTGATTGTATATATCCAAAAACTTCAAAGAGCTCAAGATAATTTCTATGTTGGACGTCGGCCTAAGTTTAGAGGCCAAGATCCATATTTGATCAATTTAGAACATACTAGACGTCACTCAATTCATAAAGATACTGATCTTGGAGTTGAATTGAACTTTGGACATGAGATCTCCTTAAAGATGCAAAAGTGGAAGTCCAAATGGAAGCCCAATGTCCTAAGAAGGTCCATGGAGCAACTAGATCAATATTCAACATGTTGAAGGCCCAGTAACAAGAGCTAAGGCCAAAGCAATGAAAGAAGCCTTTAATTGTTTGATTCATAAGCTTCATAACTTAGAGCCCATTCATTTAAGTCAAGAGAAGGCCCAAGAAGATGTAAAAGGTGTGATCATGCTAACCATTCTTTAAGAGGAGTGCCAAGGCTCAATTGGAGTCCAATTGTAAGAGATTAAGAATCATGTGACAACCATGTGATTTTTAATGAAGCATGAGCATCCCATGTGACAACTTAAAGAAGCTGATTAGTTTGACTATGATTCTTTTTGAAATTTCATTTTTTTATTATTTTTTTATTTTTTTGAACTTGGTCAAAGAGCTTATCTTGGAGATCAAGTTAAAATTAGTATCCTAATCTAATTCCTTAATTTTAGACATCATTTAAAATATTTCTAATCAGATTTTAGAGTTTGACTTTCATTAGAACTCTAGAAATTTTGCCTATAAAAGGCTTCCTATTGTACTCTATTTTGGATCATGAATGAATGAATGAATTTGAGTATTATTCAATACTTTGTGAGGCTTTTGCTTTTTTGTGTTCTTTGAGAGTACACGTGACTTATCAAAGGATTGGTCTTCCTTTGTGGCATCTTGAGGCTAGGGTTCTAAGAGACAAGTTCTCTTAGGGTCTTTCCGTTGACTAACATTCTTGTTTTCTAGCCAGTCTCAGGCAAAGTGTCATCTTGTTGAAGGTTCCTAGAGGGTCTCTCATCATTTGGTATCAGAGCTTTGGTGGCTAGTACAAGGTATATCTTTGTGTTTTCCCTTTCATTGTTCTTCATACTTTCTCTCCTTCCATTAGTATTACCTTTTCTATCTTTGTCTTTTTCTTCTATCTTCTTCTGTCTTCCATTGTTGTGTTCCTCCATCCTCAAAAAAAAAAAAGAATCGAGTGTGATACTCCCAAAAAAAAAATTCAAAAAAAATTCAAAAAAAATTCGAAAAAAAAGGGGTGAAAAAAAAAGTGAAAAAAAAAATTCAGATTGCAAAACACAAAATTGCAAGTTGTGCCAATTCAAAGTTGAAAGCAAGTTTGGAGTTAATTTCCTAATTGGAGTTAGTTTCCTAATTGGAGTCAATTTCCTAATTGGAGTCAATTTTCTAATTGGAGTTAATTTCCTAATTGGAATTTGTTTCTTAATTTGATTGCATTAAGTAGCTACTAAATTATCTACTTTCCTATTTACATTCAAGAAATAATATTCTTTCCTAATTGTTCTAAACTTGAATTGCAAGTAGTTTCCTATTCTTAAATTTTCTTATTTTCAGAATTTTTTTTCTTTTCTTTCCTTCTCCTTCCTTCCAGGCCTCCCCTTCCTCCTTTCTTTTTCCTCTTTTTGTTACACACCTTTTTTTTTCTCCTTTGTTTGATTCTTTGGGAATTTACATTTTAGAATTCTAGTTTTTTTTATTGCCACTAGTCTAATCTTTTCATTTGATTTACTTGTGACTTGCTTAGAACACTTGTAAGAAGCATATTGTTGAGTGGTAAAAAGTAAGAGTGCAATTAACATTAGAGAACAAATCCAAAAAGAGAGTTAAACACGAGTGAACTTATCATCTTTTGAGTGTAAACACGTGAGAAGAGTATGTGAGGTCCTCTTCTTTCTTTCCTTTCTCGACTAACTTTTCAAGAGATAAGATGTCCAATGAGTACAAATTCCTTGAAGAGGCTAACAAAGAGCGATTCAAGCAATCTTGTGCAAGGTTAGATGTATTCTAATTCAATACCAACTCTATGGGACAAGATAAGGAAAAGGCATCCCCTGATTTCCATACTAGATGCCTTATCAAAGAGAAAGTCTGTAGCATGGCTATTGATAATAGTAGCTATGTAAATGTTGCTAGTACCTTACTTGTTGAGAAATTAAACTTGCTTACTATAAAGCATCCTAGGCCCTATACCTTGTTGAAGGGTAGTGCTGAATTTAAGGTTAATAAGCAAGTTTTGATTTCTTTCTCCATTGGTAAATATCATGATAAAGTGTTATGTGATGTAGCTCCAATGTATGATGGACCTATTATGCTTGGTAAACCATGGAAACATGTGAGAAAAGCTAAGTATGTCAAGCATAAGCACAAATATTACTATTGCTATTCATTTGTATTCAATGAAACAAATCATGTATTGGTACCTCTTGATCCTGTGGATGCTTATGAGGTTCAAATGAGAATAATACAAGCATACAAAATGAAAGAAAAAGAGAGAGAATATGAGTTAGAGAGAGAAAAGGAAGAGATTGAAAAAGAAACGAGTGTGAGTGAAAAGAAAGGGTAAGAGAGTTGTGAGAAAAGTGAGAAAAGCATGAGTGTGAGCTTGTTTGATGAAAAAAGAGAGGTTGAGAGTGTGTGTAAGGATATTTGTTTATGTACTAACAATCTTAACCCATCTTTGTCTATTGTTGATTCTAGCTCCTTGCAGGTATGTGAAAATTTGTTTTCAAAGAAGCCACCTAATGGACCCTCATCTTCAACTAGAGTTGTAATTGCCTAAATTTGTTTCCTAAGAATTCACCTAATGGCGAAGTTTTGAGGACGAATCTTTTCAAAGAGGGAGGGAATGATACAATATCAGTAGGCATGTCTATTGGAGCACTACAAATTCGAGAAGCCCTCATCCATCAAGACCAAATCATTCAAAAGCCTATGATTTAGGTCCAAATGGCTCCTGAAAGGATGGCCCAGGTTCAAGAGGCCCAAATTGTGATTGTATATATCCAAAAACTTCAAAGAGCTCAAGATAATTTCTATGTTGGACGTCGGCCCAAGTTTAGAGGCCAAGATCCATATTTGATCAATTTAGAACATGCTAGACGTCACTCAATTACTATTAAGAAATGGAGATTGCCATGATTAAGGCAAATGTGGAGGAAGACCATGAAGCAACCATGGCCTGATTTATTGAGGGCTTAAATCCTGAAATAGCTGCCCAAGTTGATTTATACAATTACCTGGATATGGAAGAGCTCTTGCATAGAGCTATCAAGGTGGAAAAGCAACTAAGGGCTCGATAAAAGCTAAAAGTGACATCTAGCTCGAGTTCTTGAAGGGATTCCAAAGTCTCCTTCAAGCCAAAGACTGATTTCAAGTCTAAGGAGGAAAGTAAGGTAAAACCCTTTCAGGTTAAGGGTAAAACTGATTCAAAACCTTTATCATCTTCTAACCCTATTGCTTCTTCCTCTAAGGTTAGATGTTTTGAATGTAATGGTTTTGGTCACACTGCTTCACAATGTCCTAACAAACGAACTATGATTATTCTTAAGAATGGTGATGTGACTAGTGGTAGTAGTGAGTCTGAGGAGGATGAGATGCCACCCCTAACTGATGACTCAGATTTAGAATTAACAGAAGCTGTAAATGGTGAAGCCCTTGTGGCTAGACGTGCTCTCAACATTCAACCAAAAGAAGATCTCGAGGTAGAGCAGCGTGAGCATATTTTCCATACTCGTTGCTTCATCCACAAGAAGATCTGTAATTTGATTATTGATGGTGGTAGCTGCACAAATGTAGCTAATACTTTACTTGTGGAAAAGCTAAACTTGCCTACTTTGAGGCACCCTACCCCTTATAAATTACAATGGCTTAATCATAGTAGGGAGGTAAAGGTAACAAAACAGGTGCTCATCTCTTTTTCTATTGGTAATTATCATGATGAGATTCTTTGTGATGTAGCACCCATGTATGCTGGTCACTTGTTACTTGGTAGGCTATAGCAGTTTGACATAAAGGTAAAATATGATGGATATAAAAATTATTATTCCTTTGTTTTTAATGGTAAGACCATTGTGTTAACCCCTCTTCATCCTATTCAAGCATATGAGGATTAGTTAAAAATTGAAAGAGAGTGTAAGAAGAGAGAGCAAGAAAGGAAAGGTAAAGTGAGTGTGAGTGTTGAGAATGAGAAGAAGCAACAGAAAGGAGAGCTGAGTAGAAAGAAAATTAGAGAAAAACATGAAGAAAAGAAAGTGAGTTTATTTTTGGGTAAAAGTGAGATCAAGAGAGCTTTTATTTGTGAAAATTCTTTCTTATTGCTTTATAAAGATGTTTATCTTACTATCAATGACCTTGATCACTCTTTGCTTGCTAGTGTTACATATTTATTGTAGGAATTCTGTGACTTATTCCCAGAGGAAATACCTAATGCATTGCCCCTTTAAGAGGTATTGAGCATCGCATAGACTTTATCCCAGGAGCATCTATTCCCAATAGACCTACTTATTGAGAAAATCTAAATGACACTAAGGAAATACAACATCAAGTGGAAGAGCTCATGAAGAAAGGCTTTGTTCGTGAAAGTCTAAGTCCATGTGCTGTCCCGGTGATTCTTGTGCCCAAAAAGGATGGCAAGTGGCGAATGTGTGTAGATTGTCGTGCCATCAACAAAATAACGGTAAAATAGCGCTATCCTATCCCTAGGTTAGATGATATGCTTGATGAGTTGCATGATGCATGTGTTTTCTCTAAAATTGATCTTAGAAGTGGTTATCATCAAATTAGAATGAAAGAAGGTGATGAATGGAAAACTGCTTTTAAGACCAAGTTTGGGTTATATGAATGGTTAGTTATGCCATTTGGCTTGACTAACGCACCTATTACTTTCATGAGTTTAATGAACCATGTCTTTAGACCTTTCATTAGTAGATTTGTTGTGGTTTACTTTGATGACATTTTGATTTACTCTTAAAAGTTTAGAAGAGCATGTGAGTCATTTGCATGATGTGTTTGTTGTGCTTAGAGAGAATAAAATCTTTGCCAATTTAGAGAAGTGCTCTTTTTGTTTGGATTCTGTGGTTTTTCTTGGATCTATTGTAGGAGCTCGTGGTATATAAATGGACGAGGAGAAGGTCAAAGCAATCCGAGAGTGGCCAACTCCAAAGAATGTGAGTGAAGTAAGGAGCTTCCATGGATTGGCGAGCTTCTATAGGCGATTTGTGAAGGACTTCTCTACTCTTGCTGCCCCTTTAAATGATTTGGTAAGAAAGAATGTGGTATTCAAGTGGGGTGAAGCACAAGAGCGTACTTTTAACATTCTTGATCTCACTTTTACCTAAAAATAAACTCACTTTCTTTTCCTCATGTTTTTCTCTAATTTTCTTTTCCTTTCTACTTAGCTCTCCTTTCTCTTGCTTCTTCTCATTCTCAATACTCACACTCACTTTACCTTTCTTTTCTTACTCTCTCTTCTTACACTCTCTTTCAATTTTTAATTGATCCTCATATGCTTGAACAGGATGAAGAAGGGTCAACCCAATGGTCTTACCATTAAAAACAAAGGAGTAATAATTTTTATATCCATTATGTTTTACCTTTCTGTCAAACTGCCATGGCCTACCAAGTAATAAGTGACCAACATACATGGGTGCTACATCACAAAGAATCTTATCATGATAATTACCAATAGAAAAAGAGATGAGCACCTGTTTTGTTACCTTTACCTCCCCACTATTATTAAACCATTGTAATTTATAAGGGGTAGGGTGCCTCGAAGTAGGCAAGTTTAGCTTTTCCACAAGTACTAGTTACATTTGTGCAGTTACCACCATCAATAATCAAACTACATACCTTCTTGTGGATGAAATAATGAGTATGGAAAATATGCTCACGTTTGATGGAGGTGAGCTAGGAGACTAGAAAATAAGGAAACTTTCTTTTCATCACTCACTTTCTTCTCTTTCGCACTAAGCTCACTTTCTTTTCTCTCTTTCTCTTTATTTTTCTTTTCTTTCTTTCTCAACTTGCATTCTTGAGTGATCCTCATCTGGTCTTCTTATGCTTGCACTGGTCTAAGAGGTGTCAATACAATGGCTTTATCTTTAGGCACAAGAGAATATTTGTTAGTGTAACCATCATACTTGACATCTTATCAAATTGCCAAGGTCTACCAAGTAATAAATGGCCAGCATACATAGGTGCAACATCAAAGACAATCTCATCGCAAATAGCTACCTATGGAAAATGCTACCCTAACCTGCTTAGTCACTTTAACATCCCCTTTATCATTAAACCACAACAAATTATATGGTGTGGGATGCTTTCTAGTAGGCAAACCTAGCTTTTAAACCAACAAGGTGCTAGCCATATTAGTAAAACTACCATTATCAATGATTAAGCTACATACCTTATTGTTGACCAAACACTTAGTGTGAAAGATATGCTCTCGTTGCTCCTTTTCTAGCTCCTTCCCAAGTTGAATATTAAGAGCACATCTTGTCACTAGGACTTCTCCAACTGTAGCCTGAACTATCTCCACATCAAAAGCGTCCTTCAAAGGAGGAATATCATTGTCATCTTCATGCTCATCATAACTGCTTTCATCACAACACCATTCTCAAGAACAACCATGGTTCATTTGCTAGGACATTGAGAAGAAATGTGACTATAACCCATACATTTAAAAACATTGGATTTTTGAAAACTTAGATGAATTAGAAGATTTACCTTCAAACTTACCTTTAGAAGTGGGTGTTTGCATCTTCCACTTAAGGGCAAAAACTACAGCCACTAGTTCTAGGTCATGGGTGGGGTAATTCTACTCATGGGATCTAAGTTGTCTAGAAGCATAGGCTATCACCCTACCTTGTTGCATTAAGACACACCCTAATCTCTTCTTAGAAGCGTCACTATAGACTATGAATGTCTCTTTAGGGTCAGGTATCACTAACACAAGTGCGGTGGTAAGCCTATCCTTAAGCTCCTGAAAGGCATTCTCACACTTAGCATCCCACACAAATGGTTGGTCATTCCTAGTCAATTTTGTCAAAGGCATGGCTAACTGAGAAAATCTCTTAATGAATCTTCTATAATAGCCAGCCAAACCTAAGAAGTTACAAATTTTGGTCACTGTTTTAGGTCTCTCCCAATTCAGTACCGCTTCTATCTTGCTAGGATCTACCGCTACCCCTTGTTTTGATATCATATGACCTAGGAATTTGACTTCCCGTAACCAAAACTTGCACTTGCTTAGCTTAACATACAATTGATGCTCTCTCAAGGTTTGAAGAACTATCCTAAGATGCTCTTCATGCTTTTCACTACTTTTAGAGTAGATAAGAATGTCATCAATGAACACTACCACAAACTGGTTAAAATAAGGCCTAAATATCCTATTCATGTAGTTCATAAAAATGGCAGAGGCATTGTCTAACCCAAAAGGCATAACTAGGAATTCATAATAGCGATATCGAGTCCTAAAGGCAGTTTTAGGTACATCTTCAGCCTTGACTCTAAGTTGGTGATATCCCGACCTAAGGTCAATCTTCGAAAAGACTGACGCTTCAGCTAATTGGTCAAGTGAATCATCAATTCTAGGCAAAGGGTATTTATTCTTGACGGTCACTTGGTTCAATTGGCTATAGTCAATGCAAAGTCTAAGGCTACCATCCTTCTTCTTGACAAACAGCACTGGTGCTCCCCATGGAGACACACTTGGCCTAATAAACCCTTTCTCAAGTAACTCTTCTAATTGACTCTTCAACTCAACCAACTCAGCAGGCGCCATTCTATACGGGGCCTTAGAGATTGGACCAGTACGAGTACCAAATCAATGGAAAATTCTAGCTCTCTCTCCAGAGTTAGTCCACTAAACTCCTTAGGGAAAACTTCAGGGAACTCCCTAATCACAGGTATATCCTCCAATCCATCATCAGTCTCAACATGTAATGAAAAAGAACACTAGAAACCCTTGGCAACCACGCCTAAGGCACCTCCCAGCTTGGGCGACCGACACACAAGTAAGCTCAGTCATAGGACAAGTTTTAGGTATATTTGCAGGTAAGGAAACAGTTTTACGATTATAATCGAGTATCACATTATTAGCCGACAGCCAATCTATACCAATGATTACATCAAAATCACATAAAAGGATGCAAATTAAGTCAAGGGTACTACAACAGCTATCCAATTATATAGTACAATTTAAGCATACATCATATGTAATCATAGAATATCCAATAGGGGTGGACACAGATAATTCAAATGGCAACAGGCTAATTTTAAGACCCAGACGCTTAACACAGTCATATGAGATGAATGGGTGGGTCGCACCCGAGTCAAACAATGCATCTACGACATGATTATAGACAAGAAAAGTACCTCGGATCAGACTAGGAGATCTACTAGCCTCTTGTTCTGTAAGTGCAAACACCCTTCCCTAGATAGGTGGTTTAACCGATGAGGTCGACTCCCGTGACACCGTGCAAGTATATGTATAGTATCCAGGCTTCCCACAATTATAGCACACTGGGCATGGCCCATTCCCATGGTTCTTCCCACACTTGGCACAAGTGGGTGGGGCACTCACTACACTTCTTGATGGTCCCATGCTTCTTCTTTGAGGGACATTCCTTGGGGGTGGTCTCCTACCCCAAGAGCCACTCCCACTATTGGCTCCTTTCTTACTTCTGCCCCTGAAGGGCTCCATGCCCCGGTCACACTTACCTTCCAAGGTCTTCTTCCTCTTGGCCTCACTTTCTAACATGGCCCTCTCTGTTACTCTACATTTCTCCACCAATTCATCAAAATTGCAGATCTGTAGAGATACAATCTTATCCTTAATTTCTGGCCTCAAACCTCTCTCAAACTTTTCAACTTTCCATGGCTCATTATCAAATCTTTTCAAGTAAGAGGAGAAGCGAGACAATTGAATGAATTTGGCTGCATATTGATCTACATTCATGTCTCCTTACTCAAGGAAATTAAACTCAGCTTTCTTGTCAGCCCTCACCAATGGTGAGAAATATTTGCTCTCAAAAGCAGTTTGAAAACTTTCCCACGTCAAGAGTATCTCCCTTGCATTCAACAGTCTGGAGGCATTCCTCCACCAATACTCAGCCTCACCCTCCAACTTATAAATGGCCAATTTCACCTTTTGTTCTGTGGTGCAGGTCATAACCTCGAAGATTTTCTCCAATTGCATCAGCCATCTCTCAGCTTTCTCGGTGTCCAACTCCCCTAAAAACAATGGAGGATCAGCTTTTCTGAATTTAGACAACACAATAGAGAGGTCACCATCCTCCCCTTGGTGTCCCATACCAGGGTTAGGACCAACCCCCACACGGTTTTCCATTGGCACCTCTTGATTTTGGTTATTCATATTTTCATGTAGCTGTTGCAGCACTTGTATAGTCGCTGCATGAGCCTCGGCTTGCTCTTGAAGTCGGTCAGTCATTGCCCTGACTGTAGTTTCATGGGCCTCCACTTGCTCCCTCATTCGGCTGGCCATTGCAGCCATGGCCTCTTGCTTCTCTCTTAGCATCTTAGTTGTTTCTCTATGGGTAGCCATCTAACTCTGTAATGCTACAAGTACAACCACAAGCATCCCCCATTAAGCTGCAGCCCAAGGCAAACAAAACACACTCCACCTATGACAGGTACATGTATATATAAGAGTTATCACTAAGTCACAATGCTCCTATTCCTATCATGCATGCATCATGATTGCCAAGTTTTCTAACAACAAAGGTATAAATCAAACACATTTGCCTGAACCATTGCTCTATACCAACTATGATTACCCTAACTTTTAATCATTATAATTAAGGTTAAATACGTGATTAATAATCATAGATTGGGATTACAAGGCATTACGACTAATTACATTATGAAAATACGGGGAAATTTGAACCTTAATGTTATTAGGGTCATCAACCATACAATTACAAGCACTTATGTACATAAGGGAAATAAACATTTATTTATAAGCTCTTGATTCTATTAACCATCAATTATAACTCATCCCAATGTCTCTAAATCATCCCTTGAGATTACCATATAAAAAACCAAGGTTTCCTAATTAATATAAGTGTTTCAGAATGTTCGCTGCAGCCAAATTACCCTTAGCCACGGCCAATTTCTCTCGGTTTCGCCCCTTACTTTATCACTAGTTTCAGCCGCGGCGAGTTGGACCTTCACCGCAGTTAACCTACTTGGTACCGTGACGAAGAAGCCTCCTGGAACTTACCTCGCTTGCCTCTCGCTATTGGCCGCGGCCATTTCCATTGTTAGCCACGGCTAATTCCTCTCTGGAACACTTAGGACATTTTTGTAAAAATTCGCCACGGCCAATTTGCCCTGGCGAATTTCCCTCTGAACGACTCCTAATTTAGCCTTTCACATTTTGCTGCAACTAAATACACATTTTGCCGCAACGAATTCCTCTCTAGCACTTTCCCAGGGTAACTTTGCCTCTATTAGCTGCGGCTAACTCCATTTTAGCTACGGCGAATTGTCTCCTGGTCCTACAACTCCTAAATTCTTGCCTCATACTCTCCACTCTCCCTCCAATGACACCCTAGGGCCCCTCTACCTTAATTGTAAGGCTCAAATAGTCTTCATTAGCCTAATTTATCTAGCTAATCTATTCTTACTAGTTCAAGATTTAAGGGTCAATTTCTTTTCTCTAATTACCCTCCATTGGCAAGTTTGTAGAGTAACAATAACATGGATTCATGAACTATCAGCAGTTATCATTTGATACACAATCAGTGGGGGTTCCATACATTAGGGGTTCATATCAATATCTCAAAGATTACATTTCCCATGGTAAGCCATATTATAGTTCAACAAGGCTCACAGCAGATATCATAAATCTATACATCAAATACCAAATTAAAGTAAGGCCTACTCTTCAATAGGTACACATTATATTATCAAGTACAGACTCCTACACTTGGCAATACAGATACATGATGATGCTATATAGAGGTTAACAAAATTTAGCATCTATCCTATTCTACTCAGACCAAGTGTAGCTCCCTACACTAGGCCTCAGCTCATAGATGTTCATCCACTTGCTTACCCTTATCCTTACCTGAGGAACCTTCACCTGAAATTGTAATCCCATAGAACGGGGTGAGATGTAAATCTCAATAACCAAGGCAAATTCCATCATACATTCCAGTTTAATTAACATATATGCATAATTTCACATAAGCATCAGAAACATACCAGTCATATCAGTAAATGAAACAATTAGGCTATCATGATTACTATCCCAAACTAGTAATCATATTTTCACATGTTAAAGGCCAATAACACCGAGAGAGGCCCGTCCACGGCACCTACTCCCCATTGAGCACAACCAGAGCTTAGTGCATCTAAGGTTTGATCATAACTCGGTGCCCGATCAAAGCACTTGCACGGGTGGCAACTGCACCACAGCTCCACCATGGACTTACAAAGTCCAATCACAATACAATAGATAGCCAACCAATTCATTCAGCATTTCAAATCATTCAAATACAGCAAATATGAAATTAAAACAGATATATGCATGGAATTAATGTAAACCTCGGTTACCTCACTTGTAGATAAATTTGTAACAGCCACCAATAGTACAAAAATCCCCCTATAATCATAGCATTAGAGAATTACTACTTTAATTCATTATTTACAATTGCAACAAGTATCCAAAGAATTTAAAATGCTAATGACTACCTAGGGAACACTTACCTAGCCATTACAAGTCCTAAATTCATATTGAAGTGTCCTTTACCAGAAACCTCAATATTTCACCCAAAATCCTAAGCAAATTCGTACAATACCCATATTATAAATCAGCTATGGGGGTCTCAAACTAGCAAAGAAAGCATCAAGAGGATTTATACTTATCTAATATCAGCCCTAGCCTCAACCTACGAATTTCACCAAGAAAATCCCAAACAACCACATTTCAGATTTTGGGTATGGTGAAAATACTCCAAATGAAAAACTAATCAGGCCAAATTAAAGAGAAAGATGAGAAGATTAAGTTATATAGCTATTACCTTGGCTGAATCTTGCTCTAAATGTGAGAAAATATGAAATTCTTGCCCCAAACCCTAGCCTCCCCTCACACCTCCAATTTTCTCCTTTGTGCTTCAGAAAAATAGGGAAGTGGCTGAAGTGTTTAGGGTTTTAGTTGGGTTAAGTTGGGTCAAATATGGGTCATGGGTTGCTCTAAAGATCCAACTCCTAATGGGCTTTAGATTTGAGCTTTGTTGGGCCAGCTCTTATGCATTGGGCTGTTGAATTTTAATTAGGTTTGGGCCAAGTTTGAAGAGCTCAAGGATTTGGGTCTGCACAAGGGTTATTAGGCCATCACTAGGTGCTCTCTCTTGGGCCAAGTCTCACAATAAATAGGTTGGTTTGCACCTACAATTATTGGGCCTTCATTAGTCTTAACCTTGGCCTACTCAATTTAATTTAGGTTTAGATGAAGTTTCTATCCCAATTAAATCTCAAACCCATATTAATAATTTATCTCTCTAAAATCTCCATTCACTTAACTTGCCCAAGTATCCCCTATTAATTATTCCTAATTAATCTAAATCTATGATTAACACC